>OX352763.1:74193869-75591672 GCA_947095585.1 Nephrocerus scutellatus
GGTCGGATGAGAGATGGGTTTGAATGATTTTAAGAATAAATTTAGAAACTTGGGTGTACTTCTTTTATAAATATTAGCGTTTAGAATCTTAGGAGATGTTTGATAACTAACTTGTTTAAAAAAATAATTATTGGTTTAAAAACTCTCTTAATGGATATAAAATTTTTTTATATTAATTTATATATGGATAAGTTTTAATGCTCACTCACTTATTTAATAGATATTAATAGATATTTCTTTAGACAGTCATCATCGAGCGCTCAACACGAGCACACGCAGATCACGCATCATATCGTCAAGCTACCTGCTACCGATTGAAAAAAAAACCCAAAACCAAAAGCGAGCATTTCGCTACCTGCTACTTTTTATTTTTTATTATTTCACTAATTATTTTTTAATTTCAGAAATATTTTTCTTTCATTTCATATATATTTTCAGAAAAGATCTTCCTTTCGATCAGCCCTATAAAATGGGGAAAAAAGCAAACAGGAAGGAAAAAGTAAACGAGGTCTTGTCCTTAATTAAGGAACAAGTAACCAACCATGGTGGGGATTTCCTCTTGTCGTTGTACCGAAGGCTGGATGAAGTGAACCAGCTGTGCGATTCAGCGACTTCAGAGGAGGAAACCATGAGCGTTGTCGAGGAATCGGATACTGAAGTGCCCGAATCCAGCAGTGGTGGAGAGGATAACTCCAGCGACGAAGACAGTCGCAAAGCTTGGTCTTCTCCCGAAACCATGCCCGCAAAGGCAAAAAAAAGGAGGGTGTCTGGAAATTCCAGACCATCATCACCACCAACATCATCTTCTCCTGGAGTGGCTGCTGTTGATAAAAAAATTGCTGTTGATAAAACAGCTTTACCAAAAAAGTCCCAAAAGGTCTCAAATAAGAAGGCACAACCACCAGTCTCCGTCCATCAAGCTCCATCAAGCCAAAAATCCTAAACTACGGGACCAACATCAAAACCTTTTTCCATGCCGCCAATAGTCTGCTTCAGACTAAACGTCGCTGAACTATCAAAGTTCACGAAGAGCGCCAACATTAGTTGCAGAATTCGCAACATCAACAGCAACAAATCAGTCGTTGCGGCCATGAACAGAGATGGCCATCAGCTAATTCGGTCTTTCCTACAATCGGGAAAGACTGAGTTTAACACTTATACTGCAAAGGAGGACAGGAAAGAAATGTTGGTCCTAAAAGGTATTCACCACTCCTTTGATGCTGAAGATGTCAAGGAAGCGTTGACGACAGAGGGTGTCCCTGTACTAGTGGTGAAACCCTTCAAATCTCAAAGGACTGACAAGAAATTTAATCATTTCATTGTCGAGCTAGAGAAGAACTGCGATAAAGAGGCAGTTTGCTCAAAAACCCTCCTTTTGAACCAGTTGGTGCATTGGGAAAAACTAAAATCGGCGGGCATTACTCAATGCAGAAACTGCCAAAAATTTGGACATGTCGCAAGTAATTGCGGCATGAAATACAGATGCGTCAAGTGCAAAGATGAGCACTTGCCTGGCCAATGCCAAAGAAATGCAGACAATATAAAAGACGACAACGTTTTCTGCACAAACTGCCAGAAAAATGGAAATCCGGCAAACTATAAAGAATGTCCAAAATATAAGGAAAAGATGACTGAAAAGCTTAAAACCGCACAAAAGAAGAAGGAACAACATAAATTCGCCCAGATGTCTGCTTCAAAAGCCATAGTAAAGGGAGTAAGTTTTGCTAGTATAGCTGCTATGGGGACTTCCAGCAAGCCAGCAACGATCAGCAAGCCTCTAACAAGCAGCCATGCAGCATCAAACAGCAAACCAATAAAAAAGCCAGCCGTTAAACCTGTACCATCTACCGGAAAAGCCAACATCTTCGACGATACGGAAAGGCTATTTGGAGCGGACCTCTTTACAATTTTACAGAAGGCAAGAGAAGTCCAAAACAACCGTTTTGGGTCGACTTATTTGTGAATTATGTTCACAATAAGCAGGATACGTATATTCTCATATAATGTGAATTCCATTTATTCGTTAGCTAGGCGTATCACACTAACATTATTTATTAAAACTAATAAACCTGACATTCTTCTTTTACAGGAAACAAATCTCACTGGGAGAAATCCGTTCAGTCCAGACGGATACAATATCCACAGGGTCGACAAAGGCAGTGGACGCTCTGGGACGGCGGTCCTTATCAGGAACACTATGGCAGGCGAAAAGGTGCAAATCAGTGGTCTACGTAGCATGGAATCAACAGCTGTCAGCATTAAAGTCAACGAAGTGGAGACCTTGCTGGTGATATCGGTGTACAATCACTGTAACGCAACGAGGGAAGACATCCAACGGGATTTGCAAACTGTCTGCAACACCTCCTCTAGACACACATACTGTGTTGTTGGAGGTGATTTTAATGCTAGACATACTCGATGGCAGGACGAAGTGTGCAATCACAAAGGAAGGGCCATTACAGACTGGATGGACTCAAATCCGCATCAGCACACGATGGCTATAGTTTCACAGCCCCGGAAGACGTACCCTCGGACACCGTCAACTTTGGATTTCTTTCTGGCAACCACAAATTTCTTAAATATTCTCCCAGAATTAAGAAATTATTCCTGCTTGGCGCATGATAGCGACTCGGATCATATGGCCATAGAGCTTCGAGTGAGGCTGAACCAGCGAATTGTGCAAGTCACCCCAACACCTGAACTTCACATCAACTTTAAGAAAATAAACTGGAACCAGTTTAGATCAGAAGTTGAAGCTGAACTTCCTATTCCAGCGGCTTGCAGAAATCTGGAGAATACAGAAATTGATGATGCTATCAGAAATTTTGAGATTACAGTGAATTCAGCCATTAATCGGCAGAAAACAATTCGCACTAGCAGGGATCGCTTCCAACACTTGCCTGAGCATATACAGGCCATATATGCTCACAAGCAACGGCTTAGGAAACGCCTTCAGAGAATCTTCAATAGGACAATTAACACAGTCAACGACGAATACCTGTCTGTACTTTCGCAACTGCGTTGTACAGTTAACATGTGTCGTCAAGCTGTGCGGAGGTTTCAGGAAGATGAACTGACCAAACGGCTCCAGGACATCAAACCAGGCCCTGATGCTTTTAGGAAGCTGAACTCTCTGGTTGGAAAGCGTATTTCGATTCCAAAGACTATCACCATTGAAGATCGAACAGTATCCAGCGCTGCTGAGAAAGCGGAAGCCTTTGCCTGCCATTTTGAAAGGAGCTTTACGGACCGACCACCAACGCATCTTCCAGATTTCTTGGAAGAGGTTGAAAGTCTTGTGGAAGACACCACTTCTCCAGGAAATACTATAGTGCAGTTCAGTGAAGAAAATCGCGCCAACGCACCCGTAGATGTCGATATGTTTACCGGAACAGCTGTTGTCAATGATTTGATTATGAGTGGAAACTCAAAAAAATCATCAGGCACAGATGGGATTTCTAACTTTTTGCTTAAAAAGTTACCGGGTATGGCAATTTTGATGTTAACCATCATTTTCAACAATTGCCTAAACAATGGCTACTTTCCGGACAACTGGAAGGTGGCCAAGGTAGTACCAGTACCCAAGAAAACCGAACGCTCCAGCGTAACTGGTTACCGTCCAATAGCTTTACTGTGTTGTATCAGTAAAGTATTGGAATCATTGATCCGTAAAAAGATCAATACGTTTTATACGGAAAGAAATCTTATTCCTTCCTTTCAGTACGGTTTCCGAGAAAAGCACTCTACGCTGCACCCTCTGCTGAAGCTTCACAGTGACGTCACTAAAGGACTGAACGTCAAAAGTAGTACAGTGGCCTGTTTGCTAGACATCGAAAAAGCTTTCGATAGTGTCTGGATAAACGGGCTACTGTACAAGCTTATTAGTTTTGGTTTCCCCAATTATATTGTAAAAATAATTAAAAATTTTCTTTTTAACAGGGTCTTCTTTGTACAGGTGTACGACCGCCCATCGACAAGGAAAAGGATTAAAGCCGGAGTTCCTCAAGGTTCCAGACTTGGACCAATCCTGTATAGCATCTTCACGGCGGATCAACCCACAAATACAGCCGGAACAAGGACTATGCTCTTCGCGGATGACTCCATAACGTATGCAGTTTCCCGCTCTCCCGAGATAGATGCCCGAAGAGTGGAGGAACACCTCAGAAATCTTTGGGACTACTACCTGAAGTGGGGACTAAAGATCAACGCCAATAAAACGGAACTCATCTGCTTCCGAGTACCAGCAACCGAAACAATGATAAGAAAAATCGCAAGTCGTTGCAGAGCCTTAAAAATCACCCTTCCAGACAACACAGTTATAAAAACCCAATCAGAGACGAAGTACCTGGGAATAAACTTCACCGAGAGGCTCAAGTTTAATGCCCACATCGATAAAACGTTGAAAAAGGCTAATTACGCCCTTCATTTGGTGCACCCTCTTCTACGAAGGCGAAACGGACTGTCAAACAACACCAGGCTGCTCATTTACAAGCAGCTCATCAGGCCAGTGATAACCTATGGCTATCCCATATGGTTTACCGTCTCACCAACAACGATGAAGAAGATCTCCCTATTTGAAAGGAAGGTACTTAGGATCTGTACAGGACTCTGGAGGGTGCCAAACAGCTATAAGTTTGTCTCGAGTGCAAGGCTTTACGACGCGGCAGGTCTGCTGCCCATAACCGACCACTTGTTCCGAATGGCAAAGAAATTCGTTGATGGGTTGGAAACACATCCAAGTCCGGAGATGCAAGGACTGAGAATCGAAGAAATCGAGCCAAGCCACCGCTATATAAACATCAGAGGATTCGCAGATGCTAGATTTGACGACATCTTTAATAATCAAGACGTTTCCTTCTACGAGAAGGCCAGCAATCAACATTACAGAGGCTGAAGATCGCCCTGTTTATACCCCCTTTAATATTATTCTTATTATTCTTCATTTTTATTTTATTTTAAAATTTATCGTTTAAAATTAAATTGCTTTAAAAATAAACATGTAGTAGATTAAGTAGTAAAAAATATTGTTTAATAATAAGCAATCCAAAAAAAAGACAATGTAAATACGTCGGGCCCCTATTGTTGAGCCGACACTTTATAATAATAGTTATAAGTTTAGTTTTTAAGTCAAAATTGTATAATACCTAAATGTTTAATAAAATATCTTCTAAAAAAAAAAAAAAAAAGATATTTCTTTAGAATTAATAAATTTAGAACGCGATTGCTTTTTTAAATTTGCAAAAAAAACTTTGTTATTAAAGGAAAATTATGTTATTGTTTATAAATATATATGAAATTGAAATTCTTTTTTTTATTTATTCTTACTCTAAGCACTTGTTTCTTACACCAGTGCGGTTTATTGCATCCTGGAGCGGCTGTCAAAATTGGATTGACTCCTTTTCCTCTGGTTCTTTTATTATGAATCAGCTACTGGGGGGCCTCTTTTCTCCTAAGTCGGTTTTTTCTTCAATTACTGTGTTTAAATTCGCTGTTTAAACACAGTATATTTTTTTTGATGATTTAATTCGCTGGTTAAAACACACTTTTTATTTTTACCCGTGAACACAAATTTAATATTGACTTTTACACTTTACGAATCGTCATCAGTTACAAATGACATCGTGCAGAGTCGTAGCTAATCATCGAAGCAGTGTACATAAAATTTGAGCCAGAAACAGAATCATTGTTAATATATATAGAATTAATATTTAATTTTTATCAAAGGACACATTGAAATTCATAATAATTTATAAGTTTGACTTTGTTAATTATAAAAATGTAATTGACCCACAATCATAACAACCACATTAACACAGGCGTTTGCGCAAGTTTTCTCAATTGGAGGTGTTTCTTTCACCTTTTCCCTTGGTGCGGAAGGTTTATGTGTTTCTTCCACTGGTTTCCTTGTGGTGATTGGAAGTTCATTGTCAATTATTGGTAGAGGGCAGATTTTTGCTACAGGCCCCTGTATTTTCTTTTGTCCTATTTTTAGGGTGACAACTCGAGCGCAACCGTCATCCCCTAAGTGGACGCGTAGAACTCGACCCAATGCCCGCTGAGTAGAAGGCAATTGTTCATTTTTAATCAGGACGACGTTTCCTGGTCTTATGTTGGGCCTTGTGATCATCCATTTCGGGCGCTGCTGCAACCGTGTCAGATATTTATCGCTCCAACTGTTTACAAAGTATACAATACATTATTGTAATTATTAAACATCATTGTAATTATTAAACATTAATTTTGTTCAATGAGAAAAAAGGCAGAACAGAGCAGCACAAATTTGTGAATAATGTAGATCAAGTTAAAACAGAAGAAATTACAACCATATGTCAAAATGACTTCATTTTCTATTAACGGATAGTTTAGTTTATTTTTGTTTTAACTTAGGTGTAAGAGCAATCATGAAATATAAATTAAAGCTGATTTGACATTTCTCACAAATCTGTTCTACCTCAAGAATAAGCGCAAAACTTAGAAAGTAAAAGGAGCACATTACATAATTGCTACGAATCAGTAATTAATTAAACATTCAAGCTTCTTCTCTTATTTTTCAAAACAATAAACAAAGACAGAAATGTTTCTCATTGAACACGAAAACCTGATATTTTCTGCTCTGAACTGTTCGGAACAGCCTCATTGAACAAGGCTATTATATGCTTAGCTTTTTTGATGACATTTTTTGTAAGCCATGGTGAAGTTATGTATATTCTATATTGAATATTGTAAAACGCAAATAAGCAATTGCTCTTGTTTAAATAGACACCATCAAGATAACACGTGTATTACAAAGGCAATTTGACTGGTGTGAAAATTATCACAAACTGTTTTTAAATAAATTTTGATTAGTTTGAAAAAATCTGGATTTGGTGTGAAGATTTATTACAAACATTTTTGGTGCCGAAACCCGGGAGTTATATCCACAAGACATACACAATTACATCATACTAATTTATACGGAAATTCATGCGCACATACATCGTGCGGTAAAGTATAAAGAGCGGATAATTCAGGTACATTTTCAATTATTATTGTGTGATCAAGTGAATGAAAGCGTTTCTGGGATAATTAAGAAGACAAAACTTTTTGCTCAACCAGGGTATCAGCCCATTACTGAATTGGTAGATGAATAATATGGTAAAGCTCGTGAAATATTCTTACAAGCAGCTGCCAAGCAAAAATCGGTACCTGCTGTTACGCCTGAATTAAATACATTAGAGAGTTTTGTGACACAGCAACGAACCTTCTAATGAAGGAATAAGTTCTTCAGCTCAAGCACGTCTTCCAAAGGTTACTATCGCACCGTTTTCAGGAGAATATCAATATTGGTCGTCATTTCATGACTTATTTACGACAACGATTCACGACAGCACAAGTCTGAGTAATGTGCACAAATTTCAAATTCTAAGTGGGTTGGTAAAAGGCGATGCAGCATCATTGATTCGTCATATTTGCCTAACTGACGCCAATTACACGGAGACTTGGGATAAGCTCTGCAAGCGATACAACAAGGTTAATCCGATAATTCATTCACATATTCAATCATTTCTTGATCAAAGGTCATGTCAACAAGCAAATGGGAAAGAATTAAGGCGCATAGCGGAACACGCTGATTAGGTTATCCGTGGATTACGAGCATTGGGTCCGGATGCCGAGACACGCGATCCATGGCTAATTTATATCATGCTATCAAAGATCGATAACGAGTCAAGGCAATTGTGGGCAACCCGTTCAGTTGAAAAAAATTTCCATCATTCAGCGAATTTATTGAGTTTTTAAATGTAAGGTGTGACTCATTGGAAATGTATGAGCCAAGTACTAAGAAATCAGCCACCACTAGAAAACCAGCAGTCAGAAGTTTTCTGGCTGGCAGTGAAGTGACAAGCATATGTATAATATGTAAAGGCTCACATCTTATCCACAAGTGTCCTACATTCAAAACCATGCCATTGGAATCCCGCCATAAAACGGTAATTGAAAATAAACTATGCCGTAATTGCCTGCGCAAGGGTCATATTAGTGACAAGTGCTACAATAAGACGTGCTGTCTCATTTGCCATAAACGCCATCACACGTTGTCTCACCTGGTATCGACAATATCACCTCATGATCCAACATCAATCACAAATCATCACATTCATTGTGTTGACCCACCGAATCCGAACAGACGTGACATAACACCAATTAAACCAGGTACACACATAGCGGTACCTGAAGATAGCCAGAAGACCGTATTACACACGTTATATACAACGCATGATACCATCTTGCCGACAGCGGTAGTACATGTGTCATCATGTACCGGACAGCTCCAGCTAGCAAGAATATTGCTTGATTCAGGCTCGCAAATGACCTTTGTGACGGTATCATGTATACAACGCCTAGGCCTAAAACGAAAGCATGCAGCCATTTCTATTCACGGTCTAGCAGCAACTCCAGCTGGAATTACGAAGGGGAAAACCGATATAACGCTGATATCACGTGTAGATAAATACTACACTATTACTCTGGAAGCACATATCATACCACAAATCGCCAGTTTAGTACCCATAAAAGTACATTCATTGACGAACCATCCAATTCTAACGTCACTACAGTTGGCAGATCCTGAATTCCAGAAACATAACGAGATAGACATATTGGTAGGCGCTAATGTATTCTTCGAACTATTAAGTCCGGAAAGGCATATAGTTTCTGGTCTGCCCACTCTCCAAAACTCAAAATTTTGTTGGCTCGTCGCAGGTACGTTGAAATCAGATTCTGCCGAGCCTACACATGTTCATGCTGGTCTTGGAACAGCCACCGTACATAATTATGAACTAGACATCAGTATGCTGTTGAAGAAATTTGGGGAACTCGAAGAAATTCCAAGTCACCATTTGCCAAATTCTAGCAATGACTGGTGTGAAACGCATTATAATCAAACAACTACACGAGGAACCTAGGGAAGATTCTGTGTCAGACTGCCATTTAAACGCCCAAAACCGCAGTTAGGTAACTCCTGGCATGCAGCCCAACGAAGGTTAATGGCTATAGAACGAAAATTTGCTGTTTCACCAGAGTTCTGCAAAGGTTACAAGGATTTCATGCGTGAGTACATCGAGTTAGGTCACATGAGTCACCTACCCTGGTCAAAGGTTCCGGTGGGCGACGACGACAAATATTTCATCCCACATCATGCCGTGGTAAAATCAACCATCAGCACTACCAAACTACGAGTAGTTTTCGATGCATCCAGCCAAACCACCACGTCAGTATCTCTAAACGACACACTACAAATCGAACCCAATATCCAGCAAGATCTAACAACGATTGTATTAAAATTTCGAAAACCAATAATTACATTTGTAGCCGACATCGAAAAAATGTACCGGCAGGTCAACGTGGACTCTACAGATGCAAATTATCAATTAATTCTAAGGCGTGAGAACCCAAAGGATCCAATAAGCACCTATAAGCTAAACACTATTACATACGGTACTGCATGTGCTCCGTATTTAGCGGTCCGAACTCTTCAACGGTCCACAGAATTTCAAATGTCATTTCCCGAATCATCCCGCGCAATTTGCACTAACTTCTACGTCGATGACCTACTCACTGATTGTGATTCATTAGAGGATGCTAAATGTCTAAAAAACAATATTATTACCATTTTAGGCAACAGTGGGTTTCATCTAAGAAAGTGGAGGTCGAACTCACCCGAGTTTCTGCAGTCGTTCTCTCAACAAGAAATCGAAAAAACATCTAAGCTAATTGAAGAAGATCCTGCAGTCAAAACATTGGGAATAGTGTGGCACGCAGCATCAGACACATTCCAATTCAAGGTACAGCACACTGATGATAATATTGTGTGGACAAAGCGAAGCATGTTGTCAGCAGCATCGAGAGTTTATGATCCTCTCGGATGTTTAGCA
Source organism: Nephrocerus scutellatus (assembly GCA_947095585.1). Classification (NCBI taxonomy): domain Eukaryota; kingdom Metazoa; phylum Arthropoda; class Insecta; order Diptera; family Pipunculidae; genus Nephrocerus; species Nephrocerus scutellatus. The sequence continues at coordinate 74,203,781 of OX352763.1, forward strand.
CCCGTGATTATCCAGTTCAAGATCATTCTACAAAAAATTTGGCTACTCAAACTCGATTGGGATGCACAGTTACCAGATACCATTGCTAAGGCTTGGAAGAATGTCCATGACAATATGGCTGATTTAACTAAAATTCAAATTCCCAGATGCCTAACAAAGCAGCCGAACTCAAGATCCATCCGAATACACGCATTCTGTGATGCATCTGAAGCGGCATATGGAGGGGTCATCTATTTGAGAGCTGAAGACGAATCAGGCAACATCACCGTAAAAATCATATGTGCAAATCAACTGTGCGGGGCAGTTCTAGTATGCGATTTAGTCAAATTTTGCATTCAATCTTTAAATTACGAAAATATAACGATCCATGCCTGGACCGACTCTATGATTGTGCTCCATTGGCTGTCGGACATTCTACGAAGGTGGACCTGTTTTTTCGCCAACAGAACATCGAGAATCCTCGATCTAATACCTAGGAATAGTTGGGCTCATGTCAAGTCAGATCAGAATGCAGCTGATCACATCACTCGGGGAGTGAAACCACAATCAATTTCGACATTACATCAGTGGTGACAAGGTCCACAATGGTTAGCGAATCCAGAACATAGCTGGCCAAGAGCAGAGCAAAAACCATTAACGGATGAACAACAATCATTGGAAGAACGATCCAGATTTGTCAAGGTATTCGTCGAAACACCTGAAACCGAAACCATAATGGCGCAGCTCGCAGTAAAATATTCATCTTGGTTTAGACTACGAAAAATTATGGCATACGTCCTATGATTTGGGAAACCAAAATCAACACATCTCATCAAGCAACAAGGCAGTGTCATTCATCTCACAGAACTACGTCATTCCGAAATGGTCATAATTCGAAACATTCAACAAGCTAGTTTAAGACAGAATTATTAACAATCGCGACGGGCAATTCACTATCTAAGAATCATCATTTGTCCTCTTTAGATCCATTTATTGACGACAAAGGTATACTACGAGTTAAGGGAACGATTAAACCATTCTCAACTAAGTTACCCACTGGTCATCAAAACGAGTAAACGAAAAAACGCTCCAACTGAAAAGGCATACATTGCAGTGTTTGTCTGCCTTTGTGTCAAAGCGGTCCAATTAGAGGTTGTATCAAGTTTAGAAACAGAGTCTTTTTTGGCCGCACTCAAGAGATTTGTATCTCGCCGGGGAGTTCCCGAAGAAATTTGGTGCGACAACGGTGCCACTTTCGTTGGCGCTGACCGAGAACTACGAAAACTACGACAACAAATCATCAGCCAACTCCAAAAGAATTAATATCCAATTTCTCATTACAGAAAAACATCATATTTCATCATATTTCACCTCGCGCACTCAATTTTGGAGGCTTATGGGAAGCGACAGTGAAGTCTGTCAAGCACCATTTGAAACGCATCATGGATGTCAACGCTACGTACGAGGAGCTAACTACAGTTATCACGCAGATTGAGTCCATTCTCAATTTGCGTCCATTATGTGGAATCAATGATGATCCAACCAATCTACAAATATTTACACCAGGTCATTTCCTCATTGGCCAGCCATTAATTGCCATTCCGGAACCCAGTTTGAACGACATACCAATGAACAAGCTCTCCAGATGGCAAAACTTACAACGGCGAATACAGGGATTCTATAAATGTTGGTCCCGAGATTATTTGTCAACGCTGCAGCATCGCTACAAATGGAAGGTTACGTCCCAGCAGTTAACCATGGATGATATCGTGCTAATTCACAATGAAAACTTACATTCCAGTCGATGGATACTTGGTCGAATCATCAACATACATCCGGGAGCCGATGGCATTGTGCGCGTTGTCACCATCAAAACCGCGCACAGTGAGCTCAAACGACCAGTCAACAGACTGGTCAAACTACCAATAAATACGGCATAAGGCTACCTAACAATTACCACCAATTTACTCTACACCTCACCATTCGTACAGATAGTGGAGCAAAATATTTGAGATATACTATCTAGCATATCTCAACCTGTGGGAGTATGTTTACAAAGTATACAATACATTATTGTAATTATTAAACATCATTGTAATTATTAAACATTAATTTTGTTCAATGAGAAAAAAGGCAGAACAGAGCAGCACAAATTTGTGAATAATGTCAGATTAAGTTAGAACAGAAGAAATTACAACCATATGTCAAAATGACTTCATTTTCTATTAACGGAAAGTTTAGTTTATTTTTGTTTTAACTTAGGTGTAAGAGCAATCATGAAATATAAATTAAAGCTGATTTGACATTTCTCACAAATCTGTTCTACCTCAAGAATAAGCGCAAAACTTAGAAAGTAAAAGGAGCACATTACATAATTGCTACGAATCAGTAATTAATTAAACATTCAAGCTTCTTCTCTTATTTTTCAAAACAATAAACAAAGACATATATTTTTCTCATTGAACACGAAAACATGATATTTTTTTTGTTCTGAACTGTTCGGAACAGCCTCATTGAACAAGGCTATTATATGCTTAGCTTTTTTGATGACATTTTTTGTAAGTCATGGTGAAGTTATGTATATTGAATATTGTAAAAGGCAAATAAGCAATTGCTCTTGTTAAAATAGACACCATCAAGATAACACGTGTATTACAAAGGCAATTTGACTGGTGTTTGATGTAGTTTTGAAAGGAGCTGCCATCTGTTCAGTAGACCCAGCTTGTCCTCATTAATGTTTTCCTCTGGTAGTGCTGTAATTGCTCCTCCTTTGAGGAAGTGCTCCGGAGTTAGGACCTCTAAAATGTTAGGATCGTCGTCTATTGGACACAGTGGTCGGGAACTGAGACATGCTTCGCTTTTTATCAGTAATGTTGAAAGCTCTTCGTATGATAGTAGGGCGTTTCCCAGAATGCGTTTGAGATGGGTTTTTACAGTTTTCACTCTAGCTTCCCATAGCCCCCCGAAGTGGCGAGACGCTGGCGGTATGAAATGCCAGTCAATGGATAAATTTGTTAATTCTCTCTGAATATCGTTGTTGTAAGCCGAGCCTTCTTTCTTGAAGAATGAATCTAGCATTTTATTTGCTGATACAAAGTTCGTACCATTATCGCTATATAAATGTGAAATTCTTCCTCGTCGACCGCATAACCTTGAAAGCGCTACTACGAATCCCTTTGCTGTTGCTGACCACTTTCAGATGTATTGCCTTTGTAGTTAGACAGATGATCACGGCAATGTAACCCTTGTAGCTCTTTGAGCCTCGTCCCTTCGCAATCTTAAGTGATATAGGGCCTGCCTAATCTACTCCAGTGTGGGTAAATGGTTTGCTCATTGTAACTCGTGGTTTTGGCAAATGTCCCATTATTTGCTCGAGTGGTCTAGCATTTGTTTTAAAGCATGTGACGCACCTATGCAATCGTTGTTTCACGGCGCTTATTGCATTGATGATCCAATATTGCTGTACCACCATGCATTGTTGCTGTGTGGAAGTGGTCTATGATCATTGATGTAAGAGGATGCTTGTATGGAAGAAGAATCGGGTGCTTTCGCTTTTTCGGTTAATTCGGATTTTTCCAGACGTCTTCCTACCCTTATTATTCCACTTTTTATGAATGGGTTCAGTGAAAGTAGGATGCTCTTTTTGCCAACAACATTTGCCTTGGTTAAGCTGGTCCCATTCCTCAGGGAATTCCTGTTTTTGAACCATGATGATTATGGATCTTCTCACATCTATGATTTCCGTAGCTGTTAGTAAGCAGTGATTTTTGCTGCTGACACCAGGTCTGCTGTTCCTTATAAAACGTTGACACCATGCTGTTACCTTTAAGAGGCGTTGGAAATTGGAAAACCTTGAAATGATGTCGTCTTGATCAATGATCCAGGCGTTTATTGTTATGGTTTTCTCCTTGGCGTGGTTTCTATAGTTTTGTCCGTATGAGGCATTGTTATGCCTGTGAGCCAGGCAGGGCCGAACCACCATAGGTTGTTTAGTCGTAGTTTTATAGCGGTCGTCCCTCTTGTAGCTATGTCCGCTGGTTTATCATGTGTCTTAACGTGTTGCCAGCTCTTTGGGTCGATCAGTTGGTTGACTTCCGAAACGCGGTTTGCTACGAATGTCTTCCACCGATGGTGCCCTCTTTAATCGATGCCAAAATAATTACGGAGTCTGTCCAGGCGTACTTTTCTACGTTGTCAATTCCAAGTGCTCGTTCGGTTTGTGTCATCAAATTTGCCAGAAGTAGTGCACCACAGTCTCGGGATTGTTATGTGATGTTTCAAAGGGGCCACCTTAAATTTTGCTATTAATAGTGTTATATGTATTGCACCAGTTGGTGAAATTGTCCTTGCGTATATCACTGCTGCATATGCCTTATTAGATGCATCACAAAACCCGTGTAGTTGTATTGTCTGAGTTGTTGTGAAATTGAACCATCTTTGAATTTTTATTTTTTCTACGCCGTCAAGCCCCTTCTTGAATTCTGTCCATTTCTCTGCTACGTTTTTACTTGCCGGATCGTCCCATTGTTCGTTTTCTTTCCAGAGTGTTTGCATTAAAAGTTTTCCGTTTATTATGAATGGGGCAAGAAAACCAAGTGGATCGTATATTGTTGCGATGTCTGACAGAATGCTTCGTTTTGTTGTAGGTTTGTCTACTGAATTTATGTGGTATTGAAAGACGTCTGTTTTTGGTATCCAGTGAATGCCAAGTGTTTTAATCGATTCTTCAAAGTCCAATGATTCAACTTCGTTTTCTGAAATAGTTGTTATCAGCTATGTCGATTGCTACTCCATTTTCTTAAATGCATCCCACCGGCTTGCAATAGTTGTAGTTCGCGTTGTACCAATTTTGTTTCTCGAAGTGAATCTGCTCCTGTCAATACATCATCTACATAAAAATCGTTGCTAACTCATATTCATTGATTGGCTCTTTAGGCGAGAACCTCCAAAAAAATCTTTGAAAGCGTTTGTCGTCATCGTGCATTCTGATCTGACGATACATTTTCTCGATGTCCGCTTTTAATACTACCCTGTGCTTTCTCCATCTTAGCAAAATGTCGACAATGTCTTGCTGTAGTTTTGGGCCAATGTTTAATACGTCATTTAGACTGAGTCCGTTTCGACATTGGCAGAGGCATCAAAAACGACTCGTATCTTGTCCTGTTGACTGTCGCGTTTCCACACTGCATGATGTGGAAGATAGCAGTTATCAAGTTCATTAGTAGGACTTGATCTCAAGTTCATATGGCCTTAATTTATGTATTCCTTCATGAAATGTTTGTATTCGGCTTCTAGTTTGGTATCGCGTGCAAATCTGGCTTCCAATGCCTTGAATCTAGCTAAAGCACCACCCTCGTTTTCGCCGAGACTTGGTGCTCCTGACTTAAAAGGAAGACAAACTATATATCTTCCTTCCTTGTCCCTTGTTGTGTTTTCTTTGAAGAATGCTTCGTGCTCCTCCGTTACCTTTAGCTCGCTGTGGCTCTTAGCATCTTCTTTTTCCCAGAACTTTGTTAACTCTTCCGCTAAGCTCGTAGTGGCGATGAGGCCACATCCTCCCATTCCGATGGCGGTTACGTTTGAAGCTTCTTTTTTTGCTCGAATTCTTTCAACTGCTGCTTCGGTGATGAATGAAGCTTGAGAACCTTGATCAATTAATGCTCTTAGCGTTAATCCGTTGCCCAGGACGCATGCCGTTGTTAGAAGAACCTCGTGCTCGTTTGTTCTTTTCTCAGTTAGCGATTGGACCTTGTGCCGATTTTGGTTGGTAGTGCAGCAAAAAACTGGTGCAATAATGTGTTGTGCTTTCCGTTGCACATCTTGCATCTTGTTTTGCTAGGGTAATGCATTAGCTGGTGCTTTGTGCTTAAACAGTTTATGCAACTTTTCTTGGAGTTTAATTTTTGTACTTTTCTGGAACCTCTTTTGTAGGAACTTCAGGAAGTCCTCCAAGTTCTGGATGTCCCTCGGATTGTTTAATGAGACTTCGTATTGCTTCTGAGATTCCTTGTCTAATTTCTCTCTTAAAATGTGTGTGACGATTGGACCGAATGAGTTTACATCCATGCCTAATGAGGATAGGGCATGGACAGTTTCTTTTGTTCTGTCATACAACTTGCGCAGACCTTCTAAGGATTCTGTTGTAAGGCTTTGCTGGTTAAGTAGTGCATCGACTTGGCTGGCAAATATTTTTCTTTTGTTGTCGAACCTGTTGCATACAAGCTCCCAAGCTGCATCATAATTTGCCTCCGATATGTCCAGATGCCTTATGACGCTGTCCGCGCTTCGGTTTAGATGTGTTTTTAAAAACAGCATCTTCTCAATTTTGGCCAGTGATTGATTTTCATGAACAATCTTTTGGAAAAGATCATAAAAGGAAGTCCATTTTTGGTAGTGGCCATCAAATTGAGGAATGTTTACTCGAGGAAGCCGGACTGAATTTAATTTGTCATTTGCTTGCGAGAATCTGGATTTTTTGTCCGCAAGTATAGTCATTGTGGATTCATAATTGTTTTGTGCCTTGCCAAAGAGATTTTCGGAGAAGTAATTCTCTTCGAATTTTTCCTCGTCCTGTACTATCCATTCATGGTGTAGCTTAAGTTTCATCCACTGTTCCTTAATTGACCAACGTTTGTATTCAATGTGGGATTTCGATGATTCAGTATCAATCATAGTACAATCCTAAAGAGCATTGGTTAATTCCTGGATTCTAAAACATTGTCGTTTTATTTCCATGTTTTGTGGTATCTCTTTAGGAAGATTGAAGTCTGCAGAAAACCTTGTTTTTTTGCTGGTTTACGCCATGGGTTTCGTGGCCTGTCGCTTTGCCTCATCAGGCTCTGCGTGAAGAGTTGCATTTGATGATGGCGCTTCTTTTTTGATATCAAGGTCCCGGATTCTTTTATTTAAATCCGCCTTAATTTTTTTTTACTTGAGAGCAAACCTGATCATAATAGTTCGTGGTAAAGTTTAAATGATCGGCATTGTCGCCAAGTTCTGTTATTTGCTGATGCCTGTTTTTTAATTCATTATACAGGGATTCAATTTCTTTCAATCACGCTGTAGTGAATGCCTTGGATCTCCCGGAGTACGACTCGCGCTTGTACTTTTCGAATACCTTTTGTATGCAGTCCACTACTGCCTTCTGGTCCTGTACTGCATCGTCGATTTCCATTTTGGTGTATTATTTCTATGTGTTGCTTGTGGCTGGACACTTTTGATAATGTACCACACGCTTTTATAGCCGTGCCGAACGCCTTGCTTGATTTGACACTGTTTAAGCCGTGCCAAACGCTTTGCTTGATTTGACACTGTTTTAGCCGTGCCAAACGCTTTGCTTGATATTCTTCCTTGGAAGAATGGTTCCTTTTCGCTCGAAGGAGTTGGAGTTGCCTTGAAATACTGACCCTTACCACTGGTGGGGGGAATCGGTATTCAATGCAGCTTCGTGTTTGTGATGTTAACTATTGACCCTTACCTTGGGTAGGGGGAATCAGTAGTTAATTCAAAGACTGCCTTTTTTGAAGTGTACAATTTTATTTCAATTCCTCTTATTTATACTAAAATCTAAAACTAAATATACATATACTAAATGGATATGGCGTATATTACATTAGTGTGATTGGTGATAAGAATATCATAAGTCTTATCTCTATGGTTTTTGTATTTTACATTTTGGTGATAAGCCAACATAAATCATGTATGGTATTCGCTTACCACTTATCTGGTTTGGTGCCTCTTCTATCCTAGAGGTTGATGAAGATAAGGCTGTGATGTGTTGTGCTCCGCAAGGCAAATCCTGAACTCGACAGATAACGAACGTATTACACTCTCATGCAGTGTAATGCGTTGTATGCTGATAACGTTGCGTGGGAAATGCTGGTTTACGCAACTTAAGTATGTGCAGCGTTGTATGCTGATAACGTTGCGTGGGAAATGCTGATGTACGTGATACGTAACTTAGGCATGTGCAGACTGCACACAGTGGTTTTGGCAAACTGTAATCCTGCAACACGGACACCCAAACCACCAATCGAGAACACCCACTGGTACAGTCTAGCACCACCGCTAATGTCGTCAACGAATTCAACGACCCGCACCCCGCTACTCGTTATTAAAGCCAGAAAAGTATTCTTACGGCAATGAGATTCCACTATGAATAACACTATTTTTAATTAGGCACAACCTCATAAAGATTTCGGTTATAGAAACTTATTTAAACCACATATGCTGAATTGCTGATGGTTTGGATGTAACACGAAGATGCATTTAAGGAATCTTATGTATTTATCCTATGTATATATATACATAAAAATGTTTTATGTCTTTTTATATATATATTATTATTTATAATGTTTCCTGCATAATGGCGACGATGACCGATGCACTAAGCGACGACAACGTTGACGAGTACTTTTTCGTTTTATAGTTAATACTGCTGGATATTGAATATGCTATATTCTAATTTGATGGAATAAACTTATGTTTTTAATTAAATTCAAAAGTTCAGGCATATTAATAGTTCAATATGGAATGAAGAGGTAGGCTAATTTCACAATTTGATTCGCGATGCAAGCTTGCAATCGCCAAGCAACAACACGACTCGATGACCCTTTCTTAGCAGACAGCCGAAACTCTCCGCGACCACTCACGTCAAAGACTCGATACCCACTCGTGTTGGTAACTTTCCTCCTCCTCAATTCTGAGAAAGATCTCCTTTCACTCCAATTTGTGCATATCCATATAATTTGTCCGTATAATCTCAATAATCATATAACAAATCATAATAATCATATAACAAATCATATAAAATACTCCTACTCAGAGAGAGAAAAATAACCGACAACCTCTCTATTCCTTCCCTTCCACAACGATCAATATATTAAAAAAAACCACTTACAACACTGCATGATGACTCAACTTGCATGAGTGACTCAATCACTCAGTACGGCCGTCCTCACAAATCGTGGGGCTGTCCTACGATCCCATGAGAAATGTCTCTAAGCCGGGCATTATTAATATATGAAGAAGGTTTAAAATTCGCATTTTCAGGTGAGTACTGAGGTTGCTACAAAGAATCTGCCGATATAGCGAAGACCATGCTAATTAAGTTTTAATATCCTTTATATGATATGTGCCAATATGAGTGCCGTCCCTGTCTACTAGTTTGCAGAAAACCTCTGGATGGCTGAACTCTGACAAAAGTTCTTCACGAACTTACTTACGGGGATGACTGCCTAAGTTGTACCTATCTGAATGGTTTATATGAACTTTTCAAAGATTTCCCAGTACAGCCTTTTGCGCTAATGTCAGCTTATCGGAATTACAAAGGTGGATATCTCTATCGTCTAAACTATTTAACTCACGAAGTAAACCATAATGAGATCCATCCAAAATGTAATGCTGACCAAAAACATAAAGTAAGGCGCACGATCGGTACTTGCATGGGTAACATTCCGCAACGCAGATGCAATGGCATGAACATGCGCATCCCATGTTGTGTGATCTTCCTGAATGTATGATATGATGGCGGACAAGATGTTTCTGTTCACGCGTTCCGAGGCGTTGGCTTGCGGCGAGTACTTTGGAGTCAACATGTGCTTGATGCCATGTTTGCTCAGAAATTCACGAAATAATTTGGAAGTAAATTGTTAACCATTGTCACTCAAGATTCGTTCAGGGACCGAATAAACGTTAATAACTCGATTTCCTCAGAATTTAATTACGTTTAGAGTAGCATCCCGCATCGGCTCGAGAAAAACAAAGCGACTAAATTGGTCTAAAACTACGAAAAGATAAGTATTACCTTGTTTTGAACGCGGATAATGGCCCATGAAGTCTATATATAAATGTTGAAAGACTCTACTGACTTCGGTGTATTTCCCCATCGGCGGGCGAGTTATAATATTTGCTGGTTTGCTAGCCTTGCATATCGGACAATTCATTATAAATTTATACACGTGTACAGCCATTTTAGGCCAATGATAATACCGGCGTAAAACTTCTAAATTTTTACGGATTTCCAAATGTGAAGCTTTAGACGTAGAGTGAACTCTTTCGAGTAGAATTGGGATAAGTGGTTTTGGGGCATAAACTTTTCAAGAAGGAATATCGAAAAATAAATCAGATTCAGGTTTAGTCAGGATCAAGATCTTATCGTTAACTATTCTAAAATTTGATTTAATCTCGCCTTTTGATTGAATAAGATTCTTTTGGGTTACGTATTCAGGGTCTTGAAAACAAATAGCATCCGAATCTGGATATAACGGTATAACATCCCAACACGCCAACATCTAAGGACAATACCTCATTTCGCATTGAGAGGGCGTCTGCTACGACATTATCTTTCCCCTTGCGGTATTCAATCGAGGAATTTGAAACCTTGAAGTTTGAGACTCCACCGAGCGAGACGTCCAGAGAGCTCCTTCTGCCCTATTTACCATTTCAAACTTGCGTTATCGGTAATGATTGTAAAAGGATAACCCTCCACGTATTGCCGAAATTTCCCGACACTTAGTACAGCCGCATAGCACTCCAGCTCTGTAACGCTATAATTTCGCTGCGCTGCGTTAAGTTTCTGGGAGACAAAAGCAATAGGGCGTTCATCGCCATTGACAGACCTTTGGAACAAAACAGCACCTATACCAGTCATGGACGCGTCACACTGAATGAAAAATGGCTGAGTCCAATCGGGATTACACAGGACGGGGGCTGAGGTAAGGGATAATTTCAACTTCTCGAAAGATTCCTGGGCCATTTCATTCCATTCAAACTTACGGTTCTTCTTTAGAAGATTGGTAAGGTGCGTTGTCAAATCTGCGTAACATCGGATAAAAAGTCTGTACCAACCAGCCATGCCCAGAAACCTTCGTAATTGACGACCGGAATTAGGGACAGGGAAAGAGGTTATTGCGGATATTATTTAGTCATCCAATTTTAGTACACCATCGCCGACGATGTATCCCAAATAACAAATCTCTTTAAGGAGAAATTTGCTCTTCTCTATATTAATGGTAAGACCAGCTCTCTTCAATAGGTCAGCCACCTTACTCAACAACTCGAGGTGTTCTTCGAATGTCTCAGCGGCTATCAGGAGGTCATCGAGATAAACGAAAACCTGTGTGTGCAACTCGTGAGGAATCACTTGATACATTAACCGACACATTGTCTGTGGAGCATTGCAAAGAACGAAAGGCATAACGGTGAATTGGTAAAGTGGGCGTCCTGGAACAGAGAAAGCTGTCTTATCCCTTTACCTCCATCCTACGGAATCTGCCAAAAGGCGTCCTTCAAATCCAGACTCTATATAAATCGGGTCTTGTTAAGACGTCCTAGCAAACCGTCTATGAGAGGCAAAGGGTAAGCATCCTTCACCGTAACCGCATTCACCTTCCTTGCATCCAAGCAGTCGAATTCTACCACCCGCCTTGCGTACCTTTGTGATCGGTGAACTCCACGAACTTGCACTTTCCTCAATGACCCCTAGTGAGAGCATTCGATCAAGCTCTTTCCCAATCGCAGCTTCAACAGCCGGGAACACAGCATAAAACCGTTGTTTGATGGGTTTGGCATCGCCCACGTCAATAACGTGTTTTAAAAATTGCGTTCGCCCTAATCCAAGAACAGCTGACGACGGAAAACGTTGCTTGACTATCTCTAACTGTTCCTGCTGAGACGGAGCTAGCTTTTGTAAATAAGAATCAACGTCGATATTAGTGGTATTTGATATGGTAGGAGATGAACAAATTCGGGAAGGGGTAGACAAGGCGAAATTAGCCGAATCACGAACAATTTTTAAGTGAAATAATTTCAAAAATCATTACCGAGATACAATGACTGTTTAAGATTCGGCGCTAAATGCAAGGTAACAAAAGTAGTTTGACCCGCGAACATAACAGGTACTTTTATGTGGCCTATGGTTTGTTCAGAGTTGCCGTTTGCCGTTCTAATAGTGCACGGAAAATTCCGGAAATTAACGGTCAAATTCTTTAAAAACTCTTCGCAGTTTTTATCCAAAATAGAAACGTTGGCACCACTGTCTAGTAACCCAAAAACTCTTTTGCCTAAAATTTCCACTTCGGCATACGGACGATCGGATGAATCAGTTAACAATGATTCAGAAATTTGAGATTTAAGCCCTTTCCTGCGTTGGAAATAACGAATGGAACGTAAATTACGTTCTCCCCTGTTAGTAACTTTTGGATAGATAGTTTTGGATTTCGTATATTTTAAGGAGCTATTACTTTTAGTAATATTTATTTCGGGTTTAAAGGATACCTTCCGTTCCTGTTTTGGTTTGATCGATGTCTGTTGTCTGTTCGTTGTGCTGGATGGTTGGGGGTAAATTTCCGCGTTGGATAACTTGCGCTTACCCCCTCCTTTAAGTTTCCCTGAACTAGACAACAATGGGAAAACGATTTCTTTAGAAATTCAGGAGCACCACAACCGAAACAAAACGTATGTATATATATACGATGGTTACAGTCTTTAAAGTAGTGACCTGTTTGGAGGCAATTCCAACAATGGTTCACCTTGGACTGGGAAGTACTCGAAAAGGGTGATGCTGTCCGAACTACCTGACTCTGATGCAGCGGCATACCTTTTCCTAAACCAAATGGGTCCTGATAATTTATTTTATTTTGTGAGTTGGGATAGAAACCCGAGTGATCATGGGACTCTACAACCACAGGGTTAACATTAGAATGACCCTGAAACGTAACTCACTGTTGTGTTAACCGCTTGAAGCCTATAATAATTAGTATTGTAACTAACGTCAGTAAACTTCGGATCCGATAAAACTTGTAGTTCATGCGCATATTTTCGAGACTCAACAGATATTTCTGGTAGGATTCGATTACGAGCCCAAGTATCCTCGTATGCCATGCATTGCCGCAGCAATTCGTCGAGTGTTACAAACTGTGTAACTGCATGTCGGTCCCGTAGACCTGGTCGCATATTTTGGGTAAGAATGAAAATGAGTTCCGAGTCTTGCATAGGAGTTTCCATTTGCAGGGACATTGGTAGAACTGAATTATAGAACTCAATAAACTTTTCATTTGGTCGCTGTTTCTTCGATTCTATAACACGTCGTATTTCCAAATCGGTTCGTCTATTAGCGAACCTTTTTGTCAGCTCATTTTTCAAAAATGCCCATTCAACGTTGCCATACCGTTGGATGAAATCCCAATACCAGTCTGCTGCGAAGCCATGGAGGAAGTAACTCATATCTTTAGCAATTTGCTGCAAATGAATTCGGTTAGTCAACGCTTGGTGCTCCAACAAGCAAATACATTTTTTAACCGTCGTGCCCGTCAAGGAACTGTCAAATGATATGAGCCATTTTGTTGGGTCACGCTGAAGAGGATTAAAGATTGGTGGATGGTACAACTGATCTGGATTCAGCACTGAACAGTTGCCAGACTGTTTATTATTTGACAACGAACTACCCATCGGTGGGAACAACAAATTATATTGGGTCTGGCTTACGCTCGGTTGTTTAACCATTGCCGGAACAGTCTTCGAACTCGTTACAACGGGATTGGCTCTCTGTAAAGAAACTCCCTGAACTACACCGTTCAAATTATGTAGGCTCATTCCTTTAATTGGGAGAGCTGGTCTGAGGCTCTAATTGTCGTACTTGTGACTGGTCGGTGTTATCTGTATCAGAACTGTCGGGTTCTTGCCCGTCGTCCTGTTCAATGCCGTTACTAGAATAGGTAGGTCCTTCGGTATCAATACCTAAAGACTTAAACTGAGTAATAGACTCATTCAAATCTTTGTTTTCCTGATTAGCACTATTGATAAATTCGATCATCTGATCACATTTCTTGTTAAGTTCGGTGACCACTGTCTCCACAGCTTTGGAATACTGGATCCTTTGCAGCCGACTACGAATGTGTAGCAACCGCGAATGGACTATTTCAAACTGAATGTTAGCTTTATCGCTATGCACAGATAGTATGTTTTGAATCTCATAATAGAAGGAACGAAATTTCAGTGAAATCTTACTGACTTCACTTCTAGGATTTTTCTGTGCCAAATGTGGAGGTCTATTTGGTGCTATCACCGGATGCTCCTTATCGTTTTCTAATCGCTTTATGAGCTCATTAAGTTTAGTTAATGGACCACCAGAAATGTTGCGGACCAGACATTCCAATTCATCGTTAGACAAATGGTCTGGATTTATCTTGGTATTTTGTACAGAACTACTCCCGAGAGATTAAGGAAAAAGAGTTAAGTCAGCTATGATCGGTAACGCGTGTCACACCTGAGAGACTAAGCCACCCATGCAATTGTTCAATTACAAGAACCTGATGAAATCTTTCTTTTTAACTAAAAAAAATCGTTATATATAAACTTGTTGTTTTGTAAATTATACTTCTTAGTTCCGCACCTAAAGGTGTCAAAACTGTTTCCAATAACCACTTCCGATTAAGATTAGCACTCTATAATGAGCAATAGTTAAAAAAAAATAATATTGTAGATAATTTGGTATGTGGTGCAGATGAGCCGGGACCCCAGATTTAGAAGACATGCCTGTGACGACGCTTATTATGTTGAACGATTAGGAATAATACTCAATAAAACTACGACATTTAACTGATAATCAATGACGATATCTATTCAAACCCATAATGGAAGGGATAAGATACGTAAACAAACCAGTAATGCAGGATGCTAACGATCAACAGAAAGCAAAACCCGTATTATTAATTCAAAGAAAGCACCGCGCTAACATTTAGCCAAGTGTCCGAATATTGGTCAAGTCCTGCTTAAGCCGATCGTTAACATTATCAAAGGGAGATATGAATGGGGAAATATAACAAAACAAAATAAACAGACACTTTATGTTCAGCTGAAAATCAACAAAAATTATTCAGAAGTCCATAAGAAATCAGCTGAGACTCGATTATAAATCAAACGAAAATATCTGGAAATCAACCGAGACACAATCGACAGTCACCAAGGAAAATCTCTAAGAATCAACCGAAAACCATCTCACAATCAACCGAGTCACATTTGTAAATCAAACGGAAATATTCGGAAAACAACTGAGACTCAATTGAAAGTTAACAAGAAATATGCTTGGAAATCAACTTTAAATCAACTGGCATTGAAACTAAGTCAACATATATATATTTGGAAATAATTCAAATACCAAACCTGTTTGGGCGCCACCATTTAAATGGTGGCGTTAGCTGATTGCGAGGTGCAGAGATTCGTGCGGTCGAGATGAGGAAAGGACGGGGACAAGGGGGATATTTAACTAACGCGAGCACCTAAATCCGAGCATGTCATCATCGTCCGGGGAACAGAGTCACCCACACCACAATATAAAAACCTTTAGATTCCCATTGTAGGGGCGAGAAGGAAAAAGATCACTAATTTAGTTAATTTCAAACAAATTATGCTTTATTTGGCCAAGAAAACGGGTATCTTTAGAAGTAATGCTAATAAAAATGATTAATAAATTTATGAACATTACTAATTAAAAAAATTACTACTCGGTAAATATATATATATAACATAAATATATAAATATAATTAATTGGTAAATATATAAATAGGAATAAGAAAACAAAAACCTTGTGCGGCACCGCTAGTGCTGTCGTTGAAACGTTGGTTTTATTCGCGATGCTGCTGCGTTGATCGATGAGGTTTAAAGATGTTGCTGAATCTTGCAGACTTCTATTTGCGATGCTGCTGCGTTGATCGATGAGGTTTAAAGATGTTGCTGCATCGTGCAGAGTTTTATTTGCGATGCTGCTGCGTTGACCGGTGAGGTTTAAAGATGTTGCTGAATCGTGCAGAGTTTTATTTGCGATGCTGCTGCGTTGATCGATGAGCTTTTCATTCTGTGCTCACACACACAAAAACGGAGTTGAATGATCATACTCTGTTTTAGTACACTTAATTCAAACTTGAAATATCCCATTTCCTGTTAAGCTATTTAAAACTGCTTTTTATTTACTACACAGTGTGTTGGAGTTGCCTCGAAATACTGACCCTTACCACTGGTGGGGGAATCGGTATTCAATGCAGCTTCGTGTTTGTGATGTTAACTATTGACCCTTACCTTGGGTAGAGGGAATCAGTAGTTTATTCAAAGACTGACTTTTTTGAAGTCTACAACTTTATTTCAATTCCTCTAATTTATACTAAAATCTAAAACTAAATATACATTGAAGTCATATAAATTTCTATGTGGGATATGGCGTATATAACATTAGTGTGATTGGTGATAATAATATCATAAGTCTTATCTCGATGGTTTTTGTATTTTACATTTTGGTGTATTTGCTTATCACTTATCTGGTTTGGTGCCTCTTCTATCCTAGAGGTTGATGAAGATAAGGCTGTGATGTGTTGTGCTCCGCAAGGCAAATCCTGAACTCGACAGATAACGAACGTATTACACTCTCATGCAGTGTAATGCGTTGTATGGTGATAACGTTGCGTGGGAAATGCTGGTGTACGCAACTTAAGTATGTGCAGCGTTGTATCCTGATAACGTTGCGTGGGAAATGCTGATGTACGTGATACGTAACTTAGGCATGTGCAGACTGCACACAGTGGTTTTGGCAAACTGTAATCCTGCAAAACGGACACCCAAACCACCAATCGAGAACACCCACTGGTACAGTCTAGCACCACCGCTAATGTTGTCAACGAATTAGACGGCCCGCACCCCGCTACTCGTTATTAAAGCCAGAAAAGTATTCTTACGGCAATGAGATTCCACTATGAATAACACTATTTGTAATTAGGCACAACCTCATAAAGATTTCGGTTATAAAAACTTATTTAAACCACATATGCTGGAATGCTGATGGTTTCGATGTAACACGAAGATACATTTAAAGAATCTTATGTATTTATCCTATGTATATATATTTACATAAAAATGTTTTATGTCTTCTTATATATATATTATTATTTATAATTTTTCCTGCATAACGACGACGATGACCGATGCACTACGCGACGACAACGTTGACGACTACTTTTTCGTTTTATATATGCTATATTCTAATTTCCATCAACTTATGTTTTTAATTAAATTGGGAGTTAAGTAGGAGTTAAAACTGGACTGGCATTAATCGCTACCTGAAGAATTGCACACAAAATGGCTCACATTTCGCTCAGACTTGATCGTATCAAAAACACTTCAAATATCAAGGCACATCCTTAAAGGAAGAGTTTCAGAAGCCACCCAATTACACATTCTTACAGACGCATCTGAAAAGGCGTATGGAGCAGCAGCTTACATCATGACACGATTGTTGTGTGCAAAATCTCACGTAGCCCCACTTAAAAGGCAAACAATACCCCGTTTAAAGTTGTGTGCGGCGGTACTAGGAGCACAATTGGCAGCCAAAATCAAGTCAGATCTCAAATTTACCAACCCAACATGGCTCTGGACTGATTCCGAGATCGTATTATCATGGATATATTCCTCATCAGCATCATTTAACACTTTCGTAGCAAACCGGAAACACTATTAGGAATTGTTCGAGAACGATATTGGTCAATAAAAGGAAAAATTATGGCACGAGCCACAGTTCACCGTTGTTCGATATGCAGCAGAGCCAAGCCAACACTGGAGTAGATTATTGTGGTCCAATAATAGTACACTAAATCTACGTGGATAAAGACCGCACAAGTCTTATATTGCAGTCTTTTGTTGTTTAGCGACGAAGGCGGTGCATCTAGAGCTTGTGAGTGATCTCACCACAGAGGGATTCATTGGTGCTCTCAAAAGATTCATCGGCCGCCGTGGACACTGCCAAAACTTGTATTGTGACAATGCAACGAACATCGCAATATAAAGCAATTACAAATGCATGCAACAACCGAGGCATACAGTTCAATTTCATACCACCAAGAGCACAACGCTTTGGTGGCCTATGGAAAGCAGCTGTAAAATCTGCAAAACATCTCTTAGTTTGAGGTTTAGGAAATGCATCTTTGGCGTATGAAGAGCTGGAAACTCTGGTAATCGAAATTGAAGCAATACTAAATTTCAGACCAATTTCACTAATGTCAAATGATCCGAACGACGTAGCTGCACTCACTTCAAACATTAGTAATATCGTGTATCCAGTTGAAATGCAATCACTTTTTGAAAACGTCCACATCAAGAACTACACTGATCATCTTCAAAACATATCAGACATCCAGAGCAAGCTGCACCATCAGGTATTGACGGATTTGCCATTACAACTCCAACACATCAAAATCAACTGTTGCCTATGCAGCTCTTATTCTTGCACTTGGAATCATCATAGCACTTATCTACAAACGAACATAATATCGAAAGATGGAGCAAAACCAGCCACCCCCCTGTCCAGCACCCCGTCAACACGTGACACCAGCAGACTTTGTGGTGACAGTCACTTAAATCCTTACGGTGACGAGAATTGGCCTAGAATTAATAGAATTACATAACCAAATTACTTGCCCAATTATTCATTGTCTATCATAAGTGTTGCAACGCAACATGGCACATAGTCTACGCACATAGTGCTACGCACATAAAAATCATCAACGACTCAGCCACATAGTGCACATAGTCTAAGCATATAGTGCTCCGCACACAAAATCATCATCATCGATGCAATCAACTCATCGACTCAAGGCCAATGAACCACCACCAGTCTCATAACACGATGAAGCATTACTTTGTTGCAACACAATAGTGTACACAGTCATATTTCATCGCACAAATGGCTTGTCACATTGTAGCAACAAGATGAGCGTCGTCAAATTTCGTCTGAGCATGCGAGTCGTCGCCTAAGCGACCTAATTGTTTACACATAAGAACGGACGACCACCACTAATGTGCACCATAAGCACAATCAGCATGTCGAGAGTCTACATCGCATTGGCAGTCATCGGCATATTCGACAGCATGTACCTTATCAACGAGATATGGAAATTGCTGACATGGTACAAAGTACTAACAAAGTTACACATTTGGAATGTGTGGGACTGGTGGTGACCGCGACTGGCAACGTTCATCACTGGCGGCGATCGAGTTAGTCTTCTGACAAACTTCGTACAAGAGGATCGACAACCAGCAGCGATAATAGTATACACGTCTTTGAATTATATAAAATAAAATAATATTTTTTTGTTCTCTCTTCTTCATTTTTCTAAATATTTGAATTTAAGAATTAAATCAAAAGTATACTTGTACCGAACATTTTTAAATTTAATAGTAAAGAGTAATTAAACGTGTCATCACACCCAAAAAATAAAGTTTGCCATTTGCAGTGCATTCATATTTACATTGAAGAGCAAGTCTTCATTAATTTGCTAAGTGTCCGTAGCGATACAGTTTGGTCCTTCGAGCCGGATTTACGAATAAGATCCATTAGAATCAGTGCGGAAATCGACTAATCAGTGTTTAAATACATACAAAACGCATCAACAAATCAGCGGCACGATCAGCTCAATTACTGGAAGAAGCTGCATCGAGGGAGCAACGCTTACATCAGGTGTGTGGTATTTTATTTAACTATTATTTATTCAAATAAATTGGTGATCTTAGTGATCGTAATAAACTTGTGTGGTGTGTTTGGTGGGTTGACTTATTTTTCTATCATCATGAGCAAGGTCAAAATTGTAAATTTGGTCGAGGCCATTCAGACGACTTCGCAAGAACTCGAGGCTGACTATAAGGCATATGTAGGCCTAGCTGCATCTAAAAAGTCGGTGCACATGATTGAAGCACGACTGGCAAATTTAGAAACATCTTTTAAAGAAGCTAGGCTTCTGCATCAGAAAATTGTTGGGTTCTCTAGTGAGGATGCGAAAACCGAATACATGGAAGCACTCACTTTTCACAAATTGAAGGAATTGTTCTTCAATTACTCGAGTGAGCTAAAGGAACAGTTAGCAGCAACCGATATTCAAGGCTGCCTTAACAATTCAGTCGCTGCGTCCAAATCACCGTCAGCTGAATTAAAGCTTCCGGCAATGAAGCTACCAACTTTCGACGGCTCTCTACAGATGTGGCCAGAATTTAAGGGACTGTTCGAAGGAATGGTCAATAAAAATGCCTCAATATCTGACGCTCACAAGCTCCAGTACTTAAAAAGCAATCTAACGGGTGAAGCAGCGCGTATGCTTCGGATTACCGAAACGAACTTTCAATCAGCGTGGGCATTATTGGTTAAGAGATTTCAGAACGTTCGACTGTTAAAAGACAGTCAATTTAAACTTCTTTTCGACCAACCGAAGCTCACGCAGGAATCATCCGATGATCTCAAACTACTGCTAGATACTACCAATGAAGCCAAGCAATCGCTCAAGAGTCTTGGAGTACCTGTGGAATCATGGGAAGACGTTCTCATATTCCATACGGTGCAAAAACTTTCGTCGACCACTCGGGGACTCTGGGAGTCCCACATTTCAACGTACGTGGACTATCCGACTTTTAATACGTTGGAAGATTTCATCTTAATGAGATCAAGAACCTTGGATGTCATTGGACAATCCTCACCAAGTTCCACTCAAACTAAGGCTAAAAGGCACACCATAAACACAATTCGTGTTCACAACTCCACAATTCAAAGGTGTTCGTTATGTCAGGGCTCACATTCCATTCGACATTGCTTCAAATTCAAAGCATTAAACGCGAGGAAGCGACAAGAGGTTGTAAAGAAAAAGAAATTGTGTTTCAACTGCTTGTCAAGCGCACATTTCACGCAAAACTGCACAAGCACCTTTACGTGTTCTGTCTGCCACCAAAAGCATCATTCGTTACTGCACATGAATGAGTCAGTCAACGCAATGCATGCTAATGAAACTGCTCCAATGGGAGCTGGTACTCCACCGTTTCAACCAACGTCCTCCTCCACCCAAATTCAACAATCAGTACCCTCAAATAGCATAACATCCTCCTACGGAACTGCTTCAGCATACAACACGTTCGTAGCCGAAAACAATCGTGCACCTGTTCTTCTGGCTACAGCCCTCATCAAGGTTTCGACAACCACGGGCCAACTGTTGACACTGCGAGCGCTATTAGATCCAGGGTCAGAGGCCTCATTCATCACTGAGGCTGCCGTCCAAATACTAAAACTTAAAAGGGAAAGAAGCTGCGTTAAGATCCTTGGTGTTGGAGAGACCAACACAACCACTTCGAATCACCAGGTTTCGCTCACGATTTTCTCAAATGTGAACAAAACCTTCAGCTTACGGCTCAATGCATTGATCTTACCCAAACTCACAGCTGCATTACCTACGCACTTCATTCCATGGGCTCATTGGAGCCACCTCTACAACAT
This sequence comes from Nephrocerus scutellatus, assembly GCA_947095585.1. NCBI lineage: Eukaryota > Metazoa > Arthropoda > Insecta > Diptera > Pipunculidae > Nephrocerus > Nephrocerus scutellatus. The sequence continues at coordinate 74,225,053 of OX352763.1, forward strand.
TCAATTCGCTGATCCTACATTTGACAAACCAAGCAAAATCGACATTTTGCTTGGCAGCGACATTTATCCCTCCATTCTCCTTGAAGGCTTAAGGAAAGGAGAACCAGGAACCCCTATGGCTCAAAGGACGGAGCTGGGATGGGTTCTTTCTGGGAGCATCTCCCCCAAACATCAATCAAACGTAACTTCTCTTCACATAACCACCGAAGGTCAACCCTTGGATAACGTGCTGCTTAAATTTTGGGAACTTGAGGAAGTTCCACGAAGAAAACTGCTCTCACCAGAAGAAGAGAAATGTGAGACGCACTTTTGCAGAACCCATCAACGTCAACTAGACGGCAAATATATGGTTCAACTTCCATTTAAGGAAGGTATACACCCTGCGTTAGGTTTATCTCAAAGATCAGCACTCGTCAGATTCATGCAACTTGAGAGAAAATTCCGAATAAATTCGTCGTTCTATGAGGAGTACAACAAAGTATTCAGCGAATACAAAGAGCTTGGGCATATGACGGAGATCGAGCCCATGTCACTATCCAGTCCTCACTATTTCGTTCCTCACCACGCCGTGATGAAGGAATCCAGTTCAACGACAAAACTCAGAATTGTGTTTGACGCTTCCTGTAAGTCGTCTGATGGCACATCACTTAATGACCATCTCTTCATTGGCCCAAGGTTGCAGGATGACATCTTCGACCACATCGCTCGATTCAGAAAACACAAAATCGCATTTGTAGCTGACATTAACAAAATGTATAGGCAAATCTGGGTTTCGCCGGAGGATGCTGCATATCAATTGGTTTTGTGGAGAGATAGAGAAGGAGAAGAGATTAAGACATATCGTCTAAATACGGTCACTTTCGGTACCGCCTCCGCGCCATACTTAGCAGTACGCACACTTCTACAACTTGCGGCTGATGAACGAACAGATTACCCGATTGCGGAAAAAATTGCTAGAAACAATTTCTACGTAGACGATGTGATCCATGGAGCAGACTCCGAAGCAGAAGCTATGGAAATGCAGCGGCAGCTGACAACAATGTTGAAGCAAGGAGGCTTTCCACTACGCAAGTGGGCGAGCAATTGTGAAGAGTTGTTGGCATCTATTCCAGAGATTGATAGAGAAGTGAAGGTACCACTCTCATTCGACGCAGGCAATGAGATCAAAACGCTAGGCATCCAATGGCATCCAGCAAAGGACACCTTCACCTTCAAGATCTCACTACAGGACTCAAGGAAGACGACAAAGAGAACAATCCTTTCAGACATTGCGCGGCTGTACGATCCAATGGGTTGGATCTCTCCGTGTATCATTGTTGGTAAGATTTTAATGCAGGATATCTGGAAGGAAAAGCAAACATGGGATTCTGAACTCCCACCAACAATCGTTACTGCGTGGCATAACCTGAAAACGGAGCTCACCGCACTAAATAACATCGTGATTCCACGCTGGGTACACTTGACTACGGATTCACGAATCGAAATCCACGGATTTTGCGACGCATCGGAAAAGGCTTATGCGGCCGCACTATACTTACGAGTCACCACCAGAGATACAAATGTCACCAACCTACTCGTGTCAAAAACAAGAGTTGCACCGCTCAAAATTAAATCGCTGGCACGGTTGGAACTTTGTGGTGCACAGTTGCTAGCACACCTCTTAATACAAACCATTAAAACAATGGACCTACAATCTCCAAAGATATTTGCTTGGTGTGACTCACAAATTACACTTACGTGGATTAAAACAGCACCATATATTCGAACTACGTTCGTTGCCAATAGAGTGGCAGAAATCCAGGAACTTATAGATCCTGCGTGTTGGAACTACGTCCGGTCTAAGGACAATCCGGCCGATGTTGCTTCCAGAGGACTGTTTCCAAGAGAACTCCTCATTAATAATCAATGGTGGCATGGACCTGAATTTCTTCTCTCATTTGATGAACAATCGCAGCCACCATTCGACGTTACACAAACAAATCTTGAAACAAAGGCATCTGAGATTGGAAAACCAAAAAACGAATTCATCACATCTGGGTACCCCATAAATAATGTTTTTCATCTATGCGTTCATTTCACCGCTTTTGAAACAAATGATCTCTTCACTCGATTCTCATCTTTACCTCGTCTACTTAGAGCCACGGCTTATTGGCTTCGTTTCTTTACGAACTTGCGCCGTACGGCACAGAAGATGTCAACTCGTGTATCGGGACCACTTTCAGTCGACGAAATTCGCTCGGCTCGAATACGTTTGATCACCATCGCACAGCAACAGTTTTTCGCCGACGAAATAGCAATGATGACCAAAGGTAGAACTGTCTCCAAGGGAAGCAAATTAACACGACTTTCGCCATTCATTGATGAGAAAGGGATGCTGAGAGTTGGCGGTCGATTAGAGAATGCTGATCTACCCTATGCACAGCGTCATCCAATAATTCTACCTGCACAAAACTTTCTTACGTCAGTGATTGTGCATAATACGCACCTCACAACGCTACATGGTGGACAACAATTAATGATGGCAACACTCCGATCGGAATATTGGATTTTACAACTCAAATCTGCTGTAAAAAAATGTATTTACAATTGTCTGAAATGTTACAGATATAAGGCAACAGAAATGCAGCAGCAAATGGGAAACCTGCCAGCGCTACGAGTTAACCAGGCAAGACCGTTTCAGACTTCAGGAGTGGAATATGCAGGCCCTGTTCAGTTAAAGGCCTGGAAGGGTCGGTGCAACAAAATCACAAAAGCATACATAGCAATCTTCGTTTGCTTCTGTACAAAGGCTGTACACCTCGAGTTAGTAAGTGATTACACAACATCTGCATTCCTAGCAGCATTCAAACGCTTCACCGCACGCCGTGGAATATGCACGAATATATACAGCGATTGTGGAACCAATTTTAGAGGGGCTGCAAACATCTTGGAAACAGAGAAATTGCACACATCTAAGCACTGGACTGAAGATATCGCACAACGTATGCAAGCCAACGGCACAACATGGCATTTCAACCCTCCCGCTGCGCCTCACTTCGGCGGATTATGGGAAGCCGGTGTGAAATCCATGAAACACCATTTGAAGCGAGTAATTGGTCACTATTCTCTGACATTTGAAGAATATGCAACGGTATTAGCGCAAGTTGAAGCTTGCCTCAATTCACGGCCACTTTGCCCAATAACTGAAGATCCGGAGGATCTCTCGATATTAACACCAGGACATTTCCTTACTGGCGCACCACTTAACATCGTACCCGAAAGGGATCTAACGGAAAGTAAATCAAACCACCTGGACAGATGGCAACTTATGCAGAAAATCCAGCAAGACTTCTGGAGAAAATGGAGATCCGAATACTTGGTTCGACTGCAACAGCGTCCGAAATGGCTTACACCAAATGCTGAACTCAAAATAGGGCAATTGGTACTATTGCCTGATGAGCAAATGCCTCCTACGCTTTGGCGACTCGGCAGAATCACCGCAACACATCCTGGAGCTGACGACAAAATTCGCGTCGTCACAATTAAGACCGCAACCACATCATTAAAGCGACCTATAGCTAAACTCTGCTTGCTACCAATGCTTAATGAATAACTCCTACACACCCACACTTATAATACTAGTTCTTCGAGCTCAACTAACCAATTATTTAATGTATACTAGCTTAATATAAATTGCATTCAACTAACCCATACACATAAATAAATATTGCCACACACTATTCACCACACCTTTTGTTTCTGCCTTCATGTACCCATCCATATGTCACGGAGATGAGGACCAGCTAACCCATCTTGCAGCACGCATCTTTAATTGAAGCAGAAAATCAACCCCAGAAATTGAAAACAGACGATAAGCAGATGATCTTCTTCCTTCATCGTGTCTTTTCCTGGGGCCCGGCAGGATGGTGCAACGCAACATGGCACATAGTCTACGCTCGTAGTGCTACGCACATAAAAATCGTCATCGACTCAGCCACATAGTGCACATAGTCTAAGCATATAGTGCTCCGCACACAAAATCATCATCATCGATGCAATCAACTCATCGACTCAAGGCCAATGAACCACCACCAGTCTCATATCACGATGAAGCATTACTTTGTTGCAACACAATAGTGTACACAGTCATATTTCATCGCACAAATGGCTTGTCACATTGTAGCAACACAATGAGCGTCGTCAAATTTCGTCTGAGCATGCGAGTCGTCGCCTAAGCGACCTAATTGTTTACACATAAGAACGGACGACCACCACTAATGTGCACCATAAGCACAATCAGCATGTCGAGAGTCTACATCGCATTGGCAGTCATCGGCATATTCGACAGCATGTACCTTATCAACGAGATATGGAAATTGCTGACATGGTACAAAGTACTAACAAAGTTACACATTTGGAATGTGTGGGACTGGTGGTGACCGCGACTGGCAACGTTCATCACTGGCGGCGATCGAGTTAGTCTTCTGACAAACTTCGTACAAGAGGATCGACAACCAGCAGCGATAATAGTATACACGTCTTTGAATTATATAAAATAAAATAATATTTTTTTGTTCTCTCTTCTTCATTTTTCTAAATATTTGAATTTAAGAATTAAATCAAAAGTATACTTGTACCGAACATTTTTAAATTTAATAGTAAAGAGTAATTAAACGTGTCATCACACCCAAAAAATAAAGTTTGCCATTTTGTTTTGTTCTTTCTTAAAAACTGAAATTTGCAGTGCATTCATATTTACATTGAAGAGCAAGTCTTCATTAATTTGCTAAGTGTCCGTAGCGATACAATAAGCATATATGTTCCGGCTGAGTTGTTCTATCAGCCAGCGATTATAACAAATAAAAAAAGGGGCTCAAATACTTAGAAAAGATTGAATAAAATTCTAGTACAAACAAAAAATAACAATCTATCTACCTATCTTCTTCTTCTATATAAATCTATATAAATAAAAATGAATGTTGCTAAGCGCAAAACTCAAGAATGTCTCGACCAATTCGGCTAATTTTTTTTTCGTACGTTCCTTAAGGTACACGGAAAGTTTTAATAAAGAGAAGAGCTGTCAAACAGTTGACGTAAATTGTCAACGTCAATCTAAGCAAAACAAATGTGCGTTTGAATTATTGATGGTATACATTCAAGTTGATTAGACTGTATGAATATCAATTTATGCATGTGAAAAAAATAATCAAAGATAATATTATAGTAATAATTCATTCTTCTGTGTGTGGCTGTTCTTGGTTTGTTTTATATTTTCACTTCCCTTGAAAACCAATTGTCTGTTCCGTGTGATTACGTTTATACCCATGCCGCCAAAACGAGGGGGCAGTAATTTGGGTCGAAGAACTCGAAATGCTGCAAACCAAGCAAATTTTCAATATAATCGGACTGGACTACAGAACAACGTGAAGAGTGAAATGAAATTGAAAGGATTAGGTTACGTGCAACGCGTCGTCTTCGAACTGCTTCCCGAGCGGCTTCTGCTACGATGTTTCAATTGACTACAGTTCCTACGAATGCGTTGCTATTGGACCTATGAACTTCAACTTAGTTCGTCCATATTATAAGGCATTGAAAAACAAAAATGAAGCAAACGGAGTGTGTTGCGCAAATAGAAAAGTGAAATTAGCGCCATTGGTTCCACCACCAGAGCCATTGTACTCATTGTTTTCAAGAACTGGATCTGATTCTATACATTTCCTTTCAAACATACAAAAATATAACAACTGCTTTATAATTTTTTTAATTGCCGTCTCGATCATAACTGACGATAGGAACGACATATTTGGTTGATTTTTTTTTGTTTTGTTCGTTATGCTCGAGGAGAAATTTTTAGAAAATTCGGGAAAAGTACAAAAGGAAGTAGGAAAATTTGGAAAACGATGAATTGGATATTGTTTGAGGAAAAAACTCTATTGAATGTTTTCGGTAAAATGAAAAAACTGGAAAAAAGTTTGAGTTGAGCACAGCTCAACGCCGGGCTGCATGGTCGAACCTTCACAGAGAATTTTTTTCATATGTACATACGTGTGTACATATGCTTGCATAAAATTCTAATTGCCCATTGACAGCTTTCAGTGCTGCAGTCATAATTCACATAATACATAATTCGTTATGTGATTTATTTCCGTTGTAGGTCATGGAAAAACAAAAAAATTAAATTAATTGCACTGCACGTTTAGCAATGTAAACGAAATAAAATTATAAGAATCATCAATAATTTAGTATTTAAGAAGCAATATTTTTAATAAAAGACGAGAGAATTATTCAAGCTATTGCAGTGTTTATTTCTTTCAATTCACCAGCTAACCAAGTTCAAGTGCTTGTGTTAACCCATACACGTTATATTGGTGTCACCGCCTTGATAACATTTAAAAACATTTTGATCCTTGTCCTTGTGCATTCGCTTGAACAAGGCATTCAGCGAATTTTGATTGGTAAATTCACCTTTCATAAACAGTCGGCTTCGAACTTTTTAAAGAATAAATCTTTTTTGGGAAATGGTGAAATGCAACATTTTGGGCTGAAATACAGTATATCGTACAAAGGGTACGGGCACTGCGACACCCCTCCCCTAAAAGGCCCTATTGAGCAGACCTTGAAAACCGCCATCTTGTTTGGCGGAAACGCCCCCTTTAGGAAGGAGAGGCTCCTAAAGTTTGCATTTCTTTTCAGAAAAGTTAATTTTTTTAAGTGACGTGAAGGAAGTATAAAAGAAAATAAAAATAGTTCGTTTAAAAAAAATGAAGTAAATTGTAGTGTACCAATGAATACGCCATGTCGATACATACATCACTTCACAATTCTGTAATATTGTAATGTACCAACGCATGCGTCACATCGATACATGCACCCTACCAATCAACAATACAATATTTCAATGCCAATACCATACACTCATCACCACCTAGTTTAAGAATAGTCGTAAGATACAAAGTATTAAGTAAATCATAGCAGCGAAACAAAGTAGTAAGTAATAAAATATTGCACACCAAGTACAATGCAAATATCACCACACAGCTCGCACATTTATAGCTTAAGCATTATACGAACAGAGAGTTCACCATTAGGGTGACTCACTAATAAATTTCATCTATAAATTTATAATCAATAGTTTATGACTCTGTGCGCTACCTGTACAAAGTAGGTCAAGCGCACTAAAATCAAATGTAAAGCATTACTATTACTTTGTTTTAATATGAATTCTTTGTTAGACGCTTACTTCCTATTTTGATCATAAGAATCTATGTTAGAATTAAGTATAAATGGGTCATCTATTTTAATAAAGAACTCAGAGTTAATCTATCGATCGAACACATCAGTATTTTAATTCTCTCGTCGATCTTCTGCTTTTGCTTGCTGCAAATACAGCAATAGAAAATAGGACTGGGCGCAACTAATGCGAGAGGTCCACTTCGTTATCCTTCTTCTAAAAACATTTAGCTAACATGCAGTAGTAAAGATATATTACACAATCAAACTCACCCCGGCAGACTTAGAGTCAAAACACTGACTTTTATAGTGGGCGGGTCTAAATGTTGGTATTAAATGAAAGGTGAATATTAGTTCTACACAGCCATACTGTTTTTATGAGCGTGGCCCTATTGTACAGAAGGTGGATCAATTTATACTCATTACATATGATTGAGTTTTTTTATACAAAAAGAGTGGGATGTGTGATTCCCTCGCGGTTAGAGGAATTGGCCGACGCCTATTCCCTAAACAAGGACCTCTTAGCGAGGACAATGCCAGAACTACTGCGTGACCGAACCCTGGTTTGGTTTCGGAACAATAACCATCGGTGGTCAAACTGGCATACATTCAAGGAAGACTTCCTGCGCTTCTTCCTCCCAGCAATACCAGGAACAATTAGATGACGAAATCCGTCGACGACGACAAAGACCCGAAAAAAACTTCAAGGATTTCGTCATCGCCATGCAAAACCTCACGCGACACGCCGTATATTCAAGGGCACAACAGTTGGAGCATATTTTCCGAAACTGCCCCCAGGAATATCAACTGTACATACGGAGGAGAGACTTTCAAGATCTACAGGAGCTAATTGGGTTAGCAGAAGACCTGGAAAAAATCTCTGCCAGCCCAGAACCAAACCGACAAGTACCCAGGCCCCAGTCCCGACAGATCAGGAGGAACGCACCAACGTTCGAACGGCATGTAGACACTGCGGCCAGAACGGACACACCTGGCGAAATTGTCGCAGACCACAATTGTTGTTCTGTTGGGATTGCGGCCAACGAGGAATCAGAACAATAGACTGCTGCCGTCAACATACTTCAGAAGTTGAGCAGCGTCATTTGCTCCAATACAACTAAACGACAGCTCTGATCCAAGACAGACAGCGAAATCTTGCCCGCATCAAGATCGGCAGTGAACCCGTCCAAGCCACCATTGACACCGGCGCATCCCGCAGTTTCGTGAGCGAACGTTAGACCGAGAGGCTTCGACATTAATAGGAATCAGAGAACAGTCCGCGAAGGGTTGAACGTCAACGTTCGTTTTGGGCAGTCATCATGTCCACTGCGCCTGCTAGTGTTACCGACTGCCGTTGATGACCTTAGACTTGGCATGGACTTCCTTGCAACGTCCAGAGCAACTTTAAGCTTCGGAGGTGAGTGTATAACACCCCAAACTGGGTCAGCACGGCTGGTTAAACGTCCGCGGTACAACAAACTCCATGTAAAATGTGCAACAACAACGATCGCAGCAGCAACAATTTTGCACAGAGTGCACTAGAAGAACTATACAACAACGAGCATAGCAACGGAACTCAAGGCATCTACGGAACAATAAAAGGCACAGCAGCAACGTAGTCGACAGCAGCAGCGAATTCAACAGCAGCAGCAAAGTCAAAAACGGGGGGACTTCGAATGTAGATGCCCCGTTATTAGAACTAACTAGTGCAGCGCAAGTGTCCGCCAAAGTAACGGGGGAGTGCACACAGAACATGCCATATATTTCTTTTCCTAAATTCGGTTGAACCCTGTACCCACGCAGTGCAACCACCAAACGCATATGAAAGCAAAATAGCCAAAACAACATCACGCCACCTGATTGGCCAATCACAGCGCAGCACGCCATTTAAAATTTTGCAATGCAAAATGGTATAAAAGGGCGAGCACGCAGGCGCTCGCTCTCTTAGTTCTGGTAGTCTTCCGACAGGAAGACTGGCTGTTTTTTTATTTGCTGCCAACGTTGTTTTCTGCGTTTCTTTGCCGACATCGCTGTATCCATCGTCGTGCGACTTAACTTCGCTGTGAGATTGCCCCACGGGCTGTTACATTGGTACCTCTCAGCGTACCGCTGCCAAAGTTTTTTCTGCGTTTCTCTGCCAAAGTCGCTGTATCCATCGTCGTACGACGTAAGTTCGCTGTGAGATTGTCCCACGGGTTGTTACGCTGGTACATCTCAACCTACTGCTGCCAACGCTTTTCTCTGCCGACGTTGCTGTTTTCATCGTCGTACGACGTAACTTCGCTGTAAGAGTGCACCACGGCTTGTTACGCCGGTAGCTCTCAGCGTACAGCTGCAAAAGTTTTCTCTGCTTTTCTCTGCCGACGTCGCTGTATCCATCGTCGTACGGCGTAACTTCGCTGTGAAATTCCCCCACGGGTTGTTAAGCTGGTACAGTCAGCTTACCACTGCCAAAGTTTTCTCTGCGTTTCTCTGCCGACGTCGCTGTATACATCTTTGTAAGACGTAACTTCGCTGTGAGATTGCCCCACGGGTTGTTACGCTGGTACATCTCAGCTTACCGCTGTCGACTTCTTTCGCTCTCCTCGTTGCCATCGTTGACCATATGGTTCGTCTAACGCTCGCTACGCTCACGCTCGTTTAACGTCGACGTCGAGGTGACGATCATAGCTCACGTGAGCCAAGTTCATCTCAGGCTCACGACAGCGCATCGCTCAGGATTTACGCTCGCCTCATGCTCATGTCCACCAATCGCTCAGGATTTAAGGTAGTCTAATGCTTACGCTTACGCATCGCTCAGGACTCTTGCTTGTCTCAGGCTCACGCCCACAACTCGCTCAGGATTTACGCTCGTCAAAGGCTAACGCTTCGCTCAGGAGTCTCCATCGTCTCACGCTCACGCATCGCTCAGGATTCTTGCTTGTTTCAGGCTTACGCTTACGCATCGCCCACGATTATTGCTTGTCTCAGGCTCACGTCCACAAGTCGCTCAGGATTGACGCTAGTCTCTAGCTCACGCCCACAAGTCGCTCAGGATTGACGCTCGTCTCAGGCTAATGCTCACACCGCTCAGGACTTACGCTCGTCTCAGGTTAAGAAATTGCTCAGGATTTAAGCTCGTCTCAGACTCACGCCAGACATCGCCCAGGATTTACGCTCGTCTAAGACTAGGCATCGCTCAGGATTTACGCTCGTCCTAGGCTCACGTTAATTTATAAGTAATAAGTAATAAAGAAAAATATTTCGAAAAGTCACCAAATATAAATTTTATTTTTACCACCTGTTTCCTCTGAACCCTGGTCACGCTGAGTTACCCCCGCTGGGAAAACTCCGTTACAACATCTCGATGGCAGTTTACCCAATAGAAGCGTTTCCTGACTTTATCTAGCGTCTTATTAACGCCCAAATGTGCTTCTGATGTCCCACTATGTAATTCTTGCAGAACTTCTTTGACTTTGATTTTGTGCTTTGACCATCAGCCGATTCCCATTGCCCTACCAGTAGTCCACCTTCAAATCTCAATGACTGCCATTGAGCCCAGTAACTTTTTACTGTAGGACTTGTTGCAATCTCGTGCCACTCCGGTCTTTCACCTTGCTCCCTCCATTGAAATATTGGAGCAATCGAATCATCGTGCACTTGTTCCTTCCTTAGCTGCACTTTTGTCCAGCGATCTTCGACTTGTAGTCTAATTTGTGCAACTACTTCTGAGCACTGCTTGTTTTCTTGTCTTGTACAGTGTTTGCATTGGGGTGCACAAGGTCTTCTGGATAACCCGTCGGCATTATTGTGCAGCATTCCTTTTCGATGCTCTGTTCTGAATGAGTATGCCTGGAGTCGTTCGATCCATATGGCCACTTGACCTCCTACTTCCCTGAACTGCATTACCCACTTGAGTGCTGCACGTTCAGTTCGAAGAAGAAATTCCTGACCGTATAAGTACTTGTTGAAGTGTTTGACGCTATCGACAACAGCTAGCAATTCCCTTCGCATCACGCAGTAGTTCTTCTCAGGCTTAGAAAGCGAACGGCTGTAGTACACTTTTTCACGCTCCTTTCCTTCTCGATTCTACGATAGAACCGCTCCTATTCCCACATTGCTCGACGCGAGCGAGTGTCCAGAATGAAGAGTTCTCCTGCCTGTGAATATGCCAGCTTTCCCTTCAGCTAGTCAAATGATTTTTGGTGTTCACTCGACCATTGGAACTTTTGGTTCTTCTCAGTAAGGCGATGAAGGCTTCGTGCAACGTCTGCGAAGTTACGCACCAACCGTCGATACTATGAGAATAGCCCCAGAAAACTTCACAGCTCATGTAAATTCCTTGGTACTGGCCATTCGTTAACAGCTTCAACTTCTTGGGATCCGTGCGTACCCCTTGACTGGATACAATGTGACCCAAATAATTCACTTCATTTTTGAAAAGGCTACATTTCGGCGGACTCAACTTTAATCCTGCTGCTTTTATGGTTTCCAGAACTTGCCGAAGATTATTCACGTACTCATTTAATGTGCGACCAAAAACAATGATGTCATCCAAATAGACCAGACATGTCTTCCAGCTATGGCCTCGCAAAACATGTTTCATTAACCGCTCGATCGTAGCAGGAGCGTTGCATAAACCAAGCGGCATTACAGAAAATTGATACTAGCCGTTTCCCGCAGTAAATGCTGTCTTCTCCTTGTCGTCGTCATGAATTGCTACCTGCCAGTATCTGCTTTTAAGATCCAATGTACTGAAAATTCTGGCTCCGGATAAGGTGTCCAATGTGTCATCTATACGCGGTAATGAATAACTATCCTTCTTGGTGACAACGTTCAGTTTCCGATAGTCCACAGAAAATCTCGTTGAACCATCTTTCTTTTGAACAAGTAGTGGGCTTTTGGACTTCTCTATGATTCCATCCCGTTCCATTTTCTCAACCAGCGTTTCTTGTTCTTGTTGCTTAGCAAGTGGTAATCGTCTTGGCGCCTGTCGAATTGGAGTCGCGTTTCCTGTATCGTTTCGATGTCGCACTATATTGGTTTTACCCTATCGTTGCCGCGGACAGCAAAAACGTCAGCAAATTGGTCTAGCGCCTCTTCTGCTGCTTTTCGCTGAGCTGCTGGAAGATGTTTACATAGCGAATGAATTATCTGCTTCATTTCCAGAACTAGTAGCGTATTCTTTACTTTTACAGGCTGGCAGTTTGCGATACAGCTTACTCCCTAAGTCTTGCCAATGACTGTTCCTTCCTTTATCACGTTTGGTGATGGGCTAACTGTAGTGTATATCCATAAGATACACACCACCCAAGCAAGTACAATAAAGAATATAAATTATGACGACACCAATGCACAATGTAAATACCCAAACAAAAACACTATGCATCGTGCCCTACTCTAGCATAAGTATTTCAAGTGCATCAATAATAAGCACACTATTGTAAATAATAGAACTATTTCAAGTGCATCGATGAAGATACACTGCATTATTAGACATATGGTTTTTATTAGTAAATAGAAATTTCCATATAAAAGAAGAAGATTTTATCAAATAAAACCAGAGTTAAACATACTTTCTAACTGAACGTATCTTTTTCTTTCGGACCACACGCTTTGCTAGGATTTCGGTCCTGACTGCAAAGTAGCTGACTGCAGTTCCCTGCTTGGCATCCACACACAAAATATACTTATATTTTCTTTGATCGAACACCAATAATATTACATGGCGATCCTGCGAACACGCGCACAGCACAAATTTAAAACTATCTTTTATAAGATCCTGCCGACCACGATCCTGCAAATTGCGCAGAGATAACTTTTTCCAATCTTGCAAACTGCAAGGACAAAATAAAAATTTAAACAATTCTTAAATCTTGCAAAACTACGCAACAAAAAAAAATTCACCACCAAAACCTTTTTCCAAATGGAAGAATATATTTCGACAAGCATTACAACACAGGAAAAACCAACCAACATATAAACCAAGTAACAAGCAGCAAGGACCTAAGAAGCTGACACTGAGCCAATACTTAAAGACACAACAAAAAAAAGCAAACAACAAAAGAACTTCAATTCCGCACGTGGACACAACCCTCGAAAGGAAGAAAAGAGGAGGACAACAAACAAGAGACAGAAGAAGATTGGCGAACTTACTTCAACAAGTAAGACAAACAGAAAATACACTCCCCTGGGATATATCAACAAAATACTGGGAAGAAATACACATCTTAAAGAACAAACTAAACACCAAGAAGACCAACAAAAAACAACACAATGGGACATTGGTTCTCGAAAGAAACGAGAATAGAGACAGAAAAGATATTCAACAATAACAACAACAGCAACATCGAAAAACCATTAAACATAACCTTAGAAATAATGATACTAATTATAATTTTTACAGTAATATTAACCATTTATATATTAAGAAAATACAATGATTATCTTAGGACCTACATTCACAAACAAATAAATAAAACACAAAATATATAATTAGTATAAAATATAAAATATACATAAAATAAATAAAATAGAATTAGACACATAAAATGAATTTCTTTTATAGGTAATGGAAAGAGCAAAAGAAATAATAGACATTATAGACAAACTTTTTAGTAACGCTAGAAAAAGTTTGAATAGAAAATATAAGAAAGAAACCATCCAAAACAAATTAGAAGAGCTAGAAATACTTAAGAACAATTTCAGAGGGATAGTTAACGACCCTTTCAACCTAAAACACACTGAGATAAATACATTAACAAGTAAATTTAAAGAAAAATATTCTCACACTCTAAACATATTAAACGAATTTTTATAAAATATAGACTCAGAAGAAGTGGCAGCATTCAATATAGATACGGCCATGAAAGCCATACCCACATTCTCGGGAAACAATGGAGAGCTAGATAGTTTTCTAAAAATTATAGAATTAGTTTACAGACCGCTTACAGGAACCGCAAAGGCAAAGTTGCTAGAATTCGTTTTCCATATAAAACTAAATCCTAATGTGAAATCAACAATACACACACAACCAGAAACACTAGCAGCACTAACTACAGAACTTAGAGCTAGGTACAAATCAACAACAACAATACCCTAAATACATACCTCACTAGCACATACAACCCAACGAAATTATTCAGTATTAGCCTACAAAGACAGAATAACTAACCTTATTACAGACCTAAACAAACGACGACATCGGTACCACGTCCCAAAACGAAAAATCCATAGTCACAAAAATGAATGACACTTATGCGCTAAATATTTTCAAAAAAGGTTTGAAAGATGAGCTCAAATCAACAATATTTGCCCCTCAACCGAAATTTCATTGAGGCAATTAACCACGCTTTGGTAATAGAAAAAGAACAAAAAAACAGCATACTACGCTTCAACAGAACAGACCAATAAACAAAAACAGACAAAGTTATAATAGACCCAACCATTACATAAGAACAATAAATAACGAAGTGAATGACCAGGGAAACGAGCAAGCCACGGGGTACATGTTTTCCCCACAAGGACAGCAACAAAAAATTTCAAGATCTCGGATTACAATACCAACTACATAATACTCAAAAGCAAACACAATGAAATGACATTTCTTATAGACACTGGCGCCAGCATCTCAGTTTTCAAAGTTTCAAACAAGGTAGTAAATGAACCGTATTTCCCCGAAGAAAAATGTAAACTGACGGGAATTACGTAAGAGGAAACGTACTCTTAAGGCATATTAGAATTAGATCTTCTAATAGGTAATTCATACTTTAACCACGATTTCCAATTGGTAAAAGAAAATTTTCCAATTGACACCGACGGTATACTTGGTAGAGATTTTCTCAAAAGATTTTTCTGTAAAATCGACTATGAGACATTTAAAATCTCTATAATAGTAAATGAAACAAGCGTAACACTACCAATGTACACAAAACCACTTCCGACCCTGACAATAACAGTACCACCACGAACACAAATTATACAACCGATAAGAATACAACTAGACGAAGACAAAATAATTCTGAACAAAGAATCAACTGATGGTGTTTTTCTAAGCAATTCCATTGCACCTAAAACGGGTATGACACACATCCGAATTCTAAACGCAGCCAACACTGAAGTAATACTTAGAAACATTAATTTAGAAACCAATCCCTTAAAAGACTATGACATATTAAACTTCAACAGACATGACGAAACACGTTTTAAAAAGATAACAAACCGCTTAAATTTAGACTGCATCGATGAAAGTTCAAAAAACATGCTCCTAGATATCTTAAAACGATATCAAGAAGTATTCCATTTAGAACAAGACCACCTAACAACAAACAATTTTTGTAAACAAAAAATTACCACAAATGACAGCCAAGTAAATACCAAGTAAATAAAATGTACAACGACGACATAATAGAACATTCGGTTAGCCCATACAACGCTCCACTCCTCCTCGTAACCAAGAAAAATACGAACGATAAAAACAAATGGAGAGTAGTTGTTGATTATAGGAAACTAAACGACCCTCCTAAATGCGTTTGATTATCAAAAAGTTAAATTGTGCAAGTTGTTTTCGTTTAATTATAAAAAAAGTTAAACTTAAAAAGTTACCTTAAGAAAGAATGCGAATGTTATATAAAAATTGCAAAATATTTGAAAAAAAAACCATAAACAACGAAAAACTGTAACCGTGTAACTATACAAGTTAAATTGTGCAAGTTAAATTGTGCAAGTTGAATTGTGCAAGTTAAATTGTTCCCCAGTGGAATTGTGCCAGTGGAATTGTGTCCAGTGGAATTGAGTCTTGTGGAATTGTGCTAGTAGAATCAGTTACCATTAAAGCGTTATAACCTTAAACTAAACACAGAAAAATGTTGTTTTTTACGTCCAGAGGTAGTATATTTAGGACATCTAATAACTAGAGACGGAGTAATGACCGACCCAGCTAAATTTAAAGCTATCAAAGAATACCCAACACCAAAAACTTCAGACGAAGTCAGACGATTCGTTGCATTCTGCAACTATTATCGAAGAATCATACCTAATTTCGCGGAAATAGCCAAAGACCTAAACTCCTTATTCAAGAAAAACACAAAATTCTCATGGACAACGAAATGCCAGAATGCTTTTGAAAAACTAAAAGAAAAATTAATGAGTCCAGCAGTATTGCAATACCCCGATTTCGACAAACAATTCATATTAACGACTGACGCTTCGAACTTCGCTTTAGGTGCAGTACTCTCGCAAGGTGAGATTGGTAAAGATTTACCAATATCATATGCCAGCAAATCACTGCAAAAACATGACCTAAACAAGCCAGTCATAGAAAAAAAAACTCCTAGCCATACACTGGAGTATACATTTTTTTTAACCCTATCTCTATGGAAGAAAATTCACATAGACCACTAGTGTCACTATTTTCTCACCGCAATCCCTCGTGAAAGATGACAAGAATACTGCAAAGGTATGTTTACTCATCGTGTAATGGTATGACTGACGATGTAAAGTTGTAATGTAAAAACTAAGTCGTTGGAAAAACTATGTTGGTGTGGTTTCGCTAAGCAGTAAGCTGCAACCAGCGGCTTTGCAAAGTAGGATCAGAATCCACTGCAAGGCGTGTGAGAAGTAAAAGATACGCTCTTTTCGGGTGTATGTTTAACTCTGTTTTTATTCTGTAAAATCTACTTCTTTTATACTAATTCTAACAATGTGAATTTCTTATCTACTAATAGAAAATATGTATGTAACTAATGCAGTGCATCGTCATCGATGCACTTGAAATAGTTTCGTTATGTACAATAGTGTGCCCTTTCTTGATGCACTTGAAATGCTAATGCTATAGTAGGGCACGATGCAAATGCTCTACTTGTTGTGTATGAATCATAGTGCACCGTGTCGGTGCTTGCCGAACACGTGTGCTTTGTTTATGTTGTGATGTAATTTATTGTTTTGTGAATGTTACTGATTTTGTGTGGTGTTTGTATTGACATTTGGTTTGTGTTTATTTGGGTGGTGTGTATCAATTGTGGATATACACTACACCCTTACCCTTTGAAAAAAAAAATTTTTTGTTTTGTATATAAAAAAAAATTTTTTGTGTAGGATTTTTGATGATTTTTTTGTTTAAGTAATGTTGAAAAATGCGTTAAATTTAATTATATGAATTGGTAGTTAGCTTAATCTAGGTTGGTATAATTTTAATTGATTATTATGTAATACGGTTATTATGCCGTTTTGGTTTATACTAGTATTTACACCTTGTTTATCTACTACTGTGTATGGTCCTTTGTATGGACTTTGGTTTTTCCTCCTATTTTCTACTTTTACTAATATTAGGTCTCCTATATGTTTAATTTGTAAGTATTACTGTCTAAAGTTCTTTTCATTTTTACCTTAGTTGTTAGGTCTTTTGCACGGTTTAGTGCTGTATTGAGTCTGACTCTTAGCTCGTTTGAATAATCGTCTAAATTGTATATTTTGTTGTCGTTTTTGTATTTATCTGAGGGTAGTCTTGCTAGTTTACCGTAGATAAGTTCATATGGCGTGTAGCCTGTGGCTATGTGTGGAGTTGTGTTGTATGCGAATGTAAAGTATGGTACCCATTTGTCCCATTCATTGTCGTTGACAAAAGTCAAAAGAAATTCGTTAAGTACTCTATGGTTACGTTCGAGTGCTCCTATTGTTTGGTGATGGTATGGTGTGGAAAATGTTGGTTTTATTTCTAGTAGTGAACAAATATTTCTTAGTAGTTCGTTAGTGAATTCTGTCCCGTTGTCTGATTTGAGTACCTTAAAATGTCCATATTTTAAAATAAATTGTTCGACTATTGTTTTGCTGTTGATGTCGCGTCTTTTGAGGTCATAGGGTGTGCAACTACGAATTTTGTCAGTTCGCATTGCATTGTCAGAATGTATCTGAATTCATTTAAGATTCTCAATGGTCCTACTGTGTCTATTGATACTACTTCGAAACTGGTGTTGGGAGTGTCTGTTACTGTTAGTGGTTCTTTTGTATGCTTTTTCTATTTGTTTCTAGCACATAGGTCGCAATTAGTTATGAATTTCTTAACCATTTGGGCCAAATTTTTCCAGTTATATCTTTGTTTAAGTTTGATGATTGTTTTTCTGACTCCGAGATGACCGCCATGTGTTGAATTATGAAATTCGTCAATTAGTTTGTATTTTGTTAAATCGTCGTTTATTTGTTTGGGGGCGATATATATTAATATTTTTAGTTGAGGATTCCTGTTATTTATTTTTATATTTGCATAGGCTTTCATTAGTTCTTCTTTTGTGTACACTTTAAATATATTATCATCGTATCCTAGCGCTAGGTTTTTAATATTTTCTTTTTCCATTCTTTGTGCAAGCTTTCTCAGAGTCGAATCTGGATTCGCTGATTTATCGCTGCAACTTACGTGTACATAGTTATTTTCAATATTTATTCTGCAGTTTTTTACATTTTTGTCGACATTGAATTTTAATTTCTTCATATTCCTTATTTCATTAATGGATGTGCATTCCCACATTTGAAGTTGATCAGGCTTCTGTTGAGAGCTGCATTTCTCCGTAATATCCTCTTTCTTATTGTTTTTGGTCATTCCCCTTGTAATTATTAACGTTTTCTTGGCTTTTTCATCTATTTTATGCGGTATCATCTTTAATATATCTGAGTCTAATTGTATTCGCGATAATGCATCTGCGTTTGTGTTTAATTTTCCTTGTTTGTAGATTATTTCAAAATCATAGTCACATAGGTCTAATCGTATTCTTGTCATCTTTGACGATGGATTGCTGTGGGTAAATAGAGACACTAGTGGTCTATGGTCCGTGACTACTGTGAATTTTCTTCCGTAGAGATAAGGTTTAAAAAAATTTATACTCCAGTGTATTGCTAGGAGTTCTTTTTCTATGACTGGCTTGTTTAGGTCGTGTTTTTGCAGTGATTTACTTGCGTATGATATTAGTAAGTCATTACCAATCTCACCTTGCGAGAGTACTGCACCTAAAGCGAAATTTGAAGCGTCAGTCGTTAATATGAATGGTTTGTCAAAATCAGGGTATTGCAATATTGGTGGGCTGATTAGTTTTTCTTTCAGTGTTTCAAAGGCATTCTGGCAGTTTGTTGTCCATTCAAATTTAGTGTTTTTCTTCAATAGGGAATTTAAATCTTTGGCTATATCTGCGAAGTTTGGTATGAATCGTCTGTAGTAGTTGCAGAATGCAACGAATCGTTTGACGTCGTCTTTGGTCTTTGGTGTCGGATAATCTATAATCGTTTTAAATTTTGCAGGGTCAGTCTTAACTCCGTCTTTAGTTATTAAATGTCCTAGGTATACTACTTCTTGACGTAGGAAACAACACTTTTCTGCATTGAGTTTCAGATTATAGTGTTTTAAACGGTCTAAAACTTTGATTAGATTTTGGTTGTGGTGGTCTAAACTACATCTGTAGATGATAATGTCATCTACGTATAAAAATGCTTCAGTTTCAAGTCCAGCTAATGCTATGGTGAGCATTCTTTGGAAACTATTTGAGGATATTTTTAGTCCAAAAGGTAGACGTTTGAATTGATAGTGTCCGTTTGGTGTCGAAAATGCTGTCAATGGTCTTGAGTCTTTTTCTAATCCTATCTGGTGGAAGGAGCTTGTCATGTCGAGCGTTGAGAACCATTTAGCTCTCCCTAGCTTGTCTAAGATGTCGTCTAAACGTGTTAATGGAAATTTGTCATTAACGATTTTGTCGTTGATTTTCCTATAGTCGACAACTACTCTCCATTTGTTTTTGTCCGTTGTATTCTTTTTTGGTACGAGTAATAGTGGAGCATTGTAAGGGCTAACGGAGTGTTCTATTATATCGTCTTCGAACATTTTATTTACTTGATTTTTTATGACTTCCATGTTTGCGTGTGGTAGTCTGTAGTTTTTTATGTATACCGGTGTGTTGTCGTTTGTGGATATTTTTTGTGTGTAAAAATTGTTTGTTGTCAGATGGTCGTTTTCTAAATGAAATACTTCTTGGTATTGTTCTAAAATTTTTAGAAGTGTGTTTTTTGAATGTTCGTCTTTGCAGTCTATGTTTAGATGTTTTTTAACCTTTTTGAAACGTTTGTTGTCATGGGGTTTGTGTTCACTGAAGTTTAGTATGTCGTAGTCTTTTAGTGGTTTGGTCTCTAATTTGATGTTTTTTAATATTACTTCTGAGTTGGTTGCGTTTAGAATTCTGATGTGTGTCATACCCGTTTTGGGTGCAATTGAGTTGCTTAAATAAACACCATCAGTTAATTCTTTGTTTAATATTACTCTGTCTTCGTTTATTTGTAGCTTAATTGGTTGTATTATTTGTGTCCGTGGTGGTACTGTTATTATCAGAGTCCGCAATATTTTTGAATACATTGGTAGTGTTGTAATTGTTTCATTTACTATTATTGATATAGTAAACGTCTCATAGTCGATTTTGCAGAAACATTTTTTGAGAAAATCTCTACCAAGTATGCCGTCTGTTTCAATTGGGAAATTGTTTTTTACCAATTGGAAATCGTGATTACAGTATGTGTCGCCTATTAGCAGATCGAGTTCTATTATGCCTAAAGAAAATGTCTCCTATTTTGTTATTCCTGTTAGTTTGCAATTTTCTTCCGGGTAGAATGGTTCATTTTCAACCTTGTTTGAAACCTTGAAAATTGATATGTCGGCGCCAGTGTCTATTAAAAATGACATTTCTCTGTCTTTGCTTTTTAGTGTGATGTAATTTGTATTGCAATCCGAGATTTTGAAAATTTTTATTGGTGGCCTTGTGGAGAAAACACGTGCTCCGTGGCTTGCTCGTTTCCCTGGTAGTTGTTCATAGTGTCATTGTTTCCTTCATTGTGTAGTGCTCGTATGTAGTGATTAGGTCGTTCGTTGAAATTTGACCTTCTGCTTTGTTGATTTTGATTGTGATTATTATTTTGCCTGTATGTTTGCCTATTATGGTTGAAGTTGTTGTTAGGTTGTCTATAGCCGTAATTATTTCGTACATTTGGTTGCCTATAAGTGTTATTGTATCTGTTATTTTGTGGCGGAAAATAATTGTTTGGTGACCTTCGAATGTTGTCGTAGGTTCTGGTGTAGTTTTGTCTGTTTGGTTGTGTCGGTCTATTTTTGTTGAAATGCATAATGCTGTTCGTATGTTCCTTTTCGATTTCAAAAGCAAGGTTAATTGCTTCAGTGAATGTTTTTGGTTGAGCGGCAAATATGGTTGATTTTAGCTCATCTTTCAATCCATTCTTGAATATATTTAAAGCATATGTATCGTTCATTTTCGTTACTATAGATTTTTCGGTTTGATTTGTGGTACCGAGATCGTCAATTTGTAGTTTGTTTAAGTCTGTAATAAGGTAGTTTTTCTGTCCTTATATGCTGTGACAGAAAAATTTCTTTGTGTAATTTGTGTTAGTGATGTATGTATATGGGGTATAGTTGTTGATGATTTATATTTATTCCTTAGTTCTGTGTTGAGTGCTGTTAGTTTTTCCGGTGTTGTGTGTATTGTAGTTTTTACATTCGCACTTAATTTTACGTGGAATATAAATTCTAGTAAATCGTCCTTAGCTGTATTATTTAGAGGTTTATCTACTAGTTCTATGATTTTTAAAAAGCTTTCTAATTCCCTATAATTTCCTGAAAAAATAGGAATGGCCTTCATTGCCGTTTCTAGATTAAATGCTGCCATGTTTGTGTTTTCTATTTCTATATTGTCTTCTGAGTATAATTCGTTTAAATTTATATTGTCTTTACTTTCTAAGTCTGTGTTTTCTAGAAATGTATTTAGTATGTCTAATGTGTTTGTGTATTTTTCTTTGAATATTGTTTTTAGTTTGTTTATTTCAGTGTGTTTTTTGTGTAAAGGGTTATTTGTGATTTCTATAAATCTATCTTTCAGATTTTCTAGTTCTTCTACCTTTGTTTCTATTGTGTCTTTTCTGTATCTCCTATTTGAGCACTTATTGGCATTTGTATGTAGTGTTTCTATTTTCGAAATTATTTCCTGTGCCTTTTCCATTCCCTAGAAACAACTTCTCCTATTTAAAAAGTGGAAATACTAGTATAATAACAATTTTTTTTTGTTTTTGTTTATTTTATTTTATACATTTTGTGTTTTATTGATTTGTTTTTGAATATAATTTCTAAGGTAGTTATTAAATTTTTTTAATAAGAATATTGTTAGTGCTATTGTGATAATTATTGTTACTAATATTATTAATTCTAGGTTAGTTTTATTTATTGTTGGTTTCTCGATGCTGTTGTTGTTGTTGTTGTTGTTGTATACCTTCTCCGTCTCTATGTTTGTTTCTTTTGAGAACCAATGTCCCATTATTTTGTTGTTTGTGTTTTCTCCTGGAGTTTAGTGTTTTCTTTAGAATGTCTATTTCCTCCCAGTATGCTGTTGCTAAATTCCAGGGGATTGGATTTTCCGTATTTCTTACTTGTTTAAGTAGGCTTGCCAGTCTTCTTCTATCTCTAGTCTGTTGTCCTCCTCTTTTTTTTCTTGTGATGGATGTATCTATGTGTGGTATAGTGGTTCTTTTGTTGTCTGCAATTTTCTGTTGATTCTTGCGATATTGGTCCAGTGTCAACTTCTTTGGTCCTTGTTGCTTGTTGCTTGGTATGTAGATCGGGTGTTTTTCTTGTGTTGATGTTGTAGGGATGTATTCTTCCATTAAAAAAAAATTTTGTTTAATCCTTGCAGGTTTTTGGTTTTCGGTATTGAAAAAAAAAATTTTTTTTTTAGGATTGTTGTTTTGTCTGTTATGCGCGTGTTTGCAGGATCTTAAAAAAAAAATTTTAGGATTGTTGTTTTGAATCCTTTAATGTTGTCTATGTGCGTGTTTGCAGGATCGCCATGTAAAGGTATGTTTACTCGTCGTGTAATGGTAAGACTGACGATGTAAAGTTGTAATGTAAAAACTAAGTTGTTGGACAAACTATGTTGGTGTGGTTTCGCTAAGCAGTAAGCTGCAACCAGCGGCTTTGCAAAGTAGGATCAGAATCCACTGCAAGGCGTGTGAGAAGTAAAAGATACGCTCTTTTCGGGTGTATGTTTAACTCTGTTTTTATTCTGTAAAATCTACTTCTTTTATACTAATTCTAACAATGTAAATTTCTTATCTACTAATAGAAAATATGTATTTATGTAACTAATGCAGTGCATCGTCATCGATGCACTTCAAATAGTTTCGTTATGTACAATAGTGTGCTCATTATTGATGCACTTGAAATGCTAATGCTATAGTAGGGCACGATGCAAATGCTCTACTTGTTGTGTATGAATCATAGTGCACCGTGTCGGTGCTTGCCGAACACGTGTGCTTTGTTTATGTTGTGATGTAATTTATTGTTTTGTGAATGTTACTGATTGTGTGTGGTGTTTGTATTGACATTTGGTTTGTGTTTATTTGGGTGGTGTGTATCAATTGTGGATATACACTACAATACGTTTAGACCTTTGCGACTATGATTTCGACATAGTCTACAAAAAGGGTAAACTGAATACAAACGCAGATGCTTTATCTAGGATACAAAATGACTCCGACATATTAAAAGAAATGATACAAAAAAAAACCAACGAAAACGCAAAGAAAACACTCGTAATAACAAGGGGCATGTCTAATAAAGACAAAATAACTAACAATAATTCGAAGAAATGCAACTCTTAGCAGAAGACTGATCACCTTCAAATATGGGAATGCACGTCCATCAATGATATCAAAAACATAAGGGAACTTAAATTTACAGTCGACAAAAATATTATAATTGCATGATAATATAGATAATAAATACGTGCATGTTGGTTGTAGTGATAACTCAGCGAATCTAGATTCGATACTGAAGAAACTAGAATCTAGAATGAATAAAGAGAATATAAAAGAATTAGCGCTCAAAAATAATGATGAAATATTGAAAGTATATACAATTGAACAATTTAAAGAAGCATATGCAAAAGTAAAAATTAATAACAAGTATCCCGATTTAAAGATTTTAATATATGCCGCCCCAATAAGAATAAAATATGAATTAACTAAATATAAATTAATAGACGAGTATCACAATTCAACATACGGAGGACACCAAGGTGTAAGAAAAACAACTATAAAGTTAAGCTAAAATACATATGGAAAAACATGAGTAAAATGGTCAAAAAATTCCGTTACAAACTGTGGCCTGTGATGTGCAAGAAATAAACAGACTAGACATATAAAGAAACCTCTAACGACAACAGACACACCATCTGACAGTTTTCAGACTATTTCAATAGACACTGTAGGACCTCTACGAATCTTCAACGACTATAGGTACGTTTTAACAATGCAATGCGAACTAACAAAATTCGTAATAGCACATCCGATAACATCGAAATACGCACAAACAATAGCCAAGACATTAGTTGAACAAGTCATACTAAAATACGGACTATTCAAAACACTAAAATCAGGCAACGGCAAAGATTGCGCGAACGAATTACTAAAAAACATATGTTCACTGTTAATAAAACAACCCATAAAAATTAAAATATTTCGTGTTAATTCTCTAATCGGGAATACAAATGTGTAGTTTGAATAAAATCGGGTAAATTTTTTAAAATTTTTGTTAGAGAACCCCCGACCGTGGGGCCATTTCACTTCCAAATTTTTACAAAAAGTGTTGTCCATCGGAGATACACATGCATATAAAATTTCAAGAAAATCGGGTAAATGTTGTAAACAATTTGTATTTGCCCGATCGCTTCAAAATTTTTACAAAAAGGGTTGTCCATCGGAGATACACATGTGTATAAAGCTTGAAGAAAATCGGGTACTTTTTTTATAAGATTTGTATGGGTGCCGCCCGACAAAAAGTGCTTTTCATTTGAGATACACATGTATACAAAATATGAAGAAAATCGGGTAATTCTTTTTATAAAATTTGTGTGGGTGCCCCCCGACCCCCGGGCTCGATCACTTCCAAATTTTTACAAAAAGTGTTTTTCATTTGAGATACACATGCATATACAATTTGAAGAAAATCGGGTTCTTCTTTTTATAAAATTTGTATGGGTGCCCCCGACCCCGGGGCCCGATCACTTCCAAATTTTTACAAAAAGTGTTTTCCATTGGAGACACACATGTGTATAAAATCTGAAGAAAATCGAATACTTTTTGTAAAATATTGGTATGAGAGCCCCCGACCCCGCGTCCCGAGGAGCCCCAAATATTATTAGAAAGTGTTGTCATGGGAGATACACATGTGTGCAAAATTTCAATAAAATTGGGCTTTGGGAAGTGGGTTAAAAATTGATCACAAGATTTGGTGTGCCAGCCAGCCAGCCACAAACAAGTGAAGTTAATATAGAGAATTTAAAAATAAAACAAACCTTTTCAACCCCTTACCACCACCAGACACTAGGCACGATAGAACGAAACCACCGGGTTATGAACGAATACCTCTTAGCATTTACAGAAAACAATGAATGGGACAAATGGATCCCATACTACACATTCGCTTACAACACAACACAACACATCGACGCAGGTTATTCACTTTTCGAACTTAATTACGGAAAATTAGCGACCTTGCCAAGCGACATTGAAAATTATAACAAGAAAATATACAATTTCGAAGATTACATAAACGATTTGCAATTTAGATTACAATCAGCTATAAAGAGAGCAAAAGACATAACAGACAAGATTAAAATGAAAAGAACCTTAGAAAATAATAAAAACTATACAAACACACTAAAAGCAGAAATAGGCGATTTAGTATTAGTAAAATTAGAAAATAGAAAAAAAAAACCCAAAGTCCATACAAAGGACAATATAAAATTATTAGAAAAAAACGGTGTAAACACCGAAATAAGCATAAATTGTATCCATAAAGAGTTTCATAATAACCAATTGAAAGTGTACAAACCTAGACTAAGCTAACTACCAATTTATATAATTAATATTACCGCATTTTTTACTATTATTACATATTCCTAAAAATATTATACAAAAATTTTTCTTTTTATATACAAAATAAAAATTTTTTCTT
Organism: Nephrocerus scutellatus; assembly: GCA_947095585.1. Lineage (NCBI taxonomy): Eukaryota > Metazoa > Arthropoda > Insecta > Diptera > Pipunculidae > Nephrocerus > Nephrocerus scutellatus. Next base: position 74,251,286 of record OX352763.1, read on the forward strand.
CAAAGGGTGAGGGTGTAGTGTAAGATACACACCACCCAAGCAAGTACAATAAAGAATATAAATTATGACGACACCAATGCACAATGTAAATAACCAAACAAAAACCGCATGCACTCGGTGACACTCATATAACCATAAATTACGTAACAATATAAACAAAGCACACGTGTTCGGCAAATAACGATACAGTGCACTATGAATCACACACGACAAGTAGAGCATTTGTATCGTGCCCTACTCTAGCATTTCATTATTTCAAGTGCATCAATAATGAGCACACTATTGTAAATAATAGAACTATTTCAAGTGCATCGATGACGATACACTGCATTATTGAGACATGGTTTCTATTAGTAAATAAGAAATTTCCATTGTTAGATTTACTACATATAAAAGAAGAAGATTTCATTAAATAAAACCAGAGTTAAACATACTTTCTAACTGAACGTATCTTTTTCTTTCGAACCACACGATTTGCTAGGATTTTTGTCCTGACTGCAAAGTAGCTGACTGCAGTTCCCTGCTTGGCATCCACACACAAAATATACTTACATTTTCTCTGAGCGAACACCAATAATATTACATAACATTCATTATTCTCACTGGTATCTTGGGCTAGAGTTTCACTGGAGTTCTTCCGCATAGCAATCCGTTCTTATTGAAATTCCTACTCTACTGTCCCCAATACCACCGTTTACCTTGCCATAGATGATTTTCTCGCACATTGGTGGTATCTCCACTTTTTCTTCAGTATTGACTCTTAGCCCACCACTCTGGTTGTCGTCTATTTGCAAGGCTACTTCCACATTACGCCATTTTAACACTTGGTTCATTATATCAAGGGACATCTCGTGCTCTGTCATAAAATCCAACTCCAATATACACTCATCTGTAATGCTAGCAACAATAAACCGATGAGAAAACCGTATTCCCCCAATCATGACACTGCAGGAGCACTCTCTCTCAATTGCAGCGTCTTCAGCTATTGCTGTCCTCAAATTATAGCGAAATAATTTTTCCACTTGACCTTTGGACACCACTTTGGGATTTACAATTGATCTGGAAGCTCCTGTATCCAAGGTAAACTACATTGTTTTTGACAAATTAAACGACCGAACCCGATGCGTGTTCAAATTCGACTGGCTTTATTGATTGTCTTGGATGTATAGCACATATAATATAGCACATATAAACACTACTCCACCCTTTATTTTATGAGTAATTTTAGAAAGTAAAAATTAAAATTAAGTAATTCAGTAATATTAAACACAAAAGATTTTTAAAATGAGTGGCTAAGATATAAAAATTTAAGAAATTCAATAATATTCAATACAGATAATTATTTACGAAAACCTGGCGCGACATATCGATGAACTTCTTAACGAATGCGCGAGCTTTTGCGAAGTTGTCTTTCTTCAGCTGGCGTGTTCACTTAATTTAACCATGCGATGTTTGCACCACAAAAACCATTTTTCCGAGTTGATGTGTGATGATTGCTTTCAACCATTTGTCTCTTGCGTAGTTTCTAGCGAAAACGAAAAAAAAGGGTGAAGAAATATCAAATGAATTATTACTATTGCTAGTACAATAAAAGGTAAAAAAAAATGAAATGTAAAAAATCGTGTTAATGTTGCATTATCAACAGCAAAACCTCTTCAAATTCATTGTACTAAATCAATCCCTAAATATGGAATTGCAGATATTAAATTTGTAATTACAGTTGCTCCTCAAAATGATATTTATCCTCATGGAAGAACATAACCTATGAAAGCTGTAGCTATAACAAGAAATAAAATAATTACTCCAACTATTCATGTTCTTTTGAATATGTATGAATTATAATATATTCCTCGGCCAATATGTATATAAATACAGATAAAGAAAAATTATGCTCCATTAGCATGTATAGTACTCCAAAAACTATAGAAAGTCCTTCTTTTTCTATTTGGCTATATCGCACCTGATGTTTATTGAGGGTCTTCGACGCAAAAACAATAGGGCGCTCACTACCGTCATGGTACATGTGTGACAGTACCACCCCAATACCGTATGATGAGGCATCAGTGGCTAGGACCAATGGCAAGTGATCATCGTAGTGCGCTAATTGGGTTGCGTTAACAATGTGCATTTTTAAGGAATCAAATGCTTGATTTTGTTCACGACCCCACGTAAATTTCACGTTTTTTCGGCGAAGTATATTGATTGGGGTTGATTGATAGTTGCGAATAATTTGGTATGAAATTATGATAATAATTAACTTTACCCATAAAAGCTTCTGCTTGCTTGAGATGTTGAGGAGGCTGAAGATTCTTCACTGATTTGAGGCCTGATTCGTCTGGCAAAATATCTTTAACACTGATTTTACGTCCGAGATACTCAATTTCATTTTGTAAGAAAAAGCATTTTTGTCGCTTGCAATTGATGCCATAACTCTGTAGAATGTTTACCACTTGTTCAAGACGGCATATATGTTCCGTACTTGTTGGTGCGGTGCTGATGATGTCATCTAGATAGTTTCCGCATACTTCTACGCCTTGAAGTAGTTGTTCAAGATATTTTTGGAATATTGCTGGAGCGCTGGCTATTCCATATGGAAGACTCTGGTATTAAAATAATCCTAGCGGCGTGCTAACTACCATTACAGTTTTAGAATTTTGTAAGTACGCGTCTTTAAGGTCGATCTTAGAAAAATGTTGACCGCAACGAATTTTGTGAAATAAAGTTTCTCGTGTAGGCAACGGGTATTGTTCAATGTCAATTTACGAGTTCACAGATAATTTAAAATCACTACAAATTCTTATTGAACCATCTGATTTAGGCGCTAAAACGATCGGTAAAGCCCACTGTGAAAATTTTATTGGCTTCCAAATACCTGCACTTGTAAGTCCTTCGACTTCTTTTTTGAATTGAGGCATTAGCAAAAATGGAATTTGTCGGCTTTTAAAAAATGTTTGTTTTGCATTTGGCTTTAAGTAAACACTTGCTTTGAAATCCTTGATGGTGCCAAGAGCTGGTTCAAACACATCTCTAAATTTTTCACATAAATTATTTACTTCATTATTTGCATCAGCGGTGATTACGCGATTTGCTGAATTTTATATCCGAACGCTTTAAATAAATCAAACCCAAAAAGATTGTTCCCATTTTTAGTGTCAACAATTACGATGGTCACTTGTTTTACCATATTACCGCACTTGACAGACACACACAGTTCACCTAGCACAGGAATTTGCTTTTGACAAAAACCGTATAATGTTCTTGTACACTTTCGTAACTTTGGGCTGTTCAATTGTCTATAGGTTTGCAAATTTATAATAAAAGTAGCTGCACCGGAATCCATTTGGAACGAAATTAAATTATTGAGAATTTGCAAATCCATATAATTTTTATTACTTTCTGTTTTCACAACACAGTAAATTGTCTCAACAGTATCAATGTTTTTATTCTTCCGCTGGCTGTCTCTCTTGCTAATTACGTTTTTATTTTTGTTGCTGACGTTGTTTTTGCTTTGACATGCATAGTGGCGCAATATGCCCTTTTCTGCCACATTTGTTACAGACGGCGTTTCTGTATTTGCAGTCTTCACGCTTGTGTGTGTGACCGCAGCCAGAGCATGATTTGAACACTTGCTGTTTACTTGCGTAAAATCTGAGAGAATTGACAGGAATTTCGCTATCTTTTACATCGTTTATTGGCATTTAATTTTCGGTCGCATGTTGCTGTTTTATTGCTGCTACCGTTTTGGATGTAGCTTCGTACGACTATGCTATGAGCAAGACGTCGGGTAACGTTGGCTGCAACTTCTGCAAAGCAGCATAGCGCACAGCGTCGTGCTGTGTGTGCGTTATGATTTTGTCGCGAATCATATCATCTACGAAATTGTGTGTACAATTTTCGGCAGAACACACGAAATGACACTCTCTTGCTAAACCACGGAGATCAGCTATCCACTCTCTGTAAGTTTGGTGTGGTTGCATTTGTTTTTTGAAAAAATCATAACGCGCGGCGACAACATGCCGTTTTGATTGGAAATGTTCCGTAAGCTTTCCCGTTAGCTGATGAAATAATTGCGCGTGTAAATTTCTGCCACATTTGTTACAGACGGCGTTTCTGTGTTTGCAGTCTTCACGCTTGTATGTGTGACCACAGCCAGAGCATGATTTGAACACTTGCTGTTTACCTGCGTACAAACTGAGAGAATTGACTGGAATTTCGCTATCGTTTACATCGTTTATTGGCATTTCATTTTCGGTCGCATGTTGCTGTTTTATTGCTGCTACCGTTTTGGATGTATCTTCGTACGACTATGCTATGAGCAAGACGTCGGCTAACGTTGGCTGCAACTTCTGCAAAGCAGCTGTTTTGGAGCGAGGTCCCACAAGGGGTTCTGCCACTGGCAAGGACGTCGCGACACGCTCGCGGTTGCTCGGCTAAGCTCGCCGGACGGGTGGTCCTTGTCACTCACCAGTGACACCTCGTCATTAACAAAAATTTAAATTTTCTCGTGTCTGTTTATGCAAAAAGGGTAGGTGTGAATAAAAAAATTTAGGAAAAGAGGAAGGGATGCAAGGAAATGTCCTTCGGACCAAGTTCATGCGGGTCATTCTTTCCTAGTGACTTACACTAAACTATGATAAATTAAATCTATTTTTACAAACTAATTTTTTTGCTATGAAATATCTATATTTCATAGGAGTATTTGTCCTAAATCTAAACTAAAAACTATGAAAAGAATGACCTAGATGAAATTGTTACGAAGCCTCACACAAAAGCTAGGGATTTGACCGAATGTCTTCTGTCCATCTATTTGAAAGTCGGATTTGAATGTCGTGTCAGTCTAAGTCATTTTGGAACGGCGTTGAACACTCTTTCCTTTTCTTTTTTTCTTTTTTTTTAAAATTCGCTATTTGTCCTTTTTTGAATAATCCTAAATGCATTTCCTCATCCCGTCCCTTTTTAAAATCTAACTACCATCACCAATGAACATAAAACATGAATACATAAAACATACATACTATTAGCCCAACACCTACATGTTAATATATTTCATTGTGAATGGACTATCCAATACACGAACCAGATCTCCACCAAACCCAACATCAAATACCTAGTTCGAATTTCCGAAATTACTTTATCCACCTCAACTCATCTGTCAAGTCAGACACTCGCTATTTACTACTATGTTTTTGCCAATTAAAACATAGACGTCAAACTACCTTTTCTTTGTTATTCATAAAAGTATTTTGTAATTTTTGCATCATCATCAACATCATACCGAAGAATTTTAAATTTAAATACCGAATACAACATGCATTCGTTGTGTCGCATTTTTCCGGAACACCTAGACGACTCTAAGCACGACCTTTTCAGTACGCTAAGTTTGGCAACAAAAGGTTAGTTATTTGCACTTTACCCACCGTGGAACCTCAATATGGATTTCCCTAAAAGTATTTATGGCTCCTGTTACGGCAGGCTAAAAGATTTTGTAAGTTGAGTATCGACTCAGTGCAGCGTTTTTCAGGAACTTTATTAAAACAAATATTCTTTCATATGAGGGCAAATTCAAATGTGCGGCTAGCGTACAAGTTCCCGATGTCCACAGAGGTGACACAAATTCGATCATCTACTTAATAGTGAGGTATGCTCAAGGAATGGATGAACACATTAAGACACGAAGGTTGTGGCTAAGAGCATTTCAGTAATGCACCCAACAGGTGAGTGCTGATGGCATATATCACTTTATGGATTTGAGGGTAGTTTTCATTTTTTTTTGTTCGTTGTAACCTTATACGCGGCCATAACACAGCAGAGCGCACAGCGTCGTGCTGTGTGTGCGTTATGATTTTGTCGCGAATCATATCATCTACGAAATTGTGTGTACAATTTTCGGCAGAACACACGAAATGACACTCTCTTGCTAAACCACGGAGATCAGCTATCCACTCTCTGTAAGTTTGGTGTGGTTGCATTTGTTTTTTGAAAAAATCATAACGCGCGGCGACAACATGCCGTTTTGATTGGAAATATTCCGTAAGCTTTCCCGTTAGCTGATGAAATAATTGCGCGTGTAAATTTGCACTACCAAACAGATTTTTCAACAACTCAAAAATGTCTGTGCCTATGCAGGACAAGAAAAAACTTTTTTGCTTTTCAGCGTCGTCAACGCTATATGCTAAAAAATGTTTGTTGCAGCAGCAGCAGGCTCTTCGTGAACTCCTGCTGTTCTTGTAATAATTGTTTTATTATTTCATTCTCGCCCGGCATGATATTTATTACTTGTTTTTTTTCAAATTCTTAAAAAAAAAACTAAACGGCACGAATTTTGCGTGAAAGCAATCAATAATCGACAATAACAGGCTAAATTATAGATTTTTGTAGGCACATGAACTAAAATATTTTTACTTCGCGTTCTCTGTTTTTATCCTCGTCGCCAGTTGACAAATTTAACGACCGAGCCCGATGCGTGTAGAAATTCGACTGGCTTTATTGAATGTCTTGGATGTATAGCACATATAATATAACACATATATAACAGTTTTCCTTCGAACACACCACTTACAACCAAGCTGTTGCTGTCCTTTCCAAGTTTGGCAATGTTCACTGTGACCTTCTCTTTACCAGCTTACGCCCCGTTAAGCTGGTGTAACTAAGTTTTCCTGGTCTGCAGCTATGAAGTAAGCTGGCTGCTGTACCTCATTAATCAGTGATGCGCCTATCTGCCTTAAATTTTTAGGCCTCTTGACAGGATTCACGGGCTGCACTGTAGTTTGGATTGGTCTTGGTTCCTTGCAGTCACGGATAAAATGTCCAGGTTTCTGGCATTTAAAAATTTTTGGATGGGAACTAAATGTTCGATTTCCGTTTTCTGAAGACTTCCAGTTTTTGTTTTTCTTATTTCCTCTTTAATAAGTGCTTTTATTTGTGTAATGTCCTCTATTTCCAGCTTGCGCAATCTAACCAACTCAGTAGACAAACTGGCTATAACTGCTTCGTATTCCAAAGCCGGAGCCAACACTTCATTCATTGACTTTCCTCTGGCTGTCAATTATCTTTAATTAATGGCTGTCAATTAAGTTTTATTTGCTCATCTCGGATAGCATTGATGAACGCATCCACTGCCAGTGGAATACAAAAACCAGAAGGACACCTCCTAAGAATTCGATGAGTGGAAGTCTAAAAAGACCGCCCCCGTCGATATCGCTAACAGAAAATACGACCATAGAAAGCAGGGAAATTGTATTTTAAAGACTAGGAGAGAAGATTCAGGAACTATCCGAATTTATCAAACTAAGAAGCAATATCCATGCGGAGATTAAAAAGTTGGTCAACGGATACGGAGAATCCTAAAGGACCGGTTCCTTTACCTAGGAAGAACTCAGGCGATAATCATGATACCCCGAAATCGATTGAAAACTCCAAAAGAAAACGTTCAACTCCTATGGGAAATGAGGATCGACCAAAGGGAAAAAAACCCAGGACGAAAATAACGGAAGAGACACGGCCAAAAGCAAATCCAAAGAAGGACAAGGCACCAAAGATTAATGTGGAAGTAAAGGAACCAAATCCAAAATGGCAGAAAGTAGGACAAATGAAGGAAAGAAAACGTAAAAGACCCCCTTCTCCGGATGCGATACTCACCAAAAAGAAGAGTACGGTCGAATATGCCGATTTGCTACGCAAATTGAAGGCAGATCCCAGCCTCTCAAGTCTCGGTGCCGAAGTAAAGCACATAAGAATGACTAAACAAGGGGAGCTTCTATTGGAGCTGCAGAACACTGCAAAAAAATCAAAAACTTGGGAGTACCAAGAGAAACTTGAAGAACTAATTGGTCAAGACGCTGATGTCAAAATCCTAACACAAGGGGTGCAAGCTGAAATCAGACATATTGACGAAGTCACTACTGCAGATGAAGTGCGTGAAGCGATTTTAATGCATGGTCTGTGGAATGGGGCAGCCGGAAAACGGATGCTCGCGGGGAGGCACTTTTGGAAGCACTTGCTACGTTGCAGATTACATTACTGAACAATGGAAATACACCCACTTTCCGTAGGAAATCCGCCAGCTCAAAAATCGATATAACGTTTTTTTTTTTTTTTTTTTTTTTTTTTTTTTTTTTTTTATATAGAGACTTATTGCCAAGGGATGACTCCCTGAATGACTTACGTCACGGCAATAAGTTGGGCTAAGCCCTTTATTAAATTCAAAATAAAATAAAAATCGAAAGAATGCGATTTACAATATATCACATTCCTCACGTTTGTAGCCGGTTTCAATTTATTTTCTCAGAATTCTCCCTGATTCATTGGAAAAGCAATACGAAAAACGAACACGAATTTAGAACGACGCGAGTCCAAATACTTTTATCAATGGATCATGGTCAGGGAAAACTACAAAAAACCTTGACCAAGAAAATATTACAAATTATAAAAATAATTTAAAAAATACTGATAAACAATTTTTTTGTTTTTTTGTTTTTTATATATTAAGAAACAACTTATGAATACTTTAACCATCATCCTTCAAGAACTTGTTAACGGCTAATTTGAACGCCTGCAGATTATAAGATTCTGGAAACACGTGTTCGACCAATTGATTCCACATCGAAGATACTCTAGGAAAAAAGGAGGATTTAAAGTGTTGGGTTCTACATGAAAACAGTTTTAAGGCAAATCTATGTTGATTGCACCTTAAGTGAGTGTTTACGTTACTGAGAAAAGGCCCAGGAACTAGAGAACGGATTTCTAAAGAACATTTACCGTTGTAAAATTTATAGAAAACAGATAAAGCTCCTACATTTCGTCTGTGCTCCAAAGTATCAAGAGACGAAGTAATGGTTACATCGTTTATCAAACGGATAACTCTATTCTGAACACCATCAAGATGAACCAAATGCAATCTTGGAGCACCACCCCACACATATGAATTAAATTCTAAAATTGGTCTAACATAAGATTTATATAATCTTAACACTTCAGAGGGAGTGAAGTAGAAGTTACAACGTCTTATGAAGCCTAAACATTGGCTAGCTCTTTTTGAAATTTCATAAATATGTTCTTTCCAAGAAAGATCACTTGATACTTTTAAACCTAACAACTTAAGTGAATCAGATCTCGCAATAGAGGTACCATTAACAACAGGAGGAACATAATGTTGAGTTGTCTTCTGAGAAAAAAGGCAAGACTGGAATTTATTTGGGTTAAATTCTACTCTGTTAGAAATGCCCCAATCAAGAATGATTTGAATATTAGACAGAATAGTCAAATTCATTAATTCACGCGAACCATTCAAGCGAGAATTGCATTCTTTTTGATTGTCAAATTCAATGGAGGCCGATAGAGTTGTATCATCAGCAAATGAATGGATATCACAGGTTGTAGAAGACAATAGGTCGTTGATATATATCAAGAAGAGCGTGGGAGACAAGGATGATCCTTGAGGCACGCCAGCATTGATCCCATGTGAATCTGAAGATATACCATTTAATACAACTTTTATTTTACGGTTCCATAAATAATTCTCAATCCATGTAATGAGAGAGGAGTGTAAATTCAGCGCACGAATCTTATTAATAAGACAATCATGCCATACTCTATCAAAAGCTTTAGCAATATCTAAGGAAACAACGCTTGATTCACCTAGGTTTTCAATGCTTCGCTCCAAACAATGAGTCATGCATGTCATTAGTTCGCCTGAAGATCGATTTTTACGAAATCCATACTGAACATCGGATAAAAGAACATTCGAATCCAGATAGTTCATTAGTCTGAAATTAACGATAGATTCCATTACCTTCGATAGAACCGACAACAAAGCAATAGGTCGGTAGTTCGTAGGTGCCGATTTATCACCTTTTTTCGGAACGGGTTGAATATTTGCTATTTTCCAAAATGATGGAAAAACACCTGTCTTCATTGAGAGATGAAACAATTTGCTAAGCGGTTTTGCCAAAGTATGATGACAACTTTTCAATACTAATGGCGGAATACCGTCGGGGCCAGTCGCTTTATTGGGGTCAAGTTCTTTCAGAATCTTTGAAACAACCCGTTTCCGAAAATAGATTTTAGACATACCTGGGCCTAGATTCGGAAGAATTGGGGGGCTTTGATTAGTTAAAGGAAGAGTAGACGCACCAGCGAAATGAGAAGCTAAGAGATTAGCTTTCTCAATATTAGTTCTATAATGATTATCATTATAAAATAAAGAAGGAATAGACGAAGTATTGTCTGCAAAGTTTCTTTTAACCAATGCAGCAAACGACCAAAAGCTTCGACTGTTTGAATCAGAATCCAATATTTTTCGCATGCTATCTCGAATCTTAAGGTCATATATTATTTTGGACCTTTTCAATATAGCGTTTGATCTGTTTCTAGCTATTCGAAACTTTACAAGGTTTTCTTCAGAAGTGCAATTAACGTAGTCCAAATGGGCTGCTTTTTTACACGCGACTGCTGACCTGCAATGTTCGTTAAACCATTTATTTTTATGAGTATTTTTCTTTTTAAATGAAGAAGGAATGCAATTTTTCATTCCTAGCAAAATGGTTGACGTGATAAGTTGTGATGCTTCATTAGCATTATTGCTGGAAAAACAGGTTGACCAATCAAATGAGCTATAAAATTGGTTCAGGAGCTCCCAGTTAGCATTTTTATAGTGCCAGAGTAGCCTTTTACTTGTAGTCTCTATAAGGGCTGGTGATATTGAAAATTTGGCAACTATCAAAGCATGGTCAGAAAGACCTAATGGAGCAGATACATCAATTGAATATTTATCAGGCATAGTTGTAAGAAATAAATCTAAAAGGTGAGGTGATTGACAGGTCAAAAATCGATATAACGTTTATTAGTAAAGGCCTCTTAAGCAAGGAAGTCACTTGCGATGTCAGCGAATCATACACACATAGTGACCACCAAGCCGTACTATGTGAAATTGATGGAGTGGGACCTAATCAGAAACTTAGAAAAAAAGCGGTGGGTTGGAAAGCGAAATCATTTGATGAAAAATTGTTCCTTTTCATGTTGGAGGATACCAGTATCTCAGGGACAGCGACGGAAAAGGTGTCTAAGTCATGACCTCGTTTCCGAAAATAGATTTTAGACATACCTGGGCCTAGATTCGGGAGAATTGGGGGGCTTTGATTAGTTAAAGGAAGAGTAGACGCACCAGCGAAATGAGAAGCTAAGAGATTAGCTTTCTCAATATTAGTTCTATAATGATTATCATTATAAAATAAAGAAGGAATAGACGAAGTATTGTCTGCAAAGTTTCTTTTAACCAATGCAGCAAACGACCAAAAGCTTCGACTGTTTGAATCAGAATCCAATATTTTTCGCATGCTATCTCGAATCTTAAGGTCATATATTATTTTGGACCTTTTCAATATAGCGTTTGATCTGTTTCTAGCTATTCGAAACTTTACAAGGTTTTCTTCAGAAGTGCAATTAACGTAGTCCAAATGGGCTGCTTTTTTACACGCGACTGCTGACCTGCAATGTTCGTTAAACCATTTATTTTTATGAGTATTTTTCTTTTTAAATGAAGAAGGAATGCAATTTTTCATTCCTAGCAAAATGGTTGACGTGATAAGTTGTGATGCTTCATTAGCATTATTGCTGGAAAAACAGGTTGACCAATCAAATGAGCTATAAAATTGGTTCAGGAGCTCCCAGTTAGCATTTTTATAGTGCCAGAGTAGCCTTTTACTTGTAGTCTCTATAAGGGCTGGTGATATTGAAAATTTGGCAACTATCAAAGCATGGTCAGAAAGACCTAATGGAGCAGATACATCAATTGAATATTTATCAGGCATAGTTGTAAGAAATAAATCTAAAAGGTGAGGTGATTGACAGGTCAAAAATCGATATAACGTTTATTAGTAAAGGCCTCTTAAGCAAGGAAGTCACTTGCGATGTCAGCGAATCATACACACATAGTGACCACCAAGCCGTACTATGTGAAATTGATGGAGTGGGACCTAATCAGAAACTTAGAAAAAAAGCGGTGGGTTGGAAAGCGAAATCATTTGATGAAAAATTGTTCCTTTTCATGTTGGAGGATACCAGTATCTCAGGGACAGCGACGGAAAAGGTGTCTAAAGTCATGACCTCGCTAAGAAGAGCTTGTGATGCAGCAATTCCGAGGAAAGTATTAATCGGCCAACGCAAATCTACCTACTGGTGGAATGAAGAAATAGCGGCACTGCGTCGAAAGTGCCTACGGGCCAGATGGCAATACCAAAGAGAAAGGCGTAGGAACATTGATGATCTACGCCAGCACTATTGTAATGTCCGATCACAGCTTAGGACGGCTACAAAGGCAAGTAAACGCAGATGCCTCATGGAACTGTGTCAACAAGTTGAACAAGACACCTGGGGGTACAGAACGGTAATGCCAAAAGTTAAGGGTAACTCGTTTACATTCCCCTCGTGTCCAATAATGCTGAATAGTATTAAGAAAAAAACAACTCAATGCAAAATTATCAGAAGCAAAGCGTGCAATATCTTCCGTTTGGAGTCGCTGCATTGTTAACAAAAGCATAAACCACAGCTCAAAACAGAAAATATTTTCTGCAACATCAAAATCGATTTTATTATACGGAGCCCAAGTGTGGGGTTTCCACCCTTTTGAGGAACTAGAAAAGTTTCTTCGGTACTTCTTAAAACGAATTTTCCACCTACCTAGCAACACTCCTAATTATATGTTGCACTTGGAGACTGGGGTGCCGCCTCTTTTCCTAGATGCTCTGCGCCTGCACTTTGATCATATAGTTAAAGTTACTGAGATGGAACAAGGTAGGCTACCTAAGCTGGTGCTCAACCATATAATTTCAAGAAGAAGCCATCTGTATCAAAATTGGGAGAGTTTAGCGACTGAATGCGGTTTCCCTCTTAGTTTAACAACGGAGGATCAGGGTAGAACCTTAAAATCCAAATTTTACGCGCTGCTGTCATCAATAGGACGAGATAGATACGAGAGATGCGTAAGAGATGCTCGGAGCTCGCAACATAGAAAATACTACGCGCAACTTGGATATGATCTGCAAGATCAAACATACTTTCAAAACAACAACTCAATCGACAAAATAAATTTAATATTAAAAGTAAGAGGTGAGCTGATCGCACTCAACTTTATTCCGCATCGCCCTGAGCTACCAATCCTTTGCGAAATGTGTAACTTAAATGTGAGGGAGGACGTTTTCCTCTTTATAGGTATATGCCCTATTGTAAAAGAATACCGCGGAATACTTTGGGGCAACTGAGCTGGACGAGGAGAGAACACTGAGCATTCTTAACGGAGAATATGGGTGGAACGTGTTATACAACTACACTAAGAAGGCTTTATTATATAGAAAATGTATCGTGGAGGAAAGTTTTTAAAATAGAAACGCCATTATAATTAGTTCTCGTTATATTAACGTTTAAATTCTTAATGCGAATATTTAAAATTTATAAATGTACTATATTGGTAAACTCATATTTTATGTATAGAAATCACAAATGTCACAAATAAATAGGCTCGAAAACTATGTTTAATTATGTACCAACTTATCTTTTTATTAAATAAAAGTCTTATCTAACTAACTAACTAACTAACTAACTATTGTTTCCGCAGCAAATAGAACACGACTTTAATGTAGGGATAGGTAATCCCGATGAAGAAATTGCGCCCGTGATGGCCGATGAAGTTCTCCAGGCTGCAAGAAAGGTAGGCAATAACAAGACCCCAGGACCAGATAATATTCCTAACGTGGCATTAAAATCCACAATTAGGAACTATCCAAATATGTTTGCAAACATGCTTGACTCATGCATAAAAGAAGGGGTGTTACCAGCGGAGTGGAAAAAACAGAGACTCCTACTCCCTAAAGGGAAAAAACCACCAGACGAACCATCCTCATACCTTCCTATATGTAGGTATGTTGGCAGAACATAAAACTGAAGCTCTACTAATATCCAGTAGGAAAATAAGAGAGACAATAACCTTTGTCGTTGGTATTTCAATTATATCTAAGCCATCAATTAGGTCCCTGGGAATGGTAATTGATACGAAACTCTCATTCAAAGAGCATATAAAGGCTGCCAGCAACAAATCAGAGACTGTATGTTCAGCACTGTCTCGAATTATGCCTGACACTGGAGGAGCAAGGCAAGCAAGAAGAAAGCTATTGGCTAATATTGTCTCGTCCATCCTCTTATATGGAGCGCCAATTTGGGCTGACGCAATGGATAAGGTTAGGTACTGGCGAAAGATGTAAACTATCCAGAGATTGAGTGCTCTAAGAGTGATCTGTGGCTTCAGAACCATTTCAAGAGATGCAGCGTTTGTGGTTGCGGGTGTGATCCCAATCGACTTACTGGCCAACGAACGTCAGGTGATTTATAGGTGCCGGGGGTATCTTACAAGAGCCGAGAACCGCAAAACAGTACGCGCCGAACCCCTTAGAAACTGTCAAAGAAGATGGGTCCAGTCAAGTAAGGGTAATGCAACATGTAATGCAACAATTAAGACTATCGGGGATTGGCTGACGTCAATCGGATTACAGTTGGCAGAACATAAAACTGAAGCTCTACTAATATCCAGTAGGAAAATAAGAGAGACAATAACCTTTGTAGTTGGTAATTGTTCAAATATATCTAAGCCATCAATTAGGTCCCTGGGAATGGTAATTGATACGAAACTCTCATTCAAAGAGCATATAAAGGCTGCCAGCAACAAATCAGAGACTGTATGATCAGCACTGTCTCGAATTATGCCTGACACTGGAGGAGCAAGGCAAGCAAGAAGAAAGCTATTGGCTAATATTGTCTCGTCCATCCTCTTATATGGAGCGCCAATTTGGGACGCAATGGATAAGGTTAGCTACAGGCGAAAGATGTAAACAATCCAGAGATTGAGTGCTCTAAGAGTGATCTGTGGCTTCAGAACCATTTCAAGAGATGCAGCTTTTGTGGTTGCGGGTGTGATCCCAATCGACTTACTGGCCAACGAACGTCAGGTGATTTATAGGTGCCGGGGGTATCTTACAAGAGCCGAGAACCGCAAAACAGCACGCGCCGAAGCCCTTAGAAACTGTCAAAGAAGATGGGTCCAGTCAAGTAAGGGTAATGCAACATGTAATGCAACAATTAAGACTATCGGGGATTGGCTGACGTCAATCGGATTACAGTTGGCAGAACATAAAACTGAAGCTCTACTAATATCCAGTAGGAAAATAAGAGAGACAATAACCTTTGTAGTTGGTAATTGTTCAATTATATCTAAGCCATCAATTAGGTCCCTGGGAATGGTAATTGATACGAAACTCTCATTCAAAGAGCATATAAAGTCTGCCAGCAACAAATCAGAGACTGTATGTTCAGCACTGTCTCGAATTATGCCTAACACTGGAGGAGCAAGGCAAGCAAGAAGAAAGCTATTGGCTAATATTGTCCCGTCCATCCTCTTATACGGAGCGCCAATTTTGGCTGACGCAGTGGATAAGGTTAGCTACTGGCGAAAGATGTCATCTATCCAGAGATTGAGTGCTCTAAGAGTGATCTGTGGCTTCAGAACCATTTCGAGAGATGCAGCGTTTGTGGTTGCGGGTGTGATCCCAATCGACTTACTGGCCAAGGAACGTCAGGTGATTTATAGGCGCTGGGGGTATCTTACAAGAGCCGGGAACCGCAAAACAGCACGCGCCGAAGCCGTTAGAAACTGGCAAAGAAGATGGGTCCAGTCAAGTAAGGGTAGGTGGACCCAAAGGTTAATACCATCTATAGAATTATGGTCAGGTAGAAGTCATGGAGAAGTAGACTTCTATCTAACCCAATTTTTAACTGGGCATGGGTGCTTCCGCTCATACCTCTTTAAATATAAAAACGAGAGTTCACCCGACTATACTTTATCAGGAGTAAGAAAGGGCACAGTATTTCGCCAGAAATCATAGTTAATTCTATGCTACAAAATGAGGAGATATGGAACGCAATCAGTGAAATGTCTTCCAGAATAATGCAGCGCCTATGGTGTCTCGAGCGTGAGAGGAGAAATGAAGAAGGGTATCACAGCAAAATAATGTGAATAAAGAAGAATAAAATATGAAAAATGAAAGTGCAGCCATCGCTGAGAGCCTTCCCGCGATGAAATGCCTAACGGTAGTCCCGTGGGACTGGCTATGAATTAATAACTGGGGGTTGGTTTTACTCAGTAAGAATATATATATAGCTGATTACCCGGCGTTGCCGAGGTATTTATTCATCCCAATCTTCTATTGAACAGGGGTAGAAAAAAGAATGATGTCTATCTATAAGGTTAAATTGCAGTTTTTATTAACAATATTTATTTAAAAAAATATATTTTAAATTATAGCAATAGTATTCAAATTATAAAATAAAATTAAATAAACATACATAAAATTAATTTAAAACAAAACTTAGTTGTATACAATGTTTTTAGTTTTACCTTTAAGAATAAATAAATTTTTAGGTCAACCCAACCCAGAGCAAGCAAAATAAAATTGTCCGTGGGAAAAACATGACGATCTTAAATCTATACTCCCCAGTACTTAATAAACTGTCCGACTTATTGATCGTCATCGAAAACGCAAGTTTTACTGGCAATTGCAATCTCTTTAATTTAAAAGGTAGATCCGTCGAAATGAGTGCTATCCGTGAGATAAAAACTGTTTAACACTGTCCCTTTTCTGTGAAGATAGTCGCTTCAATTATATTTCCCGGCATCTCTTTTACGCACAGTCTTGTGCCGTTACAAAGCTTTGCCGAGTCGAGAATCGGTAGTAAAATATTTGGAGATCAAACTGTAAGACGATGTGGTGGCAATCCAGACGAATTAAGTGAGTTTAGTAACTCAGTTAGATAATTAACTTCCTCATCAGTATCTACAAAGGTATCGATACACTTATATTCAGTGACTACGCCTATTAACATGGCAAGTATTTTATTGTTTATTTCGTGGTTGTCTCCATTTTCAGTTGCAAGAATGGCCCCTTCTAGCAATCAAAATGTTATAATTTTGAGAAACAGCCGGTAAAATAGAATTCATTAGTTCAGCGGCAGATATCAAAAATCGAAGTCAATTTAACATATCCATAAAACACGGCACCTAATCTACCTTTTCCAATTTGAAGTAGGGGCGACAATGTCCTCACCCCCAAATTCATCGCCAAATGGCCGCCGAGTAACATTGTATACACCACTATTCATCTCATCGACCCCGAAAACTATGGTATCGACACTTACATCGGTCACCCTCCCCCCTCCGGGGAGGCAACTCACCCATAGGAATGTCCTATACCAACACTATTAATTTCAGTGGCCCCGCTGTTGAATGGACACTAATATCGGTCATCCCCCTAGGTATCGATCTATCGACCCCATCCCTCTAGAGCTGTCGTATCATCACGGTTCAACTCAGCGACTCGGAAAAATATAAAACGACATTAATATTGGTAAGTCCTCCGTTATCGACCCCATCACCCTAGAGCTGTCTTACCATCACCGTTCAACTCAGCGACACCGAAAACCATAAAATCGACACTAATATCGTCACTGTCTTACCATCACCATTCAACTCAGCGACCACAAAACCATAGAATCAACAATAAAATCGATGACCCACTCCCCTGCGAAAATATAACTCACCCATAGGAGTGTACTAACACCACTATTCGTCTCGACGATACCGAAAACGGTGGGTCAGAGCTAGTTAGGCACAAATATATATCTATATACAAATATACGAATAAATTCTCTATTTTATATATATAGATATATTTGGATAAATTATCTACTATAATCAGGTATTTTTACCACCAAAGTCTAGTTAATCACAGGCAATTTTTTGAAATGGATTGGTTGTAACGAAGTTAATTTATACGTAAATTAACCGCGTTACAAACCGTACGGAAAAATATGAATATTATAAATAAGTATACACCAAACAGAAATGTAATACAAAACCGTACGGTGAAAATATGAATATTATAAATCACAAAAACCACACGACAAAAAATATAGGTATATAATAAGCAGCATGAATAAGCATAGAGAACCCATTGAAAATACTCATGTCGCGCCCCATGTCATAATAGCAATAATAAAAACAACAAAAGTAATAACGAACAATTACAACAATAATACCACAAAATACGCAAAGGGAATAAATTGTATTGTATGCATATACGAATAATTTAATTTTAGGAAATAGAACTCCCAACAAATCGAAAGATTTATGTAATGACATGGGACGCGAACAGCCACAACAAATGGGGAAGTGTGGATAAGAGTATTCTGTCCGATAAAGACAATAAGTAATTCTCCCATACCAAAAACACTCCCGCTACCTTTTGAATTGATATAGCAAAACAAAGTATTGATTGCTTTTGCACTTTGTTTATGCTATATCTGGGAACTGTGTCGTTCTACTCGAACGCCCACCGTAAGTTCCACTAGTACCTTCAAGTACGTAGTTAGCAGTCGTTGATTGCTTTTGATTCTGCTAACTACGGCTTAGAGCCGAGCCGTTCTTCCCGAACGCCCTCCGTGTGCTCCGTAGTACTTTCAAGTACGTAGTTAGCAGTCGTTGATTGCTTTTGCTTCTGCTAACTATGGCTTAGAGCCGAGCCGTTCTTCCCGAACGCCCTCCGTGTGCTCCGTAGTACTTTCAAGTACGTAGTTAGCAGCCGTTGATTGCTTTTGCTTCTGCTAACTACGGCTTAGAGCCGAGCCGTTCATCCCGAACGCCCTCCGTGTGCTCCGTAGTACTTTCAAGTACGTAGTTAGCAGTCGTTGATTGCTTTTGCTTCTGATAAGTGCGACTTAGAGCCGGGAGTTCCTCTCGAACGCCCTCCGAGTGCCTACCTTAGAGTACGTTAGGTAGGTAGCTAAGTATAATAAGTATTCGATATAAGTATATTAAAATTGTAAATTTTAAGGAAGAAAACACAAAAATAATAAATAAAACACAAAAGAACGAAAACCCACAAAATTCTTTAATTTGTAACAAACTAGCAAAACGAACCCTGGGTGACCGGCGAGCGTCACCCGAGCGAACAACGTTACAAATTTGGCGCCCGAGCAGGGACGACTTTTAAAGTCGCATCACCGACCGACACTGAAGAGAAAAGAAAACAATCATTCTTGTTCTTTCCATAATTAAGTTACTAGCCTGTAACCAAGTACCGGCAGAAACACTGCATCAAAATTCGTTTACATTGGTAAATACAGCACTATTTAAAATTAGTTGTGGCACCAACCGGGGAGTACCACCCATAAATTGCACAACTACTGCAAAACGACATATAGGTAATAACAATGTCCACCGAGGAGACTGGGCTCAGTGTTTCCGGAGTATACTTCGGAAAGACGAGTTACTAAACGAACTGTGTCGTCGTGGTATTAACCACGTACTTTCAAGTACGTAGTTAGCAGTCGTTGATTGCTTTTGCTTCTGATAACTGCGACTTAGAGCCGGGAGTTCCTCTCGAACGCCCTCCGAGTGCCTACCTTAGAGTACGTTAGGTAGGTAGCTAAGTATAATAAGTATTCGATATAAGTATATTAAAATTGTAAATTTTAAGGAAGAAAACACAAAAATAATAAATAAAACACAAAAGAACGAAAACCCACAAAACTCTTTAATTTGTAACAAACTAGCAAAACGAACCCTGGGTGACCGGCGAGCGTCACCCGAGCGAACAACGTTACAAATTTGGCGCCCGAGCAGGGACGACTTTTAAAGTCGCATCACCGACCGACACTGAAGAGAAAAGAAAACAATCATTCTTGTTCTTTCCATAATTAAGTTACTAGCCTGTAACCAAGTACCGGCAGAAACACTGCATCAAAATTCGTTTACATTGGTAAATACAGCACTATTTAAAATTAGTTGTGGCACCAACCGGGGAGTACCACCCATAAATTGCACAACTACTGCAAAACGACATATAAGTAATAACAATGTCCACCGAGGAGACTGGGCTCAGTGTTTCCGGAGTATACTTCGGAAAGACGAGTTACTAAACGAACTGTGTCGTCGTGGTATTAACCAAAGTGGTAGTGTAGATGAGCTACGCAAACTACTCTCTACAGAGTTAAAGAAACACAAATCTTGTAGCGATTTACCATCGATCGAACCTAAGCTCACCACCGGCATCCTACTATCAGGTATGGAACCCCAGACCGCAACCACACACCGGCCAAAAATTCCGAACATCACGTACTCAAAGCCAACGGAAACACAAACTCATAACCTGAATACACCGAGCATGGTAATCCATGTACAACCGAAACCGATACCGAGCATTCCATTAACTTCCTACGCAGAAGTACAACCGACACCGACTTATCGTCCTTCCGATGCGGAAGTGATGGATAAGGTAAGAAGGTGGAACGTAAGATACGAAGGGGGAAATAATAGCCCATTAGGGTTCCTAGAGAGGGTGGAGGAACTCGCCGAATGCTACCAATTTCCACTCGACCGGGTAGTACGAAAACTACCAGAGCTACTTAAAGGGAACGCACTTATCTGGTTTCGTAATAATAAGGAGTTTCTTGGTACGTGGGAAGAGTTTAGCGAGGAATTACGGCGCTTCTTCTTGCCACCACGATTTGCTGAGCAACTCTTGGACCGCATTCGGAACCGAACGCAGAGCAGCAGAGAGAAGGGGAAAGATTATATAACTTCCATACAAGCACTGATGCGATGGCAGATGTCGCTCACCACCGGGGAGAAATTAAATCGTATATATGATAACCTACGACCGAATTATCGCCATTACATCAAACGACGGGAGTTCACGACGCTGTCGGAGCTAACCTCACTCATTGAGGATTTTGAATGCCTTTTAAACGAGCAACCCCCCTCTCGACCTTCTCCAGCACCAGTACGACCGCCCGCATTTCGTCCTACCGCACCACCATTTCAACCGACCGTGCCACCATTTCGTCAGACCGCACCACCGCTCTACCAGAACAGGTCAGCGAATCAAACAGCCATGCCTACGCCACATCCACCGACCCAGACTACTCGACCAGTTAACAACGATGTAACATATCTGCATCATACCAGCAATATCCCGCATCACATACCGGTTACCAACGAGGTAACATATCCGCATCATGCCAGCAATATACCGCATCACATACCGGTTACCAACGAGGTAATATATCCGCATCGTGCCAGCAATATACCGCATCATATACCGGTTACCAACGAGGTAACATATCCGAATCAGGTGCCAAATACCAGCACTATACCGCATCACCTGCCGATTACCAGCGATGTGAAACATACACATCACCAGTCACCAGTGCGCCCGCAATTTACCAGTAACTACGACCGAAGAACCTGCTGCTGGACTTGCGGCCAGCCCGGACATACTCATCAAACTTGTCGTCAGAACCGCCGACTATTTTGTTTATACTGTGGTACAAATGACGTACAGAGGAAACATTGCAACTGCAAACCGGAAAACACCAACGGGCCGTCCAACACCATGAGGCATTAGACGCGCCCACCCCTATCGTTTCAACCCACGCCTCATACACCATACCCATCAAATTCCAAAATCGCCTGTACGACGTCGTTGTCGACACCGGCGCAGGAAGATCGTGCATTGGGAAAACCGTCCGAAACCTATGCATAAAGCACCATGTACCAGTCCGACTGATCTCCATAACATTTGCCTTGGCCGATAAATCGACTATCACCGCTCGGCAAGCATATATGTTAAACCTAAGTTGGGGAGAATGGTCCTTCACACAAGAATTCGTGTATATTCCGAACCTGTTGGATGAATTCTTGATAGGAACAGACTTCCTGGAAAAATTTGGATTAACTATTAACCTTGGAAGAAATGTTATAGCAGCGCAACCTGAGCCAAGGCCACCAATTATCCGAAGTCTCGCGACGGAAAAACAACAGCTAGACCGACTGCTGGCTATAGAACTACCCATATTCGAAAGCTTCAAAGGTCCGACAACCATCACGGAACACGAGATCCGATACCGAAAGGGCGCGCTGAACACCGTAGCAGACGTCCTATCTAGACACCCGACACCGAATACTCCAATTAAGTTACTACTACCGATAACGGAAACGTGCGGTATCACTTTAAGATACAAGCAGTCAAAAGCAGACCGGTAGAGAATTCCGAGTATCAAATTATGGAGGGAACCCTGTACCGCCATATTTTTAATCCGACCTGTCATACCGAAACCGCTCCGACCGCCTGGAAGGTCTGCATCCCTAAGCCACTACGTGCCCAGATCCTACACGAAAATCAGACGTGACCGCAGGACATCTGGGGATTGCCAAGACTATCGCCAGGATCACTAGAAGTTATTACTGGCCAGGATTATTCCGCGATACCGCTCGGTTTGTCCGCCAGGGCCCGACGTGCCTGGAATATAAAATACCTGCCAGAAAACCCGCTGGAGAAATGCAGATGACAGAAGCCAACTATCCATGGGAAGTGGCCTGCTCAGACTTCATCGGCTACCACGGTCATCAAAGGGAAATACCGTAATATTGGTATTCCACGACAAATTCTCCAAGTGGACGGAATTCGTAGCCCTCCGAGACGCTACCACTCCTGCATTAATAAAAATTTTAAAGGAACGCATCCTCAGCCGGTATGGATGTCCGAAAACGTTAATAACCGACAATGGCACCCAATACCGGAGCAGGCAGTTCCAAGAACTGCTCGCTCAACTCCGAATCAAGCAAAGGTTCACCCCGCCTTACACTCCACAGGCAAACCCTACGGAGTGAATGAACCGAGTCATAAAAACGATGGTGGCCCAATACGTCCAAAGAGATCATCGGAAATGGGACGAATATCTCCCGGAACTCATGCTGGCCATGAACACCAGCCGAAACGAGACGACAGGCTACTCCGCCGCATACCTTAATTTCGGTCGCGAACTACGCCTACCGTCATCACCGGACATACCTCTAAACACCGAGCCCGATGCCAATAACCGCATACACAACCTTCAAGAAATTCAAGAACTAGTCAAAATAAATCTGGCCAAGGCATTCGGCATACAGAAGCGATATTACGACCTCCGCCGACGTGGACGTGGACTCCAGCCATAGGAGAGATGGTGTACTACCCACACCGACCGCTCTCTTGCGCCGCCCAACAGTTCGCCGCGAAACTCGCACCGAAATATATAGGACCACAACAAAACTATCACCGCACACGTGAAAGATATCAAGCAAATATCCCAACAACCACAAATCGGGAAAACCCACGCGGCAGGTATAGTCAACTGCGAACCCCAGCAACACGATTTAGTATCAGACAAGATGTCATCCAGCGGGCATCAACTGCGCACCCAATTTACCGACGCCGATCCAGCACCGGGGACCCACCGACGTACCCAGCCACGTCCCGTGTTGGCACCACCGCAGAAGACCGTCCAGCAAACGGTGCGAGATATTGCCTGGAAGAAGCGGCCTCCACCACCGAAACGTCCGCTGACAAGTAACGAGCTTACAAAGCTGTGTCACGTAGCCCCCAGAGACGTTGGCACCGCAGCAACCCCAGTTCCATTTATCAGGCTCAATCCTACGGCAGGACCGTCCAGGTTGCTACCTCCAATCACCAGTAACCCCCCCCCCCCAGAAAGAAAATCCAAATCCTCTCACAATCAGTGTATTAACCCCCTACCCAAACCCAAAACACTCCAGTCACCCGACTACCGACAAACCCAACACCAACCCGTACAACACAACCCCACCAGACCCCCAAACTAATAAATAAAGATCACTAAATTACAGCTTTCACCGAGATAGCCAGAAGTAGTCCTTTCAATCCGGAAGCCTTCAAGGGACTTCGGATCCAGCCACCCCAGCCCTTGGGAGGACTGAAAAGGAGGAGGTTCCGACTACGTGGCCCCTGCGGAATGGTCTATGGGACACAAACAGACGACCAAACCATCCTGCTGAAGGCAGACAACACCAGCTCCCTCTCCATCCGGCTCAACGCATACACCCCCGTAAGAGCATCAACAACAACATCAACAGCCTGCAGAATTTATTATTACTCTAGAAATTATTATTACTTTTGAATTTATTACTACTTTAGAATTTATTACTTTTGAATTTATTATTACTACCGAATTTGTTATTACTTTTGAAAGATTATTACTTTGAATTATTATTACTCTAGAATTATCATTACTTTGAATTATTATTACTTTAGAATTATCATTACTTTGAATTTATTATTACTTTAGAATTCATTACTTTTGAATTTATTATTACTACCGAATTTGTTATTACTTTTGAAAGATTAGTACTTTGAATTATTATTACTTTAGAATTATCATTACTTTGAATTATTATTACTTTTTGTATTATTATTACTTTGGGAAAAATATAACAAACAAACCAAACAAAAAAAAAAGAAAAGGGGAAAAAAAAGGAAATATCTAAACAAATAAATAAAAAAAAAAAAATTATTATTATTATTATAGCACTTAAAAATTTATTGTTTATAAGGTTAAGAAATTGTCAAAAAAAAATATAAATAGATAATATATAAACAAAAAAAAAATATATAAACAAATAAAAAAAAACAAAAAAAAAAAAATTATATATATAATATATATAAAAAATAAAAAGAAAAGAATCTATTATTATTACATTCCAAACCATTATTATTATAAATAATTATCATTCAAATTATCAATACTAGGTTAATAATGAGAATTTATTTTAAGAAGTCGTGTAGGAAAAAGAGAATTTTTTTTTAATAAACGAAAAAGAAAAAAAGAAAGAAAAAAACTCTTTATATTATATATATACATATACATATGACTGGCACAAAAATAAAGGTAATCCCAAAGTGACCAAGTGACCACACCAACCGAGCGTTAGTACTCATTAATTAATTAATTAAGTTATAAAAGAGTTTTTTTGTTTACCCACCCCGAAGTAGGAGGGGAATGTAACGAAGTTAATTTATACGTAAATTAACCGCGTTACAAACCGTACGGCAAAATATGAATATTATAATTAAATATACACCAAACAGAAATGTAATACAAAACCGTACGGCGAAAATATGAATATTATAAATCACAAAAACCATACGACAAAATATAGGTATATAATAAGAACACTCCCGCTACCTTTTGAATTGATATAGCAAAACAAAGTATTGATTGCTTTTGCACTTTGTTTATGCTATATCTGGGAACTGTGTCGTTCTACTCGAACGCCCACCGTAAGTTCCACTAGTACCTTCAAGTACGTAGTTAGCAGTCGTTGATTGCTTTTGATTCTGCTAACTACGGCTTAGAGCCGAGCCGTTCTTCCCGAACGCCCTCCGTGTGCTCCGTAGTACTTTCAAGTACGTAGTTAGCAGTCGTTGATTGCTTTTGCTTCTGCTAACTATGGCGTAAAGCCGAGCCGTTCTTCCCGAACGCCCTCCGTGTGCTCCGTAGTACTTTCAAGTACGTAGTTAGCACTCGTTGATTGCTTTTGCTTCTGCTAACTACGGCTTAGAGCCGAGCCGTTCTTCCCGAACGCCCTCCGTGTGCTCCGTAGTACTTTCAAGTACGTAGTTAGCAGCCGTTGATTGCTTTTGCTTCTGCTAACTACGGTTTAGAGCCGAGCCGTTCATCCCGAACGCCCTCCGTGTGCTCCGTAGTACTTTCAAGTACGTAGTTAACAGTCGTTGATTGCTTTTGCTTCTGCTAACTGCGACTTAGAGCCGGGAGTTCCTCTCGAACGCCCTCCGAGTGCCTACCTTAGAGTACGTTAGGTAGGTAGCTAAGTATAATAAGTATTCGATATAAGT
The DNA here is from genome assembly GCA_947095585.1 of Nephrocerus scutellatus. Taxonomy (NCBI): domain Eukaryota; kingdom Metazoa; phylum Arthropoda; class Insecta; order Diptera; family Pipunculidae; genus Nephrocerus; species Nephrocerus scutellatus. The sequence goes on from OX352763.1 coordinate 74,277,094, forward strand.
ATATTAAAATTGTAAATTTTAAGGAAGAAAACACAAAAATAATAAATAAAACACAAAAGAACGAAAACCCACAAAACTCTTTAATTTGTAACAAACTAGCAAAACGAACCCTGGGTGACCGGCGAGCGTCACCCGAGCGAACAACGTTACAAGGTATTGGATGTGGGATCAAGTTATGATGACGATTATTTGGTCGGAATTTTTCACATATTCGGCATATGAGAATTAACTCTTCGATAACACGATTCATCATAGGCCAGTAAAACAGCTCGAGCCTTCGTTTTGCTTATGCCGAAGTGTGATTCGTGTAAGACACATGCATTACCTTGCTTTAGGGGACGAAAATTCGGTAATCATAAAATAACAATCCATCTTCAACATATAAATGATCTTTAATGTTCCAATAAAAATGTAAATCACGCGGAAGTGAGTTTTTTTATTTTGGCCATCCATTTTTTATGTTATGTATAAGAGTTCTAGTAGTATTATCGCTTTTAACAGCTTTTTGAAACAACGCCTTTTTGGATTTGTGTCGACACCATTCTTCCCATCCTTAAGCAATGGGTTAATTGACATTGTTTATACGACGAAAAAACTTACGGTTGTTGTTTTTAATTCATCTTACATACCAGCGACAGTCGAATGTCGAATAACGATTTGTCAATGTCGGCGAGCGTTGGTGAGGAAATGACTAATAGCTCACTTCACTGGTTTAAATTCAACTTCCGAACGACGGACGACTAAATTTTGTCTCCTACTTTTGTCATCGTGTGAAACAAAAACTGAAATCACAAAAAGTCAGATTGTTTTTTTGGTGATACCAACAACATCTCTTGAAAATCGAACGTATCATCTTTCAAACTTTATGCCGTAAATACATCAACGATAGATACATTTGGTGACAAAAACCTGATTCAAAATATTGGTCTACGTAGATCACTAGTTTGGAAATTTGTAATTGCAAATGTCGATCGCTGTATTCTCGATGCTGATTTCCATTCACATTCAGGTATATTGGTCGACATTAAGATAAAAAAACGTATCCCTCCAGTTACTTTATTAAGCGTCAAAGGCAAGTCAATTTCTATACCATCATACGGTATTACGAGAGTCAAATCCGACCCATTTTCTTCGGAAATTTAAAATTTACTTTCCGAATAAAAATCGATTATGCATAAAACAACGACGTTAAATACAATCAAACATAACGTCACACATTGCATCGAGATTATAGGTCCACCTTGCTGTGCGAAAGTTCGCCGTTTAAGTACCGAGCCTTGCCGAAGCGACACAACTAGCGTTTCCCTCTGTAAACGCAAAACTCGCTTTCTTGGTCGACGCCTCCACGGCAGCAATCGGCGCAATATTACAGCAATTTTCCTCAGTTGGTTGGCAGCCATTATGTTTCTTTTCTCGAAAGCTCAACGACGCCAAAACTCGATACAGTATCTACGATCGAGAGCTTCTAGCGACTTACCCGGCGGTGAGGGCATTTCAAATACCGAATTGAAGGGAGACAATTCATCATTTTCTATGATCACAAAACTCTAACGTTTGCACTTCATCAAAATTCTGAAAAGGCTTCTTCAAGACAACGCAGGCCTTTAGATTTAATTGCTCAATATACCTCCGACATCCGTCCCATCCCTTTCACGCATCGACGCACTTAACATCAACAGCGGTGTCGAGTATGTCGAAGTTGCCAGGAAACAGGCGAAAGATGTCGAACTCGCTGAAATTTTTCGTTCACAAGGCACACTAAAATTCGAAAAATTTCAAATTTTTGGGACGAAGGAACAATTAACATGCGATGTTTCGACCGGAACAGCTCGACCTTTTATTCCAAAACATTTTTGACGACAAATTTTCTGTCACGATCTGAATGACATTCCTACTGTCTCACTATGATCGATCGATTCACACGATCAGATCACCTGGATCAGTAGATTCGGAACTCCTTCAGTTATCGTCACTGACAGAGGCAGGCAGTTCGAGTTCATTCTTTATGAGCAACTTTCGAAAGCACTTGGTATAGAACATAAGCGAACAACAGCGTACAACCTAGCTTGTAATGGTATGATCGAACGCTGGCATCGAAGCTTGAAAAGCGCAATCATGTGTACCGCTGAATCCCAATTGACTAAATCTGTACGAGGGGCCCTTTAGAGGTTTGAAGCCCTGGTTTACCGAAACAATCAACGAGCCACCGTCTGGTTTATCGTCGGGGTTTCCATCGCTTTGGGGTTGCGCGCCATCTGAATCGAATGGAAAAAAATCAATAAATGATCCTCCAATTGAGAGGCGAAAACATATAACGTTCGCCACCAATCCGATTAATTACCACGAGATTAAATCACGATCAGGTCGAACAATTAACAGACCTAATCACTTCAAATAGTTCTTTCTATCGTTCTCGACGTTCACTATGGGCGGGATAGGGTGGCGACACCATTCATTCCATCCTTAAGGAATGGGTTAATTGACATTGTACGACGACACAACTTACGTTTGTTGTTCTTAATTCATCTTATATACCAGCGTGTGTTACGCACTTCATTAATTATTCGACAGTCGAATGTCGAATAACGAGTTGTTAATGTCGGCGAGTTTGTGAGGAAATGACTAAAAGCTCACTTCACTGGTTTTAATTCAACTTCCGCACGACGGACGACTAAATTTCGTCTCCTACTTTTGTCCTCGTGTGAAACAGAAACTGAAATCACAAAAAATCAGATTGTTTTATCTTTGTTTTAATATTCGATAATTGTTTGTATTTTTTTTATTAAAACAAAAGTTAACCTGAAAAATGAAACAACTGTAAAATAAACTCCCATTTGGAAGTGCCTGTTTTTGGAATCCCACTTGGGGATTGATACAATTGGTGACCCCGACAAAAAGAATATTTTCCTGATAGAGTCGGCTTCAAAAATTTCAAAAAGCCAAAAGACATTTTCCTGCACCAAGATAAATTTTCACAAGCCTACACTGCTGGAAATTGTGAAATTCAACATTTTTTCTGCACAAAGACATTTGGCAGTCTTCAGGAGGGAAAAACATTTTTCAACATTTTTTCTGCACAGTGTTCAGGAGGAAAAAATTTCAACATCATTCTGTAAGATTCTTCTAAGTTTCAACTTCATCTACGACGAAGCAAATTTCAACGGCGAAGAAATTTCAACTTTACTCACGGCGAAGCAAGTTCCAATTTTTTATACGCCGAAGCACGCTACAAAATTCATCATTTTCATCTCGGAACCTCTTAACCACCGCGGGACCCATTTTCATTTTTACAATTGATTGTGTAATATAAAATGTTATAAAGCTTTGAATAACAGGTGAGTGAGTTTCGGTCATTTTTAGTTTCTATTGCAATTTCTCGCCGAACTTTGAGAATTCACATTTTACAAATGAGATCGAATCAACCAGTTTCATCAAGCGCGTATTTTGTGTTGTGTTTGCTCACGATTGATAATAATCCAAAATGTCTGAATCCGAAGAAAAAAAGAACCAATTTGAAACGGGCAAAACTAAATCTTCCGCCGTGCCTTTTAACCAGACGAATATTTACAAAGTTTCAATAAAGTATTCGCCTTTCAATCGGGACGATCCCGAAATTTGGTTTACGCAGTTGGAGGTACAATTCGAAATCGGTGGCATTTCTGTCGATGCAACCAGATACGAACATTTGATTGCAGCTCTCAAACCCGATACGGTCAAGTTCGTTCGTGACAAGATTCTCAAGCCCCCCAACTTCCGGGATGTATAACTCTCTTAAAGAAACTGTAATCGAACTATATTCTGATTCAGCTAAAATAAAGCTTGATCGTTTTTTATCTGGTCTTCCACTCGGAGACAAAAAACCTTCCCAGCTTTTACGGGAAATGGAGTCCCTGTCCGAGAATCAAATTACAGAATCGGTTCTTTTATTATGTTTGGAAGTTTGGAAGGCACCGATTTATTGAAACTTGCGGCGACGGCTGATAAAATAATGGATAATAATAATAATAAGCATTCACGCATTCCATTCAAATTCGAACAGTGCCATTGACCCGTCATCTTGCGAGTTAACCACACTCATTGACGCTTTGTCAGGTCGCGTTGAAAATCGGTTAAGATCTCGTTTCTCCGTTGACAATTCATTTTCGGGCGATCGCAATAATGGTTCGACACAACAGCGAAATAAGGCGCGCGACAGATTTCGTAATCGCAGCGTGTCTCGATCGAACGCTCAGGTACTAAAACACCCGATTTGTTGGTATCATTACCGATTTGGTATTAAAGCACTAAAGTGTTAAAAGACCGTGTACTTTCGACAGTAAGAACGATATCTCAGGCCAATCAAAAAACCAGTAGGTTCCTCACAGTGTTCGGCAGGTGATGGTAACCCAAATTCTAATTGCTGTCTCATTATAGTCGACCTGCATAGCAAACAGCAGATTGCCACAGGAGTTACATATACGAGCCCTACTAAATGTTCAAGGCCTGACGGAATCGACGAGTTCATAAAGGCAATAAGTAGGTAAATCTGTTTCATCAGCAGAATTAACAGTGGATGCATTTCCATGCACAAAGTGGAACATTTAACAATTCCACGAATTGTTGACGAATGAAATAATTTAATAAATACTTCAATTGTAACGGCATTTCCGCTCCGGTTTGACTTAAGACATTTTTCAGACAGTTTTCCTGGAATTGTTTTTGACGAAATACTTACAGGTAAAAGTGGCGTCCGGTCACACCATAAAATTTAAAGGGAATTGCTTTGAAGAATTATGCTGATGAAATAGATCAGAAGTAACATGAAAAGACAATTAATATTGTAAATTTAGTCTTAGTTTCTCCATTAAGAGTAGATGTTGTTTTTAGAAAGAACCTTGCAAATAAAAATAAAATTGTTTTTAGAAAGTAATAAAATTGTGTTTTTTTACCCAAATACGTAATACGGTTATATGAATGGCGCAGTCGGTAGGATCCTAGTGAGTAAAAGGATCCAGTGATACGAACCGAAATTAAGTAAATTTTGTACAGTGGACATTTATTAAAAATTGAAGTGAAACACCACAGTAGTGCAGTGAGCTCTTACAATTATAAATAGACACTACAAAAACCAATTGATAAAACACAAAATAGTGCAGCGAACAATTAAGAAAAGAAAAAAAATTGAAACGCCACTATATAAATAAAATAATTGTGCAGCGAACATTTAGAAAAAGTGAACACCACTATATAGTGTAGTGAACATTGATGTCAAGTGGACGCCACAATCCTCTCTTAAATTTTTTGAAAACAAGTTCTAAAAGGCAACGAATATTCGACTCAAACCGAACAATGGAGAAACAAGCTCAAGAGCAGATCAGCCTGGCAGACGAACTGATCAGGAAAGAACAGCAGCTGGAACGCTTGCGCCAAGCTTATGTAGAATTACAGCAACAAGCGCAACAATTACAGCAACAACAACAGCAAAATCCAGTTTTACCAGACGGACAGCAACAACAATGGCAACAGTTACAACACCTACAACCACAACATAATCAATTAGACAGGATCCACAAAAATGTGGCATATCTACCAGTGTTTACGGGTATCGGAGAAATTACAATCAATTCATTCCTGAGCAGTGTGGAGTACCTACTATCAACAAGAACGGATGAGGAATTAAAGAAGGAAGCTACAAAAGCCATTTTTTATAGAACTATACAAGGCCCAGCCAAGAACGTGATAATCAATATTCCGGAACCAGACAACTGGCCGCTAATAAAGGAAACACTGAAACTACGGAATCGTCCTGATATTGAACCACACCAACTCTACAGGAAGATATCAAATCTTAAGGTAAATAATGTTAATGAACTATTGACAGAAATTCAAGAAATTAAATATAAGTCGGACGAATTAATAATATACTATACAGGTGATCACTACATTGACCTTAGTAACATATACAGTTTATTAGTGAACACAATAAAAGAAATGACGCAAGGAACTTTACTAGACAAAATTTATAACGACGGACATTTAAATAACATTTTGAAAATAATGACAAGCAGAAGATTTGAAGACAGTTGTATTAGGACAGAGTACAGAAAATTCAAAATAAAGGAGGATAGGTCAACAAACGTATGGAACAATAGGTATCAGGATAAAAGACAACAATATAATAATGCAAATGCAAATTTTAGAACTAGAAACATAGATAATAGAAATAATAATGTACCACAGACAGGACAATGGAATAGGAACCCTCAATACCAAAATAATTCAGGCCAACATAGGCAGAATAATAATTTTAATGCAGGAAGGATTAACAGTTTTAATAGGTTCGGAAATTCAGGCCAATATCGCCAGAACCCATTTAGACAAGTTGCAGTTGAACCCATGGAGGTTGATACTATAGAAAAAGGTAATAAATATTATAATAATAACATCCAGAAGGTCGGGCAGGTAGGACACCCTAGATCATGTTACAGCCAAAATCGCTTGGAACATCCTAGGCAAAACCTAAACGAACCCATGGATCATGATAACATAGAAAAAGGAATGGAAATATATGGTACAAAGAATATCCAGAAGGTCGGGCAGGTAGGACACCCTAGACCATGTTGCAGCCAAAATCGCTTGGAACATCCTAGGCAAGACCTAAACGCACCTATGGAATCTAATAATACGGTACAACATAATGAGGAGGATAATTTTTTTCAAAAACCGACTCTGACCTTTTACCCATCATAACAATTACCATTAATGGAAAGAAATATACTGCTCTGATAGACACAGGAGCAAATCTAAGTTTAATTAACAGTAATATAAAAGACTTTAAAAGAAATATATTAGAAAGACCCATTGAATTTAGTACAATAACAAAGAAAGATGTAATTAGATTTGAAATAATAACTGATCCACCTGATGAATTTAATCTGGCAGGAAATGCAAAAATTAAATGGAAAATGACAGAATTAAAAGGAAGAAAATATAATTTTATAATAGGAATTGACCTATTAAATTGTTTTAATACAGTAATAAATTTAATAGATGGTTGTATATCATTTAACGATAAAATAACATCCTTTTTATTGAATCCGTATAAAAACCTTCAAGTTTGTACATTGGAAGGAATAGATTTTGACTGGAATAGAATCCAATTAAATCAATTGAATGAGGAAGAATATAAAGAAATAAAAAAAATATTGATTAGGTTTAGAAAATTGTTTTTTAAAGAAGGTGACACATTAACTAACACTATGAAAATACAGCATGAAATTAGAACAACGACAGATGAACAAATTAACGCTAAATTATATAGATACCCACCACAACATGAAAGCGAAGTAAAAAAACAAGTTCAAGAAATGGAAGAACAAGGGATAATTAGAAAAAGTAGTTCAAGATATGCCAGTCCTTTGATAGTTGTACCTAAAAAAATGGATAATTCCGGAAAACAAAAATACAGACTAGTGGTTGATTACAGAAAATTAAACGAAATCACAATAGATGACAAATTTCCGCTGCCCAATATAGATTCAATTCTAGACAAGCTAGGAAGGGCTCAATATTTCACGACAATAGACTTAGCTAAAGGATATCATCAGATTTTAATTAGAGAAAAAGATAGACAAAAAACAGCTTTCGTTACCCCACATGGACTTTATGAATTCATAAGAATGCCGTTTGGTTTAAAGAATGCACCAGCGACATTCCAACGACTAATGAACGAGACGTTAAGAGATTTCATAAACAAAACATGTGTAGTTTATTTAGACGACATATTAATTTTTAGTACATCTTTGAGCGAACATATAAAAGCCATAACAGACATTTTTAAAGTTTTAGAACAGGCAAATTTAAAAATTCAAATTGATAAATGCAATTTCATGAAAAAAGAGACAGAGTTTCTAGGACATATACTTACAAAAGAAGGACTTAAACCAAACCCAGATAAAATAAAAGTAATACAATCATTAGAAATCCCAAAAACAGAGAAACAAATAAAAAGCTTCTTAGGGTTAACAGGATACTATAGAAAATTTGTTAAGGATTACGCCAAGGTAGCCCAACCTATAACAAAATACTTAAAGAAAGGAGTAAAAATAAATATAAAAGATCCAATGTACCTAGAAGCTTTTGACAAATTAAAATCCCTCATTATCTCACATCCAATTTTGAGATATCCAAATTTTGAAAAGAAATTCACGCTTACAACGGATGCTTCGAAATATGCAATAGGGGCCGTTCTTTCGCAAGAAGGACATCCCATTTGTTTTGTATCTAGGACATTAAATATCCACGAGAGAAACTATTCAGCAACAGACAAAGAATTTTTGGCAATTCTATGGAGCGTAAATTACTTACGACCATATCTTTACGGACGAAGATTCAAAATTTTTACGGACCATCAACCCATCAAATTTTTACACACGAAATATAAAGGAAAAGATATGTCGCCAAGACATCAACGATGGATATTGAAATTGGGCGAATATGATTTTGACATAACGGGTGTTTTTTTAAGAGGTTGCCGATTTTTTTTTTGAATAAAACACATATAAAATTATGAAATGACCAAAATTTTTTTTTATTTGGTAGATAATTTTTTGGCATTTAACATTTAAACACAATTTCTGGCATATGGCTACCACGACTATTTTTCACAAATGTCATTCTGGAGGTCCAATTTTCCAGCACTTTTTCAAGCATTTGAGGGCGTATGTCAGCAATGACACGTTGAATATTGGTTTCCAAAGCGTCAATCGATTGAGGTTTATCCACATAAACCAATGACTTCACGTATCCCCACAAAAAGTAATCGAGTGGCGTCAAATCGCACGAACGCGGAGGCCAATTCACCGGACCATTTCTCGAAATAATGTTGTCGTTGAAAGTTTCTTTCAATAAGTCGATTGTTTCACGTGCTGTATGGCAAGTGGCACCATCTTGTTGAAACCACATTTCATCCATATCCATATCTTCAAGATTTGACAACAAAAACTCATTTAACATGGTTCTGTATCGATTTCCATTCACGGTAACGCGTCGTCCTTCCTCATTTTTAAAGAAATATGGACCGATGATCCCACCAGCCCATAGACCGCACCAAACAGTACATTTATCAGGATGCATTGGTAATTCTTGAACGGCGTGTGGATTATCTTTGCTCCAAATGCGACAATTTTGTTTGTTGACGTATCCATTTAACAAAAAATGCGCCTCATCACTGAAGAGAATTTTACGGTAAAAAAATGGATCTTCGTTCAATTGATTTAACGACCAATCACTGAATTCACAATTTTACACAATTTCTGGCATATGGCTACCACGACTATTTTTCACAAATGTCATTCTGGAGGTCCAATTTTCCAGCACTTTTTCAAGCATTTGATGGCGTATGTCAGCAATGACACGTTGAATATTGGTTTCCAAAGCGTCAATCGATTGAGGTTTATCCACATAAACCAATGACTTCACGTATCCCCACAAAAAGTAATCGAGTGGCGTCAAATCGCACGAACGCGGAGGCCAATTCACCGGACCATTTCTCGAAATAATGTTGTCGTTGAAAGTTTCTTTCAATAAGTCGATTGTTTCACGTGCTGTATGGCAAGTGGCACCATCTTGTTGAAACCACATTTCATCCATATCCATATCTTCAAGATTTGACAACAAAAACTCATTTAACATGGTTCTGTATCGATTTCCATTCACGGTAACGCGTCGTCCTTCCTCATTTTTAAAGAAATATGGACCGATGATCCCACCAGCCTATAGACCGCACCAAACAGTACATTTATCAGGATGCATTGGTAATTCTTGAACGGCGTGTGGATTATCTTTGCTCCAAATGCGACAATTTTGTTTGTTGACGTATCCATTTAACAAAAAATGCGCCTCATCACTGAAGAGAATTTTACGGTAAAAAAATGGATCTTCGTTCAATTGATTTAACGACCAATCACTGAATTCACGGCGCAAACGATGGTCGTGTGGCTTTAATTCTTGCACCAATTGAATTTTGTATGGCACCAAACCCAAATCTTTACGTAAAATTTTCCATAAAGTCGATGGACAAAGTCCAATTTGCTGAGCACGACGACGAATCGATAAATTGTCGTTTTCTTCGACACTGGCCTCAACGACAGCAATATTTTCTTCTGTACGAACTCTTCTCATTCTTGTCGGTGGCTTGGCATCCAAAAGAGTGAATGTAGACCGAAATTTGGTAATTACGTTCTTTATGGTGGTCTCTGACGGACGATTATGTGCACCATAAAATTCACGAAGTGCTCTATAAACATTTTTAATTGAACACTGATTTTGAAAATAAATTTCCACGATTTGAAAACGTTGTTCTGGAGTTAACCTATTCATATTTGCCAAACAATACTGAGTAGAAATGCCACTTTGAGCTGTCAAAACAACTGTCATAAAATAAAACGACATCTATCGGAAAAACAAACCTCCTAAAAAAACACCCTTTAGAATATATAAAAGGAAAAGAAAATAAAGTAGCAGATTTTTTGAGTAGAATAGAAAATGAAGTAGATACAGGTCTGAAGAATAATGAAATTAATGATTTTAATATAATAAACAATGTAGAAGATGATAATACATCAATGGAAACAGTTCATTCAGCAATAGAAAATCTACAGGATCACTTTTATATTAAAGAAGAATTAGTAAATAAGTACAAAACACAGATTATACTAACTAATAATAAAATAGAAGAATGCAAGATGTACATAACAAACGAATAATTTTTATAGCAGAAAGCGAGTTTGAAATAATGGGTGAAATATTCAGAAAATATATTAAAAAAGGAAAGATTGGAATATATTCAGAACTATCCGAACAAAGTTACAATGTAGTTCAGGAAAAATTAATAGAAATGTTCTCTAATGATAGACAAATAAAATTTACTAAATGCACAATAAGAGCTCAAGATATAGAAACAGAGACTGAAGCAGTTAAACAAATATCCTTTTATCATGTTAGAGAAAGTGTACACTCAGGCATCCTTGAAACTTACAATCAAATCAAAATTAAGATATATTACACAAAACTATTAGAGTTGATTCAGTTAGTAATTAACCAATGTGATTTATGCCAAGAAGTAAAATATGATAGGAATCCAATTAAACAAAAATTTTCGGTTACAGAAACACCATCGAGTAAAAATGAAATACTGCATATTGATACTTACGTTATGAAAGGATTTCGATTTTTGACCATAATAGATAAATTTTCTAAATTTGGTGCAACTTATTCTTTGAATGATAGGAATCACATAACTATCATCGAACAACTAGAAGACCATTTCACTAAAATAGGAAAGCCAAAGAAAATAGTAGCAGATAATGAATTTAAGGTTATAAGGATAAAGGAATTTTTGGATAGTGAGAATATAGAATTACATCTGACAAAACCTAACACCCATACAGGTAATGCCGATATAGAGCGATTACATAATACAATAGCAGAGAAATTTAGAATATTGTATAAAATGAAAAGGGAATTACCAATAAAACAGTTAATCCAGAGAACAGTTAGAAATTACAACGAGCGTTATCATTCGACTATTAAATGCACACCTAATGAAGTTCAACAAGGAAAGGTTGATGAAGAAAAGGTCAGAAAATGTTTAGAAGATAATAAAAGAAAAGTAATAGATAAACTAAATAAGTTTAGAGAAGACTGTAGAGAAGAAAGAGCAGAAGGATTCTTAAAAAACTATAAGACAGCCAGGCATAAAGAACAACCTAAATATAAGAAAGGAAAACTAGAAAAAGTACATCCATGTAATGTTAAAAGACCTCTAAAATTTTCAGATACTGACAATATTGATAATGCTCCTGATGACACTACCGACTGAGGGACTAATAATAACAAAGCGACTTACAGAACAAGCAGGATACATAGATATTTATATGAAAAATCAAGAGATAGTTAAGGAATCGGACATAATACTACATATAGTAAACTTAAATGAAATAGAAAGCATATTGGACCAAATGACAGACAACATAGTTTTAATGAAAACAAAAAATAAAGAAATACTTCAACTAGAATTATTAGACGCTAGAAATAAATTGGGTACTTTGATACCAAAACAAAACAGACAAAGACGCGGACTTATTAACGGTATAGGTAGCATATCAAAATGGTTGTTTGGAACTATGGACGACGAAGACAGACAGAATATTCAAAAACATCTTTTTAAACTTGACGAAATAGAAAATAATAACGACCAACAAGTTTTAATTAATAATTATTTTAATGAGACTATAAATAACTTAAAAATTATTGTAAAAAATGATAGAAATATAATAGAAAAAGAATTAAATTCCATAAATAAATTGCTCGAAACTGAAAATGAAAAAATATATACTTAGAACAATTATCAAATATAAAGGGTGTTTTTTTGGGAGGTTTGTTTTTCCGATAGATGTCGTTTTATTTTATGACAGTTGTTTTGACAGCTCAAAGTGGCATTTCTACTCAGTATTGTTTGGCAAATCATTATGAAAAAAAAAAAAAAAAAAAATGACATTTGTGAAAAATAGTCGTGGTAGCCATATGCCAGAAATTGTGTTTAAATGTTAAATGCCAAAAAATTATCTACCAAATAAAAAAAAATTTTGGTCATTTCATAATTTTATATGTGTTTTATTCAAAAAAAAAATCGGCAACCTCGAATAAAACCTTGAATAAAACACATATAAAATTATGAAATGACCAAAATTTTTTTTTGTTTGGTAGATAATTTTTTGGCATTTAACATTTAAACACAATTTCTGGCATATGGCTACCACGACTATTTTTCACAAATGTCATTTTTTTTTTTTTTTTTTTTTTTTTTTTTTCATAATGATTTGCCAAACAATACTGAGTAGAAATGCCACTTTGAGCTGTCAAAACAACTGTCATAAAATAAAACGACATCTATCGGAAAAACAAACCTCCCAAAAAAACACCCGTTACAACTTATTAAAAATAAAATAGAACATTTACAAGACAATATTATTTCTGCACAATACGGGATGGTACATCCAAGTATTCTAACCAGCAATGAAATAAGAAAATATGAAATTGATTATAATAAATTAAAACATATTCAGATAGGAACAACATATCTTAATAATACATGTCTAATTTTTGGTATAAAAATACCCAAAACATTTAAACAGTTAAGTTAAGATATATTGTGCCACTACCAAATGATCACAATGAAGAAATAAACTCAATAAGTGAAAAAATGATTGAGTTTGAAAATAAGACATATAAGTTTGAAGAAAATAAACATTTAAAGAATTTAAAATTAAGTAATCACTGTATAATAAAGAATAATTGTCAACTAGTAAGAAATACAGACTTAGAAATAATACAATTAGATATAGACACAATATTAATTAAAAATGCAATAAATATCGCGATAAATCAAACTTGTAATTTTGGAAAAATTGTATTAGATGGAAATCATATAGTAAATTTTAATAACTGTTCAGTCAGGATAACAGATTATTATTTTTCAAATATAATTTCAAATACAATTCCACGAATTGTTGACGAATGAAATAATTTAATAAATACTTCAATTGTAACTGCATTTCTGCTCCGGTTTGACTTAAGACATTTTTCAGACAGTTTTCCTGGAATTGTTTTTGACGAAATACTTACAGGTAAAAGTGGCGTCCGGTCACACCATAAAATTTAAAGGGAATTGCTTTGAAGAATTATGCTGATGAAATAGATCAGAAGTAACATGAAAAGACAATTAATATTGTAAATTTAGTCTAAGTTTCTCCATTAAGAGTAGATGTTGTTTTTAGAAAGAACCTTGCAAATAAAAATAAAGTTGTTTTTAGAAAGTAATAGAATTGTGTTTTTTTTACCCAAATACGTAATACGGTTATATGAATCAGGTGCCGAAATATCGGTGATACCAACAACCTCTCTTCAAAAATCGAACGTATCATCTTTCAAACTTTATGCAGCAAGTACATCCACGATAAATACATTTGGTAACAATAATCTGATTCTACATATTGGTTTACGTAGACCACTAGTTTGGAAATTTTTAATGGCAAAGGCCGGCGGTCAACCATCAGCAGAATAGGGAGAATAACACAGAATGCTCCAGAATTGCAGGTGGCCGTTACTATATCTGACTGGTGGAAGTGCGATCAAACCTCCACGTGGTGGCCGCCGGTAATTTTCCTCCAATGCAGGAAAATCTGAATGAACGGGCCAGTCCGTTCAAAGTAAGGTTGGCGCGAGGCCAATTACTTTGCCTCGTGCTCGGGGTGGGGTTTCTAGTCAGCAAACCCACCGTTATCGGCTTTAAAGCAATAAATGAACGGCTTCGCGTGCGGGGCAAATATAAAAACATAAGCCTCATAAACGTTCACGCACCTACAGAGGATTCCTTAGATGATGAAAAAGAAGAATTCTTTGAATCAGTCGAACGGGAACTCCATGCATGCCCTCAGTATGATGTAAATATCACTTTGGGGGATATGAATGCTAAAATAGGTAGGGAGCCAGTATACAGGCAGTACATTAGCACCCATAGCTTACACGAGAACACTAATGACAATGGAAAACGAGTCATAGAGATGGCAGCAAGCAATAATTTGGTCGTTGCGAGTACAAGGTTTGCGCGTAAAAATATCCACAAAGCCACCTGGGTATCTCCTAATGGAGCCATTCGCAACCAGGTAGACCACGCGTTGATAGACCGCCGGCATAACCCGAACCTGATGACGGTACGAACGTAACGAAGTGCCAACGTCGACTCGGACCACTATCTTGTTGGTATGGGTCTGAGATGTCGGGCGTAGAAGAGAAATGGACACGCCTTAAAAATACTGTCATTAGTACTGCTGACTCCATCTTAGGCAGTAGTCGTAGAGATCCTAACGACTAGTTTGATGACGAATGTAAGCGAGTGACTGAAGGTAAGAATGTTGCGTACCGAGCAATGCAACAATCTCATAGAACGCGGGTACGCGAAGATGAACATAAAGAGTTCAGTATATATTAAAAAATAGTTCACCGGCGAAAGAAAGCAGCCTGGGAGAAGAATCTTGCCCGAGCAAGAACCGCACCAGGTGCGGAAGTTCTACCAAAGAGTCCGCGGTATGACGCAATATACACCGCGTTGCACATGCTGCAAGGACAAAGAGGGTAATATGATCGCTGATCTTAAAGGCATCTTAGAGCCTTTACAGCCAGGAAATTCATGAAATAAAAGTGCAAGTATGGGAAGAAGAAAATATGCCAGAAGACTGGCGAAGAGGCATCATGTGCCCCATACATAAGAAGGGAGATATCACAAAATGCAGCAATTATCATGGTATTACGTTGTTAAGTACCGCGTATAAGATTTTCTCCTCTATCATTTAAGACAGGATAGCACCATACGCTATGGTCATCATTGGTCCATACCAGTGTGGCTTCATCCCAGGAAAATCAACAACTGATCAGATTTATACCCTAAGGCAGGTGATGGAAAAATGTCTAGAGTTTCAAAACTCAATACACCATATTTTTATAGACTTTAAAGCCGCCAATGATAGCATAGCCAGAGTTGAACTTTATAAAGCCATGAGTGAATTCGGCATCCCAAATAAACTGACACGACTATGTAGGTTGACCATGACTAATGTTATAAGCCAAGTAAAAATATCCGGATCACTATCAAGCCCATTCAACATCTATAACGGGCTACGACAAAGGGATGGACTGGACTGCGTCCTCTTCAACCTGGCGTTAGAGAAAGTGATCCGAGACTCTGACGTAACGGCGAGAGGAACAATTCTCTATAAGTCCATTCAGATACTGGCTTACGCAGACGATATTGACATCGTTGGTAGAAACCGAGGAGCTGTACAGGAAGCTTTCATCCAGATAGAGCAGGCGACACGATATCTGGGGCTGCATATAAATGAGAGCAGAACAAAGTACATGGTGGCCACGGCTGCGAGTAGAAATTCCAACATTGGTCCCTCAATTCAAATAGTGGAGTGCGAATTTAAAGTAGTGCAATCCTTTAACTATCTCGGGTCAACTGTAGTAACCGATAACAGCATGGAACCAGAAATACGCGCACTGTTGCTTAAAGCTAACAAAGCCTACTATAGTCTGTCAAGACTCTTTAAATCCAGGAACTTAACCATAACATCCAAGCTGCTGGTATATAAGACAATGGTCATACCAGTACTTATGTTTATGACAACAAAAAATAATACCAAAACAAAACAAAAATAAACGTATTGAGCATTTTTGTATACTCCGCTTCGAATATGGGTCATCATCGATCGGACGTTTACCCCAAAAATTGCACAACAGTCAACACGGGAAATAATTTATAAGCATTAATTTCACAATAATTTAGCCTGGTACATTTATTCTTAGTAAGCATAAATTGCACAATAACAATTTCGCCTAGTTTAAGTAAATTACATTTATTCATAGTTAGCAAAATAAATAGTATAAATAGTAAGGAAATTAGCATAATAAAGTCAGAATAAGTTACCATTTCAAAAAACTTGTTTTCAATTAAATAGTTATTCCCCTACCCAAGGTAAGTTGACTATTTTAATTGAAAGTGCAAGGAGCAATTTCTAAAAACAGTGGTCCTTCGAGCTTTGACAGTTTATAATCATTTCCAAGCCATTCTTTCGTATCCTAGTGTGAGGCTGCACTAGGGTGGTTATAAACAGTCGCACACATAAAAGTAACAGTTTACTTTGCCAAGCATTTAAAAGAAGTAGTTTACTTTATCCGCATTTAAAAGTGATAGTTTACTTTATCCGCATTTAAAAGTAATAGTTTACTTTATCCGCATAAAAGTGAAAGTTTACTTTATCCGCATTTAAAAGTGAAATTTTATTTTATCCGCATTTAAAAGTATAAGTTTACTTTACCAACACGCACTTCACTTCAACATGGACCAACTTGAACGAGTTATCGATAACCTACAAGATGTCATTACCCAGCTGGAAGAGGTTAGAGTTAACCACGTCAAACTGGGATTAGAAAAGCTTTCTCCAGAAACGCTTTCCAGGCAGTTCGATAAGGCTAAGAGCCTTTGGACTTCCATAGAGACTTACTACGACAACTTATCTAAGCTAAGCAGGCTTTTTCCTCCCTTACAATTAACAACCTTTTCCCGCCGGGAGTTTGCTTATGACAACAAAAAAGAATACCAAAACAACACAAAATTAAACGTATTAAGCATTTTTTTATACACCGCAACGAAAAATTTATAAGCATTAATTGCACAATAATTTAGCCTGCTACATTTATTCTTAGTAAGCATAAATTGCACAATAACAATTTCGCCTAGTTTAAGTAAATTACATTTATTCAAAGTAAGCAAAATAAATTGTATAAATAGTAAGGAAATTAGAATAATAAAGTCAGAATAAGTTACCATTGCAAAAAAGTTGTTTTCAATTATATAGTTATCCCCCTACCCAAGGTAACGTGACTATTTTTATTTCAAATGCAAGGATCAATTTCTAAAAACAACTTACATATGGATCCGAGACTTCGGTACTTAGCAAAAAGCATTCTGACCTCTTAGCCGCGTTCGAAATAAAAGTCTAACGGAGAATTGTTGGCCCCGTATGTGATGAAGGACGATTCCGGGGACTCTATAATGATGAGATCTACGATGTCGAAATTGTGAAGAAAATTGAGCTCGGAAGGCTCCGGAGGGCAGGACACCAAGCTCGTATAAACGAAGAGGATCCTGCTCGGAAAGTCCTTTGCCGTAGGATTTATGGAACACGACAGCGAGGCCGGCCAAGCGTACGCTGGAAGGATGGCGTAGACCAGGACATCCAGAGTTTAGGGATGCCAAACTGGATTACATCGGCTCGAAATTGGGACCGGTGGAGAGACTTTTAGCGGGAGGCCAGGACCGGACCCCAGTTGTAGAGCCAAATATAATGACGAAATGTCGATCGCTGTACTCTCGGTGCTCATTTCCTTTCGCATTCGGCTTTATTTGTCGACATTAACAATAAAAAACTTATCTCGCCGAATTCAAATCGATTACACATAAAACAACGACGGTAAATACAATCAAACATAACAGGCAGGGCGAGAGTACGCCGTTTAAGTATCGAGAAGAGCAAATAGCGAAAGGTGCCTGTAGACCTTTCACAACACTAATAAAAAAGATGGAAACTGGCTACTTTGTGGCGACTACCACTTTTACTACTTTAACGAAAAAACTATAGTTATCCAATTCCACTTGTAACCGTTTTCGCCCACCAGCTTGAAGCATGCGAATAGTTTTCAAAAGTTGATTTTATTAGAGCTTATCATCAGGTGCCAGTCGAAGACAAGGACATCGAAAAAACGGCGCTTTGCACACCGTTTGTATTGTTTGAAATCCCTCGTATGGCCTTTGACTACGGAATGCGACTCAAACATTCCAACGACTAATACACTCCATATTTCGCGACTTACTTTTGCATACATACATCGATGACCTTTGAATCGCGTCGAAAACCATCGATGATCATCTCAAACATTTAAAAATAGTTTTTCAAAGACTTAGCGACCCAGGTTTGGTAATCAACTTCAATAAATGCATTTTTGCGGTCAAAGGAATAAGTTTTCTGGGATTCGGCATTTCAGGAATTTTTCCGGATAAGTCTTGCATCACAGCAAATTCAAGATTTCCCCCGAAAAGGCTTCTCCCAGACAACGTAGGCATTTAGATTTAATTGCACAATACACTTCCGACATCCACAATATATCCGGCGTCGAAAATATTGTTCAATTAACTCGACGCACTTAATATCAACAGCAGTGTCGACTGTGTCGGGATTGCCAGGGAACAGGCGACGATGCCGAACCCGCCGAACTTTTTTGCTCTTAAGGCACATTAAATTTCGAAATATTTTTGGGACTAAGGAACAATTAACGTGCGATGTTTCGACCGGAACATCTCGACCTCTTATTTCTAAAAATTTTCGACCATAAATTTTCGATTCTGTGCAAAACGTGTCACATCCTGGGATTCAAAGCACTGTTAAAAAAGTCACAACTAAATTCATCTGGCGCTCGATGAACAGGGAAGTGAGAAGTTGGGCCAAATGTTGTCTCCGTTACCAAAAATGAAAAATTTCACGGCATTTTAAAAGCTGTTGTAGTCTGTAATAAATAATCAGATAATTAAAAATGCACAACCACGTTTTATTAAATCTCAATCAAGTCCATCTTTATAAAAAGAAAGAAAAACATATTCTACAAAAAAAAAACGAGTATGGATATATCATATTTCATTGCCATATACTAATTTTGAAGTTAAACCGAACAATTCTCCCACGCTTAATCAATACTAAGGGCTATTAGTAGAATCCAAAACATAATCCCTTAAATAAGCTGGTGGTTTACGCTGACGTGCTGACTCTACAGGATTAGTATCATTTGGTGGCTGTACTGCTGGAACTGGAAATGCCGGGAGCGTTTTCGTTTGATCCTGCGATGGCTTTAGGTTGTTGGAAGATTATTTGTTGACTGGTAACTGTTGATTTGCTGGTGTTGCATCCGTATTCGATTCGTTGGGTTGAAGAGACTCGTCCGGTGTGTAATTTGCTAGATTTTTATTTGGAACACCAGTCCGAGTCCAGTCCAGTTGTACAGTTTAGTGAAGACAACCCAACCCATTTTTAATTATTAATAATACCTGGTCTGCACAACATTTTATTTGTAGTGTAATATCGTGCTTGAACCTTTTCTCCCACGCTTAGTTGCCTTGATGGTATATTGACTGCAGAAGTTTTTGAGAATTTAGTAAGTTTCAGTGCGTCTAAACGAATTCTAATTTGTCTTCCTAGATATTTTTCTGATGGCGATTTACCATTCTTGAGTGGTGTAGCTCGATATTTGAAAAGAATTTCTCTTATTTTGTGGGCAATTGTTGATGGCTCATTATTCATTGCAGCTAGTTTGTTTTTAAGGGTCTGAATGTTTCTTTCTACTAAGCCGTTTGTTGCTGGATGGCCTGGTGCAATGAATTTTTGAAAAACACCGGAGTCTTGACAAAAGGCTGTTAATTCTTCGCTTTTAAAAATTGTGGCATTATCGGAAACCATTACATCTGGAAAATATGTTGAGTAAAATTTCTTTAGTTGAAGATGAAGATGGTGCTGCTGTGCATACTCCTACTTCTGCCCATTTCGATTTGGTGTCTTAAAAAAAAGGCTGTTTATTCTTCGCTTTTAAAAATTGTGGCATTATCGGAAACCATTACATCTGGAAACCCATTTCTGGAAACTATGTTGAGTAAAAATTCTTTAGTTGAAGATAAAGATGGTGCTGCTGTGCATACTCCTACTTCTGCCCATTTCGATTTGGCGTCCATGACTACGAGAAAATAGTGTCCTTGGTAAAGACTGTCTGTTTCTTCCCAAGGGTGAAGAGAAACTTTCGCTGGACTGCTCTTAGTTGATGCATATTAAGAGCACGATCGAACGAAAAATTCGATATCATTATTAATTGATGTCAAATATACGAACAGCCTGCTGTAGGGAAACTGGAATAACTACTCTGTTGTCTCTGAATAGATATTGTTGTCGATGGTATATTCTGATTTTGAATCCCTTTTATTACGCAAATTCGACAAAATTGTTGATAGTGTTTCATCGTTTTGGGTTTGTTCGTGTTGCAGTGTTTTGAAATATATTTTATTTGAACTAATTTGATTCATAGTTTCGAAGTAAATTAAATGCACTTCATTATCGATAGAATTTATTATTTGAATATTCGAATTTTGTGGAGCTCTGGAAAAACAATCGGCGTTAATGTTTTCACTACCGCTTTTTGAAATTACTTCATAGTTATATCCAGTTAAAAATGCTGCATAGCGCTTTATCTGAGGAAGTTTTGAATTTTGATGAAAAATTTTAGCTAATGGCTGATTATCGGTGACTAGTTTGAAAAATCTTCCGAAAAGATATTCATGGAAGTGTTGAATGCCTCTCTGTCTAATTGGGAGTAATTTTGCTCAGATGAAGTTAGAGATCTAGAAGCGAACGCGATTGGTCTTTCTTCCCCGTCTAGTAAGTGAGGTAATACGCCTGCTACTCCTGCAGGACTTGCGTCACATGCAAATTGAATCGGCAATTCTGAATTGTAAGGCATCAATACACGATCACTAGCGATTTCATTTTTGAGATTTACGAAGGCTTTTTGACAGCTGATCGACCATTTGAATTTTTATGTAAAAGTCGACGCAATGGAGTTAAAATTGTTGAAACGTTTGGAATGAATCTTGACTAATATGTGACTAGTCCGAGAAATCGTCTAACATCATCGGTAGAACTAGGCCTTGGCATTTCTAAAATGTCAGAAACTTTGGATGGTGACTTTAAAACTTATTATATTCAATCGTGTGTCCCAAAAACTGAATTTTATTTTCGAAGAATTAATATTTAGAACGATTTAAATGTAAGTCGAATTTTTGAAGTTGTTTAAAGCATAAATCATTCGATTTGCATTCAGGGAGTGATTTGCCATGTACAATAATATCATCAAAGTATGATTCTGTGCTAGCAACATCTCGTAAAATTTGGTCGATTATTCTATTGAAATCAGCTGTAGCCGTTTTTATGCCAAACGATAGACGATTCATTTGGTATGTTCCCCTATGTGTCGAAATAGTTTGTATAATACTAGATTGTTCATCAACCGGTACATGCAGATATGTTTTATATAAACAAGTCTACAAAAATATTTTGGATTTCGAAGGCTATTGAAATTTGAAAATCTGGTCTATTTTCCTGATAGGGTAATGTGCATCTATAAGGCGTTGATTGAAACCAACCTTGTAATCAACACAAGGTCGCACTCCTCCATCAGCCTTGGATATCACTACTAAAGGCGAACCCCAACCACTACTTGATGTGTTTGTTATAATGCCGGTCTTTTCTAAATGCTCTAATTCATCATCCACATGTTTTATTAAAGCATATGGAATTGGACGCTCTCTCGAATAAACAGTTGAAGCGTTGGGACGTAACTTTAATTAATTTTTTTGAATTTGAATCTTATAATATGGTATGCATCTTATTTTCTCTTCAAATACGCTCGCGTACTGAAAACATCAACAGACTTCTTACCCGAATTAATTTTATCTAGCTCATTTAATTTAATATTAAGACGTCTGATCGAAGATCTCCCTATTAGAGCTGCACATCCGTCTTTGACTACGAACAAGTCATCTGTAATTTGTGTACCTCTGTACTGAATGTTGACGCTGGCTTTCCCGTCTGGAACGAAGGTATTCTGGGTGTAGGATCGGAAAACAATATTTGTTGGCGTTAATTGTGTTGACAACTTTAACGCATTGAAATGATGTCAAGGCAAAAATGTAAATGCAGATCTTGAATCAAAGTTGATCGGTATTCCTTCGATGTTGATATTTGCATAGTATCGACCCGAATGCTTGACTGGTGAGAAATTATTGTTGTAGAAATCGATTATTTGGTATGTACCATATGCAGCCTCGTCCTGAACTGCTTGAACTTGATTTGTCCATGAGTTGGGTTTCGAACGGTTGCCCAAAACTGTCGAGATACAAGCTTTAATTACGTGTCCTTTTTCTTACGGGCTGTACATTTAAGTTTGGAGGCTTCTATGTAACAGTCTTTGGCATTGTTGTGGTTTTTTCCGTAACGCAGATACGATCCGGCAATACCCAGTTCTTGAAAGTTTATTTTCGAAAATTTGGATGGCTGAAATTTTCGAACTGGTTTGCTGAAATGTTTAGACTTGTACTTAGCTAAAATTTTGTTAATATCTGGAACGATACTGCCCTTTGTTGGATTGGAAGTTTTATCCGATAGCTCTTTGGCATCCATTTTTGCGGCTTTGAGCAGCAATGCTTTTGCAACAATATCATCGAATTTAGACGTGGTTGACTGAAGAAGTTGCTATTGTATGTTGTCGCTAACCCCACGAATGAACTGCGCACTTAGAAAAATATCTGCGACTGAACGTTTGCAATTACAATTTGACACAAATTCGCATTCGTTTATGTCCGTTCGAAGACAAGCGACAAACTCGGAGATTGATTGTGTTTCCGACTGGTACTTTGTAAGAAAACGATGTTGTGCTACCAAACAGTTCTTTTTGGGGGAAAGATGTTTCTCTAGCACACATTCTACAAAAATAACGAGAAAGGATATATCATATTTCATTGGGGGTGTTGCCATATACAAATTTTGAATTCATAACAAAAGCGAAACAGGTTTATACTCCTCTACTAGCAAACGTTTTACTGAAATTCATATCGATCTGATAGGACCGCTGCCACCATCTGAGCGACATTCATACTGCCGCACTATGATTGATCGATTCCCACGTTGGCCAGAGGCGTCACCGTTACAAAACCTGGATCAGTAGATTTAGAATTCCTTGGGTAATCGTCAGTGACAGAGGAGGGCAGTTCGAGTTTGCTTTTTATGAAGTGAACAACAGCGTACAACCCAGCCTGTAATGGTATGATCGAATGCTGGCATCGAAGCTTGAAAAGCGCAATCATGTGTACCGCTTTATTTAACCAAAAAGTGATTCATCCCAATTTGAATTTGTGATAAAGCTCCGAAAGAAACCACAAAAGAACCAGACTTTTGCATTTAAGGACTTAGAGCCTGCGACAACGTGTCGGTTCGCACTGACGCAGTTCGAGCTTCCCTTCAACCGCCGTACGAAGGACCCTTTCGAGTAGACAAACGACACGATAAGTATTTTACATTAATCGTAAAATGCGCAGAATCTACTATTTCTATTAATCGTTTGAAACCCTGCGTTACCGAAGCAATCAACGTGCCACCGTCTGGTTTGCCGTTGAAGTTGCCATCCCTCTCGGGTTGCGCACCATCTGAATCAAATAATCAAAAAATCGATAAATAATCTTCCGATTTCAAACGAACACATATAACGTTTGCTGCCGATTAAATGCCAAGATATTAAATCAGGATCAGGTCGAACAATTAACAGACCTAATCGCTTCAAGTAGTTCTTTGTATCGTTCTCGACGTTCACTAGGGGTGGGATAGTGTTCGGTCGTACTGGTGCTGGAGAAGGTCGTGAGTGTGGTTGCTCGTTTATAAGGCATTCAAAATCTTAAATGAGTGAGGTTAGTTCCGACAGCGTCGTGAACTCTCTTCGTTTGATGTAATGGCGATAATCCGGTTATCATATATGTAGGAGTGTCAGTGTAAGAGGTGTCAGAAGTTTTCGCCAGTTGCCGTTTATCAGCCGAATGGAAAAGTTGTGAAGCAGTACACGAATGCATGAAATGTTAAATGTGAATTTATTGTGTTAAAAATTAATTGGATTTTGAATTGGATTTTTATTATTTAAATTAAACTACATTAGTATTGTTATCATCTGATACTGCTAGTTCATACGAGTTTTTATTTTATCGGATTTAAACGGCACTTTTACCACAAATATGGGGGCTCAACTTTACTGTGAAAGTGCAGTTAAATTTTAATAGAAAAGATAAAATATTCTGACCAATAATAATTTTCACATCAGTGTTTATAAAAGAGAATTTAATAGTGAAGGCCGTGTTATTAAATCATATTATTTCAATTTTTTTTTTTTATATTTAAACTTATTGCCAAGGGAATACTCCCTGAATGACTTGCGCCACGGCAATAAGGTGGGCTAAGCCCTTTATTAAAATTATCGGAGAAATGTGATTTACAATGTATCACATTTCTCACGTTTGTAGCCGATTTCAATTTTATTTTCTCGGAATTCTCCCTGATTCATTGAAAAAAGCATTACGGAAAAAACGTTCACGAAATTAAACGACGCGAGTCCAAATGCTTTAATGAATGGATCATGGTCAAGGAAAACTACTAAAAACCTTGACCAAGAAAATATTACAAAAAAAAGACATACGTGAGCCTTCAAAATTCTTGGAGCATCTATTGAAAAATTCGGTCTTTCAGGAACTAGCTGACTTCTTTCTTGAATGCCCACAACTC
This sequence comes from Nephrocerus scutellatus, assembly GCA_947095585.1. Lineage (NCBI taxonomy): Eukaryota > Metazoa > Arthropoda > Insecta > Diptera > Pipunculidae > Nephrocerus > Nephrocerus scutellatus. The sequence goes on from OX352763.1 coordinate 74,302,107, forward strand.
GACAGTTAATTGTACCGGATTCGTTTGAAGTACCAGGCCTAACAAACGAAAAAGGCACGCACAACTATCGAGTCGATAAGCTCCAACGCCAAACATTACATCAGGGATGAGCGAAAAATCTTGACTCAAATTGAGCTCTTGATGATTCTCTGCGGTTCCTCGTAACTTCCTCCAATTCAGGCCTTTCATGATGATTTGAAAAAATTTGATTCTTTTTTTTGAATTTTCATGATTTAAAAAGAAATAATTAAAAAATTAAAAATGTAATTCCGAAAAACGACCGACTACTACGACAATTATTATTATTCAATAAATAATTTGCTAAATTGTGTACCTATAGAAAGAAAAATCGCCATAGTCGTTTCCTTACTAAGTGAGCCAGAATATAACTGTGCATAGGTGTATACGAAAGAGCAGTTCATATAATTTTCATTTACAAGAGCAATACAAGTTTAAAGCCTATTGTATGTATAGCTTGATACATATATACAAAAGCCGGTGCATAGTGTGTTATTGATATTGTTTATTTTTACCAACAAAATTTAAGAACAATCATTTTAATTCTGGATAAAGGTGAAGTAAACATTTTTTGGTTTTACATTTTTTTCATTATTGGTTTTTGCTAACAACCAAATATAATAATGGTGGTTTGTGTATGGAGGAGTCGATTTCTGAATTAACGGCAAGAGAGCTGCAGAAAATTTTGAAAGCTAGAGGTTGTCCTATTCACTACAAAAAGAAAGTTGATTTAATTCAAAGACTAAAACAGTCTATGTCGAAGGAGGGGGTTGAATCTAGCGAGGGAAACGTTAGCAGCGATGATTCTTTCAAGGATAGTATCGAATCTCTAAGAGCACAAGAAGAAAAAACTGTTGTACTCAGAGAAGAAAGCAGTGGTAAAGCGGGAAAAAGTAGTACCATATCACAAGCAACACAGGAAGAGACAACAAAATCAAACGAAAATAGTCCAACTAGAGTGAGAATAAATATGGCAAACCATTTCTCATTTCAAGATGTTGAGAGCGCTTTGGAGAGTTTCGACGGCGAAAGCAATAAAAGTTGCAAATTTTTTTGGCTAGATTTGAAGAGGTAGCGGCAGTGTTTCAATGGAGTGATATGCAAAAATTGTTATATTGTCGTAGGTTGTTAAAAGGAGCTGCAAAAATTCCTGTGGATGCAGAAAACAGCTGTATTAAATGGACAACTTTAAAAGATTTTTTACAAAAAGATTTTAGTTAGGAAGTGTCAAGCAAATTCATCCATCAGCAGCTAACCACTACAAAGAAAGATGATAAAGAACTGATTAAATATTTTTATAGAATGAAGCAAATCAGCAGCATGGGCGATATCGAAGAATCAGCTCTGGTGGAGTACGTCATAGCAGGAATTAATGACCCACCAGCAAAAAAGTCTATGTTGTACACAGCTAAAACTAGTTCAGAGCTGAAGTCACTTTTTACAGCATATGAGAAATTAAAAGGTGAAGAAGTTCTATCTCGAAAAGAAAACCAAACGTCACACATCGGCAGCAATTACGGCAGCAGCAACAACAACAACAGCTACAGTAATAGCAACAGCAAGCAATATCAAAACCGTCAATATCAGAATCGGTCGAAAAATCCATACCATTGTTTTAATTGTGGTTCTAGGGATCACAAAATGGCAGATTGCACAAGTGAAACGAAATGTTCTAAATAAAGCAGGTCATGAATCCAAAACTGTACTATTGCACAACAGCAGGAAATGTCAATATAGTGTGCAAAAACAACAACACCAAACGTTTAGTTCAGTTAAATGGTACATGCATGGAAGCATTAATAGACACTGGACGTTACGATTTTAGAGAGAGCACCGTGAAATGAATTGAAACGATAAATCGAAAATTCAAATTCGTCAAGTTCGGTAGATTTGGAAATGGGCAAAGTATAAGAACAGATATGTTTGAAGCAATTATAAAAGTCGACAACGTTGAAATAAAGGGTAGCTGTCACATTGTCAACAACAATCCAATTAAAATGGATTTAATACTCGGAAATGATTTTATGTCTCAAGCTGAAATTGTCGTGAACAAAAAGGGAGTAACATTTCGTAATATTATTAAAGAAGAATGTGATCTGAAAGGCCATTAAGCTTCAGTCATGAATATTGAAATTGAAGAAAATTCTGTGCTGAACGTGCCACCAAAATATCGAAAGCGGATCGAAAGACTAGTTAACGAGTAAAAACCGAACACAAGTAGTATAAATCCAATAAATTTAAAAATTGTCCTTAAAGAGGATAAGCCGATATCATATAGACCAAGACGATTACCAATAGTTCAACAGCAAGTCGTGCAGCAACAAGTAGACCAGTGGTTGCAAGAAGAAATCATCAGACCTTCATCATCCGAATACAGCAGTCAAGTCGTGGTGGTGAAGAAAAAAGACGGAGGTTCAAGAGTTTGTATCGAATACAGAAAATTAAATTCTTTGAATATTAAAGACCAATTTATGATTACCGGCAATTGAAGAACAGCCCTATAAATTGGGCGAAGACAGAGTTTATTTAACGCTCGACCTTAGAAATGGATTCTTCCATGTACCAATTGAAGATAATTCCAAAAAAATTACAGCTTTCGTAACATATCAAGGCAATTTCAAATTTAATAATGTTCCATTTGGGCTGAAAATTTCTCCAGCCGTGATCGTCAGATTTATAAATCTAATTTTTAGGGATTTTATACGAAGTAATGAAATCACAATTTACATGGACGATGGTATTATAAATACCGTCGAAAAATGAAGAAGAAAGAGTTTTAAAATTGGAAAAAGTTCTACAACACGCAGCGAAAAATGGATTAAACATTCAATGGAGTAAATGCCAGTTTTTACAAAGAGAAGTTGAATTTTTGGGACATGTTGTGCAAAATGGTTGTAATGGTTGTAATGGTTATAAAGCCTTCAGTCGAAAAAACAAAAGCCGTGCAAAATTTTCCAACACCAAAGAACGTTAAAAATGTCCAATCATTTCTGGGCTTAACTGGATATTTCCGGAAACTCATAGAAGGATATTCAAAAATAGCAAGACCGCTGACAAATTTACTTCGCAAAGATGTCGCTTTTAATTTTGGATATGAGCAACAAGCAGCATTTCAAATTTTGAAAACTATGTTAAGTAATAAGCCTGTTCTTAACATATGTATTTAGACAAAACGACGAAACAGAATTGCATACGGACGCAAGTCAGAAAGGGTTTGGTGCAATTCTCTTGCAGAAAGGTGAAGACGCAAAATTACATCCTATTTACTATATGAGTTATAAAACGTCACCCAGCGATGAAAAAATGTATAGCTACTACTTGGAAGTGAAAGCAGTTTATTTGGCGCTGGTTAAATATCGTGTATATTTATTGGGTATGCATTTCAAACTCGTGACGGACTGTCAAGCAATAGTGACAACAATGGCAAGAGAAAATTTACCAACGACTGTTCTCCAGATGGATAATGCATATTCAGGAGTTTGAATTCAAAACGGAACACCGAAAAAAATGAACGTATGCGTCATGTTGATTCTTTAAGTAGTTACTACACCGTTTTTTCAGTTGAAGATAGTGTTCTTATATGCATTAAGAAAGCACAGCAAGATGATCATTGGCTGCAAGCAGTTTCAGAAATTTTAAAATCTCAGCCGTATAAAATCTTCTTAATAAAAGCTGATATTATATGCACAGAGCAAGATGGGCGAACGTTGATCGTGGTACCAAAAACATGAAAAAGCAGATTATACTTAACAAACACAACGATGGACTTTTCGGAACAACAAAAACGGAGTTTGCTATTAATATCGAATTCTTTATACCCAATGTGAAGAAAAAAACTCAAGCAGTAATCGATAATTGCGTGCATTGCATTTTAGCCAACAAAATAGCCGGTAAGCAGGACGGTTTACTAGAACCATTGGATAAAGACACAAAACCGTTACATACTTTTCATATCGACCATATAGGTCCAATGGATCTAACCACCAAACAATACAAATAAATTTTTTCAATTATCGATGGCTTTTCAAAATAGGTATGGTTATATCCAAAGAAAACGCTAACATCAGCTGAAGCAATTAAAAAATTGATGGACCAACAAGCGTATTTTGGAAATCCAGTCCGAATTATAAGTGATCATGGTTCAGCATTTACGTCAACAGAGTTCCAGAATTATTGTACAAATGAAAAAATAAAGCATATATTGGTGACGACTGGAGTACCCTGCGGAAACGGCCAGGTAGAGCGCCTTAACCGGATCATACTGAATGTGCTGACAAAAATGACATTAAATTATCCCGGAAAATGGTATAAACATGTGCATCACCTACAGCAAACACTAAATAGCAGTTTTCAACGAGCAATTCAAACTACTCCATTTGAAAACACGTTTGGCATTCCGATGAATAAGAAAGAAAATGCAAATATTCAAGAGCTAATTCAGTTGGAAGTGGTGCAAAAATTTAATGATGAACGTGATCAACTACGTTTTGATGCTCAGCAACAAATCGACAAAATACAGCAGGAAAATCGCAAAACGTACAACAAGAAAAGAAAAGAAGCAAAATTATATACAGTTGGCGATTTGGATGCAATTAAAAAGACCCAATTTGAAACCGGAAAAAAGCCGTGTCCGAAATATTTAGGACCATATGAAGTCATAAGAGTTGGACGTCATAACCGGTGCACATAGAAGAAAGCTGCAGATGGCGAAGGTCCAAAGCAGACGCTGAGAAGTGCCGATAATATGAAGTCCTGGAATCAACCAACAAGTGGATCCGAGGATGATGATACGCCGGAGACCGGGTGAATGCAGTATGGCCGAGTGTAGGAGTGTCAGTGTAAGAGGTGTCAGAAGATTTCGCCAGTTGTCGTTTATCAGCCGAAAGAAAAAGCCGCGTTGTGAAGCAGTACACGAATGCGTGAAATGTTAAATGTGAATCTATTGTGTGTTAAAAATTAATTGGATTTTGAATTGAATTTTTATTATTTAAAATTAAACTACATTAGTATTGTTATCATTTGAAACTGCTAGTTCATACGAGTTTTTATTTTATCGGATTTAAACGGCACTTTTACCACATATATGCTATTTAATTTTTCCTCGATGGTGAGTGACGTCTGCCATCGCATCAGTGCTTGTATGTGTTGAGCAAGCAATATTCGGCGAAACAGAAAAAACACACAACTAGTTTGATATAATACACGTAACTAAAAGTATTTTATTGACAACCAATAAGCAACATAACAGCGTTGACAGATATAAGCATGAAACGATCATTACCCGATGTTGTCATATGCATATAATATTTTGTTTACATTTGTCAACACCCTCTCTTAAACAAAAAATTTTAGGTTAATACATTAATACAATTTTGAATACAATAATTAAATTTTTGAATAGGCAAAGCCTTCGTTAAAAAATCTGCAAGCATTTCTCCAGTATGAACAAACTTTACTTGAATGTTTTTGTTCTCGATATGTTGACGAAGAAAGTGATATCTAATATCAATATGCTTCGTTCTTTGGCGATATCCCTCAGTAAGTGCTAAATCCACTGCTCCTTTGTTGTCACAATAAACGATTGACGAATGGCAAGCCAATGAGATACCTATTTCCGATGCTAAGCTTCGGAGCCACAGAACCTCTTGGCACACAGAAGACAGCGCCATATATTCTGCTTCCGTTGTAGAAAGGGCCACCGTTCTTTGTCGTTTACTTGTCCAAGAAATAGGCCCACCTTGCATAATGACAATATAACCTGTTACTGAGCGACGGTCATCAGAACAGTTTGCCCAGTCTGCATCACTGTATGCTTCTATTGTAGATTTACTGTCTTTATCGTATTGAAGTTTGTGATGTACCGTGCCTTTCAAGTATCGTAGCACTCTCTTAACTGCTATCCAATGAGCCTGGCCAGGATTTGAGCTGAAACGACTTAAAATACCAACTGCATAGGTAATATCAGGCCTTGAAATTTGTGCAGCATATAAGAGACTACCAACAGCCTCTTTATATGGTATGTTTTTCATCTTAAGTTTATCGCTTTCTTCATTTGGTGACATTTTGTCGGTTAGTTTCTGATTTGAATCTAATGGCGTTTTCACCTCATTCGAAACCGACATATTGAACCTCTCAATAATACTTTCAATATATTCTGATTGATCTATCCAAATTTTGCCCTCCTTTCGATCTCTGGTTATTCGCATTCCAAGACATTTATTTATTTCTCCTAAATCTTTCATTTTGAAAGTTTTTAGAAGAGTATCCTTGGTTTCTTGCATAAGGTGTATGTCATTGGACAAAATAATGAGGTCATCAACGTAAACTGCAATAATTTGAATTTTACCACCAGCATTAATGTAATAAATGCATTGTTCGGTTTTTGACTGTTGAAACTTCATTAATTTTAGTGTCGTGTCAATTTTCCGATTCCACTGTTTGCTTCCCTGTTTTAAACCGTACATGGCCTTATTTAATTTGCATATTTTCGATTCACTTCCAGACAATTCAAAACCTTCTGGCTGACAAATATAAATTTCGTCATGTAATTCTCCTTGCAGAAATGCATTTTTAACATCCATATGGTGAATTTCAAGATCTTCTTTTACTGCCCACGCCAAAAGTAACCGTACAGCATTAATTCTTACTACAGGTGAATATATCTCTTCGTAATCTATGCCTTTCGTTTGAGCACAACCTCGAACCACCAGGCGTGCTTTGTACTTTGGTTTTTCTATATCCTCAACTGATTTGGTTATAAATACCCATCGTGTGCTTAAAACCTTTTTATTTGGAGTTGCATCTACTAACGTCCAAGTATTATTTTCTAACAAGGCATTATATTCCTCCTCCATTGCTTGCTTCCAAGATGATGCATCCGACCGACCAAGTGCTTCTTCAATGTTTTGCGGGTCAGTGACAAAATCAGTTTCTGCTTTATATGTTATGAAATCATTAAGTACTTTCGGCTTTGGAATTCTTGTTGATCGTCGAATTTCAATAGCTCGTGACTGACTTTTAGATGGATATTCCAATAAAGAACTGGTCTCAGAAGAACTCGATGTATATGATTCACTTATGTCAGTGGCAATTTCTTCTTCACTTTCAATCACCTCTTCTTCCCTCTCTTTTTTAGATATTTCGATAGGGAGAAGGCAAATTTCTGATACTTTTTCTTCGTTTGTTTCAGAATATGGATTTGTCAAAGTTTCATTTTCAAAAAATTTAACGTCACGACTTATAACAAGTTTGTTATTTTTAGGATCAATAAATCGGTAACCTTTTGTGCTTTCACTATATCCGACAAAAATCATCGGTTCAGATTTGTAGTCCCATTTAACCCTTTTTTCCTTCGGAACGTGTACCATTGCTTTACATCCAAATATGCGTAGATGACTAATTTCAATTCGTCTTTTAGTCCATATTTCCTCAGGTAATTGTCCATCCACACTAGCAGCCGGAGTGCGATTTATTAAGTACGCTGCAGTATTGACCGCTTCAGCCCAAAATTGTTTAGGTAAATTCGCATCACAAAGCATAGATCTTGCTTTTTCAACAATCGTACGATTCATACGTTCAGCAACTCCGTTTTGTTGTGGCGTGTAACGGACGGTCAACTGATGCTTTGTACCAGATTCTTTTAAATATTTAATTATTTGATTATTTACATACTCTCCTCCATTGTCTGAACGAAATATTTTAATTTTTTTATCCTGCTGGTTTTCAACAAGCACTTTAAATTCCTTCATACACTCAAAAACTTGACTTTTCTCTTTTAAGAAATAAACAAATAATTTCTTAGAATAATCGTCAATCATTGTAAGGAAGTATCTACAGCCTCCAAGAGATTCTACTTCCATTGGTCCACATAAATCGGTGTGAACCAAGTGCAAAATACTTTCTGCACGGCTATTTGACGACTTAAATGGTTCTCGGTGTTGTTTTCCCATTACACAACTAGTACAATTATGGGCATTAATATTTGTGTAGTCAAGCTTTGTGTCTGAAATATTCCGCAGCTGGTTCATTTTTCCTTCACTCATGTGTCCAAGTCTGCGATGCCATAATTCTCCTTTGTCGATTTCTTGCGTTAGGTGAGATGATTCAATTGGTTCATTGATTTTGTAGATACCATTTACTTCTCGCGCTGTAGCAAAAATTATACCATCTTGGTTGATGATACGACAGCCCGATTGATCAAATTGAACGGAGTTTCCCTTTTTTACCAATTTACTGATTGATAGTGCCTCAACTTCATCATACAAATTTCCCACAGCTATTTTTATTTTAGATGTTCCAAGTAATTGAGACTTTAATCGCTCACCACCCGCCGTGTATATGTCGGTAGCATATTCTCGAACGTCTTTCAAGAGCCAATCCTTATGCATTGTCATATGCGAGGAAGCACAAGAATCCAAGTACCATGCCGATTTGTTCGATTCACCAACTGTAAAAACACTTATAAATGCATCTTTCTTTTCGTTATCGTATTGTGGTTGCAATTTTTTTCGTTGCTCCAATCTACATTGTCGGCTTATATGTCCAATTCTGTTACAATTATAACATCGAATGGGTGGTTTGTTGATATTCCTTGTTACTAGTGCCGTATCTTCCTCAGAATTTTTGACTAACGGCTTTGACGGAATATCTTGTAACAATTTGGTTTTTATGAAATCACCCGTAATCCGTGCACCTGAACTTTCGAGACCCATAATCATAGGTTTGTATTGCTCAGGGAGGCCGTCCAGTAAAAGAGTTCCAACCCACTCATCCTTAACCTCAAAATCCATATTATTTAACTTATTAGCAGTGGTTATTATTTTATTCACATAATCTTCCACGTTGCTGCAATTTTCGAGTTGAGTTGTCACCAAGGTTCGCAGAAGACCAACTTTTCTAGTCAATCCAGAATCTTCAAATGCAGCCTCTAACTTTTCCCATGCTTGTTTGGCTGTGGTTGCATTCTGAATATGAACATAATTAATCGGATCCACAGCCAGGATTATCCTTGATTTTGCTTTTGTAATTTTTTGTTCGTCTATTTCTGTGCCGAGTACGCATTCCCATAAATCCTCCAACTGAAGATAAGCTTGCATTGCAAATTTCCAGTTGGAAAAATTTTCACGACCAACCAGTTTTGTAACCGGCATAAAATTAGCAGACACAGCCATTATAACAGAAATATATGCTTGTTTTCGGAAAAAAAAAAAAAATATGCAAAAAGTTCACTATTTATTTCCACGTTTTTTTATTTTCTGTTTCGGTATACTCGATCGTTGTGAATAACGTTATCCTGGGCCCATAACCTGTTGAGCAAGCAATATTCGGCGAAACAGAAAAAACACACAACTAGTTTGATATAATACACGTAACTAAAAGTATTTTATTGACAACCAATAAGCAACATAACAGCGTTGACAGATATAAGCATGAAACGATCATTACCCGATGTTGTCATATGCATATAATATTTTGTTTACATTTGTCAACAGTATGGACGTTACAAAATCTTTCCCCCGTTCTCGGTTGTTCTGCGTTCGGTTCCGAATGCGGTCTAATAATTGCTCAGAAAATCGTGGAGATAAGAAAAAGCGACGTAATTCCTCGCTAAACGCTTCCCAAGTACTAAGAAACTCATTATTATTCCGAAACCAGATCAGAGCGTTCCCTTTGAGTAGTTCTGGTAGTGTTCGCACTACGCGATCGAGTGGCAGCTGGAAGCACTCGGCTAGTTCCTCTACTCTTTCTAAGAACTCTAATGGGTTATCATTTCCCCCTTCGTACCTTACGTTCCACCTTCGTACCTTATCCATCACTTCAGCATCGAATGGACGATAAGTCTGTGACGGTCGTACTTCTGAGTAGGAGGTAAATGGAATGCTCGGTGCCGGTTTCGGTTGCACATGGGTTTCCATTCTCGGTATATTAAGGTTAGGAGTCTGTGTTTCCGTTGGATTGGAGTATGTGATGTTTGGAATGTTCAACCGGTGTGTGGTTGTGGTCTGGGATTCAATGCTGGATAGTAGAATGTCGGTTGTGAGCTTCGGTTCAATCGTTGGTAAATCGCTACAGGATTTGTTTTTCTTGAGCTCGGTAGAGAGTAGTTTGCGTAGCTCATCTTCCTACTACCACTTTGGTTAATACCACGACGGCACAGTTCATTTAACAATTCCTCATTCTGAAGTGAGTATACTCCGGAAACACTAAGCCTAGTCTCCTCGGTGGGCATGGTTATTACTTATATATTATTTTTCCCTGCACTTTAATATAGAAAGAAAAATATGGTTTTCTTTTCTCGGTATTGGTCAGTGTTGCGACTTTAAAAGTCGTCCCTGCTCGGGCGCCAAATTTGTAACGTTGTTTGCTCGGGTGACGCTCGCCGGTCGCCCAGGGTTCATTCTTGCCTTTATGTTACAATTTAAAAGATTTTTGGTTTATTTTGGTTTTGGTTTTATTATTTTCTTTCGTTTGTTCTTAGGACTACGTTTTCTTTTTACAATCTTAGTATACTTAAATAGTGAATAATTAATAAACTTAGCTACCTACCTACTATGACTAAGGATGAGGGCGTGGGATGTTCAAGAAGAAATACCCGGCTCTAAGTAGCAGACAGCAGATGCAAAAGCAATCAACACCTGCGGACTGATTACTTGAAAGTACAACGTGGAACTTACGGTGGGCGTTCGGTGTAGAACAGCACAGTTCCCTGGTATAGCTTAAATAGTGCAAAAGCAATCAACACTTTTTAGGCTATATGGCTTCAAAAAGAAACAGGAGTGTTTTTTATGGGAGAATTACTGGTGTCTTAATTAGACGACATACTCTTCTTCACACTTCCCAGTTAATTGTGGGTTTTCGCGTCCTGTTACAAACTCGTTTGCCTGCAATTGTTCTATAAGGATGTTAAGTTATTATCAAGTACATAAACTTGATAAAGATTTTATGTATAACAAGCACTTGAACTTGTTACACTCGAAGTGGATAATTATTATAATGAAAAGAAACGTCTTCTTCCACGGTGTAATTAATAATCACAATTTTATTGAATTGGTAGCTTATTATATACAATACAAAAAATACATTACGTAGGCAACTTACAATTAATGAATAATAAACTAAACGTAAACAATAATAACGAGAATTAACAAAGTAGTAAATATGCTGCGTCGTGAATGTAGTCCGTTGCCCTAAGTAGAAATTAAAATGTGCAAAGTGCTGAATCTTCAATATAGTTCATTACCCCAAATAGAAATTAAAATGTCCGGATATGCTGAATCGTCAATACATTTCGTTACCCCAAACCAACGAACTGATTCCAGGTCAACTGCTAGATCAGCAACAAGTTCGTTGGCTTGAATGATCGAACCGCTGTGTGTCAGCATACTTGAATATTTCTTGACATCACTAAACACGTCCCATGTCATTGCTTTAATCTTTCGGATTGTGGGGATTTTTATTTCCCCAAATATTGCATAATAAATTGTTCGTATACGAGTTATGTTCGTATACGTACAATTCATTCCTTTTGTGCATTTTTAAATTCTCTATATTAACTTCACTTGCCCGTGGCACGGATGTCGGTCGTCTGCGTGGAATCTTGCGATAAATTTTTAACCCTTTTCCCATAGCCCGATTTTATTGAAATTTTGCATACATGTATATTTCCGGTGAGAATACTTTCTATTAAAATTTAAGGCCCCTCAAAATTCGGTCACAAGAATTTTGTTCCTCACAATGTATTCAAAATCACAATATTTAATTTTTAATATCACAATATTTATTTTTTATTGCTATTTTACATTCAGCCTAAAAAAGACGAAAAAACTCCGCATTAGTACAGACTTCAAATAGATCATTGATATCTCGTAAATTTCTTCGAAATTTTTAGAGCCAAAATCCAAAACAAAATAAAATTAATTAAATTTGTGTTCACAAAGTTAAACATTACCTTTAGTTGGATATATATCTTTTACGTGCTCGTTTTAGCTTGAAGTCCTTTCCTTGATAATTTTCGTTAATAGTACACAAATCGAATTGTAATTGCAATATTTTTTATAATTAACTTAAGATAATGAGTAGTATGAATAAAAACCTGCTAAAATATAAGCCATTGCTCCAAAATTCGGATGATAAAAAACTAATTTAGGCAATTGCAATGTTCGAGAAAGCATTAGCTTAAATATGTATGAATAAAACTCATAAAATAAGCTTTTGCTAGGAAATTGTCAAGTCTGCTATTAAGCTGACTAGAAGCATTTGCTACGAACTTTTGATATATAAATGAAATGCATTTGGATTGATTTGTTATGCGATTTCGGGTTCCGCAAGTTTTCTTAAAAAAAAGAAGCAAATAAATTAATTTAAAGTGGATTTGCATATCATACCGCTTTTGCCGATTGTGGTTGCAAATGCAAACAACGCTCGTGACGATAAAAATTTTAAGCAGTTGTATCGTATCAAAAGTGTGGAATATTGAGCAGAGCAATTTCTACCTGAAAATTCAGAAACCGGCGGTGGCGCTCTCTCAAATGTGCAAAAAATTAAATCTTATTTAAGTTTTATTGGAAATCCGGGCTTCCAGGTATGATACGTATAATTGTATCTGATATATCTATTAAAAATAAGAAATTAAAATTAATGTTTTTAGGTTGGTGTCGGCGAAGATGTTGGCATTCACCAAACAACCGTCAGCATTACTAATTGGTATGTCTGCCAAAAAATAGTGGAAAAAGCGTAAGAATGGATTTATATTTTCCAAATTCAAAATACGAGTACACACGCTTTGAACAAAAAATGTTTTTGACAACCGTTTTGCTGACAAATTTCAAGCAATTGCTATGTTCTAATATTCGACGTTGCTAAAGTAAAGTAAAGTCTAATTCATACGGATTCGAGCAATTACTTATTAACTTACTTTGCTACGACACTTTTCTTCGAGCAATTGCTAGTTATTAATAATACCACCCAATATGACTAAACAATTAAATATATGATTACAAAAAATGCGTTTGGTATATTTTATTTTGATTAAAAAAGCAATTCGCTTTGACACGACAAACCAAACACATAATTGTATTTAATATTAAATATTGAAATGACAAATTACAGCTCAATAAACCAAAAAATACGTGTTCCTAAATTAATTACAACTGAAAACTCAGTTGTCATACGGGTGTCATTTGTCATAAAAACGGAATTCGGCTGCTGGTTAGCTTTGAATATGTCGCTTTTATACCTTTGCTATAAGTCTAATTTGCTGGTAGCATTGCTAATAAAAATCTGGTATTAACGAGGCACGCAAACAAATGTGCTAAAAATGTTTCGTTGTTAACTACACAAACACGTGAGTTTTGAGGAAGACAACCGTTGGAATATTATTCGCATTCAACAAGTCAAAAAAAAAAATATAATCACCTAGTCGAGTCGGTAAACCTTGCTTTTTTCAATTGTCAAAATATTGAAGTTGATTTTAATAACCTTACTTATGGGTAGTATTAATAGAAACTAGTAATTGCTCGAAGTAAAGTATCGTAGCAAAGTAAGTTCATGAAGCAATGGCGTTAATAAGTATGAATAAGACTTTACAAAGCTTGAACACACCCTCTGGCACATTTTTTTTTATCAAGGCATTTGTATTTTGAGACAAAATAAAAAAAAATGGAAAACAATTACAGTAATTGTGAGACGATAACAATTATTTGCATTTACCCGACGCTGAAGAGGTACTATAGATGGTAATTATTCAAATTTTGTGGTTTTATATGCATATTTTGTTATGTATGTGTGTTTTTGAAATCACTCTGACGGCGAAATTCTGACAATTCTTCCTATATTCTTCTTATATCAATTAGTATTGCTGACGGTAGTTTGGTGAAAGCCAACATCTTCGCCGGCATCATCCTATAAGTATTAATTTCTTATTCGAAATAGATATTATTCAGATACAATTATACATACCTGAGTGTAAACGACAAGTTTCTCGAATTCTCTAACGTACTTTCAAGATAAAGATAAATAACAATATGACAAAACTTTACATATGCATTTTAATAAGTGAAAACCTTTACATGCGTTGAAAGCAAATTTAGTGTAACAGAAAATATTTAAAATTAAACAAATTAATATAAGTGTTGTTGCAAGTTCTAGTTGTGTAAAAAAAGACAAAGAATTATTTGAACAACATTTAACATATATACTTTATTTAACAGAGTAGAAAAATCCAATTGTACTCGTTCGGTCTGATGACTCGGAAAAAACAGGAAGAACATTTTACACGAAAAGTTTTTATATATAAAATGATTACAAAATGTCAAACGTGATTGAAAAAGTTTCGAACTTAGAATATTTCGAAAACGCAAATCCCGGTCTACACGAGCGCAAGCATACATTACTATTTCAATTTATCATTTTTTTTATTATTGACAAACTTGAGGTTTAGGCGTCAACACGCCCCCCAAAAAATTATAAATTAAAATTAAGTGTAATAACAGGCGGCTGATTAAGACCTTCCACACTAGCATCGGCGTCATATTTGGCTCTACAACCGGGGTCCGGTCCTGGCCTCCTGCAAAAAGTCTCTCCACCGGTCCCGATTTCGAGCCGATGTCATCCAGTTTGGCATCCCTAAACTCTGGGCGTCCTGGTCTACGCCATCCTTCCAGCGTAGGCTTGGCCGGCCTCGCTGTCGTGTTCCATAAATCCTACCGCAAAGGACTTTCCGAGCAGGATCCCCTTCGCTCATGCGAGTTAGGTGTCCTGCCCACCGGAGCCTACCGAGCTTAATTTTCTTCACGACGTCGACATCACGGTAACGCTCGTAGATCTCATCATTATAGAGTCTCCGGAATCGTCTTTCCTCAAATACGGGGCCAAAAATTCTCCGTAAGACTTTTCTCTCGAACGCGGCTAAGAGGTGTCGAAGTTGCAATCAGAGGTTGATAATCTACCTCCTACACGCAGTATACCGCAATCATCGAGAAATGGTGTTAATGATGACAGTTTGCTTCCTCTTTTAAACTCGCCAGATTTTGCTATGTGCTGTAGATCTTCAAAAAATGTTTCTGCTTGCACCCATTTAATGCAACATCTTTCAGCTAATGTTAGTTCTTGGACTGTAGGCGGCAATATTCCATTTTTAAGTTTCACATCTTCTTTAAATAATCGTCTGGCATTTACACCGAATCTAATGGCATAACCTAAGATTCTATATACCTTGTATAACGAAGAATAATTAGTAAACAGCCGTTGACATTGATGTTCAGAGCTTATTTTAATATGATAATTTTGTAAAAACTTCCGACGAACTTCGAGCTTCTCATCCTTAAATTCATTTGCAGGATCTCGTGATATTGTACCCTTCGGCCAGTGCTGAATATCCTGCGCTAAAAATTTAGGTCCCTTCCACCACAGTGTGTTTTCAATGAGCAAGTTTGGCGTCAGTCCTCTAGATGCTGAGTCAGATGGATTTTGTTTGGAAGGAACGTGCATCCATTTATTTCTCGGAATTTGTTCCAAAATGTATGACGTCCTGTTGCCCACAAAACAGTTCCACCGTCGCGGGATATCCGACAGCCAAGTCAATACGATTTGCGAATTAGTCCATGCATAGGTCGAATTTATCTTTAATTTAACAGCTTCTTGTACATATTTCATCAGTCGACATAGTAATACTGAAGCACATAACTCGAGGCGTGGTAGCGAAAATTGCTTAATTGGTGACACCTTAGTTTTTGCGGCTAGTAAATTAACAAATATGTTACTTCAGCATCCTTTACACGTATGTATATTGCTGCTCCGTAGGCAAATTCCGATGCATCTGAAAAACCATGCAGTTTTACATTCATGTTTTAATTTTTGTAGGTTGATATAAATCGTGGAATTTGAATGTCTTGCAATTGATTAAGCGATGATCTTATTTTGATCCATCTACCCTTGATATCTGCAGGTAATTCGTCATCCCAGTTTAATTTTTGCAACCAGAGCGGTTGAAATAGAATTTTGATTAGAACTGTGCTGAACTATCCACATGGGTAAAAATTCGAGATGCCTCTGAAAGCAAAGTTCTTTTTGTTATTTTATTGGTGGGTTCTAATGTCACTCTGAACCATCCACATGGGTAAAAATTCGAGATGCCTCTGAAAGCAAAGTTCTTTTTGATATTTTATTGGTGGGTTCTAATGTCACTCTGAAGGTGAAACTATCATTTTGAGGATTCCAAAGTAAACCCAGAGTCTTTACTAATGAAACTTGATCTCTCTCGTAAACGTTTAGTTACTTCTTGGTTGTTTCTCATGCATTTTCGAAGGGTGAATCCGCCGTTTTTTAATAGGGACGTCATGTTTTCGTAAATTGTAATCACTTGGGTTACATCATCACTACCTGTTAGCAAGTCATCCACGTAAAAATCGGATTTCAAACGGCTAGCAGCATCTGGATAGGATTTTTGATAATCATTGGCAAGTTGATGTAAAGTGCGACAAGCTAAAAATGGCGCACTCGATGTTCCATACGTCACTGTTGTTAAGCGGAATTATTACACTTCTTGATTAGTTGAGTCACGCCAGAGGATACGCTGGAAATCTCGGTCAGCAGGATGCATTATAATCTGACGGTACATTTTTTCAATGTCGGGTGCGATGACTATTTTGTGTGTGCGAAAACGTTGCAATTACATTGTCAGATCGTCTTGAATTGTTGGTCCGCTCAGTAACATGTCGTTGAGAGACAAACCTGTCGTGCTTCTACAGGAGCCATCGAAAACTACTCGGAGTCTTGTGGTACTGCTATCTTCTTTATGCACTCAATGGTGGGGTAGATGGTAGATTTGATGAAGTGGTTTCGATGGACCTTCGCTTAATATGACCAAGTGCTTCGTACTCCTTCATAAATTTCACGTAGTCGAGTTTTACTTGAGGATAGTTGATAAATTTTAGCTCAAGGGCATGGAATCTTCGCTTGGCTTGATAAGATGTTGTACCCAGATCCTTTGGTAACATTTTGAATGGCAATATGACTATGTAGCGTCCATCTGGCGATCTCGTGATGTTTTGAATGTAATTTTCTTCACACTCATCTTCTGAAGATTTGAGTCCCATTGTCATGTTCACTTCTTCTGGTTCCCAAAATCGCTGAAGTAATTCTGTTTCAGTATCAGTATCATTATCGTGTGTAACCCTGAGGAAGTCTTAAAATATTTAATTTTTCGTCCCCCAAGTGCCTAACTAAAAATATACGTATTCGCAAAGAAATTGTCGGCAATTCTAATTAATATTATTAATAATTAATAAACAATATTTCGTAGAACACATCATTGCCGAGGATAACGTCAAAATCTCCAGGAATAGCGTAAGCTGGGTCTGCCAAGTTTAATTGGTTTAGAATTGGCCAGTTGCAGTTATCTAGTTGATTAGTGGGTAACTTTGAAGTTAGATTACTGAGAATTACCGCACGTACGTTGATGGAATATTCAGGATTTATTCTGGATACGATATTAAGTATGACTTCTCCCTTTGTTGTCCCAACCCTTCGTGATGCAAGCCCACTAATTGTGATAAATGATCAATTTCGATGAAGACCGACTCTTGTCACGCAGTTATCACGTATCAAAGTAGTTTGGAAGCCAGAATCAAGTAGACCTCTAGCTGCATGTATAATTCCAAATTCGTCTTGGATGTAAAAAAAGCGCTGTTGAGAAGCAGAGTAACAGGAGTTGGGATTTGCTTGATAGGTTAAAACCTACTGATTTGTTGATTGTAGTCTGATTGGAGATATTGGAAACTTGTTCTTTAAAGTAGCACCCTTGTTAATTGCATATTCGTTGTGTTGAGGTAATTTTATGAAGTCTGGTTTTGTGTTGCTGAGCAGACAGTTTTATTTTGATTGCCAGTGTATCCATTACTGGGATGGAGTAGCGTGTGATGTTTATTCCCACATTTAAAACATCGGTTGGAGCTTGGACAAGTATCGACATCATGATTTGAATTAAGACAATTTTGGCACAAATTGTTCGTTGCTATGAGTTGTTTTTTATCCAATAAGTTTAGCCTTTTGAACTTAAAACACTTAAATGTAGGATGATTAGAGACCTTGCACATTATATAAGGATTGTAATTAGCTGTGACTGTATGAACTCTAGCTTGTGTATTCGGCCGATTTGAAATGGAACGCCTTGTGGGTGTACAAGCTTCTAACGCATCACAACGTTCCGTCAAGAAATCTAACAGACAGTTTATTGTGGAAACTTCAATATCGTTGGATTTCTTTGCCCACGCTTGTTGTGTCTCGACATCGAGTTTCCTTGTTAAAAAATGAATTAGCCAAGGATCGCGCGATTGCCATTCTGGTCCAAGGGCCTGTAAGCCTCTTATTACTTCGTCGGATTCGTCTTAATTGTTTGTAACCCTCAACAGTTACCGTGGCTTGATTTAAAAACAATTCGATTAGTTCCTTGACTGAGTACTTCTTGTACCGCCTTTTTAATTCATCCCAAGCCAATATATAATTCGCGTCGGTTAACGCCATGTGTCTGATCAACGATGCAGCTTCATTTTTTAGCAGACTTTTGAGATATTGAAACTTATGAATATTTGATCTATGATCTTTTTGATGAATTGATGTCTCAAATTGGTCTTGGAATGACTGCCATTTTGAATACTCTCCACTGAATGGTTCTATCAAGAGACGTGGTAATCGCAACTCTGATGCTTGATAAGTTGATCGTTCATATGAGTTATCCATCATTAATCTTACCTCCTGGGTAGTGTTTGCATCAACAACAATACTAGGCGAACGAACTTTGAGTAAACGCCTTAGAATTGCTTTAATTTCATAGAACCTTTCCTCAAATTCTTTGGCCTCCGATGATTCTTCGGAAAGGAGTAGGATTTGATGTTCAACATCGTGAAATTCTGTCCACGCTTCATTTAATTTCTTAATTCGAGTTTCTAATTGTTCAACGTTTACAGGATGATGGACATCGTGAGCAAACTTGTCGGTTTTTTATGTTGGTTAAGGTAGCTTTTATAATACCACCCCTTTTAATAAAACCTTGTTATTCGGACATTTGTTAATTACAATTTATATCTCTATGATTATTCAATATGGCGTCGATAATGAGCACGATTAGTCGTAATCAAATAGCTTTATAATAATCGAGATTACGGAACGTGAATATTAATGAAAGAGAGTGTAACAAACTCAATTAGAATACTTATCATTGAATCACACTGATCAGGAATACAAAAATAATTGTCCCTGGTTTCGGCACCAAAATGTTGTTGCAAGTTCTAGTTGTGTAAAAAAAGACAAAGAATTAATTTGAACAACATTTAACTAATATACTTTATTTAACAGAGTAGAAAAATCCAATTGTACTCGTTCGGTCTGATGACTCGGAAAAAACAGGAAGACATTTTTTTTATATATAACAGCCGTATTTTTTTTGCCGAGGAACAACAACAATTGCAATTGTCGAATTCCTTCCTTGGAATTGTGAAAACCTGCTGTTTGGCTGGTTTTGGCTGGTTTTGACATTCGAACTCCGAACTCGCTCGGCAATAAAAAAATGCAGCTAACATGTACATAATTACAAAATGTCAAACATGATTGAAAAAGTTTCGATCTTAGAATATTTCGAAAACGCAAAGCTCGGTCTACACGAGCGCAAGCATACATTACTATTTCAATATATCATTTTTTTCATATTGACAATCTTGAGGTTTAGGCGTCAACCAAAAAAGAAATCAAAAAGAAAGTATAAAATATTTAGAAACAATTATTTTCTATTATATTTAATAAAAATTACGATTTAATTATAATTTCCCAAATTCGAGGTAAATGGGCCTCCAAGGAACAAAAAACCACCTTAATATGTTTTATGGAGGAGAATCTGAATTTCGCACAGGATTAATATTATATTACATAACGACCTAGAAAAGTGGACGTTAATACTAGAAACTACCGGTAAGCACTTATCAGCGAGTAATGTAAGCTATTTTTCACACGATCAAAACAATTTTTCTGCTAAACTGCTCCTGCGCAATGCACTACTGTGGGAATGTGTATTTGCTGAGACTGCAATAAATAAAATTTTGAATTTTTTATATTAACGCGCTAGTGTAGATATTGCCTACTTTCGAGGCTAGGTTATAATATAGGAAACACACACTTTTGTCTATGGTCGAGTGAAAATGTATGTTTCCTAATATAATTCATGCTAACAATATGGTTTGATATGTATGTCTTTTTATAGATTTAAAAGTGATTGTGGGGCCGTTGTACGACGACGTTGGCAATGAATGCAGAGGAAAACGTTTGCAGCGGCAAGCTGAAGTGTACCGACTTAGCAACCCGCAGGGCAATCTGACAGCGAAGCTACTTTGTACGACGACGTTTGCAGCGATAAACTGAAATTTATCGATGTAACAACCTGCAGGACTATCTAACAGCGAAGCTACGTTGTATGACGACGTGGGCAGCAACTGCAGAGGATTAAGTATCAAAATACTTACCCCGACATGTCCCAGACAGCCAAAGAGACAATCTGCCTCTATGTTCGCCCTTTTATATCATTCTCAATCATGCCTTTCGGAATTCTATGTTTCCTCTCGGGAAATCACGTAATGCGCGTACGGTGGCGTGATGTTGTTCTGGCTGTCGTTTAACTTTCTTACCTTACCTAAGCATGCTACTTGTTTTATGTCAACAAAATTCGGTCACAAGAATTTTGTTCCTCACAATGTATTCAAAATCACAATATTTAATTTTTTAATATCACAATATTTATTTTTTATTGTAATTTTACATATAGATTTATTCAGTCCAAAAAAGACTCTGCATTAGTACAGACTTCAAATAGATCATTGACATCTCGTAAATTTTTTTCGAAATTGTTAGAGCCAAAATCCAAAACAAAATAAAATTAATTAAAATTCATCTTTATCATCAATAAACTTACGACATGGATGTATGCATACACCCAACAACAGGCGGAGTTGGGAGAGCACATTATTTAACAATGGAGGAACTACAAAAAGGATTCTTCAAAGAGGAAGACATCGGCCTACTTAAGGTCCCGCCTGGATCTTCTAAGCAAACTTTGGGATGACTTCGACAAAAACAACAGCGTGATCAGAGAGAAATGGGCTGGAGATAAGGACAATGACTATTTCAAGACTGATTACTATTCACAAATCTTCAAATTAACAGAATCATATAGAGCTGATATGGAACAAAAATTAATAGAGGCTTCAAGGGAGCCTAACATGCAAGGTGATAACATCCGTGAGCAAAGTGATAACATTCAAGAGGTTAAGGAGCCAGCAGGTGGACAGCCAATGCTTCAATCAATTAACCAAATAAATCATAGGCAAAGATATAATTTGGTGGTTGGAATTGTGACAAAAACTTTAGACAAATCCATAGATAAAAATAAATCGGAACAGTTCTATGGCATTCATATCAATAGTTTGGAACAAAACTGGAATGACGTGACATTGATGTACCGAAGGTTGGAGAACGAATTAAGTCAATATGATATCGAAGAGTATTACAATATGCAACAACGTGTAACCACGTCTCTGGAAGGACTTTATGGAGGTATTGAAACATCTCAAGAATTACCAGTTTCTTATCATACTACAATGAAATTGCCAAAGGTTTAGTTACCTAAGTTTGATGGTAACTATTTAAAATGGCAGCAGTTCTCTGATTTATATACAGAGATGATTCACAATCAACAAACGTCGGATGCACAAAAAATATGGTTCCTTAAATCTAGCGTAACGGGAGAGGCTGAAAAATTTATTCGACATCTTTCCGTATCAGGAGCTAATTATATGGCAGCATGAAAGATCCTGACCGAACGCTATGATAATCCACTTCTATTGGTGGCATCATGGTTGGGATAATAGTTATCCCATCTAAATTCGCAACTTGGGAATGCAAAATCAATTCGTAGTCTGCATGACTCAATTCAATAATGTCTGATAGGATTGCAAGGCTTAGGCTTGGATATCAATATTGCTGCACATTTTTGTAAAAAAGCTATATATACGCTATATGAGCAATCGCTGATCCATCCACGAAAACTTTCTTCATTTACAAAATTTCTCGATTTCCTCAAAACTTTATCGGCAGTGGCATCTCACCATTCAAATTGTTTAAATTGCAAGGGCAACCATACCATACACAAATGTCCAATGTTCATGGAGCTTACAACGTCAAAGCGATTAAACATCATAAAACAAAGTGATTTATGTATCAATTGTCTACGATCGGGGCATTTTGTGAGGAATTGCAGTTCCAGTAGTTGTTTTAAATGCAATGGTAGACATCACACGCTATTAGATATTGATCAAGACAATAGTCGCCCAGCTAAGAAATCAATTGTAGCCAAGAGAGGAGACCCCTCAATAGATCGCACATCAACGAATGAGTCAAATCTCGCTATTAGTGCACTACTTAATCAACCGAAACGTCCATTTGTGCTTCTAGGGACGGCAAAGGTCAAGATTACTGGTAATAATAACCACACAATAGACTGCCGAGTACTATTAGATTCCAGTTCATAAGTGAACATTATTACTCAAAGAATAGTACGTGCACTTAAGCTGACAACTAAATCGGATTCACTAACCATCGAAGGCATAGGCCATAAAAAGCAAGAGTCAAATCACCGAGTCAAAATAACGATACAATCAAACAGAGGTTCCTATACCACTAGAATCGAAGCATTTGTCCTAAGGGACATAATTTCACCACAACCTATCCAGCATCTGGATATATCGAAATGGAAAATTCCAGCTAATATACACTTAGCAGATCCAGATTTTAACCGACCCGGCACAATCGATTTATTGTTAGGAGCCGAATTTTACCATGAACTACTTGCTGTCGGACAAATAAAACTATCAGACGACTTGCCCATCTTGCAAAACACAGTACTTGGGTGGATAGTATCGGGAAGAGTTCCTGGATTTGCTCCTACAATCACAACATGTGGAGTATGCCCGGAAGTTGAATTACTCAATAACATAGTAGAGAAGTTCTGGCGAATGGAAGAAGTAGCTGAAGACACATCGACCATAACTCCCGCTGAGCAAAGGTGCACCAAACACTTCGAAGAAACCGTTTCTCGTGAACAATGGAATGGAAGATTTGTAGTAAGGCTGCCATTTGCGCGTCATCCATCGGAATTAGGTGATTCAAAGTAGATCGCGAAAAGAAGATTTTTCTCCTTAGAAAGGAGATTAAATAAAGATGAGCAGCAAAGAATTCTTTATGAAAATTTCATGGAAGAATACCTTCAATTGGGGCACATGGAAGAAATTTCTATTGACAATATGAGTCCACCGCACTACTTCCTTCCGCATCATGGCGTGCTAAAACCAGATAGCTCCACAACAAAGGTTAGAGTTGGGTTTGATGCTATTTTGGCGGAAGAAACCAGAAGAAAGACTAAGATGTTACCGGCTAAATACGGTAACGTACGGGACAACATCTTATCTTATCTTAACTAGCAACATGTTGCCTGCAACAATTGGCCATTGATAACGCACACAAGAACACATTAGAAGCCAAAATATTGGCAAACGATTTTTACATGGATGATGTCATGTCCGGTGCTAATAGCATATCCGAAGCCCTTGAAATGCAAGGGCAGTTAGCAAAGATTCTGAAATCAGCCGGGTTTTCTCTACGCAAATGGTGCAGCAATACACCGCATCTTCTTAAACATATTCCAGCTCAGGATCAAGTGAATCAAGCAGATTTTCGAGATAAGGAATCACCTACACTAAAAACATTGGGGCTTATTTGGAACCCGCAACGAGACGGGCTGTTAATTAATATAAACCTGCAAATTAATAAGCGGACGACCAAGCGAACGACACTATCAAAAAAAGGTCACATTTTTCATCCATTGGGCATCGCCAACCCTATAACAATTACAGCGAAGATTTTTATATAGCAATTATGGAAGGAAGGTTTCGATTGGGATGCCGCACTTCCAATGGAATTGCACACAACTTGGGAGACATTTCGGTGGGATCTGTTCTCCATAAATAAATAAAGATCCATAGACACATTTTTAATAACAAAATTGCAAAGGGGATTCAACTACATGCTTTTGCCGATGCTTTGGGAAGGGCCTATGGAAACGCCGTCTATATTCGGTCAAGTTATAGCGATGGAACAATAACTGTTCATTTACTATGTTTGAAATCTAGAGTAGCACCAATTAAAAGAGGAATAGACGGAGAAATCACGCCGACAACAACAATACCACGATAAGAATTGTGCGCCTCAAGGTTAGCTACAGAACTCACTCAACGAGTAACAAAGGACTTAAAACTAGGACTGTGTAAGCTTGGGTAAGCTCGGAGGCATCCAAATATCACTGTTCTATAGCAAATCGAATCAAGTTTATCAAAAGCAAAACTCTTCCTGAGCAATGGCATCATGTCCCAACTAAGCAAAATCCTGCTGACATTGTATCCAGAGGAATATCAACAGAAAAGCTAAAATCTTGTACCCCGTGGTTCTATGAGCCCTTAAATCTATATGGTCCAAAAACCACCTGGCCAGGGATATATAAGAAAGGAAACACGGATTGTGAGGTCAAAAGGTCCGCAATCGTACTGGCAACAACAATCGGAATCACTATTCCAAATGGGATAGATCAAAGGAAAAACACTTGCTCGTTCGGTGTTCCAAAAATGTGTTCGATGTGCTAGAGAAAAACCCAAATTAATGACGCAAGTGATGAGAGATCTACCAGCGACGCGGGTAGAACCTGCTCGACCCTTCGTGAATACGGGAGTAGACTTTTTTGGACTTGCTTGGGTACACTTTAAAATAAGAGGGAAACAACCGCGGAAGGTCTACGTGGCAGTATTTTGATGTTTCACAACGAAGGCAAAACATTTTGAGGTAGTTAGCGATCTTACTAATGAAGCAATAATAGGTGCACTTAAGCGGTTCACAGGAAGAAGAGGTAATTGCATAAATCTTTACTGCGACAACGCGAGAAATTTCGTTGGGACGAGAAATCAGTTGGTGTATTTAGAGCCATCCATACATCCATAAAGAAAAAATTGCATCTTTCTGCATGGAGAGGAGTATGCAATTCCATTTTATACCACCGCGAGCACCACACTTTGGCGGTTTATGGGAAGCCGCTGTTAAATCAGCTAAGCACTTTCTAAAACGCAATCTCTTATCGGCTAATCTTACCTATGAAGAACTCGAGACACTGATGATAGAGATATCAGCAATTCTAAATTCAAGGCCACTAACGTCTCTGTCTTCACATCCCAACGATCTCTCTGCGCTGACTGCGGGACATTTTCTTATTGGAGAACTCTTAACATCCACAATCGATGCTAGATCAGCAAAGTTAAACACCAGCTTTAATTATCGATGGAGAACAATCGCCGCCATAAAGTCACAATTTTGGCAGCGCTGGTCACACGAATATCTATATGAGCTACAGCATCGAAATAAATGGCGAAGCCAACAAGATAACGCTACTCCTTGGATGTTAGTTGTCATAAAGGACGATAACTTACCGCCAATTTAGTGGCAGCTAGGAAGAATTGTGAAATGCATTAGAGGAAATGACAATCTAGTTCGAGTGGTAGAAGTTAAGACTACAAGTGGTCTGCTCAAAAGACCAATACATAAACTAGCACCCTTACCAGTCGACAAAGAACCAACGTTTATTCAAGATAACAATAAATCGACACCGACGACATCTCCTACGGAAGAAATACCTAGGAAACGTATCAAACATTCATTGGGTTTCAGTGTAGTAACGATGTTACTAGTCTTACTAACAATTCCAATTAGTCAAGGACTGCCAATTCATCTGGAGCCGTTTAAAGCTTACCCAGGTGTTTATTTCGAAAATATCGGCGCAGCGAGCATGATATCCAGTGATTGCAATATTATAGCGTATTTTGATATGCAGCTTTATGCCAAGGAATTAAGGCTCGTCCAGAATGCCAGTTTCTTCCTGGAAGGTCTGTGCAATAAAATGAACCCCAAGGAGCAGTGTAGAAGTATAACAACTCAAATTCAGCATCTTACCAAGGAACTTGTAACTACTAATGACCTATTGTCACACACCTCTATCCCAACTCGAATAAAACGGGGAGCCTTAAATCTAGTGGGAAATGTAGCCAATGCATTGTTTGGTGTT
This sequence comes from Nephrocerus scutellatus, assembly GCA_947095585.1. Lineage (NCBI taxonomy): Eukaryota > Metazoa > Arthropoda > Insecta > Diptera > Pipunculidae > Nephrocerus > Nephrocerus scutellatus. The sequence continues at coordinate 74,328,322 of OX352763.1, forward strand.
TTGGATTCCGAATATGCCGAGCGAATGTCAAATACAATCGACGGACTGCAGGAAAATGAAGAGCACTTACTATCTTACATGAAGAATCAGACATCATTCCTCGCAGCCACGGTACATCTTATGAATCGAAATCAGGAGGCGATATCCCAACATTTTGAAGCAATAACGACAACACGACAATATAGCTTAGGAAGTTCGTCAAGAAAAATTGTCAAGCATATTTATCTCCCTTGCAATACAAACTTTGACTAACACAGCAAATTTTCGACGTATCCAAGCCTCTCCTTAGACGTTATTACTCACAGTCAACAACAAAAATTAGCCCATTGTTGTTACCCCCATCTCAGCTAAGCCAGGAGCTACGACGCATAATGGAACACTTACCTTAAGACTTCCGACAGCAATTTTGGATCTAACTAACTTCTTATACAATTTAATGACCATTGAAGGAAGAATTCTACCAAATTACGCCATTTTTAAAATCAGGATACCATTGATATCAGCCGAACCATTCGAATTATTTCATGTGATTCCAGTACCAGTACTTGTAGATGAAACCTTCACTGAAATACGACCAACATCACCGTTTCTTATAATAAACCTAGATCGAGATCAGTACTACTCTCTCTCCGAAGAAGGTGTAAAAGGTTGTGCATCTACTAATCAAGGAGAATATTTATGCAAACAACAAGGTCCTTTACATCATAAGGGCTCAATCGCTAGTGCGTGCGAGATTTCACTTTTTACCCATATTCTCGATTGGCACAGCTGCCAAAGACAAAGGTCAGGTAAAGGGCCTCACTGGATTCAGCTGCACTATCCAAATTAATGGATTTACGCCTTGCGACAAGTATCAACTCTGAATATAGTATGTGGTCCAAATACAACTCATCTTACCATTCAAGGCTCAGGAATAGCAAAGCTAGAACCGGACTGCATCATGAAGTAATAGATTCTTACCAATATATATCCTTCAGTCATGAGGATGTCATACCTACCGCTAAGCAACCTCACGGATGTCATTATTCCTGATCAAAATACCACGCAAAATGTGTCTCTCCCTTCTTGTCAACGCCATGGAGCCGAAATCGAAGCGCTGAAGCAAAACATCCAAAGATTTCAAGATACCTTGCCAATTAACCTCCAATACCAAGACATCCACCATAGCATCGGACTCCTTGGGGTACTAATTGCAGTCTCTATTTTGATTTTTCTATGCGTACAGTGCTACCGAAAGCCTAGGAAAATTATCAAGCCAGTTCCAATCCCGAGGGCCCGAAGTGATGTTCCCATGACGCCGAACCATCCCGAAGGCAGATTCGTGATAAACATTGATGACTGATTAAGTTTAAGCAACTTAAATAGAATATTCGTATAAATTAAAAATAGTAATCCATAATTAAATAATTAAATTCAATTATCATTGAAATGTTGAACCTTCTGTTCAACGCGGGGCAGAATGTTGAACTCTCGTTCAAGGTTGCTCATATCAGGCAGACGACAAGCGCAGCATAATGCCAAATTATGCTTACATTGCATTTTCTCCTATCGTGAGAAGAATGATTTTCCCACATTGCAGATTTTGCCAGCATTGCATTTCGGCTGTCGTTAGCACCTTGAGCCAAGTTTACATTTTTGTAACGAGAGTATGTTGCGAACATACTTTATCTTTACCTTTGGTAAATGGAGTATGTTGGGAACATACTTTTGTTATCGCTGCAATTTCTGTTCTGTTTTCTGCTTAGCGGAATATGCAACGAAGCAGTTTATGTTATTTGTATTGTATTCGAATTTGTATTGTAAGTAATTTTTACTATAAATTAAGACAAATTTTTATGAATAAATGAAGTCTACCTACCTACCTATCTAATCTACCTACCAAACTCGAACTCTTTTATTTGACGTTTTAGGATTCGTTGGATACACTTGGTTTGAACTAAGTGTATCATACCTCAATCAGATCTAGGTTAATGTACCTAAGATCTTATCCGAGTAAAGTAACTTGGGTCTAAACAGGATATATATCTTTTACGTGCTCGTTTTTGCTTGAAGTCCTTTCTTTGATAATTTTTGTTAATAGTACACAAATCGAATTGTAATTGCAATAATTTTGACGTGAAAACGTCTCACTACAAAGTATAATGGGGGGGGGGATGTTCAAAAAGTAAAATGTTAAATGTCCCACTGTTGTGATCAACAGCGTCACACTGTTAAAGTCCCATGCTAAATGTCCTATGTTAAATGTCAGTACTTTGGAAACTAAGCCATTTCCCAAGAGATTCGCATGAAATTCGGAATGTAGGACTAATATGTGACTATAAGACTTGTTCCTATGGAAATTCTGGGATCTGGCCAATAGGGTCTGGGATTTTTGGAACCAAGCCATTTCTCAAGGGAGTTGTTCCCATGGAAATTCTGGGATCTGGACAATAGGGCCTAGGATTTTTGGAACCAAGCCATTTCAAGGGATTCGTATGAAACTCGGAAAGTAGGACTAATATTTGACTATAAGACTTGTTCCTATGGATATTCTGGGATCTGGCCAATAGGGTCTGAGATTTTTGGAACCAAGCCATTTCTCAAGGGATTTGTATGAAACTCGGAATGTAGGAGTAATATGTCACTATAAGACTTGTTCCTATGGAAATTCTGGGATCTGGCCAATAGGGTCTGGGATTTTTGGAACCAAGCCATTTCTCAAGGGATTCGTATGAAACTCGGAAAGTAGGACTAATATGTGACTATAAGACTTGTTCCTATGGAAATTCTGGTATCTGGCCAATAGGGTCTGGGATTTTTGGAACCAAGCCATTTCTCAAGGGATTCGTATGAAACTCGGAATGTAGGACTAATATGTGACTATAAGACTTGTTCCTATGGAAATTCTGGGATCTGGCCAAAAGGGTCTGGGATTTTGGGAACCAAGCCATTTCTCAAGGGATTCGTATGAAACTCGGTATGTACAACTAATATGTGACTATTAGACTTGTTCCTATGGAAATTCTGGGATCTGGCCAATAGGGTCTGGGATTTTTGGAATCAAGCCATTTCTCAAGGGATTCGTATGAATCTCGGAATGTAGGAGTAATATGTGACTATAAGACTTGTTCCTATAGAAATTCTGGGATCTGGCCAATAGGGTCTGGGATTTTTGGAACCAAGCCATTTCTCAAGAGATTCGTATAAAACTAGGAATTTAGGACTAATATGTGACTATAAGACTTGTTCCTATGGAAATTCTGGGATCTGGCCAATAGGGTCAGTGATTTTTGGAAGAAGCCATTTCTCAAGGGATTCGTATGAAACTCGGAATGTAGGACTAATGTGTGATTATAAGACTTGTTCCTATGGAAATTCTGGGATCTGGCCAATAGGGTCTGGGATTTTTGGAACCAAGCCATTTCTCAAGGGATTCGCATGAAATTCGGAAATTAGGACTAATATGTGACTGTAAGGCTTGTTCCTATGGTTCTAGGATCTGGCCAATAGGGTCTGGGATTTTTGGAACCAAGCCATTTCTCAAGGGATTTGTATGAAACTCGGAATGTAGGAGTAATATGTGACTATAAGACTTGTTCCTATGGAAATTCTGGGATCTGGCCAACAGGGTCTGGGATTTTTAGAACCAAGCCATTTCTCAAGGGATTCGTATGAAACTCGGAATGTAGGACTAATATGTGACTATAAGACTTGTTCCTATGGAAATTCTGGGATCTGGACAATAGGGCCTAGGATTTTTGGAACCAAGCCATTTCTCAAGGGATTCGTATGAAACTCGGAATGTAGGAGTAATATGTGATTATAAGACTTGTTCCTATAGAAATTCTGGGAGCTGGCCAATAGGGTCAGAGATTTTTAAAACAAGCCATTTCTCAAGGGATTCTTATGAAACTCGGAATGTAGGAGTAATATGTGACTATAAGACTTGTTCCTATGGAAATTCTGGGATCTGGCCAATAGAGTCTGGGATTTTTAGAACCAAGCCATTTCTCAAGGGATTCGTATGAAACTCGGAATGTAGGACTAAGATGTGACTATAAGATTTCTTCCTAAGCAATTTCTCAAGCGACTCGGAATGTAGGACTAATATGTGACTATAAGACTTGTTCCTATGGAAATTCTGGGATCTGGCCAAGAGGGTCTGGGATTTTTGGAACCAAGCCATTTCTCAACGGATTTGCATGAAATTCGGAATGTAGGACTAATATGTGACTGTAAGGCTTGTTCCTATGGAAATTCTAGGATCTAGCCCATAGGGTCTTGGATTTTTGGAACCAAGCCATTTCTCAAGGGTTTTGTATGAAACTCGGAATGTAGGAGTAATATGTGACTATAAGACTTGTTCCTATGGAAATTCTGGGATCTGGCCAACAGGGTCTGGGATTTTTAGAACCAAACCATTTCTCAAGGGATTCGTATGAAACTCGGAATGTAGGACTAATATGTGACTATAAGACTTGTTCCTATGGAAATTCTGGGATCTGGACAATAGGGCCTAGGATTTTTGGAACCAAGCCATTTCTCAAGGGATTCGTATGAAACTCGGAAAGTAGGACTAATATGTGACTATAAGACTTGTTCCTATGGAAATTCTGGGATCTGGCCAATAGGGTCTGGGATTTTTGGAACCAAGCCATTTCTCAAGGGATTTGTATGAAACTCGGAATGTAGGAGTAATATGTGACTATAAGACTTGTTCCTATGGAAATTCTGGGATCTGGCCAATAGGGTCTGGGATTTTGGGAACCAAGCCATTTCTCAAGGGATTCCTATGAAACTCGGAATGTGGGACTTATATGTGACTATAAGACTTTTTCCTATGGAAATTCTGGGATCTGGCCAATAGGGTCTGTGATTTTTGGAACCAAGCCATTTCTCAAGGGATTTGTATGAAACTCGGAATGTGGGAGTTATATGTGACTATAAGACTTGTTCCTATGGAAATTCTGGGATCTGGCCAATAGGGTCTGGGATTTTTGGAAACAAGCCATTTCTCAAGGGATTCGTATGAACCTCGGAAAGTAGGACTTATATGTGACTATAAGACTTGTTCCTATGGAAATTCTGGGATCTGGCAATAGGGGCTGGGATTTTTGGAACCAAGCCATTTCTCAAGGGATTTGTATGAAACTCGGAATGTAGGAGTAATATGTGACTATAAGAATTGTTCCTATGGAAATTCTGGGATCTGGCCAACAGGGTCTGGGATTTTTAGAACCAAGCCATTTATCAAGGGATTCGTATGAAACTCGGAATGTAGGACTAATATGTGACTATAAGACTTGTTCCTATGGAAATTCTGGGATCTGGACAATAGGGCCTAGGATTTTTGAAACCAAGCCATTTCTCAAGGGATTCGTATGAAACTCGGAAAGTAGGACTAATATGTGACTATAAGACTTGTTCCTATGGAAATTCTGGGATCTGGCAATAGGGTCTGGGATTTTTGGAACCAAGCCATTTCTCAAGGGATTCGTATGAAACTCGGAATGTAGTACTAATATGTGACTATAAGACTTGTTCCTATGGAAATTCTGGGATCTGGCCAAAAGGGTCTGGGATTTTGGGAACCAAGACATTTCTCAAGGGATTCGTATGAAACTCGGTATGTAGAACTAATATGTGACTATAAGACTTGTTCCTATGGAAATTCTGGGATCTGGCCAATAGGGTCTGGGATTTTTGGAACCAAGCTATTTCTCAAGGGATTCGTATGAATCTCGGAATGTAGGACTAATATGTGACTATAAGACTTGTTCCTATGGAAATTCTGGGATCTGGACAATAGGGCCTAGGATTTTTGGAACCAAGCCATTTCAAGGGATTCGTATGAAACTCGAAATGTAGGACTAATATGTGACTATAAGACTTGTTCCTATGGAAATTCTGGGATCTGGCCAATATGGTCAGGGATTTTTGGAACCAAGCCATTTCTCAAGGGATTCGCATGAAATTCGGAAATTAGGACTAATATGTGACTGTAAGGCTTGTTCCTATGGTTCTAGGATCTGGCCAATAGGGTCTGGGATTTTTGGAACCAAGCCATTTCTCAAGGGATTTGTATGAAACTCGGAATGTAGGAGTAATATGTGACTATAAGACTTGTTCCTATGGAAATTCTGGGATCTGGCCAACAGGGTCTGGGATTTTTAGAACCAAGCCATTTCTCAAGGGATTCGTATGAAACTCGGAATGTAGGACTAATATGTGACTATAAGACTTGTTCCTATGGAAATTCTGGGATCTGGACAATAGGGCCTAGGATTTTTGGAACCAAGCCATTTCTCAAGGGATTCGTATGAAACTCGGAATGTAGGAGTAATATGTGATTATAAGACTTGTTCCTATAGAAATTCTGGGAGCTGGCCAATAGGGTCAGAGATTTTTAAAACAAGCCATTTCTCAAGAGATTCTTATGAAACTCGGAATGTAGGAGTAATATGTGACTATAAGACTTGTTCCTATGGAAATTCTGGGATCTGGCCAATAGGGTCTGGGATTTTTAGAACCAAGCCATTTCTCAAGGGATTCGTATGAAACTCGGAATGTAGGACTAAGATGTGACTATAAGATTTCTTCCTAAGCAATTTCTCAAGCGACTCGGAATGTAGGACTAATATGTGACTATAAGACTTGTTCCTATGGAAATTCTGGGATCTGGCCAAGAGGGTCTGGGATTTTTGGAACCAAGCCATTTCTCAACGGATTTGCATGAAATTCGGAATGTAGGACTAATATGTGACTGTAAGGCTTGTTCCTATGGAAATTCTAGGATCTAGCCCATAGGGTCTTGGATTTTTGGAACCAAGCCATTTCTCAAGGGTTTTGTATGAAACTCGGAATGTAGGAGTAATATGTGACTATAAGACTTGTTCCTATGGAAATTCTGGGATCTGGCCAACAGGGTCTGGGATTTTTAGAACCAAACCATTTCTCAAGGGATTCGTATGAAACTCGGAATGTAGGACTAATATGTGACTATAAGACTTGTTCCTATGGAAATTCTGGGATCTGGACAATAGGGCCTAGGATTTTTGGAACCAAGCCATTTCTCAAGGGATTCGTATGAAACTCGGAAAGTAGGACTAATATGTGACTATAAGACTTGTTCCTATGGAAATTCTGGGATCTGGCCAATAGGGTCTGGGATTTTTGGAACCAAGCCATTTCTCAAGGGATTTGTATGAAACTCGGAATGTAGGAGTAATATGTGTCTATAAGACTTGTTCCTATGGAAATTCTGGGATCTGGCCAATAGGGTCTGGGATTTTGGGAACCAAGCCATTTCTCAAGGGATTCCTATGAAACTCGGAATGTGGGACTTATATGTGACTATAAGACTTTTTCCTATGGAAATTCTGGGATCTGGCCAATAGGGTCTGTGATTTTTGGAACCAAGCCATTTCTCAAGGGATTTGTATGAAACTCGGAATGTGGGAGTTATATGTGACTATAAGACTTGTTCCTATGGAAATTCTGGGATCTGGCCAATAGGGTCTGGGATTTTTGGAAACAAGCCATTTCTCAAGGGATTCGTATGAACCTCGGAAAGTAGGACTTATATGTGACTATAAGACTTGTTCCTATGGAAATTCTGGGATCTGGCAATAAGGGCTGGGATTTTTGGAACCAAGCCATTTCTCAAGGGATTTGTATGAAACTCGGAATGTAGGAGTAATATGTGACTATAAGAATTGTTCCTATGGAAATTCTGGGATCTGGCCAACAGGGTCTGGGATTTTTAGAACCAAGCCATTTATCAAGGGATTCGTATGAAACTCGGAATGTAGGACTAATATGTGACTATAAGACTTGTTCCTATGGAAATTCTGGGATCTGGACAATAGGGCCTAGGATTTTTGAAACCAAGCCATTTCTCAAGGGATTCGTATGAAACTCGGAAAGTAGGACTAATATGTGACTATAAGACTTGTTCCTATGGAAATTCTGGGATCTGGCAATAGGGTCTGGGATTTTTGGAACCAAGCCATTTCTCAAGGGATTCGTATGAAACTCGGAATGTAGTACTAATATGTGACTATAAGACTTGTTCCTATGGAAATTCTGGGATCTGGCCAAAAGGGTCTGGGATTTTGGGAACCAAGACATTTCTCAAGGGATTCGTATGAAACTCGGTATGTAGAACTAATATGTGACTATAAGACTTGTTCCTATGGAAATTCTGGGATCTGGCCAATAGGGTCTGGGATTTTTGGAACCAAGCTATTTCTCAAGGGATTCGTATGAATCTCGGAATGTAGGACTAATATGTGACTATAAGACTTGTTCCTATGGAAATTCTGGGATCTGGACAATGGGGCCTAGGATTTTTGGAACCAAGCCATTTCAAGGGATTCGTATGAAACTCGAAATGTAGGACTAATATGTGACTATAAGACTTGTTCCTATGGAAATTCTGGGATCTGGCCAATATGGTCAGGGATTTTTGGAACAAGCCATTTCTCAAGGGATTCGTATGAAACTCGGAATGTAGGACTAATGTGTGACTATAAGACTTGTTCCTATGGAAATTCTGGGATCTGGCCAATAGGGTCTGGGATTTTTGGAACCAAGCCATTTCTCAAGGGATTCGCATGAAATTCGGAAAGTAGGACTAATATGTGACTATAAGACTTGTTCCTATGGAAATTCTGGGATCTGGCCAACAGGGTATGGGATTTTTAGAACCAAGCCATTTCTCAAGGGATTCGTATGAAACTCGGAATGTAGGATTAATATGTGACTATAAGACTTGTTCCTATGGAAATTCTGGGATCTGGAAAATTAGGCCTAGGATTTTTGGAACCAAGCCATTTCTCAAGGGATTCGTATGAAACTCGGAATGTAGGAGTAATATGTGACTATAAGACTTGTTCCTATGGAAATTCTGGGATCTGGCCAATAGGGTCAGGGATTTTTGGAACAAGCCATTTCTCAATGGATTCGTATGAAACTCGGAATGTAGGAGTAATATGTGACTATAAGACTTGTTCCTATGGAAATTCTGGGATCTGGCCAATAGGGTCTGGGATTTTTAGAACCAAGCCATTTCTCAAGGGATTCGTATGAAACTCGGAATGTAGGACTAAGATGTGACTATAAGATTTCTTCCTAAGCAATTTCTCGAGCGATTCGTATGAAACTCGGAAAGTAGGACTAATATGTGACTATAAGACTTGTTCCTTTAGAAATTCTGGGATCTGGCCAATAGGGTCTGGGATTTTTGGAACCAAGCCATTTCTCAAGGGATTCGTATGAAACTCGGAAAGTAGGACTAATATGTGACTATAAGACTTGTTCCTATGGAAATTCTGGGAACTGGCAATAGGGTCTGGGATTTTTGGAACCAAGCCATTTCTCAAGGGATTCGTATGAAACTCGGAATGTAAGACTAATGTGTGACTATAAGACTTGTTCCTATGGAAATTCTGGGATCTGGCCAATAGGGTCTGGGATTTTTGGAACAAGCCATTTCTCAACGGATTCGCATGAAATTCGGAATGTAGGACTAATATGTGACTGTAAGGCTTGTTCCTATGGAAATTCTGGGATCTGGCCAATAGGGTCTGGGATTTTTGGAACCAAGCCATTTCTCAACGGATTCGCATGAAATTCGGAATGTAGGACTAATATGTGACTGTAAGGCTTGTTCCTATGGAAATTCTAGGATCTGGCCCATAGGGTCTGGGATTTTTGGAACCAAGCCATTTCTCAAGGGATTTGTATGAAACTCGGAATGTAGGAGTAATATGTGACTATAAGACTTGTTCTTATGGAAATTCTGGGATCTGGCCAACAGGGTCTGGGATTTTTAGAACCAAGCCATTTCTCAAGGGATTCGTATGAAACTCGGAATGTAGGACTAATATGTGACTATAAGACTTGTTCCTATGAAAATTCTGGGATCTGGACAATAGGGCCTAGGATTTTTGGAACCAAGCCATTTCTCAAGGGATTCGTATGAAACTCGGAAAGTAGGACTAATAGGTGGCTATAAGACTTGTTCCTATGGAAATTCTGGGATCTGGCCAATAGGGTCTGGGATTTTTGGAACCAAGCCATTTCTCAAGGGATTTGTATGAAACTCGGAATGTAGTAGTAATATGTGACTATAAGACTTGTTCCTATGGAAATTCTGGGATCTGGCCAATAGGGTCTGGGATTTTTGGAACAAAGCCATTTCTCAAGGGATTCGTATGAAACTCGGAATGTGGGACTAATATGTGACTATAAGACTTTTTCCTATGGAAATTCTGGGATCTGGCCAATAGGGTCTGTGATTTTTGGAACCAAGCCATTTCTCAAGGGATTTGTATGAAACTCGGAATGTGGGAGTTATATGTGACTATTAGACTTGTTCCTTTGGAAATTCTGGGATCTGGCCAATAGGGTCTGGGATTTTTGGAACCAAGCCATTTCTCAAGGGATTCGTATGAAACTCGGAAAGTAGGACTAATATGTGACTATAAGACTTGTTCCTATGGAAATTCTGGGATCTGGCAATAGGGTCTGGGTTTTTTGGAACCAAGCCATTTCTCAAGGGATTCGTATGAAACTCGGAATGTAGGACTAATATGTGACTATAAGACTTGTTCCTATGGAAATTCTGGGATCTGGCCAATAGGGTCAGGGATTTTTGGATCAAGCCATTTCTCAAGGGATTCGTATGAAACTCGGAATGTAGGACTAATGTGTGACTATAAGACTTGTTCCTATGGAAATTCTGGGATCTGGCCAATAGGGTCTGGGATTTTTGGAACCAAGCCATTTCTCAAGGGATTCGCATGAAATTCGGAAAGTAGGACTAATATGTGACTGTAAGGCTTGTTCCTATGGAAATTCTAGGATCTGGCCAATAGGGTCTGGGATTTTTGGAACCAAGCCATTTCTCAAGGGATTTGTATGAAACTCGGAATGTAGGAGTAATACGTGACTATAAGACTTGTTCCTATGGAAATTCTGGGATCTGGCCAACAGGGTCTGGGATTTTTAGAACCAAGCCATTTCTCAAGGGATTCGTATGAAACTCGGAATTTAGGACTAATATGTGACTATAAGACTTGTTCCTATGGAAATTCTGGGATCTGGCCAATAGGGTCAGGGATTTTTGGAACAAGCCATTTCTCAAGGGATTCGTATGAAACTCGGAATGTAGGAGTAATATGTGACTATAAGACTTGTTCCTATGGAAATTCTGGGATCTGGCCAATAGGGTCTGGGATTTTTAGAACCAAGCCATTTCTCAAGGGATGCGTATGAAACTCGGAATGTAGGACTAAGATGTGACTATAAGATTTCTTCCTAAGCAATTTCTCAAGCGATTCGTATGAAACTCGGAAAGTAGGACTAATATGTGACTATAAGACTTGTTCCTATGGAAATTCTGGGATCTGGCAATTGGGTCTGGGATTTTTGGAACCAAGCCATTTCTCAAGGGATTCGTATGAAACTCGGAATGTAGGACTAATATGTGACTATAAGACTTGTTCCTATGGAAATTCTGGGATCTGGCCAAAAGGGTCTGGGATTTTGGGAACCAAGCCATTTCTCAAGGGATTCGTATGAAACTCGGTATGTAGAACTAATATGTGACTATTAGACTTGTTCCTATGGAAATTCTGGGATCTGGCCAATAGGGTCTGGGATTTTTGGAACCAAGCCATTTCTCAAGGGATTCGTATGAAACTCGGAATGTAGGACTAATATGTGACTATAAGACTTGTTCCTATGGAAATTCTGGGATCTGGCCAATAGGGTCTGGGATTTTTGGAACCAAGCCATTTCTCAAGGGATTCGTATGAAACTCGGAATGTAGGACTAATGTGTGACTATAAGACTTGTTCCTATGGAAATTCTGGGATCTGGCCAATAGGGTCAGGGATTTTTGGAACCAAGCCATTTCTCAACGGATTCGCATGAAATTCGGAATGTAGGACTAATATGTGACTGTAAGGCTTGTTCCTATGGAAATTCTAGGATCTGGCCCATAGGGTCTGGGATTTTTGGAACCAAGCCATTTCTCAAGGGATTTGTATGAAACTCGGAATGTAGGAGTAATATGTGACTATAAGACTTGTTCCTATGGAAATTCTGGGATCTGGCCAACAGGGTCTGGGATTTTTAGAACCAAGCCATTTCTCAAGGGATTCGTATGAAACTCGGAATGTAGGACTAGTATGTGACTATAAGACTTGTTCCTATGGAAATTCTTGGATCTGGACAATAGGGCCTAGGATTTTTGGAACCAAGCCATTTCTCAAGGGATTCGTATGAAACTCGGAAAGTAGGACTAATATGTGGCTATAAGACTTGTTCCTATGGAAATTCTGGGATCTGGACAATAGGGTCTGTCTGAAACTCGGAATGTAGGAGTAATATGTGACTATAAGACTTGTTCCTATGGAAATTCTGGGATCTGGCCAATAGGGTCTGGGATTTTTGGAACCAAGCCATTTCTCAAGGGATTCGTATGAAACTCGGAATGTGGGACTAATATGTGACTATAAGACTTTTTCCTATGGAAATTCTGGGATCTGGCCAATAGGGTCTGTGATTTTTGGAACCAAGCCATTTCTCAGGGGATTTGTATGAAACTCGGAATGTGGGAGTTATATGTGACTATAAGACTTGTTCCTATGGAAATTCTGGGATCTGGCCAAAAGGGTCTGGGATTTTGGGAACCAAGCCATTTCTCAAGGGATTCGTATGAAACTCGGTATGTAGAACTAATATGTGACTATTAGACTTGTTCCTATGGAAATTCTGGGATCTGGCCAATAGGGTCTGGGATTTTTGGAACCAAGCCATTTCTCAAGGGATTCGTATGAAACTCGGAATGTAGGACTAATATGTGACTATAAGACTTGTTCCTATGGAAATTCTGGGATCTGGCCAATAGGGTCTGGGATTTTTGGAACCAAGCCATTTCTCAAGGGATTCGTATGAAACTCGGAATGTAGGACTAATGTGTGACTATAAGACTTGTTCCTATGGAAATTCTGGGATCTGGCCAATAGGGTCAGGGATTTTTGGAACCAAGCCATTTCTCAACGGATTCGCATGAAATTCGGAATGTAGGACTAATATGTGACTGTAAGGCTTGTTCCTATGGAAATTCTAGGATCTGGCCCATAGGGTCTGGGATTTTTGGAACCAAGCCATTTCTCAAGGGATTTGTATGAAACTCGGAATGTAGGAGTAATATGTGACTATAAGACTTGTTCCTATGGAAATTCTGGGATCTGGCCAACAGGGTCTGGGATTTTTAGAACCAAGCCATTTCTCAAGGGATTCGTATGAAACTCGGAATGTAGGACTAATATGTGACTATAAGACTTGTTCCTATGGAAATTCTGGGATCTGGACAATAGGGCCTAGGATTTTTGGAACCAAGCCATTTCTCAAGGGATTCGTATGAAACTCGGAAAGTAGGACTAATATGTGGCTATAAGACTTGTTCCTATGGAAATTCTGTGATCTGGACAATAGGGTCTGTCTGAAACTCGGAATGTAGGAGTAATATGTGACTATAAGACTTGTTCCTATGGAAATTCTGGGATCTGGCCAATAGGGTCTGGGATTTTTGGAACCAAGCCATTTCTCAAGGGATTCGTATGAAACTCGGAATGTGGGACTAATATGTGACTATAAGAGTTTTTCCTATGGAAATTCTGGGATCTGGCCAATAGGGTCTGTGATTTTTGGAACCAAGCCATTTCTCAAGGGATTTGTATGAAACTCGGAATGTGGGAGTTATATGTGACTATAAGACTTGTTCCTTTGGAAATTCTGGGATCTGGCCAATAGGGTCTGGGATTTTTGGAACCAAGCCATTTCTAAAGGGATTCGTATGAAACTCGGAATGTAGGACTAATATGTGACTATAAGACTTGTTCCTATGGAAATTCTGGGATCTGGCCAATAGGGTCAGGGATTTTTGGAACAAGCCATTTCTCAAGGGATTCGTATGAAACTCGGAATGTAGGACTTATGTGTGACTATAAGACTTGTTACTATGGAAATTCTGGGATCTGGCCAATAGGGTCTGGGATTTTTGGAACCAAGCCATTTCTCAAGGGATTCGTATGAAACTCGGAATGTAGGACTAATGTGTGACTATAAGACTTGTTCCTATGGAAATTCTGGGATCTGGCCAATAGGGTCTGGGATTTTTGGAACCAAGCCATTTCTCAACGGATTCGCATGAAATTCGGAATGTAGGACTAATATGTGACTGTAAGGCTTGTTCCTATGGAAATTCTAGGATCTGGCCCATAGGGTCTGGGATTTTTGGAACCAAGCCATTTCTCAAGGGATTTGTATGAAACTCGGAATGTAGGAGTAATATGTGACTATAAGACTTGTTCCTATGGAAATTCTGGGATCTGGCCAACAGGGTCTGGGATTTTTAGAACCAAGCCATTTCTCAAGGGATTCGTATGAAACTCGGAATGTAGGACTAATATGTGACTATAAGACTTGTTCCTATGGAAATTCTGGGATCTGGCCAACAGGGTCTGGGATTTTTAGAACCAAGCCATTTCTCAAGGGATTCGTATGAAACTCGGAATGTAGGACTAATATGTGACTATAAGACTTGTTCCTATGGAAATTCTGGGATCTGGACAATAGGGCCTAGGATTTTTGGAACCAAGCCATTTCTCAAGGGATTCGTATGAAACTCGGAAAGTAGGACTAATATGTGGCTATAAGACTTGTTCCTATGGAAATTCTGGGATCTGGACAATAGGGTCTGTCTGAAACTCGGAATGTAGGAGTAATATGTGACTATAAGACTTGTTCCTATGGAAATTCTGGGATCTGGCCAATAGGGTCTGGGATTTTTGGAACCAAGCCATTTCTCAAGGGATTCGTATGAAACTCGGAATGTGGGACTAATATGTGACTATAAGACTTTTTCCTATGGAAATTCTGGGATCTGGCCAATAGGGTCTGTGATTTTTGGAACCAAGCCATTTCTCAAGGGATTTGTATGAAACTCGGAATGTGGGAGTTATATGTGACTATAAGACTTGTTCCTTTGGAAATTCTGGGATCTGGCCAATAGGGTCTGAGATTTTTGGAACCAAGCCATTTCTCAAGGGATTCGTATGAAACTCGGAATGTAGGACTAATATGTGATTATAAGACTTGTTCCTATGGAAATTCTGGGATCTGGCCAATAGGGTCAGGGATTTTTGGAACAAGCCATTTCTCAAGGGATTCGTATGAAACTCGGAATGTAGGACTTATGTGTGACTATAAGACTTGTTACTATGGAAATTCTGGGATCTGGCCAATAGGGTCTGGGATTTTTGGAACCAAGTCATTTCTCAAGGGATTCGCATGAAATTCGGAAAGTAGGACTAATATGTGACTGTAAGGCTTGTTCCTATGGAAATTCTGGGATCTGGCCAATAGGGTCAGGGATTTTTGGAACAAGCCATTTCTCAAGGGATTCGTATGAAAATCGGAAAGTAGGACTAATATGTGACTGTAAGGCTTGTTCCTATGGAAATTCTGGGATCTGGCCAATAGGGTCTGTGATTTTTGGAACCAAGCCATTTCTCAAGGGATTTGTATGAAACTCGGAATGTGGGAGTTATATGTGACTATAAGACTTGTTCCTTTGGAAATTCTGGGATCTGGCCAATAGGGTCTGGGATTTTTGGAACCAAGCCATTTCTCAAGGGATTCGTATGAAACTCGGAATGTAGGACTAATATGTGACTATAAGACTTGTTCCTATGGAAATTCTGGGATCTGGCCAATAGGGTCAGGGATTTTTGGAACAAGCCATTTCTCAAGGGATTCGTATGAAACTCGGAATGTAGGACTTATGTGTGACTATAAGACTTGTTACTATGGAAATTCTGGGATTTTTGGAACCAAGCCATTTCTCAAGGGATTCGTATGAAACTCGGAATGTAGGACTAATGTGTGACTATAAGACTTGTTCCTATGGAAATTCTGGGATCTGGCCAATAGGGTCTGGGATTTTTGGAACCAAGCCATTTCTCAACGGATTCGCATGAAATTCGGAATGTAGGACTAATATGTGACTGTAAGGCTTGTTCCTATGGAAATTCTAGGATCTGGCCCATAGGGTCTGGGATTTTTGGAACCAAGCCATTTCTCAAGGGATTTGTATGAAACTCGGAATGTAGGAGTAATATGTGACTATAAGACTTGTTCCTATGGAAATTCTGGGATCTGGCCAACAGGGTCTGGGATTTTTAGAACCAAGCCATTTCTCAAGGGATTCGTATGAAACTCGGAATGTAGGACTAATATGTGACTATAAGACTTGTTCCTATGGAAATTCTGGGATCTGGACAATAGGGCCTAGGATTTTTGGAACCAAGCCATTTCTCAAGGGATTCGTATGAAACTCGGAAAGTAGGACTAATATGTGGCTATATGACTTGTTCCTATGGAAATTCTGGGATCTGGACAATAGGGTCTGGGATTTTTGGAACCAAGCCATTTCTCAAGGGATTTGTATGAAACTCGGAATGTAGGAGTAATATGTGACTATAAGACTTGTTCCTATGGAAATTCTGGGATCTGGCCAATAGGGTCTGGGATTTTTGGAACCAAGCCATTTCTCAAGGGATTCGTATGAAACTCGGAATGTGGGACTAATATGTGACTATAAGACTTGTTCCTTTGGAAATTCTGGGATCTGGCCAATAGGGTCTGGGATTTTTGGAACCAAGCCATTTCTCAAGGGATTCGTATGAAACTCGGAATGTAGGACTAATATGTGACTATAAGACTTGTTCCTATGGAAATTCTGGGATCTGGCCAATAGGGTCAGGGATTTTTGGAACAAGCCATTTCTCAAGGGATTCGTATGAAACTCGGAATGTAGGACTTATGTGTGACTATAAGACTTGTTACTATGGAAATTCTGGGATCTGGCCAATAGGGTCTGGGATTTTTGGAACCAAGTCATTTCTCAAGGGATTCGCATGAAATTCGGAAAGTAGGACTAATATGTGACTGTAAGGCTCGTTCCTATGGAAATTCTGGGATCTGGCCAATAGGGTCAGGGATTTTTGGAACAAGCCATTTCTCAAGGGATTCGTATGAAACTCGGAAAGTAGGACTAATATGTGACTGTAAGGCTTGTTCCTATGGAAATTCTGGGATCTGGCCAATAGGGTCAGGGATTTTTGGAACAAGCCATTTCTCAAGGGATTCGTATGAAACTCGGAATGTAGGAGTAATATGTGACTATAAGACTTGTTCCTATGGAAATTCTTGGATCTGGCCAATAGGGTCTGGGATTTTTAGAACCAAGCCATTTCTCAAGGGATTCGTATGAAACTCGGAATGTAGGACTAAGATGTGACTATAAGATTTCTTCCTAAGCAATTTCTCAAGCGATTCGTATGAAACTCGGAAAGTAGGACTAATATGTGACTATAAGACTTGTTCCTATGGAAATTCTGGGATCTGGCAATTGGGTCTGGGATTTTTGGAACCAAGCCATTTCTCAAGGGATTCGTATGAAACTCGGTATGTAGAACTAATATGTGACTATTAGACTTGTTCCTATGGAAATTCTGGGATCTGGCCAATAGGGTCTGGGATTTTTGGAACCAAGCCATTTCTCAAGGGATTCGTATGAAACTCGGAATGTAGGACTAATATGTGACTATAAGACTTGTTCCTATGGAAATTCTGGGATCTGGCAATTGGGTCTGGGATTTTTGGAACCAAGCCATTTCTCAAGGGATTCGTATGAAACTCGGTATGTAGAACTAATATGTGACTATTAGACTTGTTCCTATGGAAATTCTGGGATCTGGCAATTGGGTCTGGGATTTTTGGAACCAAGCCATTTCTCAAGGGATTCGTATGAAACTCGGAATGTAGGACTAATATGTGACTGTAAGGCTTGTTCCTATGGAAATTCTAGGATCTGGCCCATAGGGTCTGGGATTTTTGGAACCAAGCCATTTCTCAAGGGATTTGTATGAAACTCGGAATGTAGGAGTAATATGTGACTATAAGACTTGTTCCTATGGAAATTCTGGGATCTGGCCAACAGGGTCTGGGATTTTTAGAACCAAGCCATTTCTCAAGGGATTCGTATGAAACTCGGAATGTAGGACTAATATGTGACTATAAGACTTGTTCCTATGGAAATTCTGGGATCTGGACAATAGGGCCTAGGATTTTTGGAACCAAGCCATTTCTCAAGGGATTCGTATGAAACTCGGAAAGTAGGACTAATATGTGGCTATAAGACTTGTTCCTATGGAAATTCTGGGATCTGGACAATAGGGTCTGGGATTTTTGGAACCAAGCCATTTCTCAAGGGATTTGTATGAAACTCGGAATGTAGGAGTAATATGTGACTATAAGACTTGTTCCTATGGAAATTCTGGGATCTGGCCAATAGGGTCTGGGATTTTTGGAACCAAGCCATTTCTCAAGGGATTCGTATGAAACTCGGAATGTGGGACTAATATGTGACTATAAGACTTGTTCCTTTGGAAATTCTGGGATCTGGCCAATAGGGTCTGGGATTTTTGGAACCAAGCCATTTCTCAAGGGATTCGTATGAAACTCGGAATGTAGGACTAATATGTGACTATAAGACTTGTTCCTATGGAAATTCTGGGATCTGGCCAATAGGGTCAGGGATTTTTGGAACAAGCCATTTCTCAAGGGATTCGTATGAAACTCGGAATGTAGGACTTATGTGTGACTATAAGACTTGTTACTATGGAAATTCTGGGATCTGGCCAATAGGGTCTGGGATTTTTGGAACCAAGTCATTTCTCAAGGGATTCGCATGAAATTCGGAAAGTAGGACTAATATGTGACTGTAAGGCTTGTTCCTATGGAAATTCTGGGATCTGGCCAATAGGGTCAGGGATTTTTGGAACAAGCCATTTCTCAAGGGATTCGTATGAAACTCGGAAAGTAGGACTAATATGTGACTGTAAGGCTTGTTCCTATGGAAATTCTGGGATCTGGCCAATAGGGTCAGGGATTTTTGGAACAAGCCATTTCTCAAGGGATTCGTATGAAACTCGGAATGTAGGAGTAATATGTGACTATAAGACTTGTTCCTATGGAAATTCTTGGATCTGGCCAATAGGGTCTGGGATTTTTAGAACCAAGCCATTTCTCAAGGGATTCGTATGAAACTCGGAATGTAGGACTAAGATGTGACTATAAGATTTCTTCCTAAGCAATTTCTCAAGCGATTCGTATGAAACTCGGAAAGTAGGACTAATATGTGACTATAAGACTTGTTCCTATGGAAATTCTGGGATCTGGCAATTGGGTCTGGGATTTTTGGAACCAAGCCATTTCTCAAGGGATTCGTATGAAACTCGGTATGTAGAACTAATATGTGACTATTAGACTTGTTCCTATGGAAATTCTGGGATCTGGCCAATAGGGTCTGGGATTTTTGGAACCAAGCCATTTCTCAAGGGATTCGTATGAAACTCGGAATGTAGGACTAATATGTGACTATAAGACTTGTTCCTATGGAAATTCTGGGATCTGGCCAATAGGGTCTGGGATTTTTGGAACCAAGCCATTTCCCAAGGGATTCGTATGAAACTCGGAATGTAGGAGTAATATGTGACTATAAGACTTGTTCCTATGGAAATTCTGGGATCTGGCCAACAGGGTCTGGGAATTTTAGAACCAAGCCATTTCTCAAGGGATTCGTATGAAACTCGGAATGTAGGACTAATATGTGACTATAAGACTTGTTCCTATGGAAATTCTGGGATCTGGACAATAGGGCCTAGGATTTTTGGAACCAAGCCATTTCTCAAGGGATTCGTATGAAACTCGGAAAGTAGGACTAATATGTGGCTATAAGACTTGTTCCTATGGAAATTCTGGGATCTGGCCAATAGGGTCTGGGATTTTTGGAACCAAGCCATTTCTCAAGGGATTTGTATGAAACTCGGAATGTAGGACTAAGATGTGACTATAAGATTTCTTCCTAAGCAATTTCTCAAGCGATTCGTATGAAACTCGGAAAGTAGGACTAATATGTGACTATAAGACTTGTTCCTATGGAAATTCTGGGATCTGGCAATTGGGTCTGGGATTTTTGGAACCAAGCCATTTCTCAAGGGATTCGTATGAAACTCGGAATGTAGGACTAAGATGTGACTATAAGATTTCTTCCTAAGCAATTTCTCAAGCGATTCGTATGAAACTCGGAAAGTAGGACTAATATGTGACTATAAGACTTGTTCCTATGGAAATTCTGGGATCTGGCCAATAGGGTCTGGGATTTTTGGAACCAAGCCATTTCCCAAGGGATTCGTATGAAACTCGGAATGTAGGAGTAATATGTGACTATAAGACTTGTTCCTATGGAAATTCTGGGATCTGGCCAACAGGGTCTGGGAATTTTAGAACCAAGCCATTTCTCAAGGGATTCGTATGAAACTCGGAATGTAGGACTAATATGTGACTATAAGACTTGTTCCTATGGAAATTCTGGGATCTGGACAATAGGGCCTAGGATTTTTGGAACCAAGCCATTTCTCAAGGGATTCGTATGAAACTCGGAAAGTAGGACTAATATGTGGCTATAAGACTTGTTCCTATGGAAATTCTGGGATCTGGCCAATAGGGTCTGGGATTTTTGGAACCAAGCCATTTCTCAAGGGATTCGTATGAAACTCGGAATGTAGGACTAATATGTGACTATAAGACTTGTTCCTATGGAAATTCTGGGATCTGGACAATAGGGCCTAGGATTTTTGGAACCAAGCCATTTCTCAAGGGATTCGTATGAAACTCGGAAAGTAGGACTAATATGTGGCTATAAGACTTGTTCCTATGGAAATTCTGGGATCTGGCCAATAGGGTCTGGGATTTTTGGAACCAAGCCATTTCTCAAGGGATTCGCATGAAATTCGGAAAGTAGGACTAATATGTGACTGTACGGCTTGTTCCTATGGAAATTCTAGGATCTGGCCAATAGGGTCTGGGATTTTTGGAACCAAGCCATTTCTCAAGGGATTCGTATGAAACTCGGAAAGTAGGACTAATATGTGGCTATAAGACTTGTTCCTATGGAAATTCTGGGATCTGGCCAATAGGGTCTGGGATTTTTGGAACCAAGCCATTTCTCAAGGGATTTGTATGAAACTCGGAATGTAGGAGTAATATGTGACTATAAGACTTGTTCCTATGGAAATTCTGGGATCTGGCCAATAGGGTCTGGGATTTTTGGAACCAAGCCATTTCTCAAGGGATTCGTATGAAACTCGGAATGTGGGACTAATATGTGACTATAAGACTTTTTCTTATGGAAATTCTGGGATCTGGCCAATAGGGTCTGTGATTTTTGGAACCAAGCCATTTCTCAAGGGATTTGTATGAAACTCGGAATGTGGGAGTTATATGTGACTATAAGACTTGTTCCTTTGGAAATTCTGGGATCTGGCCAATAGGGTCTGGGATTTTTGGAACCAAGCCATTTCTCAAGGCATTCGTATGAAACTCGGAAAGTAGGACTAATATGTGGCTATAAGACTTGTTCCTATGGAAATTCTGGGATCTGGAAATTGGGTCTGGGATTTTTGGAACCAAGCCATTTCTCAAAGGATTCATATGAAACTCGGAATGTAGGACTAATATGTGACTATAAGACTTGTTCCTATGGAAATTCTGGGATCTGGACAATAGGGCCTAGGATTTTTGGAACCAAGCCATTTCTCAAGGGATTCGTATGAAACTCGGAAAGTAGGACTAATATGTGGCTATAAGACTTGTTCCTATGGAAATTCTGGGATCTGGACAATAGGGTCTGGGATTTTTGGAACCAAGCCATTTCTCAAGGGATTTGTATGAAACTCGGAAAGTAGGACTAATATGTGGCTATAAGACTTGTTCCTATGGAAATTCTGGGATCTGGACAATAGGGCCTAGGATTTTTGGAACCAAGCCATTTCTCAAGGGATTCGTATGAAACTCGGAAAGTAGGACTAATATGTGGCTATAAGACTTGTTCCTATGGAAATTCTGGGATCTGGACAATAGGGCCTAGGATTTTTGGAACCAAGCCATTTCTCAAGGGATTCGTATGAAACTCGGAAAGTAGAACTAATATGTGGCTATAAGACTTGTTCCTATGGAAATTCTGGGATCTGGACAATAGGGTCTGGGATTTTTGGAACCAAGCCATTTCTCAAGGGATTTGTATGAAACTCGGAATGTGGGAGTTATATGTGACTATAAGACTTGTTCCTTTGGAAATTCTGGGATCTGGCCAATAGGGTCTGGGATTTTTGGAACCAAGCCATTTCTCAAGGCATTCGTATGAAACTCGGAAAGTAGGACTAATATGTGGCTATAAGACTTGTTCCTATGGAAATTCTGGGATCTGGAAATTGGGTCTGGGATTTTTGGAACCAAGCCATTTCTCAAGGGATTCATATGAAACTCGGAATGTAGGACTAATATGTGACTATAAGACTTGTTCCTATGGAAATTCTGGGATCTGGACAATAGGGCCTAGGATTTTTGGAACCAAGCCATTTCTCAAGGGATTCGTATGAAACTCGGAAAGTAGGACTAATATGTGGCTATAAGACTTGTTCCTATGGAAATTCTGGGATCTGGACAATAGGGTCTGGGATTTTTGGAACCAAGCCATTTCTCAAGGGATTTGTATGAAACTCGGAATGTAGGAGTAATATGTGACTATAAGACTTGTTCCTATGGAAATTCTGGGATCTGGCCAATAGGGTCTGGGATTTTTGGAACCAAGCCATTTCTCAAGGGATTCGTATGAAACTCGGAATGTGGGACTAATATGTGACTATAAGACTTTTTCCTATGGAAATTCTGGGATCTGGCCAATAGGGTCTGTGATTTTTGGAACCAAGCCATTTCTCAAGGGATTTGTATGAAACTCGGAATGTGGGAGTTATATGTGACTATAAGACTTGTTCCTTTGGAAATTCTGGGATCTGGCCAATAGGGTCTGGGATTTTTGGAACCAAGCCATTTCTCAAGGGATTCGTATGAAACTCGGAATGTAGGACTAATATGTGATTATAAGACTTGTTCCTATGGAAATTCTGGGATCTGGCCAATAGGGTCAGGGATTTTTGGAACAAGCCATTTCTCAAGGGATTCGTATGAAACTCGGAATGTAGGACTTATGTGTGACTATAAGACTTGTTACTATGGAAATTCTGGGATCTGGCCAATAGGGTCTGGGATTTTTGGAACCAAGTCATTTCTCAAGGGATTCGCATGAAATTCGGAAAGTAGGACTAATATGTGACTGTAAGGCTTGTTCCTATGGAAATTCTGGGATCTGGCCAATAGGGTCAGGGATTTTTGGAACAGGCCATTTCTCAAGGGATTCGTATGAAACTCGGAATGTAGGACTTATGTGTGACTATAAGACTTGTTACTATGGAAATTCTGGGATCTGGCCAATAGGGTCTGGGATTTTTGGAACCAAGCCATTTCTCAAGGGATTCGTATGAAACTCGGAATGTAGGACTAATGTGTGACTATAAGACTTGTTCCTATGGAAATTCTGGGATCTGGCCAATAGGGTCTGGGATTTTTGGAACCAAGCCATTTCTCAACGGATTCGCATGAAATTCGGAATGTAGGACTAATATGTGACTGTAAGGCTTGTTCCTATGGAAATTCTAGGATCTGGCCAATAGGGTCTGGGATTTTTGGAACCAAGCCATTTCTCAAGGGATTTGTATGAAACTCGGAATGTAGGAGTAATATGTGACTATAAGACTTGTTCCTATGGAAATTCTGGGATCTGGCCAACAGGGTCAGGGATTTTTAGAACCAAGCCATTTCTCAAGGGATTCGTATGAAACTCGGAATGTAGGACTAATATGTGACTATAAGACTTGTTCCTATGGAAATTCTGGGATCTGGACAATAGGGCCTAGGATTTTTGGAACCAAGCCATTTCTCAAGGGATTCGTATGAAACTCGGAAAGTAGGACTAATATGTGGCTATAAGACTTGTTCCTATGGAAATTCTGGGATCTGGACAATAGGGTCTGGGATTTTTGGAACCAAGCCATTTCTCAAGGGATTTGTATGAAACTCGAAATGTAGGAGTAATATGTGACTATAAGACTTGTTCCTATGGAAATTCTGGGATCTGGCCAATAGGGTCTGGGATTTTTGGAACCAAGCCATTTCTCAAGGGATTCGTATGAAACTCGGAATGTGGGACTAATATGTGACTATAAGACTTTTTCCTATGGAAATTCTGGGATCTGGCCAATAGGGTCTGTGATTTTTGGAACCAAGCCATTTCTCAAGGGATTTGTATGAAACTCGGAATGTGGGAGTTATATGTGACTATAAGACTTGTTCCTTTGGAAATTCTGGGATCTGGCCAATAGGGTCTGGGATTTTTGGAACCAAGCCATTTCTCAAGGGATTCGTATGAAACTCGGAATGTAGGACTAATATGTGACTATAAGACTTGTTCCTATGGAAATTCTGGGATCTGGCCAATAGGGTCTGGGATTTTTGGAACCAAGCCATTTCCCAAGGGATTCGTATGAAACTCGGAATGTAGGAGTAATATGTGACTATAAGACTTGTTCCTATGGAAATTCTGGGATCTGGCCAACAGGGTCTGGGAATTTTAGAACCAAGCCATTTCTCAAGGGATTCGTATGAAACTCGGAATGTAGGACTAATATGTGACTATAAGACTTGTTCCTATGGAAATTCTGGGATCTGGACAATAGGGCCTAGGATTTTTGGAACCAAGCCATTTCTCAAGGGATTCGTATGAAACTCGGAAAGTAGGACTAATATGTGGCTATAAGACTTGTTCCTATGGAAATTCTGGGATCTGGCCAATAGGGTCTGGGATTTTTGGAACCAAGCCATTTCTCAAGGGATTCGTATGAAACTCGGAATGTAGGACTAAGATGTGACTATAAGATTTCTTCCTAAGCAATTTCTCAAGCGATTCGTATGAAACTCGGAAAGTAGGACTAATATGTGACTATAAGACTTGTTCCTATGGAAATTCTGGGATCTGGTAATTGGGTCTGGGATTTTTGGAACCAAGCCATTTCTCAAGGGATTCGTATGAAACTCGGTATGTAGAACTAATATGTGACTATTAGACTTGTTCCTATGGAAATTCTGGGATCTGGCCAATAGGGTCTGGGATTTTTGGAACCAAGCCATTTCTCAAGGGATTCGTATGAAACTCGGAATGTAGGACTAATATGTGACTATAAGACTTGTTCCTATGGAAATTCTGGGATCTGGCCAATAGGGTCTGGGATTTTTGGAACCAAGCCATTTCCCAAGGGATTCGTATGAAACTCGGAATGTAGGAGTAATATGTGACTATAAGACTTGTTCCTATGGAAATTCTGGGATCTGGCCAACAGGGTCTGGGAATTTTAGAACCAAGCCATTTCTCAAGGGATTCGTATGAAACTCGGAATGTAGGACTAATATGTGACTATAAGACTTGTTCCTATGGAAATTCTGGGATCTGGACAATAGGGCCTAGGATTTTTGGAACCAAGCCATTTCTCAAGGGATTCGTATGAAACTCGGAAAGTAGGACTAATATGTGGCTATAAGACTTGTTCCTATGGAAATTCTGGGATCTGGCCAATAGGGTCTGGGATTTTTGGAACCAAGCCATTTCTCAAGGGATTCGTATGAAACTCGGAATGTAGGACTAATATGTGACTATAAGACTTGTTCCTATGGAAATTCTGGGATCTGGACAATAGGGCCTAGGATTTTTGGAACCAAGCCATTTCTCAAGGGATTCGTATGAAACTCGGAAAGTAGGACTAATATGTGGCTATAAGACTTGTTCCTATGGAAATTCTGGGATCTGGCCAATAGGGTCTGGGATTTTTGGAACCAAGCCATTTCTCAAGGGATTCGCATGAAATTCGGAAAGTAGGACTAATATGTGACTGTACGGCTTGTTCCTATGGAAATTCTAGGATCTGGCCAATAGGGTCTGGGATTTTTGGAACCAAGCCATTTCTCAAGGGATTCGTATGAAACTCGGAAAGTAGGACTAATATGTGGCTATAAGACTTGTTCCTATGGAAATTCTGGGATCTGGCCAATAGGGTCTGGGATTTTTGGAACCAAGCCATTTCTCAAGGGATTTGTATGAAACTCGGAATGTAGGAGTAATATGTGACTATAAGACTTGTTCCTATGGAAATTCTGGGATCTGGCCAATAGGGTCTGGGATTTTTGGAACCAAGCCATTTCTCAAGGGATTCGTATGAAACTCGGAATGTGGGACTAATATGTGACTATAAGACTTTTTCTTATGGAAATTCTGGGATCTGGCCAATAGGGTCTGTGATTTTTGGAACCAAGCCATTTCTCAAGGGATTTGTATGAAACTCGGAATGTGGGAGTTATATGTGACTATAAGACTTGTTCCTTTGGAAATTCTGGGATCTGGCCAATAGGGTCTGGGATTTTTGGAACCAAGCCATTTCTCAAGGCATTCGTATGAAACTCGGAAAGTAGGACTAATATGTGGCTATAAGACTTGTTCCTATGGAAATTCTGGGATCTGGAAATTGGGTCTGGGATTTTTGGAACCAAGCCATTTCTCAAAGGATTCATATGAAACTCGGAATGTAGGACTAATATGTGACTATAAGACTTGTTCCTATGGAAATTCTGGGATCTGGACAATAGGGCCTAGGATTTTTGGAACCAAGCCATTTCTCAAGGGATTCGTATGAAACTCGGAAAGTAGGACTAATACGTGGCTATAAGACTTGTTCCTATGGAAATTCTGGGATCTGGACAATAGGGTCTGGGATTTTTGGAACCAAGCCATTTCTCAAGGGATTTGTATGAAACTCGGAAAGTAGGACTAATATGTGGCTATAAGACTTGTTCCTATGGAAATTCTGGGATCTGGACAATAGGGCCTAGGATTTTTGGAACCAAGCCATTTCTCAAGGGATTCGTATGAAACTCGGAAAGTAGGACTAATATGTGGCTATAAGACTTGTTCCTATGGAAATTCTGGGATCTGGACAATAGGGCCTAGGATTTTTGGAACCAAGCCATTTCTCAAGGGATTCGTATGAAACTCGGAAAGTAGTGGATGGGAAGAAGTGGGAGTTATATGTGACTATAAGACTTGTTCCTTTGGAAATTCTGGGATCTGGCCAATAGGGTCTGGGATTTTTGGAACCAAGCCATTTCTCAAGGGATTCGTATGAAACTCGGAATGTAGGACTAATATGTGATTATAAGACTTGTTCCTATGGAAATTCTGGGATCTGGCCAATAGGGTCAGGGATTTTTGGAACAAGCCATTTCTCAAGGGATTTGTATGAAACTCGGAATGTAGGACTTATGTGTGACTATAAGACTTGTTACTATGGAAATTCTGGGATCTGGCCAATAGGGTCTGGGATTTTTGGAACCAAGTCATTTCTCAAGGGATTCGCATGAAATTCGGAAAGTAGGACTAATATGTGACTGTAAGGCTTGTTCCTATGGAAATTCTGGGATCTGGCCAATAGGGTCAGGGATTTTTGGAACAAGCCATTTCTCAAGGGATTCGTATGAAACTCGGAAAGTAGGACTAATATGTGACTGTAAGGCTTGTTCCTATGGAAATTCTGGGATCTGGCCAATAGGGTCAGGGATTTTTGGAACAAGCCATTTCTCAAGGGATTCGTATGAAACTCGGAATGTAGGAGTAATATGTGACTATAAGACTTGTTCCTATGGAAATTCTTGGATCTGGCCAATAGGGTCTGGGATTTTTAGAACCAAGCCATTTCTCAAGGGATTCGTATGAAACTCGGAATGTAGGACTAAGATGTGACTATAAGATTTCTTCCTAAGCAATTTCTCAAGCGATTCGTATGAAACTCGGAAAGTAGGACTAATATGTGACTATAAGACTTGTTCCTATGGAAATTCTGGGATCTGGCAATTGGGTCTGGGATTTTTGGAACCAAGCCATTTCTCAAGGGATTCGTATGAAACTCGGTATGTAGAACTAATATGTGACTATTAGACTTGTTCCTATGGAAATTCTGGGATCTGGCCAATAGGGCCTAGGATTTTTGGAACCAAGCCATTTCTCAAGGGATTCGTATGAAACTCGGAATGTAGGACTAATATGTGACTATAAGACTTGTTCCTATGGAAATTCTGGGATCTGGCCAATAGGGTCTGGGATTTTTGGAACCAAGCCATTTCCCAAGGGATTCGTATGAAACTCGGAATGTAGGACTAATATGTGACTGTACGGCTTGTTCCTATGGAAATTCTAGGATCTGGCCAACAGGGTCTGGGAATTTTAGAACCAAGCCATTTCTCAAGGGATTCGTATGAAACTCGGAATGTAGGACTAATATGTGACTATAAGACTTGTTCCTATGGAAATTCTGGGATCTGGACAATAGGGCCTAGGATTTTAGGGTCTGGGATTTTTGGAACCAAGCCATTTCTCAAGGGATTTGTATGAAACTCGGAATGTAGGAGTAATATGTGACTATAAGACTTGTTCCTATGGAAATTCTGGGATCTGGCCAATAGGGTCTGGGATTTTTGGAACCAAGCCATTTCTCAAGGGATTCGTATGAAACTCGGAATGTGGGACTAATATGTGACTATAAGACTTTTTCTTATGGAAATTCTGGGATCTGGCCAATAGGGTCTGTGATTTTTGGAACCAAGCCATTTCTCAAGGGATTTGTATGAAACTCGGAATGTGGGAGTTATATGTGACTATAAGACTTGTTCCTTTGGAAATTCTGGGATCTGGCCAATAGGGTCTGGGATTTTTGGAACCAAGCCATTTCTCAAGGCATTCGTATGAAACTCGGAAAGTAGGACTAATATGTGACTATAAGACTTGTTCCTATGGAAATTCTGGGATCTGGAAATTGGGTCTGGGATTTTTGGAACCAAGCCATTTCTCAAGGGATTCATATGAAACTCGGAAAGTAGGACTAATATGTGACTATAAGACTTGTTCCTATGGAAATTCTGGGATCTGGCCAATAGGGTCAGGGATTTTTGGAACAAGCCATTTCTCAAGGGATTCGTATGAAACTCGGAATGTAGGAGTAATATGTGACTATAAGACTTGTTCCTATGGAAATTCTGGGATCTGGCCAATAGGGTCTGGGATTTTTGGAACCAAGCCATTTCTCAAGGGATTCGTATGAAACTCGGAATGTGGGACTAATATGTGACTATAAGACTTTTTCCTATGGAAATTCTGGGATCTGGCCAATAGGGTCTGTGATTTTTGAAACCAAGCCATTTCTCAAGGGATTTGTATGAAACTCGGAATGTGGGAGTTATATGTGACTATAAGACTTGTTCCTTTGGAAATTCTGGGATCTGGCCAATAGGGACTGGGATTTTTGGAACCAAGCCATTTCTCAAGGGATTCGTATGAAACTCGGAATGTAGGACTAATATGTGACTATAAGACTTGTTCCTATGGAAATTCTGGGATCTGGCCAATAGGGTCAGGGATTTTTGGAACAAGCCATTTCTCAAGGGATTCGTATGAAACTCGGAATGTAGGACTTATGTGTGACTATAAGACTTGTTACTATGGAAATTCTGGGATCTGGCCAATAGGGTCTGGGATTTTTGGAACCAAGTCATTTCTCAAGGGATTCGCATGAAATTCGGAAAGTAGGACTAATATGTGACTGTAAGGCTTGTTCCTATGAAATTCTGGGATCTGGCCAATAGGGTCAGGGATTTTTGGAACAAGCCATTTCTCAAGGGATTCGTATGAAACTCGGAAAGTAGGACTAATATGTGACTGTAAGGCTTGTTCCTATGGAAATTCTGGGATCTGGCCAATAGGGTCAGGGATTTTTGGAACAAGCCATTTCTCAAGGGATTCGTATGAAACTCGGAATGTAGGAGTAATATGTGACTATAAGATTTCTTCCTAAGCAATTTCTCAAGCGATTCGTATGAAACTCGGAAAGTAGGACTAATATGTGACTATAAGACTTGTTCCTATGGAAATTCTGGGATCTGGCAATTGGGTCTGGGATTTTTGGAACCAAGCCATTTCTCAAGGGATTCGTATGAAACTCTGTATGTAGAACTAATATGTGACTATTAGACTTGTTCCTATGGAAATTCTGGGATCTGGCCAATAGGGTCTGGGATTTTTGGAACCAAGCCATTTCTCAAGGGATTCGTATGAAACTCGGAATGTAGGACTAATATGTGACTATAAGACTTGTTCCTATGGAAATTCTGGGATCTGGCCAATAGGGTCTGGGATTTTTGGAACCAAGCCATTTCCCAAGGGATTCGTATGAAACTCGGAATGTAGGAGTAATATGTGACTATAAGACTTGTTCCTATGGAAATTCTGGGATCTGGCCAACAGGGTCTGGGAATTTTAGAACCAAGCCATTTCTCAAGGGATTCGTATGAAACTCGAAATGTAGGACTAATATGTGACTATAAGACTTGTTCCTATGGAAATTCTGGGATCTGGACAATAGGGACTAGGATTTTTGGAACCAAGCCATTTCTCAAGGGATTCGTATGAAACTCGGAAAGTAGGACTAATGTGTGGCTATAAGACTTGTTCCTATGGAAATTCTGGGATCTGGCCAATAGGGTCTGGGATTTTTGGAACCAAGCCATTTCTCAAGGGATTCGTATGAAACTCGGAATGTAGGACTAATATGTGACTATAAGACTTGTTCCTATGGAAATTCTGGGATCTGGACAATAGGGCCTAGGATTTTTGGAACCAAGCCATTTCTCAAGGGATTCGTATGAAACTCGGAAAGTAGGACTAATATGTGGCTATAAGACTTGTTCCTATGGAAATTCTGGGATCTGGCCAATAGGGTCTGGGATTTTTGGAACAAGCCATTTCTCAAGGGATTCGTATGAAACTCGGAAAGTAGGACTAATATGTGACTGTAAGGCTTGTTCCTATGGAAATTCTGGGATCTGGCCAATAGGGTCAGGGATTTTTGGACCAAGCCATTTCTCAAGGGATTCGTATGAAACTCGGAATGTAGGAGTAATATGTGACTATAAGACTTGTTCCTATGGAAATTCTTGGATCTGGCCAATAGGGTCTGGGATTTTTAGAACCAAGTCATTTCTCAAGGGATTCGTATGAAACTCGGAATGTAGGACTAAGATGTGACTATAAGATTTCTTCCTAAGCAATTTCTCAAGCGATTCGTATGAAACTCGGAAAGTAGGACTAATATGTGACTATAAGACTTGTTCCTATGGAAATTCTGGGATCTGGCAATTGGGTCTGGGATTTTTGGAACCAAGCCATTTCTCAAGGGATTCGTATGAAACTCGGTATGTAGAACTAATATGTGACTATTAGACTTGTTCCTATGGAAATTCTGGGATCTGGCCAATAGGGCCTAGGATTTTTGGAACCAAGCCATTTCTCAAGGGATTCGTATGAAACTCGGAATGTAGGACTAATATGTGACTATAAGACTTGTTCCTATGGAAATTCTGGGATCTGGCCAATAGGGTCTGGGATTTTTGGAACCAAGCCATTTCCCAAGGGATTCGTATGAAACTCGGAATGTAGGACTTATGTGTGACTATAAGACTTGTTACTATGGAAATTCTGGGATCTGGCCAATAGGGTCTGGGATTTTTGGAACCAAGTCATTTCTCAAGGGATTCGCATGAAATTCGGAAAGTAGGACTAATATGTGACTGTAAGGCTTGTTCCTATGGAAATTCTGGGATCTGGCCAATAGGGTCAGGGATTTTTGGAACAAGCCATTTCTCAAGGGATTCGTCTGAAACTCGGAAAGTAGGACTAATATGTGACTGTAAGGCTTGTTCCTATGGAAATTCTGGGATCTGGCCAATAGGGTCAGGGATTTTTGGAACAAGCCATTTCTCAAGGGATTCGTATGAAACTCGGAATGTAGGAGTAATATGTGACTATAAGACTTGTTCCTATGGAAATTCTTGGATCTGGCCAATAGGGTCTGGGATTTTTAGAACCAAGCCATTTCTCAAGGGATTCGTATGAAACTCGGAATGTAGGACTAAGATGTGACTATAAGATTTCTTCCTAAGCAATTTCTCAAGCGATTCGTATGAAACTCGGAAAGTAGGACTAATATGTGACTATAAGACTTGTTCCTATGGAAATTCTGGGATCTGGCAATTGGGTCTGGGATTTTTGGAACCAAGCCATTTCTCAAGGGATTCGTATGAAACTCGGTATGTAGAACTAATATGTGACTATTAGACTTGTTCCTATGGAAATTCTGGGATCTGGCCAATAGGGCCTAGGATTTTTGGAACCAAGCCATTTCTCAAGGGATTCGTATGAAACTCGGAATGTAGGACTAATATGTGACTATAAGACTTGTTCCTATGGAAATTCTGGGATCTGGCCAATAGGGTCTGGGATTTTGGGAACCAAGCCATTTCCCAAGGGATTCGTATGAAACTCGGAATGTAGGACTAATATGTGACTGTACGGCTTGTTCCTATGGAAATTGTAGGATCTGGCCAACAGGGTCTGGGAATTTTAGAACAAAGCCATTTCTCAAGGGATTCGTATGAAACTCGGAATGTAGGACTAATATGTGACTATAAGACTTGTTCCTATGGAAATTCTGGGATCTGGACAATAGGGCCTAGGATTTTAGGGTCTGGGAATTTTGGAACCAAGCCATTTCTCAAGGGATTTGTATGAAACTCGGAATGTAGGAGTAATATGTGACTATAAGACTTGTTCCTATGGAAATTCTGGGATCTGGCCAATAGGGTCTGGGATTTTTGGAACCAAGCCATTTCTCAAGGGATTCGTATGAAACTCGGAATGTGGGACTAATATGTGACTATAAGACTTTTTCTTATGGAAATTCTGGGATCTGGCCAATAGGGTCTGTGATTTTTGGAACCAAGCCATTTCTCAAGGGATTTGTATGAAACTCGGAATGTGGGAGTTATATGTGACTATAAGACTTGTTCCTTTGGAAATTCTGGGATCTGGCCAATAGGGTCTGGGATTTTTGGAACCAAGCCATTTCTCAAGGCATTCGTATGAAACTCGGAAAGTAGGACTAATATGTGACTATAAGACTTGTTCCTATGGAAATTCTGGGATCTGGAAATTGGGTCTGGGATTTTTGGAACCAAGCCATTTCTCAAGGGATTCATATGAAACTCGGAAAGTAGGACTAATATGTGACTATAAGACTTGTTCCTATGGAAATTCTGGGATCTGGCCAATAGGGTCAGGGATTTTTGGAACAAGCCATTTCTCAAGGGATTCGTATGAAACTCGGAATGTAGGAGTAATATGTGACTATAAGACTTGTTCCTATGGAAATTCTGGGATCTGGCCAATAGGGTCTGGGATTTTTGGAACCAAGCCATTTCTCAAGGGATTCGTATGAAACTCGGAATGTGGGACTAATATGTGACTATAAGACTTTTTCCTATGGAAATTCTGGGATCTGGCCAATAGGGTCTGTGATTTTTGGAACCAAGCCATTTCTCAAGGGATTTGTATGAAACTCGGAATGTGGGAGTTATATGTGACTA
The DNA here is from genome assembly GCA_947095585.1 of Nephrocerus scutellatus. Taxonomy (NCBI): domain Eukaryota; kingdom Metazoa; phylum Arthropoda; class Insecta; order Diptera; family Pipunculidae; genus Nephrocerus; species Nephrocerus scutellatus. Next base: position 74,361,910 of record OX352763.1, read on the forward strand.
TAAGACTTGTTCCTTTGGAAATTCTGGGATCTGGCCAATAGGGTCTGGGATTTTTGGAACCAAGCCATTTCTCAAGGGATTCGTATGAAACTCGGAATGTAGGACTAATATGTGACTATAAGACTTGTTCCTATGGAAATTCTGGGATCTGGCCAATAGGGTTAGGGATTTTTGGAACAAGCCATTTCTCAAGGGATTCGTATGAAACTCGGAATGTAGGACTTATGTGTGACTATAAGACTTGTTACTATGGAAATTCTGGGATCTGGCCAATAGGGTCTGGGATTTTTGGAACCAAGTCATTTCTCAAGGGATTCGCATGAAATTCGGAAAGTAGGACTAATATGTGACTGTAAGGCTTGTTCCTATGGAAATTCTGGGATCTGGCCAATAGGGTCAGGGATTTTTGGAACAAGCCATTTCTCAAGGGATTCGTATGAAACTCGGAAAGTAGGACTAATATGTGACTGTAAGGCTTGTTCCTATGGAAATTCTGGGATCTGGCCAATAGGGTCAGGGATTTTTGGAACAAGCCATTTCTCAAGGGATTCGTATGAAACTCGGAATGTAGGAGTAATATGTGACTATAAGACTTGTTCCTATGGAAATTCTTGGATCTGGCCAATAGGGTCTGGGATTTTTAGAACCAAGCCATTTCTCAAGGGATTCGTATGAAACTCGGAATGTAGGACTAAGATGTGACTATAAGATTTCTTCCTAAGCAATTTCTCAAGAAATTCGTATGAAACTCGGAAAGTAGGACTAATATGTGACTATAAGACTTGTTCCTATGGAAATTCTGGGATCTGGCAATTGGGTCTGGGATTTTTGGAACCAAGCCATTTCTCAAGGGATTCATATGAAACTCGGTATGTAGAACTAATATGTGACTATTAGACTTGTTCCTTTGGAAATTCTGGGATCTGGCCAATAGGGTCTGGGATTTTTGGAACCAAGCCATTTCTCAAGGGATTCGTATGAAACTCGGAATGTAGGACTAATATGTGACTATAAGACTTGTTCCTATGGAAATTCTGGGATCTGGCCAATAGGGTTAGGGATTTTTGGAACAAGCCATTTCTCAAGGGATTCGTATGAAACTCGGAATGTAGGACTTATGTGTGACTATAAGACTTGTTACTATGGAAATTCTGGGATCTGGCCAAACGGGTCTGGGATTTTTGGAACCAAGTCATTTCTCAAGGGATTCGCATGAAATTCGGAAAGTAGGACTAATATGTGACTGTAAGGCTTGTTCCTATGGAAATTCTGGGATCTGGCCAATAGGGTCAGGGATTTCTGGAACAAGCCATTTCTCAAGGGATTCGTATGAAACTCGGAAAGTAGGACTAATATGTGACTGTAAGGCTTGTTCCTATGGAAATTCTGGGATCTGGCCAATAGGGTCAGGGATTTTTGGAACAAGCCATTTCTCAAGGGATTCGTATGAAACTCGGAATGTAGGAGTAATATGTGACTATAAGACTTGTTCCTATGGAAATTCTTGGATCTGGCCAATAGGGTCTGGGATTTTTAGAACCAAGCCATTTCTCAAGGGATTCGTATGAAACTCGGAATGTAGGACTAAGATGTGACTATAAGATTTCTTCCTAAGCAATTTCTCAAGCGATTCGTATGAAACTCGGAAAGTAGGACTAATATGTGACTATAAGACTTGTTCCTATGGAAATTCTGGGATCTGGCCAATAGGGTCTGGGATTTTTGGAACCAAGTCATTTCTCAAGGGATTCGCATGAAATTCGGAAAGTAGGACTAATATGTGACTGTAAGGCTTGTTCCTATGGAAATTCTGGGATCTGGCCAATAGGGTCAGGGATTTCTGGAACAAGCCATTTCTCAAGGGATTCGTATGAAACTCGGAAAGTAGGACTAATATGTGACTGTAAGGCTTGTTCCTATGGAAATTCTGGGATCTGGCCAATAGGGTCAGGGATTTTTGGAACAAGCCATTTCTCAAGGGATTCGTATGAAACTCGGAATGTAGGAGTAATATGTGACTATAAGACTTGTTCCTATGGAAATTCTTGGATCTGGCCAATAGGGTCTGGGATTTTTAGAACCAAGCCATTTCCCAAGGGATTCGTATGAAACTCGGAATGTAGGAGTAATATGTGACTATAAGACTTGTTCCTATGGAAATTCTGGGATCTGGCCAACAGGGTCTGGGAATTTTAGAACCAAGCCATTTCTCAAGGGATTCGTATGAAACTCGGAATGTAGGACTAATATGTGACTATAAGACTTGTTCCTATGGAAATTATGGGATCTGGACAATAGGGCCTAGGATTTTTGGAACCAAGCCATTTCTCAAGGGATTCGTATGAAACTCGGAAAGTAGGACTAATATGTGGCTATAAGACTTGTTCCTATGGAAATTCTGGGATCTGGCCAATAGGGTCTTGGATTTTTGGAACCAAGCCATTTCTCAAGGGATTCGTATGAAACTCGGAATGTAGGACTAATATGTGACTATAAGACTTGTTCCTATGGAAATTCTGGGATCTGGACAATAGGGCCTAGGATTTTTGGAACCAAGCCATTTCTCAAGGGATTCGTATGAAACTCGGAAAGTAGGACTAATATGTGGCTATAAGACTTGTTCCTCTGGAAATTCTGGGATCTGGCCAATAGGGTCTGGGATTTTTGGAACCAAGCCATTTCTCAAGGGATTTGTATGAAACTCGGAATGTAGGAGTAATATGTGACTATAAGACTTGTTCCTATGGAAATTCTGGGATCTGGCCAATAGGGTCTGGGATTTTTGGAACCAAGCCATTTCTCAAGGGATTCGTATGAAACTCGGAATGTGGGACTAATATGTGACTATAAGACTTTTTCTTATGGAAATTCTGGGATCTGGCCAATAGGGTCTGTGATTTTTGGAACCAAGCCATTTCTCAAGGGATTTGTATGAAACTCGGAATGTGGGAGTTATATGTGACTATAAGACTTGTTCCTTTGGAAATTCTGGGATCTGGCCAATAGGGTCTGGGATTTTTGGAACCAAGCCATTTCTCAAGGCATTCGTATGAAACTCGGAAAGTAGGACTAATATGTGACTATAAGACTTGTTCCTATGGAAATTCTGGGATCTGGCAATAGGGTCTGGGATTTTTGGAACCAAGCCATTTCTCAAGGGATTCGTATGAAACTCGGAAAGTAGGACTAATATGTGACTATAAGACTTGTTCCTATGGAAATTCTGGGATCTGGCCAATAGGGTCAGGGATTTTTGGAACAAGCCATTTCTCAAGGGATTCGTATGAAACTCGGAATGTAGGACTAATGTGTGACTATAAGACTTGTTCCTATGGAAATTCTGGGATCTGGCCAATAGGGTCTGGGATTTTTGGAACCAAGCCATTTCTCAAGGGATTCGCATGAAATTCGGAAAGTAGGACTAATATGTGACTGTACGGCTTGTTCCTATGGAAATTCTAGGATCTGGCCAATAGGGTCTGGGATTTTTGGAACCAAGCCATTTCTCAAGGGATTTGTATGAAACTCGGAATGTAGGAGTAATATGTGACTATAAGACTTGTTCCTATGAAAATTCTGGGATCTGGCCAACAGGGTCTGGGATTTTTAGAACCAAGCCATTTCTCAAAGGATTCGTATGAAACTCGGAATGTAGGACTAATATGTGACTATAAGACTTGTTCCTATGGAAATTCTGGGATCTGGACAATAGGGCCTAGGATTTTTGGAACCAAGCCATTTCTCAAGGGATTCGTATGAAACTCGGAATGTAGGAGTAATATGTGACTATAAGACTTGTTCCTATGGAAATTCTGGGATCTGGCCAATAGGGTCAGGGATTTTTGGAACAAGCCATTTCTCAAGGGATTCGTATGAAACTCGGAATGTAGGAGTAATATGTGACTATAAGACTTGTTCCTATGGAAATTCTGGGATCTGGCCAATAGGGTCTGGGATTTTTAGAACCAAGCCATTTCTCAAGGGATTCGTATGAAACTCGGAAAGTAGGACTAATATGTGACTATAAGACTTGTTCCTATGGAAATTCTGGGATCTGGAAATTGGGTCTGGGATTTTTGGAACCAAGCCATTTCTCAAGGGATTCGTATGAAACTCGGAAAGTAGGACTAATATGTGACTATAAGATTTCTTCCTAAGCAATTTCTCATGCGATTCGTATGAAACTCGGAAAGTAGGACTAATATATGACTATAAGACTTGTTCCTATGGAAATTCTGGGATCTGGAAATTGGGTCTGGGATTTTTGGAACCAAGCCATTTCTCAAGGGATTCGTATGAAACTCGGAATGTAGGACTAATATGTGACTATAAGACTTGTTCCTATGGAAATTCTGGGATCTGGCCAAAAGGGTCTGGGATTTTGGGAACCAAGCCATTTCTCAAGGGATTCGTATGAAACTCGGTATGTAGAACTAATATGTGACTATTAAACTTGTTCCTATGGAAATTCTGGGATCTGGCCATTAGGGTCTGGGATTTTTGGAACCAAGCCATTTCTCAAGGGATTCGTATGAAACTCGGAATGTAGGACTAATATGTGACTATAAGACTTGTTCCTATGGAAATTCTGGGATCTGGCCAATAGGATCTGGGATTTTTGGAACCAAGCCATTTCTCGAGGGATTCGTATGAAACTCGGAATGTAGGACTAATGTGTGACTATAAGACTTGTTCCTATGGAAGTTCTGGGATCTGGCCAATAGGGTCTGGGATTTTTGGAACCAAGCCATTTCTCAACGGATTCGCATGAAATTCAGAATGTAGGACTAATATGTGACTGTAAGGCTTGTTCCTATGGAAATTCTAGGATCTGGCCCATAGGGTCTGGGATTTTTGGAACCAAGCCATTTCTCAAGGGATTTGTATGAAACTCGGAATGTAGGAGTAATATGTGACTATAAGACTTGTTCCTATGGAAATTCTGGGATCTGGCCAACAGGGTCTGGGATTTTTAGAACCAAGCCATTTCTCAAGGGATTCGTATGAAACTCGGAATGTAGGACTAATATGTGACTATAAGACTTGTTCCTATGGAAATTCTGGGATCTGGACAATAGGGCCTAGGATTTTTGGAACCAAGCCATTTCTCAAGGGATTCGTATGAAACTCGGAAAGTAGGACTAATATGTGGCTATAAGACTTGTTCCTATGGAAATTCTGGGATCTGGCCAATAGGGTCTGGGATTTTTGGAACCAAGCCATTTTTCAAGGGATTTGTATGAAACTCGGAATGTAGGAGTAATATGTGACTATAAGACTTGTTTCTATGGAAATTCTGGGATCTGGCCAATAGGGTCTGGGATTTTTGGAACCAAGCCATTTCTCAAGGGATTCGTATGAAACTCGGGATGTGGGACTAATATGTGACTATAAGACTTTTTCCTATGGAAATTCTGGGATCTGGCCAAAAGGGTCTGTGATTTTTGGAACCAAGCCATTTCTCAAGGGATTTGTATGAAACTCGGAATGTGGGAGTTATATGTGACTATAAGACTTGTTCCTTTGGAAATTCTGGGATCTGGCCAATAGGGTCTGGGATTTTTGGAACCAAGCCATTTCTCAAGGGATTCGTATGAAACTCGGAAAGTAGGACTAATATGTGACTATAAGACTTGTTCCTATGGAAATTCTGGGATCTGGCAATAGGGTCTGGGATTTTTGGAACCAAGCCATTTCTCAAGGGATTCGTATGAAACTCGGAATGTAGGACTAATATGTGACTATAAGACTTGTTCCTATGGAAATTCTGGGATCTGGCCAATAGGGTCAGGGATTTTTGGAACAAGCCATTTCTCAAGGGATTCGTATGAAACTCGGAATGTAGGACTAATGTGTGACTATAAGACTTGTTCCTATGGAAATTCTGGGATTTGGCCAATAGGGTCTGGGATTTTTGGAACCAAGCCATTTCTCAAGGGATTCGCATGAAATTCAAAAAGTAGGACTAATATGTGACTGTAAGGCTTGTTCCTATGGAAATTCTAGGATCTGGCCAATAGGCTCTGGGGTTTTTGGAACCAAGCCATTTCTCAAGGGATTTGTATGAAACTCGGAATGTAGGAGTAATATGTGACTATAAGACTTGTTCCTATGGAAATTCTGGGATCTGGCCAACAGGGTCTGGGATTTTTAGAACCAAGCCATTTCTCAAGGGATTCGTATGAAACTCGGAATGTAGGACTAATATGTGACTATAAGACTTGTTCCTATGGAAATTCTGGGATCTGGCCAATAGGGTCAGGGATTTTTGGAACAAGCCATTTCTCAAGGGATTCGTATGAAACTCGGAATGTAGGAGTAATATGTGACTATAAGATTTGTTCCTATGGAAATTCTGGGATCTGGCCAATAGGGTCTGGGATTTTTAGAACCAAGCCATTTCTCAAGGGATTCGTATGAAACTCGGAATGTAGGACTAAGTTGTGACTATAAGATTTCTTCCTAAGCAATTTCTCAAGCGATTCGTATGAAACTCGGAAAGTAGGACTAATATGTGACTATAAGACTTGTTCCTATGGAAATTCTGGGATCTGGCAATTGGGTCTGGGATTTTTGGAACCAAGCCATTTCTCAAGGGATTCGCATGAAATTCGGAAAGTAGGACTAATATGTGACTGTAAGGCTTGTTCCTATGGAAATTCTAGGATCTGGCCAATAGGGTCAGGGATTTTTGGAACAAGCCATTTCTCAAGCGATTCGTATGAAACTCGGAATGTAGGAGTAATATGTGACTATAAGACTTGTTCCTATGGAAATTCTGGGATTTTTGGAACCAAGCCATTTCTCAAGGGATTTGTATGAAACTCGGAATGTAGGAGTAATATGTGACTATAAGACTTGTTCCTATGGAAATTCTGGGATCTGGCCAACAGGGTCTGGGATTTTTAGAACCAAGCCATTTCTCAAGGGATTCGTATGAAACTCGGAATGTAGGACTAATATGTGACTATAAGACTTGTTCCTATGGAAATTCTGGGATCTGGCCAATAGGGTCAGGGATTTTTGGAACAAGCCATTTCTCAAGGGATTCGTATGAAACTCGGAATGTAGGAGTAATATGTGACTATAAGATTTGTTCCTATGGAAATTCTGGGATCTGGCCAATAGGGTCTGGGATTTTTAGAACCAAGCCATTTCTCAAGGGATTCGTATGAAACTCGGAATGTAGGACTAAGTTGTGACTATAAGATTTCTTCCTAAGCAATTTCTCAAGCGATTCGTATGAAACTCGGAAAGTAGGACTAATATGTGACTATAAGACTTGTTCCTATGGAAATTCTGGGATCTGGCAATTGGGTCTGGGATTTTTGGAACCAAGCCATTTCTCAAGGGATTCGCATGAAATTCGGAAAGTAGGACTAATATGTGACTGTAAGGCTTGTTCCTATGGAAATTCTAGGATCTGGCCAATAGGGTCAGGGATTTTTGGAACAAGCCATTTCTCAAGGGATTCGTATGAAACTCGGAATGTAGGAGTAATATGTGACTATAAGACTTGTTCCTATGGAAATTCTGGGATCTGGCCAATAGGGTCTGGGATTTTTGGAACCAAGCCATTTCTCAAGGGATTCGTATGAAACTCGGAATGTAGGACTAATATGTGACTATAAGACTTGTTCCTATGGAAATTCTGGGATCTGGCCAATAGGGTCTGGGATTTTTGGAACCAAGCCATTTCTCAAGGGATTCATATGAAACTCGGAATGTAGGACTAATGTGTGACTATAAGACTTGTTCCTATGGAAATTCTGGGATCTGGCCAATAGGGTCTGGGATTTTTGGAACCAAGCCATTTCTCAACGGATTCGCATGAAATTCGGAATGTAGGACTAATATGTGACTATAAGACTTGTTCCTATGGAAATTCTGGGATCTGGCCAACAGGGTCTGGGATTTTTAGAACCAAGCCATTTCTCAAGGGATTCGTATGAAACTCGGTATGTAGAACTAATATGTGACTATTAGACTTGTTCCTATGGAAATTCTGGGATCTGGCCATTAGGGTCTGGGATTTTTGGAACCAAGCCATTTCTCAAGGGATTCGTATGAAACTCGGAATGTAGGACTAATATGTGACTATAAGACTTGTTCCTATGGAAATTCTGGGATCTGGCCAATAGGGTCTGGGATTTTTGGAACCAAGCCATTTCTCAAGGGATTCGTATGAAACTCGGAATGTAGGACTAATGTGTGACTATAAGACTTGTTCCTATGGAAGTTCTGGGATCTGGCCAATAGGGTCTGGGATTTTTGGAACCAAGCCATTTCTCAACGGATTCGCATGAAATTCAGAATGTAGGACTAATATGTGTCTGTAAGGCTTGTTCCTATGGAAATTCTAGGATCTGGCCCATAGGGTCTGGGATTTTTGGAACCAAGCCATTTCTCAAGGGATTTGTATGAAACTCGGAATGTAGGAGTAATATGTGACTATAAGACTTGTTCCTATGGAAATTCTGGGATCTGGCCAATAGGGTCTGGGATTTTTGGAACAAAGCCATATCTCAAGGGATTCGTATGAAACTCGGAATGTAGGACTAATATGTGACTATAAGACTTGTTCCTATGGAAATTCTGGGATCTGGCCAATAGGGTCTGGGATTTTTGGAACCAAGCCATTTCTCAACGGATTCGCATGAAATTCGGAATGTAGGACTAATATGTGACTGTAAGGCTTGTTCCTATGGAAATTCTAGGATCTGGCCAATAGGGTCTGGGATTTTTGGAACCAAGCCATTTCTCAAGGGATTTGTATGAAACTCGGAATGTAGGAGTAATATGTGACTATAAGACTTGTTCCTATGGAAATTCTGGGATCTGGCCAACAGGGTCTGGGATTTTTAGAACCAAGCCATTTCTAAAGGGATTCGTATGAAACTCGGTATGTAGAACTAATATGTGACTATTAGACTTGTTCCTATGGAAATTCTGGGATCTGGCCATTAGGGTCTGGGATTTTTGGAACCAAGCCATTTCTCAAGGGATTCGTATGAAACTCGGAATGTAGGACTAATATGTGACTATAAGACTTGTTCCTATGGAAATTCTGGGATCTGGCCAATAGGGTCTGGGATTTTTGGAACCAAGCCATTTCTCAAGGGATTCGTATGAAACTCGGAATGTAGGACTAATGTGTGACTATAAGACTTGTTCCTATGGAAGTTCTGGGATCTGGCCAACAGGGTCTGGGATTTTTAGAACCAAGCCATTTCTCAAGGGATTCGTATGAAACTCGGAATGTAGGACTAATATGTGACTATAAGACTTGTTCCTATGGAAATTCTGGGATCTGGACAATAGGGCCTAGGATTTTTGGAACCAAGCCATTTCTCAAGGGATTCGTATGAAACTCGGAAAGTAGGACTAATATGTGGCTATAAGACTTGTTCCTATGGAAATTCTGGGATCTGGCCAATAGGGTCTGGGATTTTTGGAACCAAGCCATTTTTCAAGGGATTTGTATGAAACTCGGAATGTAGGAGTAATATGTGACTATAAGACTTGTTCCTATGGAAATTCTGGGATCTGGCCAATAGGGTCTGGGATTTTTGGAACCAAGCCATTTCTCAAGGGATTCGTATGAAACTCGGAATGTGGGACTAATATGTGACTATAAGACTTTTTCCTATGGAAATTCTGGGATCTGGCCAATGGGGTCAGGGATTTTTGGAACAAGCCATTTCTCAAGGGATTCGTATGAAACCCGGAATGTAGGAGTAATATGTGACTATAAGACTTGTTCCTATGGAAATTCTGGAATCTGGACAATAGGGTCTGGGATTTTTAGAACCAAGCCATTTCTCAAGGGATTCGTATGAAACTCGGAATGTAGGACTAAGTTGTGACTATAAGATTTCTTCCTAAGCAATTTCTCAAGCGATTCGTATGAAACTCGGAAAGTAGGACTAATATGTGACTATAAGACTTGTTCCTATGGAAATTCTGGGATCTGGCAATTGGGTCTGGGATTTTTGGAACCAAGCCATTTCTCAAGGGATTCGTATGAAACTCGGAATGTAGGACTAATATGTGACTATAAGACTTGTTCCTATGGAAATTCTGGGATCTGGCCAAAAGGGTCTGGGATTTTGGGAACCAAGCCATTTCTCAAGGGATTCGTATGAAACTCGGAAAGTAGGACTAATATGTGACTATAAGACTTGTTCCTATGGAAATTCTGGGATCTGGCCAATAGGGTCTGGGATTTTTGGAACCAAGCCATTTCTCAAGGGATTCGTATGAAACTCGGAATGTAGGACTAATATGTGACTATAAGACTTGTTCCTATGGAAATTCTGGGATCTGGCCAATAGGGTCTGGGATTTTTGGAACCAAGCCATTTCTCAAGGGATTCATATGAAACTCGGAATGTAGGACTAATGTGTGACTATAAGACTTGTTCCTATGGAAATTCTGGGATCTGGCCAATAGGGTCTGGGATTTTTGGTACCAAGCCATTTCTCAACGGATTCGCATGAAATTCGGAATGTAGGACTAATATGTGACTGTAAGGCTTGTTCCTATGGAAATTCTAGGATCTGGCCAATAGAGTCTGGGATTATTGGAACCAAGCCATTTCTCAAGGGATTTGTATGAAACTCGGAATGTAGGAGTAATATGTGACTATAAGACTTGTTCCTATGGAAATTATGGGATCTGGCCAACAGGGTCTGGGATTTTTAGAACCAAGCCATTTCTCAAGGGATTCGTATGAAACTCGGAATGTAGGACTAATATGTGACTATAAGACTTGTTCCTATGGAAATTCTGGGATCTGGACAATAGGGCCTAGGATTTTTGGAACCAAGCCATTTCTTAAGGGATTCGTATGAAACTCGGAAAGTAGGACTAATATGTGGCTATAAGACTTGTTCCTATGGAAATTCTGGGATCTGGCCAATAGGGTCTGGGATTTTTGGAATCAAGCCATTTCTCAAGGGATTTGTATGAAACTCGGACTGTAGGAGTAATATGTGACTATAAGACTTGTTCCTATGGAAATTCTGGGATCTGGCCAATAGGGTCTGGGATTTTTAAAACCAAGCCATTTCTCAAGGGATTCGTATGAAACTCGGAATGTGGGACTAATATGTGACTATAAGACTTTTTCCTATGGAAATTCTGGGATCTGGCCAATAGGGTCTGTGATTTTTGGAACCAAGCCATTTCTCAAGGGATTTGTATGAAACTCGGAATGTGGGAGTTATATGTGACTATAAGACTTGTTCCTTTGGAAATTCTGGGATCTGGCCAATAGGGTCTGGGATTTTTGGAACCAAGCCATTTCTCAAGGGATTCGTATGAAACTCGGAAAGTAGGACTAATATGTGACTATCAGACTTGTTCCTATGGAAATTCTGGGATCTGGCAATAGGGTCTGGGATTTTTGGAACCAAGCCATTTCTCAAGGGATTCGTATGAAACTCGGAATGTAGGACTAATATGTGACTATAAGACTTGTTCCTATGGAAATTCTGGGATCTGGCCAATAGGGTCAGGGATTTTTGGAACAAGCCATTTCTCAAGGGATTCGTATGAAACTCGGAATGTAGGACTAAGGTGTGACTATAAGACTTGTTCCTATGGAAATTCTGGGATCTGGCCAATAGGGTCTGGGATTTTTGGAATCAAGCCATTTCTCAAGGGATTCGCATGAAATTCGGAAAGTAGGACTAATATGTGACTGTACGGCTTGTTCCTATGGAAATTCTAGGATCTGGCCAATAGGGTCTGGGATTTTTGGAACCAAGCCATTTCTCAAGGGATTTGTATGAAACTCGGAATGTAGGAGTAATATGTGACTATAAGACTTGTTCCTATGGAAATTCTGGGATCTGGCCAACAGGGTCTGGGATTTTTAGAACCAAGCCATTTCTCAAGGGATTCGTATGAAACTCGGAATGTAGGACTAATATGTGACTATAAGACTTGTTCCTATGGAAATTCTGGGATCTGGACAATAGGGCCTAGGATTTTTGGAACCAAGCCATTTCTCAAGGGATTCGCATGAAACTCGGAATGTAGGAATAATATGTGACTATAAGACTTGTTCCTATGGAAATTCTGGGATCTGGCCAATAGGGTCAGGGATTTTTGGAACAAGCCATTTCTCAAGGGATTCGTATGAAACTCGGAATGTAGGAGTAATATGTGACTATAAGACTTGTTCCTATGGAAATTCTGGGATCTGGCCAATAGGGTCTGGGATTTTTAGAACCAAGCCATTTCTCAAGGGATTCGTATGAAACTCGGAATGTAGGACTAAGATGTGACTATAAGATTTCTTCCTAAGCAATTTCTCAAGCGATTCGTATGAAACTCGGAAAGTAGGACTAATATGTGACTATAAGACTTGTTCCTATGGAAATTCTGGGATCTGGCAATTGGGTCTTTGTTTTTTGGAACCAAGCCATTTCTCAAGGGATTCGTATGAAACTCGGAATGTAGGACTAATATGTGACTATAAGACTTGTTCCTATGGAAATTCTGGGATCTGGCCAAAAGGGTCTGGGATTTTGGGAACCAAGCCATTTCTCAAGGGATTCGTATGAAACTCGGTATGTAGAACTAATATGTGACTATTAGACTTGTTCCTATGGAAATTCTGGGATCTGGACAATAGGGTCTGGGATTTTTGGAACCAAGCCATTTCTCAAGGGATTCGTATGAAACTCGGAATGTAGGACTAATATGTGACTATAAGACTTGTTCCTATGGAAATTCTGGGATCTGGCCAATAGGGTCTGGGATTTTTGGAACCAAGCCATTTCTCAAGGGATTCGTATGAAACACGGAATGTAGGACTAATGTGTGACTATAAGACTTGTTCCTATGGAAGTTCTGGGATCTGGCCAATAGGGTCTGGGATTTTTGGAACCAAGCCATTTCTCAACGGATTCGCATGAAATTCGGAATGTAGGACTAATATGTGACTGTAAGGCTTGTTCCTATGGAAATTCTAGGATCTGGCCCATAGGGTCTGGGATTTTTGGAACCAAGCCATTTCTCAAGGGATTCGTATGAAACTCGGAATGTAGGACTAATATGTGACTATAAGACTTGTTCCTATGGAAATTCTGGGATCTGGGATTTTTGGAACCAAGCCATTTCTCAAGGGATTTGTATGAAACTCGGAATGTAGGAGTAATATGTGACTATAAGACTTGTTCCTATGGAAATTCTGGGATCTGGACAATAGGGCCTGGGATTTTTGGAACCAAGCCATTTCTCAAGGGATTCGTATGAAACTCGGAATGTAGGACTAATATGTGACTATAAGACTTGTTGCTATGGAAATTCTGGGATCTGGACAATAGGGCCTGGGATTTTTGGAACCAAGCCATTTCTCAAGGGATTCGTATGAAACTCGGAATGTAGGAGTAATATATGACTATAAGACTTGTTCCTATGGAAATTCTGGGATCTGGGATTTTTAGAACCAAGCCATTTCTCAAGGGATTCGTATGAAACTCGGAATGTAGGACTAATATGTGACTATAAGACTTGTTGCTATGGAAATTCTGGGATCTGGACAATAGGGCCTGGGATTTTTGGAACCAAGCCATTTCTCAAGGGATTCGTATGAAACTCGGAATGTAGGAGTAATATATGACTATAAGACTTGTTCCTATGGAAATTCTGGGATCTGGCCAATAGGGTCAGGGATTTTTGGAACAAGCCATTTCTCAAGGGATTCGTATGAAACTCGGAATGTAGGAGTAATATGTGACTATAAGACTTGTTCCTATGGAAATTCTGGGATCTGGCCAATAGGGTCTGGGATTTTTAGAACCAAGCCATTTCTCAAGGGATTCGTATGAAACTCGGAATGTAGGACTAAGATGTGACTATAAGATTTCTTCCTAAGCAATTTCTCAAGCGATTCGTATGAAACTCGGAAAGTAGGACTAATATGTGACTATAAGACTTGTTCCTATGGAAATTCTGGGATCTGGCAATTGGGTCTGGGATTTTTGGAACCAAGCCATTTCTCAAGGGATTCGTATGAAACACGGAATGTAGGACTAATATGTGACTATAAGACTTGTTCCTATGGAAATTCTAGGATCTGGCCAATAGGGTCAGGGATTTTTGGAACCAAGCCATTTCTCAAGGGATTCGTATGAAACTCGGAATGTAGGACTAATGTGTGACTATAAGACTTGTTCCTATGGAAATTCTGGGATCTGGCCAATAGGGTCTGGGATTTTTGGAACCAAGCCATTTCTCAACGGATTCGCATGAAATTCGGAATGTAGGACTAATATGTGACTATAAGACTTGTTCCTATGGAAATTCTAGGATCTGGCCCATAGGGTCTGGGATTTTTGGAACCAAGCCATTTCTCAAGGGATTTGTATGAAACTCGGAATGTAGGAGTAATATGTGACTGTAAGACTTGTTCCTATGGAAATTCTGGGATCTGGCCAACAGGGTCTGGGATTTTTAGAACCAAGCCATTTCTCAAGGTATTCGTATGAAACTCGGAATGTAGGACTAATATGTGACTATAAGACTTGTTCCTATGGAAATTCTGGGATCTGGACAATAGGGCCTAGGATTTTTGGAACCAAGCCATTTCTCAAGGGATTCTTATGAAACTCGGAAAGTAGGACTAATATGTAGCTATAAGACTTGTTCCAATGGAAATTCTGGGATCTGGCCAATAGGGTCTGGGATTTTTGGAACCAAGCCATTTCTCAAGGGATTTGTATGAAACTCGGAATGTAGGAGTAATATGTGACTATAAGACTTGTTCCTATGGAAATTCTGGGATCTGGCCAATAGGGTCTGGGATTTTTGGAACCAAGCCATTTCTCAAGGGATTCGTATGAAACTCGGAATGTGGGACTAATATGTGACTATAAGACTTTTTCCTATGGAAATTCTAGGATCTGGCCAATAGGGTCTGTGATTTTTGGAACCAAGCCTTTTCTCAAGGGATTTGTATGAAACTCGGAATGTGGGAGTTATATGTGACTATAAGACTTGTTCCTTTGGAAATTCTGGGATCTGGCCAATAGGGTCTGGGATTTTTGGAACCAAGCCATTTCTCAAGGGATTCGTATGAAACTCGGAAAGTAGGAGTAATATGTGACTATAAGACCAAGCAATTGCTCAAGCGATTCGTATGAAACTCGGAATGTAGGACTAATATGTGACTATAAGACTTGTTCCTATGGAAATTCTGGGATCTGGCCAATAGGGTCAGGGATTTTTGGAACAAGCCATTTCTCAAAGGATTCGTATGAAACTCGGAATGTAGGACTAATGTGTGACTATAAGACTTGTTCCTATGGAAATTCTGGGATCTGGCCAATAGGGTCTGGGATTTTTGGAACCAAGCCATTTCTCAAGGGATTTGTATGAAACTCGGAATGTAGGAGTAATATGTGACTATAGGACTTGTTCCTATGGAAATTCTGGGATCTGGCCAATAGGGTCTGGGATTTTTGGAACCAAGCCATTTCTCAAGGGATTCGTATGAAACTCGGAATGTGGGACTAATATGTGACTATAAGACTTTTGCCTATGTAAATTCTGGGATCTGGCCAATAGGGTCTGTGATTTTTGGAACCAAGCCATTTCTCAAGGGATTTGTATGAAACTCGGAATGTGGAAGTTATATGTGACTATAAGACTTGTTCCTTTGGAAATTCTGGGATCTGGCCAATAGGGTCTGGGATTTTTGGAACCAAGCCATTTCTCAAGGGATTCGTATGAAACTCGGAAAGTAGGACTAATATGTGACTATAAGAACCAAGCCATTTCTCAAGGGATTCGTATGAAACTCGTAATGTAGGACTAATATGTGACTATAAGACTTGTTCCTATGGAAATTCTGGGATCTGGCTAAAAGGGTCTGGGATTTTGGGAACCAAGCCATTTCTCAAGGGATTCGTATGAAACTCGGTATGTAGAACTAATATGTGACTATTAGACTTGTTCCTATGGAAATTCTGGGATCTGGCCAATAGGGTCTGGGATTTTTGGAACCAAGCCATTTCTCAAGTGATTCGTATGAAACTCGGAATGTAGGACTAATATGTGACTATAAGACTTGTTCCTATGGAAATTCTGGGATCTGGCCAATAGGGTCTGGGATTTTTGGAACCAAGCCATTTCTCAAGGGATTCGTATGAAACTCGGAATGTAGGACTAATGTGTGACTATAAGACTTGTTCCTATGGAAATTCTGGGATCTGGCCAATAGGGTCTGGGATTTTTGGAACCAAGCCATTTCTCAACGGATTCGCATGAAATTCGGAATGTAGGACTAATATGTGACTGTAAGGCTTGTTCCTATGGAAATTCTAGGATCTGGACCATAGGGTCTGGGATTTTTCGAACCAAGCCATTTCTCAAGGGATTTGTATGAAACTCGGAATGTAGGAGTAATATGTGACTATAAGACTTGTTCCTATGGAAATTCTGGGATCTGGCCAACAGGGTCTGGGATTTTTAGAACCAAGCCATTTCTCAAGGGATTCGTATGAAACTCGGAATGTAGGACTAATATGTGACTATAAGACTTGTTCCTATGGAAATTCTGGGATCTGGACAATAGGGCCTAGGATTTTTGGAACCAAGCCATTTGTCAAGGGATTCGTATGAAACTCGGAAAGTAGGACTAATATGTGGCTATAAGACTTGTTCCTATGGAAATTCTGGGATCTGGCCAATAGGGTCTGGGATTTTTGGAACCAAGCCATTTCTCAAGGGATTTGTATGAAACTCGGAATGTAGGAGTAATATGTGACTATAAGACTAGTTCCTATGGAAATTCTGGGATCTGGCCAATAGGGTCTGGGATTTTTGGAACCAAGCCATTTCTCAAGGGATTCGTATGAAACTCGGAATGTGGGACTAATATGTGACTATAAGACTTTTTCCTATGGAAATTCTGGGATCTGGCCAATAGGGTCTGTGATTTTTGGAACCAAGCCATTTCTCAAGGGATTTGTATGAAACTCGGAATGTGGGAGTTATATGTGACTATAAGACTTGTTCCTATGGAAATTCTGGGATCTGGCAATAGGGTCTGGGATTTTTGGAACCAAGCCATTTCTCAAGGGATTCGCATGAAATTCGGAAAGTAGGACTAATATGTGACTGTAAGGCTTGTTCCTATGGAAATTCTAGGATATGGCCAATAGGGTCTGGGATTTTTGGAACCAAGCCATTCCCAAGGGATTTGTATGAAACTCGGAATGTAGGAGTAATATGTGACTATAAGACTTGTTCCTATGGAAATTCTGGGATCTGGCCAACAGGGTCTGGGATTTTTAGAACCAAGCCATTTCTCAAGGGATTCGTATGAAACTTGGAATGTAGGACTAATATGTGACTATAAGACTTGTTCCTATGGAAATTCTGGGATCTGGCCAAAAGGGTCTGGGATTTTGGGAACCAAGCCATTTCTCAAGGGATTCGTATGAAACTCGGTATGTAGAACTAATATGTGACTATTAGACTTGTTCCTATGGAAATTCTGGGATCTGGCCAATAGGGTCTGGGATTTTTGGAACCAAGCCATTTCTCAAGGGATTCGTATGAAACTCGGAATGTAGGACTAATGTGTGACTATAAGACTTGTTCCTATGGAAATTCTGGGATCTGGCCCATAGGGTCTGGGATTTTTGGAACCAAGCCATTTCTCAAGGGATTTGTATGAAACTCGGAATGTAGGAGTAATATGTGACTATAAGACTTGTTCCTATGGAAATTCTGGGATCTGGCCAACAGGGTCTGGGATTTTTAGAACCAAGCCATTTCTCAAGGGATTCGTATGAAACTCGGAATGTAGGACTAATATGTGACTATAAGACTTGTTCCTATGAAAATTCTGGGATCTGGACAATAGGGCCTAGGATTTTTGCAACCAAGCCATTTCTCAAGGGATTCGTATAAAACTCGGAAAGTAGGACTAATATGTGGCTATAAGACTTGTTCCTAAGGAAATTCTGGGATCTGGCCAATAGGGTCTGGGATTTTTGGAACCAAGCCATTTCTCAAGGGATTTGTATGAAACTCGGAATGTAGGACTAATATGTGACTATAAGACTTGTTCCTATGGAAATTCTGGGATCTGGCCAATAGGGTCTGGGATTTTTAGAACCAAGCAATTGCTCAAGCGATTCGTATGAAACTCGGAATGTAGGACTAATATGTGACTATAAGACTTGTTCCTATGGAAATTCTGGGATCTGGCCAATAGGGTCAGGGATTTTTGGAACAAGCCATTTCTCAAAGGATTCGTATGAAACTCGGAATGTAGGACTAATGTGTGACTATAAGACTTGTTCCTATGGAAATTCTGGGATCTGGCCAATAGGGTCTGGGATTTTTGGAACCAAGCCATTTCTCAAGGGATTTGTATGAAACTCGGAATGTAGGAGTAATATGTGACTATAGGACTTGTTCCTATGGAAATTCTGGGATCTGGCCAATAGGGTCTGGGATTTTTGGAACCAAGCCATTTCTCAAGGGATTCGTATGAAACTCGGAATGTGGGACTAATATGTGACTATAAGACTTTTGCCTATGTAAATTCTGGGATCTGGCCAATAGGGTCTGTGATTTTTGGAACCAAGCCATTTCTCAAGGGATTTGTATGAAACTCGGAATGTGGAAGTTATATGTGACTATAAGACTTGTTCCTTTGGAAATTCTGGGATCTGGCCAATAGGGTCTGGGATTTTTGGAACCAAGCCATTTCTCAAGGGATTCGTATGAAACTCGGAAAGTAGGACTAATATGTGACTATAAGACTTGTTCCTATGGAAATTCTGGGATCTGGCAATAGGGTCTGGGATTTTTGGAACCAAGCCATTTCTCAAGGGATTTGTATGAAACTCGGAATGTAGGAGTAATATGTGACTATAAGACTTGTTCCTATGGAAATTCTGGGATCTGGCCAATAGGGTCTGGGATTTTTGGAACCAAGCCATTTCTCAAGGGATTCGTATGAAACTCGGAATGTGGGACTAATATGTGACTATAAGACTTTTGCCTATGTAAATTCTGGGATCTGGCCAATAGGGTCTGTGATTTTTGGAACCAAGCCATTTCTCAAGGGATTTGTATGAAACTCGGAATGTGGGAGTTATATGTGACTATAAGACTTGTTCCTTTGGAAATTCTGGGATCTGGCCAATAGGGTCTGGGATTTTTGGAACCAAGCCATTTCTCAAGGGATTCGTATGAAACTCGGAAAGTAGGACTAATATGTGACTATAAGACTTGTTCCTATGGAAATTCTGGGATCTGGCAATAGGGTCTGGTATTTTTGGAACCAAGCCATTTCTCAAGGGATTCGTATGAAACTCGGAATGTAGGACTAATATGTGACTATAAGACTTGTTCCTATGGAAATTCTGGGATCTGGCCAATAGGGTCAGGGATTTTTGGAACAAGCCATTTCTCAAGGGATTCGTATGAAACTCGGAATGTAGGACTAATGTGTGACTATAAGACTTGTTCCTATGGAAATTCTGGGATCTGGCCAATAGGGTCAGGGATTTTTGGAACAAGCCATTTCTCAAGGGATTCGTATGAAACTCGGAATGTAGGACTAATGTGTGTCTATAAGACTTGTTCCTATGGAAATTCTGGGATCTGGCCAATAGGGTCTGGGATTTTTGGAACCAAGCCATTTCTCAAGGGATTTGTATGAAACTCGGAATGTAGGAGTAATATGTGACTATAAGACTTGTTCCTATGGAAATTCTGGGATCTGGCCAATAGGGTCTGGGATTTTTGGAACCAAGCCATTTCTCAAGGGATTCGTATGAAACTCGGAATGTGGGACTAATATGTGACTATAAGACTTTTGCCTATGTAAATTCTGGGATCTGGCCAATAGGGTCTGTGATTTTTGGAACCAAGCCATTTCTCAAGGGATTTGTATGAAACTCGGAATGTGGGAGTTATATGTGACTATAAGACTTGTTCCTTTGGAAATTCTGGGATCTGGCCAATAGGGTCTGGGAATTTTGGAACCAAGCCATTTCTCAAGGGATTCGTATGAAACTCGGAAAGTAGGACTAATATGTGACTATAAGACTTGTTCCTTTGGAAATTCTGGGATCTGGCCAATTAGGTCTGGGATTTTTGGAACCAAGCCATTTCTCAAGGGATTCGTATGAAACTCGGAAAGTAGGAATAATATGTGACTATAAGACTTGTTCCTATGGAAATTCTGGGATCTGGCAATAGGGTCTGGGATTTTTGGAACCAAGCAATCTCTCAAGGGATTCGCATGAAACTCGGAATGTAGGACTAATATGTGACTATAAGACTTGTTCCTATGGAAATTCTGGGATCTGGCCAATAGGGTCAGGGATTTTTGGAACAAGCCATTTCTCAAGGGATTCGTATGAAACTCGGAATGTAGGACTAACGTGTGACTATAAGACTTGTTCCTATGGAAATTCTGGGATCTGGCCAATACGGTCTGGGATTTTTGGAACCAAGCCATTTCTCAAGGGATTCGCATGAAATTCGGAAAGTAGGACTAATATGTGACTGTAAGGCTTGTTCCTATGGAAATTCTGGGATCTGGCCAATAGGGTCTGGGATTTTTGGAACCAAGCCATTTCTCAAGGGATTCGTATGAAACTCGGAATGTAGGACTAATATGTGACTATAAGACTTGTTCCTATGGAAATTCTGGGATCTGGCCAATAGGGTCAGGGATTTTTGGAACAAGCCATTTCTCAAGGGATTCGTATGAAACTCGGAATGTAGGACTAATGTGTGACTATAAGACTTGTTCCTATGGAAATTCTGGGATCTGGCCAATAGGGTCTGGGATTTTTGGAACCAAGCCATTTATCAAGAGAATTTTTATGAAACTCGGAATGTAGGAGTAATATGTGACTATAAGACTTGTTCCTATGGAAATTCTGGGATCTGGCCAATAGGGTCTGGGATTTTTGGAACCAAGCCATTTCTCAAGGGATTCGTATGAAACTCGGAATGTGGGACTAATATGTGACTATAAGACTTTTGCCTATGGAAATTCTGGGATCTGGCCAATAGGGTCTGTGATTTTTGGAACCAAGCCATTTCTCAAGGGATTTGTATGAAACTCGGAATGTGGGAGTTATATGTGACTATAAGACTTGTTCCTTTGGAAATTCTGGGATCTGGCCAATAGGGTCTGGGATTTTTGGAACCAAGCCATTTTTCAAGGGATTCGTATGAAACTCGGAAAGTAGGACTAATATGTGACTATAAGACTTGTTCCTATGGAAATTCTGGGATCTGGCAATTGGGTCTGGGATTTTTGGAACCAAGCCATTTCTCAAGGGATTCGTATGAATCTCGGAATGTAGGACTAATATGTGACTATAAGACTTGTTCCTATGGAAATTCTGGGATCTGGCCAATAGGGTCAGGGATTTTTGGAACAAGCCATTTCTCAAGGGATTCGTATGAAACTCGGAATGTAGGACTAATGTGTGACTATAAGACTTGTTCCTATGGAAATTCTGGGATCTGGCCAATAGGGTCTGTGATTTTTGGAACCAAGCCATTTCTCAAGGGATTTGTATGAAACTCGGAATGTGGGAGTTATATGTGACTATAAGACTTGTTCCTTTGGAAATTCTGGGATCTGGCCAATAGGGTCTGGGATTTTTAGAACCAAGCCATTTCTCAAGGGATTCGTATGAAACTCGGAATGTAGGACTAAGATGTGACTATAAGATTTCTTCCTAAGCAATTTCTCAAGCGATTCGTATGAAACTCGGAAAGTAGGACTAATATGTGACTATAAGACTTGTTCCTATGGAAATTCTGGGATCTGGCAATTGGGTCTGGGATTTTTGGAACCAAGCCATTTCTCAAGGGATTCGTATGAATCTCGGAATGTAGGACTAATATGTGACTATAAGACTTGTTCCTATGGAAATTCTGGGATCTGGCCAAAAGGGTCTGGGATTTTGGGAACCAAGCCATTTCTCAAGGGATTCGTGTGAAACTCGGTATGTAGAACTAATATGTGACTATTAGACTAGTTCCTATGGAAATTCTGGGATCTGGCCAATAGGGTCTGGGATTTTTGGAACCAAGCCATTTCTCAAGGGATTCGTATGAAACTCGGAATGTAGGACTAATATGTGACTATAAGACTTGTTCCTATGGAAATTCTGGGATCTGGCCAATAGGGTCTGGGATTTTTGGAACCAAGCCATTTCTCAAGGGATTCGTATGAAACTCGGAATGTAGGACTAATGTGTGACTATAAGACTTGTTCCTATGGAAATTCTGGGATCTGGCCAATAGGGTCTGGGATTTTTGGAACCAAGCCATTTCTCAACGGATTCGCATGAAATTCGGAATGTAGGACTAATATGTGACTGTAAGGCTTGTTCCTATGGAAATTCTAGGATCTGGCCCATAGGGTCTGGGATTTTTGGAACCAAGCCATTTCTCAAGGGATTTGTATGAAACTCGGAATGTAGGAGTAATATGTGACTATAAGACTTGTTGCTATGGAAATTCTGGGATCTGGCCAACAGGGTCTGGGATTTTTAGAACCAAGCCATTTCTCAAGGGATTCGTATGAAACTCGGAATGTAGGACTAATATGTGACTATAAGACTTATTCCTATGGAAATTCTGGGATCTGGCCAATAGGGTCTGGGATTTTTGGAACCAAGCCATTTCTCAAGGGATTTGTATGAAACTCGGAATGTAGGAGTAATATGTGACTATAAGACTTGTTCCTATGGAAATTCTGGGATCTGGACAATAGGGTCTGGGATTTTTGGAACCAAGCCATTTCTCAAGGGATTTGTATGAAACTCGGAATGTGGGAGTTATATGTGACTATAAGACTTGTTCCTTTGGAAATTCTGGGATCTGGCCAATAGGGTCTGGGATTTTTGGAACCAAGCCATTTCTCAAGGGATTCGTATGAAACTCGGAATGTAGGACTAATATGTGACTATAAGACTTGTTTCTATGGAAATTTTGGGATCTGGCAATAGGGTCTGGGATTTTTGGAACCAAGCCATTTCTCAAGGGATTCGTATGAAACTCGGAAAGTAGGACTAATATGTGACTATAAGACTTGTTCCTATGGAAATTTTGGGATCTGGCAATAGGGTCTGGGATTTTGGAACCAAGCCATTTCTCAAGGGATTCGTATGAAACTCGGAATGTAGGAGTAATATGTGACTATAAGACTTGTTCCTATGGAAATTCTGGGATCTGGCCAATAGGGTCAGGGATTTTTGGAACAAGCCATTTCTCAAGGGATTCGTATGAAACTCGGAATGTAGGACTAATATGTGACTATAAGACTTGTTCCTATGGAAATTCTGGGATCTGGCCAATAGTGTCTGGGATTTTTGGAACCAAGCCATTTCTCTAGGGATTCGCATGAAATTCGGAAAGTAGGACTAATATGTGACTGTAAGGCTTGTTCCTATGGAAATTCTAGGATCTGGCCAATAGGGTCTGGGATTTTTGGAACCAAGCCATTTCTCAAGGGATTTGTATGAAACTCGGAATGTAGGAGTAATATGTGACTATAAGACTTGTTCCTATGGAAATTCTGGGATCTGGCCAACAGGGTCTGGGATTTTTAGAACCAAGCCATTTCTCAAGGGCTTCGTATGAAACTCGGAATGTAGGACTAATATGTGACTATAAGACTTGTTCCTATGGAAATTCTGGGATCTGGACAATAGGGCCTAGGATTTTTGGAAGCAAGCCATTTCTCAAGAGATTCGTATGAAACTCGGAATGTAGGATTAATATGTGACTATAAGACTTGTTCCTATGGAAATTCTGGGATCTGGCCAATAGGGTCAGGGATTTTTGGAACAAGCCATTTCTCAAGGGATTCGTATGAAACTCGGAATGTAGGAGTAATATGTGACTATAAGACTTGTTCCTATGGAAATTCTGGGATCTGGCCAATAGGGTCTGGGATTTTTAGAACCAAGCCATCTCTCAAGGGATTCGCATGAAACTCGGAATGTAGGACTAATATGTGACTATAAGACTTGTTCCTATGGAAATTCTGGGATCTGGCCAATAGGGTCAGGTATTTTTGGAACAAGCCATTTCTCAAGGGATTCGTATGAAACTCGGATTGTAGGAATAATGTGTGACTATAAGACTTGTTCCTATGGAAATTCTGGGATCTGGCCAATAGGGTCTGGGATTTTTGGAACCAAGCCATTTCTCAAGGGATTCGCATGAAATTCGGAAAGTAAGACTAATATGTGACTGTAAGGTTTGTTCCTATGGAAATTCTAGGATCTGGCCAATAGGGTCTGGGATTTTTGGAACCAAGCCATTTCTCAAGGGATTTGTATGAAACTCGGAATGTAGGAGTAATATGTGACTATAAGACTTGTTCCTATGGAAATTCTGGGATCTGGCCAACAGGGTCTGGGATTTTTAGAACCAAGCCATTTCTCAAGGGATTCGTATGAAACTCGGAATGTAGGACTAATATGTGACTATAAGACTTGTTCCTGTGGAAATTCTAGGATCTGGACAATAGGGCCTAGGATTTTTGGAACCAAGCCATTTCTCAAGGGATTCGTATGAAACTCGGAATGTAGGAGTAATATGTGACTATAAGACTTGTTCCTATGGAAATTCTGGGATCTGGCCAATAGGGTCAGGGATTTTTGGAACAAGCCATTTCTCAAGGGATTCGTATGAAACTCGGAATGTAGGAGTAATATGTGACTATAAGACTTGTTCCTATGGAAATTCTGGGATCTGGCCAATAGGGTCTGGGATTTTTAGAACCAAGCCATTTCTCAAGGGATTCGTATGAAACTCGGAATGTAGGACTAAGATGTGACTATAAGATTTCTTCCTAAGCGATTCGTATGAAACTCGGAAAGTAGGACTAATATGTGACTATAAGACTTGTTCTGGGATCTGGCAATTGGGTCTGGGATTTTTGGAACCAAGCCATTTCTCAAGGGATTCGTATGAATCTCGGAATGTAGGACTAATATGTGACTATAAGACTTGTTCCTATGGAAATACTGGGATCTGGCCAAAAGTGTCTGGGATTTTTGGAACCAAGCCATTTCTCAAGGGATTCGTGTGAAACTCGGTATGTAGAACTAATATGTGACTATTAGACTTGTTCCTATGGAAATTCTGGGATCTGGCCAATAGGGTCTGGGATTTTTGGAACCAAGCCATTTCTCAACGGATTCACATGAAATTCGGAATGTAGGACTAATATGTGACTGTGAGGCTTGTTCCTATGGAAATTCTAGGATCTGGCCCATAGGGTCTGGGATTTTTTGAACCAAGCCATTTCTCAAGGGATTTGTATGAAACTCGGAATGTAGGAGTAATATGTGACTATAAGACTTGTTGCTATGGAAATTCTGGGATCTGGCCAACAGGGTCTGGGATTTTTAGAACCAAGCCATTTCTCAAGGGATTCGTATGAAACTCGGAATGTAGGACTAATATGTGACTATAAGACTTGTTCCTATGGAAATTCTGGGATCTGGCCAATAGGGTCTGGGATTTTTGGAACCAAGCCATTTCTCAAGGGATTTGTATGAAACTCGGAATGTAGGAGTAATATGTGACTATAAGACTTGTTCCTATGGAAATTCTGGGATCTGGACAATAGGGTCTGGGATTTTTGGAACCAAGCCATTTCTCAAGGGATTTGTATGAAACTCGGAATGTGGGAGTTATATGTGACTATAAGACTTGTTCCTTTGGAAATTCTGGGATCTGGCTAATAGGGTCTGGGATTTTTGGAACCAAGCCATTTCTCAAGGGATTCGTATGAAACTCGGAAAGTAGGACTAATATGTGACTATAAGACTTGTTCCTATGGAAATTTTGGGATCTGGCAATAGGGTCTGGGATTTTTGGAACCAAGCCATTTCTCAAGGGATTCGTATGAAACTCGGAATGTAGGAGTAATATGTGACTATAAGACTTGTTCCTATGGCAATTCTGGGATCTGGCCAATAGGGTCAGGGATTTTTGGAACAAGCCATTTCTCAAGGGATTCGTATGAAACTCGGAATGTAGGACTAATGTGTGACTATAAGACTTGTTCCTATGGAAATTCTGGGATCTGGCCAATAGTGTCTGGGATTTTTGGAACCAAGCCATTTCTCTAGGGATTCGCATGAAATTCGGAAAGTAGGACTAATATGTGACTGTAAGGCTTGTTCCTATGGAAATTCTAGGATCTGGCCAATAGGGTCTGGGATTTTTGGAACCAAGCCATTTCTCAAGGGTTTTGTATGAAACTCGGAATGTAGGAGTAATATGTGACTATAAGACTTGTTCCTATGGAAATTCTGGGATCTGGCCAACAGGGTCTGGGATTTTTAGAACCAAGCCATTTCTCAAGGTATTCGTATGAAACTCGGAATGTAGGACTAATATGTGACTATAAGACTTGTTCCTATGGAAATTCTGGGATCTGGACAATAGGGCCTAGGATTTTTGGAACCAAGCCATTTCTCAAGAAATTCGTATGAAACTCGGAATGTAGGAGTAATATGTGACAATAAGACTTGTTCCTATGGAAATTCTGGGATCTGGCCAATAGGGTCAGGGATTTTTGGAACAAGCCATTTCTCAAGGGATTCGTATGAAACTCGGAATGTAGGAGTAATATGTGACTATAAGACTTGTTCCTATGGAAATTCTGGGATCTGGCCAATAGGGTCTGGGATTTTTAGAACCAAGCCATTTCTCAAGGGATTCGTATGAAACTCGGAATGTAGGACTAAGATGTGACTATAAGATTTCTTCCTAAGCAATTTCTCAAGCAATTCGTATGAAACTCGGAAAGTAGGACTAATATGTGACTATAAGACTTGTTCCTATGGAAATTCTGGGATCTGGCAATTAGGTCTGGGATTTTTGGAACCAAGCCATTTCTCAAGGGATTCGTATGAAACTCGGAATGTAGGACTAATATGTGACTATAAGACTTGTTCCTATGGAAATTCTGGGATCTGGCCAAAAGGGTCTGGGATTTTGGGAACCAAGCCATTTCTCAAGGGATTCGTGTGAAACTCGGTATGTAGAACTAATATGTGACTATTAGACTTGTTCCTATGGAAATTCTGGGATCTGGCCAATAGGGTCTGGGATTTTTGGAACCAAGCCATTTCTCAAGGGATTCGTATGAAACTCGGAATGTAGGACTAATATGTGACTATATGACTTGTTCCTATGGAAATTCTGGGATCTGGCCAATAGGGTCTGGGATTTTTGGAACCAAGCCATTTCTCAAGGGATTCGTATGAAACTCGGAATGTAGGACTAATGTGTGACTATAAGACTTGTTCCTATGGAAATTCTGGGATCTGGCCAATAGGGTCTGGGATTTTTGGAACCAAGCCATTTCTCAACGGATTCGCATGAAATTCGGAATGTAGGACTAATATGTGACTGTAAGGCTTGTTCCTATGGAAATTCTAGGATCTGGCCCATAGGGTCTGGGATTTTTGGAACCAAGCCATTTCTCAAGGGATTTGTATGAAACTCGGAATGTAGGAGTAATATGTGACTATAAGACTTGTTGCTATGGAAATTCTGGGATCTGGCCAACAGGGTCTGGGATTTTTAGAACCAAGCCATTTCTCAAGGGATTCGTATGAAACTCGGAATGTAGGACTAATATGTGACTATAAGACTTGTTCCTATGGAAATTCTGTGATCTGGCCAATAGGGTCTGGGATTTTTGGAACCAAGCCATTTCTCAAGGGATTTGTATGAAACTCGGAATGTAGGAGTAATATGTGACTATAAGACTTGTTCCTATGGAAATTCTGGGATCTGGACAATAGGGTCTGGGATTTTTGGAACCAAGCCATTTCTCAAGGGATTTGTATGAAACTCGGAATGTGGGAGTTATATGTGACTATAAGACTTGTTCCTTTGGAAATTCTGGGATCTGGCCAATAGGGTCTGGGATTTTTGGAACCAAGCCATTTCTCAAGGGATTCGTATGAAACTCGGAAAGTAGGACTAATATGTGACTATAAGACTTGTTCCTATGGAAATTTTGGGATCTGGCAATAGGGTCTGGGATTTTTGGAACCAAGCCATTTCTCAAGGGATTCGTATGAAACTTGGAAAGTAGGACTAATATGTGACTATAAGACTTGTTCCTATGGAAATTTTGGGATCTGGCAATAGGGTCTGGGATTTTTGGAACCAAGCCATTTCTCAAGGGATTCGTATGAAACTCGGAATGTAGGAGTAATATGTGACTTTAAGACTTGTTCCTATGGAAATTCTGGGATCTGGCCAATAGGGTCAGGGATTTTTGGAACAAGCCATTTCTCAAGGGATTCGTATGCTCCTATGGAAATTCTGGGATCTGGCCAATAGTGTCTGGGATTTTTGGAACCAAGCCATTTCTCTAGGGATTCGCATGAAATTCGGAAAGTAGGACTAATATGTGACTGTAAGGCTTGTTCCTATGGAAATTCTAGGATCTGGCCAATAGGGTCTGGGATTTTTGGAACCAAGCCATTTCTCAAGGGATTTGTATGAAACTCGGAATGTAGGAGTAATATGTGACTATAAGACTTGTTCCTATGGAAATTCTGGGATCTGGCCAACAGGGTCTGGGATTTTTAGAACCAAGCCATTTCTCAAGGGATTCGTATGAAACTCGGAATGTAGGACTAATATGTGACTATAAGACTTGTTCCTATGGAAATTCTGGGATCTGGACAATAGGGCCTAGGATTTTTGGAACCAAGCCATTTCTCAAGGGATTCGTATAAAACTCGGAATGCAGGAGTAATATGTGACTATAAGACTTGTTCCTATGGAAATTCTGGGATCTGGCCAATAGGGTCTGGGATTTTTAGAACCAAGCCATTTCTCAAGGGATTCGTATGAAACTCGGAATGTAGGACTAATATGTGACTATAAGACTTGTTCCTATGGAAATTTTGGGATCTGGCAATAGGGTCTGGGATTTTTAGAACCAAGCCATTTCTCAAGGGATTCGTATGAAACTCGGAATGTAGGACTAAGATGTGACTATAAGATTTCTTCCTAAGCAATTTCTCAAGCAATTCGTATGAAACTCGGAAAGTAGGACTAATATGTGACTATAAGACTTGTTCCTATGGAAATTCTGGGATCTGGCAATTAGGTCTGGGATTTTTGGAACCAAGCCATTTCTCAAGGGATTCGTATGAAACTCGGAATGTAGGACTAATATGTGACTATAAGACTTGTTCCTATGGAAATTCTGGGATCTGGCCAAAAGGGTCTGGGATTTTGGGAACCAAGCCATTTCTCAAGGGATTCGTATGAAACTCGGTATGTAGAACTAATATGTGACTATTAGACTTGTTCCTATGGAAATTCTGGGATCTGGCCAATAGGGTCTGGGATTTTTGGAACCAAGCCATTTCTCAAGGGATTCGTATGAAACTCGGAATGTAGGACTAATATGTGACTATAAGACTTGTTCCTATGGAAATTCTGGGATCTGGCCAATAGGGTCTGGGATTTTTGGAACCAAGCCATTTCTCAAGGGATTCGTATGAAACTCGGAATGTAGGACTAATGTGTGACTATAAGATTTGTTCCTATGGAAATTCTGGGATCTGGCCAATAGGGTCTGGGATTTTTGGAACCAAGCCATTTCTCAACGGATTCGCATGAAATTCGGAATGTAGGACTAATATGTGACTGTAAGGCTTGTTCCTATGGAAATTCTAGGATCTGGCCCATAGGGTCTGGGATTTTTGGAACCAAGCCATTTCTCAAGGGATTTGTATGAAACTCGGAATGTAGGAGTAATATGTGACTATAAGACTTGTTCCTATGGAAATTCTGGGATCTGGCCAACAGGGTCTGGGATTTTTAGAACCAAGCCATTTCTCAAGGGATTCGTATGAAACTCGGAATGTAGGACTAATATGTGACTCTAAGACTTGTTCCTATGGAAATTCTGGGATCTGGACAATAGGGCCTAGGATTTTTGGAACCAAGCCATTTCTCAAGGGATTTGTATGAAACTCGGAATGTAGGAGTAATATGTGACTATAAGACTTGTTCCTATGGAAATTCTGGGATCTGGCCAATAGGGTCTGGGATTTTTGGAACCAAGCCATTTCTCAAGGGATTCGTATGAAACTCGGAATGTGGGACTAATATGTGACTATAAGACTTTTTCCTATGGAAATTCTGGGATCTGGCCAATAGGGTCTGTGATTTTTGGAACCAAGCCATTTCTCAAGGGATTTGTATGAAACTCGGAATGTGGGAGTTATATATGACTATAAGACTTGTTCCTTTGGAAATTCTGGGATCTGGCCAATAGGGTCTGGGATTTATGGAACCAAGCCATTTCTCAAGGGATTCGTATGAAACTCGGAAAGTAGGACTAATATGTGACTATAAGACTTGTTCCTATGGAAATTCTGGGATCTGGCAATAGGGTCTGGTATTTTTGGAACCAAGCCATTTCTCAAGGGATTCGTATGAAACTCGGAATGTAGGACTAATATGTGACTATAAGACTTGTTCCTATGGAAATTCTGGGATCTGGCCAATAGGGTCTGGGATTTTTGGAACCAAGCCATTTCTCAAGGGATTCGTATGAAACTCGGAATGTAGGACTAATGTGTGACTATAAGACTTGTTCCTATGGAAATTCTGGAATCTGGCCAATAGGGTCTGGGATTTTTGGAACCAAGCCATTTCTCAACGGATTCGCATGAAATTCGGAATGTAGGACTAATATGTGACTGTAAGGCTTGTTCCTATGGAAATTCTAGGATCTGGCCCATAGGGTCTGGGATTTTTGGAACCAAGCCATTTCTCAAGGGATTTGTATGAAACTCGGAATGTAGGAGTAATATGTGACTATAAGACTTGTTCCTATGGAAATTCTGGGATCTGGCCAACAGGGTCTGGGATTTTTAGAACCAAGCCATTTCTTAAGGGATTCGTATGAAACTCGGAATGTAGGACTAATATGTGACTCTAAGACTTGTTCCTATGGAAATTCTGGGATCTGGACAATAGGGCCTAGGATTTTTGGAACCAAGCCATTTCTCAAGAAATTCGTATGAAACTCGGAAAGTAGGACTAATATGTGGCTATAAGACTTGTTCCTATGGAAATTCTGGGATCTGGCCAATAGGGTCTGGGATTTTTGGAACCAAGCCATTTCTCAAGGGATTCGTATGAAACTCGGAAAGTAGGACTAATATGTGGCTATAAGACTTGTTCCTATGGAAATTCTGGGATCTGGCCAATAGGGTCTGGGATTTTTGGAACCAAGCCATTTCTCAAGGGATTTGTATGAAACTCGGAATGTAGGAGTAATATGTGACTATAAGACTTGTTCCTTTGGAAATTCTGGGATCTGGCCAATAGGGTCTGGGATTTATGGAACCAAGCCATTTCTCAAGGGATTCGTATGAAACTCGGAAAGTAGGACTAATATGTGACTATAAGACTTGTTCCTATGGAAATTCTGGGATCTGGCAATAGGGTCTGGTATTTTTGGAACCAAGCCATTTCTCAAGGGATTCGTATGAAACTCGGAATGTAGGACTAATATGTGACTATAAGACTTGTTCCTATGGAAATTCTGGGATCTGGCCAATAGGGTCTGGGATTTTTGGAACCAAGCCATTTCTCAAGGGATTCGTATGAAACTCGGAATGTAGGACTAATGTGTGACTATAAGACTTGTTCCTATGGAAATTCTGGAATCTGGCCAATAGGGTCTGGGATTTTTGGAACCAAGCCATTTCTCAACGGATTCGCATGAAATTCGGAATGTAGGACTAATATGTGACTGTAAGGCTTGTTCCTATGGAAATTCTAGGATCTGGCCCATAGGGTCTGGGATTTTTGGAACCAAGCCATTTCTCAAGGGATTTGTATGAAACTCGGAATGTAGGAGTAATATGTGACTATAAGACTTGTTCCTATGGAAATTCTGGGATCTGGCCAACAGGGTCTGGGATTTTTAGAACCAAGCCATTTCTTAAGGGATTCGTATGAAACTCGGAATGTAGGACTAATATGTGACTCTAAGACTTGTTCCTATGGAAATTCTGGGATCTGGACAATAGGGCCTGGGATTTTTGGAACCAAGCCATTTCTCAAGGGATTCGTATGAAACTCGGAATGTAGGACTAATATGTGGCTATAAGACTTGTTCCTATGGAAATTCTGGGATCTGGCCAATAGGGTCTGGGATTTTTGGAACCAAGCCATTTCTCAAGGGATTCGTATGAAACTCGGAAAGTAGGACTAATATGTGGCTATAAGACTTGTTCCTATGGAAATTCTGGGATCTGGCCAATAGGGTCTGGGATTTTTGGAACCAAGCCATTTCTCAAGGGATTTGTATGAAACTCGGAATGTAGGAGTAATATGTGACTATAAGACTTGTTCCTATGGAAATTCTGGGATCTGGCCAATAGGTTCTGGGATTTTTGGAACCAAGCCATTTCTCAAGGGATTCGTATGAAACTCGGAATGTGGGACTAATATGTGACTATTAGACTTTTTCCTATGGAAATTCTGGGATCTGGCCAATAGGGTCTGTGATTTTTGGAACCAAGCCATTTCTCAAGGGATTTGTATGAAACTCGGAATGTGGGAGTTATATATGACTATAAGACTTGTTCCTTTGGAAATTCTGGGATCTGGCCAATAGGGTCTGGGATTTTTGGAACCAAGCCATTTCTCAAGGGATTCGTATGAAACTCGGAATGTAGGACTAATATGTGACTATAAGACTTGTTCCTATGGAAATTCTGGGATCTGGCCAATAGGGTCAGGGATTTTTGGAACAAGCCATTTCTCAAGGGATTCGTATGAAACTCGGAATGTAGGACTAATGTGTGACTATAAGACTTGTTCCTATAGAAATTCTGGGATCTGGCCAATAGGGTCTGGGATTTTTGGAACCAAGCCATTTCTCAAGGGATTCGTATGAAACTCGGAATGTAGGACTAATATGTGACTATAAGACTTGTTCCTATGGAAATTCTGGGATCTGGCCAAAAGGGTCTGGGATTTTAGGAACCAAGCCATTTCTCAAGGGATTCGTATGAAACTCGGTATGTAGAACTAATATGTGACTATTAGACTTGTTCCTATGGAAATTCTGGGATCTGGCCAATAGGGTCTGGGATTTTTGGAACCAAGCCATTTCTCAAGGGATTCGTATGAAACTCGGAATGTAGGACTAATATGTGACTATAAGACTTGTTCCTATGGAAATTCTGGGATCTGGCCAATAGGGTCTGGGATTTTTGGAACCAAGCCATTTCTCAAGGGATTCGTATGAAACTCGGAATGTAGGACTAATGTGTGACTATAAGACTTGTTCCTATGGAAATTCTGGGATCTGGACAATAGGGTCTGGGATTTTTGGAACCAAGCCATTTCTCAACGGATTCGCATGAAATTCGGAATGTAGGACTAATATGTGACTGTAAGGCTTGTTCCTATGGAAATTCTATGATCTGGCCCATAGGGTCTGGGATTTTTGGAACCAAGCCATTTCTCAAGGGATTTGTATTAAACTCGGAATGTAGGAGTAATATGTGACTATAAGACTTGTTGCTATGGAAATTCTGGGATCTGGCCAACAGGGTCTGGGATTTTTAGAACCAAGCCATTTCTCAAGGGATTCGTATGAAACTCGGAATGTAGGACTAATGTGTGACTATAAGACTTGTTCCTATGGAAATTCTGGGATCTGGACAATAGGGCCTAGGATTTTTGGAACCAAGCCATTTCCCAAGGGATTCGTATGAAACTCGGAAAGTAGGACTAATATGTGGCTATAAGACTTGTTCCTATGGAAATTCTGGGATCTGGCCAATAGGGTCTGGGATTTTTGGAACCAAGCCATTTCTCAAGGGATTTGTATGAAACTCGGAATGTAGGAGTAATATGTGACTATAAGACTTGTTCCTATGGAAATTCTGGGATCTGGACAATAGGGTCTGGGATTTTTGGAACCAAGCCATTTCTCGAGGGATTCGTATGAAACTCGGAATGTGGGACTAATATGTGACTATAAGACTTTTTCCTATGGAAATTCTGGGATCTGGCCAATAGGGTCTGTGATTTTTGGAACCAAGCCATTTCTCAAGGGATTTGTATGAAACTCGGAATGTGGGAGTTATATGTGACTATAAGACTTGTTCCTTTGGAAATTCTGGGATCTGGCCAATAGGGTCTGGGATTTTTGGAACCAAGCCATTTCTCAAGGGATTCGTATGAAACTCGGAATGTGGGACTAATATGTGACTATAAGACTTTTTCCTATGGAAATTCTGGGATCTGGCCAATAGGGTCTGTGATTTTTGGAACCAAGCCATTTCTCAAGGGATTTGTATGAAACTCGGAATGTGGGAGTTATATATGACTATAAGACTTGTTGCTGTGGAAATTCTGGGATTTGGCCAACAGGGTCTGGGATTTTTAGAACCAAGCCATTTCTCAAGGGATTCGTATGAAACTCGGAATGTAGGACTAATATGTGACTATAAGACTTGTTCCTATGGAAATTCTGGGATCTGGCCAATAGGGTCTGGGATTTTTGGAACCAAGCCATTTCTCAAGGGATTTGTATGAAACTCGGAATGTAGGAGTAATATGTGACTATAAGACTTGTTCCTATGGAAATTCTGGGATCTGGACAATAGGGTCTGGGATTTTTGGAACCAAGCCATTTCTCAAGGGATTTGTATGAAACTCGGAATGTGGGAGTTATATGTGACTATAAGACTTGTTCCTTTGGAAATTCTGGGATCTGGCCAATAGGGTCTGGGATTTTTGGAACCAAGCCATTTCTCAAGGGATTCGTATGAAACTCGGAAAGTAGGACTAATATGTGACTATAAGACTTGTTCCTATGGAAATTTTGGGATCTGGCAATAGGGTCTGGGATTTTTGGAACCAAGCCATTTCTCAAGGGATTCGTATGAAACTTGGAAAGTAGGACTAATATGTGACTATAAGACTTGTTCCTATGGAAATTTTGGGATCTGGCAATAGGGTCTGGGATTTTTGGAACCAAGCCATTTCTCAAGGGATTCGTATGAAACTCGGAATGTAGGAGAAATATGTGACTTTAAGACTTGTTCCTATGGAAATTCTGGGATCTGGCCAATAGGGTCAGGGATTTTTGGAACAAGCCATTTCTCAAGGGATTCGTATGAAACTCGGAATGTAGGACTAATGTGTAACTATAAGACTTGCTCCTATGGAAATTCTGGGATCTGGCCAATAGTGTCTGGGATTTTTGGAACCAAGCCATTTCTCTAGGGATTCGCATGAAATTCGGAAAGTAGGACTAATATGTGACTGTAAGGCTTGTTCCTATGGAAATTCTAGGATCTGGCCAATAGGGTCTGGGATTTTTGGAACCAAGCCATTTCTCAAGGGATTTGTATGAAACTCGGAATGTAGGAGTAATATGTGACTATAAGACTTGTTCCTATGGAAATTCTGGGATCTGGCCAACAGGGTCTGGGATTTTTAGAACCAAGCCATTTCTCAAGGGATTCGTATGAAACTCGGAATGTAGGACTAATATGTGACTATAAGACTTGTTCCTATGGAAATTCTGGGATCTGGACAATAGGGCCTAGGATTTTTGGAACCAAGCCATTTCTCAAGGGATTCGTATGAAACTCGGAATGTAGGAGTAATATGTGACTATAAGACTTGTTCCTATGGAAATTCTGGGATCTGGCCAATAGGGTCTGGGATTTTTAGAACCAAGCCATTTCTAGAGGGATTCGTATGAAACTCGGAATGTAGGACTAATATGTGACTATAAGACTTGTTCCTATGGAAATTTTGGGATCTGGCAATAGGGTCTGGGATTTTTAGAACCAAGCCATTTCTCAAGGGATTCGTATGAAACTCGGAATGTAGGACTAAGATGTGACTATAAGATTTCTTCCTAAGCAATTTCTCAAGCAATTCGTATGAAACTCGGAAAGTAGGACTAATATGTGACTATAAGACTTGTTCCTATGGAAATTCTGGGATCTGGCAATTAGGTCTGGGATTTTTGGAACCAAGCCATTTCTCAAGGGATTCGTATGAAACTCGGAATGTAGGACTAATATGTGACTATAAGACTTGTTCCTATGGAAATTCTGGGATCTGGCCAAAAGGGTCTGGGATTTTGGGAACCAAGCCATTTCTCAAGGGATTCGTATGAAACTCGGTATGTAGAACTAATATGTGACTATTAAACTTGTTCCTATGGAAATTTTGGGATCTGGCCAATAGGGTCTGGGATTTTTGGAACCAAGCCATTTCTCAAGGGATTCGTATGAAACTCGGAATGTAGGACTAATATGTGACTATAAGACTTGTTCCTATGGAAATTCTGGGATCTGGCCAATAGGGTCTGGGATTTTTGGAACCAAGCCATTTCTCAAGGGATTCGTATGAAACTCGGAATGTAGGACTAATGTGTGACTATAAGACTTGTTCCTATGGAAATTCTGGGATCTGGCCAATAGGGTCTGGGATTTTTGGAACCAAGCCATTTCTCAACGGATTCGCATGAAATTCGGAATGTAGGACTAATATGTGACTGTAAGGCTTGTTCCTATGGAAATTCTAGGATCTGGCCAATAGGGTCTGGGATTTTTGGAACCAAGCCATTTCTCAAGGGATTCGTATGAAACTCGGAATGTGGGACTAATATGTGACTATAAGACTTTTTCCTATGGAAATTCTGGGATCTGGCCAATAGGGTCTGTGATTTTTGGAACCAAGCCATTTCTCAAGGGATTTGTATGAAACTCGGAATGTGGGAGTTATATATGACTATAAGACTTGTTCCTTTGGAAATTCTGGGATCTGGCCAATAGGGTCTGGGATTTATGGAACCAAGCCATTTCTCAAGGGATTCGTATGAAACTCGGAAAGTAGGACTAATATGTGACTATAAGACTTGTTCCTATGGAAATTCTGGGATCTGGCAATAGGGTCTGGTATTTTTGGAACCAAGCCATTTCTCAAGGGATTCGTATGAAACTCGGAATGTAGGACTAATATGTGACTATAAGACTTGTTCCTATGGAAATTCTGGGATCTGGCCAATAGGGTCTGGGATTTTTGGAACCAAGCCATTTCTCAAGGGATTCGTATGAAACTCGGAATGTAGGACTAATGTGTGACTATAAGACTTGTTCCTATGGAAATTCTGGGATCTGGCCAATAGGGTCTGGGATTTTTGGAACCAAGCCATTTCTCAACGGATTCGCATGAAATTCGGAATGTAGGACTAATATGTGACTGTAAGGCTTGTTCCTATGGAAATTCTAGGATCTGGCCCATAGGGTCTGGCATTTTTGGAACCAAGCCATTTCTCAAGGGATTTGTATGAAACTCGGAATGTAGGAGTAATATGTGACTATAAGACTTGTTCCTATTTCTCCTTGCCATTTCTCAAGGGATTCGTATGAAACTCGGAATGTGGGACTAATATGTGACTATAAGACTTTTGCCTATGTAAATTCTGGGATCTGGCCAATAGGGTCTGTGATTTTTGGAACCAAGCCATTTCTCAAGGGATTTGTATGAAACTCGGAATGTGGGAGTTATATGTGACTATAAGACTTGTTCCTTTGGAAATTCTGGGATCTGGCCAATAGGGTCTGGGAATTTTAGAACCAAGCCATTTCTCAAGGGATTCGTATGAAACTCGGAATGTAGGACTAATATGTGACTCTAAGACTTGTTCCTATGGAAATTCTGGGATCTGGAAAATAGGGCCTAGGATTTTTGGAACCATTCGATTTCTCAAGGGATTCGTATGAAACTCGGAAAGTAGGACTAATATGTGGCTATAAGACTTGTTCCTATGGAAATTCTGGGATCTGGCCAATAGGGTCTGGGATTTTTGGAACCAAGCCATTTCTCAAGGGATTCGTATGAAACTCGGAAAGTAGGACTAATATGTGGCTATCAGACTTGTTCCTATGGAAATTCTGGGATCTGGCCAATAGGGTCTGGGATTTTTGGAACCAAGCCATTTCTCAAGGGATTTGTATGAAACTCGGAATGTAGGAGTAATATGTGACTATAAGACTTGTTCCTATGGAAATTCTGGGATCTGGCCAATAGGGTCTGGGATTATTGGAACCAAGCCATTTCTCAAGGGATTCGTATGAAACTCGGAATGTGGGACTAATATGTGACTATAAGACTTTTTCCTATGGAAATTCTGGGATCTGGACAATAGGGCCTAGGATTTTTGGAACCAAGCCATTTCTCAAGGGATTCGTATGAAACTCGGAATGTAGGAGTAATATGTGACTATAAGACTTGTTCCTATGGAAATTCTGGGATCTGGCCAATAGGGTCTGGGATTTTTAGAACCAAGCCATTTCTAGAGGGATTCGTATGAAACTCGGAATGTAGGAGTAATATGTGACTATAAGACTTGTTCCTATGGAAATTCTGGGATCTGGACAATAGGGTCTGGGATTTTTGGAACCAAGCCATTTCTCAAGGGATTTGTATGAAACTCGGAATGTGGGAGTTATATGTGACTATAAGACTTGTTCCTTTGGAAATTCTGGGATCTGGCCAATAGGGTCTGGGATTTTTGGAACCAAGCCATTTCTCAAGGGATTCGTATGAAACTCGGAAAGTAGGACTAATATGTGACTATAAGACTTGTTCCTATGGAAATTTTGGGATCTGGCAATAGGGTCTGGGATTTTTGGAACCAAGCCATTTCTCAAGGGATTCGTATGAAACTTGGAAAGTAGGACTAATATGTGACTATAAGACTTGTTCCTATGGAAATTTTGGGATCTGGCAATAGGGTCTGGGATTTTTGGAACCAAGCCATTTCTCAAGGGATTCGTATGAAACTCGGAATGTAGGAGAAATATGTGACTTTAAGACTTGTTCCTATGGAAATTCTGGGATCTGGCCAATAGGGTCAGGGATTTTTGGAACAAGCCATTTCTCAAGGGATTCGTATGAAACTCGGAATGTAGGACTAATGTGTAACTATAAGACTTGCTCCTATGGAAATTCTGGGATCTGGCCAATAGTGTCTGGGATTTTTGGAACCAAGCCATTTCTCTAGGGATTCG
Source organism: Nephrocerus scutellatus (assembly GCA_947095585.1). Lineage (NCBI taxonomy): Eukaryota > Metazoa > Arthropoda > Insecta > Diptera > Pipunculidae > Nephrocerus > Nephrocerus scutellatus. The sequence continues at coordinate 74,401,053 of OX352763.1, forward strand.
CATGAAATTCGGAAAGTAGGACTAATATGTGACTGTAAGGCTTGTTCCTATGGAAATTCTAGGATCTGGCCAATAGGGTCTGGGATTTTTGGAACCAAGCCATTTCTCAAGGGATTTGTATGAAACTCGGAATGTAGGAGTAATATGTGACTATAAGACTTGTTCCTATGGAAATTCTGGGATCTGGCCAACAGGGTCTGGGATTTTTAGAACCAAGCCATTTCTCAAGGGATTCGTATGAAACTCGGAATGTAGGACTAATATGTGACTATAAGACTTGTTCCTATGGAAATTCTGGGATCTGGACAATAGGGCCTAGGATTTTTGGAACCAAGCCATTTCTCAAGGGATTCGTATGAAACTCGGAATGTAGGAGTAATATGTGACTATAAGACTTGTTCCTATGGAAATTCTGGGATCTGGCCAATAGGGTCTGGGATTTTTAGAACCAAGCCATTTCTAGAGGGATTCGTATGAAACTCGGAATGTAGGACTAATATGTGACTATAAGACTTGTTCCTATGGAAATTTTGGGATCTGGCAATAGGGTCTGGGATTTTTAGAACCAAGCCATTTCTCAAGGGATTCGTATGAAACTCGGAATGTAGGACTAAGATGTGACTATAAGATTTCTTCCTAAGCAATTTCTCAAGCAATTCGTATGAAACTCGGAAAGTAGGACTAATATGTGACTATAAGACTTGTTCCTATGGAAATTCTGGGATCTGGCAATTAGGTCTGGGATTTTTGGAACCAAGCCATTTCTCAAAGGATTCGTATGAAACTCGGAGTGTAGGACTAATATGTGACTATAAGACTTGTTCCTATGGAAATTCTGGGATCTGGCCAAAAGGGTCTGGGATTTTGGGAACCAAGCCATTTCTCAAGGGATTCGTATGAAACTCGGTATGTAGAACTAATATGTGACTATTAAACTTGTTCCTATGGAAATTCTGGGATCTGGCCAACAGGGTCTGGGATTTTTAGAACCAAGCCACTTCTCAAGGGATTCGTATGAAACTCGGAATGTAGGACTAATATGTGACTATAAGACTTGTTCCTATGGAAATTCTGGGATCTGGACAATAGGGCCTAGGATTTTTGGAACCAAGCCATTTCTCAAGGGATTCGTATGAAACTCGGAATGTAGGAGTAATATGTGACTATAAGACTTGTTCCTATGGAAATTCTGGGATCTGGCCAATAGGGTCTGGGATTTTTAGAACCAAGCCATTTCTAGAGGGATTCGTATGAAACTCGGAATGTAGGACTAATATGTGACTATAAGACTTGTTCCTATGGAAATTTTGGGATCTGGCAATAGGGTCTGGGATTTTTAGAACCAAGCCATTTCTCAAGGGATTCGTATGAAACTCGGAATGTAGGACTAAGATGTGACTATAAGATTTCTTCCTAAGCAATTTCTCAAGCAATTCGTATGAAACTCGGAAAGTAGGACTAATATGTGACTATAAGACTTGTTCCTATGGAAATTCTGGGATCTGGCAATTAGGTCTGGGATTTTTGGAACCAAGCCATTTCTCAAGGGATTCGTATGAAACTCGGAATGTAGGACTAATATGTGACTATAAGACTTGTTCCTATGGAAATTCTGGGATCTGGCCAATAGGGTCTGGGATTTTTGGAACCAAGCCATTTCTCAAGGGATTCGTATGAAACTCGGAATGTAGGACTAATGTGTGACTATAAGACTTGTTCCTATGGAAATTCTGGGATCTGGCCAATAGGGTCTGGGATTTTTGGAACCAAGCCATTTCTCAACGGATTCGCATGAAATTCGGAATGTAGGACTAATATGTGACTGTAAGGCTTGTTCCTATGGAAATTCTAGGATCTGGCCCATAGGGTCTGGGATTTTTGGAACCAAGCCATTTCTCAAGGGATTTGTATGAAACTCGGAATGTAGGAGTAATATGTGACTATAAGACTTGTTCCTATGGAAATTCTGGGATCTGGCCAACAGGGTCTGGGATTTTTAGAACCAAGCCATTTCTCAAGGGATTCGTATGAAACTCGGAATGTAGGACTAATATGTGACTCTAAGACTTGTTCCTATGGAAATTCTGGGATCTGGACAATAGGGCCTAGGATTTTTGGAACCAAGCCATTTCTCAAGGGATTCGTATGAAACTCGGAAAGTAGGACTAATATGTGGCTATAAGACTTGTTCCTATGGAAATTCTGGGATCTGGCCAATAGGGTCTGGGATTTTTGGAACCAAGCCATTTCTCAAGGGATTCGTATGAAACTCGGAATGTAGGAGTAATATGTGACTATAAGACTTGTTCCTATGGAAATTCTGGGATCTGGCAATAGGGTCTGGTATTTTTGGAACAAAGCCATTTCTCAAGGGATTTGTATGAAACTCGGAATGTAGGAGTAATATGTGACTATAAGACTTGTTCCTATGGAAATTCTGGGATCTGGCCAATAGGGTCTGGGATTTTTGGAACCAAGCCATTTCTCAAGGGATTCGTATGAAACTCGGAATGTGGGACTAATATGTGACTATAAGACTTGTTCCTATGGAAATTCTGGGATCTGGCCAATAGGGTCAGGGATTTTTGGAACAAGCCATTTCTCAAGGGATTCGTATGAAACTCGGAATGTAGGACTAATATGTGTCTATAAGACTTGTTCCTATGGAAATTCTGGGATCTGGCCAATAGGGTCTGGGATTTTTGGAACCAAGCCATTTCTCAAGGGATTTGTATGAAACTCGGAATGTAGGAGTAATATGTGACTATAAGACTTGTTCCTATGGAAATTCTGGGATCTGGCCAATAGGGTCTGGGATTTTTGGAACCAAGCCATTTCTCAAGGGATTCGTATGAAACTCGGAATGTGGGACTAATATGTGACTATAAGACTTTTGCCTATGTAAATTCTGGGATCTGGCCAATAGGGTCTGTGATTTTTGGAACCAAGCCATTTCTCAAGGGATTTGTATGAAACTCGGAATGTGGGAGTTATATGTGACTATAAGACTTGTTCCTTTGGAAATTCTGGGATCTGGCCAATAGGGTCTGGGATTTTTGGAACCAAGCCATTTCTCAAGGGATTCGTATGAAACTCGGAAAGTAGGACTAATATGTGGCTATAAGACTTGTTCCTATGGAAATTCTGGGATCTGGCCAATAGGGTCTGGGATTTTTGGAACCAAGCCATTTCTCAAGGGATTTGTATGAAACTCGGAATGTAGGAGTAATATGTGACTATAAGACTTGTTCCTATGGAAATTCTGGGATCTGGCCAATAGGGTCTGGGATTTTTGGAACCAAGCCATTTCTCAAGGGATTCGTATGAAACTCGGAATGTGGGACTAATATGTGACTATAAGACTTTTTCCTATGGAAATTCTGGGATCTGGACAATAGGGCCTAGGATTTTTGGAACCAAGCCATTTTTCAAGGGATTCGTATGAAACTCGGAATGTAGGAGTAATATGTGACTATAAGACTTGTTCCTATGGAAATTCTGGGATCTGGCCAATAGGGTCTGGGATTTTTAGAACCAAGCCATTTCTAGAGGGATTCGTATGAAACTCGGAATGTAGGAGTAATATGTGACTATAAGACTTGTTCCTATGGAAATTCTGGGATCTGGACAATAGGGTCTGGGATTTTTGGAACCAAGCCATTTCTCAAGGGATTTGTATGAAACTCGGAATGTGGGAGTTATATGTGACTATAAGACTTGTTCCTTTGGAAATTCTGGGATCTGGCCAATAGGGTCTGGGATTTTTGGAACCAAGCCATTTCTCAAGGGATTCGTATGAAACTCGGAAACTAGGACTAATATGTGACTATAAGACTTGTTCCTATGGAAATTTTGGGATCTGGCAATAGGGTCTGGGATTTTTGGAACCAAGCCATTTCTCAAGGGATTCGTATGAAACTTGGAAAGTAGGACTAATATGTGACTATAAGACTTGTTCCTATGGAAATTTTGGGATCTGGCAATAGGGTCTGGGATTTTTGGAACCAAGCCATTTCTCAAGGGATTCGTATGAAACTCGGAATGTAGGAGAAATATGTGACTTTAAGACTTGTTCCTATGGAAATTCTGGGATCTGGCCAATAGGGTCAGGGATTTTTGGAACAAGCCATTTCTCAAGGGATTCGTATGAAACTCGGAATGTAGGACTAATGTGTAACTATAAGACTTGCTCCTATGGAAATTCTGGGATCTGGCCAATAGTGTCTGGGATTTTTGGAACCAAGCCATTTCTCTAGGGATTCGCATGAAATTCGGAAAGTAGGACTAATATGTGACTGTAAGGCTTGTTCCTATGGAAATTCTAGGATCTGGCCAATAGGGTCTGGGATTTTTGGAACCAAGCCATTTCTCAAGGGATTTGTATGAAACTCGGAATGTAGGAGTAATATGTGACTATAAGACTTGTTCCTATGGAAATTCTGGGATCTGGCCAACAGGGTCTGGGATTTTTAGAACCAAGCCATTTCTCAAGGGATTCGTATGAAACTCGGAATGTAGGACTAATATGTGACTATAAGACTTGTTCCTATGGAAATTCTGGGATCTGGACAATAGGGCCTAGGATTTTTGGAACCAAGCCATTTCTCAAGGGATTCGTATGAAACTCGGAATGTAGGAATAATATGTGACTATAAGACTTGTTCCTATGGAAATTCTGGGATCTGGCCAATAGGGTCTGGGATTTTTAGAACCAAGCCATTTCTAGAGGGATTCGTATGAAACTCGGAATGTAGGAGTAATATGTGACTATAAGACTTGTTCCTATGGAAATTTTGGGATCTGGCAATAGGGTCTGGGATTTTTAGAACCAAGCCATTTCTCAAGGGATTCGTATGAAACTCGGAATGTAGGACTAAGATGTGACTATAAGATTTCTTCCTAAGCAATTTCTCAAGCAATTCGTATGAAACTCGGAAAGTAGGACTAATATGTGACTATAAGACTTGTTCCTATGGAAATTCTGGGATCTGGCAATTAGGTCTGGGATTTTTGGAACCAAGCCATTTCTCAAGGTCTTCGTATGAAACTCGGAATGTAGGACTAATATGTGACTATAAGACTTGTTCCTATGGAAATTCTGGGATCTGGCCAAAAGGGTCTGGGATTTTGGGAACCAAGCCATTTCTCAAGGGATTCGTATGAAACTCGGTATGTAGAACTAATATGTGACTATTAAACTTGTTCCTATGGAAATTCTGGGATCTGGCCAATAGGGTCTGGGATTTTTGGAACCAAGCCATTTCTCAAGGGATTCGTATGAAACTCGGAATGTAGGACTAATATGTGACTATAAGACTTGTTCCTATGGAAATTCTGGGATCTGGCCAATAGGGTCTGGGATTTTTGGAACCAAGCCATTTCTCAAGGGATTCGTATGAAACTCGGAATGTAGGACTAATGTGTGACTATAAGACTTGTTCCTATGGAAATTCTGGGATCTGGCCAATAGGGTCTGGGATTTTTGGAACCAAGCCATTTCTCAACGGATTCGCATGAAATTCGGAATGTAGGACTAATATGTGACTGTAAGGCTTGTTCCTATGGAAATTCTAGGATCTGGCCCATAGGGTCTGGGATTTTTGGAACCAAGCCATTTCTCAAGGGATTTGTATGAAACTCGGAATGTAGGAGTAATATGTGACTATAAGACTTGTTCCTATGGAAATTCTGAGATCTGGCCAACAGGGTCTGGGATTTTTAGAACCAAGCCATTTCTCAAGGGATTTGTATGAAACTCGGAATGTAGGAGTAATATGTGACTATAAGACTTGTTCCTATGGAAATTCTGGGATCTGGCCAATAGGGTCTGGGATTTTTGGAACCAAGCCATTTCTCAAGGGATTCGTATGAAACTCGGAATGTGGGACTAATATGTGACTATAAGACTTTTTCCTATGGAAATTCTGGGATCTGGCCAATAGGGTCTGTGATTTTTGGAACCAAGCCATTTCTCAAGGGATTTGTATGAAACTCGGAATGTGGGAGTTATATATGACTATAAGACTTGTTCCTTTGGAAATTCTGGGATCTGGCCAATAGGGTCTGGGATTTATGGAACCAAGCCATTTCTCAAGGGATTCGTATGAAACTTGGAAAGTAGGACTAATATGTGACTATAAGACTTGTTCCTATGGAAATTCTGGGATCTGGCAATAGGGTCTGGTATTTTTGGAACCAAGCCATTTCTCAAGGGATTCGTATGAAACTCGGAATGTAGGACTAATATGTGACTATAAGACTTGTTCCTATGGAAATTCTGGGATCTGGCCAATAGGGTCTGGGATTTTTGGAACCAAGCCATTTCTCAAGGGATTCGTATGAAACTCGGAATGTAGGACTAATGTGTGACTATAAGACTTGTTCCTATGGAAATTCTGGGATCTGGCCAATAGGGTCTGGGATTTTTGGAACCAAGCCATTTCTCAACGGATTCGCATGAAATTCGGAATGTAGGACAAATATGTGACTGTAAGGCTTGTTCCTATGGAAATTCTAGGATCTGGCCCATAGGGTCTGGGATTTTTGGAACCAAGCCATTTCTCAAGGGATTTGTATGAAACTCGGAATGTAGGAGTAATATGTGACTATAAGACTTGTTCCTATGGAAATTCTGGGATCTGGCCAACAGGGTCTGGGATTTTTAGAACCAAGCCATTTCTCAAGGGATTCGTATGAAACTCGGAATGTAGGACTAATATGTGACTCTAAGACTTGTTCCTATGGAAATTCTGGGATCTGGACAATAGGGCCTAGGATTTTTGGAACCAAGCCATTTCTCAAGGGATTTGTATGAAACTCGGAAAGTAGGACTAATATGTGGCTATAAGACTTGTTCCTATGGAAATTCTGGGATCTGGCCAATAGGGTCTGGGATTTTTGGAACCAAGCCATTTCTCAAGGGATTCGTATGAAACTCGGAATGTAGGACTAATGTGTGACTATAAGACTTGTTCCTATGGAAATTCTGGGATCTGGCCAATAGGGTCTGGGATTTTTGGAACCAAGCCATTTCTCAAGGGATTCGTATGAAACTCGGAAAGTAGGACTAATATGTGGCTATAAGACTTGTTCCTATGGAAATTCTGGGATCTGGCCAATAGGGTCTGGGATTTTTGGAACCAAGCAATTTCTCAAGGGATTTGTATGAAACTCGGAATGTAGGAGTAATATGTGACTATAAGACTTGTTCCTATGGAAATTCTGGGATCTGGCCAATAGGGTCTGGGATTTTTGGAACCAAGCCATTTCTCAAGGGATTCGTATGAAACTCGGAATGTGGGACTAATATGTGACTATAAGACTTTTTCCTATGGAAATTCTGGGATCTGGACAATAGGGCCTAGGATTTTTGGAACCAAGCCATTTCTCAAGGGATTCGTATGAAACTCGGAATGTAGGAGTAATATGTGACTATAAGACTTGTTCCTATGGAAATTCTGGGATCTGGCCAATAGGGTCTGGGATTTTTAGAACCAAGCCATTTCTAGAGGGATTCGTATGAAACTCGGAATGTAGGAGTAATATGTGACTATAAGACTTGTTCCTATGGAAATTCTGGGATCTGGACAATAGGGTCTGGGATTTTTGGAACCAAGCCATTTCTCAAGGGATTTGTATGAAACTCGGAATGTGGGAGTTATATGTGACTATAAGACTTGTTCCTTTGGAAATTCTGGGATCTGGCCAATAGGGTCTGGGATTTTTGGAACCAAGCCATTTCTCAAGGGATTCGTATGAAACTCGGAAAGTAGGACTAATATGTGACTATAAGACTTGTTCCTATGGAAATTTTGGGATCTGGCAATAGGGTCTGGGATTTTTGGAACCAAGCCATTTCTCAAGGGATTCGTATGAAACTTGGAAAGTAGGACTAATATGTGACTATAAGACTTGTTCCTATGGAAATTTTGGGATCTGGCAATAGGGTCTGGGATTTTTGGAACCAAGCCATTTCTCAAGGGATTCGTATGAAACTCGGAATGTAGGAGAAATATGTGACTTTAAGACTTGTTCCTATGGAAATTCTGGGATCTGGCCAATAGGGTCAGGGATTTTTGGAACAAGCCATTTCTCAAGGGATTCGTATGAAACTCGGAATGTAGGACTAATGTTTAACTATAAGACTTGCTCCTATGGAAATTCTGGGATCTGGCCAATAGTGTCTGGGATTTTTGGAACCAAGCCATTTCTCTAGGGATTCGCATGAAATTCGGAAAGTAGGACTAATATGTGACTGTAGGGCTTGTTCCTATGGAAATTCTAGGATCTGGCCAATAGGGTCTGGGATTTTTGGAACCAAGCCATTTCTCAAGGGATTTGTATGAAACTCGGAATGTAGGAGTAATATGTGACTATAAGACTTGTTCCTATGGAAATTCTGGGATCTGGCCAACAGGGTCTGGGATTTTTAGAACCAAGCCATTTCTCAAGGGATTCGTATGAAACTCGGAATGTAGGACTAATATGTGACTATAAGACTTGTTCCTATGGAAATTCTGGAATCTGGACAATAGGGCCTAGGATTTTTGGAACCAAGCCATTTCTCAAGGGATTCGTATGAAACTCGGAATGTAGGAGTAATATGTGACTATAAGACTTGTTCCTATGGAAATTCTGGGATCTGGCCAATAGGGTCTGGGATTTTTAGAACCAAGCCATTTCTAGAGGGATTCGTATGAAACTCGGAATGTAGGACTAATATGTGACTATAAGACTTGTTCCTATGGAAATTTTGGGATCTGGCAATAGGGTCTGGGATTTTTAGAACCAAGCCATTTCTCAAGGGATTCGTATGAAACTCGGAATGTAGGACTAAGATGTGACTATAAGATTTCTTCCTAAGCAATTTCTCAAGCAATTCGTATGAAACTCGGAAAGTAGGACTAATATGTGACTTTAAGACTTGTTCCTATGGAAATTCTGGGATCTGGCAATTAGGTCTGGGATTTTTGGAACCAAGCCATTTCTCAAGGGATTCGTATGAAACTCGGAATGTAGGACTAATATGTGACTATAAGACTTGTTCCTATGGAAATTCTGGGATCTGGCCAAAAGGGTCTGGGATTTTGGGAACCAAGCCATTTCTCAAGGGATTCGTATGAAACTCGGTATGTAGAACTAATATGTGACTATTAAACTTGTTCCTATGGAAATTCTGGGATCTGGCCAATAGGGTCTGGGATTTTTGGAACCAAGCCATTTCTCAAGGGATTCGTATGAAACTCGGAATGTAGGACTAATATGTGACTATAAGACTTGTTCCTATGGAAATTCTGGGATCTGGCCAATAGGGTCTGGGATTTTTGGAACCAAGCCATTTCTCAAGGGATTCGTATGAAACTCGGAATGTAGGACTAATGTGTGACTATAAGACTTGTTCCTATGGAAATTCTGGGATCTGGCCAATAGGGTCTGGGATTTTTGGAACCAAGCCATTTCTCAACGGATTCGCATGAAATTCGGAATGTAGGACTAATATGTGACTGTAAGGCTTGTTCCTATGGAAATTCTAGGATCTGGCCCATAGGGTCTGGGATTTTTGGAACCAAGCCATTTCTCAAGGGATTTGTATGAAACTCGGAATGTAGGAGTAATATGTGACTATAAGACTTGTTCCTATGGAAATTCTGGGATCTGGCCAATAGGGTCTGGGATTTTTGGAACCAAGCCATTTCTCAAGGGATTCGTATGAAACTCGGAATGTGGGACTAATATGTGACTATAAGACTTTTGCCTATGTAAATTCTGGGATCTGGCCAATAGGGTCTGTGATTTTTGGAACCAAGCCATTTCTCAAGGGATTTGTATGAAACTCGGAATGTGGGAGTTATATGTGACTATAAGACTTGTTCCTTTGGAAATTCTGGGATCTGGCCAATAGGGTCTGGGATTTTTGGAACCAAGCCATTTCTCAAGGGATTCGTATGAAACTCGGAAAGTAGGACTAATATGTGGCTATAAGACTTGTTCCTATGGAAATTCTGGGATCTGGCCAATAGGGTCTGGGATTTTTGGAACCAAGCCATTTCTCAAGGGATTTGTATGAAACTCGGAATGTAGGAGTAATATGTGACTATAAGACTTGTTCCTATGGAAATTCTGGGATCTGGCCAATAGGGTCTGGGATTTTTGGAACCAAGCCATTTCTCAAGGGATTCGTATGAAACTCGGAATGTGGGACTAATATGTGACTATAAGACTTTTTCCTATGGAAATTCTGGGATCTGGACAATAGGGCCTAGGATTTTTGGAACCAAGCCATTTCTCAAGGGATTCGTATGAAACTCGGAATGTAGGAGTAATATGTGACTATAAGACTTGTTCCTATGGAAATTCTGGGATCTGGCCAATAGGGTCTGGGATTTTTAGAACCAAGCCATTTCTAGAGGGATTCGTATGAAACTCGGAATGTAGGAGTAATATGTGACTATAAGACTTGTTCCTATGGAAATTCTGGGATCTGGACAATAGGGTCTGGGATTTTTGGAACCAAGCCATTTCTCAAGGGATTTGTATGAAACTCGGAATGTGGGAGTTATATGTGACTATAAGACTTGTTCCTTTGGAAATTCTGGGATCTGGCCAATAGAGTCTGGGATTTTTGGAACCAAGCCATTTCTCAAGGGATTCGTATGAAACTCGGAAAGTAGGACTAATATGTGACTATAAGACTTGTTCCTATGGAAATTTTGGGATCTGGCAATAGGGTCTGGGATTTTTGGAACCAAGCCATTTCTCAAGGGATTCGTATGAAACTTGGAAAGTAGGACTAATATGTGACTATAAGACTTGTTCCTATGGAAATTTTGGGATCTGGCAATAGGGTCTGGGATTTTTGGAACCAAGCCATTTCTCAAGGGATTCGTATGAAACTCGGAATGTAGGAGAAATATGTGACTTTAAGACTTGTTCCTATGGAAATTCTGGGATCTGGCCAATAGGGTCAGGGATTTTTGGAACAAGCCATTTCTCAAGGGATTCGTATGAAACTCGGAATGTAGGACTAATGTGTAACTATAAGACTTGCTCCTATGGAAATTCTGGGATCTGGCCAATAGTGTCTGGGATTTTTGGAACCAAGCCATTTCTCTAGGGATTCGCATGAAATTCGGAAAGTAGGACTAATATGTGACTGTAAGGCTTGTTCCTATGGAAATTCTAGGATCTGGCCAATAGGGTCTGGGATTTTTGGAACCAAGCCATTTCTCAAGGGATTTGTATGAAACTCGGAATGTAGGAGTAATATGTGACTATAAGACTTGTTCCTATGGAAATTCTGGGATCTGGCCAACAGGGTCTGGGATTTTTAGAACCAAGCCATTTCTCAAGGGATTCGTATGAAACTCGGAATGTAGGACTAATATGTGACTATAAGACTTGTTCCTATGGAAATTCTGGGATCTGGACAATAGGGCCTAGGATTTTTGGAACCAAGCCATTTCTCAAGGGATTCGTATGAAACTCGGAATGTAGGAGTAATATGTGACTATAAGACTTGTTCCTATGGAAATTCTGGGATCTGGCCAATAGGGTCTGGGATTTTTAGAACCAAGCCATTTCTAGAGGGATTCGTATGAAACTCGGAATGTAGGACTAATATGTGACTATAAGACTTGTTCCTATGGAAATTTTGGGATCTGGCAATAGGGTCTGGGATTTTTAGAACCAAGCCATTTCTCAAGGGATTCGTATGAAACTCGGAATGTAGGACTAAGATGTGACTATAAGATTTCTTCCTAAGCAATTTCTCAAGCAATTCGTATGAAACTCGGAAAGTAGGACTAATATGTGACTATAAGACTTGTTCCTATGGAAATTCTGGGATCTGGCAATTAGGTCTGGGATTTTTGGAACCAAGCCATTTCTCAAGGGATTCGTATGAAACTCGGAATGTAGGACTAATATGTGACTATAAGACTTGTTCCTATGGAAATTCTGGGATCTGGCCAAAAGGGTCTGGGATTTTGGGAACCAAGCCATTTCTCAAGGGATTCGTATGAAACTCGGTATGTAGAACTATATGTGACTATTAAACTTGTTCCTATGGAAATTCTGGGATCTGGCCAATAGGGTCTGGGATTTTTGGAACCAAGCCATTTCTCAAGGGATTCGTATGAAACTCGGAATGTAGGACTAATATGTGACTATAAGACTTGTTCCTATGGAAATTCTGGGATCTGGCCAATAGGGTCTGGGATTTTTGGAACCAAGCCATTTCTCAAGGGATTCGTATGAAACTCGGAATGTAGGACTAATGTGTGACTATAAGACTTGTTCCTATGGAAATTCTGGGATCTGGCCAATAGGGTCTGGGATTTTTGGAACCAAGCCATTTCTCAACGGATTCGCATGAAATTCGGAATGTAGGACTAATATGTGACTGTAAGGCTTGTTCCTATGGAAATTCTAGGATCTGGCCAATAGGGTCTGGGATTTTTGGAACCAAGCCATTTCTCAAGGGATTTGTATGAAACTCGGAATGTAGGAGTAATATGTGACTATAAGACTTGTTCCTATGGAAATTCTGGGATCTGGCCAACAGGGTCTGGGATTTTTAGAACCAAGCCATTTCTCAAGGGATTCGTATGAAACTCGGAATGTAGGACTAATATGTGACTATAAGACTTGTTCCTATGGAAATTCTGGGATCTGGACAATAGGGCCTAGGATTTTTGGAACCAAGCCATTTCTCAAGGGATTCGTATGAAACTCGGAATGTAGGAGTAATATGTGACTATAAGACTTGTTCCTATGGAAATTCTGGGATCTGGCCAATAGGGTCTGGGATTTTTAGAACCAAGCCATTTCTAGAGGGATTCGTATGAAACTCGGAATGTAGGACTAATATGTGACTATAAGACTTGTTCCTATGGAAATTTTGGGATCTGGCAATAGGGTCTGGGATTTTTAGAACCAAGCCATTTCTCAAGGGATTCGTATGAAACTCGGAATGTAGGATTAAGATGTGACTATAAGATTTCTTCCTAAGCAATTTCTCAAGGGATTCGTATGAAACTCGGTATGTAGAACTAATATGTGACTATTAAACTTGTTCCTATGGAAATTCTGGGATCTGGCCAATAGGGTCTGGGATTTTTGGAACCAAGCCATTTCTCAAGGGATTCGTATGAAACTCGGAATGTAGGACTAATATGTGACTATAAGACTTGTTCTTATGGAAATTCTGGGATCTGGCCAATAGGGTCTGGGATTTTTGGAACCAAGCCATTTCTCAAGGGATTCGTATGAAACTCGGAATGTAGGACTAATGTGTGACTATAAGACTTGTTCCTATGGAAATTCTGGGATCTGGCCAATAGGGTCTGGGATTTTTGGAACCAAGCCATTTCTCAACGGATTCGCATGAAATTCGGAATGTAGGACTAATATGTGACTGTAAGGCTTGTTCCTATGGAAATTTTGGGATCTGGCAATAGGGTCTGGGATTTTTAGAACCAAGCCATTTCTCAAGGGATTCGTATGAAACTCGGAATGTAGGACTAAGATGTGACTATAAGATTTCTTCCTAAGCAATTTCTCAAGGGATTCGTATGAAACTCGGTATGTAGAATTAATATGTGACTATTAAACTTGTTCCTATGGAAATTCTGGGATCTGGCCAATAGGGTCTGGGATTTTTGGAACCAAGCCATTTCTCAAGGGATTCGTATGAAACCCGGAATGTAGGACTAATATGTGACTATAAGACTTGTTCCTATGGAAATTCTGGGATCTGGCCAAAAGGGTCTGGGATTTTTGGAACCAAGCCATTTCTCAAGGGATTCGTATGAAACTCGGAATGTAGGACTAATATGTGACTATAAGACTTGTTCCTATGGAAATTCTGGGATCTGGCCAATAGGGTCTGGGATTTTTGGAACCAAGCCATTTCTCAAGGGATTCGTATGAAACTCGGAATGTAGGACTAATATGTGACTATAAGACTTGTTCCTATGGAAATTCTGGGATCTGGCCAATAGGGTCTGGGATTTTTGGAACCAAGCCATTTCTCAAGGGATTCGTATGAAACTCGGAATGTAGGACTAATATGTGACTATAAGACTTGTTCCTATGGAAATTCTGGGATCTGGCCAATAGGGTCTGGGATTTTTGGAACCAAGCCATTTCTCAAGGGATTCGTATGAAACTCGGAATGTAGGACTAATATGTGACTATAAGACTTGTTCCTATGGAAATTCTGGGATCTGGCCAATAGGGTCTGGGATTTTTGGAACCAAGCCATTTCTCAAGGGATTCGTATGAAACTCGGAATGTAGGACTAATATGTGACTATTAAACTTGTTCCTATGGAAATTCTGGGATATGGCCAATAGGGTCTGGGATTTTTGGAACCGAGCCATTTCTCAAGGGATTCGTATGAAACTCGGAATGTAGGACTAATATGTGACTATAAGACTTGTTCCTATGGAAATTCTGGGATCTGGCCAATAGGGTCTGGGATTTTTGGAACCAAGCCATTTCTCAAGGGATTCGTATGAAACTCGGAATGTAGGACTAATATGTGTCTATAAGACTTGTTCCTATGGAAATTCTGGGATCTGGCCAATAGGGTCTGGGATTTTTGGAACCAAGCCATTTCTCAAGGGATTCGTATGAAACTCGGAATGTAGGACTAATGTGTGACTATAAGACTTGTTCCTATGGAAATTCTGGGATCTGGCCAATAGGGTCTGGGATTTTTGGAACCAAGCCATTTCTCAACGGATTCGCATGAAATTCGGAATGTAGGACTAATATGTGACTGTAAGGCTTGTTCCTATGGAAATTTTGGGATCTGGCAATAGGGTCTGGGATTTTTAGAACCAAGCCATTTCTCAAGGGATTCGTATGAAACTCGGAATGTAGGACTAAGATGTGACTATAAGATTTCTTCCTAAGCAATTTCTCAAGGGATTCGTATGAAACTCGGTATGTAGAACTAATATGTGACTATTAAACTTGTTCCTATGGAAATTCTGGGATCTGGCCAATAGGGTCTGGGATTTTTGGAACCAAGCCATTTCTCAAGGGATTCGTATGAAACTCGGAATGTAGGACTAATATGTGACTATAAGACTTGTTCCTATGGAAATTCTGGGATCTGGCCAAAAGGGTCTGGGATTTTGGGAACCAAGCCATTTCTCAAGGGATTCGTATGAAACTCGGTATGTAGAACTAATATGTGACTATTAAACTTGTTCCTATGGAAATTCTGGGATCTGGCCAATAGGGTCTGGGATTTTTGGAACCAAGCCATTTCTCAAGGGATTCGTATGAAACTCGGAATGTAGGACTAATATGTGACTATAAGACTTGTTCCTATGGAAATTCTGGGATCTGGCCAATAGGGTCTGGGATTTTTGGAACCAAGCCATTTCTCAAGGGATTCGTATGAAACTCGGAATGTAGGACTAATGTGTGACTATAAGACTTGTTCCTATGGAAATTCTGGGATCTGGCCAATAGGGTCTGGGATTTTTGGAACCAAGCCATTTCTCAACGGATTCGCATGAAATTCGGAATGTAGGACTAATATGTGACTGTAAGGCTTGTTCCTATGGAAATTCTAGGATCTGGCCAATAGGGTCTGGGATTTTTGGAACCAAGCCATTTCTCAAGGGATTTGTATGAAACTCGGAATGTAGGAGTAATATGTGACTATAAGACTTGTTCCTATGGAAATTCTGGGATCTGGCCAACAGGGTCTGGGATTTTTAGAACCAAGCCATTTCTCAAGGGATTCGTATGAAACTCGGAATGTAGGACTAATATGTGACTATAAGACTTGTTCCTATGGAAATTCTGGGATCTGGACAATAGGGCCTAGGATTTTTGGAACCAAGCCATTTCTCAAGGGATTCGTATGAAACTCGGAATGTAGGAGTAATATGTGACTATAAGACTTGTTCCTATGGAAATTCTGGGATCTGGCCAATAGGGTCTGGGATTTTTAGAACCAAGCCATTTCTAGTGGGATTCGTATGAAACTCGGAATGTAGGACTAATATGTGACTATAAGACTTGTTCCTATGGAAATTTTGGGATCTGGCAATAGGGTCTGGGATTTTTAGAACCAAGCCATTTCTCAAGGGATTCGTATGAAACTCGGAATGTAGGACTAAGATGTGACTATAAGATTTCTTCCTAAGCAATTTCTCAAGGGATTCGTATGAAACTCGGTATGTAGAACTAATATGTGACTATTAAACTTGTTCCTATGGAAATTCTGGGATCTGGCCAATAGGGTCTGGGATTTTTGGAACCAAGCCATTTCTCAAGGGATTCGTATGAAACTCGGAATGTAGGACTAATATGTGACTATAAGACTTGTTCCTATGGAAATTCTGGGATCTGGCCAATAGGGTCTGGGATTTTTGGAACCAAGCCATTTCTCAAGGGATTCGTATGAAACTCGGAATGTAGGACTAATGTGTGACTATAAGACTTGTTCCTATGGAAATTCTAGGATCTGGCCCATAGGGTCTGGGATTTTTGGAACCAAGCCATTTCTCAAGGGAGTTGTATGAAACTCGGAATGTAGGAGTAATATGTGACTATAAGACTTGTTCCTATGGAAATTCTGGGATCTGGCCAACAGGGTCTGGGATTTTTAGAACCAAGCCATTTCTCAAGGGATTTGTATGAAACTCGGAATGTAGGAGTAATATGTGACTATAAGACTTGTTCCTATGGAAATTCTGGGATCTGGCCAATAGGGTCTGGGATTTTTGGAACCAAGCCATTTCTCAAGGGATTCGTATGAAACTCGGAATGTGGGACTAATATGTGACTATAAGACTTTTTCCTATGGAAATTCTGGGATCTGGCCAATAGGGTCTGTGATTTTTGGAACCAAGCCATTTCTCAAGGGATTTGTATGAAACTCGGAATGTGGGAGTTATATATGACTATAAGACTTGTTCCTTTGGAAATTCTGGGATCTGGCCAATAGGGTCTGGGATTTATGGAACCAAGCCATTTCTCAAGGGATTCGTATGAAACTCGGAAAGTAGGACTAATATGTGACTATAAGACTTGTTCCTATGGAAATTCTGGGATCTGGCAATAGGGTCTGGTATTTTTGGAACCAAGCCATTTCTCAAGGGATTCGTATGAAACTCGGAATGTAGGACTAATATGTGACTATAAGACTTGTTCCTATGGAAATTCTGGGATCTGGCCAATAGGGTCTGGGATTTTTGGAACCAAGCCATTTCTCAAGGGATTCGTATGAAACTCGGAATGTAGGACTAATGTGTGACTATAAGACTTGTTCCTATGGAAATTCTGGGATCTGGCCAATAGGGTCTGGGATTTTTGGAACCAAGCCATTTCTCAACGGATTCGCATGAAATTCGGAATGTAGGACTAATATGTGACTGTAAGGCTTGTTCCTATGGAAATTCTAGGATCTGGCCCATAGGGTCTGGGATTTTTGGAACCAAGCCATTTCTCAAGGGATTTGTATGAAACTCGGAATGTAGGAGTAATATGTGACTATAAGACTTGTTCCTATGGAAATTCTGGGATCTGGCCAACAGGGTCTGGGATTTTTAGAACCAAGCCATTTCTCAAGCGATTCGTATGAAACTCGGAATGTAGGACTAATATGTGACTCTAAGACTTGTTCCTATGGAAATTCTGGGATCTGGACAATAGGGCCTAGGATTTTTGGAACCAAGCCATTTCTCAAGGGATTCGTATGAAACTCGGAAAGTAGGACTAATATGTGGCTATAAGACTTGTTCCTATGGAAATTCTGGGATCTGGCCAATAGGGTCTGGGATTTTTGGAACCAAGCCATTTCTCAAGGGATTCGTATGAAACTCGGAAAGTAGGACTAATATGTGGCTATAAGACTTGTTCCTATGGAAATTCTGGGATCTGGCCAATAGGGTCTGGGATTTTTGGAACCAAGCCATTTCTCAAGGGATTTGTATGAAACTCGGAATGTAGGAGTAATATGTGACTATAAGACTTGTTCCTATGGAAATTCTGGGATCTGGCCAATAGGGTCTGGGATTTTTGGAACCAAGCCATTTCTCAAGGGATTCGTATGAAACTCGGAATGTGGGACTAATATGTGACTATAAGACTTTTTCCTATGGAAATTCTGGGATCTGGACAATAGGGCCTAGGATTTTTGGAACCAAGCCATTTCTCAAGGGATTCGTATGAAACTCGGAATGTAGGAGTAATATGTGACTATAAGACTTGTTCCTATGGAAATTCTGGGATCTGGCCAATAGGGTCTGGGATTTTTAGAACCAAGCCATTTCTAGAGGGATTCGTATGAAACTCGGAATGTAGGAGTAATATGTGACTATAAGACTTGTTCCTATGGAAATTCTGGGATCTGGACAATAGGGTCTGGGATTTTTGGAACCAAGCCATTTCTCAAGGGATTTGTATGAAACTCGGAATGTGGGAGTTATATGTGACTATAAGACTTGTTCCTTTGGAAATTCTGGGATCTGGCCAATAGGGTCTGGGATTTTTGGAACCAAGCCATTTCTCAAGGGATTCGTATGAAACTCGGAAAGTAGGACTAATATGTGACTATAAGACTTGTTCCTATGGAAATTTTGGGATCTGGCAATAGGGTCTGGGATTTTTGGAACCAAGCCATTTCTCAAGGGATTCGTATGAAACTTGGAAAGTAGGACTAATATGTGACTATAAGACTTGTTCCTATGGAAATTTTGGGATCTGGCAATAGGGTCTGGGATTTTTGGAACCAAGCCATTTCTCAAGGGATTCGTATGAAACTCGGAATGTAGGAGAAATATGTGACTTTAAGACTTGGTCCTATGGAAATTCTGGGATCTGGCCAATAGGGTCAGGGATTTTTGGAACAAGCCATTTCTCAAGGGATTCGTATGAAACTCGGAATGTAGGACTAATGTGTAACTATAAGACTTGCTCCTATGGAAATTCTGGGATCTGGCCAATAGTGTCTGGGATTTTTGGAACCAAGCCATTTCTCTAGGGATTCGCATGAAATTCGGAAAGTAGGACTAATATGTGACTGTAAGGCTTGTTCCTATGGAAATTCTAGGATCTGGCCAATAGGGTCTGGGATTTTTGGAACCAAGCCATTTCTCAAGGGATTTGTATGAAACTCGGAATGTAGGAGTAATATGTGACTATAAGACTTGTTCCTATGGAAATTCTGGGATCTGGCCAACAGGGTCTGGGATTTTTAGAACCAAGCCATTTCTCAAGGGATTCGTATGAAACTCGGAATGTAGGACTAATTTGTGACTATAAGACTTGTTCCTATGGAAATTCTGGGATCTGGACAATAGGGCCTAGGATTTTTGGAACCAAGCCATTTCTCAAGGGATTCGTATGAAACTCGGAATGTAGGAGTAATATGTGACTATAAGACTTGTTCCTATGGAAATTCTGGGATCTGGCCAATAGGGTCTGGGATTTTTAGAACCAAGCCATTTCTAGAGGGATTCGTATGAAACTCGGAATGTAGGACTAATATGTGACTATAAGACTTGTTCCTATGGAAATTTTGGGATCTGGCAATAGGGTCTGGGACTTTTAGAACCAAGCCATTTCTCAAGGGATTCGTATGAAACTCGGAATGTAGGACTAAGATGTGACTATAAGATTTCTTCCTAAGCAATTTCTCAAGCAATTCGTATGAAACTCGGAAAGTAGGACTAATATGTGACTATAAGACTTGTTCCTATGGAAATTCTGGGATCTGGCAATTAGGCCTGGGATTTTTGGAACCAAGCCATTTCTCAAGGGATTCGTATGAAACTCGGAATGTAGGACTAATATGTGACTATAAGACTTGTTCCTATGGAAATTCTGGGATCTGGCCAAAAGGGTCTGGGATTTTGGGAACCAAGCCATTTCTCAAGGGATTCGTATGAAACTCGGTATGTAGAACTAATATGTGACTATTAAACTTGTTCCTATGGAAATTCTGGGATCTGGCCAATAGGGTCTGGGATTTTTGGAACCAAGCCATTTCTCAAGGGATTCGTATGAAACTCGGAATGTAGGACTAATATGTGACTATAAGACTTGTTCCTATGGAAATTCTGGGATCTGGCCAATAGGGTCTGGGATTTTTGGAACCAAGCCATTTCTCAAGGGATTCGTATGAAACTCGGAATGTAGGACTAATGTGTGACTATAAGACTTGTTCCTATGGAAATTCTGGGATCTGGCCAATAGGGTCTGGGATTTTTGGAACCAAGCCATTTCTCAACGGATTCGCATGAAATTCGGAATGTAGGACTAATATGTGACTGTAAGGCTTGTTCCTATGGAAATTCTAGGATCTGGCCCATAGGGTCTGGGATTTTTGGAACCAAGCCATTTCTCAAGGGATTTGTATGAAACTCGGAATGTAGGAGTAATATGTGACTATAAGACTTGTTCCTATGGAAATTCTGGGATCTGGCCAACAGGGTCTGGGATTTTTAGAACCAAGCCATTTCTCAAGGGATTTGTATGAAACTCGGAATGTAGGAGTAATATGTGACTATAAGACTTGTTCCTATGGAAATTCTGGGATCTGGCCAATAGGGTCTGGGATTTTTGGAACCAAGCCATTTCTCAAGGGATTCGTATGAAACTCGGAATGTGGGACTAATATGTGACTATAAGACTTGTTCCTATGGAAATTCTGGGATCTGGCCAATAGGGTCTGGGATTTTTGGAACCAAGCCATTTCTCAAGGGATTTGTATGAAACTCGGAATGTGGGAGTTATATGTGACTATAAGACTTGTTCCTTTGGAAATTCTGGGATCTGGCCAATAGGGTCTGGGATTTTTGGAACCAAGCCATTTCTCAAGGGATTCGTATGAAACTCGGAAAGTAGGACTAATATGTGACTATAAGACTTGTTCCTATGGAAATTTTGGGATCTGGCAATAGGGTCTGGGATTTTTGGAACCAAGCCATTTCTCAAGGGATTCGTATGAAACTTGGAAAGTAGGACTAATATGTGACTATAAGACTTGTTCCTATGGAAATTTTGGGATCTGGCAATAGGGTCTGGGATTTTTGGAACCAAGCCATTTCTCAAGGGATTTGTATGAAACTCGGAATGTAGGAGAAATATGTGACTTTAAGACTTGTTCCTATGGAAATTCTGGGATCTGGCCAATAGGGTCAGGGATTTTTGGAACAAGCCATTTCTCAAGGGATTCGTATGAAACTCGGAATGTAGGACTAATGTGTAACTATAAGACTTGCTCCTATGGAAATTCTGGGATCTGGCCAATAGTGTCTGGGATTTTTGGAACCAAGCCATTTCTCTAGGGATTCGCATGAAATTCGGAAAGTAGGACTAATATGTGACTGTAAGGCTTGTTCCTATGGAAATTCTAGGATCTGGCCAATAGGGTCTGGGATTTTTGGAACCAAGCCATTTCTCAAGGGATTTGTATGAAACTCGGAATGTAGGAGTAATATGTGACTATAAGACTTGTTCCTATGGAAATTCTGGGATCTGGCCAACAGGGTCTGGGATTTTTAGAACCAAGCCATTTCTCAAGGGATTCGTATGAAACTCGGAATGTAGGACTAATATGTGACTATAAGACTTGTTCCTATGGAAATTCTGGGATCTGGACAATAGGGCCTAGGATTTTTGGAACCAAGCCATTTCTCAAGGGATTCGTATGAAACTCGGAATGTAGGAGTAATATGTGACTATAAGACTTGTTCCTATGGAAATTCTGGGATCTGGCCAATAGGGTCTGGGATTTTTAGAACCAAGCCATTTCTAGAGGGATTCGTATGAAACTCGGAATGTAGGACTAATATGTGACTATAAGACTTGTTCCTATGGAAATTTTGGGATCTGGCAATAGGGTCTGGGATTTTTAGAACCAAGCCATTTCTCAAGGGATTCGTATGAAACTCGGAATGTAGGACTAAGATGTGACTATAAGATTTCTTCCTAAGCAATTTCTCAAGCAATTCGTATGAAACTCGGAAAGTAGGACTAATATGTGACTATAAGACTTGTTCCTATGGAAATTCTGGGATCTGGCAATTAGGTCTGGGATTTTTGGAACCAAGCCATTTCTCAAGGGATTCGTATGAAACTCGGAATGTAGGACTAATATGTGACTATAAGACTTGTTCCTATGGAAATTCTGGGATCTGGCCAAAAGGGTCTGGGATTTTGGGAACCAAGCCATTTCTCAAGGGATTCGTATGAAACTCGGTATGTAGAACTAATATGTGACTATTAAACTTGTTCCTATGGAAATTCTGGGATCTGGCCAATAGGGTCTGGGATTTTTGGAACCAAGCCATTTCTCAAGGGATTCGTATGAAACTCGGAATGTAGGACTAATATGTGACTATAAGACTTGTTCCTATGGAAATTCTGGGATCTGGCCAATAGGGTCTGGGATTTTTGGAACCAAGCCATTTCTCAAGGGATTCGTATGAAACTCGGAATGTAGGACTAATGTGTGACTATAAGACTTGTTCCTATGGAAATTCTGGGATCTGGCCAATAGGGTCTGGGATTTTTGGAACCAAGCCATTTCTCAACGGATTCGCATGAAATTCGGAATGTAGGACTAATATGTGACTGTAAGGCTTGTTCCTATGGAAATTCTAGGATCTGGCCCATAGGGTCTGGGATTTTTGGAACCAAGCCATTTCTCAAGGGATTTGTATGAAACTCGGAATGTAGGAGTAATATGTGACTATAAGACTTGTTCCTATGGAAATTCTGGGATCTGGCCAACAGGGTCTGGGATTTTTAGAACCAAGCCATTTCTCAAGGGATTTGTATGAAACTCGGAATGTAGGAGTAATATGTGACTATAAGACTTGTTCCTATGGAAATTCTGGGATCTGGCCAATAGGGTCTGGGATTTTTGGAACCAAGCCATTTCTCAAGGGATTCGTATGAAACTCGGAATGTGGGACTAATATGTGACTATAAGACTTTTTCCTATGGAAATTCTGGGATCTGGCCAATAGGGTCTGTGATTTTTGGAACCAAGCCATTTCTCAAGGGATTTGTATGAAACTCGGAATGTGGGAGTTATATATGACTATAAGACTTGTTCCTTTGGAAATTCTGGGATCTGGCCAATAGGGTCTGGGATTTATGAAACCAAGCCATTTCTCAAGGGATTCGTATGAAACTCGGAAAGTAGGACTAATATGTGACTATAAGACTTGTTCCTATGGAAATTCTGGGATCTGGCAATAGGGTCTGGTATTTTTGGAACCAAGCCATTTCTCAAGGGATTCGTATGAAACTCGGAATGTAGGACTAATATGTGACTATAAGACTTGTTCCTATGGAAATTCTGGGATCTGGCCAATAGGGTCTGGGATTTTTTGAACCAAGCCATTTCTCAAGGGATTCGTATGAAACTCGGAATGTAGGACTAATGTGTGACTATAAGACTTGTTCCTATGGAAATTCTGGGATCTGGCCAATAGGGTCTGGGATTTTTGGAACCAAGCCATTTCTCAACGGATTCGCATGAAATTCGGAATGTAGGACTAATATGTGACTGTAAGGCTTGTTCCTATGGAAATTCTAGGATCTGGCCCATAGGGTCTGGGATTTTTGGAACCAAGCCATTTCTCAAGGGATTTGTATGAAACTCGGAATGTAGGAGTAATATGTGACTATAAGACTTGTTCCTATGGAAATTCTGGGATCTGGCCAACAGGGTCTGGGATTTTTAGAACCAAGCCATTTCTCAAGGGATTCGTATGAAACTCGGAATGTAGGACTAATATGTGACTCTAAGACTTGTTCCTATGGAAATTCTGGGATCTGGACAATAGGGCCTAGGATTTTTGGAACCAAGCCATTTCTCAAGGGATTCGTATGAAACTCGGAAAGTAGGACTAATATGTGGCTATAAGACTTGTTCCTATGGAAATTCTGGGATCTGGCCAATAGGGTCTGGGATTTTTGGAACCAAGCCATTTCTCAAGGGATTCGTATGAAACTCGGAAAGTAGGACTAATATGTGGCTATAAGACTTGTTCCTATGGAAATTCTGGGATCTGGCCAATAGGGTCTGGGATTTTTGGAACCAAGCCATTTCTCAAGGGATTTGTATGAAACTCGGAATGTAGGAGTAATATGTGACTATAAGACTTGTTCCTATGGAAAT
Organism: Nephrocerus scutellatus; assembly: GCA_947095585.1. NCBI lineage: Eukaryota > Metazoa > Arthropoda > Insecta > Diptera > Pipunculidae > Nephrocerus > Nephrocerus scutellatus. The sequence goes on from OX352763.1 coordinate 74,425,216, forward strand.
TCTGGGATCTGGCCAATAGGGTCTGGGATTTTTGGAACCAAGCCATTTCTCAAGGGATTCGTATGAAACTCGGAATGTGGGACTAATATGTGACTATAAGACTTTTTCCTATGGAAATTTTGGGATCTGGCCAATAGGGTCTGTGATTTTTGGAACCAAGCCATTTCTCAAGGGATTCGTATGAAACTCGGAATGTAGGACTAATGTGTGACTATAAGACTTGTTCCTATGGAAATTCTGGGATCTGGCCAATAGGGTCTGGGATTTTTGGAACCAAGCCATTTCTCAAGGGATTCGCATGAAATTCGGAAAGTAGGACTAATATGTGACTGTAAGGCTTGTTCCTATGGAAATTCTAGGATCTGGCCAATAGGGTCTGGGATTTTTGGAACCAAGCCATTTCTCAAGGGATTCGTATGAAACTCGGAATGTAGGACTAATATGTGACTATAAGACTTGTTCCTATGGAAATTCTGGGATCTGGCCAAAAGGGTCTGGGATTTTAGGAACCAAGCCATTTCTCAAGGGATTCGTATGAAACTCGGTATGTAGAACTATTATGTGACTATTAGACTTGTTCCTATGGAAATTCTGGGATCTGGCCAATAGGGTCTGGGATTTTTGGAACCAAGCCATTTCTCAAGGGATTCGTATGAAACTCGGAATGTAGGACTAATATGTGACTATAAGACTTGTTCCTATGGAAATTCTGGGATCTGGCCAATAGGGTCTGGGATTTTTGGAACCAAGCCATTTCTCAAGGGATTCGTATGAAACTCGGAATGTAGGACTAATGTGTGACTATAAGACTTGTTCCTATGGAAATTTTGGGATCTGGACAATAGGGTCTGGGATTTTTGGAACCAAGCCATTTCTCAACGGATTCGCATGAAATTCGGAATGTAGGACTAATATGTGACTGTAAGGCTTGTTCCTATGGAAATTCTAGGATCTGGCCCATAGGGTCTGGGATTTTTGGAACCAAGCCATTTCTCAACGGATTCGCATGAAATTCGGAATGTAGGACTAATATGTGACTGTAAGGCTTGTTCCTATGGAAATTCTAGGATATGGCCCATAGGGTCTGGGATTTTTGGAACCAAGCCATTTCTCAAGGGATTTGTATTAAACTCGGAATGTAGGAGTAAAATGTGACTATAAGACTTGTTGCTATGGAAATTCTGGGATCTGGCCAACAGGGTCTGGGATTTTTAGAACCAAGCCATTTCTCAAGGGATTCGTATGAAACTCGGAATGTAGGACTAATATGTGACTATAAGACTTGTTCCTATGGAAATTCTGGGATCTGGCCAATAGGGTCTGGGATTTTTGGAACCAAGCCATTTCTCAAGGGATTTGTATGAAACTCGGAATGTAGGAGTAATATGTGACTATAAGACTTGTTCCTATGGAAATTCTGGGATCTGGACAATAGGGTCTGGGATTTTTGGAACCAAGCCATTTCTCAAGGGATTCGTATGAAACTCGGAATGTGGGACTAATATGTGACTATAAGACTTTTTCCTATGGAAATTCTCGGATCTGGCCAATAGGGTCTGTGATTTTTGGAACCAAGCCATTTCTCAAGGGATTTGTATGAAACTCGGAATGTGGGAGTTATATGTGACTATAAGACTTGTTCCTTTGGAAATTCTGGGATCTGGCCAATAGGGTCTGGGATTTTTGGAACCAAGCCATTTCTCAAGGGATTCGTATGAAACTCGGAATGTGGGACTAATATGTGACTATAAGACTTTTTCCTATGGAAATTCTGGGATATGGCCAATAGGGTCTGTGATTTTTGGAACCAAGCCATTTCTCAAGGGATTTGTATGAAACTCGGAATGTGGGAGTTATATATGACTATAAGACTTGTTGCTATGGAAATTCTGGGATCTGGCCAACAGGGTCTGGGATTTTTAGAACCAAGCCATTTCTCAAGGGATTCGTATAAAACTCGGAATGTAGGACTAATATGTGACTATAAGACTTGTTCCTATGGAAATTCTGGGATCTGGCCAATAGGGTCTGGGATTTTTGGAACCAAGCCATTTCTCAAGGGATTTGTATGAAACTCGGAATGTAGGAGTAATATGTGACTATAAGACTTGTTCCTATGGAAATTCTGGGATCTGGACAATAGGGTCTGGGATTTTTGGAACCAAGCCATTTCTCAAGGGATTTGTATGAAACTCGGAATGTGGGAGTTATATGTGACTATAAGACTTGTTCCTTTGGAAATTCTGGGATCTGGCCAATAGGGTCTGGGATTTTTGGAACCAAGCCATTTCTCAAGGGATTCGTATGAAACTCGGAAAGTAGGACTAATATGTGACTATAAGACTTGTTCCTATGGAAATTTTGGGATCTGGCAATAGGGTCTGGGATTTTTGGATCCAAGCCATTTCTCAAGGGATTCGTATGAAACTTGGAAAGTAGGACTAATTTGTGACTATAAGACTTGTTCCTATGGAAATTTTGGGATCTGGCAATAGGGTCTGGGATTTTTGGAACCAAGCCATTTCTCAAGGGATTCGTATGAAACTCGGAATGTAGGAGTAATATGTGACTTTAAGACTTGTTCCTATGGAAATTCTGGGATCTGGCCAATAGGGTCAGGGATTTTTGGAACAAGCCATTTCTCAAGGGATTCGTATGAAACTCGGAATGTAGGACTAATGTGTAACTATAAGACTTGCTCCTATGGAAATTCTGGGATCTGGCCAATAGTGTCTGGGATTTTTGGAACCAAGCCATTTCTCTAGGGATTCGCATGAAATTCGGAAAGTAGGACTAATATGTGACTGTAAGGCTTGTTCCTATGGAAATTCTAGGATCTGGCCAATAGGGTCTGGGATTTTTGGAACCAAGCCATTTCTCAAGGGATTTGTATGAAACTCGGAATGTAGGAGTAATATGTGACTATAAGACTTGTTCCTATGGAAATTCTGGGATCTGGCCAACAGGGTCTGGGATTTTTAGAACCAAGCCATTTCTCAAGGGATTCGTATGAAACTCGGAATGTAGGACTAATATGTGACTATAAGACTTGTTCCTATGGAAATTCTGGACAATAGGGCCTAGGATTTTTAAACCAAGCCATTTCTCAAGGGATTCGTATGAAACTCGGAATGTAGGAGTAATATGTGACTATAAGACTTGTTCCTATGGAAATTCTGGGATCTGGCCAATAGGGTCTGGGATTTTTAGAACCAAGCCATTTCTAGAGGGATTCGTATGAAACTCGGAATGTAGGACTAATATGTGACTATAAGACTTGTTCCTATGGAAATTTTGGGATCTGGCAATAGGGTCTGGGATTTTTAGAACCAAGCCATTTCTCAAGGGATTCGTATGAAACTCGGAATGTAGGACTAAGATGTGACTATAAGATTTCTTCCTAAGCAATTTCTCAAGCAATTCGTATGAAACTCGGAAAGTAGGACTAATATGTGACTATAAGACTTGTTCCTATGGAAATTCTGGGATCTGGCAATTAGGTCTGGGATTTTTGGAACCAAGCCATTTCTCAAGGGATTCGTATGAAACTCGGAATGTAGGACTAATATGTGACTATAAGACTTGTTCCTATGGAAATTCTGGGATCTGGCCAAAAGGGTCTGGGATTTTGGGAACCAAGCCATTTCTCAAGGGATTCGTATGAAACTCGGAATGTGGGACTAATATGTGACTATAAGACTTTTTCCTATGGAAATTCTGGGATATGGCCAATAGGGTCTGTGATTTTTGGAACCAAGCCATTTCTCAAGGGATTTGTATGAAACTCGGAATGTGGGAGTTATATATGACTATAAGACTTGTTGCTATGGAAATTCTGGGATCTGGCCAACAGGGTCTGGGATTTTTAGAACCAAGCCATTTCTCAAGGGATTCGTATGAAACTCGGAATGTAGGACTAATATGTGACTATAAGACTTGTTCCTATGGAAATTCTGGGATCTGGCCAATAGGGTCTGGGATTTTTGGAACCAAGCCATTTCTCAAGGGATTTGTATGAAACTCGGAATGTAGGAGTAATATGTGACTATAAGACTTGTTCCTATGGAAATTCTGGGATCTGGACAATAGGGTCTGGGATTTTTGGAACCAAGCCATTTCTCAAGGGATTTGTATGAAACTCGGAATGTGGGAGTTATATGTGACTATAAGACTTGTTCCTTTGGAAATTCTGGGATCTGGCCAATAGGGTCTGGGATTTTTGGAACCAAGCCATTTCTCAAGGGATTCGTATGAAACTCGGAAAGTAGGACTAATATGTGACTATAAGACTTGTTCCTATGGAAATTTTGGGATCTGGCAATAGGGTCTGGGATTTTTGGATCCAAGCCATTTCCCAAGGGATTCGTATGAAACTTGGAAAGTAGGACTAATTTGTGACTATAAGACTTGTTCCTATGGAAATTTTGGGATCTGGCAATAGGGTCTGGGATTTTTGGAACCAAGCCATTTCTCAAGGGATTCGTATGAAACTCGGAATGTAGGAGTAATATGTGACTTTAAGACTTGTTCCTATGGAAATTCTGGGATCTGGCCAATAGGGTCAGGGATTTTTGGAACAAGCCATTTCTCAAGGGATTCGTATGAAACTCGGAATGTAGGACTAATGTGTAACTATAAGACTTGCTCCTATGGAAATTCTGGGATCTGTCCAATAGTGTCTGGGATTTTTGGAACCAAGCCATTTCTCTAGGGATTCGCATGAAATTCGGAAAGTAGGACTAATATGTGACTTAAGGCTTGTTCCTATGGAAATTCTAGGATCTGGCCAATAGGGTCTGGGATTTTTGGAACCAAGCCATTTCTCAAGGGATTTGTATGAAACTCGGAATGTAGGAGTAATATGTGACTATAAGACTTGTTCCTATGGAAATTCTGGGATCTGGCCAACAGGGTCTGGGATTTTTAGAACCAAGCCATTTCTCAAGGGATTCGTATGAAACTCGGAATGTAGGACTAATATGTGACTATAAGACTTGTTCCTATGGAAATTCTGGACAATAGGGCCTAGGATTTTTGAACCAAGCCATTTCTCAAGGGATTCGTATGAAACTCGGAATGTAGGAGTAATATGTGACTATAAGACTTGTTCCTATGGAAATTCTGGGATCTGGCCAATAGGGTCTGGGATTTTTAGAACCAAGCCATTTCTAGAGGGATTCGTATGAAACTCGGAATGTAGGACTAATATGTGACTATAAGACTTGTTCCTATGGAAATTTTGGGATCTGGCAATAGGGTCTGGGATTTTTAGAACCAAGCCATTTCTCAAGGGATTCGTATGAAACTCGGAATGTAGGACTAAGATGTGACTATAAGATTTCTTCCTAAGCAATTTCTCAAGCAATTCGTATGAAACTCGGAAAGTAGGACTAATATGTGACTATAAGACTTGTTCCTATGGAAATTCTGGGATCTGGCAATTAGGTCTGGGATTTTTGGAACCAAGCCATTTCTCAAGGGATTCGTATGAAACTCGGAATGTAGGACTAATATGTGACTATAAGACTTGTTCCTATGGAAATTCTGGGATCTGGCCAAAAGGGTCTGGGATTTTGGGAACCAAGCCATTTCTCAAGGGATTCGTATGAAACTCGGTATGTAGAACTAATATGTGACTATTAGACTTGTTCCTATGGAAATTCTGGGATCTGGCCAATAGGGTCTGGGATTTTTGGAACCAAGCCATATCTCAAGGGATTCGTATGAAACTCGGAATGTAGGACTAATATGTGACTATAAGACTTGTTCCTATGGAAATTCTGGGATCTGGCCAATAGGGTCTGGGATTTTTGGAACCAAGCCATTTCTCAAGGGATTCGTATGAAACTCGGAATGTAGGACTAATGTGTGACTATAAGACTTGTTCCTATGGAGATTCTAGGATCTGGCCCATAGGGTCTGGGATTTTTGGAACCAAGCCATTTCTCAAGGGATTTGTATGAAACTCGGAATGTAGGAGTAATATGTGACTATAAGACTTGTTCCTATGGAAATTCTGGGATCTGGCCAACAGGGTCTGGGATTTTTAGAACCAAGCCATTTCTCAAGGGATTTGTATGAAACTCGGAATGTAGGAGTAATATGTGACTATAAGACTTGTTCCTATGGAAATTCTGGGATCTGGCCAATAGGGTCTGGGATTTTTGGAACCAAGCCATTTCTCAAGGGATTCGTATGAAACTCGGAATGAGGGACTAATATGTGACTATAAGACTTTTTCCTATGGAAATTCTGGGATCTGGCCAATAGGGTCTGTGATTTTTGGAACCAAGCCATTTCTCAAGGGATTTGTATGAAACTCGGAATGTGGGAGTTATATATGACTATAAGACTTGTTCCTTTGGAAATTCTGGGATCTGGCCAATAGGGTCTGGGATTTTTGGAACCAAGCCATTTCTCAAGGGATTCGTATGAAACTCGGAAAGTAGGACTAATATGTGACTATAAGACTTGTTCCTATGGAAATTCTGGGATCTGGCAATAGGGTCTGGTATTTTTGGAACCAAGCCATTTCTCAAGGGATTCGTATGAAACTCGGAATGTAGGACTAATATGTGACTATAAGACTTGTTCCTATGGAAATTCTGGGATCTGGCCAATAGGGTCTGGGATTTTTGGAACCAAGCCATTTCTCAAGGGATTCGTATGAAACTCGGAATGTAGGACTAATGTGTGACTATAAGACTTGTTCCTATGTAAATTCTGGGATCTGGCCAATAGGGTCTGGGATTTTTGGAACCAAGCCATTTCTCAACGGATTCGCATGAAATTCGGAATGTAGGACTAATATGTGACTGTAAGGCTTGTTCCTATGGAAATTCTAGGATCTGGCCCATATGGTCTGGGATTTTTGGAACCAAGCCATTTCTCAAGGGATTTGTATGAAACTCGGAATGTAGGAGTAATATGTGACTATAAGACTTGTTCCTATGGAAATTCTGGGATCTGGCCAACAGGGTCTGGGATTTTTAGAACCAAGCCATTTCTCAAGGGATTCGTATGAAACTCGGAATGTAGGACTAATATGTGACTCTAAGACTTGTTCCTATGGAAATTCTGGGATCTGGACAATAGGGCCTAGGATTTTTGGAACCAAGCCATTTCTCAAGGGATTCGTATGAAACTCGGAAAGTAGGACTAATATGTGGCTATAAGACTTGTTCCTATGGAAATTCTGGGATCCGGCCAATAGGGTCTGGGATTTTTGGAACCAAGCCATTTCTCAAGGGATTCGTATGAAACTCGGAAAGTAGGACTAATATGTGACTATTAGACTTGTTCCTATGGAAATTCTGGGATCTGGACAATAGGGCCTAGGATTTTTGGAACCAAGCCATTTCTCAAGGGATTCGTATGAAACTCGGAAAGTAGGACTAATATGTGGCTATAAGACTTATTCCTATGGAAATTCTGGGATCTGGCCAATAGGGTCTGGGATTTTTGGAACCAAGCCATTTCTCAAGGGATTTGTATGAAACTCGGAATGTAGGAGTAATATGTGACTATAAGACTTGTTAATATGGAAATTCTGGGATCTGGCCAATAGGGTCTGGGATTTTTGGAACCAAGCCATTTCTCAAGGGATTCGTATGAAACTCGGAATGTGGGACTAATATGTGACTATAAGACTTTTTCCTATGGAAATTCTAGGATCTGGCCAATAGGGTCTGTGATTTTTGGAACCAAGCCATTTCTCAAGGGATTTTTATGAAACTCGGAATGTGGGAGTTATATGTGACTATAAGACTTGTTCCTTTGGAAATTCTGGGATCTGGCCAATAGGGTCTGGGATTTTTGGAACCAAGCCATTTCTCAAGGGATTCGTATGAAACTCGGAAAGTAGGACTAATATGTGGCTATAAGACTTGTTCCTATGGAAATTCTGGGATCTGGCCAATAGGGTCTGGGATTTTTGGAACCAAGCCATTTCTCAAGGGATTTGTATGAAACTCGGAATGTAGGACTAATATGTGACTATAAGACTTGTTCCTATGGAAATTCTGGGATCTGGCCAATAGGGTCTGGGATTTTTAGAACCAAGCAATTTCTCAAGCGATTCGTATGAAACTCGGAATGTAGGACTAATATGTGACTATAAGACTTGTTCCTATGGAAATTCTGGGATCTGGCCAATAGGGTCAGGGATTTTTGGAACAAGCCATTTCTCAAAGGATTCGTATGAAACTCGGAATGTAGGACTAATGTGTGACTATAAGACTTGTTCCTATGGAAATTCTGGGATCTGGCCAATAGGGTCTGGGATTTTTGGAACCAAGCCATTTCTCAAGGGATTTGTATGAAACTCGGAATGTAGGAGTAATATGTGACTATAAGACTTGTTCCTATGGAAATTCTGGGATCTGGCCAATAGGGTCTGGGATTTTTGGAACCAAGCCATTTCTCAAGGGATTCGTATGAAACTCGGAATGTGGGACTAATATGTGACTATAAGACTTTTGCCTATGTAAATTCTGGGATCTGGCCAATAGGGTCTGTGATTTTTGGAACCAAGCCATTTCTCAAGGGATTTGTATGAAACTCGGAATGTGGGAGTTATATGTGACTATAAGACTTGTTCCTTTGGAAATTCTGGGATCTGTCCAATAGGGTCTTGGATTTTTGGAACCAAGCCATTTCTCAAGGGATTCGTATGAAACTCGGAAAGTAGGACTAATATGTGACTATAAGACTTGTTCCTATGGAAATTCTGGGATCTGGCAATAGGGTCTGGGATTTTTGGAACCAAGCCATCTCTCAAGGGATTCGCATGAAACTCGGAATGTAGGACTAATATGTGACTATAAGACTTGTTCCTATGGAAATTCTGGGATCTGGCCAATAGGGTCAGGGATTTTTGGAACAAGCCATTTCTCAAGGGATTCGTATGAAACTCGGAATGTAGGACTAATGTGTGACTATAAGACTTGTTCCTATGGAAATTCTGGGATCTGGCCAATAGGGTCAGGGATTTTTGGAACAAGCCATTTCTCAAGGGATTCGTATGAAACTCGGAATGTAGGACTAATGTGTGACTATAAGACTTGTTCCTATGGAAATTCTGGGATCTGGCCAATAGGGTCTGGGATTTTTGGAACCAAGCCATTTCTCAAGGGATTTGTATGAAACTCGGAATGTAGGAGTAATATGTGACTATAAGACTTGTTCCTATGGAAATTCTGGGATCTGGCCAATAGGGTCTGGGGTTTTTGGAACCAAGCCATTTCTCAAGGGATTCGTATGAAACTCGGAATGTGGGACTAATATGTGACTATAAGACTTTTGCCTATGTAAATTCTGGGATCTGGCCAATAGGGTCTGTGATTTTTGGAACCAAGCCATTTCTCAAGGGATTTGTATGAAACTCGGAATGTGGGAGTTATATGTGACTATAAGATTTGTTCCTTTGGAAATTCTGGGATCTGGCCAATAGGGTCTGGGAATTTTGGAACCAAGCCATTTCTCAAGGGATTCGTATGAAACTCGGAAAGTAGGACTAATATGTGACTATAAGACTTGTTCCATTGGAAATTCTGGGATCTGGCCAATTAGGTCTGGGATTTTTGGAACCAAGCCATTTCTCAAGGGATTCGTATGAAACTCGGAAAGTAGGAATAATATGTGACTATAAGACTTGTTCCTATGGAAATTCTGGGATCTGGCAATAGGGTCTGGGATTTTTGGAACCAAGCCATCTCTCAAGGGATTCGCATGAAACTCGGAATGTAGGACTAATATGTGACTATAAGACTTGTTCCTATGGAAATTCTGGGATCTGGCCAATAGGGTCAGGGATTTTTGGAACAAGCCATTTCTCAAGGGATTCGTATGAAACTCGGAATGTAGGACTAATGTGTGACTATAAGACTTGTTCCTATGGAAATTCTGGGATCTGGCCAATACGGTCTGGGATTTTTGGACCCAAGCCATTTCTCAAGGGATTCGCATGAAATTCGGAAAGTAGGACTAATATGTGACTGTAAGGCTTGTTCCTATGGAAATTCTAGGATCTGGCCAATAGGGTCTGGGATTTTTGGAACCAAGCCATTTCTCAAGGGATTGGTATGAAACTCGGAATGTAGGAGTAATATGTGACTATAAGACTTGTTCCTATGGAAATTCTGGGATCTGGCCAACAGGGTCTGGGATTTTTAGAACCAAGCCATTTCTCAAGGGATTCGTATGAAACTCGGAATGTAGGACTAATATGTGACTATAAGACTTGTTCCTGTCGAAATTCTAGGATGTGGACAATAGGGCCTAGGATTTTTGGAACCAAGCCATTTCTCAAGGGATTCGTATGAAACTCGGAATGTAGGAGTAATATGTGACTATAAGACTTCTTCCTATGGAAATTCTGGGATCTGGCCAATAGGGTCAGGGATTTTTGGAACAAGCCATTTCTCAAGGGATTCGTATGAAACTCGGAATGTAGGAGTAATATGTGACTATAAGACTTGTTCCTATGGAAATTCTGGGATCTGGCCAATAGGGTCTGGGATTTTTGGAACCAAGCCATTTCTCAAGGGATTCGTATGAAACTCGGAATGTAGGAATAATATGTGACTATAAGACTTGTTCCTATGGAAATTCTGGGATCTGGCCAATAGGGTCAGGGATTTTTGAAACAAGCCATTTCTCAAGGGATTCGTATGAAACTCGGAATGTAGGACTAATGTGTGACTATAAGACTTGTTCCTATGGAAATTCTGGGATCTGGCCAATAGGGTCAGGGATTTTTGGAACAAGCCATTTCTCAAGGGATTCGTATGAAACTCGGAATGTAGGACTAATGTGTGACTATAAGACTTGTTCCTATGGAAATTCTGGGATCTGGCCAATAGGGTCTGGGATTTTTGGAACCAAGCCATTTCTCAAGGGATTCTCATGAAATTCGGAAAGTAGGACTAATATGTGACTGTAAGGCTTGTTCCTATGGAAATTCTAGGTTCTGGCCAATAGGGTCTGGGATTTTTGGAACCAAGCCATTTCTCAAGGGATTTGTATGAAACTCGGAATGTAGGAGTAATATGTGACTATAAGACTTGTTCCTATGGAAATTCTGGGATCTGGCCAACAGGGTCTGGGATTTTTAGAACCAAGCCATTTCTCAAGGGATTCGTATGAAACTCGGAATGTAGGACTAATATGTGACTATAAGACTTGTTCCTGTGGAAATTCTAGGATCTGGACAATAGGGCCTAGGATTTTTGGAACCAAGCCATTTCTCAAGGGATTCGTATGAAACTCGGAATGTAGGAGTAATATGTGACTATAAGACTTGTTCCTATGGAAACTCTGGGATCTGGCCAATAGGGTCAGGGATTTTTGGAACAAGCCATTTCTCAAGGGATTCGTATGAAACTCGGAATGTAGGAGTAATATGTGACTATAAGACTTGTTCCTATGGAAATTCTGGGATCTGGCCAATAGGGTCTGGGATTTTTAGAACCAAGCCATTTCTCAAGGGATTCGTATGAAACTCGGAATGTAGGACTAAGATGTGACTATAAGATTTCTTCCTAAGCAATTTCTCAAGCGATTCGTATGAAACTCGGAAAGTAGGACTAATATGTGACTATAAGACTTGTTCCTATGGAAATTCTGGGATCTGGCAATTGGGTCTGGGATTTTTGGAACCAAGCCATTTCTCAAGGGATTCGTATGAATCTCGGAATGTAGGACTAATATGTGACTATAAGACTTGTTCCTATGGAAATTCTGGGATCTGGCCAAAAGGGTCTGGGATTTTGGGAACCAAGCCATTTCTCAAGGGATTCGTGTGAAACTCGGTATGTATAGGGTGTTTTTTTGGGAGGTTTGTTTTTCCGATAGATGTCGTTTTATTTTATGACAGCCACTTTGAGCTGTCAAAACAACTATCATAAAATAAAACGACATCTATCGGAAAAACAAACCTCCCAAAAAAACACCCTATAGAACTAATATGTGACTATTAGACTAGTTCCTATGGAAATTCTGGGATCTGGCCAATAGGGTCTGGGATTTTTGGAACCAAGCCATTTCTCAAGGGATCGTATGAAACTCGGAATGTAGGACTAATATGTGACTATAAGACTTGTTCCTATGGAAATTCTGGGATCTGGTCAATAGAGTCTGGGATTTTTGGAACCAAGCCATTTCTCAAGGGATTCGTATGAAACTCGGAATGTAGGACTAATGTGTGACTATAAGACTTGTTCCTATGGAAATTCTGGGATCTGGCCAATAGGGTCTGGGATTTTTGGAACCAAGCCATTTCTCAACGGATTCGCATGAAATTCGGAATGTAGGACTAATATGTGACTGTAAGGCTTGTTCCTATGGAAATTCTAGGATCTGGCCCATAGGGTCTGGGATTTTTGGAACCAAGCCATTTCTCAAGGGATTTGTATGAAACTCGGAATGTAGGAGTCATATGTGACTATAAGACTTGTTGCTATGGAAATTCTGGGATCTGGCCAAAAGGGTCTGGGATTTTTAGAACCAAGCCATTTCTCAAGGGATTCGTATGAAACTCGGAATGTAGGACTAATATGTGACTATAAGACTTGTTCCTATGGAAATTCTGGGATCTGGCCAATAGGGTCTGGGATTTTTGGAACCAAGCCATTTCTCAAGGGATTCGTATGAAACTCGGAATGTAGGACTAATATGTGACTATAAGACTTGTTCCTATGGAAATTTTGGGATCTGGCAATAGGGTCTGGGATTTTTGGAACCAAGCCATTTCTCAAGGGATTTGTATGAAACTCGGAATGTAGGAGTAATATGTGACTATAAGACTTGTTCCTATGGAAATTCTGGGATCTGGCCAACAGGGTCTGGGATTTTTAGAACCAAGCCATTTCTCAAGGGATTCGTATGAAACTCGGAATGTAGGACTAATATGTGACTATAAGACTTGTTCCTATGGAAATTCTGGGATCTGGACAATAGGGCCTAGGATTTTGTGAACCAAGCCATTTCTCAAGAGATTCGTATGAAACTCGGAATGTAGGATTAATATGTGTCTATAAGACTTGTTCCTATGGAAATTCTGGGATCTGGCCAATAGGGTCAGGGATTTTTGGAACAAGCCATTTCTCAAGGGATTCGTATGAAACTCGGAATGTAGGAGTAATATGTGACTATAAGACTTGTTCCTATGGAAATTCTGGGATCTGGCCAATAGGGTCTGGGATTTTTAGAACCAAGACATCTCTCAAGGGATTCGCATGAAACTCGGAATGTAGGACTAATATGTGACTATAAGACTTGTTCCTATGGAAATTCTGGGATCTGGCCAATAGGGTCAGGGATTTTTGGAACAAGCCATTTCTCAAGGGATTCGTATGAAACTCGGAATGTAGGAATAATGTGTGACTATAAGACTTGTTCCTATGGAAATTCTGGGATCTGGCCAATAGGGTCTGGGATTTTTGGAACCAAGCCATTTCTCAAGGGATTCGCATGAAATTCGGAAAGTAGGACTAATATGTGACTGTAAGGCTTGTTCCTATGGAAATTCTAGGATCTGGCCAATAGGGTCTGGGATTTTTGGAACCAAGCCATTTCTCAAGGGATTTGTATGAAACTCGGAATGTAGGAGTAATATGTGACTATAAGACTTGTTCCTATGGAAATTCTGGGATCTGGCCAACAGGGTCTGGGATTTTTAGAACCAAGCCATTTCTCAAGGGATTCGTATGAAACTCGGAATGTAGGACTAATATGTGACTATAAGACTTGTTCCTGTGGAAATTCTAGGATCTGGACAATAGGGCCTAGGATTTTTGGAACCAAGCCATTTCTCAAGGGATTCGTATGAAACTCGGAATGTAGGAGTAATATGTGACTATAAGACTTGTTCCTATGGAAATTCTGGGATCTGACCAATAGGGTCAGGGATTTTTGGAACAAGCCATTTCTCAAGGGATTCGTATGAAACTCGGAATGTAGGAGTAATATGTGACTATAAGACTTGTTCCTATGGAAATTCTGGGATCTGGCCAATAGGGTCTGGGATTTTTAGAACCAAGCCATTTCTCAAGGGATTCGTATGAAACTCGGAATGTAGGACTAAGATGTGACTATAAGATTTCTTCCTAAGCGATTCGTATGAAACTCGGAAAGTAGGACTAATATGTGACTATAAGACTTGTTCTGGGATCTGGCAATTGGGTCTGGGATTTTTGGAAACCAAGCAATTTCTCAAGGGATTCGTATGAATCTCGGAATGTAGGACTAATATGTGACTATAAGACTTGTTCCTATGGAAATTCTGGGATCTGGCCAAAAGTGTCTGGGATTTTTGGAACCAAGCCATTTCTCAAGGGATTCGTGTGAAACTCGGTATGTAGAACTAATATGTGACTATTAGACTTGTTCCTATGGAAATTCTGGGATCTGGCCAATATGGTCTGGGATTTTTGGAACCAAGCCATTTCTCAACGGATTCACATGAAATTCGGAATGTAGGACTAATATGTGACTGTAAGGCTTGTTCCTATGGAAATTCTAGGATCTGGCCCATAGGGTCTGGGATTTTTTGAACCAAGCCATTTCTCAAGGGATTTGTATGAAACTCGGAATGTAGGAGTAATATGTGACTATAAGACTTGTTGCTATGGAAATTCTGGGATCTGGCCAACAGGGTCTGGGATTTTTAGAACCAAGCCATTTCTCAAGGGATTCGTATGAAACTCGGAATGTAGGACTAATATGTGACTATAAGACTTGTTCCTATGGAAATTCTGGTATCTGGCCAATAGGGTCTGGGATTTTTGGAACCAAGCCATTTCTCAAGGGATTTGTATGAAACTCGGAATGTAGGAGTAATATGTGACTATAAGACTTGTTCCTATGGAAATTCTGGGATCTGGACAATAGGGTCTGGGATTTTTGGAACCAAGCCATTTCTCAAGGGATTTGTATGAAACTCGGAATGTGGGAGTTATATGTGACTATAAGACTTGTTCCTTTGGAAATTCTGGGATCTGGCCAATAGGGTCTGGGATTTTTGGAACCAAGCCATTTCTCAAGGGATTCGTATGAAACTCGGAAAGTAGGACTAATATGTGACTATAAGACTTGTTCCTATGGAAATTTTGGGATCTGGCAATAGGGTCTGGGATTTTTGGAACCAAGCCATTTCTCAAGGGATTCGTATGAAACTCGGAATGTAGGAGTAATATGTGACTATAAGACTTGTTCCTATGGCAATTCTGGGATCTGGCCAATAGGGTCAGGGATTTTTGGAACAAGCCATTTCTCAAGGGATTCGTATGAAACTCGGAATGTAGGACTAATGTGTGACTATAAGACTTGTTCCTATGGAAATTCTGGGATCTGGCCAATAGTGTCTGGGATTTTTGGAACCAAGCCATTTCTCTAGGGATTCGCATGAAATTCGGAAAGTAGGACTAATATGTGACTGTAAGGCTTGTTCCTATGGAAATTCTAGGATCAGGCCAATAGGGTCTGGGATTTTTGGAACCAAGCCATTTCTCAAGGGTTTTGTATGAAACTCGGAATGTAGGAGTAATATGTGACTATAAGACTTGTTCCTATGGAAATTCTGGGATCTGGCCAACAGGGTCTGGGATTTTTAGAACCAAGCCATTTCTCAAGGGATTCGTATGAAACTCGGAATGTAGGACTAATATGTGACTATAAGACTTGTTCCTATGGAAATTCTGGGATCTGGACAATAGGGCCTAGGATTTTTGGAACCAAGCCATTTCTCAAGAAATTCGTATGAAACTCGGAAAGTAGGACTAATATGTGACTATAAGACTTGTTCCTATGGCAATTCTGGGATCTGGCCAATAGGGTCAGGGATTTTTGGAACCAAGCCATTTCTCAAGGGATTCGTATGAAACTCGGAATGTAGGACTAATATGTGACTATAAGACTTGTTCCTATGGAAATTCTGGGATCTGGCCAAAAGGGTCTGGGATTTTGGGAACCAAGCCATTTCTCAAGGGATTCGTGTGAAACTCGGTATGTAGAACTAATATGGGACTATTAGACTTGTTCCTATGGAAATTCTGGGATCTGGCCAATAGGGTCTGGGATTTTTGGAACCAAGCCATTTCTCAAGGGATTCGTATGAAACTCGGAATGTAGGACTAATATGTGACTATAAGACTTGTTCCTATGGAAATTCTGGGATCTGACCAATAGGGTCTGGGATTTTTGGAACCAAGCCATTTCTCAAGGGATTCGTATGAAACTCGGAATGTAGGACTAATGTGTGACTATAAGACTTGTTCCTATGGAAATTCTGGGATCTGGCCAACAGGGTCTGGGATTTTTGGAACCAAGCCATTTCTCAAGGGATTCGTATGAAACTCGGAATGTAGGACTAATATGTGACTATAAGACTTGTTCCTATGGAAATTCTGGGATTTGGCCAATAGGGTCTGGGATTTTTGGAACCAAGCCATTTCTCAAGGGATTTGTATGAAACTCGGAATGTAGGAGTAATATGTGACTATAAGACTTGTTCCTATGGAAATTCTGGGATCTGGCCAATAGGGTCTGGGATTTTTGGAACCAAGCCATTTCTCAAGGGATTTGTATGAAACTCGGAATGTGGGAGTTATATGTGACTATAAGACTTGTTCCTTTGGAAATTCTGGGATCTGGCCAATAGGGTCTGGGATTTTTTGAACCAAGCCATTTCTCAAGGGATTCGTATGAAACTCGGAAAGTAGGACTAATATGTGACTATAAGACTTGTTCCTATGGAAATTTTGGGATCTGGCAATAGGGTCTGGGATTTTTGGAACCAAGCCATTTCTCAAGGGATTCGTATGAAACTTGGAAAGTAGGACTAATATGTGACTATAAGACTTGTTCCTATGGAAATTTTGGGATCTGGCAATAGGGTCTGGGATTTTTGGAACCAAGCCATTTCTCAAGGGATTCGTATGAAACTCGGAATGTAGGAGTAATATGTGACTTTAAGACTTGTTCCTATGGAAATTCTGGGATCTGGCCAAAAGGGTCAGGGATTTTTGGAACAAGCCATTTCTCAAGGGATTCGTATGAAACTCGGAATGTAGGACTAATGTGTAACTATAAGACTTGCTCCTATGGAAATTCTGGGATCTGGCCAATAGTGTCTGGGATTTTTGGAACCAAGCCATTTCTCTAGGGATTCGCATGAAATTCGGAAAGTAGGACTAATATGTGACTGTAAGGCTTGTTCCTATGGAAATTCTAGGATCTGGCCAATAGGGTCTGGGATTTTTGGAACCAAGCCATTTCTCAAGGGATTTGTATGAAACTCGGAATGTAGGAGTAATATGTGACTATAAGACTTGTTCCTATGGAAATTCTGGGATCTGGCCAACAGGGTCTGGGATTTTTAGAACCAAGCCATTTCTCAAGGGATTCGTATGAAACTCGGAATGTAGGACTAATATGTGACTATAAGACTTGTTCCTATGGAAATTCTGGGATCTGGACAATAGGGCCTAGGATTTTTGGAACCAAGCCATTTCTCAAGGGATTCGTATGAAACTCGGAATGTAGGAGTAATATGTGACTATAAGACTTGTTCCTATGGAAATTCTGGGATCTGGCCAACAGGGTCTGGGATTTTTAGAACCAAGCCATTTCTCAAGGGATTCGTATGAAACTCGGAATGTAGGACTAATATGTGACTCTAAGACTTGTTCCTATGGAAATTCTGGGATCTGGACA
Organism: Nephrocerus scutellatus; assembly: GCA_947095585.1. Taxonomy (NCBI): domain Eukaryota; kingdom Metazoa; phylum Arthropoda; class Insecta; order Diptera; family Pipunculidae; genus Nephrocerus; species Nephrocerus scutellatus. The sequence continues at coordinate 74,442,928 of OX352763.1, forward strand.
ATAGGGTCTGGGATTTTTGGAACCAAGCCATTTCTCAAGGGATTCGTATGAAACTCGGAATGTAGGACTAATATGTGACTATAAGACTTGTTCCTATGGAAATTCTGGGATCTGGCCAATAGGGTCTGGGATTTTTGGAACCAAGCCATTTCTCAAGGGATTCGTATGAAACTCGGTATGTAGAACTAATATGTGACTATTAGACTTGTTCCTATGGAAATTCTGGGATCTGGCCAATAGGGTCTGGGATTTTGGGAACCAAGACATTTCTCAAGGGATTCGTATGAAACTCGGTATGTAGAACTAATATGTGACTATTAGACTTGTTCCTATGGAAATTCTGGGATCTGGCCAATAGGGTCTGGGATTTTTGGAACCAAGCCATTTCTCAAGGGATTCGTATGAAACTCGGAATGTAGGACTAATATGTGACTATAAGACTTGTTCCTATGGAAATTCTGGGATCTGGCCAATAGGGTCTGGGATTTTTGGAACCAAGCCATTTCTCAAGGGATTCGTATGAAACTCGGAATGTAGGACTAATGTGTGACTATAAGACTTGTTCCTATGGAAATTCTGGGATCTGGCCAATAGGGTCTGGGATTTTTGGAACCAAGCCATTTCTCAACGGATTCGCATGAAATTCGGAATGTAGGACTAATATGTGACTGTAAGGCTTGTTCCTATGGAAATTCTAGGATCTGGCCCATAGGGTCTGGGATTTTTGGAACCAAGCCATTTCTCAAGGGATTTGTATGAAACTCGGAATGTAGGAGTAATATGTGACTATAAGACTTGTTCCTATGGAAATTCTGGGATCTGGCCAACAGGGTCTGGGATTTTTAGAACCAAGCCATTTCTCAAGGGATTCGTATGAAACTCGGAATGTAGGACTAATATGTGACTCTAAGACTTGTTCCTATGGAAATTCTGGGATCTGGACAATAGGGCCTAGGATTTTTGGAACCAAGCCATTTCTCAAGGGATTCGTATGAAACTCGGAAAGTAGGACTAATATGTGGCTATAAGACTTGTTCCTATGGAAATTCTGGGATCTGGCCAATAGGGTCTGGGATTTTTGGAATCAAGCCATTTCTCAAGGGATTTGTATGAAACTCGGAATGTAGGAGTAATATGTGACTATAAGACTTGTTCCTATGGAAATTCTGGGATCTGGCCAATAGGGTCTGGGATTTTTGGAACCAAGCCATTTCTCAAGGGATTCGTATGAAACTCGGAATGTGGGACTAATATGTGACTATAAGACTTTTTCCTATGGAAATTCTGGGATCTGGCCAATAGGGTCTGTGATTTTTGGAACCAAGCCATTTCTCAAGGGATTTGTATGAAACTCGGAATGTGGGAGTTATATATGACTATAAGACTTGTTCCTTTGGAAATTCTGGGATCTGGCCAATAGGGTCTGGGATTTTTGGAACCAAGCCATTTCTCAAGGGATTCGTATGAAACTCGGAAAGTAGGACTAATATGTGACTATAAGACTTGTTCCTATGGAAATTCTGGGATCTGGCAATAGGGTCTGGTATTTTTGGAACCAAGCCATTTCTCAAGGGATTCGTATGAAACTCGGAATGTAGGACTAATATGTTACTATAAGACTTGTTCCTATGGAAATTCTGGGATATGGCCAATAGGGTCTGGGATTTTTGGAACCAAGCCATTTCTCAAGGGATTCGTATGAAACTCGGAATGTAGGACTAATATGTGACTATAAGACTTGTTCCTATGGAAATTCTGGGATATGGCCAATAGGGTCTGGGATTTTTGGAACCAAGCCATTTCTCAAGGGATTCGTATGAAACTCGGAATGTAGGACTAATGTGTGACTATAAGACTTGTTCCTATGGAAATTCTGGGATCTGGCCAATAGGGTCTGGGATTTTTGGAACCAAGCCATTTCTCAAGGGATTTGTATGAAACTCGGAATGTAGGAGTAATATGTGACTATAAGACTTGTTCCTATGGAAATTCTGGGATCTGGCCAATAGGGTCTGGGATTTTTGGAACCAAGCCATTTCTCAAGGGATTTGTATGAAACTCGGAATGTAGGAGTAATATGTGACTATAAGACTTGTTCCTATGGAAATTCTGGGATCTGGCCAACAGGGTCTGGGATTTTTAGAACCAAGCCATTTCTCAAGGGATTCGTATGAAACTCGGAATGTGGGAGTTATATGTGACTATAAGACTTGTTCCTTTGGAAATTCTGGGATCTGGCCAATAGGGTCTGGGATTTTTGGAACCAAGCCATTTCTCAAGGGATTCGTATGAAACTCGGAAAGTAGGACTAATATGTGACTATAAGACTTGTTCCTATGGAAATTTTGGGATCTGGCAATAGGGTCTGGGATTTTTGGAACCAAGCCATTTCTCAAGGGATTCGTATGAAACTCGGAATGTAGGAGTAATATGTGACTATAAGACTTGTTCCTATGGCAATTCTGGGATCTGGCCAATAGGGTCAGGGATTTTTGGAACAAGCCATTTCTCAAGGGATTCGTATGAAACTCGGAATGTAGGACTAATGTGTGACTATAAGACTTGTTCCTATGGAAATTCTGGGATCTGGCCAATAGTGTCTGGGATTTTTGGAACCAAGCCATTTCTCTAGGGATTCGCATGAAATTCGGAAAGTAGGACTAATATGTGACTGTAAGGCTTGTTCCTATGGAAATTCTAGGATCAGGCCAATAGGGTCTGGGATTTTTGGAACCAAGCCATTTCTCAAGGGTTTTGTATGAAACTCGGAATGTAGGAGTAATATGTGACTATAAGACTTGTTCCTATGGAAATTCTGGGATCTGGCCAACAGGGTCTGGGATTTTTAGAACCAAGCCATTTCTCAAGGGATTCGTATGAAACTCGGAATGTAGGACTAATATGTGACTATAAGACTTGTTCCTATGGAAATTCTGGGATCTGGACAATAGGGCCTAGGATTTTTGGAACCAAGCCATTTCTCAAGAAATTCGTATGAAACTCGGAAAGTAGGACTAATATGTGACTATAAGACTTGTTCCTATGGCAATTCTGGGATCTGGCCAATAGGGTCAGGGATTTTTGGAACCAAGCCATTTCTCAAGGGATTCGTATGAAACTCGGAATGTAGGACTAATATGTGACTATAAGACTTGTTCCTATGGAAATTCTGGGATCTGGCCAAAAGGGTCTGGGATTTTGGGAACCAAGCCATTTCTCAAGGGATTCGTGTGAAACTCGGTATGTAGAACTAATATGGGACTATTAGACTTGTTCCTATGGAAATTCTGGGATCTGGCCAATAGGGTCTGGGATTTTTGGAACCAAGCCATTTCTCAAGGGATTCGTATGAAACTCGGAATGTAGGACTAATATGTGACTATAAGACTTGTTCCTATGGAAATTCTGGGATCTGACCAATAGGGTCTGGGATTTTTGGAACCAAGCCATTTCTCAAGGGATTCGTATGAAACTCGGAATGTAGGACTAATGTGTGACTATAAGACTTGTTCCTATGGAAATTCTGGGATCTGGCCAACAGGGTCTGGGATTTTTGGAACCAAGCCATTTCTCAAGGGATTCGTATGAAACTCGGAATGTAGGACTAATATGTGACTATAAGACTTGTTCCTATGGAAATTCTGGGATTTGGCCAATAGGGTCTGGGATTTTTGGAACCAAGCCATTTCTCAAGGGATTTGTATGAAACTCGGAATGTAGGAGTAATATGTGACTATAAGACTTGTTCCTATGGAAATTCTGGGATCTGGCCAATAGGGTCTGGGATTTTTGGAACCAAGCCATTTCTCAAGGGATTTGTATGAAACTCGGAATGTGGGAGTTATATGTGACTATAAGACTTGTTCCTTTGGAAATTCTGGGATCTGGCCAATAGGGTCTGGGATTTTTTGAACCAAGCCATTTCTCAAGGGATTCGTATGAAACTCGGAAAGTAGGACTAATATGTGACTATAAGACTTGTTCCTATGGAAATTTTGGGATCTGGCAATAGGGTCTGGGATTTTTGGAACCAAGCCATTTCTCAAGGGATTCGTATGAAACTTGGAAAGTAGGACTAATATGTGACTATAAGACTTGTTCCTATGGAAATTTTGGGATCTGGCAATAGGGTCTGGGATTTTTGGAACCAAGCCATTTCTCAAGGGATTCGTATGAAACTCGGAATGTAGGAGTAATATGTGACTTTAAGACTTGTTCCTATGGAAATTCTGGGATCTGGCCAAAAGGGTCAGGGATTTTTGGAACAAGCCATTTCTCAAGGGATTCGTATGAAACTCGGAATGTAGGACTAATGTGTAACTATAAGACTTGCTCCTATGGAAATTCTGGGATCTGGCCAATAGTGTCTGGGATTTTTGGAACCAAGCCATTTCTCTAGGGATTCGCATGAAATTCGGAAAGTAGGACTAATATGTGACTGTAAGGCTTGTTCCTATGGAAATTCTAGGATCTGGCCAATAGGGTCTGGGATTTTTGGAACCAAGCCATTTCTCAAGGGATTTGTATGAAACTCGGAATGTAGGAGTAATATGTGACTATAAGACTTGTTCCTATGGAAATTCTGGGATCTGGCCAACAGGGTCTGGGATTTTTAGAACCAAGCCATTTCTCAAGGGATTCGTATGAAACTCGGAATGTAGGACTAATATGTGACTATAAGACTTGTTCCTATGGAAATTCTGGGATCTGGACAATAGGGCCTAGGATTTTTGGAACCAAGCCATTTCTCAAGGGATTCGTATGAAACTCGGAATGTAGGAGTAATATGTGACTATAAGACTTGTTCCTATGGAAATTCTGGGATCTGGCCAACAGGGTCTGGGATTTTTAGAACCAAGCCATTTCTCAAGGGATTCGTATGAAACTCGGAATGTAGGACTAATATGTGACTCTAAGACTTGTTCCTATGGAAATTCTGGGATCTGGACAATAGGGTCTGGGATTTTTGGAACCAAGCCATTTCTCAAGGGATTCGTATGAAACTCGGAATGTAGGACTAATATGTGACTATAAGACTTGTTCCTATGGAAATTCTGGGATCTGGCCAATAGGGTCTGGGATTTTTGGAACCAAGCCATTTCTCAAGGGATTCGTATGAAACTCGGTATGTAGAACTAATATGTGACTATTAGACTTGTTCCTATGGAAATTCTGGGATCTGGCCAATAGGGTCTGGGATTTTGGGAACCAAGACATTTCTCAAGGGATTCGTATGAAACTCGGTATGTAGAACTAATATGTGACTATTAGACTTGTTCCTATGGAAATTCTGGGATCTGGCCAATAGGGTCTGGGATTTTTGGAACCAAGCCATTTCTCAAGGGATTCGTATGAAACTCGGAATGTAGGACTAATATGTGACTATAAGACTTGTTCCTATGGAAATTCTGGGATCTGGCCAATAGGGTCTGGGATTTTTGGAACCAAGCCATTTCTCAAGGGATTCGTATGAAACTCGGAATGTAGGACTAATGTGTGACTATAAGACTTGTTCCTATGGAAATTCTGGGATCTGGCCAATAGGGTCTGGGATTTTTGGAACCAAGCCATTTCTCAACGGATTCGCATGAAATTCGGAATGTAGGACTAATATGTGACTGTAAGGCTTGTTCCTATGGAAATTCTAGGATCTGGCCCATAGGGTCTGGGATTTTTGGAACCAAGCCATTTCTCAAGGGATTTGTATGAAACTCGGAATGTAGGAGTAATATGTGACTATAAGACTTGTTCCTATGGAAATTCTGGGATCTGGCCAACAGGGTCTGGGATTTTTAGAACCAAGCCATTTCTCAAGGGATTCGTATGAAACTCGGAATGTAGGACTAATATGTGACTCTAAGACTTGTTCCTATGGAAATTCTGGGATCTGGACAATAGGGCCTAGGATTTTTGGAACCAAGCCATTTCTCAAGGGATTCGTATGAAACTCGGAAAGTAGGACTAATATGTGGCTATAAGACTTGTTCCTATGGAAATTCTGGGATCTGGCCAATAGGGTCTGGGATTTTTGGAATCAAGCCATTTCTCAAGGGATTTGTATGAAACTCGGAATGTAGGAGTAATATGTGACTATAAGACTTGTTCCTATGGAAATTCTGGGATCTGGCCAATAGGGTCTGGGATTTTTGGAACCAAGCCATTTCTCAAGGGATTCGTATGAAACTCGGAATGTGGGACTAATATGTGACTATAAGACTTTTTCCTATGGAAATTCTGGGATCTGGCCAATAGGGTCTGTGATTTTTGGAACCAAGCCATTTCTCAAGGGATTTGTATGAAACTCGGAATGTGGGAGTTATATATGACTATAAGACTTGTTCCTTTGGAAATTCTGGGATCTGGCCAATAGGGTCTGGGATTTTTGGAACCAAGCCATTTCTCAAGGGATTCGTATGAAACTCGGAAAGTAGGACTAATATGTGACTATAAGACTTGTTCCTATGGAAATTCTGGGATCTGGCAATAGGGTCTGGTATTTTTGGAACCAAGCCATTTCTCAAGGGATTCGTATGAAACTCGGAATGTAGGACTAATATGTTACTATAAGACTTGTTCCTATGGAAATTCTGGGATATGGCCAATAGGGTCTGGGATTTTTGGAACCAAGCCATTTCTCAAGGGATTCGTATGAAACTCGGAATGTAGGACTAATATGTGACTATAAGACTTGTTCCTATGGAAATTCTGGGATATGGCCAATAGGGTCTGGGATTTTTGGAACCAAGCCATTTCTCAAGGGATTCGTATGAAACTCGGAATGTAGGACTAATGTGTGACTATAAGACTTGTTCCTATGGAAATTCTGGGATCTGGCCAATAGGGTCTGGGATTTTTGGAACCAAGCCATTTCTCAAGGGATTTGTATGAAACTCGGAATGTAGGAGTAATATGTGACTATAAGACTTGTTCCTATGGAAATTCTGGGATCTGGCCAACAGGGTCTGGGATTTTTAGAACCAAGCCATTTCTCAAGGGATTCGTATGAAACTCGGAATGTAGGACTAATATGTGACTCTAAGACTTGTTCCTATGGAAATTCTGGGATCTGGACAATAGGGCCTAGGATTTTTGGAACCAAGCCATTTCTCAAGGGATTCGTATGAAACTCGGAATGTGGGACTAATATGTGACTATAAGACTTTTTCCTATGGAAATTCTGGGATCTGGCCAATAGGGTCTGGGATTTTTGGAACCAAGCCATTTCTCAAGGGATTTGTATGAAACTCGGAATGTGGGAGTTATATATGACTATAAGACTTGTTCCTTTGGAAATTCTGGGATCTGGCCAATAGGGTCTGGAATTTTTGGAACCAAGCCATTTCTCAAGGGATTCGTATGAAACTCGGAATGTAGGACTAATATGTGACTATAAGACTTGTTCCTATGGAAATTCTGGGATCTGGCCAATAGGGTCAGGGATTTTTGGAACAAGCCATTTCTCAAGGGATTCGTATGAAACTCGGAATGTAGGACTAATGTGTGACTATAAGACCTGTTCCTATAGAAATTCTGGCATCTGGCCAATAGGGTCTGGGATTTTTGGAACCAAGCCATTTCTCAAGGGATTCGCATGAAATTCGGAAAGTAGGACTAATATGTGACTGTAAGGCTTGTTCCTATGGAAATTCTAGGATCTGGCCAATAGGGTCTGAGATTTTTGGAACCAAGCCATTTCTCAAGGGATTCGTATGAAACTCGGAATGTAGGACTAATATGTGACTATAAGACTTGTTCCTATGGAAATTCTGGGATCTGGCCAAAAGGGTCTGGGATTTTAGGAACCAAGCCATTTCTCAAGGGATTCGTATGAAACTCGGTATGTAGAACTAATATGTGACTATTAGACTTGTTCCTATGGAAATTCTGGGATCTGGCCAATAGGGTCTGGGATTTTTGGAACCAAGCCATTTCTCAAGGGATTCGTATGAAACTCGGAATGTAGGACTAATATGTGACTATAAGACTTGTTCCTATGGAAATTCTAGGATCTGGCCCATAGGGTCTGGGATTTTTGGAACCAAGCCATTTCTCAAGGGATTTGTATTAAACTCGGAATGTAGGAGTAATATGTGACTATAAGACTTGTTGCTATGGAAATTCTGGGATCTGGCCAATAGGGTCTGGGATTTTTGGAACCAAGCCATTTCTCAAGGGATTCGTATGAAACTCGGAATGTAGGACTAATATGTGACTATAAGACTTGTTCCTATGGAAATTCTGGGATCTGGACAATAGGGCCTAGGATTTTTGGAACCAAGCCATTTTTCAAGGGATTCGTATGAAACTCGGAATGTGGGACTAATATGTGACTATAAGACTTTTTCCTATGGAAATTCTGGGATCTGGCCAATAGGGTCTGTGATTTTTGGAACCAAGCCATTTCTCAAGGGATTTGTATGAAACTCGGAATGTGGGAGTTATATGTGACTATAAGACTTGTTCCTTTGGAAATTCTGGGATCTGGCCAATAGGGTCTGGGATTTTTGGAACCAAGCCATTTCTCAAGGGATTCGTATGAAACTCGGAATGTGGGACTAATATGTGACTATAAGACTTTTTCCTATGGAAATTCTGGGATCTGGCCAATAGGGTCTGTGATTTTTGGAACCAAGCCATTTCACAAGGGATTTGTATGAAACTCGGAATGTGGGAGTTATATATGACTATAAGACTTGTTGCTATGGAAATTCTGGGATCTGGCCAACAGGGTCTGGGATTTTTAGAACCAAGCCATTTCTCAAGGGATTCGTATGAAACTCGGAATGTAGGACTAATATGTGACTATAAGACTTGTTCCTATGGAAATTCTGGGATCTGGCCAATAGGGTCTGGGATTTTTGGAACCAAGCCATTTCTCAAGGGATTTGTATGAAACTCGGAATGTAGGAGTAATATGTGACTATAAGACTTGTTCCTATGGAAATTCTGGGATCTGGACAATAGGGTCTGGGATTTTTGGAACCAAGCCATTTCTCAAGGGATTTGTATGAAACTCGGAATGTGGGAGTTATATGTGACTATAAGACTTGTTCCTTTGGAAATTCTGGGATCTGGCCAATAGGGTCTGGGATTTTTGGAACCAAGCCATTTCTCAAGGGATTCGTATGAAACTCGGAAAGTAGGACTAATATGTGACTATAAGACTTGTTCCTATGGAAATTTTGGGATCTGGCAATAGGGTCTGGGATTTTTGGAACCAAGCCATTTCTCAAGGGATTCGTATGAAACTTGGAAAGTAGGACTAATATGTGACTATAAGACTTGTTCCTATGGAAATTTTGGGATCTGGCAATAGGGTCTGGGATTTTTGGAACCAAGCCATTTCTCAAGGGATTCGTATGAAACTCGGAATGTAGGAGTAATATGTGACTTTAAGACTTGTTCCTATGGAAATTCTGGGATCTGGCCAATAGGGTCAGGGATTTTTGGAACAAGCCATTTCTCTAGGGATTCGCATGAAATTCGGAAAGTAGGACTAATATGTGACTGTAAGGCTTGTTCCTATGGAAATTCTAGGATCTGGCCAATAGTGTCTGGGATTTTTGGAACCAAGCCATTTCTCTAGGGATTCGCATGAAATTCGGAAAGTAGGACTAATATGTGACTGTAAGGCTTGTTCCTATGGAAATTCTAGGATCTGGCCAATAGGGTCTGGGATTTTTGGAACCAAGCCATTTCTCAAGGGATTTGTATGAAACTCGGAATGTAGGAGTAATATGTGACTATAAGACTTGTTCCTATGGAAATTCTGGGATCTGGCCAACAGGGTCTGGGATTTTTAGAACCAAGCCATTTCTCAAGGGATTCGTATGAAACTCGGAATGTGGGACTAATATGTGACTATAAGACTTTTTCCTATGGAAATTCTGGGATCTGGCCAATAGGGTCTGTGATTTTTGGAACCAAGCCATTTCTCAAGGGATTTGTATGAAACTCGGAATGTGGGAGTTATATATGACTATAAGACTTGTTGCTATGGAAATTCTGGGATCTGGCCAACAGGGTCTGGGATTTTTAGAACCAAGCCAATTCTCAAGGGATTCGTATGAAACTCGGAATGTAGGACTAATATGTGACTATAAGACTTGTTCCTATGGAAATTCTGGGATCTGGCCAATAGGGTCTGGGATTTTTGCAACCAAGCCATTTCTCAAGGGATTTGTATGAAACTCGGAATGTAGGAGTAATATGTGACTATAAGACTTGTTCCTATGGAAATTCTGGGATCTGGACAATAGGGTCTGGGATTTTTGGAACCAAGCCATTTCTCAAGGGATTTGTATGAAACTCGGAATGTGGGAGTTATATGTGACTATAAGACTTGTTCCTTTGGAAATTCTGGGATCTGGCCAATAGGGTCTGGGATTTTTGGAACCAAGCCATTTCTCAAGGGATTCGTATAAAACTCGGAAAGTAGGACTAATATGTGACTATAAGACTTGTTCCTATGGAAATTTTGGGATCTGGCAATAGGGTCTGGGATTTTTGGAACCAAGCCATTTCTCAAGGGATTCGTATGAAACTTGGAAAGTAGGACTAATATGTGACTATAAGACTTGTTCCTATGGAAATTTTGGGATCTGGCAATAGGGTCTGGGATTTTTGGAACCAAGCCATTTCTCAAGGGATTCGTATGAAACTCGGAATGTAGGAGTAATATGTGACTTTAAGACTTGTTCCTATGGCAATTCTGGGATCTGGCCAATAGGGTCAGGGATTTTTGGAACAAGCCATTTCTCTAGGGATTCGCATGAAATTCGGAAAGTAGGACTAATATGTGACTGTAAGGCTTGTTCCTATGGAAATTCTAGGATCTGGCCAATAGTGTCTGGGATTTTTGGAACCAAGCCATTTCTCTAGGGATTCGCATGAAATTCGGAAAGTAGGACTAATATGTGACTGTAAGGCTTGTTCCTATGGAAATTCTAGGATCTGGCCAATAGGGTCTGGGATTTTTGGAACCAAGCCATTTCTCAAGGGATTTGTATGAAACTCGGAATGTAGGAGTAATATGTGACTATAAGACTTGTTCCTATGGAAATTCTGGGATCTGGCCAACAGGGTCTGGGATTTTTAGAACCAAGCCATTTCTCAAGGGATTCGTATGAAACTCGGAATGTAGGACTAATATGTGACTATAAGACTTGTTCCTATGGAAATTCTGGGATCTGGACAATAGGGCCTAGGATTTTTGGAACCAAGCCATTTCTCAAGGGATTCGTATGAAACTCGGAATGTAGGAGTAATATGTGACTATAAGACTTGTTCCTATGGAAATTCTGGGATCTGGCCAATAGGGTCTGGGATTTTTAGAACCAAGCCATTTCTCAAGGGATTCGTATGAAACTCGGAATGTAGGACTAATATGTGACTATAAGACTTGTTCCTATGGAAATTTTGGGATCTGGCAATAGGGTCTGGGATTTTTAGAACCAAGCCATTTCTCAAGGGATTCGTATGAAACTCGGAATGTAGGACTAAGATGTGACTATAAGATTTCTTCCTAAGCAATTTCTCAAGCAATTCGTATGAAACTCGGAAAGTAGGACTAATATGTGACTATAAGACTTGTTCCTATGGAAATTCTGGGATCTGGCAATTAGGTCTGGGATTTTTGGAACCAAGCCATTTCTCAAGGGATTCGTATGAAACTCGGAATGTAGGACTAATATGTGACTATAAGACTTGTTCCTATGGAAATTCTGGGATCTGGCCAAAAGGGTCTGGGATTTTGGGAACCAAGCCATTTCTCAAGGGATTCGTATGAAACTCGGTATGTAGAACTAATATGTGACTATTAGACTTGTTCCTATGGAAATTCTGGGATCTGGCCAATAGGGTCTGGGATTTTTGGAACCAAGCCATTTCTCAAGGGATTCGTATGAAACTCGGAATGTAGGACTAATATGTGACTATAAGACTTGTTCCTATGGAAATTCTGGGATCTGGCAATAGGGTCTGGGATTTTTAGAACCAAGCCATTTCTCAAGGGATTCGTATGAAACTCGGAATGTAGGACTAAGATGTGACTATAAGATTTCTTCCTAAGCAATTTCTCAAGCAATTCGTATGAAACTCGGAAAGTAGGACTAATATGTGACTATAAGACTTGTTCCTATGGAAATTCTGGGATCTGGCAATTAGGTATGGGATTTTTGGAACCAAGCCATTTATCAAGGGATTCGTATGAAACTCGGAATGTAGGACTAATATGTGACTATAAGACTTGTTCCTATGGAAATTCTGGGATCTGGCCAAAAGGGTCTGGGATTTTGGGAACCAAGCCATTTCTCAAGGGATTCGTATGAAACTCGGTATGTAGAACTAATATGTGACTATTAGACTTGTTCCTATGGAAATTCTGGGATCTGGCCAATAGGGTCTGGGATTTTTGGAACCAAGCCATTTCTCAAGGGATTCGTATGAAACTCGGAATGTAGGACTAATATGTGACTATAAGACTTGTTCCTATGGAAATTCTGGGATCTGGCCAATAGGGTCTGGGATTTTTGGAACCAAGCCATTTCTCAAGGGATTCGTATGAAACTCGGAATGTAGGACTAATGTGTGACTATAAGACTTGTTCCTATGGAAATTCTGGGATCTGGCCAATAGGGTCTGGGATTTTTGGAACCAAGCCATTTCTCAACGGATTCGCATGAAATTCGGAATGTAGGACTAATATGTGACTGTAAGGCTTGTTCCTATGGAAATTCTAGGATCTGGCCCATAGGGTCTGGGATTTTTGGAACCAAGCCATTTCTCAAGGGATTTGTATGAAACTCGGAATGTAGGAGTAATATGTGACTATAAGACTTGTTCCTATGGAAATTCTGGGATCTGGCCAACAGGGTCTGGGATTTTTAGAACCAAGCCATTTCTCAAGGGATTTGTATGAAACTCGGAATGTAGGAGTAATATGTGACTATAAGACTTGTTCCTATGGAAATTCTGGGATCTGGCCAATAGGGTCTGGGATTTTTGGAACCAAGCCATTTCTCAAGGGATTCGTATGAAACTCGGAATGTGGGACTAATATGTGACTATAAGACTTTTTCCTATGGAAATTCTGGGATCTGGCCAATAGGGTCTGTGATTTTTGGAACCAAGCCATTTCTCAAGGGATTTGTATGAAACTCGGAATATGGGAGTTATATATGACTATAAGACTTGCTCATTTGGAAATTCTGGGATCTGGCCAATAGGGTCTGGGATTTTTGGAACCAAGCCATTTCTCAAGGGATTCGTATGAAACTCGGAAAGTAGGACTAATATGTGACTATAAGACTTGTTCCTATGGAAATTCTCGGATCTGGCAATAGGGTCTGGTATTTTTGGAACCAAGCCATTTCTCAAGGGATTCGTATGAAACTCGGAATGTAGGACTAATATGTGACTATAAGACTTGTTCCTATGGAAATTCTGGGATCTGGCCAATAGGGTCTGGGATTTTTGGAACCAAGCCATTTCTCAAGGGATTCGTATGAAACTCGGAATATAGGACTAATGTGTGACTATAAGACTTGTTCCTATGGAAATTCTGGGATCTGGCCAATAGGGTCTGGGATTTTTGGAACCAAGCCATTTCTCAACGGATTCGCATGAAATTCGGAATGTAGGACTAATATGTGACTGTAAGGCTTGTTCCTATGGAAATTCTAGGATCTGGCCCATAGGGTCTGGGATTTTTGGAACCAAGCCATTTCTGAAGGGATTTGTATGAAACTCGGAATGTAGGAGTAATATGTGACTATAGGACTTGTTCCTATGGAAATTCTGGGATCTGGCCAACAGGGTCTGGGATTTTTAGAACCAAGCCATTTCTCAAGGGATTCGTATGAAACTCGGAATGTAGGACTAATATGTGACTCTAAGACTTGTTCCTATGGAAATTCTGGGATCTGGACAATAGGGCCTAGGATTTTTGGAACCAAGCCATTTCTCAAGGGATTCGTATGAAACTCGGAAAGTAGGACTAATATGTGGCTATAAGACTTGTTCCTATGGAAATTCTGGGATCTGTCCAATAGGGTCTGGGATTTTTGGAACCAAGCCATTTCTCAAGGGATTCGTATGAAACTCGGAAAGTAGGACTAATATGTGGCTATAAGACTTGTTCCTATGGAAATTCTGGGATCTGGCCAATAGGGTCTGGGATTTTTGGAACCAAGCCATTTCTCAAGGGATTTGTATGAAACTCGGAATGTAGGAGTAATATGTGACTATAAGACTTGTTAATATGGAAATTCTGGGATCTGGCCAATAGGGTCTGGTATTTTTGGAACCAAGCCATTTCTCAAGGGATTCGTATGAAACTCGGAATGTGGGACTAATATGTGACTATAAGACTTTTTCCTATGGAAATTCTAGGAAATGGCCAATAGGGTCTGTGATTTTTGGAACCAAGCCATTTCTCAAGGGATTTTTATGAAACTCGGAATGTGGGAGTTATATGTGACTATAAGACTTGTTCCTTTGGAAATTCTGGGATCTGGCCAATAGGGTCTGGGATTTTTTGAACCAAGCCATTTCTCAAGAGATCCGTATGAAACTCGGAAAGTAGGACTAATATGTGGCTATAAGACTTGTTCCTATGGAAATTCTGGGATCTGGCCAATAGGGTCTGGGATTTTTGGAACCAAGCCATTTCTCAAGGGATTTGTATGAAACTCGGAATGTAGGACTAATATGTGACTATAAGACTTGTTCCTATGGAAATTCTGGGATCTGGCCAATAGGGGCTTGGATTTTTAGAACCAAGCAATTTCTCAAGCGATTCGTATGAAACTCGGAATGTAGGACTAATATGTGACTATAAGACTTGTTCCTATGGAAATTCTGGGATCTGGCCAATAGGGTCAGGGATTTTTGGAACAAGCCATTTCTCAAAGGATTCGTATGAAACTCGGAATGTAGGACTAATGTGTGACTATAAGACTTGTTCCTATGGAAATTCTGGGATCTGGCCAATAGGGTCTGGGATTTTTGGAACCAAGCCATTTCTCAAGGGATTTGTATGAAACTCGGAATGTAGGAGTAATATGTGACTATAAGACTTGTTCCTATGGAAATTCTGGGATCTGGCCAATAGGGTCTGGGATTTTTGGAACCAAGCCATTTCTCAAGGGATTCGTATGAAACTCGGAATGTGGGACTAATATGTGACTATAAGACTTTTGCCTATGTAAATTCTGGGATCTGGCCAATAGGGTCTGTGATTTTTGGAACCAAGCCATTTCTCAAGGGATTTGTATGAAACTCGGAATGTGGGAGTTATATGTGACTATAAGACTTGTTCCTTTGGAAATTCTGGGATCTGGCCAATAGGGTCTGGGATTTTTGGAACCAAGCCATTTCTCAAGGGATTCGTATGAAACTCGGAAAGTAGGACTAATATGTGACTATAAGACTTGTTCCTATGGAAATTCTGGGATCTGGCAATAGGGTCTGGGATTTTTGGAACCAAGCCATCTCTCAAGGGATTCGCATGAAACTCGGAATGTAGGACTAATATGTGACTATAAGACTTGTTCCTATGGAAATTCTGGGATCTGGCCAATAGGGTCAGGGATTTTTGGAACAAGCCATTTCTCAAGGGATTCGTATGAAACTCGGAATGTAGGACTAATGTGTGACTATAAGACTTGTTCATATGGAAATTCTGGGATCTGGCCAATAGGGTCAGGGATTTTTGGAACAAGCCATTTCTCAAGGGATTCGTATGAAACTCGGAATGTAGGACTAATGTGTGACTATAAGACTTGTTCCTATGGAAATTCTGGGATCTGGCCAATAGGGTCTGGGATTTTTGGAACCAAGCCATTTCTCAAGGGATTTGTATGAAACTCGGAATGTAGGAGTAATATGTGACTATAAGACTTGTTCCTATGGAAATTCTGGGATCTGGCCAATAGGGTCTGGGATTTTTGGAACCAAGCCATTTCTCAAGGGATTCGTATGAAACTCGGAATGTGGGACTAATATGTGACTATAAGACTTTTGCCTATGTAAATTCTGGGATCTGGCCAATAGGGTCTGTGATTTTTGAAACCAAGCCATTTCTCAAGGGATTTGTATGAAACTCGGAATGTGGGAGTTATATGTGACTATAAGACTTGTTCCTTTGGAAATTCTGGGATCTGGCCAATAGGGTCTGGGAATTTTGGAACCAAGCCATTTCTCAAGGGATTCGTATGAAACTCGGAAAGTAGGACTAATATGTGACTATAAGACTTGTTCCTTTGGAAATTCTGGGATCTGGCCAATTAGGTCTGGGATTTTTGGAACCAAGCCATTTCTCAAGGGATTCGTATGAAACTCGGAAAGTAGGAATAATATGTGACTATAAGACTTGTTCCTATGGAAATTCTGGGATCTGGCAATAGGGTCTGGGATTTTTGGAACCAAGCCATCTCTCAAGGGATTCGCATGAAACTCGGAATGTAGGACTAATATGTGACTATAAGACTTGTTCCTATGGAAATTCTGGGATCTGGCCAATAGGGTCAGGGATTTTTGGAACAAGCCATTTCTCAAGGGATTCGTATGAAACTCGGAATGTAGGACTAATGTGTGACTATAAGACTTGTTCCTATGGAAATTCTGGATCTGGCCAATACGGTCTGGGATTTTTGGAACCAAGCCATTTCTCAAGGGATTCGCATGAAATTCGGAAAGTAGGACTAATATGTGACTGTAAGGCTTGTTCCTATGGAAATTCTAGGATCTGGCCAATAGGGTCTGGGATTTTTGGAACCAAGCCATCTCTCAAGGGATTCGCATGAAACTCGGAATGTAGGACTAATATGTGACTATAAGACTTGTTCCTATGGAAATTCTGGGATCTGGCCAATAGGGTCAGGGATTTTTGGAACAAGCCATTTCTCAAGGGATTCGTATGAAACTCGGAATGTAGGACTAATATGTGACTATAAGACTTGTTCCTGTCGAAATTCTAGGATCTGGACAATAGGGCCTAGGATTTTTGGAACCAAGCCATTTCCCAAGGGATTCGTATGAAACTCGGAATGTAGGAGTAATATGTGACTATAAGACTTCTTCCTATGGAAATTCTGGGATCTGGCCAATAGGGTCAGGGATTTTTGGAACAAGCCATTTCTCAAGGGATTCGTATGAAACTCGGAATGTAGGAGTAATATGTGACTATAAGACTTGTTCCTATGGAAATTCTGGGATCTGGCCAATAGGGTCTGGGATTTTTGGAACCAAGCCATTTCTCAAGGGATTCGTATGAAACTCGGAATGTAGGACTAATATGTGACTATAAGACTTGTTCCTATGGAAATTCTGGGATCTGGCCAATAGGGTCAGGGATTTTTGGAACAAACCATTTCTCAAGGGATTCGTATGAAACTCGGAATGTAGGACTAATGTGTGACTATAAGACTTGTTCCTATGGAAATTCTGGGATCTGGCCAATAGGATCTGGGATTTTTGGAACCAAGCCATTTATCAAGGGATTTGTATGAAACTCGGAATGTAGGAGTAATATGTGACTATAAGACTTGTTCCTATGGAAATTCTGGGATCTGGCCAATAGGGTCTGGGATTTTTGGAACCAAGCCATTTCTCAAGGGATTCGTATGAAACTCGGAATATGGGACTAATATGTGACTATAAGACTTTTGCCTATGGAAATTCTGGGATCTGGCCAATATGGTCTGTGATTTTTGGAACCAAGCCATTTCTCAAGGGATTTGTATGAAACTCGGAATGTGGGAGTTATATGTGACTATAAGACTTGTTCCTTTGGAAATGCTGGGATCTGGCCAATAGGGTCTGGGATTTTTGGAACCAAGCCATTTCTCAAGGGATTCGTATGAAACTCGGAAAGTAGGACTAATATGTGACTATAAGACTTGTTCCTATGGAAATTCTGGGATCTGGCCAATAGGGTCAGGGATTTTTGGAACAAGCCATTTCTCAAGGGATTCGTATGAAACTCGGAATGTAGGACTAATGTGTGACTATAAGACTTGTTCCTATGGAAATTCTGGGATCTGGCCAACAGGGTCTGGGATTTTTGGAACCAAGCCATTTCTCAAGGGATTCGTATGAAACTCGGAATGTAGGACTAATATGTGACTATAAGACTTGTTCCTGTGGAAATTCTAGGATCTGGACAATAGGGCCTAGGATTTTTGGAACCAAGCCATTTCTCAAGGGATTCGTATGAAACTCGGAATGTAGGAGTAATATGTGACTATAAGACTTGTTCCTATGGAAATTCTGGGATCTGGCCAATAGGGTCAGGGATTTTTGGAACAAGCCATTTCTCAAGGGATTCGTATGAAACTCGGAATGTAGGAGTAATATGTGACTATAAGACTTGTTCCTATGGAAATTCTGGGATCTGGCCAATAGGGTCTGGGATTTTTAGAACCAAGCCATTTCTCAAGGGATTCGTATGAAACTCGGAATGTAGGACTAAGATGTGACTATAAGACTCGTTCCTATGGAAATTCTGGGATCTGGCCAATAGGGTCAGGGATTTTTTGAACAAGCCATTTCTCAAGGGATTCGTATGAAACTCGGAATGTAGGACTAATGTGTGACTATAAGACTTGTTCCTATGGAAATTCAGGATCTGGCCAATAGTGTCTGGGATATTTGGAACCAAGCCATTTCTCTAGGGATTCGCATGAAATTCGGAAAGTAGGACTAATATGTGACTGTAAGGCTTGTTCTTATGGAAATTCTAGGATCTGGCCAATAGGGTCTGGGATTTTTGGAACCAAGCCATTTCTCAAGGGATTTGTATGAAACTCGGAATGTAGGAGTAATATGTGACTATAAGACTTGTTCCTATGGAAACTCTGGGATCTGGCCAACAGGGTCTGGGATTTTTAGAACCAAGCCATTTCTCAAGGGATTCGTATGAAACTCGGAATGTAGGACTAATATGTGACTATAAGACTTCTTCCTATGGAAATTCTGGGATCTGGACAATAGGGCCTAGGATTTTTGGAACCAAGCCGTTTCTCAAGGGATTCGTATGAAACTCGGAATGTAGGAGTAATATGTGACTATAAGACTTGTTCCTATGGAAATTCTGGGATCTGGGCAAAAGGGTCTGGGATTTTGGGAACCAAGCCATTTCTCAAGGGATTCGTATGAAACTCGGTATGTAGAACTAATATGTGACTATTAGACTTGTTCCTATGGAAATTCTGGGATCTGGCCAATAGGGTCTGGGATTTTTGGAACCAAGCCATTTCTCAAGGGATTCGTATGAAACTCGGAATGTAGGTCTAATATGTGACTATAAGACTTGTTCCTATGGAAATTCTGGGATCTGGCCAATAGGGTCTGGGATTTTTGGAACCAAGCCATTTCTCAAGGGATTCGTATGAAACTCGGAATGTAGGACTAATGTGTGACTATAAGACTTGTTCCTATGGAAATTCTGGGATCTGGCCAATAGGATCTGGGATTTTTGGAACCAAGCCATTTCTCAACGGATTCGCATGAAATTCGGAATGTAGGACTAATATGTGACTGTAAGGCTTGTTCCTATGGAAATTCTAGGATCTGGCCCATAGTGTCTGGGATTTTTGGAACCAAGCCATTTCTCAAGGGATTTGTATGAAACTCGGAATGTAGGAGTAATATGTGACTATAAGACTTGTTCCTATGGAAATTATGGGATCTGGCCAACAGGGTCTGGGATTTTTAGAACCAAGCCATTTCTCAAGGGATTCGTATGAAACTCGGAATGTAGGACTAATATGTGACTCTAAGACTTGTTCCTATGGAAATTCTGGGATCTGGACAATAGGGCCTAGGATTTTTGGAACCAAGCCATTTCTCAAGGGATTCGTATGAAACTCGGAAAGTAGGACTAATATGTGGCTATAAGACTTGTTCCTATGGAAATTCTGGGATCTGGCCAATAGGGTCTGGGATTTTTGGAACCAAGCCATTTCTCAAGGGATTCGTATGAAACTCGGAATGTAGGACTAATATGTGACTATAAGACTTGTTCCTATGGAAATTCTGGGATCTGGCCAATAGGGTCTGGGATTTTTGGAACCAAGCCATTTCTCAAGGGATTCGTATGAAACTCGGAATGTAGGACTAATGTGTGACTATAAGACTTGTTCCTATGGAAATTCTGGGATCTGGCCAATAGGGTCTGGGATTTTTGGAACCAAGCCATTTCTCAACGGATTCGCATGAAATTCGGAATGTAGGACTAATATGTGACTGTAAGGCTTGTTCCTATGGAAATTCTAGGATCTGGCCCATAGGGTCTGGGATTTTTGGAACCAAGCCATTTCTCAAGGGATTTGTATGAAACTCGGAATGTAGGAGTAATATGTGACTATAAGACTTGTTGCTATGGAAATTCTGGGATCTGGCCAACAGGGTCTGGGATTTTTAGAACCAAGCCATTTCTCAAGGGATTGGTATGAAACTCGGAATGTAGGACTAATATGTGACTATAAGACTTGTTCCTATGGAAATTCTGGATCTGGCCAATACGGTCTGGGATTTTTGGAACCAAGCCATTTCTCAAGGGATTCGCATGAAATTCGGAAAGTAGGACTAATATGTGACTGTAAGGCTTGTTCCTATGGAAATTCTAGGATCTGGCCAATAGGGTCTGGGATTTTTGGAACCAAGCCATCTCTCAAGGGATTCGCATGAAACTCGGAATGTAGGACTAATATGTGACTATAAGACTTGTTCCTATGGAAATTCTGGGATCTGGCCAATAGGGTCAGGGATTTTTGGAACAAGCCATTTCTCAAGGGATTCGTATGAAACTCGGAATGTAGGACTAATATGTGACTATAAGACTTGTTCCTGTCGAAATTCTAGGATCTGGACAATAGGGCCTAGGATTTTTGGAACCAAGCCATTTCCCAAGGGATTCGTATGAAACTCGGAATGTAGGAGTAATATGTGACTATAAGACTTCTTCCTATGGAAATTCTGGGATCTGGCCAATAGGGTCAGGGATTTTTGGAACAAGCCATTTCTCAAGGGATTCGTATGAAACTCGGAATGTAGGAGTAATATGTGACTATAAGACTTGTTCCTATGGAAATTCTGGGATCTGGCCAATAGGGTCTGGGATTTTTGGAACCAAGCCATTTCTCAAGGGATTCGTATGAAACTCGGAATGTAGGACTAATATGTGACTATAAGACTTGTTCCTATGGAAATTCTGGGATCTGGCCAATAGGGTCAGGGATTTTTGGAACAAACCATTTCTCAAGGGATTCGTATGAAACTCGGAATGTAGGACTAATGTGTGACTATAAGACTTGTTCCTATGGAAATTCTGGGATCTGGCCAATAGGATCTGGGATTTTTGGAACCAAGCCATTTATCAAGGGATTTGTATGAAACTCGGAATGTAGGAGTAATATGTGACTATAAGACTTGTTCCTATGGAAATTCTGGGATCTGGCCAATAGGGTCTGGGATTTTTGGAACCAAGCCATTTCTCAAGGGATTCGTATGAAACTCGGAATATGGGACTAATATGTGACTATAAGACTTTTGCCTATGGAAATTCTGGGATCTGGCCAATATGGTCTGTGATTTTTGGAACCAAGCCATTTCTCAAGGGATTTGTATGAAACTCGGAATGTGGGAGTTATATGTGACTATAAGACTTGTTCCTTTGGAAATTCTGGGATCTGGCCAATAGGGTCTGGGATTTTTGGAACCAAGCCATTTCTCAAGGGATTCGTATGAAACTCGGAAAGTAGGACTAATATGTGACTATAAGACTTGTTCCTATGGAAATTCTGGGATCTGGCCAATAGGGTCAGGGATTTTTGGAACAAGCCATTTCTCAAGGGATTCGTATGAAACTCGGAATGTAGGACTAATGTGTGACTATAAGACTTGTTCCTATGGAAATTCTGGGATCTGGCCAACAGGGTCTGGGATTTTTGGAACCAAGCCATTTCTCAAGGGATTCGTATGAAACTCGGAATGTAGGACTAATATGTGACTATAAGACTTGTTCCTGTGGAAATTCTAGGATCTGGACAATAGGGCCTAGGATTTTTGGAACCAAGCCATTTCTCAAGGGATTCGTATGAAACTCGGAATGTAGGAGTAATATGTGACTATAAGACTTGTTCCTATGGAAATTCTGGGATCTGGCCAATAGGGTCAGGGATTTTTGGAACAAGCCATTTCTCAAGGGATTCGTATGAAACTCGGAATGTAGGAGTAATATGTGACTATAAGACTTGTTCCTATGGAAATTCTGGGATCTGGCCAATAGGGTCTGGGATTTTAAGAACCAAGCCATTTCTCAAGGGATTCGTATGAAACTCGGAATGTAGGACTAAGATGTGACTATAAGACTCGTTCCTATGGAAATTCTGGGATCTGGCCAATAGGGTCAGGGATTTTTTGAACAAGCCATTTCTCAAGGGATTCGTATGAAACTCGGAATGTAGGACTAATGTGTGACTATAAGACTTGTTCCTATGGAAATTCAGGATCTGGCCAATAGTGTCTGGGATATTTGGAACCAAGCCATTTCTCTAGGGATTCGCATGAAATTCGGAAAGTAGGACTAATATGTGACTGTAAGGCTTGTTCTTATGGAAATTCTAGGATCTGGCCAATAGGGTCTGGGATTTTTGGAACCAAGCCATTTCTCAAGGGATTTGTATGAAACTCGGAATGTAGGAGTAATATGTGACTATAAGACTTGTTCCTATGGAAACTCTGGGATCTGGCCAACAGGGTCTGGGATTTTTAGAACCAAGCCATTTCTCAAGGGATTCGTATGAAACTCGGAATGTAGGACTAATATGTGACTATAAGACTTCTTCCTATGGAAATTCTGGGATCTGGACAATAGGGCCTAGGATTTTTGGAACCAAGCCGTTTCTCAAGGGATTCGTATGAAACTCGGAATGTAGGAGTAATATGTGACTATAAGACTTGTTCCTATGGAAATTCTGGGATCTGGGCAAAAGGGTCTGGGATTTTGGGAACCAAGCCATTTCTCAAGGGATTCGTATGAAACTCGGTATGTAGAACTAATATGTGACTATTAGACTTGTTCCTATGGAAATTCTGGGATCTGGCCAATAGGGTCTGGGATTTTTGGAACCAAGCCATTTCTCAAGGGATTCGTATGAAACTCGGAATGTAGGTCTAATATGTGACTATAAGACTTGTTCCTATGGAAATTCTGGGATCTGGCCAATAGGGTCTGGGATTTTTGGAACCAAGCCATTTCTCAAGGGATTCGTATGAAACTCGGAATGTAGGACTAATGTGTGACTATAAGACTTGTTCCTATGGAAATTCTGGGATCTGGCCAATAGGATCTGGGATTTTTGGAACCAAGCCATTTCTCAACGGATTCGCATGAAATTCGGAATGTAGGACTAATATGTGACTGTAAGGCTTGTTCCTATGGAAATTCTAGGATCTGGCCCATAGTGTCTGGGATTTTTGGAACCAAGCCATTTCTCAAGGGATTTGTATGAAACTCGGAATGTAGGAGTAATATGTGACTATAAGACTTGTTCCTATGGAAATTCTGGGATCTGGCCAACAGGGTCTGGGATTTTTAGAACCAAGCCATTTCTCAAGGGATTCGTATGAAACTCGGAATGTAGGACTAATATGTGACTCTAAGACTTGTTCCTATGGAAATTCTGGGATCTGGACAATAGGGCCTAGGATTTTTGGAACCAAGCCATTTCTCAAGGGATTCGTATGAAACTCGGAAAGTAGGACTAATATGTGGCTATAAGACTTGTTCCTATGGAAATTCTGGGATCTGGCCAATAGGGTCTGGGATTTTTGGAACCAAGCCATTTCTCAAGGGATTCGTATGAAACTCGGAATGTAGGACTAATATGTGACTATAAGACTTGTTCCTATGGAAATTCTGGGATCTGGCCAATAGGGTCTGGGATTTTTGGAACCAAGCCATTTCTCAAGGGATTCGTATGAAACTCGGAATGTAGGACTAATGTGTGACTATAAGACTTGTTCCTATGGAAATTCTGGGATCTGGCCAATAGGGTCTGGGATTTTTGGAACCAAGCCATTTCTCAACGGATTCGCATGAAATTCGGAATGTAGGACTAATATGTGACTGTAAGGCTTGTTCCTATGGAAATTCTAGGATCTGGCCCATAGGGTCTGGGATTTTTGGAACCAAGCCATTTCTCAAGGGATTTGTATGAAACTCGGAATGTAGGAGTAATATGTGACTATAAGACTTGTTGCTATGGAAATTCTGGGATCTGGCCAACAGGGTCTGGGATTTTTAGAACCAAGCCATTTCTCAAGGGATTGGTATGAAACTCGGAATGTAGGACTAATATGTGACTATAAGACTTGTTCCTATGGAAATTCTGGGATCTGGACAATAGGGCCTAGGATTTTTGGACCCAAGCCATTTCTCAAGGGATTCGTATGAAACTCGGAAAGTAGGACTAATATGTGGCTATAAGACTTGTTCCTATGGAAATTCTGGGATCTGGCCAATAGGGTCTGGGATTTTTGGAACCAAGCCATTTCTCAAGGGATTTGTATGAAACTCGGAATGTAGGAGTAATATGTGACTATAAGACTTGTTCCTATGGAAATTCTGGGATCTGGACAATAGGGTCTGGGATTTTTGGAACCAAGCCATTTCTCAAGGGATTCGTATGAAACTCGGAATGTGGGACTAATATGTGACTATAAGACTTTTTCCTATGGAAATTCTGGAATCTGGCCAATAGGGTCTGTGATTTTTGGAACCAAGCCATTTCTCAAGGGATTTGTATGAAACTCGGAATGTGGGAGTTATATGTGACTATAAGACTTGTTCCTTTGGAAATTCTGGGATCTGGCCAATAGGGTCTGGATTTTTGGAACCAAGCCATTTCTCAAGGGATTCGTATGAAACTCGGAAAGTAGGACTAATATGTGACTATAAGACTTGTTCCTATGGAAATTCTGGGATCTGGCAATAGGGTCTGGGATTTTTGGAACCAAGCCATTTCTCAAGGGATTCGTATGAAACTCGGAATGTAGGAGTAATATGTGACTATAAGACTTGTTCCTATGGAAATTCTGGGATCTGGACAATAGGGTCAGGGATTTTTGGAACCAAGCCATTTCTCAAGGGATTCGTATGAAACTCGGAATGTGGGACTAATATGTGACTATAAGACTTTTTCCTATGGAAATTCTGGAATCTGGCCAATAGGGTCTGTGATTTTTGGAACCAAGCCATTTCTCAAGGGATTTGTATGAAACTCGGAATGTGGGAGTTATATGTGACTATAAGACTTGTTCCTTTGGAAATTCTGGGATCTGGCCAATAGGGTCTGGGATTTTTGGAACCAAGCCATTTCTCAAGGGATTCGTATGAAACTCGGAAAGTAGGACTAATATGTGACTATAAGACTTGTTCCTATGGAAATTCTGGGATCTGGCAATAGGGTCTGGGATTTTTGGAACCAAGCCATTTCTCAAGGGATTCGTATGAAACTCGGAATGTAGGAGTAATATGTGACTATAAGACTTGTTCCTATGGAAATTCTGGGATCTGGCCAATAGGGTCAGGGATTTTTGGAACAAGCCATTTCTCAAGGGATTCGTATGAAACTCGGAATGTAGGACTAATGTGTGACTATAAGACTTGTTCCTATGGAAATTCTGGGATCTGGCCAACAGGGTCTGGGATTTTTAGAACCAAGCCATTTCTCAAGGGATTCGTATGAAACTCGGAATGTAGGACTAATATGTGACTATAAGACTTGTTCCTATGGAAATTCTGGGATCTGGACAATAGGGGGTAGGATTTTTGGAACCAAGCCGTTTCTCAAGGGATTCGTATGAAACTCGGAATGTAGGAGTAATATGTGACTATAAGACTTGTTCCTATGGAAATTCTGGGATCTGGCCAATAGGGTCAGGGATTTTTGGAACAAGCCATTTCTCAAGGGATTCGTATGAAACTCGGAATGTAGGAGTAATATGTGACTATAAGACTTGTTCCTAAGCAATTTCTCAAGCGATTCGTATGAAACTCGGAAAGTAGGACTAACATGTGACTATAAGATTTCTTCCTAAGCAATTTCTCAAGCGATTCGTATGAAACTCGGAAAGTAGGACTAATATGTGACTATAAGACTTGTTCCTATGGAAATTCAGGGTTCTGGCCAATAGGGTCAGGGATTTTTGGAACAAGCCATTTCTCAAGGGATTCGTATGAAACTCGGAATGTAGGAGTAATATGTGACTATAAGACTTGTTCCTATGGAAATTCTGGGATCTGGCCAATAGGGTCTGGGATTTTTAGAACCAAGCCATTTCTCAAGGGATTCGTATGAAACTCGGAATGTAGGACTAAGATGTGACTATAAGATTTCTTCCTAAGCAATTTTTCAAGCGATTCGTATAAAACTCGGAAAGTAGGACTAATATGTGACTATAAGACTTGTTCCTATGGAAATTCTGGGATCTGGCAATTGGTTCTGGGATTTTTGGAACCAAGCCATTTCTCAAGGGATTCGTATGAAACTCGGAATGTAGGACTAATATGTGACTATAAGACTTGTTCCTATGGAAATTCTGGGATCTAGCCAAAAGGGTCTGGGATTTTGGGAACCAAGCCATTTCTCAAGGGATTCGTATGAAACTCGGTATGTAGAACTAATATGTGACTATTAGACTTGTTCCTATGGAAATTCTGGGATCTGGCCAATAGGGTCTGGGATTTTTGGAACCAAGCCATTTCTCAAGGGATTCGTATGAAACTCGGAATGTAGGACTAATATGTGACTATAAGACTTGTTCCTATGGAAATTCTGGGATCTGGCCAATAGGGTCTGGGATTTTTGGAACCAAGCCATTTCTCAAGGGATTCGTATGAAACTCGGAATGTAGGACTAATGTGTGACTATAAGACTTGTTCCTATGGAAATTCTGGGATCTGGCCAATAGGGTCTGGGATTTTTGGAACCAAGCCATTTCTCAACGGATTCGCATGAAATTCGGAATGTAGGACTAATATGTGACTGTAAGGCTTGTTCCTATGGAAATTCTAGGATCTGGCCCATAGGGTCTGGGATTTTTGGAACCAAGCCATTTCTCAAGGGATTTGTATGAAACTCGGAATGTAGGAGTAATATGTGACTATAAGACTTGTTCCTATGGAAATTCTGGGATCTGGCCAACAGGGTCTGGGATTTTTAGAACCAAGCCATTCCTCAAGGGATTCGTATGAAACTCGGAATGTAGGACTAATATGTGACTATAAGACTTGTTCCTATGGAAATTCTGGGATCTGGACAATAGGGCCTAGGATTTTTGGACCCAAGCCATTTCTCAAGGGATTCGTATGAAACTCGGAAAGTAGGACTAATATGTGGCTATAAGACTTGTTCCTATGGAAATTCTGGGATCTGGCCAATAGGGTCTGGGATTTTTGGAACCAAGCCATTTCTCAAGGGATTTGTATGAAACTCGGAATGTAGGAGTAATATGTGACTATAAGACTTGTTCCTATGGAAATTCTGGGATCTGGACAATAGGGTCTGGGATTTTTGGAACCAAGCCATTTCTCAAGGGATTCGTATGAAACTCGGAATGTGGGACTAATATGTGACTATAAGACTTTTTCCTATTGGAAATTCTGGAATCTGGCCAATAGGGTCTGTGATTTTTGGAACCAAGCCATTTCTCAAGGGATTTGTATGAAACTCGGAATGTGGGAGTTATATGTGACTATAAGACTTGTTCCTTTGGAAATTCTGGGATCTGGCCAATAGGGTCTGGATTTTTGGAACCAAGCCATTTCTCAAGGGATTCGTATGAAACTCGGAAAGTAGGACTAATATGTGACTATAAGACTTGTTCCTATGGAAATTCTGGGATCTGGCAATAGGGTCTGGGATTTTTGGAACCAAGCCATTTCTCAAGGGATTCGTATGAAACTCGGAATGTAGGAGTAATATGTGACTATAAGACTTGTTCCTATGGAAATTCTGGGATCTGGCCAATAGGGTCAGGGATTTTTGGAACAAGCCATTTCTCAAGGGATTCGTATGAAACTCGGAATGTAGGACTAATGTGTGACTATAAGACTTGTTCCTATGGAAATTCTGGGATCTGGCCAACAGGGTCTGGGATTTTTAGAACCAAGCCATTTCTCAAGGGATTCGTATGAAACTCGGAATGTAGGACTAATATGTGACTATAAGACTTGTTCCTATGGAAATTCTGGGATCTGGACAATAGGGGGTAGGATTTTTGGAACCAAGCCGTTTCTCAAGGGATTCGTATGAAACTCGGAATGTAGGAGTAATATGTGACTATAAGACTTGTTCCTATGGAAATTCTGGGATCTTGCCAATAGGGTCAGGGATTTTTGGAACAAGCCATTTCTCAAGGGATTCGTATGAAACTCGGAATGTAGGAGTAATATGTGACTATAAGACTTGTTCCTAAGCAATTTCTCAAGCGATTCGTATGAAACTCGGAAAGTAGGACTAACATGTGACTATAAGATTTCTTCCTAAGCAATTTCTCAAGCGATTCGTATGAAACTCGGAAAGTAGGACTAATATGTGACTATAAGACTTGTTCCTATGGAAATTCAGGGTTCTGGCCAATAGGGTCAGGGATTTTTGGAACAAGCCATTTCTCAAGGGATTCGTATGAAACTCGGAATGTAGGAGTAATATGTGACTATAAGACTTGTTCCTAAGCAATTTCTCAAGCGATTCGTATGAAACTCGGAAAGTAGGACTAACATGTGACTATAAGATTTCTTCCTAAGCAATTTCTCAAGCGATTCGTATGAAACTCGGAAAGTAGGACTAATATGTGACTATAAGACTTGTTCCTATGGAAATTCAGGGTTCTGGCCAATAGGGTCAGGGATTTTTGGAACAAGCCATTTCTCAAGGGATTCGTATGAAACTCGGAATGTAGGAGTAATATGTGACTATAAGACTTGTTCCTATGGAAATTCTGGGATCTGGCCAATAGGGTCTGGGATTTTTAGAACCAAGCCATTTCTCAAGGGATTCGTATGAAACTCGGAATGTAGGACTAAGATGTGACTATAAGATTTCTTCCTAAGCAATTTTTCAAGCGATTCGTATAAAACTCGGAAAGTAGGACTAATATGTGACTATAAGACTTGTTCCTATGGAAATTCTGGGATCTGGCAATTGGGTCTGGGATTTTTGGAACCAAGCCATTTCTCAAGGGATTCGTATGAAACTCGGAATGTAGGACTAATATGTGACTATAAGACTTGTTCCTATGGAAATTCTGGGATCTAGCCAAAAGGGTCTGGGATTTTGGGAACCAAGCCATTTCTCAAGGGATTCGTATGAAACTCGGTATGTAGAACTAATATGTGACTATTAGACTTGTTCCTATGGAAATTCTGGGATCTGGCCAATAGGGTCTGGGATTTTTGGAACCAAGCCATTTCTCAAGGGATTCGTATGAAACTCGGAATGTAGGACTAATATGTGACTATAAGACTTGTTCCTATGGAAATTCTGGGATCTGGCCAATAGGGTCTGGGATTTTTGGAACCAAGCCATTTCTCAAGGGATTTGTATGAAACTCGGAATGTAGGAGTAATATGTGACTATAAGACTTGTTCCTATGGAAATTCTGGGATCTGGACAATAGGGTCTGGGATTTTTGGAACCAAGCCATTTCTCAAGGGATTCGTATGAAACTCGGAATGTGGGACTAATATGTGACTATAAGACTTTTTCCTATGGAAATTCTGGAATCTGGCCAATAGGGTCTGTGATTTTTGGAACCAAGCCATTTCTCAAGGGATTTGTATGAAACTCGGAATGTGGGAGTTATATGTGACTATAAGACTTGTTCCTTTGGAAATTCTGGGATCTGGCCAATAGGGTCTGGGATTTTTGGAACCAAGCCATTTCTCAAGGGATTCGTATGAAACTCGGAAAGTAGGACTAATATGTGACTATAAGACTTGTTCCTATGGAAATTCTGGGATCTGGCAATAGGGTCTGGGATTTTTGGAACCAAGCCATTTCTCAAGGGATTCGTATGAAACTCGGAATGTAGGAGTAATATGTGACTATAAGACTTGTTCCTATGGAAATTCTGGGATCTGGCCAATAGGGTCAGGGATTTTTGGAACAAGCCATTTCTCAAGGGATTCGTATGAAACTCGGAATGTAGGACTAATGTGTGACTATAAGACTTGTTCCTATGGAAATTCTGGGATCTGGCCAACAGGGTCTGGGATTTTTAGAACCAAGCCATTTCTCAAGGGATTCGTATGAAACTCGGAATGTAGGACTAATATGTGACTATAAGACTTGTTCCTATGGAAATTCTGGGATCTGGACAATAGGGGGTAGGATTTTTGGAACCAAGCCGTTTCTCAAGGGATTCGTATGAAACTCGGAATGTAGGAGTAATATGTGACTATAAGACTTGTTCCTATGGAAATTCTGGGATCTGGCCAATAGGGTCAGGGATTTTTGGAACAAGCCATTTCTCAAGGGATTCGTATGAAACTCGGAATGTAGGAGTAATATGTGACTATAAGACTTGTTCCTAAGCAATTTCTCAAGCGATTCGTATGAAACTCGGAAAGTAGGACTAACATGTGACTATAAGATTTCTTCCTAAGCAATTTCTCAAGCGATTCGTATGAAACTCGGAAAGTAGGACTAATATGTGACTATAAGACTTGTTCCTATGGAAATTCAGGGTTCTGGCCAATAGGGTCAGGGATTTTTGGAACAAGCCATTTCTCAAGGGATTCGTATGAAACTCGGAATGTAGGAGTAATATGTGACTATAAGACTTGTTCCTATGGAAATTCTGGGATCTGGCCAATAGGGTCTGGGATTTTTAGAACCAAGCCATTTCTCAAGGGATTCGTATGAAACTCGGAATGTAGGACTAAGATGTGACTATAAGATTTCTTCCT
Source organism: Nephrocerus scutellatus (assembly GCA_947095585.1). NCBI lineage: Eukaryota > Metazoa > Arthropoda > Insecta > Diptera > Pipunculidae > Nephrocerus > Nephrocerus scutellatus. The sequence continues at coordinate 74,473,907 of OX352763.1, forward strand.
AAGCAATTTTTCAAGCGATTCGTATAAAACTCGGAAAGTAGGACTAATATGTGACTATAAGACTTGTTCCTATGGAAATTCTGGGATCTGGCAATTGGTTCTGGGATTTTTGGAACCAAGCCATTTCTCAAGGGATTCGTATGAAACTCGGAATGTAGGACTAATATGTGACTATAAGACTTGTTCCTATGGAAATTCTGGGATCTAGCCAAAAGGGTCTGGGATTTTGGGAACCAAGCCATTTCTCAAGGGATTCGTATGAAACTCGGTATGTAGAACTAATATGTGACTATTAGACTTGTTCCTATGGAAATTCTGGGATCTGGCCAATAGGGTCTGGGATTTTTGGAACCAAGCCATTTCTCAAGGGATTCGTATGAAACTCGGAATGTAGGACTAATATGTGACTATAAGACTTGTTCCTATGGAAATTCTGGGATCTGGCCAATAGGGTCTGGGATTTTTGGAACCAAGCCATTTCTCAAGGGATTCGTATGAAACTCGGAATGTAGGACTAATGTGTGACTATAAGACTTGTTCCTATGGAAATTCTGGGATCTGGCCAATAGGGTCTGGGATTTTTGGAACCAAGCCATTTCTCAACGGATTCGCATGAAATTCGGAATGTAGGACTAATATGTGACTGTAAGGCTTGTTCCTATGGAAATTCTAGGATCTGGCCCATAGGGTCTGGGATTTTTGGAACCAAGCCATTTCTCAAGGGATTTGTATGAAACTCGGAATGTAGGAGTAATATGTGACTATAAGACTTGTTCCTATGGAAATTCTGGGATCTGGCCAACAGGGTCTGGGATTTTTAGAACCAAGCCATTCCTCAAGGGATTCGTATGAAACTCGGAATGTAGGACTAATATGTGACTCTAAGACTTGTTCCTATGGAAATTCTGGGATCTGGACAATAGGGCCTAGGATTTTTGGAACCAAGCCATTTCTCAAGGGATTCGTATGAAACTCGGAAAGTAGGACTAATATGTGGCTATAAGACTTGTTCCTATGGAAATTCTGGGATCTGGCCAATAGGGTCTGGGATTTTTGGAACCAAGCCATTTCTCAAGGGATTTGTATGAAACTCGGAATGTAGGAGTAATATGTGACTATTAGACTTGTTCCTATGGAAATTCTGGGATCTGGCCAATAGGGTCTGGGATTTTTGGAACCAAGCCATTTCTCAAGGGATTCGTATGAAACTCGGAATGTAGGACTAATGTGTGACTATAAGACTTGTTCCTATGGAAATTCTGGGATCTGGCCAATAGGGTCTGGGATTTTTGGAACCAAGCCATTTCTCAACGGATTCGCATGAAATTCGGAATGTGGGAGTTATATGTGACTATAAGACTTGTTCCTATGGAAATTCTGGGATCTGGCCAATAGGGTCTGGGATTTTTGGAACCAAGCCATTTCTCAAGGGATTCGTATGAAACTCGGAATGTGGGACTAATATGTGACTATTAGACTTTTTCCTATGGAAATTCTGGGATCTGGCCAATAGGGTCTGGGATTTTTGGAACCAAGCCATTTCTCAACGGATTCGCATGAAATTCGGAATGTAGGACTAATATGTGACTGTAAGGCTTGTTCCTATGGAAATTCTGGGATCTGGCCAACAGGGTTTGGGATTTTTAGAACCAAGCCATTTCTCAAGGGATTGGTATGAAACTCGGAATGTAGGACTAATATGTGACTATAAGACTTGTTCCTATGGAAATTCTGGGATCTGGACAATAGGGCCTAGGATTTTTGGACCCAAGCCATTTCTCAAGGGATTCGTATGAAACTCGGAAAGTAGGACTAATATGTGGCTATAAGACTTGTTCCTATGGAAATTCTGGGATCTGGCCAATAGGGTCTGGGATTTTTGGAACCAAGCCATTTCTCAAGGGATTCGTATGAAACTCGGAATGTAGGAGTAATATGTGACTATAAGACTTGTTCCTATGGAAATTCTGGGATCTGGACAATAGGGTCTGGGATTTTTGGAACCAAGCCATTTCTCAAGGGATTCGTATGAAACTCGGAATGTGGGACTAATATGTGACTATAAGACTTTTTCCTATGGAAATTCTGGAATCTGGCCAATAGGGTCTGTGATTTTTGGAACCAAGCCATTTCTCAAGGGATTTGTATGAAACTCGGAATGTGGGAGTTATATGTGACTATAAGACTTGTTCCTTTGGAAATTCTGGGATCTGGCCAATAGGGTCTGGGATTTTTGGAACCAAGCCATTTCTCAAGGGATTCGTATGAAACTCGGAAAGTAGGACTAATATGTGACTATAAGACTTGTTCCTATGGAAATTCTGGGATCTGGCAATAGGGTCTGGGATTTTTGGAACCAAGCCATTTCTCAAGTGATTCGTATGAAACTCGGAATGTAGGAGTAATATGTGACTATAAGACTTGTTCCTATGGAAATTCTGGGATCTGGCCAATAGGGTCAGGGATTTTTGGAACAAGCCATTTCTCAAGGGATTCGTATGAAACTCGGAATGTAGGACTAATGTGTGACTATAAGACTTTTTCCTATGGAAATTCAGGATCTGGCCAATAGTGTCTGGGATTTTTGGAACCAAGCCATTTCTCTAGGGATTCGCATGAAATTCGGAAAGTAGGACTAATATGTGACTGTAAGGCTTGTTCTTATGGAAATTCTAGGATCTGGCCAATAGGGTCTGGGATTTTTGGAACCAAGCCATTTCTCAAGGGATTTGTATGAAACTCGGAATGTAGGAGTAATATGTGACTATAAAACTTGTTCCTATGGAAATTCTGGGATCTGGCCAACAGGGTCTGGGATTTTTAGAACCAAGCCATTTCTCAAGGGATTCGTATGAAACTCGGAATGTAGGACTAATATGTGACTATAAGACTTGTTCCTATGGAAATTCTGGGATCTGGACAATAGGGGGTAGGATTTTTGGAACCAAGCCGTTTCTCAAGGGATTCGTATGAAACTCGGAATGTAGGAGTAATATGTGACTATAAGACTTGTTCCTATGGAAATTCTGGGATCTGGCCAATAGGGTCAGGGATTTTTGGAACAAGCCATTTCTCAAGGGATTCGTATGAAACTCGGAATGTAGGAGTAATATGTGACTATAAGACTTGTTCCTAAGCAATTTCTCAAGCGATTCGTATGAAACTCGGAAAGTAGGACTAACATGTGACTCTAAGATTTCTTCCTAAGCAATTTCTCAAGCGATTCGTATGAAACTCGGAAAGTAGGACTAATATGTGACTATAAGACTTGTTCCTATGGAAATTCAGGGATCTGACCAATAGGGTCAGGGATTTTTGGAACAAGCCATTTCTCAAGGGATTCGTATGAAACTCGGAATGTAGGAGTAATATGTGACTATAAGACTTGTTCCTATGGAAATTCTGGGATCTGGCCAATAGGGTCTGGGATTTTTAGAACCAAGCCATTTCTCAAGGGATTCGTATGAAACTCGGAATGTAGGACTAAGATGTGACTATAAGATTTCTTCCTAAGCAATTTCTCAAGCGATTCGTATAAAACTCGGAAAGTAGGACTAATATGTGACTATAAGACTTGTTCCTATGGAAATTCTGGGATCTGGCAATTGGGTCTGGGATTTTTGGAACCAAGCCATTTCTCAAGGGATTCGTATGAAACTCGGAATGTAGGAGTAATATGTGACTATAAGACTTGTTCCTATGGAAATTCTGGGATCTGGCCAAAAGGGTCTGGGATTTTGGAAACCAAGCCATTTCTCAAAGGAATCGTATGAAACTCGGTATGTAGAACTAATATGTGACTATTAGACTTGTTCCTATGGAAATTCTGGGATCTGGCCAATAGGGTCTGGGATTTTTGGAACCAAGCCATTTCTCAAGGGATTCGTATGAAACTCGGAATGTAGGACTAATGTGTGACTATAAGACTTGTTCCTATGGAAATTCTGGGATCTGGCCAATAGGGTCTGGGATTTTTGGAACCAAGCCATTTCTCAACGGATTCGCATGAAATTCGGAATGTAGGACTAATATGTGACTGTAAAGCTTGTTCCTATGGAAATTGTAGGATCTGGCCCATAGGGTCTGGGATTTTTGGAACCAAGCCATTTCTCAAGGGATTTGTATGAAACTCGGAATGTAGGAGTAATATGTGACTATAAGACTTGTTCCTATGGAAATTCTGGGATCTGGCCAACAGGGTCTGGGATTTTTAGAACCAAGCCATTCCTCAAGGGATTCGTATGAAACTCGGAATGTAGGACTAATATGTGACTCTAAGACTTGTTCCTATGGAAATTCTGGGATCTGGACAATAGGGCCTAGGATTTTTGGAACCAAGCCATTTCTCAAGGGATTCGTATGAAACTCGGAAAGTAGGACTAATATGTGACTATAAGACTTGTTCCTATGGAAATTCTGGGATCTGGCCAATAGGGTCTGGGATTTTTGGAACCAAGCCATTTCTCAAGGGATTCGTATGAAACTCGGAATGTGGGACTAATATGTGACTATAAGACTTTTTCCTATGGAAATTCTGGGATCTGGCCAATAGGGTCTGTGATTTTTGGAACCAAGCCATTTCTCATGGGATTTGTATGAAACTCGGAATGTGGGAGTTATATATGACTATAAGACTTGTTCCTTTGGAAATTCTGGGATCTGGCCAATAGGGTCTGGGATTTTTGGAACCAAGCCATTTCTCAACGGATTCGCATGAAATTCGGAATGTAGGACTAATATGTGACTGTGAGGCTTGTTCCTATGGAAATTCTAGGATCTGGCCCATAGGGTCTGGGATTTTTGGGACCAAGTCATTTCTCAAGGGATTTGTATGAAACTCGGAATGTAGGAGTAATATGTGACTATAAGACTTGTTCCTATGGAAATTCTGGGATCTGGCCAACAGGGTCTGGGATTTTTAGAACCAAGCCATTTCTCAAGGGATTCGTATGAAACTCGGAATGTAGGACCAATATGTGACTATAAGACTTGTTCCTATGGAAATTCTGGGATCTGGACAATAGGGCCTAGGATTTTTGGAACCAAGCCATCTCTCAAGGGATTCGTATGAAACTCGGAAAGTAGGACTAATATGTGGCTATAAGACTTGTTCCTATGGAAATTCTGGGATCTGACCAATAGGGTCTGGGATTTTTGGAACCAAGCCATTTCTCAAGGGATTTGTATGAAACTCGGAATGTAGGAGTAATATGTGACTATAAGACTTTTTCCTATGGAAATTCTGGGATCTGGCCAATAGGGTCTGGGATTTTTGGAACCAAGCCATTTCTCAAGGGATTCGTATGAAACTCGGAATGTGGGACTAATATGTGACTATAAGACATTTTCCTATGGAAATTCTGGGATCTGGCCAATAGGGTCTGTGATTTTTGGAACCAAGCCATTTCTCAAGGGATTTGTATGAAACTCGGAATGTGGGAGTTATATGTGACTATAAGACTTGTTCCTTTGGAAATTCTGGGATCTGGCCAATAGGGTCTGGGATTTTTGGAACCAAGCCATTTCTCAAGGGATTCGTATGAAACTCGGAATGTAGGACTAATATGTGACTATAAGACTTGTTCCTATGGAAATTCTGGGATCTGGCCAATAGGGTCAGGGATTTTTGGAACAAGCCATTTCTCAAGGGATTCGTATGAAACTCGGAATGTAGGAATAATGTGTGACTATAAGACTTGTTCCTATGGAAATTCTGGGATCTGGCCAATAGGGTCTGGGATTTTTGGAACCAAGCCATTTCTCAAGGGATTCGCATGAAATTCGGAAAGTAGGACTAATATGTGACTGTAAGGCTTGTTCCTATGGAAATTCTAGGATCTGGCCAATAGGGTCTGGGATTTTTGGAACCAAGCCATTTCTCAAGGGATTTGTATGAAACTCGGAATGTAGGAGTAATATGTGACTATAAGACTTGTTCCTATGGAAATTCTGGGATCTGGCCAACAGGGTCTGGGATTTTTAGAACCAAGCCATTTCTCAAGGGATTCGTATGAAACTCGGAATGTAGGACTAATATGTGACTATAAGACTTGTTCCTATGGAAATTCTGGGATCTGGACAATAGGGCCTAGGATTTTTGGAACCAAGCCATTTCTCAAGGGATTCGTATGAAACTCGGAATGTAGGAGTAATATGTGACTATAAGACTTGTTCCTATGGAAATTCTGGGATCTGGCCAATAGGGTCAGGGATTTTTGGAACAAGCCATTTCTCAAGGGATTCGTATGAAACTCGGAATGTAGGAGTAATATGTGACTATAAGACTTGTTCCTATGGAAATTCTGGGATCTGGCCAATAGGGTCTGGGATTTTTGGAACCAAGCCATTTCTCAAGGGATTCGTATGAAACTCGGAATGTAGGACTAATATGTGACTATAAGACTTGTTCCTATGGAAATTCTGGGATCTGGCCAATAGGGTCTGGGATTTTTGGAACCAAGCCATTTCTCAAGGGATTCGTATGAAACTCGGAATGTAGGACTAATGTGTGCCTATAAGACTTGTTCCTATGGAAATTCTGGGATCTGGCCAATAGGGTCTGGGATTTTTGGAACCAAGCCATTTCTCAACGGATTCGCATGAAATTCGGAATGTAGGACTAATATGTGACTGTAAGGCTTGTTCCTATGGAAATTCTAGGATCTGGCCCATAGGGTCTGGGATTTTTGGAACCAAGCCATTTCTCAAGGGATTTGTATGAAACTCGGAATGTAGGAGTAATATGTGACTATAAGACTTGTTCCTATGGAAATTCTGGGATCTGGCCAACAGGGTCTGGGATTTTTAGAACCAAGCCATTTCTCAAGGGATTCGTATGAAACTCGGAATGTAGGACTAATATGTGACTATAAGACTTGTTCCTATGGAAATTCTGGGATCTGGACAATAGGGCCTAGGATTTTTGGAACCAAGCCATTTCTCAAGGGATTCGTATGAAACTCGGAAAGTAGGACTTATATGTGGTTATAAGACTTGTTCCTATGTAAATTCTGGGATCTGACCAATAGGGTCTGGGATTTTTGGAACCAAGCCATTTCTCAAGGGATTTGTATGAAACTCGGAATGTAGGAGTAATATGTGACTATAAGACTTTTTCCTATGGAAATTCTGGGATCTGGCCAATAGGGTCTGGGATTTTTGGAACCAAGCCATTTCTCAAGGGATTCGTATGAAACTCGGAATGTGGGACTAATATGTGACTATAAGACATTTTCCTATGGAAATTCTGGGATCTGGCCAATAGGGTCTGTGATTTTTGGAACCAAGCCATTTCTCAAGGGATTTGTATGAAACTCGGAATGTGGGAGTTATATGTGACTATAAGACTTATTCCTTTGGAAATTCTGGGATCTGGCCAATAGGGTCTGGAATTTTTGGAACCAAGCCATTTCTCAAGGGATTCGTATGAAACTCGGAATGTAGGACTAATATGTGACTATAAGACTTGTTCCTATGGAAATTCTGGGATCTGGCCAATAGGGTCAGGGATTTTTGGAACAAGCCATTTCTCAAGGGATTCGTATGAAACTCGGAATGTAGGACTAATGTGTGACTATAAGACTTGTTCCTATGGAAATTCTGGGATCTGGCCAATAGGGTCTGGGATTTTTGGAACCAAGCCATTTCTCAAGGGATTCGCATGAAATTCGGAAAGTAGGACTAATATGTGACTGTAAGGCTTGTTCCTATGGAAATTCTAGGATCTGGCCAATAGGGTCTGGGATTTTTGGAACCAAGCCATTTCTCAAGGGATTTGTATGAAACTCGGAATGTAGGAGTAATATGTGACTATAAGACTTGTTCCTATGGAAATTCTGGGATCTGGCCAACAGGGTCTGGGATTTTTAGAACCAAGCCATTTCTCAAGGGATTCGTATGAAACTCGGAATGTAGGACTAATATGTGACTATAAGACTTGTTCCTATGGAAATTCTGGGATCTGGACAATAGGGCCTAGGATTTTTGGAACCAAGCCATTTCTCAAGGGATTCGTATGAAACTCGGAATGTAGGAGTAATATGTGACTATAAGACTTGTTCCTATGGAAATTCTGGGATCTGGCCAATAGGGTCAGGGATTTTTGGAACAAGCCATTTCTCAAGGGATTCGTATGAAACTCGGTATGTAGAACTAATATGTGACTATTAGACTTGTTCCTATGGAAATTCTGGGATCTGGCCAATAGGGTCTGGGATTTTTGGAACCAAGCCATTTCTCAAGGGATTCGTATGAAACTCGGAATGTAGGACTAATATGTGACTATAAGACTTGTTCCTATGGAAATTCTGGGATCTGGCCAATAGGGTCTGGGATTTTTGGAACCAAGCCATTTCTCAAGGGATTCGTATGAAACTCGAATGTAGGACTAATGTGTGACTATAAGACTTGTTCCTATGGAAATTCTGGGATCTGGCCAATAGGGTCTGGGATTTTTGGAACCAAGCCATTTCTCAACGGATTCGCATGAAATTCGGAATGTAGGACTAATATGTGACTGTAAGGCTTGTTCCTATGGAAATTCTAGGATCTGGCCCATAGGGTCTGGGATTTTTGGAACCAAGCCATTTCTCAAGGGATTTGTATGAAACTCGGAATGTAGGGCTAATATGTGACTATAAGACTTGTTCCTATGGAAATTCTGGGATCTGGCCAACAGGGTCTGGGATTTTTAGAACCAAGCCATTTCTCAAGGGATTCGTATGAAACTCGGAATGTAGGGCTAATATGTGACTATAAGACTTGTTCCTATGGAAATTCTGGGATCTGGACAATAGGACCTAGGATTTTTGGAACCAAGCCATTTCTCAAGGGATTCGTATGAAACTCGGAAAGTAGGACTAATATGTGGCTATAAGACTTGTTCCTATGGAAATTCTGGGATCTGGCCAATAGGGTCTGGGATTTTTGGAACAAGCCATTTCTCAAGGGATTCGTATGAAACTCGGAATGTAGGACTAATGTGTGACTATAAGACTTGTTCCTATGGAAATTCTGGGATCTGGCCAATAGGGTCTGGGATTTTTGGAACCAAGCCATTTCTCAAGAGATTCGCATGAAATTCGGAAAGTAGGACTAATATGTGACTGTAAGGCTTGTTCCTATGGAAATTCTAGGATCTGGCCAATAGGGTCTGGGATTTTTGGAACCAAGCCATTTCTCAAGGGATTTGTATGAAACTCGGAATGTAGGAGTAATATGTGACTATAAGACTTGTTCCTATGGAAATTCTGGGATCTGGCCAACAGGGTCTGGGATTTTTAGAACCAAGCCATTTCTCAAGGGATTCGTATGAAACTCGGAATGTAGGACTAATATGTGACTATAAGACTTGTTCCTATGGAAATTCTGGGATCTGGACAATAGGGCCTAGGATTTTTGGAACCAAGCCATTTCTCAAGGGATTCGTATGAAACTCGGAATGTAGGAGTAATATGTGACTATAAGACTTGTTCCTATGGAAATTCTGGGATCTGGCCAATAGGGTCAGGGATTTTTGGAACAAGCCATTTCTCAAGGGATTCGTATGAAACTCAGAATGTAGGAGTAATATGTGACTATAAGACTTGTTCCTATGGAAATTCTGGGATCTGGCCAATAGGGTCTGGGATTTTTAGAACCAAGCCATTTCTCAAGGGATTCGTTTGAAACTCGGAATGTAGGACTAAGATGTGACTAAAAGATTTCTTCCTAAGCAATTTCTCAAGCGATTCGTATGAAACTCGGAAAGTAGGACTAATATGTGACTATAAGACTTGTTCCTATGGAAATTCTGGGATCTGGCAATTGGGTCTGGGATTTTTGAAACCAAGCCATTTCTCAAGGGATTCGTATGAAACTCGGAATGTAGGACTAATATGTGACTATAAGACTTGTTCCTATGGAAATTCTGGGATCTGGCCAAAAGGGTCTGGGATTTTGGGAACCAAGCCATTTCTCAAGGGATTCGTATGAAACTCGGTATGTAGAACTAATATGTGACTATTAGACTTGTTCCTATGGAAATTCTGGGATCTGGCCAATAGGGTCTGGGATTTTTGGAACCAAGCCATTTCTCAAGGGATTCGTATGAAACTCGGAATGTAGGACTAATATGTGACTATAAGACTTGTTCCTATGGAAATTCTGGGATCTGGCCAATAGGGTCTGGGATTTTTGGAACCAAGCCATTTCTCAAGGGATTCGTATGAAACTCGAATGTAGGACTAATGTGTGACTATAAGACTTGTTCCTATGGAAATTCTGGGATCTGGCCAATAGGGTCTGGGATTTTTGGAACCAAGCCATTTCTCAACGGATTCGCATGAAATTCGGAATGTAGGACTAATATGTGACTGTAAGGCTTGTTCCTATGGAAATTCTAGGATCTGGCCCATAGGGTCTGGGATTTTTGGAACCAAGCCATTTCTCAAGGGATTTGTATGAAACTCGGAATGTAGGGCTAATATGTGACTATAAGACTTGTTCCTATGGAAATTCTGGGATCTGGCCAACAGGGTCTGGGATTTTTAGAACCAAGCCATTTCTCAAGGGATTCGTATGAAACTCGGAATGTAGGGCTAATATGTGACTATAAGACTTGTTCCTATGGAAATTCTGGGATCTGGACAATAGGACCTAGGATTTTTGGAACCAAGCCATTTCTCAAGGGATTCGTATGAAACTCGGAAAGTAGGACTAATATGTGGCTATAAGACTTGTTCCTATGGAAATTCTGGGATCTGGCCAATAGGGTCTGGGATTTTTGGAACCAAGCCATTTCTCAAGGGATTTGTATGAAACTCGGAATGTAGGAGTAATATGTGACTATAAGACTTGTTCCTATGGAAATTCTGGGATCTGGCCAATAGGGTCTGGGATTTTTGGAACCAAGCCATTTCTCAAGGGATTCGTATGAAACTCGGAATGTGGGACTAATATGTGACTATAAGACTTTTTCCTATGGAAATTCTGGGATCTGGCCAATAGGGTCTGTGGTTTTTGGAACCAAGCCATTTCTCAAGGGATTTGTATGAAACTCGGAATGTGGGAGTTATATGTGACTATAAGACTTGTTCCTTTAGAAATTCTGGGATCTGGCCAATAGGGTCTGGGATTTTTGGAACCAAGCCATTTCTCAAGGGATTCGTATGAAACTCGGAAAGTAGGACTAATATGTGACTATAAGACTTGTTCCTATGGAAATTCTGGGATCTGGCAATAGGGTCTGGGATTTTTGGAACCAAGCCCTTTCTCAAGGGATTCGTATGAAACTCGGAATGTAGGACTAATATGTGACTATAAGACTGGTTCCTATGGAAAGTAGGACTAATATGTGACTGTAAGGCTTGTTCCTATGGAAATTCTAGGATCTGGCCAATAGGGTCTGGGATTTTTGGAACCAAGCCATTTCTCAAGGGATTCGCATGAAATTCGGAAAGTAGGACTAATATGTGACTGTAAGGCTTGTTCCTATGGAAATTCTGGGATCTGGCCAACAGGGTCTGGGATTTTTAGAACCAAGCCATTTCTCAAGGGATTCGTATGAAACTCGGAATGTAGGACTAATATGTGACTATAAGACTTGTTCCTATGGAAATTCTGGGATCTGGATAATAGGGCCTAGGATTTTTGGAACCAAGCCATTTCTCAAGGGATTCGTATGAAACTCGGAATGTAGGAGTAATATGTGACTATAAGACTTGTTCCTATGGAAATTCTGGGATCTGGCCAATAGGGTCAGGGATTTTTGGAACAAGCCATTTCTCAAGGGATTCGTATGAAACTCGGAATGTAGGAGTAATATGTGACTATAAGACTTGTTCCTATGGAAATTCTGGGATCTGGCTAATAGGGTCTGGGATTTTTAGAGCCAAGCCATTTCTCAAGGGATTCGTATGAAACTCGGAATGTAGGACTAAGATGTGACTATAAGATTTCTTCCTAAGCAATTTCTCAAGCGATTCGTATGAAACTCGGAAAGTAGGACTAATATGTGACTATAAGACTTGTTCCTATGGAAATTCTGGGATCTGGCAATTGGGTCTGGGATTTTTGGAACCAAGCCATTTCTCAAGGGATTCGTATGAAACTCGGAATGTAGGACTAATATGTGACTATAAGACTTGTTCCTATGGAAATTCTGGGATCTGGCCAAAAGGGTCTGGGATTTTGGGAACCAAGCCATTTCTCAAGGGATTCGTATGAAACTCGGTATTTAGAACTAATATGTGACTATTAGACTTGTTCCTATGGAAATTCTGGGATCTGGCCAATAGGGTCTGGGATTTTTGGAACCAAGCCATTTCTCAAGGGATTCGTATGAAACTCGGAATGTAGGACTAATATGTGACTATAAGACTTGTTCCTATGGAAATTCTGGGATCTGGCCAATAGGGTCTGGGATTTTTGGAACCAAGCCATTTCTCAAGGGATTCGTATGAAACTCGGAATGTAGGACTAATGTGTGACTATAAGACTTGTTCCTATGGAAATTCTGGGATCTGGCCAATAGGGTCTGGGATTTTTGGAACCAAGCCATTTCTCAACGGATTCGCATGAAATTCGGAATGTAGGACCAATATGTGACTGTAAGGCTTGTTCCTATGGAAATTCTAGAATCTGGCCCATAGGGTCTGGGATTTTTGGAACCAAGCCATTTCTCAAGGGATTTGTATGAAACTCGGAATGTAGGAGTAATATGTGACTATAAGACTTGTTCCTATGGAAATTCTGGGATCTGGCCAACAGGGTCTGGGATTTTTAGAACCAAGCCATTTCTCAAGGGATTCGTATGAAACTCGGAATGTAGGACTAATATGTGACTATAAGACTTGTTCCTATGGAAATTCTGGGATCTGGACAATAGGGCCTAGGATTTTTGGAACCAAGCCATTTCTCAAGGGATTCGTATGAAACTCGGAAAGTAGGACTAATATGTGACTATAAGACTTGTTCCTATGGAAATTCTGGGATCTGGCCAATAGGGTCTGGGATTTTTGGAACCAAGCCATTTCTCAAGGGATTCGTATGAAACTCGGAATGTAGGACTAAGATATGACTATAAGATTTCTTCATAAGCAATTTCTCAAGCGATTCGTATGAAACTCGGAAAGTAGGACTAATATGTGACTATAAGACTTGTTCCTATGGAAATTCTGGGATCTGGCCAATAGGGTCAGGGATTTTTGGAACAAGCCATTTCTCAAGGGATTCGTATGAAACTCGGAATGTAGGACTAATGTGTGACTATAAGACTTGTTCCTATGGAAATTCTGGGATTTTTGGAACCAAGCCATTTATCAACGGATTCGCATGAAATTCGGAATGTAGGACTAATATGTGACTGTAAGGCTTGTTCCTATGGACATTCTAGGATCTGGCCCATAGGGTCTGGGATTTTTGGAACCAAGCCATTTCTCAAGGGATTCGTATGAAACTCGGAAAGTAGGACTAATATGTGACTATAAGACTTGTTCCTATGGAAATTCTGGGTTCTGGCCAATAGGGTCTGGGATTTTTGGAACCAAGCCATTTCTCAAGGGATTCGTATGAAACTCGGAATGTAGGACTAAGATGTGACTATAAGATTTCTTCCTAAGCAATTTCTCAAGCGATTCGTATGAAACTCGGAAAGTAGGACTAATATGTGACTATAAGACTTGTTCCTATGGAAATTCTGGGATCTGGCCAATAGGGTCAGGGATTTTTGGAACAAGCCATTTCTCAAGGGATTCGTATGAAACTCGGAATGTAGGACTAATGTGTGACTATAAGACTTGTTCCTATGGAAATTCTGGGATTTTTGGAACCAAGCCATTTATCAACGGATTCGCATGAAATTCGGAATGTAGGACTAATATGTGACTGTAAGGCTTGTTCCTATGGACATTCTAGGATCTGGCCCATAGGGTCTGGGATTTTTGGAACCAAGCCATTTCTCAAGGGATTTGTATGAAACTCGAAATGTAGGAGTAATATGTGACTATAAGACTTGTTCCTATGGAAATTCTGGTATCTGGCCAACAGGGTCTGGGATTTTTAGAACCAAGCCATTTCTCAAGGGATTCGTATGAAACTCGGAATGTAGGACTAATATGTGACTATAAGACTTGTTCCTATGGAAATTCTGGGATCTGGACAATAGGGCATAGGATTTTTGGAACCAAGCCATTTCTCAAGGGATTCGTATGAAACTCGGAAAGTAGGACTAATATGTGGCTATAAGACTTGTTCCTATGGAAATTCTGGGATCTCGCCAATAGGGTCTGGGATTTTTGGAACCAAGCCATTTCTCAAGGGATTTGTATGAAACTCGGAATGTAGGAGTAATATGTGACTATAAGACTTGTTCCTAAGCAATTTCTCAAGCGATTCGTATGAAACTCGGAAAGTAGGACTAACATGTGACTATAAGATTTCTTCCTAAGCAATTTCTCAAGCGATTCGTATGAAACTCGGAAAGTAGGACTAATATGTGACTATAAGACTTGTTCCTATGGAAATTCAGGGTTCTGGCCAATAGGGTCAGGGATTTTTGGAACAAGCCATTTCTCAAGGGATTCGTATGAAACTCGGAATGTAGGAGTAATATGTGACTATAAGACTTGTTCCTATGGAAATTCTGGGATCTGGCCAATAGGGTCTGGGATTTTTAGAACCAAGCCATTTCTCAAGGGATTCGTATGAAACTCGGAATGTAGGACTAAGATGTGACTATAAGATTTCTTCCTAAGCAATTTTTCAAGCGATTCGTATAAAACTCGGAAAGTAGGACTAATATGTGACTATAAGACTTGTTCCTATGGAAATTCTGGGATCTGGCAATTGGGTCTGGGATTTTTGGAACCAAGCCATTTCTCAAGGGATTCGTATGAAACTCGGAATGTAGGACTAATATGTGACTATAAGACTTGTTCCTATGGAAATTCTGGGATCTAGCCAAAAGGGTCTGGGATTTTGGGAACCAAGCCATTTCTCAAGGGATTCGTATGAAACTCGGTATGTAGAACTAATATGTGACTATTAGACTTGTTCCTATGGAAATTCTGGGATCTGGCCAATAGGGTCTGGGATTTTTGGAACCAAGCCATTTCTCAAGGGATTCGTATGAAACTCGGAATGTAGGACTAATATGTGACTATAAGACTTGTTCCTATGGAAATTCTGGGATCTGGCCAATAGGGTCTGGGATTTTTGGAACCAAGCCATTTCTCAAGGGATTTGTATGAAACTCGGAATGTAGGAGTAATATGTGACTATAAGACTTGTTCCTATGGAAATTCTGGGATCTGGACAATAGGGTCTGGGATTTTTGGAACCAAGCCATTTCTCAAGGGATTCGTATGAAACTCGGAATGTGGGACTAATATGTGACTATAAGACTTTTTCCTATGGAAATTCTGGAATCTGGCCAATAGGGTCTGTGATTTTTGGAACCAAGCCATTTCTCAAGGGATTTGTATGAAACTCGGAATGTGGGAGTTATATGTGACTATAAGACTTGTTCCTTTGGAAATTCTGGGATCTGGCCAATAGGGTCTGGGATTTTTGGAACCAAGCCATTTCTCAAGGGATTCGTATGAAACTCGGAAAGTAGGACTAATATGTGACTATAAGACTTGTTCCTATGGAAATTCTGGGATCTGGCAATAGGGTCTGGGATTTTTGGAACCAAGCCATTTCTCAAGGGATTCGTATGAAACTCGGAATGTAGGAGTAATATGTGACTATAAGACTTGTTCCTATGGAAATTCTGGGATCTGGCCAATAGGGTCAGGGATTTTTGGAACAAGCCATTTCTCAAGGGATTCGTATGAAACTCGGAATGTAGGACTAATGTGTGACTATAAGACTTGTTCCTATGGAAATTCTGGGATCTGGCCAACAGGGTCTGGGATTTTTAGAACCAAGCCATTTCTCAAGGGATTCGTATGAAACTCGGAATGTAGGACTAATATGTGACTATAAGACTTGTTCCTATGGAAATTCTGGGATCTGGACAATAGGGGGTAGGATTTTTGGAACCAAGCCGTTTCTCAAGGGATTCGTATGAAACTCGGAATGTAGGAGTAATATGTGACTATAAGACTTGTTCCTATGGAAATTCTGGGATCTGGCCAATAGGGTCAGGGATTTTTGGAACAAGCCATTTCTCAAGGGATTCGTATGAAACTCGGAATGTAGGAGTAATATGTGACTATAAGACTTGTTCCTAAGCAATTTCTCAAGCGATTCGTATGAAACTCGGAAAGTAGGACTAACATGTGACTATAAGATTTCTTCCTAAGCAATTTCTCAAGCGATTCGTATGAAACTCGGAAAGTAGGACTAATATGTGACTATAAGACTTGTTCCTATGGAAATTCAGGGTTCTGGCCAATAGGGTCAGGGATTTTTGGAACAAGCCATTTCTCAAGGGATTCGTATGAAACTCGGAATGTAGGAGTAATATGTGACTATAAGACTTGTTCCTATGGAAATTCTGGGATCTGGCCAATAGGGTCTGGGATTTTTAGAACCAAGCCATTTCTCAAGGGATTCGTATGAAACTCGGAATGTAGGACTAAGATGTGACTATAAGATTTCTTCCTAAGCAATTTTTCAAGCGATTCGTATAAAACTCGGAAAGTAGGACTAATATGTGACTATAAGACTTGTTCCTATGGAAATTCTGGGATCTGGCAATTGGTTCTGGGATTTTTGGAACCAAGCCATTTCTCAAGGGATTCGTATGAAACTCGGAATGTAGGACTAATATGTGACTATAAGACTTGTTCCTATGGAAATTCTGGGATCTAGCCAAAAGGGTCTGGGATTTTGGGAACCAAGCCATTTCTCAAGGGATTCGTATGAAACTCGGTATGTAGAACTAATATGTGACTATTAGACTTGTTCCTATGGAAATTCTGGGATCTGGCCAATAGGGTCTGGGATTTTTGGAACCAAGCCATTTCTCAAGGGATTCGTATGAAACTCGGAATGTAGGACTAATATGTGACTATAAGACTTGTTCCTATGGAAATTCTGGGATCTGGCCAATAGGGTCTGGGATTTTTGGAACCAAGCCATTTCTCAAGGGATTCGTATGAAACTCGGAATGTAGGACTAATGTGTGACTATAAGACTTGTTCCTATGGAAATTCTGGGATCTGGCCAATAGGGTCTGGGATTTTTGGAACCAAGCCATTTCTCAACGGATTCGCATGAAATTCGGAATGTAGGAC
Organism: Nephrocerus scutellatus; assembly: GCA_947095585.1. Classification (NCBI taxonomy): domain Eukaryota; kingdom Metazoa; phylum Arthropoda; class Insecta; order Diptera; family Pipunculidae; genus Nephrocerus; species Nephrocerus scutellatus. Next base: position 74,491,129 of record OX352763.1, read on the forward strand.
TAATATGTGACTGTAAGGCTTGTTCCTATGGAAATTCTAGGATCTGGCCCATAGGGTCTGGGATTTTTGGAACCAAGCCATTTCTCAAGGGATTTGTATGAAACTCGGAATGTAGGAGTAATATGTGACTATAAGACTTGTTCCTATGGAAATTCTGGGATCTGGCCAACAGGGTCTGGGATTTTTAGAACCAAGCCATTCCTCAAGGGATTCGTATGAAACTCGGAATGTAGGACTAATATGTGACTCTAAGACTTGTTCCTATGGAAATTCTGGGATCTGGACAATAGGGCCTAGGATTTTTGGAACCAAGCCATTTCTCAAGGGATTCGTATGAAACTCGGAAAGTAGGACTAATATGTGGCTATAAGACTTGTTCCTATGGAAATTCTGGGATCTGGCCAATAGGGTCTGGGATTTTTGGAACCAAGCCATTTCTCAAGGGATTTGTATGAAACTCGGAATGTAGGAGTAATATGTGACTATAAGACTTGTTCCTATGGAAATTCTGGGATCTGGCCAATAGGGTCTGGGATTTTTGGAACCAAGCCATTTCTCAAGGGATTCGTATGAAACTCGGAATGTAGGACTAATGTGTGACTATAAGACTTGTTCCTATGGAAATTCTGGGATCTGGCCAATAGGGTCTGGGATTTTTGGAACCAAGCCATTTCTCAACGGATTCGCATGAAATTCGGAATGTGGGAGTTATATGTGACTATAAGACTTGTTCCTATGGAAATTCTGGGATCTGGCCAATAGGGTCTGGGATTTTTGGAACCAAGCCATTTCTCAAGGGATTCGTATGAAACTCGGAATGTGGGACTAATATGTGACTATTAGACTTTTTCCTATGGAAATTCTGGGATCTGGCCAATAGGGTCTGGGATTTTTGGAACCAAGCCATTTCTCAACGGATTCGCATGAAATTCGGAATGTAGGACTAATATGTGACTGTAAGGCTTGTTCCTATGGAAATTCTGGGATCTGGCCAACAGGGTTTGGGATTTTTAGAACCAAGCCATTTCTCAAGGGATTGGTATGAAACTCGGAATGTAGGACTAATATGTGACTATAAGACTTGTTCCTATGGAAATTCTGGGATCTGGACAATAGGGCCTAGGATTTTTGGACCCAAGCCATTTCTCAAGGGATTCGTATGAAACTCGGAAAGTAGGACTAATATGTGGCTATAAGACTTGTTCCTATGGAAATTCTGGGATCTGGCCAATAGGGTCTGGGATTTTTGGAACCAAGCCATTTCTCAAGGGATTCGTATGAAACTCGGAATGTAGGAGTAATATGTGACTATAAGACTTGTTCCTATGGAAATTCTGGGATCTGGACAATAGGGTCTGGGATTTTTGGAACCAAGCCATTTCTCAAGGGATTCGTATGAAACTCGGAATGTGGGACTAATATGTGACTATAAGACTTTTTCCTATGGAAATTCTGGAATCTGGCCAATAGGGTCTGTGATTTTTGGAACCAAGCCATTTCTCAAGGGATTTGTATGAAACTCGGAATGTGGGAGTTATATGTGACTATAAGACTTGTTCCTTTGGAAATTCTGGGATCTGGCCAATAGGGTCTGGGATTTTTGGAACCAAGCCATTTCTCAAGGGATTCGTATGAAACTCGGAAAGTAGGACTAATATGTGACTATAAGACTTGTTCCTATGGAAATTCTGGGATCTGGCAATAGGGTCTGGGATTTTTGGAACCAAGCCATTTCTCAAGTGATTCGTATGAAACTCGGAATGTAGGAGTAATATGTGACTATAAGACTTGTTCCTATGGAAATTCTGGGATCTGGCCAATAGGGTCAGGGATTTTTGGAACAAGCCATTTCTCAAGGGATTCGTATGAAACTCGGAATGTAGGACTAATGTGTGACTATAAGACTTTTTCCTATGGAAATTCAGGATCTGGCCAATAGTGTCTGGGATTTTTGGAACCAAGCCATTTCTCTAGGGATTCGCATGAAATTCGGAAAGTAGGACTAATATGTGACTGTAAGGCTTGTTCTTATGGAAATTCTAGGATCTGGCCAATAGGGTCTGGGATTTTTGGAACCAAGCCATTTCTCAAGGGATTTGTATGAAACTCGGAATGTAGGAGTAATATGTGACTATAAAACTTGTTCCTATGGAAATTCTGGGATCTGGCCAACAGGGTCTGGGATTTTTAGAACCAAGCCATTTCTCAAGGGATTCGTATGAAACTCGGAATGTAGGACTAATATGTGACTATAAGACTTGTTCCTATGGAAATTCTGGGATCTGGACAATAGGGGGTAGGATTTTTGGAACCAAGCCGTTTCTCAAGGGATTCGTATGAAACTCGGAATGTAGGAGTAATATGTGACTATAAGACTTGTTCCTATGGAAATTCTGGGATCTGGCCAATAGGGTCAGGGATTTTTGGAACAAGCCATTTCTCAAGGGATTCGTATGAAACTCGGAATGTAGGAGTAATATGTGACTATAAGACTTGTTCCTAAGCAATTTCTCAAGCGATTCGTATGAAACTCGGAAAGTAGGACTAACATGTGACTCTAAGATTTCTTCCTAAGCAATTTCTCAAGCGATTCGTATGAAACTCGGAAAGTAGGACTAATATGTGACTATAAGACTTGTTCCTATGGAAATTCAGGGATCTGACCAATAGGGTCAGGGATTTTTGGAACAAGCCATTTCTCAAGGGATTCGTATGAAACTCGGAATGTAGGAGTAATATGTGACTATAAGACTTGTTCCTATGGAAATTCTGGGATCTGGCCAATAGGGTCTGGGATTTTTAGAACCAAGCCATTTCTCAAGGGATTCGTATGAAACTCGGAATGTAGGACTAAGATGTGACTATAAGATTTCTTCCTAAGCAATTTCTCAAGCGATTCGTATAAAACTCGGAAAGTAGGACTAATATGTGACTATAAGACTTGTTCCTATGGAAATTCTGGGATCTGGCAATTGGGTCTGGGATTTTTGGAACCAAGCCATTTCTCAAGGGATTCGTATGAAACTCGGAATGTAGGAGTAATATGTGACTATAAGACTTGTTCCTATGGAAATTCTGGGATCTGGCCAAAAGGGTCTGGGATTTTGGAAACCAAGCCATTTCTCAAAGGAATCGTATGAAACTCGGTATGTAGAACTAATATGTGACTATTAGACTTGTTCCTATGGAAATTCTGGGATCTGGCCAATAGGGTCTGGGATTTTTGGAACCAAGCCATTTCTCAAGGGATTCGTATGAAACTCGGAATGTAGGACTAATGTGTGACTATAAGACTTGTTCCTATGGAAATTCTGGGATCTGGCCAATAGGGTCTGGGATTTTTGGAACCAAGCCATTTCTCAACGGATTCGCATGAAATTCGGAATGTAGGACTAATATGTGACTGTAAAGCTTGTTCCTATGGAAATTGTAGGATCTGGCCCATAGGGTCTGGGATTTTTGGAACCAAGCCATTTCTCAAGGGATTTGTATGAAACTCGGAATGTAGGAGTAATATGTGACTATAAGACTTGTTCCTATGGAAATTCTGGGATCTGGCCAACAGGGTCTGGGATTTTTAGAACCAAGCCATTCCTCAAGGGATTCGTATGAAACTCGGAATGTAGGACTAATATGTGACTCTAAGACTTGTTCCTATGGAAATTCTGGGATCTGGACAATAGGGCCTAGGATTTTTGGAACCAAGCCATTTCTCAAGGGATTCGTATGAAACTCGGAAAGTAGGACTAATATGTGACTATAAGACTTGTTCCTATGGAAATTCTGGGATCTGGCCAATAGGGTCTGGGATTTTTGGAACCAAGCCATTTCTCAAGGGATTCGTATGAAACTCGGAATGTGGGACTAATATGTGACTATAAGACTTTTTCCTATGGAAATTCTGGGATCTGGCCAATAGGGTCTGTGATTTTTGGAACCAAGCCATTTCTCATGGGATTTGTATGAAACTCGGAATGTGGGAGTTATATATGACTATAAGACTTGTTCCTTTGGAAATTCTGGGATCTGGCCAATAGGGTCTGGGATTTTTGGAACCAAGCCATTTCTCAACGGATTCGCATGAAATTCGGAATGTAGGACTAATATGTGACTGTGAGGCTTGTTCCTATGGAAATTCTAGGATCTGGCCCATAGGGTCTGGGATTTTTGGGACCAAGTCATTTCTCAAGGGATTTGTATGAAACTCGGAATGTAGGAGTAATATGTGACTATAAGACTTGTTCCTATGGAAATTCTGGGATCTGGCCAACAGGGTCTGGGATTTTTAGAACCAAGCCATTTCTCAAGGGATTCGTATGAAACTCGGAATGTAGGACCAATATGTGACTATAAGACTTGTTCCTATGGAAATTCTGGGATCTGGACAATAGGGCCTAGGATTTTTGGAACCAAGCCATCTCTCAAGGGATTCGTATGAAACTCGGAAAGTAGGACTAATATGTGGCTATAAGACTTGTTCCTATGGAAATTCTGGGATCTGACCAATAGGGTCTGGGATTTTTGGAACCAAGCCATTTCTCAAGGGATTTGTATGAAACTCGGAATGTAGGAGTAATATGTGACTATAAGACTTTTTCCTATGGAAATTCTGGGATCTGGCCAATAGGGTCTGGGATTTTTGGAACCAAGCCATTTCTCAAGGGATTCGTATGAAACTCGGAATGTGGGACTAATATGTGACTATAAGACATTTTCCTATGGAAATTCTGGGATCTGGCCAATAGGGTCTGTGATTTTTGGAACCAAGCCATTTCTCAAGGGATTTGTATGAAACTCGGAATGTGGGAGTTATATGTGACTATAAGACTTGTTCCTTTGGAAATTCTGGGATCTGGCCAATAGGGTCTGGGATTTTTGGAACCAAGCCATTTCTCAAGGGATTCGTATGAAACTCGGAATGTAGGACTAATATGTGACTATAAGACTTGTTCCTATGGAAATTCTGGGATCTGGCCAATAGGGTCAGGGATTTTTGGAACAAGCCATTTCTCAAGGGATTCGTATGAAACTCGGAATGTAGGAATAATGTGTGACTATAAGACTTGTTCCTATGGAAATTCTGGGATCTGGCCAATAGGGTCTGGGATTTTTGGAACCAAGCCATTTCTCAAGGGATTCGCATGAAATTCGGAAAGTAGGACTAATATGTGACTGTAAGGCTTGTTCCTATGGAAATTCTAGGATCTGGCCAATAGGGTCTGGGATTTTTGGAACCAAGCCATTTCTCAAGGGATTTGTATGAAACTCGGAATGTAGGAGTAATATGTGACTATAAGACTTGTTCCTATGGAAATTCTGGGATCTGGCCAACAGGGTCTGGGATTTTTAGAACCAAGCCATTTCTCAAGGGATTCGTATGAAACTCGGAATGTAGGACTAATATGTGACTATAAGACTTGTTCCTATGGAAATTCTGGGATCTGGACAATAGGGCCTAGGATTTTTGGAACCAAGCCATTTCTCAAGGGATTCGTATGAAACTCGGAATGTAGGAGTAATATGTGACTATAAGACTTGTTCCTATGGAAATTCTGGGATCTGGCCAATAGGGTCAGGGATTTTTGGAACAAGCCATTTCTCAAGGGATTCGTATGAAACTCGGAATGTAGGAGTAATATGTGACTATAAGACTTGTTCCTATGGAAATTCTGGGATCTGGCCAATAGGGTCTGGGATTTTTGGAACCAAGCCATTTCTCAAGGGATTCGTATGAAACTCGGAATGTAGGACTAATATGTGACTATAAGACTTGTTCCTATGGAAATTCTGGGATCTGGCCAATAGGGTCTGGGATTTTTGGAACCAAGCCATTTCTCAAGGGATTCGTATGAAACTCGGAATGTAGGACTAATGTGTGCCTATAAGACTTGTTCCTATGGAAATTCTGGGATCTGGCCAATAGGGTCTGGGATTTTTGGAACCAAGCCATTTCTCAACGGATTCGCATGAAATTCGGAATGTAGGACTAATATGTGACTGTAAGGCTTGTTCCTATGGAAATTCTAGGATCTGGCCCATAGGGTCTGGGATTTTTGGAACCAAGCCATTTCTCAAGGGATTTGTATGAAACTCGGAATGTAGGAGTAATATGTGACTATAAGACTTGTTCCTATGGAAATTCTGGGATCTGGCCAACAGGGTCTGGGATTTTTAGAACCAAGCCATTTCTCAAGGGATTCGTATGAAACTCGGAATGTAGGACTAATATGTGACTATAAGACTTGTTCCTATGGAAATTCTGGGATCTGGACAATAGGGCCTAGGATTTTTGGAACCAAGCCATTTCTCAAGGGATTCGTATGAAACTCGGAAAGTAGGACTTATATGTGGTTATAAGACTTGTTCCTATGTAAATTCTGGGATCTGACCAATAGGGTCTGGGATTTTTGGAACCAAGCCATTTCTCAAGGGATTTGTATGAAACTCGGAATGTAGGAGTAATATGTGACTATAAGACTTTTTCCTATGGAAATTCTGGGATCTGGCCAATAGGGTCTGGGATTTTTGGAACCAAGCCATTTCTCAAGGGATTCGTATGAAACTCGGAATGTGGGACTAATATGTGACTATAAGACATTTTCCTATGGAAATTCTGGGATCTGGCCAATAGGGTCTGTGATTTTTGGAACCAAGCCATTTCTCAAGGGATTTGTATGAAACTCGGAATGTGGGAGTTATATGTGACTATAAGACTTATTCCTTTGGAAATTCTGGGATCTGGCCAATAGGGTCTGGAATTTTTGGAACCAAGCCATTTCTCAAGGGATTCGTATGAAACTCGGAATGTAGGACTAATATGTGACTATAAGACTTGTTCCTATGGAAATTCTGGGATCTGGCCAATAGGGTCAGGGATTTTTGGAACAAGCCATTTCTCAAGGGATTCGTATGAAACTCGGAATGTAGGACTAATGTGTGACTATAAGACTTGTTCCTATGGAAATTCTGGGATCTGGCCAATAGGGTCTGGGATTTTTGGAACCAAGCCATTTCTCAAGGGATTCGCATGAAATTCGGAAAGTAGGACTAATATGTGACTGTAAGGCTTGTTCCTATGGAAATTCTAGGATCTGGCCAATAGGGTCTGGGATTTTTGGAACCAAGCCATTTCTCAAGGGATTTGTATGAAACTCGGAATGTAGGAGTAATATGTGACTATAAGACTTGTTCCTATGGAAATTCTGGGATCTGGCCAACAGGGTCTGGGATTTTTAGAACCAAGCCATTTCTCAAGGGATTCGTATGAAACTCGGAATGTAGGACTAATATGTGACTATAAGACTTGTTCCTATGGAAATTCTGGGATCTGGACAATAGGGCCTAGGATTTTTGGAACCAAGCCATTTCTCAAGGGATTCGTATGAAACTCGGAATGTAGGAGTAATATGTGACTATAAGACTTGTTCCTATGGAAATTCTGGGATCTGGCCAATAGGGTCAGGGATTTTTGGAACAAGCCATTTCTCAAGGGATTCGTATGAAACTCGGTATGTAGAACTAATATGTGACTATTAGACTTGTTCCTATGGAAATTCTGGGATCTGGCCAATAGGGTCTGGGATTTTTGGAACCAAGCCATTTCTCAAGGGATTCGTATGAAACTCGGAATGTAGGACTAATATGTGACTATAAGACTTGTTCCTATGGAAATTCTGGGATCTGGCCAATAGGGTCTGGGATTTTTGGAACCAAGCCATTTCTCAAGGGATTCGTATGAAACTCGAATGTAGGACTAATGTGTGACTATAAGACTTGTTCCTATGGAAATTCTGGGATCTGGCCAATAGGGTCTGGGATTTTTGGAACCAAGCCATTTCTCAACGGATTCGCATGAAATTCGGAATGTAGGACTAATATGTGACTGTAAGGCTTGTTCCTATGGAAATTCTAGGATCTGGCCCATAGGGTCTGGGATTTTTGGAACCAAGCCATTTCTCAAGGGATTTGTATGAAACTCGGAATGTAGGGCTAATATGTGACTATAAGACTTGTTCCTATGGAAATTCTGGGATCTGGCCAACAGGGTCTGGGATTTTTAGAACCAAGCCATTTCTCAAGGGATTCGTATGAAACTCGGAATGTAGGGCTAATATGTGACTATAAGACTTGTTCCTATGGAAATTCTGGGATCTGGACAATAGGACCTAGGATTTTTGGAACCAAGCCATTTCTCAAGGGATTCGTATGAAACTCGGAAAGTAGGACTAATATGTGGCTATAAGACTTGTTCCTATGGAAATTCTGGGATCTGGCCAATAGGGTCTGGGATTTTTGGAACAAGCCATTTCTCAAGGGATTCGTATGAAACTCGGAATGTAGGACTAATGTGTGACTATAAGACTTGTTCCTATGGAAATTCTGGGATCTGGCCAATAGGGTCTGGGATTTTTGGAACCAAGCCATTTCTCAAGAGATTCGCATGAAATTCGGAAAGTAGGACTAATATGTGACTGTAAGGCTTGTTCCTATGGAAATTCTAGGATCTGGCCAATAGGGTCTGGGATTTTTGGAACCAAGCCATTTCTCAAGGGATTTGTATGAAACTCGGAATGTAGGAGTAATATGTGACTATAAGACTTGTTCCTATGGAAATTCTGGGATCTGGCCAACAGGGTCTGGGATTTTTAGAACCAAGCCATTTCTCAAGGGATTCGTATGAAACTCGGAATGTAGGACTAATATGTGACTATAAGACTTGTTCCTATGGAAATTCTGGGATCTGGACAATAGGGCCTAGGATTTTTGGAACCAAGCCATTTCTCAAGGGATTCGTATGAAACTCGGAATGTAGGAGTAATATGTGACTATAAGACTTGTTCCTATGGAAATTCTGGGATCTGGCCAATAGGGTCAGGGATTTTTGGAACAAGCCATTTCTCAAGGGATTCGTATGAAACTCAGAATGTAGGAGTAATATGTGACTATAAGACTTGTTCCTATGGAAATTCTGGGATCTGGCCAATAGGGTCTGGGATTTTTAGAACCAAGCCATTTCTCAAGGGATTCGTTTGAAACTCGGAATGTAGGACTAAGATGTGACTAAAAGATTTCTTCCTAAGCAATTTCTCAAGCGATTCGTATGAAACTCGGAAAGTAGGACTAATATGTGACTATAAGACTTGTTCCTATGGAAATTCTGGGATCTGGCAATTGGGTCTGGGATTTTTGAAACCAAGCCATTTCTCAAGGGATTCGTATGAAACTCGGAATGTAGGACTAATATGTGACTATAAGACTTGTTCCTATGGAAATTCTGGGATCTGGCCAAAAGGGTCTGGGATTTTGGGAACCAAGCCATTTCTCAAGGGATTCGTATGAAACTCGGTATGTAGAACTAATATGTGACTATTAGACTTGTTCCTATGGAAATTCTGGGATCTGGCCAATAGGGTCTGGGATTTTTGGAACCAAGCCATTTCTCAAGGGATTCGTATGAAACTCGGAATGTAGGACTAATATGTGACTATAAGACTTGTTCCTATGGAAATTCTGGGATCTGGCCAATAGGGTCTGGGATTTTTGGAACCAAGCCATTTCTCAAGGGATTCGTATGAAACTCGAATGTAGGACTAATGTGTGACTATAAGACTTGTTCCTATGGAAATTCTGGGATCTGGCCAATAGGGTCTGGGATTTTTGGAACCAAGCCATTTCTCAACGGATTCGCATGAAATTCGGAATGTAGGACTAATATGTGACTGTAAGGCTTGTTCCTATGGAAATTCTAGGATCTGGCCCATAGGGTCTGGGATTTTTGGAACCAAGCCATTTCTCAAGGGATTTGTATGAAACTCGGAATGTAGGGCTAATATGTGACTATAAGACTTGTTCCTATGGAAATTCTGGGATCTGGCCAACAGGGTCTGGGATTTTTAGAACCAAGCCATTTCTCAAGGGATTCGTATGAAACTCGGAATGTAGGGCTAATATGTGACTATAAGACTTGTTCCTATGGAAATTCTGGGATCTGGACAATAGGACCTAGGATTTTTGGAACCAAGCCATTTCTCAAGGGATTCGTATGAAACTCGGAAAGTAGGACTAATATGTGGCTATAAGACTTGTTCCTATGGAAATTCTGGGATCTGGCCAATAGGGTCTGGGATTTTTGGAACCAAGCCATTTCTCAAGGGATTTGTATGAAACTCGGAATGTAGGAGTAATATGTGACTATAAGACTTGTTCCTATGGAAATTCTGGGATCTGGCCAATAGGGTCTGGGATTTTTGGAACCAAGCCATTTCTCAAGGGATTCGTATGAAACTCGGAATGTGGGACTAATATGTGACTATAAGACTTTTTCCTATGGAAATTCTGGGATCTGGCCAATAGGGTCTGTGGTTTTTGGAACCAAGCCATTTCTCAAGGGATTTGTATGAAACTCGGAATGTGGGAGTTATATGTGACTATAAGACTTGTTCCTTTAGAAATTCTGGGATCTGGCCAATAGGGTCTGGGATTTTTGGAACCAAGCCATTTCTCAAGGGATTCGTATGAAACTCGGAAAGTAGGACTAATATGTGACTATAAGACTTGTTCCTATGGAAATTCTGGGATCTGGCAATAGGGTCTGGGATTTTTGGAACCAAGCCCTTTCTCAAGGGATTCGTATGAAACTCGGAATGTAGGACTAATATGTGACTATAAGACTGGTTCCTATGGAAAGTAGGACTAATATGTGACTGTAAGGCTTGTTCCTATGGAAATTCTAGGATCTGGCCAATAGGGTCTGGGATTTTTGGAACCAAGCCATTTCTCAAGGGATTCGCATGAAATTCGGAAAGTAGGACTAATATGTGACTGTAAGGCTTGTTCCTATGGAAATTCTGGGATCTGGCCAACAGGGTCTGGGATTTTTAGAACCAAGCCATTTCTCAAGGGATTCGTATGAAACTCGGAATGTAGGACTAATATGTGACTATAAGACTTGTTCCTATGGAAATTCTGGGATCTGGATAATAGGGCCTAGGATTTTTGGAACCAAGCCATTTCTCAAGGGATTCGTATGAAACTCGGAATGTAGGAGTAATATGTGACTATAAGACTTGTTCCTATGGAAATTCTGGGATCTGGCCAATAGGGTCAGGGATTTTTGGAACAAGCCATTTCTCAAGGGATTCGTATGAAACTCGGAATGTAGGAGTAATATGTGACTATAAGACTTGTTCCTATGGAAATTCTGGGATCTGGCTAATAGGGTCTGGGATTTTTAGAGCCAAGCCATTTCTCAAGGGATTCGTATGAAACTCGGAATGTAGGACTAAGATGTGACTATAAGATTTCTTCCTAAGCAATTTCTCAAGCGATTCGTATGAAACTCGGAAAGTAGGACTAATATGTGACTATAAGACTTGTTCCTATGGAAATTCTGGGATCTGGCAATTGGGTCTGGGATTTTTGGAACCAAGCCATTTCTCAAGGGATTCGTATGAAACTCGGAATGTAGGACTAATATGTGACTATAAGACTTGTTCCTATGGAAATTCTGGGATCTGGCCAAAAGGGTCTGGGATTTTGGGAACCAAGCCATTTCTCAAGGGATTCGTATGAAACTCGGTATTTAGAACTAATATGTGACTATTAGACTTGTTCCTATGGAAATTCTGGGATCTGGCCAATAGGGTCTGGGATTTTTGGAACCAAGCCATTTCTCAAGGGATTCGTATGAAACTCGGAATGTAGGACTAATATGTGACTATAAGACTTGTTCCTATGGAAATTCTGGGATCTGGCCAATAGGGTCTGGGATTTTTGGAACCAAGCCATTTCTCAAGGGATTCGTATGAAACTCGGAATGTAGGACTAATGTGTGACTATAAGACTTGTTCCTATGGAAATTCTGGGATCTGGCCAATAGGGTCTGGGATTTTTGGAACCAAGCCATTTCTCAACGGATTCGCATGAAATTCGGAATGTAGGACCAATATGTGACTGTAAGGCTTGTTCCTATGGAAATTCTAGAATCTGGCCCATAGGGTCTGGGATTTTTGGAACCAAGCCATTTCTCAAGGGATTTGTATGAAACTCGGAATGTAGGAGTAATATGTGACTATAAGACTTGTTCCTATGGAAATTCTGGGATCTGGCCAACAGGGTCTGGGATTTTTAGAACCAAGCCATTTCTCAAGGGATTCGTATGAAACTCGGAATGTAGGACTAATATGTGACTATAAGACTTGTTCCTATGGAAATTCTGGGATCTGGACAATAGGGCCTAGGATTTTTGGAACCAAGCCATTTCTCAAGGGATTCGTATGAAACTCGGAAAGTAGGACTAATATGTGACTATAAGACTTGTTCCTATGGAAATTCTGGGATCTGGCCAATAGGGTCTGGGATTTTTGGAACCAAGCCATTTCTCAAGGGATTCGTATGAAACTCGGAATGTAGGACTAAGATATGACTATAAGATTTCTTCATAAGCAATTTCTCAAGCGATTCGTATGAAACTCGGAAAGTAGGACTAATATGTGACTATAAGACTTGTTCCTATGGAAATTCTGGGATCTGGCCAATAGGGTCAGGGATTTTTGGAACAAGCCATTTCTCAAGGGATTCGTATGAAACTCGGAATGTAGGACTAATGTGTGACTATAAGACTTGTTCCTATGGAAATTCTGGGATTTTTGGAACCAAGCCATTTATCAACGGATTCGCATGAAATTCGGAATGTAGGACTAATATGTGACTGTAAGGCTTGTTCCTATGGACATTCTAGGATCTGGCCCATAGGGTCTGGGATTTTTGGAACCAAGCCATTTCTCAAGGGATTCGTATGAAACTCGGAAAGTAGGACTAATATGTGACTATAAGACTTGTTCCTATGGAAATTCTGGGTTCTGGCCAATAGGGTCTGGGATTTTTGGAACCAAGCCATTTCTCAAGGGATTCGTATGAAACTCGGAATGTAGGACTAAGATGTGACTATAAGATTTCTTCCTAAGCAATTTCTCAAGCGATTCGTATGAAACTCGGAAAGTAGGACTAATATGTGACTATAAGACTTGTTCCTATGGAAATTCTGGGATCTGGCCAATAGGGTCAGGGATTTTTGGAACAAGCCATTTCTCAAGGGATTCGTATGAAACTCGGAATGTAGGACTAATGTGTGACTATAAGACTTGTTCCTATGGAAATTCTGGGATTTTTGGAACCAAGCCATTTATCAACGGATTCGCATGAAATTCGGAATGTAGGACTAATATGTGACTGTAAGGCTTGTTCCTATGGACATTCTAGGATCTGGCCCATAGGGTCTGGGATTTTTGGAACCAAGCCATTTCTCAAGGGATTTGTATGAAACTCGAAATGTAGGAGTAATATGTGACTATAAGACTTGTTCCTATGGAAATTCTGGTATCTGGCCAACAGGGTCTGGGATTTTTAGAACCAAGCCATTTCTCAAGGGATTCGTATGAAACTCGGAATGTAGGACTAATATGTGACTATAAGACTTGTTCCTATGGAAATTCTGGGATCTGGACAATAGGGCATAGGATTTTTGGAACCAAGCCATTTCTCAAGGGATTCGTATGAAACTCGGAAAGTAGGACTAATATGTGGCTATAAGACTTGTTCCTATGGAAATTCTGGGATCTCGCCAATAGGGTCTGGGATTTTTGGAACCAAGCCATTTCTCAAGGGATTTGTATGAAACTCGGAATGTAGGAGTAATATGTGACTATAAGACTTGTTCCTATGGAAATTCTGGGATCTGGCCAATAGGGTCTGGGATTTTTGGAACCAAGCCATTTCTCAAGGGATTCGTATGAAGCTCGGAATGTGGGACTAATATGTGACTATAAGACTTTTTCCTATGGAAATTCTGGGATCTGGCCAATAGGGTCTGGGATTTTTGGAACCAAGCCATTTCTCAAGGGATTTGTATGAAACTCGGAATGTGGGAGTTATATGTGACTATAAGACTTGTTCCTTTGGAAATTCTGGGATCTGGCCAATAGGGTCTGGGATTTTTGGAACCAAGCCATTTCTCAAGGGATTCGTATGAAACTCGGAAAGTAGGACTAATATGTGACTATAAGACTTGTTCCTATGGAAATTCTGGGATCTGGCAATATGGTCTGGGATTTTTGGAACCAAGCCATTTCTCAAGGGATTCGTATGAAACTCGGAATGTAGGACTAATATGTGACTATAAGACTTGTTCCTATGGAAATTCTGGGATCTGGCCAATAGGGTCAGGGATTTTTCGAACAAGCCATTTCTCAAGGGATTCGTATGAAACTCGGAATGTAGGACTAATGTGTGACTATAAGACTTGTTCCTATGGAAATTCTGGGATCTGGCCAATAGGGTCTGGGATTTTTGGAACCAAGCCATTTCTCAAGGGATTCGCATGAAATTCGGAAAGTAGGACTAATATGTGACTGTAAGGCTTGTTCCTATGGAAATTCTAGGATCTGGCCAATAGGGTCTGGGATTTTTGGAACCAAGCCATTTCTCAAGGGATTTGTATGAAACTCGGAATGTAGGAGTAATATGTGACTATAAGACTTGTTCCTATGGAAATTCTGGGATCTGGCCAACAGGGTCTGGGATTTTTAGAACCAAGCCATTTCTCAAGGGATTCGTATGAAACTCGGAATGTAGGACTAATATGTGACTATAAGACTTGTTCCTATGGAAATTCTGGGATCTGGACAATAGGGCCTAGGATTTTTGGAACCAAGCCATTTCTCAAGGGATTCGTATGAAACTCGGAATGTAGGAGTAATATGTGACTATAAGACTTGTTCCTATGGAAATTCTGGGATCTGGCCAATAGGGTCAGGGATTTTTGGAACAAGCCATTTCTCAAGGGATTCGTATGAAACTCGGAATGTAGGAGTAATATGTGACTATAAGACTTGTTCCTATGGAAATTCTGGGATCTGGCCAATAGGGTCTTGGATTTTTAGAACCAAGCCATTTCTCAAGGGATTCGTATGAAACTCGGAATGTAGGACTAAGATGTGACTATAAGATTTCTTCCTAAGCAATTTCTCAAGCGATTCGTATGAAATTCGGAAAGTAGGACTAATATGTGACTATAAGACTTGTTCCTTTGGAAATTCTGGGATCTGGCAATTGGGTCTGGGATTTTTGGAATCAAGCCATTTCTCAAGGGATTCGTATGAAACTCGGAATGTAGGACTAATATGTGACTATAAGACTTGTTCCTATGGAAATTCTGGGATCTGGCCAAAAGGGTCTGGGATTTTGGGAACCAAGCCATTTCTCAAGGGATTCGTATGAAACTCGGTATGTAGAACTAATATGTGACTATTAGACTTGTTCCTATGGAAATTCTGGGATCTGGCCAATAGGGTCTGGGATTTTTGGAACCAAGCCATTTCTCAAGGGATTCGTATGAAACTCGGAATGTAGGACTAATGTGTGACTATAAGACTTGTTCCTATGGATATTCTGGGATCTGGCCAATAGGGTCTGGGATTTTTGGAACCAAGCCATTTCTCAACGGATTCGCACGAAATTCGGAATTTAGGACTAATATGTGACTGTAAGGCTTGTTCCTATGGAAATTCTGGGATCTGGCCCATAGGGTCTGGGATTTTTGGAACCAAGCCATTTCTCAAGGGATTTGTATGAAACTCGGAATGTAGGAGTAATATGTGACTATAAGACTTGTTCCTATGGAAATTCTGGGATCTGGCCAACAGGGTCTGGGATTTTTAGAACCAAGCCATTTCTCAAGGGATTCGTATGAAACTCGGAATGTAGGACTAAGATGTGACTATAAGATTTCTTCCTAAGCAATTTCTCAAGCGATTCGTATGAAATTCGGAAAGTAGGACTAATATGTGACTATAAGACTTGTTCCTTTGGAAATTCTGGGATCTGGCAATTGGGTCTGGGATTTTTGGAACCAAGCCATTTCTCAAGGGATTCGTATGAAACTCGGAATGTAGGACTAATATGTGACTATAAGACTTGTTCCTATGGAAATTCTGGGATCTGGCCAAAAGGGTCTGGGATTTTGGGAACCAAGCCATTTCTCAAGGGATTCGTATGAAACTCGGTATGTAGGACTAATATGTGACTATAAGACTTGTTCCTATGGAAATTCTGGGATCTGGCCAATAGGGTCTGGGATTTTTGGAACCAAGCCATTTCTCAAGGGATTCGTATGAAACTCGGAATGTAGGACTAATGTGTGACTATAAGACTTGTTCCTATGGATATTCTGGGATCTGGCCAATAGGGTCTGGGATTTTTGGAACCAAGCCATTTCTCAACGGATTCGCACGAAATTCGGAATTTAGGACTAATATGTGACTGTAAGGCTTGTTCCTATGGAAATTCTGGGATCTGGCCCATAGGGTCTGGGATTTTTGGAACCAAGCCATTTCTCAAGGGATTTGTATGAAACTCGGAATGTAGGAGTAATATGTGACTATAAGACTTGTTCCTATGGAAATTCTGGGATCTGGCCAACAGGGTCTGGGATTTTTAGAACCAAGCCATTTCTCAAGGGATTCGTATGAAACTCGGAATGTAGGACTAATATGTGACTATAAGACTTGTTCCTATGGAAATTCTGGGATCTGGACAATAGGGCCTATGATTTTTGGAACCAAGCCATTTCTCAAGGGATTCGTATGAAACTCGGAAAGTAGGACTAATATGTGACTGTAAGGCTTGTTCCTATGGAAATTCTAGGATCTGGCCAATAGGGTCTGGGATTTTTGGAACCAAGCCATTTCTCAAGGGATTTGTATGAAACTCGGAATGTAGG
Source organism: Nephrocerus scutellatus (assembly GCA_947095585.1). Taxonomy (NCBI): domain Eukaryota; kingdom Metazoa; phylum Arthropoda; class Insecta; order Diptera; family Pipunculidae; genus Nephrocerus; species Nephrocerus scutellatus. The sequence goes on from OX352763.1 coordinate 74,507,906, forward strand.
AGTAATATGTGACTATAAGACTTGTTCCTATGGAAATTCTGGGATCTGGCCAACAGGGTCTGGGATTTTTAGAACCAAGCCATTTCTCAAGGGATTCGTATGAAACTCGGAATGTAGGACTAATATGTGACTATAAGACTTGTTCCTATGGAAATTCTGGGATCTGGACAATAGGGCCTAGGATTTTTGGAACCAAGCCATTTCTCAAGGGATTCGTATGAAACTCGGAATGTAGGACTAATATGTGACTATAAGACTTGTTCCTATGGAAATTCTGGGATCTGGCCAATAGGGTCAGGGATTTTTGGAACAAGCCATTTCTCAAGGGATTCGTATGAAACTCGGAATGTAGGACTAATGTGTGACTATAAGACTTGTTCCTATGGATATTCTGGGATCTGGCCAATAGGGTCTGGGATTTTTGGAACCAAGCCATTTCTCAACGGATTCGCACGAAATTCGGAATTTAGGACTAATATGTGACTGTAAGGCTTGTTCCTATGGAAATTCTGGGATCTGGCCCATAGGGTCTGGGATTTTTGGAACCAAGCCATTTCTCAAGGGATTTGTATGAAACTCGGAATGTAGGAGTAATATGTGACTATAAGACTTGTTCCTATGGAAATTCTGGGATCTGGCCAACAGGGTCTGGGATTTTTAGAACCAAGCCATTTCTCAAGGGATTCGTATGAAACTCGGAATGTAGGACTAATATGTGACTATAAGACTTGTTCCTATGGAAATTCTGGGATCTGGACAATAGGGCCTATGATTTTTGGAACCAAGCCATTTCTCAAGGGATTCGTATGAAACTCGGAAAGTAGGACTAATATGTGACTGTAAGGCTTGTTCCTATGGAAATTCTAGGATCTGGCCAATAGGGTCTGGGATTTTTGGAACCAAGCCATTTCTCAAGGGATTTGTATGAAACTCGGAATGTAGGAGTAATATGTGACTATAAGACTTGTTCCTATGGAAATTCTGGGATCTGGCCAACAGGGTCTGGGATTTTTGGAACCAAGCCATTTCTCAAGGGATTCGTATGAAACTCGGAATGTAGGACTAAGATATGACTATAAGATTTCTTCATAAGCAATTTCTCAAGCGATTCGTATGAAACTCGGAAAGTAGGACTAATATGTGACTATAAGACTTGTTCCTATGGAAATTCTGGGATCTGGCCAATAGGGTCAGGGATTTTTGGAACAAGCCATTTCTCAAGGGATTCGTATGAAACTCGGAATGTAGGACTAATGTGTGACTATAAGACTTGTTCCTATGGAAATTCTGGGATTTTTGGAACCAAGCCATTTATCAACGGATTCGCATGAAATTCGGAATGTAGGACTAATATGTGACTGTAAGGCTTGTTCCTATGGACATTCTAGGATCTGGCCCATAGGGTCTGGGATTTTTGGAACCAAGCCATTTCTCAAGGGATTCGTATGAAACTCGGAAAGTAGGACTAATATGTGACTATAAGACTTGTTCCTATGGAAATTCTGGGTTCTGGCCAATAGGGTCTGGGATTTTTGGAACCAAGCCATTTCTCAAGGGATTCGTATGAAACTCGGAATGTAGGACTAAGATGTGACTATAAGATTTCTTCCTAAGCAATTTCTCAAGCGATTCGTATGAAACTCGGAAAGTAGGACTAATATGTGACTATAAGACTTGTTCCTATGGAAATTCTGGGATCTGGCCAATAGGGTCAGGGATTTTTGGAACAAGCCATTTCTCAAGGGATTCGTATGAAACTCGGAATGTAGGACTAATGTGTGACTATAAGACTTGTTCCTATGGAAATTCTGGGATTTTTGGAACCAAGCCATTTATCAACGGATTCGCATGAAATTCGGAATGTAGGACTAATATGTGACTGTAAGGCTTGTTCCTATGGACATTCTAGGATCTGGCCCATAGGGTCTGGGATTTTTGGAACCAAGCCATTTCTCAAGGGATTTGTATGAAACTCGAAATGTAGGAGTAATATGTGACTATAAGACTTGTTCCTATGGAAATTCTGGTATCTGGCCAACAGGGTCTGGGATTTTTAGAACCAAGCCATTTCTCAAGGGATTCGTATGAAACTCGGAATGTAGGACTAATATGTGACTATAAGACTTGTTCCTATGGAAATTCTGGGATCTGGACAATAGGGCATAGGATTTTTGGAACCAAGCCATTTCTCAAGGGATTCGTATGAAACTCGGAAAGTAGGACTAATATGTGGCTATAAGACTTGTTCCTATGGAAATTCTGGGATCTCGCCAATAGGGTCTGGGATTTTTGGAACCAAGCCATTTCTCAAGGGATTTGTATGAAACTCGGAATGTAGGAGTAATATGTGACTATAAGACTTGTTCCTATGGAAATTCTGGGATCTGGCCAATAGGGTCTGGGATTTTTGGAACCAAGCCATTTCTCAAGGGATTCGTATGAAGCTCGGAATGTGGGACTAATATGTGACTATAAGACTTTTTCCTATGGAAATTCTGGGATCTGGCCAATAGGGTCTGGGATTTTTGGAACCAAGCCATTTCTCAAGGGATTTGTATGAAACTCGGAATGTGGGAGTTATATGTGACTATAAGACTTGTTCCTTTGGAAATTCTGGGATCTGGCCAATAGGGTCTGGGATTTTTGGAACCAAGCCATTTCTCAAGGGATTCGTATGAAACTCGGAAAGTAGGACTAATATGTGACTATAAGACTTGTTCCTATGGAAATTCTGGGATCTGGCAATATGGTCTGGGATTTTTGGAACCAAGCCATTTCTCAAGGGATTCGTATGAAACTCGGAATGTAGGACTAATATGTGACTATAAGACTTGTTCCTATGGAAATTCTGGGATCTGGCCAATAGGGTCAGGGATTTTTCGAACAAGCCATTTCTCAAGGGATTCGTATGAAACTCGGAATGTAGGACTAATGTGTGACTATAAGACTTGTTCCTATGGAAATTCTGGGATCTGGCCAATAGGGTCTGGGATTTTTGGAACCAAGCCATTTCTCAAGGGATTCGCATGAAATTCGGAAAGTAGGACTAATATGTGACTGTAAGGCTTGTTCCTATGGAAATTCTAGGATCTGGCCAATAGGGTCTGGGATTTTTGGAACCAAGCCATTTCTCAAGGGATTTGTATGAAACTCGGAATGTAGGAGTAATATGTGACTATAAGACTTGTTCCTATGGAAATTCTGGGATCTGGCCAACAGGGTCTGGGATTTTTAGAACCAAGCCATTTCTCAAGGGATTCGTATGAAACTCGGAATGTAGGACTAATATGTGACTATAAGACTTGTTCCTATGGAAATTCTGGGATCTGGACAATAGGGCCTAGGATTTTTGGAACCAAGCCATTTCTCAAGGGATTCGTATGAAACTCGGAATGTAGGAGTAATATGTGACTATAAGACTTGTTCCTATGGAAATTCTGGGATCTGGCCAATAGGGTCAGGGATTTTTGGAACAAGCCATTTCTCAAGGGATTCGTATGAAACTCGGAATGTAGGAGTAATATGTGACTATAAGACTTGTTCCTATGGAAATTCTGGGATCTGGCCAATAGGGTCTTGGATTTTTAGAACCAAGCCATTTCTCAAGGGATTCGTATGAAACTCGGAATGTAGGACTAAGATGTGACTATAAGATTTCTTCCTAAGCAATTTCTCAAGCGATTCGTATGAAATTCGGAAAGTAGGACTAATATGTGACTATAAGACTTGTTCCTTTGGAAATTCTGGGATCTGGCAATTGGGTCTGGGATTTTTGGAATCAAGCCATTTCTCAAGGGATTCGTATGAAACTCGGAATGTAGGACTAATATGTGACTATAAGACTTGTTCCTATGGAAATTCTGGGATCTGGCCAAAAGGGTCTGGGATTTTGGGAACCAAGCCATTTCTCAAGGGATTCGTATGAAACTCGGTATGTAGTACTAATATGTGACTATTAGACTTGTTCCTATGGAAATTCTGGGATCTGGCCAATAGGGTCTGGGATTTTTGGAACCAAGCCATTTCTCAAGGGATTCGTATGAAACTCGGAATGTAGGACTAATGTGTGACTATAAGACTTGTTCCTATGGATATTCTGGGATCTGGCCAATAGGGTCTGGGATTTTTGGAACCAAGCCATTTCTCAACGGATTCGCACGAAATTCGGAATTTAGGACTAATATGTGACTGTAAGGCTTGTTCCTATGGAAATTCTGGGATCTGGCCCATAGGGTCTGGGATTTTTGGAACCAAGCCATTTCTCAAGGGATTTGTATGAAACTCGGAATGTAGGAGTAATATGTGACTATAAGACTTGTTCCTATGGAAATTCTGGGATCTGGCCAACAGGGTCTGGGATTTTTAGAACCAAGCCATTTCTCAAGGGATTCGTATGAAACTCGGAATGTAGGACTAAGATGTGACTATAAGATTTCTTCCTAAGCAATTTCTCAAGCGATTCGTATGAAATTCGGAAAGTAGGACTAATATGTGACTATAAGACTTGTTCCTTTGGAAATTCTGGGATCTGGCAATTGGGTCTGGGATTTTTGGAACCAAGCCATTTCTCAAGGGATTCGTATGAAACTCGGAATGTAGGACTAATATGTGACTATAAGACTTGTTCCTATGGAAATTCTGGGATCTGGCCAAAAGGGTCTGGGATTTTGGGAACCAAGCCATTTCTCAAGGGATTCGTATGAAACTCGGTATGTAGGACTAATATGTGACTATAAGACTTGTTCCTATGGAAATTCTGGGATCTGGCCAATAGGGTCTGGGATTTTTGGAACCAAGCCATTTCTCAAGGGATTCGTATGAAACTCGGAATGTAGGACTAATGTGTGACTATAAGACTTGTTCCTATGGATATTCTGGGATCTGGCCAATAGGGTCTGGGATTTTTGGAACCAAGCCATTTCTCAACGGATTCGCACGAAATTCGGAATTTAGGACTAATATGTGACTGTAAGGCTTGTTCCTATGGAAATTCTGGGATCTGGCCCATAGGGTCTGGGATTTTTGGAACCAAGCCATTTCTCAAGGGATTTGTATGAAACTCGGAATGTAGGAGTAATATGTGACTATAAGACTTGTTCCTATGGAAATTCTGGGATCTGGCCAACAGGGTCTGGGATTTTTAGAACCAAGCCATTTCTCAAGGGATTCGTATGAAACTCGGAATGTAGGACTAATATGTGACTATAAGACTTGTTCCTATGGAAATTCTGGGATCTGGACAATAGGGCCTATGATTTTTGGAACCAAGCCATTTCTCAAGGGATTCGTATGAAACTCGGAAAGTAGGACTAATATGTGACTGTAAGGCTTGTTCCTATGGAAATTCTAGGATCTGGCCAATAGGGTCTGGGATTTTTGGAACCAAGCCATTTCTCAAGGGATTTGTATGAAACTCGGAATGTAGGAGTAATATGTGACTATAAGACTTGTTCCTATGGAAATTCTGGGATCTGGCCAACAGGGTCTGGGATTTTTAGAACCAAGCCATTTCTCAAGGGATTCGTATGAAACTCGGAATGTAGGACTAATATGTGACTATAAGACTTGTTCCTATGGAAATTCTGGGATCTGGACAATAGGGCCTAGGATTTTTGGAACCAAGCCATTTCTCAAGGGATTCGTATGAAACTCGGAATGTAGGACTAATATGTGACTATAAGACTTGTTCCTATGGAAATTCTGGGATCTGGCCAATAGGGTCAGGGATTTTTGGAACAAGCCATTTCTCAAGGGATTCGTATGAAACTCGGAATGTAGGAGTAATATGTGACTATAAGACTTGTTCCTATGGAAATTCTGGGATCTGGCTAATAGGGTCTGGGATTTTTAGAACCAAGCCATTTCTCAAGGGATTCGTATGAAACTCGGAATGTAGGACTAAGATGTGACTATAAGATTTCTTCCTAAGCAATTTCTCAAGCGATTCGTATGAAACTCGGAAAGTAGGACTAATATGTGACTATAAGACTTGTTCCTATGGAAATTCTGGGATCTGGCAATTGGGTCTGGGATTTTTGGAACCAAGCCATTTCTCAAGGGATTCGTATGAAACTCGGAATGTAGGACTAATATGTGACTATAGGACTTGTTCCTATGGAAATTCTGGGATCTGGCCAAAAGGGTCTGGGATTTTGGGAACCAAGCCATTTCTCAAGGGATTCGTATGAAACTCGGTATGTAGAACTAATATGTGACTATTAGACTTGTTCCTATGGAAATTCTGGGATCTGGCCAATAGGGTCTGGGATTTTTGGAACCAAGCCATTTCTCAAGGGATTCGTATGAAACTCGGAATGTAGGACTAATATGTGACTATAAGACTTGTTCCTATGGAAATTCTGGGATCTGGCCAATAGGGTCTGGGATTTTTGGAATTAAGCCATTTCTCAAGGGATTCGTATGAAACTCGGAATGTAGGACTAATGTGTGACTATAAGACTTGTTCTGTGGCAGCACCGGCGTGCCCCCTGACGGTCGGGTCGTTGAGACAAACGAAATGCTACGCTTTCTCACCGCTAGCAAGCGACACTCGTCGCCTCACGAAAAAAGGAAACAAAAACGAACGAGCGCGCACTTCACTTGATTTGGATTATCAAAAAAGGCCAGGCAAAATCGCGACACCATTTTTTAGTTCTACGTACTTCAAATTATTTTTTCTCAACATTTTTCACTAGTAAATAAGCGTATCTTTAAGCCATATAAGTTGTTCCTTAATTTTTATTCATTGGAGAAATAAAATAAGTTGGTGACTCGAATTGGATATCTTGGCGGTATTCTTCCTCTTTTTCTGTGGATTTACTCTAGTGCTTTAGGGCACGCTAAAATTGTGGAGCAGTGTTCTATCGTTGTACAACACGTCAAAAACACATAAGCCCCACAAATTGGTGACCCCGACGAAAGAAAAAAACAAATCAAGAAACTCGCCAGTCTCGACACATCGGCAAACAAAAAACTACAGCCGCCATTCACACCGGCGACCGTGAAGTAGCTACAGCTACATCATCCACAATTTAAAGCGGCATCACAACCAACATCCTCTATTCCAACTAATAACGGCAACCGCAACAGTGGTTACGAATAGAGGATTGCAATATTGCGACGGATCACATGTTACACATGCAACTCTTGCAATTAACCTCACTTTCAAGTCTTGTGGAAGTCCTAAGATTTTCGGTTACCCACAGCTGAACGGTGAAACAAGCTTACCACTACATCCAAGTCGCAAACACGCAGGCCCTGCAAACAGCAAATCCAATCTTCATGCATAACGCCCAAGTTTAACATCAAGTCAAGAACCTATAAAGAATTAGTTCAATCGACAGCCACAGCAACAGCAAATACATCCAGCATTTACCAGCAGCAGGAGCAATCACCCAACAGCAGCAGCAGCAGCAGCAACACCAACAAAGATTTCCGGATTACAAATTAAAGCAACAAACAAGGAAATTTTAGTTCTAAATCAAATTACAACTTGTAAGGTAAGCGATTTTCCTGTTCCTTTATTGCACTGTAACGCAAAAATCTACCTATCCATTCGTTTTTGTTTCCATCGGGTAATGAGCGACAACTATTAAAGCCAAACCATTCATTCATTTTTTATTTATAACCATTCATACATATATATAACAATAAATTTATATCCAAAGTTTACCAAATTCATTTCGATCGGCTCCGCGAGTCGCAGGCACGGTTACGCTCCTGCCACTTTTCATTTCATTCTCTTTTGCACAAAGAAAAATAAACAAACAAAATGACAACAGAAGACGATAAAAGCAAAATTGACGAAAGTCATACGACAAACCTATATAAAGTCTCGGTAAAATATTCCGCTTTTAACAGAGACGATCCCGAGATTTGGTTTAAACAGCTAGAGGCCCAGTTCGAATTGAGCGGGGTGTCTGCTGATAAAACCAAATACGGACATTTAGTAGCTGCTCTCGATGCAGAAACAATAAAATGCGTGCGCGAATTAATATTAAAACCTGCGGAAACCCATAAATATACCTCTTTAAAAACTGCAATTATCGAAAGGCTTTGTGACTCGGCCAGAATAAAATTAAATCGTTTGCTTTCGGGCCTGCAACTCGGCGATAAAAAACCTTCGCAGTTACTACGCGAAATGCAAGCACTCTCAGTAAACCAGATCAATGAGCCGGTTTTACGAAACTTGTGGTTGCAGCGACTGCCCACAAATATCCAAGAGATTTTATCCTGCATGGAAGAAAACGAGTTGACCAAAGTAGCCGCGTGCGCAGATAAGATTATAGAAATTCACAGCCCCGTAGGCATTTATAACATTTCCAAACCTGCTCAACCTACAGTAAGTGATTCCAACCACTTATTATTGGCGCGCATCGACACTTTAACAAAGCGTTTCGATAATTGGTCCAACGAAAGAAAATCTCGAGCCGCACATCGATCGCAAATTAACGAGAGTCGGCAATGGCGCAGCAAATCTCGATCTGATTCACAGGTCAAAACCTTTCCAAATTGCTGGTACCACTTCAAATTCGGAGCCAACGCTAAAAACTGTTCCAAGCCGTGCATGTTCGATCAGAATCGAACATCGGCCAGACCGGAAAACCAATAGGCTCATCACTCTTCGCGGCAAGTGATAGAAGCCACTCAAATTGCCGCCTAGTTGTATTCGAACTTACCACAAAACAGCAATTCCTTATCGACACCGGAGCTGACATCTCGGTCATAACTCCAACGTCAAGGGACAAATACATAAAATCAAACTTAAAACTATTCGCGGCAAATTCAACATCGATTGAAACATTCGGCACAAAAAGCCTTACATTGAATTTAGGTTTAAGGCGCCCATTCGAATGGAAATTTACGATCGCTAACGTTGACCGATGCATAATCGGAGCCGATTTTCTTCTACATTACGGTCTGTTAGTCGACGTGAAAAATAAGAAATTGATTGACCCACTGACGTCAATGTCAAAAAGTGGAACCTCAATTTTCTTGCCATCATACCAACTAACAACAATAAAATTGGATACATGCAATCCACACATACGCAATCTACTGCAAAACTTCAAACAAATCACTCACGAAACGCCGACGTTCAATACGATTAAACATAACGTGGTTCATAAAATCGAAACAGAGGGCCAGCCGTGTTCAGCGAAAGTTCGACGACTCAATACACAAAAAATGAACATAGCCAAAAAAGAAATAGACCTCTGGTTAAAACAAGGCGTATGTCGACTATCCAAAAGCAATTGGGCTAGTCCTCTTCACATCACAAAGAAAAAGGACGGTAGCTGGAGGCTCTGCGGAGACTATCGCGGTCTTAACCAAAAAACAAAACCCGACCGATACCCAATACCGTTCGTAACGGACTTTAGCCATCAATTGGACGGCTGCCACGTTTTCTCGAAGATAGACCTCGTCCGAGCATATCACCAGATTCCAATTGATGAGGCTGATATCGAAAAAACAGCCATATGCACCCCGTTCGGTTTGTTTGAGTTCCCTCGTATGACATTCGGTCTACGAAACGCGGCTCAAACATTCCAGCGCTTAATTCATTCGATTTTGCGTGACGTCAAATTCGCTTTTCCCTACATCGATGATGTTTTAGTGGCATCGTCCAACATTGACCAGCACATCGAGCACCTGAAAATCATATTTCAGCGATTGCAGGATGCTGGTCTGGTAATCAATTTGAGCAAATGCACATTCGGTGAGAAACAAATTAGCTTCCTAGGATTCGACATTTCAGCCACTGGTATTAGGCCGGCTCAATCTCGAATCGAAGCAATAGCAAATTTCGCTCGTCCAACTACAACTAAAGGCATTCAAAGATTTTTGGGTATGCTTAATTATTACCGCATCTTTCTGCCAAACGCAGCTCAACACCAAGCTAAATTGTATGAATTTCTTAAAGGGCGAAAAAAGAACGACAACAGCAAGGTCATGTGGTGCGATCAATCGAACCAAGCTTTCGAACGTTGCAAAAATCAATTAGCAAAAGCTACTCAGCTATCTCATCCGTTGCCAAACCCAAAAATGGCAATCATGGTTGACGCGTCAAACCAATCAATCGGAGCTGTGGCGCAACAATTCACGACAGAAGGGTGGCAACCACTGAGCTTCTTTTCTCGAAAACTTTCGGCTACAGAGCAAAGATACAGTACGTACGACAGAGAACTGCTAGCGGCATACGCTGCATTGGAGAAATAAAATAAGTTGGTGACTCGAATTGGATATCTTGGCGGTATTCTTCCTCTTTTTCTGTGGATTTACTCTAGTGCTTTAGGGCACGCTAAAATTGTGGAGCAGTGTTCTATCGTTGTACAACACGTCAAAAACACATAAGCCCCACAAATTGGTGACCCCGACGAAAGAAAAAAACAAACCAAGAAACTCGCCAGTCTCGACACATCGGCAAACAAAAACCTACAGCCGCCATTCACACCGGCGACCGTGAAGTAGCTACAGCTACATCATCCACAATTTAAAGCGGCATCACAACCAACATCCTCTATTCCAACTAATAACGGCAACCGCAACAGTGGTTACGAATAGAGGATTGCAATATTGCGACGGATCACATGTTACACATGCAACTCTTGCAATTAACCTCACTTTCAAGTCTTGTGGAAGTCCTAAGATTTTCGGTTACCCACAGCTGAACGGTGAAACAAGCTTACCACTACATCCAAGTCGCAAACACGCAGGCCCTGCAAACAGCAAATCCAATCTTCATGCATAACGCCCAAGTTTAACATCAAGTCAAGAACCTATAAAGAATTAGTTCAATCGACAGCCACAGCAACAGCAAATACATCCAGCATTTACCAGCAGCAGGAGCAATCACCCAACAGCAGCAGCAGCAGCAGCAACACCAACAAAGATTTCCGGATTACAAATTAAAGCAACAAACAAGGAAATTTTAGTTCTAAATCAAATTACAACTTGTAAGGTAAGCGATTTTCCTGTTCCTTTATTGCACTGTAACGCAAAAATCTACCTATCCATTCGTTTTTGTTTCCATCGGGTAATGAGCGACAACTATTAAAGCCAAACCATTCATTCATTTTTATTTATAACCATTCATACATATATATAACAATAAATTTATATCCAAAGTTTACCAAATTCATTTCGATCGGCTCCGCGAGTCGCAGGCACGGTTACGCTCCTGCCACTTTTCATTTCATTCTCTTTTGCACAAAGAAAAATAAACAAACAAAATGACAACAGAAGACGATAAAAGCAAAATTGACGAAAGTCATACGACAAACCTATATAAAGTCTCGGTAAAATATTCCGCTTTCAACAGAGACGATCCCGAGATTTGGTTTAAACAGCTAGAGGCCCAGTTCGAATTGAGCGGGGTGTCTGCTGATAAAACCAAATACGGACATTTAGTAGCTGCTCTCGATGCAGAAACAATAAAATGCGTGCGCGAATTAATATTAAAACCTGTTGACGTGACGGGTCAACAATTTTCGTCTTTAAGGATCTCAAGACGTGCTCACACGTTCTGGTCCGTACAGACGCAGTGCGCAAGGCGTTGCAACCTCCATACCAGGGCCCTTACCGTGTAGTGCGCCGCTCCGAAAAATACTACACTATCTTAGTAAAAGGTGCCGAATCAAACGTGTCTATTAACCGGTTAAAACCATGCTTCATAGAAAGCAACGAATCAGACACCAGAGACGACCGCGACCTGCAGCCCAACGATACACCAACGGTCGATATCTCTAATAACCTTCACAAAGCTTTCGACGAACCAGTTTCACAGCTTATCCAAAAAGTGGAAGACGGTATACAAGTTAAAAAAAAACAGGTAACATTCAACGTAGATAAGGCACAGTCGCAAACAACATCACGATCCGGGCGCGTTATCAAACGACCTTCCCGGTTCAGTTAATCGTTCCTAACGTTCACTAGGCGCGGGGTAGTGTGGCAGCACCGGCGTGCCCCCTGACGGTCGGGTCGTTGAGACAAACGAAATGCTACGCTTTCTCACCGCTAGCAAGCGACACTCGTCGCCTCACGAAAAAAGGAAACAAAAACGAACGAGCGCGCACTTCACTTGATTTGGATTATCAAAAAAGGCCAGGCAAAATCGCGACACCATTTTTTAGTTCTACGTACTTCAAATTATTTTTTCTCAACATTTTTCACTAGTAAATAAGCGTATCTTTAAGCCATATAAGTTGTTCCTTAATTTTTATTCATTGGAGAAATAAAATAAGTTGGTGACTCGAATTGGATATCTTGGCGGTATTCTTCCTCTTTTTCTGTGGATTTACTCTAGTGCTTTAGGGCACGCTAAAATTGTGGAGCAGTGTTCTATCGTTGTACAACACGTCAAAAACACATAAGCCCCACAGTTCCTATGGAAATTCTGGGATCTGGCCAATAGGGTCTGGGATTTTTGGAACCAAGCCATTTCTCAACGGATTCGCATGAAATTCGGAATGTAGGACTAATATGTGACTGTAAGGCTTGTTCCTATGGAAATTCTAGAATCTGGCCCATAGGGTCTGGGATTTTTGGAACCAAGCCATTTCTCAAGGGATTTGTATGAAACTCGGAATGTAGGAGTAATATGTGACTATAAGACTTGTTCCTATGGAAATTCTGGGATCTGGCCAACGGGGTCTGGGATTTTTAGAACCAAGCCAATTCTCAAGGGATTCGTATGAAACTCGGAATGTAGGACTAATATGTGACTATAAGACTTGTTCCTATGGAAATTCTGGGATCTGGACAATAGGGCCTAGGATTTTTGGAACCAAGCCATTTCTCAAGGGATTCGTATGAAACTCGGAAAGTAGGACTAATATGTGACTATAAAACTTGTTCCTATGGAAATTCTGGGATCTGGCCAATAGGGTCTGGGATTTTTGGAACCAAGCCATTTCTCAAGGGATTCGTATGAAACTCGGAATGTAGGACTAAGATGTGACTATAAGATTTCTTCATAAGCAATTTCTCAAGCGATTCGTATGAAACTCGGAAAGTAGGACTAATATGTGACTATAAGACTTGTTCCTATGGAAATTCTGGGATCTGGCCAATAGGGTCAGGGATTTTTGGAACAAGCCATTTCTCAAGGGATTCGTATGAAACTCGGAATGTAGGACTAATGTGTGACTATAAGACTTCTTCCTATGGAAATTCTGGGATTTTTGGAACCAAGCCATTTATCAACGGAATCGCATGAAATTCGGAATGTAGGACTAATATGTGACTGTAAGGCTTGTTCCTATGGACATTCTAGGATCTGGCCCATAGGGTCTGGGATTTTTGGAACCAAGCCATTTCTCAAGGGATTCGTATGAAACTCGGAAAGTAGGACTAATATGTGACTATAAGACTTGTTCCTATGGAAATTCTGGGTTCTGGCCAATAGGGTCTGAGATTTTTGGAACCAAGCCATTTCTCAAGGGATTCGTATGAAACTCGGAATGTAGGACTAAGATGTGACTATAAGATTTCTTCCTAAGCAATTTCTCAAGCGATTCGTATGAAACTCGGAAAGTAGGACTAATATGTGACTATAAGACTTGTTCCTATGGAAATTCTGGGATCTGGCCAATAGGGTCAGGGATTTTTGGAACAAGCCATTTCTCAAGGGATTCGTATGAAACTCGGAATGTAGGACTAATGTGTGACTATAAGACTTGTTCCTATGGAAATTCTGGGATTTTTGGAACCAAGCCATTTATCAACGGATTCGCATGAAATTCGGAATGTAGGACTAATATGTGACTGTAAGGCTTGTTCCTATGGACATTCTAGGATCTGGCCCATAGGGTCTGGGATTTTTGGAACCAAGCCATTTCTCAAGGGATTTGTATGAAACTCGAAATGTAGGAGTAATATGTGACTATAAGACTTGTTCCTATGGAAATTCTGGTATCTGGCCAACAGGGTCTGGGATTTTTAGAACCAAGCCATTTCTCAAGGGATTCGTATGAAACTCGGAATGTAGGACTAATATGTGACTATAAGACTTTTTCCTATGGAAATTCTGGGATCTGGCCAATAGGGTCTGGGATTTTTGGAACCAAGCCATTTCTCAAGGGATTCGTATGAAGCTCGGAATGTGGGACTAATATGTGACTATAAGACTTTTTCCTATGGAAATTCTGGGATCTGGCCAATAGGGTCTGGGATTTTTGGAACCAAGCCATTTCTCAAGGGATTTGTATGAAACTCGGAATGTGGGAGTTATATGTGACTATAAGACTTGTTCCTTTGGAAATTCTGGGATCTGGCCAATAGGGTCTGGGATTTTTGGAACCAAGCCATTTCTCAAGGGATTCGTATGAAACTCGGAAAGTAGGACTAATATGTGGCTATAAGACTTGTTCCTATGGAAATTCTGGGATCTGGCCAATAGGGTCTGGGATTTTTGGAACCAAGCCATTTCTCAAGGGATTTGTATGAAACTCGGAATGTAGGAGTAATATGTGACTATAAGACTTGTTCCTATGGAAATTCTGGGATCTGGCCAATAGGGTCTGGGATTTTTGGAACCAAGCCATTTCTCAAGGGATTCGTATGAAGCTCGGAATGTGGGACTAATATGTGACTATAAGACTTTTTCCTATGGAAATTCTGGGATCTGGCCAATAGGGTCTGGGATGTTTGGAACCAAGCCATTTCTCAAGGGATTTGTATGAAACTCGGAATGTGGGAGTTATATGTGACTATAAGACTTGTTCCTTTGGAAATTCTGGGATCTGGCCAATAGGGTCTGGGATTTTTGGAACCAAGCCATTTCTCAAGGGATTTGTATGAAACTCGGAATGTAGGAGTAATATGTGACTATAAGACTTGTTCCTATGGAAATTCTGGGATCTGGCCAACAGGGTCTGGGATTTTTAGAACCAAGCCATTTCTCAAGGGATTCGTATGAAACTCGGAATGTAGGACTAATATGTGACTATAAGACTTGTTCCTATGGAAATTCTGGGATCTGGCAATATGGTCTGGGATTTTTGGAACCAAGCCATTTCTCAAGGGATTCGCATGAAATTCGGAAAGTAGGACTAATATGTGACTGTAAGGCTTGTTCCTATGGAAATTCTAGGATCTGGCCAATAGGGTCTGGGATTTTTGGAACCAAGCCATTTCTCAAGGGATTTGTATGAAACTCGGAATGTAGGAGTAATATGTGACTATAAGACTTGTTCCTATGGAAATTCTGGGATCTGGCCAACAGGGTCTGGGATTTTTAGAACCAAGCCATTTCTCAAGGGATTCGTATGAAACTCGGAATGTAGGACTAATATGTGACTATAAGACTTGTTCCTATGGAAATTCTGGGATCTGGACAATAGGGCCTAGGATTTTTGGAACCAAGGCATTTTTCAAGGGATTCGTATGAAACTCGGAATGTAGGAGTAATATGTGACTATAAGACTTGTTCCTATGGAAATTCTGGGATCTGGCCAATAGGGTCAGGGATTTTTGGAACAAGCCATTTCTCAAGGGATTCGTATGAAACTCGGAATGTAGGAGTAATATGTGACTATAAGACTTGTTCCTATGGAAATTCTGGGATCTGGCCAATAGGGTCTTGGATTTTTAGAACCAAGCCATTTCTCAAGGGATTCGTATGAAACTCGGAATGTAGGACTAAGATGTGACTATAAGATTTCTTCCTAAGCAATTTCTCAAGCGATTCGTATGAAATTCGGAAAGTAGGACTAATATGTGACTATAAGACTTGTTCCTTTGGAAATTCTGGGATCTGGCAATTGGGTCTGGGATTTTTGGAACCAAGCCATTTCTCAAGGGATTCGTATGAAACTCGGAATGTAGGACTAATATGTGACTATAAGACTTGTTCCTATGGAAATTCTGGGATCTGGCCAATAGGGTCTGGGATTTTTGGAACCAAGCCATTTCTCAAGGGATTCGTATGAAACTCGGAATGTAGGACTAATGTGTGACTATAAGACTTGTTCCTATGGATATTCTGGGATCTGGCCAATAGGGTCTGGGATTTTTGGAACCAAGCCATTTCTCAACGGATTCGCACGAAATTCGGAATTTAGGACTAATATGTGACTGTAAGGCTTGTTCCTATGGAAATTCTGGGATCTGGCCCATAGGGTCTGGGATTTTTGGAACCAAGCCATTTCTCAAGGGATTCGTATGAAACTCGGAATGTTGGACTAATATGTGACTATAAGACTTGTTCCTATGGAAATTCTGGGATCTGGCCAATAGGGTCAGGGATTTTTGGAACAAGCCATTTCTCAAGGGATTCGTATGAAACTCGGAATGTAGGAGTAATATGTGACTATAAGACTTGTTCCTATGGAAATTCTGGGATCTGGCCAAAAGGGTCTGGGATTTTGGGAACCAAGCCATTTCTCAAGGGATTCGTATGAAACTCGGTATGTAGAACTAATATGTGACTATTAGACTTGTTCCTATGGAAATTCTGGGATCTGGCCCATAGGGTCTGGGATTTTTGGAACCAAGCCATTTCTCAAGGGATTCGTATGAAACTCGGTATGTAGAACTAATATGTGACTATTAGACTTGTTCCTATGGAAATTCTGGGATCTGGCCCATAGGGTCTGGGATTTTTGGAACCAAGCCATTTCTCAAGGGATTTGTATGAAACTCGGAATGTAGGACTAATATGTGACTATAAGACTTGTTCCTATGGAAATTCTGGGATCTGGCCAATAGGGTCTGGGATTTTTGGAACCAAGCCATTTCTCAAGGGATTCGTATGAAACTCGGAATGTAGGACTAATGTGTGACTATAAGACTTGTTCCTATGGATATTCTGGGATCTGGCCAATAGGGTCTGGGATTTTTGGAACCAAGCCATTTCTCAACGGATTCGCACGAAATTCGGAATTTAGGACTAATATGTGACTGTAAGGCTTGTTCCTATGGAAATTCTGGGATCTGGCCCATAGGGTCTGGGATTTTTGGAACCAAGCCATTTCTCAAGGGATTTTTATGAAACTCGGAATGTAGGAGTAATATGTGACTATAAGACTTGTTCCTATGGAAATTCTGGGATCTGGCCAACAGGGTCTGGGATTTTTAGAACCAAGCCATTTCTCAAGGGATTCGTATGAAACTCGGAATGTAGGACTAATATGTGACTATAAGACTTGTTCCTATGGAAATTCTGGGATCTGGACAATAGGGCCTAGGATTTTTGGAACCAAGCCATTTCTCAAGGGATTCGTATGAAACTCGGAAAGTAGGACTAATATGTGGCTATAAGACTTGTTCCTATGGAAATTCTGGGATCTGGCCAATAGGGTCTGGGATTTTTGGAACCAAGCCATTTCTCAAGGGATTTGTATGAAACTCGGAATGTAGCAGTAATATGTGACTATAAGACTTGTTCCTATGGAAATTCTGGGATCTGGCCAATAGGGTCTGGGATTTTTGGAACCAAGCCATTTCTCAAGGGATTCGTATGAAACTCGGAATGTGTGACTAATATGTGACTATAAGACTTTTTCCTATGGAAATTCTGGGATCTGGCCAATAGGGTCTGGGATTTTTGGAACCAAGCCATTTCTCAAGGGATTCGTATGAAACTCGGAATGTGGGACTAATATGTGACTATAAGACTTTTTCCTATGGAAATTCTGGGATCTGGCCAATAGGGTCTGGGATTTTTGGAACCAAGCCATTTCTCAAGGGATTCGTATGAAACTCGGAAAGTAGGACTAATATGTGACTATAAGACTTGTTCCTATGGAAATTCTGGGATCTGGACAATAGGGCCTAGGATTTTTGGAACCAAGCCATTTCTCAAGGGATTCGTATGAAACTCGGAAAGTAGGACTAATATGTGACTATAAGACTTGTTCCTATGGAAATTCTGGGATCTGGCCAATAGGGTCTGGGATTTTTGGAACCAAGCCATTTCTCAAGGGATTTGTATGAAACTCGGAATGTAGGAGTAATATGTGACTATAAGACTTGTTCCTATGGAAATTCTGGGATCTGGCCAATAGGGTCTGTGATTTTTGGAACCAAGCCATTTCTCAAGGGATTCGTATGAAACTCGGAATGTGGGACTAATATGTGACTATAAGACTTTTCCTATGGAAATTCTGGGATCTGGCCAATAGGGTCTGTGATTTTTGGAACCAAGCCATTTCTCAAGGGATTTGTATGAAACTCGGAATGTGGGAGTTATATGTGACTATAAGACTTGTTCCTTTGGAAATTCTGGGATCTGGCCAATAGGGTCTGGGATTTTTGGAACCAAGCCATTTCTCAAGGGATTCGTATGAAACTCGGAAAGTAGGACTAATATGTGACTATAAGACTTGTTCCTATGGAAATTCTGGGATCTGGCAATAGGGTCTGGGATTTTTGGAACCAAGCCATTTCTCAAGGGATTCGTATGAAACTCGGAATGTTGGACTAATATGTGACTATAAGACTTGTTCCTATGGAAATTCTGGGATCTGGCCAATAGGGTCAGGGATTTTTGGAACAAGCCATTTCTCAAGGGATTCGTATGAAACTCGGAATGTAGGACTAATGTGTGACTATAAGACTTGTTCCTATGGAAATTCTGGGATCTGGCCAATAGGGTCTGGGATTTTTGGAACCAAGCCATTTCTCAAGGGATTCGCATGAAATTCGGAAAGTAGGACTAATATGTGACTGTAAGGCTTGTTCCTATGGAAATTCTAGGAACTGGCCAATAGGGTCAGGGATTTTTGGAACCAAGCCATTTCTCAAGGGATTTGTATGAAACTCAGAATGTAGGAGTAATATGTGACTATAAGACTTGTTCCTATGGAAATTCTGGGATCTGGCCAACAGGGTCTGGGATTTTTAGAACCAAGCCATTTCTCAAGGGATTCGTATGAAACTCGGAATGTAGGACTAATATGTGACTATAAGACTTGTTCCTATGGAAATTCTGGGATCTGGACAATAGGGCCTAGGATTTTTGGAACCAAGCCATTTCTCAAGGGATTCGTATGAAACTCGGAATGTAGGAGTAATATGTGACTATAAGACTTGTTCCTATGGAAATTCTGGGATCTGGCCAATAAGGTCAGGGATTTTTGGAACAAGCCATTTCTAAAGGGATTCGTATGAAACTCGGAATGTAGGAGTAATATGTGACTATAAGACTTGTTCCTATGGAAATTCTGGGATCTGGCCAAAACGGTCTGGGATTTTGGGAACCAAGCCATTTCTCAAGGGATTCGTATGAAACTCGGTATGTAGAACTAATATGTGACTATTAGACTTGTTCCTATGGAAATTCTGGGATCTGGCCAATAGGGTCTGGGATTTTTGGAACCAAGCCATTTCTCAAGGGATTCGTATGAAACTCGGAATGTAGGACTAATGTGTGACTATAAGACTTGTTCCTATGGATATTCTGGGATCTGGCCAATAGGGTCTGGGATTTTTGGAACCAAGCCATTTCTCAACGGATTCGCACGAAATTCGGAATTTAGGACTAATATGTGACTGTAAGGCTTGTTCCTATGGAAATTCTGGGATCTGGCCCATAGGGTCTGGGATTTTTGGAACCAAGCCATTTCTCAAGGGATTTGTATGAAACTCGGAATGTAGGAGTAATATGTGACTATAAGACTTGTTCCTATGGAAATTCTGTGATCTGGCCAACAGGGTCTAGGATTTTTAGAACCAAGCCATTTCTCAAGGGATTCGTATGAAACTCGGAATGTAGGACTAATATGTGACTATAAGACTTGTTCCTATGGAAATTCTGGGATCTGGACAATAGGGCCTAGGATTTTTGGAACCAAGCCATTTCTCAAGGGAATTGTATGAAACTCGGAAAGTAGGACTAATATGTGGCTATAAGACTTGTTCCTATGGAAATTCTGGGATCTGGCCAATAGGGTCTGGGATTTTTGGAACCAAGCCATTTCTCAAGGGATTTGTATGAAACTCGGAATGTAGGAGTAATATGTGACTATAAGACTTGTTCCTATGGAAATTCTGGGATCTGGCCAATAGGGTCTGGGATTTTTGGAACCAAGCCATTTCTCAAGGGATTCGTATGAAACTCGGAATGTGGGACTAATATGTGACTATAAGACTTTTTCCTATGGAAATTCTGGGATCTGGCCAATAGGGTCAGGGATTTTTGGAACAAGACATTTCTCAAGGGATTCGTATGAAACTCGGAATGTAGGACTAATGTGTGACTATAAGACTTGTTCCTATGGAAATTCTGGGATCTGGCCAATAGGGTCTGGGATTTTTGGAACCAAGCCATTTCTCAAGGGATTCGCATGAAATTCGGAAAGTAGGACTAATATGTGACTGTAAGGCTTGTTCCTATGGAAATTCTAGGATCTGGCCAATAGGGTCTGGGATTTTTGGAACCAAGCCATTTCTCAAGGGATTTGTATGAAACTCAGAATGTAGGAGTAATATGTGACTATAAGACTTGTTCCTATGGAAATTCTGGGATCTGGCCAACAGGGTCTGGGATTTTTAGAACCAAGCCATTTCTCAAGGGATTCGTATGAAACTCGGAATGTAGGACTAATATGTGACTATAAGACTTGTTCCTATGGAAATTCTGGGATCTGGACAATAGGGCCTAGGATTTTTGGAACCAATCCATTTCTCAAGGGATTCGTATGAAACTCGGAATGTAGGAGTAATATGTGACTATAAGACTTGTTCCTATGAAAATTCTGGGATCTGGCCAATAAGGTCAGGGATTTTTGGAACAAGCCATTTCTAAAGGGATTCGTATGAAACTCGGAATGTAGGAGTAATATGTGACTATAAGACTTGTTCCTATGGAAATTCTGGGATCTGGCCAATAGGGTCTGGGATTTTTAGAACCAAGCCATTTCTCAAGGGATTCGTATGAAACTCGGAATGTAGGACTAAGATGTGACTATAAGATTTCTTCCTAAGCAATTTCTCAAGCGATTCGTATGAAACTCGGAAAGTAGGACTAATATGTGACTATAAGACTTGTTCCTATGGAAATTCTGGGATCTGGCCAATAGGGTCTGGGATTTTTGGAACCAAGCCATTTCTCAAGGGATTCGTATGAAACTCGGAATGTAGGACTAATGTGTGACTATAAGACTTGTTCCTATGGAAATTCTGGGATCTGGCCAATAGGGTCTGGGATTTTTGGAACCAAGCCATTTCTCAACGGATTCGCATGAAATTCGGAATGTAGGACTAATATGTGACTGTAAGGCTTGTTCCTATGGAAATTCTAGGATCTGGCCCATAGGGTCTGGGATTTTTGGAACCAAGCCATTTCTCAAGGGATTTGTATGAAACTCGGAATGTAGGAGTAATATGTGACTATAAGACTTGTTCCTATGGAAATTCTGGGATCTGGCCAACAGGGTCTGGGATTTTTGGAACCAAGCCATTTCTCAAGGGATTTGTATGAAACTCAGAATGTAGGAGTAATATGTGACTATAAGACTTGTTCCTATGGAAATTCTGGGATCTGGCCAACAGGGTCTGGGATTTTTAGAACCAAGCCATTTCTCAAGGGATTCGTATGAAACTCGGAATGTAGGACTAATATGTGACTATAAGACTTGTTCCTATGGAAATTCTGGGATCTGGACAATAGGGCCTAGGATTTTTGGAACCAATCCATTTCTCAAGGGATTCGTATGAAACTCGGAATGTAGGAGTAATATGTGACTATAAGACTTGTTCCTATGGAAATTCTGGGATCTGGCCAATAGGGTCTGGGATTTTTAGAACCAAGCCATTTCTCAAGGGATTCGTATGAAACTCGGAATGTAGGACTAAGATGTGACTATAAGATTTCTTCCTAAGCAATTTCTCAAGCGATTCGTATGAAACTCGGAAAGTAGGACTAATATGTGACTATAAGACTTGTTCCTATGGAAATTCTGGGATCTGGCCAATAGGGTCTGGGATTTTTGGAACCAAGCCATTTCTCAACGGATTCGCATGAAATTCGGAATGTAGGACTAATATGTGACTGTAAGGCTTGTTCCTATGGAATTTCAAGGATCTGGCCCATAGGGTCTGGGATTTTTGGAACCAAGCCATTTCTCAAGGGATTTGTATGAAACTCGGAATGTAGGAGTAATATGTGACTATAAGACTTGTTCCTTTGGAAATTCTGGGATCTGGCCAACAGGGTCTGGGATTTTTGGAACCAAGCCATTTCTCAAGGGATTCGTATGAAACTCGGAATGTAGGACTAATATGTGGCTATAAGACTTGTTCCTATGGAAATTCTGGGATCTGGCCAATAGAGTCTGGGATTTTTGGAACCAAGCCATTTCTCAAGGGATTCGTATGAAACTCGGAATGTGGGACTAATATGTGGCTATAAGACTTTTTCCTATGGAAATTCTGGGATCTGGATTTGGAACCAAGCCATTTCTCAAGGGATTTGTATGAAACTCGGAATGTGGGAGTTATATGTGACTATAAGACTTGTTCCTTTGGAAATTCTGGGATCTGGCCAATAGGGTCTGGGATTTTTGGAACCAAGCCATTTCTCAAGGGATTCGTATGAAACTCGGAAAGTAGGACTAATATGTGACTATAAGACTTGTTCCTATGGAAATTCTGGGATCTGGCAATAGGGTCTGGGATTTTTGGAACAAGCCATTTCTTAAGGGATTCGTATGAAACTCGGAATGTAGGACTAATGTGTGACTATAAGACTTGTTCTTATGGAAATTCTGGGATCTGGCCAATAGGGTCTGGGATTTTTGGAACCAAGCCATTTCTCAAGGGATTCGCATGAAATTCGGAAAGTAGGACTAATATGTGACTATAAGACTTGTTCCTATGGAAATTCTGGGATCTGGCCAATAGGGTCTGGGATTTTTGGAACCAAGCCATTTCTCAAGGGATTTGTATGAAACTCGGAATGTAGGAGTAATATCTGACTATAAGACTTGTTCCTATGGAAATTCTGGGATCTGGCCAACAGGGTCTGGGATTTTTAGAACCAAGCCATTTCTCAAGGGATTCGTATGAAACTCGGAATGTAGGACTAATATGTGACTATAAGACTTGTTCCTATGGAAATTCTGGGATCTGAACAATAGGGCCTAGGATTTTTGGAACCAAGCCATTTCTCAAGGGATTCGTATGAAACTCGGAATGTAGGAGTAATATGTGACTATAAGACTTGTTCCTATGGAAATTCTGGGATCTGGCCAATAGGGTCAGGGATTTTTGGAACAAGCCATTTCTCAAGGGATTCGTATGAAACTCGGAATGTAGGAGTAATATGTGACTATAAGACTTGTTCCTATGGAAATTCTGGGATCTGGCCAATAGGGTCTGGGATTTTTAGAACCAAGCCATTTCTCAAGGGATTCGTATGAAACTCGGAATGTAGGACTAAGATGTGACTATAAGATTTCTTCCTAAGCAATTTCTCAAGCGATTCGTATGAAACTCGGTATGTAGGACTAATATGTGACTATAAGACTTGTTCCTATGGAAATTCTGGGATCTGGCCAATAGGGTCTGGGATTTTTGGAACCAAGCCATTTCTCAAGGGATTCGTATGAAACTCGGAATGTAGGACTAATATGTGACTATAAGACTTGTTCCTATGGAAATTCTGGGATCTGGCCAATAGGGTCTGGGATTTTTGGAACCAAGCCATTTCTCAAGGGATTCGTATGAAACTCGGAATGTAGGACTAATGTGTGACTATAAGACTTGTTCCTATGGAAATTCCCTAATATGTGACTATAAGACTTTTTCCTATGGAAATTCTGGGATCTGGCCAATAGGGTCTGGGATTTTTGGAACCAAGCCATTTCTCAAGGGATTCGTATGAAACTCGGAATGTAGGACTAATATGTGACTATAAGACTTGTTCCTATGGAAATTCTGGGATCTGGCCAATAGGGTCTGGGATTTTTGGAACCAAGCCATTTCTCAAGGGATTCGTATGAAACTCGGAAAGTAGGACTAATATGTGACTATAAGACTTGTTCCTATGGAAATTCTGGGATCTGGCAATAGGGTCTGGGATTTTTGGAACCAAGCCATTTCTCAAGGGATTCGTATGAAATTCGGAATGTAGGACTAATATGTGACTATAAGACTTGTTCCTATGGAAATTCTGGGATCTGGCCAATAGGGTCTGGGATTTTTGGAACAAGCCATTTCTTAAGGGATTCGTATGAAACTCGGAATGTAGGACTAATGTGTGACTATAAGACTTGTTCTTATGGAAATTCTGGGATCTGGCCAATAGGGTCTGGGATTTTTGGAACCAAGCCATTTCTCAAGGGATTCGCATGAAATTCGGAAAGTAGGACTAATATGTGACTATAAGACTTGTTCCTATGGAAATTCTGGGATCTGGCCAATAGGGTCTGGGATTTTTGGAACCAAGCCATTTCTCAAGGGATTTGTATGAAACTCGGAATGTAGGAGTAATATCTGACTATAAGACTTGTTCCTATGGAAATTCTGGGATCTGGCCAACAGGGTCTGGGATTTTTAGAACCAAGCCATTTCTCAAGGGATTCGTATGAAACTCGGAATGTAGGACTAATATGTGACTATAAGACTTGTTCCTATGGAAATTCTGGGATCTGAACAATAGGGCCTAGGATTTTTGGAACCAAGCCATTTCTCAAGGGATTCGTATGAAACTCGGAATGTAGGAGTAATATGTGACTATAAGACTTGTTCCTATGGAAATTCTGGGATCTGGCCAATAGGGTCAGGGATTTTTGGAACAAGCCATTTCTCAAGGGATTCGTATGAAACTCGGAATGTAGGAGTAATATGTGACTATAAGACTTGTTCCTATGGAAATTCTGGGATCTGGCCAATAGGGTCTGGGATTTTTAGAACCAAGCCATTTCTCAAGGGATTCGTATGAAACTCGGAATGTAGGACTAAGATGTGACTATAAGATTTCTTCCTAAGCAATTTCTCAAGCGATTCGTATGAAACTCGGTATGTAGGACTAATATGTGACTATAAGACTTGTTCCTATGGAAATTCTGGGATCTGGCCAATAGGGTCTGGGATTTTTGGAACCAAGCCATTTCTCAAGGGATTCGTATGAAACTCGGAATGTAGGACTAATATGTGACTATAAGACTTGTTCCTATGGAAATTCTGGGATCTGGCCAATAGGGTCTGGGATTTTTGGAACCAAGCCATTTCTCAAGGGATTCGTATGAAACTCGGAATGTAGGACTAATGTGTGACTATAAGACTTGTTCCTATGGAAATTCCCTAATATGTGACTATAAGACTTTTTCCTATGGAAATTCTGGGATCTGGCCAATAGGGTCTGGGATTTTTGGAACCAAGCCATTTCTCAAGGGATTCGTATGAAACTCGGAATGTAGGACTAATATGTGACTATAAGACTTGTTCCTATGGAAATTCTGGGATCTGGCCAATAGGGTCTGGGATTTTTGGAACCAAGCCATTTCTCAAGGGATTCGTATGAAACTCGGAATGTAGGACTAATATGTGACTATAAGACTTGTTCCTATGGAAATTCTGGGATCTGGCCAATAGGGTCTGTGATTTTTGGAACCAAGCCATTTCTCAAGGGATTTGTATGAAACTCGGAATGTGGGAGTTATATGTGACTATAAGACTTGTTCCTTTAGAAATTCTGGGATCTGGCCAATAGGGTCTGGGATTTTTGGAACCAAGCCATTTCTCAAGGGATTCGTATGAAACTCGGAAAGTAGGACTAATATGTGACTATAAGACTTGTTCCTATGGAAATTCTGGGATCTGGCAATAGGGTCTGGGATTTTTGGAACCAAGCCATTTCTCAAGGGATTCGTATGAAACTCGGAATGTAGGACTAATATGTGACTATAAGACTTGTTCCTATGGAAATTCTGGGATCTGGCCAATAGGGTCAGGGATTTTTGGAACAAGCCATTTCTCAAGGGATTCGTATGAAACTCGGAATGTAGGACTAATGTGTGACTATAAGACTTGTTCCTATGGAAATTCTGGGATCTGGCCAATAGGGTCTGGGATTTTTGGAACCAAGCCATTTCTCAAGGGATTCGCATGAAATTCGGAAAGTAGGACTAATATGTGACTATAAGACTTGTTCCTATATAAATTCTGGGATCTGGCCAACAGGGTCTGGGATTTTTAGAACCAAGCCATTTCTCAAGGGATTCGTATGAAACTCGGAATGTAGGACTAATATGTGAATATAAGACTTGTTCCTATGGAAATTCTGGGATCTGGACAATAGGGCCTAGGATTTTTGGAACCAAGCCATTTCTCAAGGGATTATTATGAAACTCGGAATGTAGGAGTAATATGTGACTATAAGACTTGTTCCTAGGGAAATTCTGGGATCTGGCCAATAGAGTCTGGGATTTTTAGAACCAAGCCATTTCTCAAGGGATTCGTATGAAACTCGGAATGTAGGAGTAATATGTGACTATAAGACTTGTTCATATGGAAATTCTGGGATCTGGCCAATAGGGTCTGGGATTTTTAGAACCAAGCCATTTCTCAAGGGATTCGTATGAAACTCGGAATGTAGGACTAAGATGTGACTATAAGATTTCTTCCTAAGCAATTTCTCAAGCGATTCGTATGAAACTCGGAAAGTAGGACTAATATGTGACTATAAGACTTGTTCCTATGGAAATTCTGGGATCTGGCAATTGGGTCTGGGATTTTTGAACCAAGCCATTTCTCAAGGGATTCGTATGAAACTCGGAATGTAGGACTAATATGTGACTATAAGACTTGTTCCTATGGAAATTCTGGGATCTGGCCAAAAGGGTCTGGGATTTTGGGAACCAAGCCATTTCTCAAGGGATTCGTATGAAACTCGGTATGTAGAACTAATATGTGACTATTAGACTTGTTCCTATGGAAATTCTGGGATCTGGCCAATAGGGTCTGGGATTTTTGGAACCAAGCCATTTCTCAAGGGATTCGTATGAAACTCGGAATGTAGGAGTAATATGTGACTATAAGACTTGTTCCTATATAAATTCTGGGATCTGGCCAACAGGGTCTGGGATTTTTAGAACCAAGCCATTTCTCAAGGGATTCGTATGAAACTCGGAATGTAGGACTAATATGTGAATATAAGACTTGTTCCTATGGAAATTCTGGGATCTGGACAATAGGGCCTAGGATTTTTGGAACCAAGCCATTTCTCAAGGGATTCGTATGAAACTCGGAATGTAGGAGTAATATGTGACTATAAGACTTGTTCCTAGGGAAATTCTGGGATCTGGCCAATAGGGTCTGGGATTTTTAGAACCAAGCCATTTCTCAAGGGATTCGTATGAAACTCGGAATGTAGGAGTAATATGTGACTATAAGACTTGTTCATATGGAAATTCTGGGATCTGGCCAATAGGGTCTGGGATTTTTAGAACCAAGCCATTTCTCAAGGGATTCGTATGAAACTCGGAATGTAGGACTAAGATGTGACTATAAGATTTCTTCCTAAGCAATTTCTCAAGCGATTCGTATGAAACTCGGAAAGTAGGACTAATATGTGACTATAAGACTTGTTCCTATGGAAATTCTGGGATCTGGCAATTGGGTCTGGGATTTTTGAACCAAGCCATTTCTCAAGGGATTCGTATGAAACTCGGAATGTAGGACTAATATGTGACTATAAGACTTGTTCCTATGGAAATTCTGGGATCTGGCCAAAAGGGTCTGGGATTTTGGGAACCAAGCCATTTCTCAAGGGATTCGTATGAAACTCGGTATGTAGAACTAATATGTGACTATTAGACTTGTTCCTATGGAAATTCTGGGATCTGGCCAATAGGGTCTGGGATTTTTGGAACCAAGCCATTTCTCAAGGGATTCGTATGAAACTCGGAATGTAGGACTATTATGTGACTATAAGACTTGTTCCTATGGAAATTCTAGGATCTGGCCCATAGGGTCTGGGATTTTTGGAACCAAGCCATTTCTCAACGGATTCGCATGAAATTCGGAATGTAGGACTAATATGTGACTATAAGACTTGTTCCTATGGAAATTCTGGGATCTGGCCAATAGGGTCTGGGATTTTTAGAACCAAGCCATTTCTCAAGGGATTCGTATGAAACTCGGAATGTAGGAGTAATATGTGACTATAAGACTTGTTCCTATGGAAATTCTGGTATCTGGCCAATAGGGTCTGGGATTTTTAGAACCAAGCCATTTCTCAAGGGATTCGTATGAAACTCGGAATGTAGGACTAAGATGTGACTATAAGATTTCTTCCTAAGCAATTTCTCAAGCGATTCGTATGAAACTCGGAAAGTAGGACTAATATGTGACTATAAGACTTGTTCCTATGGAAATTCTGGGATCTGGCAATTGGGTCTGGGATTTTTGAACCAAGCCATTTCTCAAGGGATTCGTATGAAACTCGGAATGTAGGACTAATATGTGACTATAAGACTTGTTCCTATGGAAATTCTGGGATCTGGCCAAAAGGGTCTGGGATTTTGGGAACCAAGCCATTTCTCAAGGGATTCGTATGAAACTCGGTACGTAGAACTAATATGTGACTATTAGACTTGTTCCTATGGAAATTCTGGGATCTGGCCAACAGGGTCTGGGATTTTTAGAACCAAGCCATTTCTCAAGGGATTCGTATGAAACTCGGAATGTAGGACTAATATGTGAATATAAGACTTGTTCCTATGGAAATTCTGGGATCTGGACAATAGGGCCTAGGATTTTTGGAACCAAGCCATTTCTCAAGGGATTCGTATGAAACTCGGAATGTAGGAGTAATATGTGACTATAAGACTTGTTCCTAGGGAAATTCTGGGATCTGGCCAATAGGGTCTGGGATTTTTAGAACCAAGCCATTTCTCAAGGGATTCGTATGAAACTCGGAATGTAGGAGTAATATGTGACTATAAGACTTGTTCATATGGAAATTCTGGGATCTGGCCAATAGGGTCTGGGATTTTTAGAACCAAGCCATTTCTCAAGGGATTCGTATGAAACTCGGAATGTAGGACTAAGATGTGACTATAAGATTTCTTCCTAAGCAATTTCTCAAGCGATTCGTATGAAACTCGGAAAGTAGGACTAATATGTGACTATAAGACTTGTTCCTATGGAAATTCTGGGATCTGGCAATTGGGTCTGGGATTTTTGAACCAAGCCATTTCTCAAGGGATTCGTATGAAACTCGGAATGTAGGACTAATATGTGACTATAAGACTTGTTCCTATGGAAATTCTGGGATCTGGCCAAAAGGGTCTGGGATTTTGGGAACCAAGCCATTTCTCAAGGGATTCGTATGAAACTCGGTATGTAGAACTAATATGTGACTATTAGACTTGTTCCTATGGAAATTCTGGGATCTGGCCAATAGGGTCTGGGATTTTTGGAACCAAGCCATTTCTCAAGGGATTCGTATGAAACTCGGAATGTAGGACTATTATGTGACTATAAGACTTGTTCCTATGGAAATTCTAGGATCTGGCCCATAGGGTCTGGGATTTTTGGAACCAAGCCATTTCTCAACGGATTCGCATGAAATTCGGAATGTAGGACTAATATGTGACTATAAGACTTGTTCCTATGGAAATTCTGGGATCTGGCCAATAGGGTCTGGGATTTTTAGAACCAAGCCATTTCTCAAGGGATTCGTATGAAACTCGGAATGTAGGAGTAATATGTGACTATAAGACTTGTTCCTATGGAAATTCTGGTATCTGGCCAATAGGGTCTGGGATTTTTAGAACCAAGCCATTTCTCAAGGGATTCGTATGAAACTCGGAATGTAGGACTAAGATGTGACTATAAGATTTCTTCCTAAGCAATTTCTCAAGCGATTCGTATGAAACTCGGAAAGTAGGACTAATATGTGACTATAAGACTTGTTCCTATGGAAATTCTGGGATCTGGCAATTGGGTCTGGGATTTT
Source organism: Nephrocerus scutellatus (assembly GCA_947095585.1). Classification (NCBI taxonomy): domain Eukaryota; kingdom Metazoa; phylum Arthropoda; class Insecta; order Diptera; family Pipunculidae; genus Nephrocerus; species Nephrocerus scutellatus. The sequence goes on from OX352763.1 coordinate 74,537,811, forward strand.
TGAACCAAGCCATTTCTCAAGGGATTCGTATGAAACTCGGAATGTAGGACTAATATGTGACTATAAGACTTGTTCCTATGGAAATTCTGGGATCTGGCCAAAAGGGTCTGGGATTTTGGGAACCAAGCCATTTCTCAAGGGATTCGTATGAAACTCGGTACGTAGAACTAATATGTGACTATTAGACTTGTTCCTATGGAAATTCTGGGATCTGGCCAATAGGGTCTGGGATTTTTGGAACCAAGCCATTTCTCAAGGGATTCGTATGAAACTCGGAATGTAGGACTAATATGTGACTATAAGACTTGTTCCTATGGAAATTCTGGGATCTGGCCAATAGGGTCTGGGATTTTTGGAACCAAGCCATTTCTCAAGGGATTCGTATGAAACTCGGAATGTAGGACCAATGTGTGACTATAAGACTTGTTCCTATGGAAATTCTGGGATCTGGCCAATAGGGTCTGGGATTTTTGGAACCAAGCCATTTCTCAACGGCTTCGCATGAAATTCGGAATGTAGGACTAATATGTGACTTTAAGGCTTGTTCCTATGGAAATTCTAGGATCTGGCCCATAGGGTCTGGGATTTTTGGAACCAAGCCATTTCTCAAGGGATTTGTATGAAACTCGGAATGTAGGAGTAATATGTGACTATAAGACTTGTTCCTATGGAAATTCTGGGATCTGGCCAATAGGGTCTGGGATTCTTAGAACCAAGCCATTTCTCAAGGGATTCGTATGAAACTCGGAATGTAGGACTAAGATGTGACTATAAGATTTCTTCCTAAGCAATTTCTCAAGCGATTCGTATGAAACTCGGAAAGTAGGACTAATATGTGACTATAAGACTTGTTCCTATGGAAATTCTGGGATCTGGCCAATAGGGTCAGGGATTTTTGGAACAAGCCATTTCTCAAGGGATTCGTATGAAACTCGGAATGTAGGACTAATGTGTGACTATAAGACTTGTTCCTATGGAAATTCTGGGATCTGGCCAATAGGGTCTGGGATTTTTGGAACCAAGCCATTTCTCAAGGGATTCGTATGAAACTCGGAATGTAGGACTAATGTGTGACTATAAGACTTGTTCCTATGGAAATTCTGGGATCTGGCCAATAGGGTCTGGGATTTTTGGAACCAAGCCATTTCTCAACGGCTTCGCATGAAATTCGGAATGTAGGACTAATATGTGACTTTAAGGCTTGTTCCTATGGAAATTCTAGGATCTGGCCCATAGGGTCTGGGATTTTTGGAACCAAGCCATTTCTCAAGGGATTTGTATGAAACTCGGAATGTAGGAGTAATATGTGACTATAAGACTTGTTCCTATGGAAATTCTGGGATCTGGCCAATAGGGTCTGGGATTCTTAGAACCAAGCCATTTCTCAAGGGATTCGTATGAAACTCGGAATGTAGGACTAAGATGTGACTATAAGATTTCTTCCTAAGCAATTTCTCAAGCGATTCGTATGAAACTCGGAAAGTAGGACTAATATGTGACTATAAGACTTGTTCCTATGGAATTTCTGGGATCTGGCCAATAGGGTCAGGGATTTTTGGAACAAGCCATTTCTCAAGGGATTCGTATGAAACTCGGAATGTAGGACTAATGTGTGACTATAAGACTTGTTCCTATGGAAATTCTGGGATCTGGCCAATAGGGTCTGGGATTTTTAGAACCAAGCCATTTCTCAAGGGATTCGTATGAAACTCGGAATGTAGGAGTAATATGTGACTATAAGACTTGTTCCTATGGAAATTCTGGTATCTGGCCAATAGGGTCTGGGATTTTTAGAACCAAGCCATTTCTCAAGGGATTCGTATGAAACTCGGAATGTAGGACTAAGATGTGACTATAAGATTTCTTCCTAAGCAATTTCTCAAGCGATTCGTATGAAACTCGGAAAGTAGGACTAATATGTGACTATAAGACTTGTTCCTATGGAAATTCTAGGATCTGGCCAATAGGGTCTGGGATTTTTGGAACCAAGCCATTTCTCAAGGGATTTGTATGAAACTCGGAATGTAGGAGTAATATGTGACTATAAGACTTGTTCCTATATAAATTCTGGGATCTGGCCAACAGGGTCTGGGATTTTTAGAACCAAGCCATTTCTCAAGGGATTCGTATGAAACTCGGAATGTAGGACTAATATGTGAATATAAGACTTGTTCCTATGGAAATTCTGGGATCTGGACAATAGGGCCTAGGATTTTTGGAACCAAGCCATTTCTCAAGGGATTCGTATGAAACTCGGAATGTAGGAGTAATATGTGACTATAAGACTTGTTCCTAGGGAAATTCTGGGATCTGGCCAATAGGGTCTGGGATTTTTAGAACCAAGCCATTTCTCAAGGGATTCGTATGAAACTCGGAATGTAGGAGTAATATGTGACTATAAGACTTGTTCATATGGAAATTCTGGGATCTGGCCAATAGGGTCTGGGATTTTTAGAACCAAGCCATTTCTCAAGGGATTCGTATGAAACTCGGAATGTAGGACTAAGATGTGACTATAAGATTTCTTCCTAAGCAATTTCTCAAGCGATTCGTATGAAACTCGGAAAGTAGGACTAATATGTGACTATAAGACTTGTTCCTATGGAAATTCTGGGATCTGGCAATTGGGTCTGGGATTTTTGAACCAAGCCATTTCTCAAGGGATTCGTATGAAACTCGGAATGTAGGACTAATATGTGACTATAAGACTTGTTCCTATGGAAATTCTGGGATCTGGCCAATAGGGTCTGGGATTTTTGGAACCAAGCCATTTCTCAAGGGATTCGTATGAAACTCGGAATGTAGGACTAATGTGTGACTATAAGACTTGTTCCTATGGAAATTCTGGGATCTGGCCAATAGGGTCTGGGATTTTTGGAACCAAGCCATTTCTCAACGGCTTCGCATGAAATTCGGAATGTAGGACTAATATGTGACTTTAAGGCTTGTTCCTATGGAAATTCTAGGATCTGGCCCATAGGGTCTGGGATTTTTGGAACCAAGCCATTTCTCAAGGGATTTGTATGAAACTCGGAATGTAGGAGTAATATGTGACTATAAGACTTGTTCCTATGGAAATTCTGGGATCTGGCCAATAGGGTCTGGGATTCTTAGAACCAAGCCATTTCTCAAGGGATTCGTATGAAACTCGGAATGTAGGACTAAGATGTGACTATAAGATTTCTTCCTAAGCAATTTCTCAAGCGATTCGTATGAAACTCGGAAAGTAGGACTAATATGTGACTATAAGACTTGTTCCTATGGAAATTCTGGGATCTGGCCAATAGGGTCAGGGATTTTTGGAACAAGCCATTTCTCAAGGGATTCGTATGAAACTCGGAATGTAGGACTAATGTGTGACTATAAGACTTGTTCCTATGGAAATTCTGGGATCTGGCCAATAGGGTCTGGGATTTTTGGAACCAAGCCATTTCTCAAGGGATTCGTATGAAACTCGGAATGTAGGACTAATGTGTGACTATAAGACTTGTTCCTATGGAAATTCTGGGATCTGGCCAATAGGGTCTGGGATTTTTGGAACCAAGCCATTTCTCAACGGCTTCGCATGAAATTCGGAATGTAGGACTAATATGTGACTTTAAGGCTTGTTCCTATGGAAATTCTAGGATCTGGCCCATAGGGTCTGGGATTTTTGGAACCAAGCCATTTCTCAAGGGATTTGTATGAAACTCGGAATGTAGGAGTAATATGTGACTATAAGACTTGTTCCTATGGAAATTCTGGGATCTGGCCAATAGGGTCTGGGATTCTTAGAACCAAGCCATTTCTCAAGGGATTCGTATGAAACTCGGAATGTAGGACTAAGATGTGACTATAAGATTTCTTCCTAAGCAATTTCTCAAGCGATTCGTATGAAACTCGGAAAGTAGGACTAATATGTGACTATAAGACTTGTTCCTATGGAATTTCTGGGATCTGGCCAATAGGGTCAGGGATTTTTGGAACAAGCCATTTCTCAAGGGATTCGTATGAAACTCGGAATGTAGGACTAATGTGTGACTATAAGACTTGTTCCTATGGAAATTCTGGGATCTGGCCAATAGGGTCTGGGATTTTTAGAACCAAGCCATTTCTCAAGGGATTCGTATGAAACTCGGAATGTAGGAGTAATATGTGACTATAAGACTTGTTCCTATGGAAATTCTGGTATCTGGCCAATAGGGTCTGGGATTTTTAGAACCAAGCCATTTCTCAAGGGATTCGTATGAAACTCGGAATGTAGGACTAAGATGTGACTATAAGATTTCTTCCTAAGCAATTTCTCAAGCGATTCGTATGAAACTCGGAAAGTAGGACTAATATGTGACTATAAGACTTGTTCCTATGGAAATTCTAGGATCTGGCCAATAGGGTCTGGGATTTTTGGAACCAAGCCATTTCTCAAGGGATTTGTATGAAACTCGGAATGTAGGAGTAATATGTGACTATAAGACTTGTTCCTATATAAATTCTGGGATCTGGCCAACAGGGTCTGGGATTTTTAGAACCAAGCCATTTCTCAAGGGATTCGTATGAAACTCGGAATGTAGGACTAATATGTGAATATAAGACTTGTTCCTATGGAAATTCTGGGATCTGGACAATAGGGCCTAGGATTTTTGGAACCAAGCCATTTCTCAAGGGATTCGTATGAAACTCGGAATGTAGGAGTAATATGTGACTATAAGACTTGTTCCTAGGGAAATTCTGGGATCTGGCCAATAGGGTCTGGGATTTTTAGAACCAAGCCATTTCTCAAGGGATTCGTATGAAACTCGGAATGTAGGAGTAATATGTGACTATAAGACTTGTTCATATGGAAATTCTGGGATCTGGCCAATAGGGTCTGGGATTTTTAGAACCAAGCCATTTCTCAAGGGATTCGTATGAAACTCGGAATGTAGGACTAAGATGTGACTATAAGATTTCTTCCTAAGCAATTTCTCAAGCGATTCGTATGAAACTCGGAAAGTAGGACTAATATGTGACTATAAGACTTGTTCCTATGGAAATTCTGGGATCTGGCAATTGGGTCTGGGATTTTTGAACCAAGCCATTTCTCAAGGGATTCGTATGAAACTCGGAATGTAGGACTAATATGTGACTATAAGACTTGTTCCTATGGAAATTCTGGGATCTGGCCAAAAGGGTCTAGGATTTTGGGAACCAAGCCATTTCTCAAGGGATTTGTATGAAACTCGGAATGTAGGAGTAATATGTGACTATAAGACTTGTTCCTATATAAATTCTGGGATCTGGCCAACAGGGTCTGGGATTTTTGGAACCAAGCCATTTCTCAAGGGATTTGTATGAAACTCGGAATGTAGGAGTAATATGTGACTATAAGACTTGTTCCTATATAAATTCTGGGATCTGGCCAACAGGGTCTGGGATTTTTGGAACCAAGCCATTTCTCAAGGGATTCGTATGAAACTCGGAATGTAGGACTATTATGTGACTATAAGACTTGTTCCTATGGAAATTCTGGGATCTGGCAATTGGGTCTGGGATTTTTGAACCAAGCCATTTCTCAAGGGATTCGTATGAAACTCGGAATGTAGGACTAATATGTGACTATAAGACTTGTTCCTATGGAAATTCTGGGATCTGGCCAAAAGGGTCTGGGATTTTGGGAACCAAGCCATTTCTCAAGGGATTCGTATGAAACTCGGTATGTAGAACTAATATGTGACTATTAGACTTGTTCCTATGGAAATTCTGGGATCTGGCCAATAGGGTTTGGGATTTTTGGAACTAAGCCATTTCTCAAGGGATTCGTATGAAACTCGGAATGTAGGACTATTATGTTACTATAAGACTTGTTCCTATGGAAATTCTAGGATCTGGCCCATAGGGTCTGGGATTTTTGGAACCAAGCCATTTCTCAACGGATTCGCATGAAATTCGGAATGTAGGACTAATATGTGACTATAAGACTTGTTCCTATGGAAATTCTGGGATCTGGCCAATACGGTCTGGGATTTTTAGAACCAAGCCATTTCTCAAGGGATTCGTATGAAACTCGGAATGTAGGAGTAATATGTGACTATAAGACTTGTTCCTATGGAAATTCTGGTATCTGGCCAATAGGGTCTGGGATTTTTAGAACCAAGCCATTTCTCAAGGGATTCGTATGAAACTCGGAATGTAGGACTAAGATGTGACTATAAGATTTCTTCCTAAGCAATTTCTCAAGCGATTCGTATGAAACTCGGAAAGTAGGACTAATATGTGACTATAAGACTTGTTCCTATGGAAATTCTGGGATCTGGCAATTGGGTCTGGGATTTTTGAACCAAGCCATTTCTCAAGGGATTCGTATGAAACTCGGAATGTAGGACTAATATGTGACTATAAGACTTGTTCCTATGGAAATTCTGGGATCTGGCCAAAAGGGTCTGGGATTTTGGGAACCAAGCCATTTCTCAAGGGATTCGTATGAAACTCGGTATGTAGAACTAATATGTGACTATTAGACTTGTTCCTATGGAAATTCTGGGATCTGGCCAATAGGGTCTGGGATTTTTGGAACCAAGCCATTTCTCAAGGGATTCGTATGAAACTCGGAATGTAGGACTAATATGTGACTATAAGACTTGTTCCTATGGAAATTCTGGGATCTGGCCAATAGGGTCTGGGATTTTTGGAACCAAGCCATTTCTCAAGGGATTCGTATGAAACTCGGAATGTAGGACTAATGTGTGACTATAAGACTTGTTCCTATGGAAATTCTGGGATCTGGCCAATAGGGTCTGGGATTTTTGGAACCAAGCCATTTCTCAACGGCTTCGCATGAAATTCGGAATGTAGGACTAATATGTGACTTTAAGGCTTGTTCCTATGGAAATTCTAGGATCTGGCCCATAGGGTCTGGGATTTTTGGAACCAAGCCATTTCTCAAGGGATTTGTATGAAACTCGGAATGTAGGAGTAATATGTGACTATAAGACTTGTTCCTATGGAAATTCTGGGATCTGGCCAATAGGGTCTGGGATTCTTAGAACCAAGCCATTTCTCAAGGGATTCGTATGAAACTCGGAATGTAGGACTAAGATGTGACTATAAGATTTCTTCCTAAGCAATTTCTCAAGCGATTCGTATGAAACTCGGAAAGTAGGACTAATATGTGACTATAAGACTTGTTCCTATGGAAATTCTGGGATCTGGCCAATAGGGTCTGGGATTTTTGGAACCAAGCCATTTCTCAAGGGATTCGTATGAAACTCGGAATGTAGGACTAATGTGTGACTATAAGACTTGTTCCTATGGAAATTCTGGGATCTGGCCAATAGGGTCTGGAATTTTTGGAACCAAGCCATTTCTCAACGGATTCGCATGAAATTCGGAATGTAGGACTAATATGTGACTGTAAGGCTTGTTCCTATGGAAATTCTAGGATCTGGCCCATAGGGTCTGGGATTTTTGGAACCAAGCCATTTCTCAAGGGATTCGTATGAAACTCGGAATGTAGGACTAATATGTGACTATAAGACTTGTTCCTATGGAAATTCTGGGATCTGGCCAATAGGGTCTGGGATTTTTGGAACCAAGCCATTTCTCAAGGGATTCGTATGAAACTCGGAATGTAGGACTAATATGTGACTATAAGACTTGTTCCTATGGAAATTCTGGGATCTGGACAATAGGGCCTAGGATTTTTGGAACCAAGCCATTTCTTAAGGGATTCGTATGAAACTCGGAAAGTAGGACTAATATGTGGCTATAAGACTTGTTCCTATGGAAATTCTGGGATCTGGCCAATAGGGTCTGGGATTTTTGGAACCAAGCCATTTCTCAAGGGATTTGTATGAAACTCGGAATGTAGGAGTAATATGTGACTATAAGACTTGTTCCTATGGAAATTCTGGGATCTGGCCAATAGGGTCTGGGATTTTTGGAACCAAGCCATTTCTCAAGGGATTCGTATGAAACTCGGAATGTGGGACTAATATGTGACTATAAGACTTTTTCCTATGGAAATTCTGGGATCTGGCCAATAGGGTCTGTGATTTTTGGAACCAAGCCATTTCTCAAGGGATTTGTATGAAACTCGGAATGTGGGAGTTATATGTGACTATAAGACTTGTTCCTTTAGAAATTCTGGGATCTGGCCAATAGGGTCTGGGATTTTTGGAACCAAGCCATTTCTCAAGGGATTCGTATGAAACTCGGAAAGTAGGACTAATATGTGAAAATAAGACTTGTTCCTATGGAAATTCTGGGATCTGGTAATAGGGTCTGGGATTTTTGGAACCAAGCCATTTCTCAAGGGATTCGTATGAAACTCGGAATGTAGGACTAATATGTGACTATAAGACTTGTTCCTATGGAAATTCTGGGATCTGGCCAATAGGGTCAGGGATTTTTGGAACAAGCCATTTCTCAAGGGATTCGTATGAAACTCGGAATGTAGGACTAATGTGTGACTATAAGACTTGTTCCTATGGAAATTCTGGAATCTGGCCAATAGGGTCTGGGATTTTTGGAACCAAGCCATTTCTCAAGGGATTCGCATGAAATTCGGAAAGTAGGACTAATATGTGACTGTAAGGCTTGTTCCTATGGAAATTCTAGGATCTGGCCAATAGGGTCTGGGATTTTTGGAACCAAGCCATTTCTCAAGGGATTTGTATGAAACTCGGAATGTAGGAGTAATATGTGACTATAAGACTTGTTCCTATATAAATTCTGGGATCTGGCCAACAGGGTCTGGGATTTTTAGAACCAAGCCATTTCTCAAGGGATTCGTATGAAACTCGGAATGTAGGACTAATATGTGACTATAAGACTTGTTCCTATGGAAATTCTGGGATCTGGACAATAGGGCCTAGGATTTTTGGAACCAAGCCATTTCTCAAGGGATTCGTATGAAACTCGGAATGTAGGAGTAATATGTGACTATAAGACTTGTTCCTAGGGAAATTCTGGGATCTGGCCAATAGGGTCTGGGATTTTTAGAACCAAGCCATTTCTCAAGGGATTCGTATGAAACTCGGAATGTAGGAGTAATATGTGACTATAAGACTTGTTCATATGGAAATTCTGGGATCTGGCCAATAGGGTCTGGGATTTTTAGAACCAAGCCATTTCTCAAGGGATTCGTATGAAACTCGGAATGTAGGACTAAGATGTGACTATAAGATTTCTTCCTAAGCAATTTCTCAAGCGTTCGTATGAAACTCGGAAAGTAGGACTAATATGTGACTATAAGACTTGTTCCTATGGAAATTCTGGGATCTGGCAATTGGGTCTGGGATTTTTGAACCAAGCCATTTCTCAAGGGATTCGTATGAAACTCGGAATGTAGGAGTAATATGTGACTATAAGACTTGTTCCTATATAAATTCTGGGATCTGGCCAACAGGGTCTGGGATTTTTAGAACCAAGCCATTTCTCAAGGGATTCGTATGAAACTCGGAATGTAGGACTAATATGTGACTATAAGACTTGTTCCTATGGAAATTCTGGGATCTGGACAATAGGGCCTAGGATTTTTGGAACCAAGCCATTTCTTAAGGGATTCGTATGAAACTCGGAAAGTAGGACTAATATGTGGCTATAAGACTTGTTCCTATGGAAATTCTGGGATCTGGCCAATAGGGTCTGGGATTTTTGGAACCAAGCCATTTCTCAAGGGATTTGTATGAAACTCGGAATGTAGGAGTAATATGTGACTATAAGACTTGTTCCTATGGAAATTCTGGGATCTGGCCAATAGGGTCTGGGATTTTTGGAACCAAGCCATTTCTCAAGGGATTCGTATGAAACTCGGAATGTGGGACTAATATGTGACTATAAGACTTTTTCCTATGGAAATTCTGGGATCTGGCCAATAGGGTCTGTGATTTTTGGAACCAAGCCATTTCTCAAGGGATTTGTATGAAACTCGGAATGTGGGAGTTATATGTGACTATAAGACTTGTTCCTTTAGAAATTCTGGGATCTGGCCAATAGGGTCTGGGATTTTTGGAACCAAGCCATTTCTCAAGGGATTCGTATGAAACTCGGAAAGTAGGACTAATATGTGAAAATAAGACTTGTTCCTATGGAAATTCTGGGATCTGGTAATAGGGTCTGGGATTTTTGGAACCAAGCCATTTCTCAAGGGATTCGTATGAAACTCGGAATGTAGGACTAATATGTGACTATAAGACTTGTTCCTATGGAAATTCTGGGATCTGGCCAATAGGGTCAGGGATTTTTGGAACAAGCCATTTCTCAAGGGATTCGTATGAAACTCGGAATGTAGGACTAATGTGTGACTATAAGACTTGTTCCTATGGAAATTCTGGAATCTGGCCAATAGGGTCTGGGATTTTTGGAACCAAGCCATTTCTCAAGGGATTCGCATGAAATTCGGAAAGTAGGACTAATATGTGACTGTAAGGCTTGTTCCTATGGAAATTCTAGGATCTGGCCAATAGGGTCTGGGATTTTTGGAACCAAGCCATTTCTCAAGGGATTTGTATGAAACTCGGAATGTAGGAGTAATATGTGACTATAAGACTTGTTCCTATATAAATTCTGGGATCTGGCCAACAGGGTCTGGGATTTTTAGAACCAAGCCATTTCTCAAGGGATTCGTATGAAACTCGGAATGTAGGACTAATATGTGACTATAAGACTTGTTCCTATGGAAATTCTGGGATCTGGACAATAGGGCCTAGGATTTTTGGAACCAAGCCATTTCTCAAGGGATTCGTATGAAACTCGGAATGTAGGAGTAATATGTGACTATAAGACTTGTTCCTAGGGAAATTCTGGGATCTGGCCAATAGGGTCTGGGATTTTTAGAACCAAGCCATTTCTCAAGGGATTCGTATGAAACTCGGAATGTAGGAGTAATATGTGACTATAAGACTTGTTCATATGGAAATTCTGGGATCTGGCCAATAGGGTCTGGGATTTTTAGAACCAAGCCATTTCTCAAGGGATTCGTATGAAACTCGGAATGTAGGACTAAGATGTGACTATAAGATTTCTTCCTAAGCAATTTCTCAAGCGATTCGTATGAAACTCGGAAAGTAGGACTAATATGTGACTATAAGACTTGTTCCTATGGAAATTCTGGGATCTGGCAATTGGGTCTGGGATTTTTGAACCAAGCCATTTCTCAAGGGATTCGTATGAAACTCGGAATGTAGGACTAATATGTGACTATAAGACTTGTTCCTATGGAAATTCTGGGATCTGGCCAAAAGGGTCTGGGATTTTGGGAACCAAGCCATTTCTCAAGGGATTCGTATGAAACTCGGTATGTAGAACTAATATGTGACTATTAGACTTGTTCCTATGGAAATTCTGGGATCTGGCCAATAGGGTTTGGGATTTTTGGAACTAAGCCATTTCTCAAGGGATTCGTATGAAACTCGGAATGTAGGACTATTATGTTACTATAAGACTTGTTCCTATGGAAATTCTAGGATCTGGCCCATAGGGTCTGGGATTTTTGGAACCAAGCCATTTCTCAACGGATTCGCATGAAATTCGGAATGTAGGACTAATATGTGACTATAAGACTTGTTCCTATGGAAATTCTGGGATCTGGCCAATAGGGTCTGGGATTTTTAGAACCAAGCCATTTCTCAAGGGATTCGTATGAAACTCGGAATGTAGGAGTAATATGTGACTATAAGACTTGTTCCTATGGAAATTCTGGTATCTGGCCAATAGGGTCTGGGATTTTTAGAACCAAGCCATTTCTCAAGGGATTCGTATGAAACTCGGAATGTAGGACTAAGATGTGACTATAAGATTTCTTCCTAAGCAATTTCTCAAGCGATTCGTATGAAACTCGGAAAGTAGGACTAATATGTGACTATAAGACTTGTTCCTATGGAAATTCTGGGATCTGGCAATTGGGTCTGGGATTTTTGAACCAAGCCATTTCTCAAGGGATTCGTATGAAACTCGGAATGTAGGACTAATATGTGACTATAAGACTTGTTCCTATGGAAATTCTGGGATCTGGCCAAAAGGGTCTGGGATTTTGGGAACCAAGCCATTTCTCAAGGGATTCGTATGAAACTCGGTATGTAGAACTAATATGTGACTATTAGACTTGTTCCTATGGAAATTCTGGGATCTGGCCAATAGGGTCTGGGATTTTTGGAACCAAGCCATTTCTCAAGGGATTCGTATGAAACTCGGAATGTAGGACTAATATGTGACTATAAGACTTGTTCCTATGGAAATTCTGGGATCTGGCCAATAGGGTCTGGGATTTTTGGAACCAAGCCATTTCTCAAGGGATTCGTATGAAACTCGGAATGTAGGACTAATGTGTGACTATAAGACTTGTTCCTATGGAAATTCTGGGATCTGGCCAATAGGGTCTGGGATTTTTGGAACCAAGCCATTTCTCAACGGCTTCGCATGAAATTCGGAATGTAGGACTAATATGTGACTTTAAGGCTTGTTCCTATGGAAATTCTAGGATCTGGCCCATAGGGTCTGGGATTTTTGGAACCAAGCCATTTCTCAAGGGATTTGTATGAAACTCGGAATGTAGGAGTAATATGTGACTATAAGACTTGTTCCTATGGAAATTCTGGGATCTGGCCAATAGGGTCTGGGATTCTTAGAACCAAGCCATTTCTCAAGGGATTCGTATGAAACTCGGAATGTAGGACTAAGATGTGACTATAAGATTTCTTCCTAAGCAATTTCTCAAGCGATTCGTATGAAACTCGGAAAGTAGGACTAATATGTGACTATAAGACTTGTTCCTATGGAAATTCTGGGATCTGGCAATTGGGTCTGGGATTTTTGGAACCAAGCCATTTCTCAAGGGATTCGTATGAAACTCGGAATGTAGGACTAATATGTGACTATAAGACTTGTTCCTATGGAAATTCTGGGATCTGGCCAAAAGGGTCTGGGATTTTGGGAACCAAGCCATTTCTCAAGGGATTCGTATGAAACTCGGTATGTAGAACTAATATGTGACTATTAGACTTGTTCCTATGGAAATTCTGGGATCTGGCCAATAGGGTCTGGGATTTTGGGAACCAAGCCATTTCTCAAGGGATTTGTATGAAACTCGGAATGTAGGACTAATGTGTGACTATAAGACTTGTTCCTATGTAAATTCTGGGATCTGGCCAATAGGGTCTGGGATTTTTGGAACCAAGCCATTTCTCAACGGATTTGCATGAAATTCGGAATGTAGGACTAATATGTGACCGTAAGGCTTGTTCCTATGGAAATTCTAGGATCTGGCCCATAGGGTCTGGGATTTTTGGAACCAAGCCATTTCTCAAGGGATTTGTATGAAACTCGGAATGTAGGAGTAATATGTGACTATAAGACTTGTTCCTATGGAAATTCTGGGATCTGGCCAATAGGGTCTGGGATTTTTAGAACCAAGCCATTTCTCAAGGGATTCGTATGAAACTCGGAATGTAGGAGTAATATGTGACTATAAGACTTGTTCCTATGGAAATTCTGGGATCTGGCCAATAGGGTCTGGGATTTTTGGAACCAAGCCATTTCTCAACGGATTCACATGAAATTCGGAATGTAGGACTAATATGTGACTGTAAGGCTTGTTCCTATGGAAATTCTGGGATCTGGCCAATAGGGTCTGGGATTTTTGGAACCAAGCCATTTCTCAACGGATTCGCATGAAATTCGGAATGTAGGACTAATATGTGACTGTAAGGCTTGTTCCTATGGTAATTCTAGGATCTGGCCCATAGGGTCTGGGATTTTTGGAACCAAGCCATTTCTCAAGGGATTTGTATGAAACTCGGAATGTAGGAGTAATATGTGACTATAAGACTTGTTCCTATGGATATTCTGGGATCTGGCCAATAGGGTCTGGGATTTTTAGAACCAAGCCATTTCTCAAGGGATTCGTATGAAACTCGGAATGTAGGAGTAATATGTGACTATAAGACTTGTTCCTATGGAAATTCTGGTATCTGGCCAATAGGGTCTGGGATTTTTAGAACCAAGCCATTTCTCAAGGGATTCATATGAAACTCGGAATGTAGGACTAAGATGTGACTATAAGATTTCTTCCTAAGCAATTTCTCAAGCGATTCGTATGAAACTCGGAAAGTAGGACTAATATGTGACTATAAGACTTGTTCCTATGGAAATTCTGGGATCTGGCAATTGGGTCTGGGATTTTTGAACCAAGCCATTTCTCAAGGGATTCGAATGAAACTCGGAATGTAGGACTAATATGTGACTATAAGACTTGTTCCTATGGAAATTCTGGGATCTGGCCAAAAGGGTCTGGGATTTTGGGAACCAAGCCATTTCTCAAGGGATTCGTATGAAACTCGGTATGTAGAACTAATATGTGACTATTAGACTTGTTCCTATGGAAATTCTGGGATCTGGCCAATAGGGTCTGGGATTTTTGGAACCAAGCCATTTCTCAAGGGATTCGTATGAAACTCGGAATGTAGGACTAATATGTGACTATAAGACTTGTTCCTATGGAAATTCTGGGATCTGGCCAATAGGGTCTGGGATTTTTGGAACCAAGCCATTTCTCAAGGGATTCGTATGAAACTCGGAATGTAGGACTAATGTGTGACTATAAGACTTGTTCCTATGGAAATTCTGGGATCTGGCCAATAGGGTCTGGGATTTTTGGAACCAAGCCATTTCTCAACGGCTTCGCATGAAATTCGGAATGTAGGACTAATATGTGACTGTAAGGCTTGTTCCTATGGAAATTCTAGGATCTGGCCCATAGGGTCTGGGATTCTTAGAACCAAGCCATTTCTCAAGGGATTCGTATGAAACTCGGAATGTAGGACTAAGATGTGACTATAAGATTTCTTCCTAAGCAATTTCTCAAGCGATTCGTATGAAACTCGGAAAGTAGGACAAATATGTGACTATAAGACTTGTTCCTATGGAAATTCTGGGATCTGGCAATTGGGTCTGGGATTTTTGGAACCAAGCCATTTCTCAAGGGATTTGTATGAAACTCGGAATGTAGGAGTAATATGTGACAATAAGACTTGTTCCTATGGAAATTCTGGGATCTGGCCAATAGGGTCTGGGATTCTTAGAACCAAGCCATTTCTCAAGGGATTCGTATGAAACTCGGAATGTAGGACTAAGATGTGACTATAAGATTTCTTCCTAAGCAATTTCTCAAGCGATTCGTATGAAACTCGGAAAGTAGGACAAATATGTGACTATAAGACTTGTTCCTATGGAAATTCTGGGATCTGGCAATTGGGTCTGGGATTTTTGGAACCAAGCCATTTCTCAAGGGATTCGTATGAAACTCGGAATGTAGGACTAATATGTGACTATAAGACTTGTTCCTATGGAAATTCTGGGATCTGGCCAAAAGGGTCTGGGATTTTGGGAACCAAGCCATTTCTCAAGGGAATCGTATGAAACTCGGTATGTAGAACTAATATGTGACTATTAGACTTGTTCCTATGGAAATTCTGGGATCTGGCCAATAGGGTCTGGGATTTTTGGAACCAAGCCATTTCTCAAGGGATTTGAATGAAACTCGGAATGTAGGACTAATGTGTGACTATAAGACTTGTTCCTATGTAAATTCTGGGATCTGGCCAATAGGGTCTGGGATTTTTGGAACCAGGCCATTTCTCAACGGATTTGCATGAAATTCGGAATGTAGGACTAATATGTGACTGTAAGGCTTGTTCCTATGGAAATTCTAGGATCTGGCCCATAGGGTCTGGGATTTTTGGAACCAAGCCATTTCTCAAGGGATTTGTATGAAACTCGGAATGTAGGAGTAATATGTGACTATAAGACTTGTTCCTATGGAAATTCTGGGATCTGGTAATAGGGTCTGGGATTTTTGGAACCAAGCCATTTCTCAAGGGATTCGTATGAAACTCGGAATGTAGGACTAATATGTGACTATAAGACTTGTTCCTATGGAAATTCTGGGATCTGGCCAATAGGGTCAGGGATTTTTGGAACAAGCCATTTCTCAAGGGATTCGTATGAAACTCGGAATGTAGGACTAATGTGTGACTATAAGACTTGTTCCTATGGAAATTCTGGAATCTGGCCAATAGGGTCTGGGATTTTTGGAACCAAGCCATTTCTCAAGGGATTCGCATGAAATTCGGAAAGTAGGACTAATATGTGACTGTAAGGCTTGTTCCTATGGAAATTCTAGGATCTGGCCAATAGGGTCTGGGATTTTTGGAACCAAGCCATTTCTCAAGGGATTTGTATGAAACTCGGAATGTAGGAGTAATATGTGACTATAAGACTTGTTCCTATATAAATTCTGGGATCTGGCCAACAGGGTCTGGGATTTTTAGAACCAAGCCATTTCTCAAGGGATTCGTATGAAACTCGGAATGTAGGACTAATATGTGACTATAAGACTTGTTCCTATGGAAATTCTGGGATCTGGACAATAGGGCCTAGGATTTTTGGAACCAAGCCATTTCTCAAGGGATTCGTATAAAACTCGGAATGTAGGAGTAATATGTGACTATAAGACTTGTTCCTAGGGAAATTCTGGGATCTGGCCAATAGGGTCTGGGATTTTTAGAACCAAGCCATTTCTCAAGGGATTCGTATGAAACTCGGAATGTAGGAGTAATATGTGACTATAAGACTTGTTCATATGGAAATTCTGGGATCTGGCCAATAGGGTCTGGGATTTTTAGAACCAAGCCATTTCTCAAGGGATTCGTATGAAACTCGGAATGTAGGACTAAGATGTGACTATAAGATTTCTTCCTAAGCAATTTCTCAAGCGATTCGTATGAAACTCGGAAAGTAGGACTAATATGTGACTATAAGACTTGTTCCTATGGAAATTCTGGGATCTGGCAATTGGGTCTGGGATTTTTGAACCAAGCCATTTCTCAAGGGATTCGTATGAAACTCGGAATGTAGGAGTAATATGTGACTATAAGACTTGTTCCTATATAAATTCTGGGATCTGGCCAACAGGGTCTGGGATTTTTAGAACCAAGCCATTTCTCAAGGGATTCGTATGAAACTCGGAATGTAGGACTAATATGTGACTATAAGACTTGTTCCTATGGAAATTCTGGGATCTGGACAATAGGGCCTAGGATTTTTGGAACCAAGCCATTTCTTAAGGGATTCGTATGAAACTCGGAAAGTAGGACTAATATGTGGCTATAAGACTTGTTCCTATGGAAATTCTGGGATCTGGCCAATAGGGTCTGGGATTTTTGGAACCAAGCCATTTCTCAAGGGATTTGTATGAAACTCGGAATGTAGGAGTAATATGTGACTATAAGACTTGTTCCTATGGAAATTCTGGGATCTGGCCAATAGGGTCTGGGATTTTTGGAACCAAGCCATTTCTCAAGGGATTCGTATGAAACTCGGAATGTGGGACTAATATGTGACTATAAGACTTTTTCCTATGGAAATTCTGGGATCTGGCCAATAGGGTCTGTGATTTTTGGAACCAAGCCATTTCTCAAGGGATTTGTATGAAACTCGGAATGTGGGAGTTATATGTGACTATAAGACTTGTTCCTTTAGAAATTCTGGGATCTGGCCAATAGGGTCTGGGATTTTTGGAACCAAGCCATTTCTCAAGGGATTCGTATGAAACTCGGAAAGTAGGACTAATATGTGAAAATAAGACTTGTTCCTATGGAAATTCTGGGATCTGGTAATAGGGTCTGGGATTTTTGGAACCAAGCCATTTCTCAAGGGATTCGTATGAAACTCGGAATGTAGGACTAATATGTGACTATAAGACTTGTTCCTATGGAAATTCTGGGATCTGGCCAATAGGGTCAGGGATTTTTGGAACAAGCCATTTCTCAAGGGATTCGTATGAAACTCGGAATGTAGGACTAATGTGTGACTATAAGACTTGTTCCTATGGAAATTCTGGAATCTGGCCAATAGGGTCTGGGATTTTTGGAACCAAGCCATTTCTCAAGGGATTCGCATGAAATTCGGAAAGTAGGACTAATATGTGACTGTAAGGCTTGTTCCTATGGAAATTCTAGGATCTGGCCAATAGGGTCTGGGATTTTTGGAACCAAGCCATTTCTCAAGGGATTTGTATGAAACTCGGAATGTAGGAGTAATATGTGACTATAAGACTTGTTCCTATATAAATTCTGGGATCTGGCCAACAGGGTCTGGGATTTTTAGAACCAAGCCATTTCTCAAGGGATTCGTATGAAACTCGGAATGTAGGACTAATATGTGACTATAAGACTTGTTCCTATGGAAATTCTGGGATCTGGACAATAGGGCCTAGGATTTTTGGAACCAAGCCATTTCTCAAGGGATTCGTATGAAACTCGGAATGTAGGAGTAATATGTGACTATAAGACTTGTTCCTAGGGAAATTCTGGGATCTGGCCAATAGGGTCTGGGATTTTTAGAACCAAGCCATTTCTCAAGGGATTCGTATGAAACTCGGAATGTAGGAGTAATATGTGACTATAAGACTTGTTCATATGGAAATTCTGGGATCTGGCCAATAGGGTCTGGGATTTTTAGAACCAAGCCATTTCTCAAGGGATTCGTATGAAACTCGGAATGTAGGACTAAGATGTGACTATAAGATTTCTTCCTAAGCAATTTCTCAAGCGATTCGTATGAAACTCGGAAAGTAGGACTAATATGTGACTATAAGACTTGTTCCTATGGAAATTCTGGGATCTGGCAATTGGGTCTGGGATTTTTGAACCAAGCCATTTCTCAAGGGATTCGTATGAAACTCGGAATGTAGGACTAATATGTGACTATAAGACTTGTTCCTATGGAAATTCTGGGATCTGGCCAAAAGGGTCTGGGATTTTGGGAACCAAGCCATTTCTCAAGGGATTCGTATGAAACTCGGTATGTAGAACTAATATGTGACTATTAGACTTGTTCCTATGGAAATTCTGGGATCTGGCCAATAGGGTTTGGGATTTTTGGAACTAAGCCATTTCTCAAGGGATTCGTATGAAACTCGGAATGTAGGACTATTATGTTACTATAAGACTTGTTCCTATGGAAATTCTAGGATCTGGCCCATAGGGTCTGGGATTTTTGGAACCAAGCCATTTCTCAACGGATTCGCATGAAATTCGGAATGTAGGACTAATATGTGACTATAAGACTTGTTCCTATGGAAATTCTGGGATCTGGCCAATAGGGTCTGGGATTTTTAGAACCAAGCCATTTCTCAAGGGATTCGTATGAAACTCGGAATGTAGGAGTAATATGTGACTATAAGACTTGTTCCTATGGAAATTCTGGTATCTGGCCAATAGGGTCTGGGATTTTTAGAACCAAGCCATTTCTCAAGGGATTCGTATGAAACTCGGAATGTAGGACTAAGATGTGACTATAAGATTTCTTCCTAAGCAATTTCTCAAGCGATTCGTATGAAACTCGGAAAGTAGGACTAATATGTGACTATAAGACTTGTTCCTATGGAAATTCTGGGATCTGGCAATTGGGTCTGGGATTTTTGAACCAAGCCATTTCTCAAGGGATTCGTATGAAACTCGGAATGTAGGACTAATATGTGACTATAAGACTTGTTCCTATGGAAATTCTGGGATCTGGCCAAAAGGGTCTGGGATTTTGGGAACCAAGCCATTTCTCAAGGGATTCGTATGAAACTCGGTATGTAGAACTAATATGTGACTATTAGACTTGTTCCTATGGAAATTCTGGGATCTGGCCAATAGGGTCTGGGATTTTTGGAACCAAGCCATTTCTCAAGGGATTCGTATGAAACTCGGAATGTAGGACTAATATGTGACTATAAGACTTGTTCCTATGGAAATTCTGGGATCTGGCCAATAGGGTCTGGGATTTTTGGAACCAAGCCATTTCTCAAGGGATTCGTATGAAACTCGGAATGTAGGACTAATGTGTGACTATAAGACTTGTTCCTATGGAAATTCTGGGATCTGGCCAATAGGGTCTGGGATTTTTGGAACCAAGCCATTTCTCAACGGCTTCGCATGAAATTCGGAATGTAGGACTAATATGTGACTTTAAGGCTTGTTCCTATGGAAATTCTAGGATCTGGCCCATAGGGTCTGGGATTTTTGGAACCAAGCCATTTCTCAAGGGATTTGTATGAAACTCGGAATGTAGGAGTAATATGTGACTATAAGACTTGTTCCTATGGAAATTCTGGGATCTGGCCAATAGGGTCTGGGATTCTTAGAACCAAGCCATTTCTCAAGGGATTCGTATGAAACTCGGAATGTAGGACTAAGATGTGACTATAAGATTTCTTCCTAAGCAATTTCTCAAGCGATTCGTATGAAACTCGGAAAGTAGGACTAATATGTGACTATAAGACTTGTTCCTATGGAAATTCTGGGATCTGGCAATTGGGTCTGGGATTTTTGGAACCAAGCCATTTCTCAAGGGATTCGTATGAAACTCGGAATGTAGGACTAATATGTGACTATAAGACTTGTTCCTATGGAAATTCTGGGATCTGGCCAAAAGGGTCTGGGATTTTGGGAACCAAGCCATTTCTCAAGGGATTCGTATGAAACTCGGTATGTAGAACTAATATGTGACTATTAGACTTGTTCCTATGGAAATTCTGGGATCTGGCCAATAGGGTCTGGGATTTTGGGAACCAAGCCATTTCTCAAGGGATTTGTATGAAACTCGGAATGTAGGACTAATGTGTGACTATAAGACTTGTTCCTATGTAAATTCTGGGATCTGGCCAATAGGGTCTGGGATTTTTGGAACCAAGCCATTTCTCAACGGATTTGCATGAAATTCGGAATGTAGGACTAATATGTGACCGTAAGGCTTGTTCCTATGGAAATTCTAGGATCTGGCCCATAGGGTCTGGGATTTTTGGAACCAAGCCATTTCTCAAGGGATTTGTATGAAACTCGGAATGTAGGAGTAATATGTGACTATAAGACTTGTTCCTATGGAAATTCTGGGATCTGGCCAATAGGGTCTGGGATTTTTAGAACCAAGCCATTTCTCAAGGGATTCGTATGAAACTCGGAATGTAGGAGTAATATGTGACTATAAGACTTGTTCCTATGGAAATTCTGGGATCTGGCCAATAGGGTCTGGGATTTTTGGAACCAAGCCATTTCTCAACGGATTCACATGAAATTCGGAATGTAGGACTAATATGTGACTGTAAGGCTTGTTCCTATGGAAATTCTGGGATCTGGCCAATAGGGTCTGGGATTTTTGGAACCAAGCCATTTCTCAACGGATTCGCATGAAATTCGGAATGTAGGACTAATATGTGACTGTAAGGCTTGTTCCTATGGTAATTCTAGGATCTGGCCCATAGGGTCTGGGATTTTTGGAACCAAGCCATTTCTCAAGGGATTTGTATGAAACTCGGAATGTAGGAGTAATATGTGACTATAAGACTTGTTCCTATGGATATTCTGGGATCTGGCCAATAGGGTCTGGGATTTTTAGAACCAAGCCATTTCTCAAGGGATTCGTATGAAACTCGGAATGTAGGAGTAATATGTGACTATAAGACTTGTTCCTATGGAAATTCTGGTATCTGGCCAATAGGGTCTGGGATTTTTAGAACCAAGCCATTTCTCAAGGGATTCATATGAAACTCGGAATGTAGGACTAAGATGTGACTATAAGATTTCTTCCTAAACAATTTCTCAAGCGATTCGTATGAAACTCGGAAAGTAGGACTAATATGTGACTATAAGACTTGTTCCTATGGAAATTCTGGGATCTGGCAATTGGGTCTGGGATTTTTGAACCAAGCCATTTCTCAAGGGATTCGAATGAAACTCGGAATGTAGGACTAATATGTGACTATAAGACTTGTTCCTATGGAAATTCTGGGATCTGGCCAAAAGGGTCTGGGATTTTGGGAACCAAGCCATTTCTCAAGGGATTCGTATGAAACTCGGTATGTAGAACTAATATGTGACTATTAGACTTGTTCCTATGGAAATTCTGGGATCTGGCCAATAGGGTCTGGGATTTTTGGAACCAAGCCATTTCTCAAGGGATTCGTATGAAACTCGGAATGTAGGACTAATATGTGACTATAAGACTTGTTCCTATGGAAATTCTGGGATCTGGCCAATAGGGTCTGGGATTTTTGGAACCAAGCCATTTCTCAAGGGATTCGTATGAAACTCGGAATGTAGGACTAATGTGTGACTATAAGACTTGTTCCTATGGAAATTCTGGGATCTGGCCAATAGGGTCTGGGATTTTTGGAACCAAGCCATTTCTCAACGGCTTCGCATGAAATTCGGAATGTAGGACTAATATGTGACTGTAAGGCTTGTTCCTATGGAAATTCTAGGATCTGGCCCATAGGGTCTGGGATTTTTGGAACCAAGCCATTTCTCAAGGGATTTGTATGAAACTCGGAATGTAGGAGTAATATGTGACAATAAGACTTGTTCCTATGGAAATTCTGGGATCTGGCCAATAGGGTCTGGGATTCTTAGAACCAAGCCATTTCTCAAGGGATTCGTATGAAACTCGGAATGTAGGACTAAGATGTGACTATAAGATTTCTTCCTAAGCAATTTCTCAAGCGATTCGTATGAAACTCGGAAAGTAGGACAAATATGTGACTATAAGACTTGTTCCTATGGAAATTCTGGGATCTGGCAATTGGGTCTGGGATTTTTGGAACCAAGCCATTTCTCAAGGGATTCGTATGAAACTCGGAATGTAGGACTAATATGTGACTATAAGACTTGTTCCTATGGAAATTCTGGGATCTGGCCAAAAGGGTCTGGGATTTTGGGAACCAAGCCATTTCTCAAGGGAATCGTATGAAACTCGGTATGTAGAACTAATATGTGACTATTAGACTTGTTCCTATGGAAATTCTGGGATCTGGCCAATAGGGTCTGGGATTTTTGGAACCAAGCCATTTCTCAAGGGATTTGAATGAAACTCGGAATGTAGGACTAATGTGTGACTATAAGACTTGTTCCTATGTAAATTCTGGGATCTGGCCAATAGGGTCTGGGATTTTTGGAACCAGGCCATTTCTCAACGGATTTGCATGAAATTCGGAATGTAGGACTAATATGTGACTGTAAGGCTTGTTCCTATGGAAATTCTAGGATCTGGCCCATAGGGTCTGGGATTTTTGGAACCAAGCCATTTCTCAAGGGATTTGTATGAAACTCGGAATGTAGGAGTAATATGTGACTATAAGACTTGTTCCTATGGAAATTCTGGGATCTGGCCAACAAGGTCTGGGATTTTTAGAACCAAGCCATTTCTCAAGGGATTTGTATGAAACTCGGAATGTAGGAGTAATATGTGACTATAAGACTTGTTCCTATGGAAATTCTGGGATCTGGCCAATAGGATCTGGGATTTTTGGAACCAAGCCATTTCTCAAGGGATTCGTATGAAACTCGGAATGTAGGACTTATATGTGACTATAAGACTTGTTCCTATGGAAATTCTGGGATCTGGCCAATAGGGTCTGGGGTTTTTCGGAACCAAGCCATTTCTCAAGGGATTCGTATGAAACTCGGAATGTAGGACTAATGTGTGACTATAAGACTTGTTCCTATGGAAATTCTGGGATCTGGCCAATAGGGTCTGGGATTTTTGGAACCAAGCCATTTCTCAACGGATTCGCATGAAATTCGGAATGTAGGACTAATATGTGACTGTAAGGCTGGTTCCTATGGAAATTCTAGGATCTGGCCCATAGGGTCTGGGATTTTTGGAACCAAGCCATTTCTCAAGGGATTTGTATGAAACTCGGAATGTAGGAGTAATATGTGACTATAAGACTTGTTCCTATGGAAATTCTGGGATCTGGCCAATAGGGTCTGGGATTTTTAGAACCAATCCATTTCTCAAGGGATTCGTATGAAACTCGGAATGTAGGAGTAATATGTGACTATAAGACTTGTTCCTATGGAAATTCTGGGATCTGGCCAATAGGGTCTGGGATTTTTAGAACCAAGCCATTTCTCAAGGGATTCGTATGAAACTCGGAATGTAGGACTAAGATGTAACTATAAGACTTGTTCCTATGGAAATTCTGGGATCTGGCCAAAAGGGTCTGGGATTTTGGGAACCAAGCCATTTCTCAAGGGATTCGTATGAAACTCGGAATGTAGGACTAAGATGTGACTATAAGATTTCTTCCTAAGCAATTTCTTCCTAAGCAATTTCTCAAGCGATTCGTATGAAACTCGGAAAGTAGGACTAATATGTGACTATAAGACTTGTTCCTATGGAAATTCTGGGATCTGGCAATTGGGTCTGGGATTTTTGGAACCAAGCCATTTCTCAAGGGATTCGTATGAAACTCGGAATGTAGGACTAATATGTGACTATAAGACTTGTTCCTATGGAAATTCTGGGATCTGGCCAAAAGGGTCTGGGATTTTGGGAACCAAGCCATTTCTCAAGGGATTCGTATGAAACTCGGTATGTAGAACTAATATGTGACTATTAGACTTGTTCCTATGGAAATTCTGGGATCTGGCCAATAGGGTCTGGGATTTTTGGAACCAAGCCATTTCTCAAGGGATTTGAATGAAACTCGGAATGTAGGACTAATGTGTGACTATAAGACTTGTTCCTATGTAAATTCTGGGATCTGGCCAATAGGGTCTGGGATTTTTGGAACCAAGCCATTTCTCAACGGATTTGCATGAAATTCGGAATGTAGGACTAATATGTGACTGTAAGGCTTGTTCCTATGGAAATTCTAGGATCTGGCCTATAGGGTCTGGGATTTTTGGAACCAAGCCATTTCTCAAGGGATTTGTATGAAACTCGGAATGTAGGAGTAATATGTGACTATAAGACTTGTTCCTATGGAAATTCTGGGATCTGGCCAACAGGATTTTTAGAACCAAGCCATTTCTCAAGGGATTTGTATGAAACTCGGAATGTAGGAGTAATATGTGACTATAAGACTTGTTCCTATGGAAATTCTGGGATCTGGCCAATAGGGTCTGGGATTTTTGGAACCAAGCCATTTCTCAAGGGATTCGTATGAAACTCGGAATGTAGGACTTATATGTGACTATAAGACTTGTTCCTATGGAAATTCTGGGATCTGGCCAATAGGGTCTGGGGTTTTTCGGAACCAAGCCATTTCTCAAGGGATTCGTATGAAACTCGGAATGTAGGACTAATGTGTGACTATAAGACTTGTTCCTATGGAAATTCTGGGATCTGGCCAATAGGGTCTGGGATTTTTGGAACCAAGCCATTTCTCAACGGATTCGCATGAAATTCGGAATGTAGGACTAATATGTGACTGTAAGGCTTGTTCCTATGGAAATTCTAGGATCTGGCCCCTAGGGTCTGGGATTTTTGGAACCAAGCCATTTCTCAAGGGATTTGTATGAAACTCGGAATGTAGGAGTAATATGTGACTATAAGACTTGTTCCTATGGAAATTCTGGGATCTGGCCAATAGGGTCTGGGATTTTTAGAACGAAGCCATTTCTCAAGGGATTCGTATGAAACTCGGAATGTAGGAGTAATATGTGACTATAAGACTTGTTCCTATGGACATTCTGGGATCTGGCCAATAGGGTCTGGGAGTTTTAGAACCAAGCCATTTCTCAAGGGATTCGTATGAAACTCGGAATGTAGGACTAAGATGTAACTATAAGACTTGTTCCTATGGAAATTCTGGGATCTGGCCAATAGGGTCTGGGATTTTGGGAACCAAGCCATTTCTCAAGGGATTCGTATGAAACTCGGTATGTAGAACTAATATGTGACTATTAGACTTGTTCCTATGGAAATTCTGGGATCTGGCCAATAGGGTCTGGGATTTTTGGAACCAAGCCATTTCTCAAGGGATTCGTATAAAACTCGGAATGTAGGACTAATATGTGACTATAAGACTTGTTCCTATGGAAATTTTGGGATCTGGCCAATAGGGTCTGGGATTTTTGGAACCAAGCCATTTCTCAAGGGATTCGTATGAAACTCGGAATGTAGGACTAATGTGTGACTATAAGACTTGTTCCTATGGAAATTCTGGGATCTGGCCAATAGGGTCTGGGATTTTTGGAACCAAGCCATTTCTCAACGGATTCGCATGAAATTCGGAATGTAGGACTAATATGTGACTGTAAGGCTTGTTCCTATGGAAATTCTAGGATCTGGCCCATAGGGTCTGGGATTTTTGAAACCAAGCCATTTCTCAAGGGATTTGTATGAAACTCGGAATGTAGGAGTAATATGTGACTATAAGACTTGTTCCTATGGAAATTCTGGGATCTGGCCAATAGGGTCTGGGATTTTTAGAACCAAGCCATTTCTCAAGGGATTCGTATGAAACTCGGAATGTAGGAGTAATATGTGACTATAAGACTTGTTCCTATGGAAATTCTGGGATCTGGCCAATAGGGTCTGGGATTTTTAGAACCAAGCCATTTCTCAAGGGATTCGTATGCAACTCGGAATGTAGGACTAAGATGTGACTATAAGATTTCTTCCTAAGCAATTTCTCAAGCGATTCGTATGAAACTCGGAAAGTAGGACTAATATGTGACTATAAGACTTGTTCCTATGGAAATTCTGGGATCTGGCAATTGGGTCTGGGATTTTTGAACCGAGCCATTTCTCAAGGGATTCGTATGAACCTCGGAATGTAGGACTAATATGTGACTATAAGACTTGTTCCTATGGAAATTCTGGGATCTGGCCAAAAGGGTCTGGGATTTTGGGAACCAAGCCATTTCTCAAGGGATTCGTATGAAACTCGGTATGTAGAACTAATATGTGACTATTAGACTTGTTCCTATGGAAATTCTGGGATCTGGCCAATAGGGTCTGGGATTTTTGGAACCAAGCCATTTCTCAAGGGATTCGTATGAAACTCGGAATGTAGGACTAATATGTGACTATAAGACTTGTTCCTATGGAAATTCTGGGATCTGGCCAATAGGGTCTGGGATTTTTGGAACCAAGCCATTTCTCAAGGGATTCGTATGAAACTCGGAATGTAGGACTAATATGTGACTGTAAGGCTTGTTCCTATGGAAATTCTAGGATCTGGCCCATAGGGTCTGGGATTTTTGGAACCAAGCCATTTCTCAAGGGATTTGTATGAAACTCGGAATGTAGGAGTAATATGTGACTATAAGACTTGTTCCTATGGAAATTCTGGGATCTGGCCAATAGGGTCTGGGATTTTTAGAACCAAGCCATTTCTCAAGGGATTCGTATGAAACTCGGAATGTAGGACTAAGATGTGACTATAAGACTTGTTCCTATGGAAATTCTGGGATCTGGCCAAAAGGGTCTGGGATTTTGGGAACCAAGCCATTTCTCAAGGGATTCGTATGAAACTCGGTATGTAGAACTAATATGTGACTATTAGACTTGTTCCTATGGAAATTCTGGGATCTGTCCAATAGGGTCTGGGATTTTTGGAACCAAGCCATTTCTCAAGGGATTCGTATGAAACTCGGAATGTAGGACTAATATGTGACTATAAGACTTGTTCCTATGGAAATTCTGGGATCTGGCCAATAGGGTCTGGGATTTTTGGAACCAAGCCATTTCTCAAGGGATTCGTATGAAACTCGGAATGTAGGACTAATGTGTGACTATAAGACTTGTTCCTATGGAAATTCTGGGATCTGGCCAATAGGGTCTGGGATTTTTGGAACCAAGCCATTTCTCAACGGATTCGCATGAAATTCGGAATGTAGGACTAATATGTGACTGTAAGGCTTGTTCCTATGGAAATTCTAGGATCTGGCCCATAGGGTCTGGGATTTTTGAAACCAAGCCATTTCTCAAGGGATTTGTATGAAACTCGGAATGTAGGACTAAGATGTGGCTATAAGACTTGTTCCTATGGAAATTCTGGGATCTGGCCAATAGGGTCTGGGATTTTTAGAACCAAGCCATTTCTCAAGGGATTCGTATGAAACTCGGAATGTAGGAGTAATATGTGACTATAAGACTTGTTCCTATGGAAATTCTGGGATCTGGCCAATAGGGTCTGAGATTTTTAGAACCAAGCCATTTCTCAAGGGATTCGTATGCAACTCGGAATATAGGACTAAGATGTGAATATAAGATTTCTTCCTAAGCAATTTCTCAAGCGATTCGTATGAAACTCGGAAAGTAGGACTAATATGTGACTATAAGACTTGTTCCTATGGAAATTCTGGGATCTGGCAATTGGGTCTGGGATTTTTGAACCAAGCCATTTCTCAAGGGATTCGTATGAAACTCGGAATGTAGGACAAATATGTGACTATAAGACTTGTTCCTATGGAAATTCTGGGATCTGGCCAAAAGGGTCTGGGATTTTGGGACCCAAGCCATTTCTCAAGGGATTCGTATGAAACTCGGTATGTAGAACTAATATGTGACTATTAGACTTGTTCCTATGGAAATTCTGGGATCTGGCCAATAGGGTCCGGGATTTTTGGAACCAAGCCATTTCTCAAGGGATTCGTATGAAACTCGGAATGTAGGACTAATATGTGACTATAAGACTTGTTCCTATGGAAATTCTGCGATCTGGCCAATAGGGTCTGGGATTTTTGGAACCAAGCCATTTCTCAAGGGATTCGTATGAAACTCGGAATGTAGGACTAATGTGTGACTATAAGACTTGTTCCTATGGAAATTCTGGGATCTGGCCAATAGGGTCTGGGATTTTTGGAACCAAGCCATTTCTCAAGGCTTCGCATGAAATTCGGAATGTAGGACTAATATGTGACTGTAAGGCTTGTTCCTATGGAAATTCTAGGATCTGGCCCATAGGGTCTGGGATTTTTGGAACCAAGCCATTTCTCAAGGGATTTGTATGAAACTCGGATTGTAGGAGTAATATGTGACTATAAGACTTGTTCCTATGGAAATTCTGGGATCTGGCCAATAGGGTCTGGGATTCTTAGAACCAAGCCATTTCTCAAGGGATTCGTATGAAACTCGGAATGTAGGACTAAGATGTGACTATAAGATTTCTTCCTAAGCAATTTCTCAAGCGATTCGTATGAAACTCGGAAAGTAGGAATAATATGTGACTATAAGACTTGTTCCTATGGAAATTCTGGGATCTGGCAATTGGGTCTGGGATTTTGGGAACCAAACCATTTCTCAAGGGATTCGTATGAAACTCGGTATGTAGAACTAATATGTGACTATTAGACTTGTTCCTATGGAAATTCTGGGATCTGTCCAATAGGGTCTGGGATTTTTGGAACCAAGCCATTTCTCAAGGGATTCGTATGAAACTCGGAATGTAGGACTAATATGTGACTATAAGACTTGTTCCTATGGAAATTCTGGGATCTGGCCAATATGGTCTGGGATTTTTGGAACCAAGCCATTTCTCAAGGGATTCGTATGAAACTCGGAATGTAGGACTAATGTGTGACTATAAGACTTGTTCCTATGGAAATTCTGGGATCTGGCCAATAGGGTCTGGGATTTTTGGAACCAAGCCATTTCTCAACGGATTCGCATGAAATTCGGAATGTAGGACTAATATGTGACTGTAAGGCTTGTTCCTATGGAAATTCTAGGATCTGGCCCATAGGGTCTGGGATTTTTGAAACCAAGCCATTTCTCAAGGGATTTGTATGAAACTCGGAATGTAGGAGTAATATGTGGCTATAAGACTTGTTCCTATGGAAATTCTGGGATCTGGCCAATAGGGTCTGGGATTTTTAGAACCAAGCCATTTCTCAAGGGATTCGTATGAAACTCGGAATGTAGGACTAAGATGTGACTATAAGACTTGTTCCTATGGAAATTCTGGGATCTGGCCAAAAGGGTCTGGGATTTAGGGAACCAAGCCATTTCTCAAGGGATTCGTATGAAACTCGGTATGTAGAACTAATATGTGACTATTAGACTTGTTCCTATGGAAATTATGGGATCTGTCCAATAGGGTCTGGGATTTTTGGAACCAAGCCATTTCTCAAGGGATTCGTATGAAACTCGGAATGTAGGACTAATATGTGACTATAAGACTTGTTCCTATGGAAATTCTGGGATCTGGCCAATAGGGTCTGGGATTTTTGGAACCAAGCCATTTCTCAAGGGATTCGTATGAAACTCGGAATGTAGGACTAATGTGTGACTATAAGACTTGTTCCTATGGAAATTCTGGGATCTGGCCAATAGGGTCTGGGATTTTTGGAACCAAGCCATTTCTCAACGGATTTGCATGAAATTCGGAATGTAGGACTAATATGTGACTGTAAGGCTTGTTCCTATGGAAATTCTAGGATCTGGCCCATAGGGTCTGGGATTTTTGAAACCAAGCCATTTCTCAAGGGATTTGTATGAAACTCGGAATGTAGGAGTAATATGTGGCTATAAGACTTGTTCCTATGGAAATTCTGGGATCTGGACAATAGGGTCTGGGATTTTTAGAACCAAGCCATTTCTCAAGGGATTCGTATGAAACTCGGAATGTAGGAGTAATATGTGACTATAAGACTTGTTCCTATGGAAATTCTGGGATCTGGCCAATAGGGTCTGAGATTTTTAGAACCAAGCCATTTCTCAAGGGATTCGTATGCAACTCGGAATGTAGGACTAAGATGTGACTATAAGATTTCTTCCTAAGCAATTTCTCAAGCGATTCGTATGAAACTCGGAAAGTAGGACTAATATGTGACTATAAGACTTGTTCCTATGGAAATTCTGGGATCTGGCAATTGGGTCTGGGATTTTTGAACCAAGCCATTTCTCAAGGGATTCGTATGAAACTCGGAATGTAGGACTAATATGTGACTATAAGACTTGTTCCTATGGAAATTCTGGGATCTGGCCAAAAGGGTCTGGGATTTTGGGAACCAAGCCATTTCTCAAGGGATTCGTATGAAACTCGGTATGTAGAACTAATATGTGACTATTAGACTTGTTCCTATGGAAATTCTGGGATCTGGCCAATAGGGTCTGGGATTTTTAGAACCAAGCCATTTCTAAAGGGATTCGAATGAAACTCGGAATGTAGGACTAATATGTGACTATAAGACTTGTTCCTATGGAAATTCTGGGATCTGGCCAATAGGGTCTGGGATTTTTGGAACCAAGCCATTTCTCAACGGCTTCACATGAAATTCGGAATGTAGGACTAATATGTGACTGTAAGGCTTGTTCCTATGGAAATTCTAGGATCTTTCCCATAGGGTCTGGGATTTTTGGAACCAAGCCATTTCTCAAGGGATTTGTATGAAACTCGGAATGTAGAAGTAATATGTGACTATAAGACTTGTTCCTATGGAAATTCTGGGATCTGGCCAATAGGGTCTGGGATTCTTAGAACCAAGCCATTTCTCAAGGGATTCGTATGAAACTCGGAATGTAGGAGTAATATGTGGCTATAAGACTTGTTCCTATGGAAATTCTGGGATCTGGCCAATAGGGTCTGGGATTTTTAGAACCAAGCCATTTCTCAAGGGATTCGTATGAAACTCGGAATGTAGGACTAAGATGTGACTATAAGACTTGTTCCTATGGAAATTCTGGGATCTGGCCAAAAGGGTCTGGGATTTTGGGAACCAAGCCATTTCTCAAGGGATTCGTATGAAACTCGGTATGTAGAACTAATATGTGACTATTAGACTTGTTCCTATGGAAATTCTGGGATCTGGCCAATAGGGTCTGGGATTTTTAGAACCAAGCCATTTCTAAAGGGATTCGTATGAAACTCGGAATGTAGGACTAATATGTGACTATAAGACTTGTTCCTATGGAAATTCTGGGATCTGGCCAATAGGGTCTGGGATTTTTGGAACCAAGCCATTTCTCAAGGGATTCGTATGAAACTCGGAATGTAGGACTAATGTGTGACTATAAGACTTGTTCCTATGGAAATTCTGGGATCTGGCCAATAGGGTCTGGGATTTTTGGAACCAAGCCATTTCTCAACGGATTTGCATGAAATTCGGAATGTAGGACTAATATGTGACTGTAAGGCTTGTTCCTATGGAAATTCTAGGATCTGGCCCATAGGGTCTGGGATTTTTGAAACCAAGCCATTTCTCAAGGGATTTGTATGAAACTCGGAATGTAGGAGTAATATGTGGCTATAAGACTTGTTCCTATGGAAATTCTGGGATCTGGACAATAGGGTCTGGGATTTTTAGAACCAAGCCATTTCTCAAGGGATTCGTATGAAACTCGGAATGTAGGAGTAATATGTGACTATAAGACTTGTTCCTATGGAAATTCTGGGATCTGGCCAATAGGGTCTGGGATTTTTGGAACCAAGCCATTTCTCAACGGCTTCGCATGAAATTCGGAATGTAGGACTAATATGTGACTGTAAGGCTTGTTCCTATGGAAATTCTAGGATCTTTCCCATAGGGTCTGGGATTTTTGGAACCAAGCCATTTCTCAAGGGATTTGTATGAAACTCGGAAAGTAGGACTAATATGTGACTATAAGACTTGTTCCTATGGAAATTCTGGGATCTGGCAATTGGGTCTGGGATTTTTGGAACCAAGCCATTTCTCAAGGGATTCGTATGAAACTCGGAATGTAGGACTAATATGTGACTATAAGACTTGTTCCTATGGAAATTCTGGGATCTGGCCAAAAGGGTCTGGGATTTTGGGAACCAAGCCATTTCTCAAGTGATTCGTATGAAACTCGGTATGTAGAACTAATATGTGACTATTAGACTTGTTCCTATGGAAATTCTGGGATCTGGCCAATAGGGTCTGGGATTTTTGGAACCAAGCCATTTCTCAAGGGATTCGTATGAAACTCGGAATGTAGGACTAATATGTGACTATAAGACTTGTTCCTATGGAAATTCTGGGATCTGGCCAATAGGGTCTGGGATTTTTTGAACCAAGCCATTTCTCAAGGGATTTGTATGAAACTCGGAATGTAGGACTAATGTGTGACTATAAGACTTGTTCCTATGTAAAATCTGGGATCTGGCCAATAGGGTCTGGGATTTTTGGAACCAAGCCATTTCTCAAGGGATTTTAATGAAACTCGGAATGTAGGAGTAATATGTGACTATAAGACTTGTTCCTATGGAAATTCTGGGATCTGGCCAATAGGGTCTGGGATTTTTGGAACCAAGCCATTTCTCAAGGGATTCGTATGAAACTCGGAATGTAGGACTAATATGTGACTATAAGACTTGTTCCTATGGAAATTCTGGGATCTGGCCAATAGGGTCTGGGATTTTTGGAACCAAGCCATTTCTCAAGGGATTCGTATGAAACTCGGAATGTAGGACTAATGTGTGACTATAAGACTTGTTCCTATGGAAATTCTGGGATCTGGCCAATAGGGTCTGGGATTTTTGGAACCAAGCCATTTCTCAACGGCTTCGCATGAAACTCGGAATGTAGGACTAATATGTGACTATAAGACTTGTTCCTATGGAAATTCTGGGATCTGGACAATAGGGCCTAGGATTTTTGGAACCAAGCCATTTCTCAAGGGATTCATATGAAACTCGGAAAGTAGGACTAATATGTGGCTATAAGACTTGTTCCTATGGAAATTCTGGGATCTGGCCAATAGGGTCTGGGATTTTTGGAACCAAGCCATTTCTCAAGGGATTTGTATGAAACTCGGAATGTAGGAGTAATATGTGACTATAAGACTTGTTCCTATGGAAATTCTGGGATCTGGCCAATAGGGTCTGGGATTTTTGGAACCAAGCCATTTCTCAAGGGATTCGTATGAAACTCGGAATGTAGGACTAATATGTGGCTATAAGACTTGTTCCTATGGAAATTCTGGGATCTGGCCAATAGGGTCTGGGATTTTTGGAACCAAGCCATTTCTCAAGGGATTCGTATGAAACTCGGAATGTAGGACTAATGTGTGACTATAAGACTTGTTCCTATGGAAATTCTGGGATCTGGCCAATAGGGTCTGGGATTTTTGGAACCAAGCCATTTCTCAACGGATTCGCATGAAATTCGGAATGTAGGACTAATATGTGACTGTAAGGCTTGTTCCTATGGAAATTCTAGGATCTGGCCCATAGGGTCTGGGATTTTTGGAACCAAGCCATTTCTCAAGGGATTTGTATGAAACTCGGAATGTAGGAGTAATATGTGACTATAAGACTTGTTCCTATGGAAATTCTGGGATCTGGCCAATAGGGTCTGGGATTTTTAGAACCAAGCCATTTCTCAAGGGATTCGTATGAAACTCGGAATGTAGGAGTAATATGTGACTATAAGACTTGTTCCTATGGAAATTCTGGGATCTGTCCAATAGGGTCTGGGATTTTTGGAACCAAGCCATTTCTCAAGGGATTCGTATGAAACTCGGAATGTAGGACTAATGTGTGACTATAAGACTTGTTCCTATGGAAATTCTGGGATATGGCCAATAGGGTCTGGGATTTTTGGAACCAAGCCATTTCTCAACGGATTCGCATGAAATTCGGAATGTAGGACTAATATGTGACTGTAAGGCTTGTTCCTATGGAAATTCTAGGATCTGGCCCATAGGGTCTGGGATTTTTGAAACCAAGCCATTTCTCAAGGGATTTGTATGAAACTCGGAATGTAGGAGTAATATGTGGCTATAAGACTTGTTCCTATGGAAATTCTGGGATCTGGCCAATAGGGTCTGGGATTTTTAGAACCAAGCCATTTCTCAAGGGATTCGTATGAAACTCGGAATGTAGGACTAAGATGTGACTATAAGACTTGTTCCTATGGAAATTCTGGGATCTGGCCAAAAGGGTCTGGGATTTTGGGAACCAAGCCATTTCTCAAGGGATTCGTATGAAACTCGGTATGTAGAACTAATATGTGACTATTAGACTTGTTCCTATGGAAATTCTGGGATCTGTCCAATAGGGTCTGGGATTTTTGGAACCAAGCCATTTCTCAACGGATTCGCATGAAATTCGGAATGTAGGACTAATATGTGACTGTAAGGCTTGTTCCTATGGAAATTCTAGGATCTGGCCCATAGGGTCTGGGATTTTTGAAACCAAGCCATTTCTCAAGGGATTTGTATGAAACTCGGAATGTAGGAGTAATATGTGGCTATAAGACTTGTTCCTATGGAAATTCTGGGATCTGGCCAATAGGGTCTGGGATTTTTAGAACCAAGCCATTTCTCAAGGGATTCGTATGAAACTCGGAATGTAGGAGTAATATGTGACTATAAGACTTGTTCCTATGGAAATTCTGGGATCTGGCCAATAGGGTCTGAGATTTTTAGAACCAAGCCATTTCTCAAGGGATTCGTATGCAACTCGGAATGTAGTACTAAGATGTGACTATAAGATTTCTTCCTAAGCAATTTCTCAAGCGATTCGTATGAAACTCGAAAAGTAGGACTAATATGTGACTATAAGACTTGTTCCTATGGAAATTCTGGGATCTGGCAATTGGGTCTGGGATTTTTGAACCAAGCCATTTCTCAAGGGATTCGTATGAAACTCGGAATGTAGGACTAATATATGACTATAAGACTTGTTCCTATGGAAATTCTGGGATCTGGCCAAAAGGGTCTGGGATTTTGGGAACCAAGCCATTTCTCAAGGGATTCGTATGAAACACGGTATGTAGGACTAATATGTGACTATAAGACTTGTTCCTATGGAAATTCTGGGATCTGGCCAATAGGGTCTGGGATTTTTGGAACCAAGCCATTTCTCAAGGGATTCGTATGAAACTCGGAATGTAGGACTAATGTGTGACTATAAGACTTGTTCCTATGGAAATTCTGGGATCTGGCCAATAGGGTCTGGGAGTTTTGGAACCAAGCCATTTCTCAACGGCTTCGCATGAAATTCGGAATGTAGGACTAATATGTGACTGTAAGGCTTGTTCCTATGGAAATTCTAGGATCTGGCCCATAGGGTCTGGGATTTTGGAACCAAGCCATTTCTCAAGGGATTTGTATGAAACTCGGAATGTAGGAGTAATATGTGACTATAAGACTTGTTCCTATGGAAATTCTGGGATCTGGCCAATAGGGTCTGGGATTCTTAGAACCAAGCCATTTCTCAAGGGATTCGTATGAAACTCGGAATGTAGGACTAAGATGTGACTATAAGATTTCTTCCTAAGCAATTTCTCAAGCGATTCGTATGAAACTCGGAAAGTAGGACTAATATGTGACTATAAGACTTGTTCCTATGGAAATTCTGGGATCTGGCAATTGGGTCTGGGATTTTTGGAACCAAGCCATTTCTCAAGGGATTCGTATGAAACTCGGAATGTAGGACTAATATGTGACTATAAGACTTGTTCCTATGGAAATTCTGGGATCTGGCAATTGGGTCTGGGATTTTTGAACCAAGCCATTTCTCAAGGGATTCGTATGAAACTCGGAATGTAGGACTAATATATGACTATAAGACTTGTTCCTATGGAAATTCTGGGATCTGGCCAAAAGGGTCTGGGATTTTGGGAACCAAGCCATTTCTCAAGGGATTCGTATGAAACTCGGTATGTAGAACTAATATGTGACTATTAGACTTGTTCCTATGGAAATTCTGGGATCTGGCCAATAGGGTCTGGGATTTTTAGAACCAAGCCATTTCTAAAGGGATTCGAATGAAACTCGGAATGTAGGACTAATATGTGACTATAAGACTTGTTCCTATGGAAATTCTGGGATCTGGCCAATAGGGTCTGGGATTTTTGGAACCAAGCCATTTCTCAACGGCTTCACATGAAATTCGGAATGTAGGACTAATATGTGACTGTAAGGCTTGTTCCTATGGAAATTCTAGGATCTTTCCCATAGGGTCTGGGATTTTTGGAACCAAGCCATTTCTCAAGGGATTTGTATGAAACTCGGAATGTAGAAGTAATATGTGACTATAAGACTTGTTCCTATGGAAATTCTGGGATCTGGCCAATAGGGTCTGGGATTCTTAGAACCAAGCCATTTCTCAAGGGATTCGTATGAAACTCGGAATGTAGGACTAAGATGTGACTATAAGATTTCTTCCTAAGCAATTTCTCAAGCGATTCGTATGAAACTCGGAAAGTAGGACTAATATGTGACTATAAGACTTGTTCCTATGGAAATTCTGGGATCTGGCAATTGGGTCTGGGATTTTTGGAACCAAGCCATTTCTCAAGGGATTCGTATGAAACTCGGAATGTAGGACTAATATGTGACTATAAGACTTGTTCCTATGGAAATTCTGGGATCTGGCCAAAAGGGTCTGGGATTTTGGGAACCAAGCCATTTCTCAAGGGATTCGTATGAAACTCGGTATGTAGAACTAATATGTGACTATTAAACTTGTTCCTATGGAAATTCTGGGATCTGGCCAATAGGGTCTGGGATTTTTGGAACCAAGCCATTTCTCAAGGGATTTGTATGAAACTCGGAATGTAGGACTAATGTGTGACTATAAGACTTGTTCCTATGTAAATTCTGGGATCTGGCCAATAGGGTCTGGGATTTTTGGAACCAAGCCATTTCTCAACGGATTTGCATGAAATTCGGAATGTAGGACTAATATGTGACTGTAAGGCTTGTTCCTATGGAAATTCTAGGATCTGGCCCATAGGGTCTGGGATTTTTGGAACCAAGCCATTTCTCAAGGGATTTGTATGAAA
Organism: Nephrocerus scutellatus; assembly: GCA_947095585.1. Taxonomy (NCBI): domain Eukaryota; kingdom Metazoa; phylum Arthropoda; class Insecta; order Diptera; family Pipunculidae; genus Nephrocerus; species Nephrocerus scutellatus. Next base: position 74,575,280 of record OX352763.1, read on the forward strand.
CTCGGAATGTAGGAGTAATATGTGACTATAAGACTTGTTCCTATGGAAATTCTGGGATCTGGCCAACAGGGTCTGGGATTTTTAGAACCAAGCCATTTCTCAAGGGATTCGTATGAAACTCGGAATGTAGGACTAATATGTGACTATAAGACTTGTTCCTATGGAAATTCTGGGATCTGGACAATAGGGCCTAGGATTTTTGGAACCAAGCCATTTCTCAAGGGATTCGTATGAAACTCGGAAAGTAGGACTAATATGTGGCTATAAGACTTGTTCCTATGGAAATTCTGGGATCTGGCCAATAGGGTCTGGGATTTTTGGAACCAAGCCATTTCTCAAGGGATTTGTATGAAACTCGGAATGTAGGAGTAATATGTGACTATAAGACTTGTTCCTATGGAAATTCTGGGATCTGGCCAATAGGGTCTGGGATTTTTGGAACCAAGCCATTTCTCAAGGGATTCGTATGAAACTCGGAATGTAGGACTAATATGTGACTATAAGACTTGTTCCTATGGAAATTCTGGGATCTGGCCAATAGGGTCTGGGATTTTTGGAACCAAGCCATTTCTCAAGGGATTCGTATGAAACTCGGAATGTAGGACTAATGTGTGACTATAAGACTTGTTCCTATGGAAATTCTGGGATCTGGCCAATAGGGTCTGGGATTTTTGGAACCAAGCCATTTCTCAACGGATTCGCATGAAATTCGGAATGTAGGACTAATATGGGACTGTAAGGCTTGTTCCTATGGAAATTCTAGGATCTGGCCCATAGGGTCTGGGATTTTTGGAACCAAGCCATTTCTCAAGGGATTTGTATGAAACTCGGAATGTAGGAGTAATATGTGACTATAAGACTTGTTCCTATGGAAATTCTGGGATCTGGCCAATAGGGTCTGGGATTTTTAGAACCAAGCCATTTCTCAAGGGATTCGTATGAAACTCGGAATGTAGGAGTAATATGTGACTATAAGACTTGTTCCTATGGAAATTCTGGGATCTGGCCAATAGGGTCTGGGATTTTTAGAACCAAGCCATTTCTCAAGGGATTCGTATGAAACTCGGAATGTAGGACTAAGATGTGACTATAAGACTTGTTCCTATGGAAATTCTGGGATCTGGCCAAAAGGGTCTGGGATTTTGGGAACCAAGCCATTTCTCAAGGGATTCGTATGAAACTCGGTATGTAGAACTAATATGTGACTATTAGACTTGTTCCTATGGAAATTCTGGGATCTGGCCAATAGGGTCTGGGATTTTTGGAACCAAGCCATTTCTCAAGGGATTCGTATGAAACTCGGAATGTAGGACTAATATGTGACTATAAGACTTGTTCCTATGGAAATTTTGGGATCTGGCCAATAGGGTCTGGGATTTTTGGAACCAAGCCATTTCTCAAGGGATTCGTATGAAACTCGGAATGTAGGACTAATGTGTGACTATAAGACTTGTTCCTATGGAAATTCTGGGATCTGGCCAATAGGGTCTGGGATTTTTGGAACCAAGCCATTTCTCAACGGATTCGCATGAAATTCGGAATGTAGGACTAATATGTGACTGTAAGGCTTGTTCCTATGGAAATTCTAGGATCTGGCCCATAGGGTCTGGGATTTTTTTAACCAAGCCATTTCTCAAGGGATTTGTATGAAACTCGGAATGTAGGAGTAATATGTCACTATAAGACTTGTTCCTATGGAAATTCTGGGATCTGGCCAATAGGGTCTGGGATTTTTAGAACCAAGCCATTTCTCAAGGGATTCGTATGAAACTCGGAATGTAGGAGTAATATGTGACTATAAGACTTGTTCCTATGGAAATTCTGGGATCTGGCCAATAGGGTCTGGGATTTTTAGAACCAAGCCATTTCTCAAGGGATTCGTATGCAACTCGGAATGTAGGACTAAGATGTGACTATAAGATTTCTTCCTAAGCAATTTCTCAAGCGATTCGTATGAAACTCGGAAAGTAGGACTAATATGTGACTATAAGACTTGTTCCTATGGAAATTCTGGGATCTGGCAATTGGGTCTGGGATTTTTGGAACCAAGCCATTTCTCAAGGGATTCGTATGAAACTCGGAATGTAGGACTAATATGTGACTATAAGACTTGTTCCTATGGAAATTCTGGGATCTGGCCAAAAGGGTCTGGGATTTTGGGAACCAAGCCATTTCTCAAGGGATTCGTATGAAACTCGGTATGTAGAACTAATATGTGACTATTAGACTTGTTCCTATGGAAATTCTGGGATCTGGCCAATAGGGTCTGGGATTTTTGGAACCAAGCCATTTCTCAAGGGATTCGTATGAAACTCGGAATGTAGGACTAATATGTGACTATAAGACTTGTTCCTATGGAAATTCTGGGATCTGGCTAATAGGGTCTGGGATTTTTGGAACCAAGCCATTTCTCAAGGGATTCGTATGAAACTCGGAATGTAGGACTAATGTGTGACTATAAGACTTGTTCCTATGGAAATTCTGGGATCTGGCCAATAGGGTCTGGGATTTTTGGAACCAAGCCATTTCTCAACGGCTTCGCATGAAATTCGGAATGTAGGACTAATATGTGACTGTAAGGCTTGTTCCTATGGAAATTCTAGGATCTGGCCCATAGGGTCTGGGATTTTGAAACCAAGCCATTTCTCAAGGGATTTGTATGAAACTCGGAATGTAGGAGTAATATGTGACTATAAGACTTGTTCCTATGGAAATTCTGGGATCTGGCCAATAGGGTCTGGGATTTTTAGAACCAAGCCATTTCTCAAGGGATTCGTATAACACTCGGAATGTAGGAGTAATATGTGACTATAAGACTTGTTCCTATGGAAATTCTGGGATCTGGCCAATAGGGTCTGGGATTTTTAGAACCAAGCCATTTCTCAAGGGATTCGTATGCAACTCGGAATGTAGGACTAAGATGTGACTATAAGATTTCTTCCTAAGCAATTTCTCAAGCGATTCGTATGAAACTCGGAAAGTAGGACTAATATGTGACTATAAGACTTGTTCCTATGGAAATTCTGGGATCTGGCAATTGGGTCTGGGATTTTTGAACCAAGCCATTTCTCAAGGGATTCGTATGAAACTCGGAATGTAGGACTAATATGTGACTATAAGACTTGTTCCTATGGAAATTCTGGGATCTGGCCAAAAGGGTCTGGGATTTTGGGAACCAAGCCATTTCTCAAGGGATTCGTATGAAACTCGGTATGTAGAACTAATATGTGACTATTAGACTTGTTCCTATGGAAATTCTGGGATCTGGCCAATAGGGTCTGGGATTTTTGGAACCAAGCCATTTCTCAAGGGATTCGTATGAAACTCGGAATGTAGGACTAATATGTGACTATAAGACTTGTTCCTATAGAAATTCTGGGATCTGGCCAATAGGGTCTGGGATTTTTGGAACCAAGCCATTTCTCAAGGGATTCGTATGAAACTCGGAATGTAGGACTAATGTGTGACTATAAGACTTGTTCCTATGGAAATTCTGGGATCTGGCCAATAGGGTCTGGGATTTTTGGAACCAAGCCATTTCTCAACGGCTTCGCATGAAATTCGGAATGTAGGACTAATATGTGACTGTAAGGCTTGTTCCTATGGAAATTCTAGGATCTGGCCCATAGGGTCTGGGATTTTTGGAACCAAGCCATTTCTCAACGGATTCGCATGAAATTCGGAATGTAGGACTAATATGTAACTGTAAGGCTTGTTCCTATGGAAATTCTAGGATCTGGCCCATAGGGTCTGGGATTTTTGGAACCAAGCCATTTCTCAAGGGATTTGTATGAAACTCGGAATGTAGGAGTAATATGTGACTATAAGACTTGTTCCTATGGAAATTCTGGGATCTGGCCAATAGGGTCTGGGATTTTTAGAACCAAGCCATTTCTCAAGGGATTCGTATGAAACTCGGAATGTAGGACTAAGATGTGACTATAAGACTTGTTCCTATGGAAATTCTGGGATCTGGCCAAAAGGGTCTGGGATTTTGGGAACCAAGCCATTTCTCAAGGGATTCGTATGAAACTCGGTATGTAGAACTAATATGTGACTATTAGACTTGTTCCTATGGAAATTCTGGGATCTGTCCAATAGGGTCTGGGATTTTTGGAACCAAGCCATTTCTCAAGGGATTCGTATGAAACTCGGAATGTAGGACTAATATGTGACTATAAGACTTGTTCCTATGGAAATTATGGGATCTGGCCAATAGGGTCTGGGATTTTTGGAACCAAGCCATTTCTCAAGGGATTCGTATGAAACTCGGAATGCAGGACTAATGTGTGACTATAAGACTTGTTCCTATGGAAATTCTGGGATCTGGCCAATAGGGTCTGGGATTTTTGAAACCAAGCCATTTCTTAAGGGATTTGTATGAAACTCGGAATGTAGGAGTAATATGTGGCTATAAGACTTGTTCCTATGGAAATTCTGGGATCTGGCCAATGGGGTCTGGGATTTTTAGAACCAAGCCATTTCTCAAGGGATTCGTATGAAACTCGGAATGTAGGAGTAATATGTGACTATAAGACTTGTTCCTATGGAAATTCTGGGATCTGGCCAATAGGGTCTGGGATTTTTAGAACCAAGCCATTTCTCAAGGGATTCGTATGCAACTCGGAATGTAGGACTAAGATGTGACTATTAGATTTCTTCCTAAGCAATTTCTCAAGCGATTCGTATGAAACTCGGAAAGTAGGACTAATATGTGACTATAAGACTTGTTCCTATGGAAATTCTGGGATCTGGCAATTGGGTCTGGGATTTTTGAACCAAGCCATTTCTCAAGGGATTCGTATGAAACTCGGAATGTAGGACTAATATGTGACTATAAGACTTGTTCCTATGGAAATTCTGGGATCTGGCCAAAAGGGTCTGGGATTTCTGGAACCAAGCCATTTCTCAAGGGATTCGTATGAAACTCGGTATGTAGAACTAATATGTGACTATTAGACTTGTTCCTATGGAAATTCTGGGATCTGGCCAATAGGGTCTGGGATTTTTGGAACCAAGCCATTTCTCAAGGGATTCGTATGAAACTCGGAATGTAGGACTAATATGTGACTATAAGACTTGTTCCTATGGAAATTCTGGGATCTGGCCAATAGGGTCTGGGATTTTTGGAACCAAGCCATTTCTCAAGGGATTCGTATGAAACTCGGAATGTAGGACTAATGTGTGACTATAAGACTTGTTCCTATGGAAATTCTGGGATCTGGCCAATAGGGTCTGGGATTTTTGGAACCAAGCCATTTCTCAACGGCTTCGCATGAAATTCGGAATGTAGGACTAATATGTGACTGTAAGGCTTGTTCCTATGGAAATTCTAGGATCTGGCCCATAGGGTCTGGGATTTTTGGAACCAAGCCATTTCTCAAGGGATTTGTATGAAACTCGGAATGTAGGAGTAATATGTGACTATAAGACTTGTTCCTATGGAAATTCTGGGATCTGGCCAATAGGGTCTGGGATTCTTAGAACCAAGCCATTTCTCAAGGGATTCGTATGAAACTCGGAATGTAGGACTAAGATGTGACTATAAGATTTCTTCCTAAGCAATTTCTCAAGCGATTCGTATGAAACTCGTAAAGTAGGACTAATATGTGACTATAAGACTTGTTCCTATGGAAATTCTGGGATCTGGCAATTGGGTCTGGGATTTTTGGAACCAAGCCATTTCTCAAGGGATTCGTATGAAACTCGGAATGTAGGACTAATATGTGACTATAAGACTTGTTTCTATGGAAATTCTGGGATCTGGCCAAAAGGGTCTGGGATTTTGGGAACCAAGCCATTTCTCAAGGGATTCGTATGAAACTCGGTATGTAGAACTAATATGTGACTATTAGACTCTTTCCTATGGAAATTCTGGGATCTGGCCAATAGGGTCTGGGATTTTTGGAACCAAGCCATTTCTCAAGGGATTCGTATGAAACTCGGAATGTAGGACTAATATGTGACTATAAGACTTGTTCCTATGGAAATTCTGGGATCTGGCCAATAGGGTCTGGGATTTTTTGAACCAAGCCATTTCTCAAGGGATTTGTATGAAACTCGGAATGTAGGACTAATGTGTGACTATAAGACTTGTTCCTATGTAAATTCTGGGATCTGGCCAATAGGGTCTGGGATTTTTGGAACCAAGCCATTTCTCAACGGATTTGCATGAAATTCGGAATGTAGGACTAATATGTGACTGTAAGGCTTGTTCCTATGGAAATTCTAGGATATGGCCCATAGGGTCTGGGATTTTTGGAACCAAGCCATTTCTCAAGGGATTTGTATGAAACTCGGAATGTAGGAGTAATATGTGACTATAAGACTTGTTCCTATGGAAATTCTGGGATCTGGCCAATAGGGTCTGGGATTTTTAGAACCAAGCCATTTCTCAAGGGATTCGTATGAAACTCGGAATGCAGGACTAATATGTGACTATAAGACTTGTTCCTATGGAAATTCTGGGATCTGGACAATAGGGCCTAGGATTTTTGGAACCAAGCCATTTCTCAAGGGATTCGTATGAAACTCGGAAAGTAGGACTAATATGTGGCTATAAGACTTGTTCCTATGGAAATTCTGGGATCTGGCCAATAGGGTCTGGGATTTTTGGAACCAAGCCATTTCTCAAGGGATTTGTATGAAACTCGGAATGTAGGAGTAATATGTGACTATAAGACTTGTTCCTATGGAAATTCTGGGATCTGGCCAATAGGGTCTGGGATTTTTGGAACCAAGCCATTTCTCAAGGGATTCGTATGAAACTCTAAATGTGGGACTAATATGTGACTATAAGACTTTTTCCTATGGAAATTCTGGGATCTGGCCAATTGGGTCTGGGATTTTTGGAACCAAGCCATTTCTCAAGGGATTTGTATGAAACTCGGAATGTAGGACTAAGATGTGACTATAAGATTTCTTCCTAAGCAATTTCTCAAGCGATTCGTATGAAACTCGGAAAGTAGGACTAATATGTGACTATAAGACTTGTTCCTATGGAAATTCTGGGATCTGGCAATTGGGTCTGGGATTTTTGGAACCAAGCCATTTCTCAAGGGATTCGTATGAAACTCTAAATGTGGGACTAATATGTGACTATAAGACTTTTTCCTATGGAAATTCTGGGATCTGGCCAATTGGGTCTGGGATTTTTGGAACCAAGCCATTTCTCAAGGGATTTGTATGAAACTCGGAATGTAGGACTAAGATGTGACTATAAGATTTCTTCCTAAGCAATTTCTCAAGCGATTCGTATGAAACTCGGAAAGTAGGACTAATATGTGACTATAAGACTTGTTCCTATGGAAATTCTGGGATCTGGCAATTGGGTCTGGGATTTTTGGAACCAAGCCATTTCTCAAGGGATTCGTATGAAACTCGGAATGTAGGACTAATATGTGACTATAAGACTTGCTCCTATGGAAATTCTGGGATCTGGCCAAAAGAGTCTGGGATTTTGGGAACCAAGCCATTTCTCAAGGGATTCGTATGAAACTCGGTATGTAGAACTAATATGTGACTATTAGACTTGTTCCTATGGAAATTCTGGGATCTGGCCAATAGGGTCTGGGATTTTTGGAACCAAGCCATTTCTCAAGGGATTCGTATGAAACTCGGAATGTAGGACTAATATGTGACTATAAGACTTGTTCCTATGGAAATTCTAGGATCTGGCCAATAGGGTCTGGGATTTTTGGAACCAAGCCATTTCTCAAGGAATTCGTATGAAACTCTAAATGTGGGACTAATATGTGACTATAAGACTTTTTCCTATGGAAATTCTGGGATCTGGCCAATTGGGTCTGGGATTTTTGGAACCAAGCCATTTCTCAAGGGATTTGTATGAAACTCGGAATGTAGGACTAAGATGTGACTATAAGATTTCTTCCTAAGCAATTTCTCAAGCGATTCGTATGAAACTCGGAAAGTAGGACTAATATGTGACTATAAGACTTGTTCCTATGGAAATTCTGGGATCTGGCAATTGGGTCTGGGATTTTTGGAACCAAGCCATTTCTCAAGGGATTCGTATGAAACTCGGAATGTAGGACTAATATGTGACTATAAGACTTGCTCCTATGGAAATTCTGGGATCTGGCCAAAAGAGTCTGGGATTTTGGGAACCAAGCCATTTCTCAAGGGATTCGTATGAAACTCGGTATGTAGAACTAATATGTGACTATTAGACTTGTTCCTATGGAAATTCTGGGATCTGGCCAATAGGGTCTGGGATTTTTGGAACCAAGCCATTTCTCAAGGGATTCGTATGAAACTCGGAATGTAGGACTAATATGTGACTATAAGACTTGTTCCTATGGAAATTCTAGGATCTGGCCAATAGGGTCTGGGTTTTTTGGAACCAAGCCATTTCTCAACGGATTCGCATGAAATTCGGAATGTAGGACTAATATGTGACTGTAAGGCTTGATCCTATGGAAATTCTAGGATCTGGCCCATAGGGTCTGGGATTTTTGGAACCAAGCCATTTCTCAAGGGATTTGTATGAAACTCGGAATGTAGGAGTAATATGTGACTATAAGACTTGTTCCTATGGAAATTCTGGGATCTGGCCAACAGGGTCTGGGATTTTTAGAACCAAGCCATTTCTCAAAGAATTCGTATGAAACTCGGAATGTAGGAGTAATATGTGACTATAAGACTTGTTCCTATGGAAATTCTGGGATCTGGCCAATAGGGTCTGGGATTTTTGGAACCAAGCCATTTCTCAAGGGATTTGTATGAAACTCGGAATGTAGGACTAATGTGTGACTATAAGACTTGTTCCTATGGAAATTCTGGGATCTGGCCAATAGGGTCTGGGATTTTTGGAACCAAGCCATTTCTCAACGGATTTGCATGAAATTCGAAATGTAGGACTAATATGTGACTGTAAGGCTTGTTCCTATGGAAATTCTAGGATCTGGCCCATAGGGTCTGGGATTTTTGGAACCAAGCCATTTCTCAAGGGATTTGTATGAAACTCGGAATGTAGGAGTAATATGTGACTATAAGACTTGTTCCTATGGAAATTCTGGGATCTGGCCAACAGGGTCTGGGATTTTTAGAACCAAGCCATTTCTAAAGGGATTCGTATGAAACTCGGAATTTAGGACTAATATGTGACTATAAGACTTGTTCCTATGGAAATTCTGGGATCTGGACAATAGGGCCTAGGATTTTTGGAACCAAGCCATTTCTCAAGGGATTCGTATGAAACTCGGAAAGTAGGACTAATATGTGGCTATAAGACTTGTTCCTATGGAAATTCTGGGATCTGGCCAATAGGGTCTGGGATTTTTGGAACCAAGCCATTTCTCAAGGGATTTGTATGAAACTCGGAATGTAGGAGTAATATGTGACTATAAGACTTGTTCCTATGGAAATTCTGGGATCTGGACAATAGGGTCTGGGATTTTTGGAACCAAGCCATTTCTCAAGGGATTCGTATGAAACTCGGAATGTGGGACTAATATGTGACTATAAGACTTTTTCCTATGGAAATTCTGGGATCTGGCCAATAGGGTCTGTGATTTTTGGAACCAAGCCATTTCTCAAGGGATTTGTATGAAACTCGGAATGTGGGAGTTATATGTGACTATAAGACTTGTTCCTTTGGAAATTCTGGGATCTGGCCAATAGGGTCTGGGATTTTTGGAACCAAGCCATTTCTCAAGGGATTCGTATGAAACTCGGAAAGTAGGACTAATATGTGACTATAAGACTTGTTCCTATGGAATTTCTGGGATCTGGCAATAGGGTCTGGGATTTTTGGAACCATCCAATTCTCAAGGGATTCGTATGAAACTCGGAAAGTAGGACTAATATGTGACTATAAGACTTGTTCCTATGGAAATTCTGGGATCTGGCAATAGGGACTGGGATTTTTGGAACCAAGCCATTTCTCAAGGGATTCGTATGAAACTCGCAATGTAGGACTAATATGTGACTATAGGACTAATATGTGGCTATAAGACTTGTTCCTATGGAAATTCTGGGATCTGGCCAATAGGGTCTGGGATTTTTGGAACCAAGCCAATTCTCAAGGGATATGTATGAAACTCGGAATGTAGGAGTAATATGTGACTATAAGACTTGTTCCTATGGAAATTCTGGGATCTGGCCAATAGGGTCTGGGATTTTTGGAACCAAGCCATTTCTCAAGGGATTCGTATGAAACTCGGAATGTGGGACTAATATGTGACTATAAGACTTTTTCCTATGGAAATTCTGGGATCTGGCCAATAGGGTCTGTGATTTTTGGAACCAAGCCATTTCTCAAGGGATTTGTATGAAACTCGGAATGTGGGAGTTATATGTGACTATAAGACTTGTTCCTTTGGAAATTCTAGGGAACTAGCCAATAGGGTCTGGGATTTTTGGAACCAAGCCATTTCTCAAGGGATTCGTATGAAACTCGGAAAGTAGGACTAATATGTGACTATAAGACTTGTTCCTAAGGAAATTCTGGGATCTGGCAATAGGGTCTGGGATTTTTGGAACCAAGCCATTTCTCAAGGGATTCGTATGAAACTCGGAATGTAGGACTAATATGTGACTATAAGACTTGTTCCTAAGGAAATTCTGGGATCTGGCCAAAAAGGTCTGGGATTTTGGGAACCAAGCCATTTCTCAAGGGATTCGTATGAAACTCGGTATGTAGAACTAATATGTGACTATTAGACTTGTTCCTATGGAAATTCTGGGATCTGAACAATAGGGTCTGGGATTTTTGGAACCAAGCCATTTCTCAAGGGATTCGTATGAATCTCGGAATGTAGGACTAATATGTGACTATAAGACTTGTTCCTATAGAAATTCTGGGATCTGGCCAATAGGGTCTGGGATTTTGGAACCAAGCCATTTCTCAAGGGATTCGTATAAAACTCGGAATGTAGGACTAATATGTGACTATAAGACTTGTTCCTATGGAAATTCTGGGATCTGGCCAATAGGGTCGGGGATTTTTGGTACAAGCCATTTCTCAAGGGATTCGTATGAAACTCGGAATGTGGGAGTTATATGTGACTATAAGACTTGTTCCTTTGGAAATTCTGGGATCTGGCCAATAGGGTCTGGGATTTTTGGAACCAAGCCATTTCTCAAGGGATTCGTATGAAACTCGGAAAGTAGGACTAATATGTGACTATAAGACTTGTTCCTATGGAAATTCTGGGATCTGGCAATAGGGTCTGGGATTTTTGGAACCAAGCCAATTCTCAAGGGATTCGTATGAAACTCGGAAAGTAGGACTAATATATGACTATAAGACTTGTTCCTATGGAAATTCTGGGATCTGGCAATAGGGTCTGGGATTTTTGGAACCAAGCCATTTCTCAAGGTATTCGTATGAAACTCGGAATGTAGGACTAATATGTGACTATAGGACTAATATGTGGCTATAAGACTTGTTCCTATGGAAATTCTGGGATCTGGCCAATAGGGTCTGGGATTTTTGGAACCAAGCCAATTCTCAAGGGATTTGTATGAAACTCGGAATGTAGGAGTAATATGTGACTATAAGACTTGTTCCTATGGAAATTCTGGGATCTGGCCAATAGGGTATGGGATTTTTGGAACCAAGCCATTTCTCAAGGGATTCGTATGAAACTCGGAATGTGGGACTAATATGTGACTATAAGACTTTTTCCTATGGAAATTCTGGGATCTGGCCAATAGGGTCTGTGATTTTTGGAACCAAGCCATTTCTCAAGGGATTTGTATGAAACTCGGAATGTGGGAGTTATATGTGACTATAAGACTTGTTCCTTTGGAAATTCTGGGATCTGGCCAATAGGGTCTGGGATTTTTGGAACCAAGCCATTTCTCAAGGGATTCGTATGAAACTCGGAATGTAGGACTAATATGTGACTATAAGACTTGTTCCTATGGAAATTCTGGGATTTGGCAATAGGGTCTGGGATTTTTGGAACCAAGCCATTTCTCAAGGGGTTCGTATGAAACTCGGAAAGTAGGACTAATATGTGACTATAAGACTTGTTCCTATGGAAATTCTGGGATCTGGCAATAGGGTCTGGGATTTTTGGAACCAAGCCATTTCTCAAGGGATTCGTATGAAACTCGGAATGTAGGACTAATATGTGACTATAAGACTTGTTCCTATAGAAATTCTGGGATCTGGCCAATAGGGTCTGGGATTTTGGAACCAAGCCATTTCTCAAGGGATTCGTATAAAACTCGGAATGTAGGACTAATATGTGACTATAAGACTTGTTCCTATGGAAATTCTGGGATCTGGCCAATAGGGTCAGGGATTTTTGGTACAAGCCATTTCTCAAGGGATTCGTATGAAACTCGGAATGTAGGACTAATGTGTGACTATAAGACTTGTTCCTATGGAAATTCTGGGATCTGGCCAATAGGGTCTGGGATTTTTGGAACCAAGCCATTTCTCAAGGGATTCGCATGAAATTCGGAAAGTAGGACTAATATGTGACTGTAAGGCTTGTTCCTATGGAAATTCTAGGATCTGGCCAATAGGGTCTGGGATTTTTGGAACCAAGCCATTTCTCAAGGGATTTGTATGAAACTCGAAATGTAGGAGTAATATGTGACTATAAGACTTGTTCCTATGGAAATTCTGGGATCTGGCCAACAGGGTCTGGGATTTTTAGAACCAAGCCATTTCTCAAGGGATTCGTATGAAACTCGGAATGTAGGACTAATATGTGACTATAAGACTTGTTCCTATGGAAATTCTGGGATCTGGACAATAGGGCCTAGGATTTTTGGAACCAAGGCATTTCTTAAGGGATTCGTATGAAACTCGGAATGTAGGAGTAATATGTGACTATAAGACTTGTTCCTATGGAAATTCTGGGATCTGGCCAATAGGGTCAGGGATTTTTGGAACAAGCCATTTCTCAAGGGATTCGTATGAAACTCGGAATGTAGGAGTAATATGTGACTATAAGACTTGTTCCTATGGAAATTCTGGGATCTGGCCAATAGGGTCTGGGATTTTTAGAACCAAGCCATATCTCAAGGGATTCGTATGAAACTAGGAATGTAGGACTATGATGTTACTATAAGATTTCTTCCTAAGCAATTTCTCAAGCGATTCGTATGAAACTCGGAAAGTAGGACTAATATGTGACTATAAGACTTGTTCCTATGGAAATTCTGGGATTTGGCAATAGGGTCTGGGATTTTTGGAACCAAGCCATTTCTCAAGGGATTCGTATGAAACTCGGAATGTAGGACTAATATGTGACTATAAGACTTGTTCTTATGGAAATTCTGGGATCTGGCCAAAAGGGTGTGGGATTTTGGGAACCAAGCCATTTCTCAAGGGATTCGTATGAAACTCGGTATGTAGAACTAATATGTGACTATTAGACTTGTTCCTATGGAAATACTGGGATCTGGCCAATAGGGTCTGGGATTTTTGGAACCAAGCCATTTCTCAAGGGATTCGTATGAAACTCGGAATGTAGGACTAATATGTGACTATAAGACTTGTTCCTATAGAAATTCTGGGATCTGGCCAATAGGGTCTGGGGTTTTTGGAACCAAGCCATTTCTCAAGGGATTCGTATGAAACTCGGAATGTAGGACTAATGTGTGACTATAAGACTTGTTCCTATGGAAATTCTGGGATCTGGCCAATAGGGTCTGGGATTTTTGGAACCAAGCCATTTCTCAACGGATTCGCATGAAATTCGGAATGTAGGACTAATATGTGACTGTAAGGCTTGTTCCTATGGAAATTCTAGGATCTGGCCAATAGGGTCTGGGATTTTTGGAACCAAGCCATTTCTCAAGGGATTTGTATGAAACTCGAAATGTAGGAGTAATATGTGACTATAAGACTTGTTCCTATGGAAATTCTGGGATCTGGCCAACAGGGTCTGGGATTTTTAGAACCAAGCCATTTCTCAAGGGATTCGTATGAAACTCGGAATGTAGGACTAATATGTGACTATAAGACTTGTTCCTATGGAAATTCTGGGATCTGGACAATAGGGTCAGGGATTTTTGGAACCAAGCCATTTCTCAAGGGATTCGTATGAAACTCGGAAAGTAGGACTAATATGTGACTATAAGACTTGTTCCTATGGAAATTCTGGGATCTGGCCAATAGGGTCTGGGATTTTTGGAACCAAGCCATTTCTCAAGTGATTTGTTTGAAACTCGGAATGTAGGACTAATATGTGACTATAAGACTTGTTCCTATGGAAATTCTGGGATCTGGCAATAGGGTCTGGGATTTTTGGAACCAAGCCATTTCTCAAGGGATTCGTATGAAACTCGGAATGTAGGACTAATATGTGACTATAGGACTAATATGTGGCTATAAGACTTGTTCCTATGGAAATTCTGGGATCTGGCCAATAGGGTCTGGGATTTTTGGAACCAAGCCAATTCTCAAGGGATTTGTATGAAACTCGGAATGTAGGAGTAATATGTGACTATAAGACTTGTTCCTATGGAAATTCTGGGATCTGGCCAATAGGGTCTGGGATTTTTGGAACCAAGCCATTTCTCAAGGGATTCGTATGAAACTCGGAATGTGGGACTAATATGTGACTATAAGACTTTTTCCTATGGAAATTCTGGGATCTGGCCAATAGGGTCTGTGATTTTTGGAACCAAGCCATTTCTCAAGGGATTTGTATGAAACTCGGAATGTGGGAGTTATATGTGACTATAAGACTTGTTCCTTTGGAAATTCTGGGATCTGGCCAATAGGGTCATGGATTTTTGGAACCAAGCCATTTCTCAAGGGATTTGTTTGAAACTCGGAATGTAGGACTAATATGTGACTATAAGACTTGTTCCTATGGAAATTCTGGGATCTGGCAATAGGGTCTGGGATTTTTGGAACTAAGACATTTCTCAAGGGATTCGTATGAAAGTCGAAATGTAGGACTAATATGTGACTATAAGACTTGTTCCTATGGAAATTCTGGGATCTGGACAAAAGGGTCTGGGATTTTGGGAACCAAGCCATTTCTCAAGGGATTCGTATGAAACTCGGTATGTAGAACTAATATGTGACTATTAGACTTGTTCCTATGGAAATTCTGGGATCTGACCAATAGGGTCTGGGATTTTTGGAACCAAGCCATTTCTCAAGGGATTCGTATGAATCTCGGAATGTAGGACTAATATGTGACTATAAGACTTCTTCCTATAGAAATTCTGGGATCTGGCCAATAGGGTCTGGGATTTTGGAACCAAGCCATTTCTCAAGGGATTCGTATAAAACTCGGAATGTAGGACTAATATGTGACTATAAGACTTGTTCCTATGGAAATTCTGGGATCTGGCCAATAGGGTCAGGGATTTTTGGTACAAGCCATTTCTCAAGGGATTCGTATGAAACTCGGAATGTAGGACTAATGTGTGACTATAAGACTTGTTCCTATGGAAATTCTGGGATCTGGCCAATAGGGTCTGGGATTTTTGGAACCAAGCCATTTCTCAAGGGATTCGCATGAAATTCGGAAAGTAGGACTAATATGTGACTGTAAGGCTTGTTCCTATGGAAATTCTAGGATCTGGCCAATAGGGTCTGGGATTTTTGGAACCAAGCCATTTCTCAAGGGATTTGTATGAAACTCGGAATGTAGGAGTAATATGTGACTATAAGACTTGTTCCTATGGAAATTCTGGGATATGGCCAACAGGGTCTGGGATTTTTAGAACCAAGCCATTTCTCAAGGGATTCGTATGAAACTCGGAATGTAGGACTAATATGTGACTATAAGACTTGTTCCTATGGAAATTCTGGGATCTGGACAATAGGGCCTAGGATTTTTGGAACCAAGGCATTTCTCAAGGGATTCGTATGAAACTCGGAATGTAGGAGTAATATGTGACTATAAGACTTGTTCCTATGGAAATTCTGGGATCTGGCCAATAGGGTCAGGGATTTTTGGAACAAGCCATTTCTCAAGGGATTCGTATGAAATTCGGAATGTAGGAGTAATATGTGACTATAAGACTTGTTCCTATGGAAATTCTGGGATCTGGCCAATAGGGTCTGGGATTTTTAGAACCAAGCCATTTCTCAAGGGATTCGTATGAAACTCGGAATGTAGGACTATGATGTTACTATAAGATTTCTTCCTAAGCAATTTCTCAAGCGATTCGTATGAAACTCGGAAAGTAGGACTAATATGTGACTATAAGACTTGTTCCTAGGGAAACTCTGGGATCTGGCAATAGGGTCTGGGATTTTTGGAACCAAGCCATTTCTCAAGGGATTCGTATGAAACTCGGAATGTAGGACTAATATGTGACTATAAGACTTGTTCTTATGGAAATTCTGGGATCTGGCCAAAAGGGTGTGGGATTTTGGGAACCAAGCTATTTCTCAAGGGATTCGTATGAAACTCGGTATGTAGAACTAATATGTGACTATTAGACTTGTTCCTATGGAAATTCTGGGATCTGGCCAATAGGGTCTGGGATTTTTGGAACCAAGCCATTTCTCAAGGGATTCGTATGAAACTCGGAATGTAGGACTAATATGTGACTATAAGACTTGTTCCTATGGAAATTCTGGGATCTGGCCAATAGGGTCTGGGGTTTTTGGAACCAAGCCATTTCTCAAGGGATTCGTATGAAACTCGGAATGTAGGACTAATGTGTGACTATAAGACTTGTTCCTATGGAAATTCTGGGATCTGGCCAATAGGGTCTGGGATTTTTGGAACCAAGCCATTTCTCAACGGATTCGCATGAAATTCGGAATGTAGGACTAATATGTGACTGTAAGGCTTGTTCCTATGGAAATTCTAGGATCTGGCCCATAGGGTCTGGGATTTTTGGAACCAAGCCATTTCTCAAGGGATTTGTATGAAACTCGAAATGTAGGAGTAATATGTGACTATAAGACTTGTTCCTATGGAAATTCTGGGATCTGGCCAACAGGGTCTGGGATTTTTAGAACCAAGCCATTTCTCAAGGGATTCGTATGAAACTCGGAATGTAGGACTAATATGTGACTATAAGACTTGTTCCTATGGAAATTCTGGGATCTGGACAATAGGGCCTAGGATTTTTGGAACCAAGCCATTTCTCAAGGGATTCGTATGAAAATCGGAAAGTAGGACTAATATGTGACTATAAGACTTGTTCCTATGGAAATTCTGGGATCTGGCCAATAGGGTCTGGGATTTTTGGAACCAAGCCATTTCTCAAGGGATTTGTTTGAAACTCGGAATGTAGGAGTAATATGTGACTATAAGACTTGTTCCTATGGAAATTCTGGGATCTGGCCAATAGGGTCTGGGATTTTTGGAACCAAGCCATTTCTCAAGGGATTCGTATGAAACTCGGAATGTGGGACTAATATGTGACTATAAGACTTTTTCCTATGGAAATTCTGGGATCTGGCCAACAGGGTCTGTGATTTTTGGAACCAAGCCATTTCTCAAGGGATTTGTATGAAACTCGGAATGTGGGAGTTATATGTGACTATAAGACTTGTTCCTTTGGAAATTCTGGGATCTGGCCAATAGGGTCTGGGATTTTTGGAACCAAGCCATTTCTCAAGGGATTTGTATGAAACTCGGAAAGTAGGACTAATATGTGACTATAAGACTTGTTCCTATGGAAATTCTGGGATCTGGCAATAGGGTCTGGGATTTTGGAACAAAGCCATTTCTCAGGGGATTCGTATGAAACTCGGAATGTAGGACTAATATGTGACTATAAGACTTGTTCCTATGGAAATTCTGGGATCTGGCCAAAAAGGTCTGGGATTTTGGGAACCAAGCCATTTCTCAAGGGATTCGTATGAAACTCGGTATGTAGAACTAATATGTGACTATTAGACTTGTTCCTATGGAAATTCTGGGATCTGGCCAATAGGGTCTGGGATTTTTGGAACCAAGCCATTTCTCAAGGGATTCGTATGAAACTCGGAATGTAGGACTAATATGTGACTATAAGACTTGTTCCTATGGAAATTCTGGGATCTGGCCAATAGGGTCTGGGATTTTTGGAACCAAGCCATTTCTCAAGGGATTCGTATAAAACTCGGAATGTAGGACTAATATGTGACTATAAGACTTGTTCCTATGGAAATTCTGGGATCTGGCCAATAGGGTCAGGGATTTTTGGAACAAGCCATTTCTCAAGGGATTCGTATGAAACTCGGAATGTAGGACTAATGTGTGACTATAAGACTTGTTCCTATGGAAATTCTGGGATCTGGCCAATAGGGTCTGGGATTTTTGGAACCAAGACATTTCTCAAGGGATTCGCATGAAATTCGGAAAGTAGGACTAATATGTTACTGTAAGGCTTGTTCCTATGGAAATTCTAGGATCTGGCCAATAGGGTCTGGGATTTTTGGAACCAAGCCATTTCTCAAGGGATTTGTATGAAACTCGGAAGGTAGGAGTAATATGTGACTATAAGACTTGTTCCTATGGAAATTCTGGGATCTGGCCAACAGGGTCTGGGATTTTTAGAACCAAGCCATTTCTCAAGGGATTCGTATGAAACTCGGAATGTAGGAGTAATATGTGACTATAAGACTTGTTCCTATGGAAATTCTGGGATCTGGACAATAGGGCCTAGGATTTTTGGAACCAAGCCATTTCTAAAGGGATCCGTATGAAACTCGGAAAGTAGGACTAATATATGACTATAAGACTTGTTCCTATGGAAATTCTGGGATCTGGCCAATAGGGTCTGGGATTTTTGGAACCAAGCCATTTCTCAAGGGATTTGTATGAAACTCGGAATGTAGGAGTAATATGTGACTATAAGACTTGTTCCTATGGAAATTCTGGGATCTGGCCAATAGGGTCTGGGATTTTTGGAACCAAGCCATTCTCAAGGGATTCGTATGAAACTCGGAATGTAGGACTAATATGTGACTATAAGACTTGTTCCTATGGAAATTCTGGGATCTGGCCAATAGGGTCAGAGATTTTTGGAACAAGCCATTTCTCAAGGGATTCGTATGAAACTCGGAATGTAGGAGTAATATGTGACTATAAGACTTGTTCCTATGGAAATTCTGGGATCTGGCCAATAGGGTCTCGGATTTTTAGAACCAAGCCATTTCTCAAGGGATTCGTATGACACTCGGAATGTATGACTAAGATGTGACTATAAGATTTCTTCCTATATAAATTCTGGAATATGATCATTATTGTCTGGAATTTCTGGAACAAAGCAATTTCTCAAGCGATTCGTATGAAACTCGGAATGTAGGACTAATATGTGACTATAAGACTTGTTCCTATGGAAATTCTGGGATCTGGCCAATAGAGTCTGGGATTTTTGGAACCAAGCCATTTCTCAAGGGATTTGTATGAAACTCGAAATGTAGGAGTAATATGTGACTATAAGACTTGTTCCTATGGAAATTCTGGGATCTGGCCAATAGGGTCTGGGATTTTTGGAACCAAGCCATTTCTCAAGGGATTCGTATGGAACTCGGAATGTGGACTAAGATGTGACTATAAGATTTCTTCCTATGGAAATTCTGGGATCTGGACAATAGGGCCTAGGATTTTTGGAACCAAGCCATTTCTCAAGGGATTCGTATGAAACTCGTAATGTAGGAGTAATATGTGACTATAAGACTTGTTCCTATGGAAATTCTGGGATCTGGCCAACAGGGTCTGGGATTTTTAGAACCAAGCCATTTCTCAAGGGATTCGTATGAAACTCGGAATGTAGGAGTAATATGTGACTATAAGACTTGTTCATATGGAAATTCTGGGATCTGGCCAATAGGGTCTGGGATTTTTAGAACCAAGCCATTTCTCAAGGGATTCGTATGAAACTCGGAATGTAGGACTAAGATATGACTATAAGATTTCTTCCTAAGCAATTTCTCAAGCGATTCGTATGAAACTCGGAATGTAGGAGTAATATGTGACTATAAGACTTGTTCCTATGGAAATTCTGGGATCTGGCCAATAGGGTCTGGGGTTTTTGGAACCAAGCCATTTCTCAAGGGATTCGTATGAAACTCGGAATGTAGGACTAATGTGTGACTATAAGACTTGTTCCTATGGAAATTCTGGGATCTGGCCAATAGGGTCTGGGATTTTTGGAACCAAGCCATTTCTCAAGGGATTTGTATGAAACTCGGAATGTGGGAGTTATATGTGACTATAAGACTTGTTCCTTTGGAAATTCTGGGATCTGGCCAATAGGGTCTTGGATTTTTGGAACCAAGCCATTTCTCAAGGGATTTGTTTGAAACTCGGAATGTAGGACTAATATGTGACTATAAGACTTGTTCCTATGGAAATTCTGGGATCTGGCAATAGGGTCTGGGATTTTTGGAACCAAGACATTTCTCAAGGGATTCGTATGAAAGTCGAAATGTAGGACTAATATGTGACTATAAGACTTGTTCCTATGGAAATTCTGGGATCTGGACAAAAGGGTCTGGGATTTTGGGAACCAAGCCATTTCTCAAGGGATTCGTATGAAACTCGGTATGTAGAACTAATATGTGACTATTAGACTTGTTCCTATGGAAATTCTGGGATCTGACCAATAGGGTCTGGGATTTTTGGAACCAAGCCATTTCTCAAGGGATTCGTATGAATCTCGGAATGAAGGACTAATATGTGACTATAAGACTTCTTCCTATAGAAATTCTGGGATCTGGCCAATAGGGTCTGGGATTTTGGAACCAAGCCATTTCTCAAGGGATTCGTATAAAACTCGGAATGTAGGACTAATATGTGACTATAAGACTTGTTCCTATGGAAATTCTGGGATCTGGCCAATAGGGTCAGGGATTTTTGGTACAAGCCATTTCTCAAGGGATTAGTATGAAACTCGGAATGTAGGACTAATGTGTGACTATAAGACTTGTTCCTATGGAAATTCTGGGATCTGGCCAATAGGGTCTGGGATTTTTGAACCAAGCCATTTCTCAAGGGATTCGCATGAAATTCGGAAAGTAGGACTAATATGTGACTGTAAGGCTTGTTCCTATGGAAATTCTAGGATCTGGCCAATAGGGTCTGGGATTTTTGGAACCAAGCCTTTCTCAAGGGATTTGTATGAAACTCGGAATGTAGGAGTAATATGTGACTATAAGACTTGTTCCTATGGAAATTCTGGGATATGGCCAACAGGGTCTGGGATTTTTAGAACCAAGCCATTTCTCAAGGGATTCGTATGAAACTCGGAATGTAGGACTAATATGTGACTATAAGACTTGTTCCTATGGAAATTCTGGGATCTGGACAATAGGGCCTAGGATTTTTGGAACCAAGGCATTTCTCAAGGGATTCGTATGAAACTCGGAATGTAGGAGTAATATGTGACTATAGGACTTGTTCCTATGGAAATTCTGGGATCTGGCCAATAGGGTCAGGGATTTTTGGAACAAGCCATTTCTCAAGGGATTCGTATGAAATTCGGAATGTAGGAGTAATATGTGACTATAAGACTTGTTCCTATGGAAATTCTGGGATCTGGCCAATAGGGTCTGGGATTTTTAGAACCAAGCCATTTCTCAAGGGATTCGTATGAAACTCGGAATGTAGGACTATGATGTTACTATAAGATTTCTTCCTAAGCAATTTCTCAAGCGATTCGTATGAAACTCGGAAAGTAGGACTAATATGTGACTATAAGACTTGTTCCTATGGAAATTCTGGGATCTGGCAATAGGGTCTGGGATTTTTGGAACCAAGCCATTTCTCAAGGGATTCGTATGAAACTCGGAATGTAGGACTAATATGTGACTATAAGACTTGTTCTTATGGAAATTCTGGGATCTGGCCAAAAGGGTGTGGGATTTTGGGAACCAAGCTATTTCTCAAGGGGTTCGTATGAAACTCGGTATGTAGAACTAATATGTGACTATTAGACTTGTTCCTATGGAAATTCTGGGATCTGGCCAATAGGGTCTGGGATTTTTGGAACCAAGCCATTTCTCAAGGGATTCGTATGAAACTCGGAATTTAGGACTAATATGTGACTATAAGACTTGTTCCTATGGAAATTCTGGGATCTGGCCAATAGGGTCTGGGGTTTTTGGAACCAAGCCATTTCTCAAGGGATTCGTATGAAACTCGGAATGTAGGACTAATGTGTGACTATAAGACTTGTTCCTATGGAAATTCTGGGATCTGGCCAATAGGGTCTGGGATTTTTGGAACCAAGCCATTTCTCAACGGATTCGCATGAAATTCGGAATGTAGGACTAATATGTGACTGTAAGGCTTGTTCCTATGGAAATTCTAGGATCTGGCCCATAGGGTCTGGGATTTTTGGAACCAAGCCATTTCTCAAGGGATTTGTATGAAACTCGAAATGTAGGAGTAATATGTGACTATAAGACTTGTTCCTATGGAAATTCTGGGATCTGGCCAACAGGGTCTGGGATTTTTAGAACCAAGCCATTTCTCAAGGGATTCGTATGAAACTCGGAATGTAGGACTAATATGTGACTATAAGACTTGTTCCTATGGAAATTCTGGGATCTGGACAATAGGGCCTAGGATTTTTGGAACCAAGCCATTTCTTAAGGGATTCGTATGAAAATCGGAAAGTAGGACTAATATGTGACTATAAGACTTGTTCCTATGGAAATTCTGGGATCTGGCCAATAGGGTCTGGGATTTTTGGAACCAAGCCATTTCTCAAGGGATTTGTTTGAAACTCGGAATGTAGGAGTAATATGTGACTATAAGACTTGTTCCTATGGAAATTCTGGGATCTGGCCAATAGGGTCTGGGATTTTTGGAACCAAGCCATTTCTCAAGGGATTCGTATGAAACTCGGAATGTGGGACTAATATGTGACTATAAGACTTTTTCCTATGGAAATTCTGGGATCTGGCCAATAGGGTCTGTGATTTTTGGAACCAAGCCATTTCTCAAGGGATTTGTATGAAACTCGGAATGTGGGAGTTATATGTGACTATAAGACTTGTTCCTTTGGAAATTCTGGGATCTGGCCAATAGGGTCTGGGATTTTTGGAACCAAGCCATTTCTCAAGGGATTTGTATGAAACTCGGAAAGTAGGACTAATATGTGACTATAAGACTTGTTCCTATGGAAATTCTGGGATCTGGCAATAGGGTCTGGGATTTTGGAACAAAGCCATTTCTCAGGGGATTCGTATGAAACTCGGAATGTAGGACTAATATGTGACTATAAGACTTGTTCCTATGGAAATTCTGGGATCTGGCAAAAAAGGTCTGGGATTTTGGGAACCAAGCCATTTCTCAAGGGATTCGTATGAAACTCGGTATGTAGAACTAATATGTGACTATTAGACTTGTTTCTATGGAAATTCTGGGATCTGGCCAATAGGGTCTGGGATTTTTGGAACCAAGCCATTTCTCAAGGGATTCGTATGAAACTCGGAATGTAGGACTAATATGTGACTATAAGACTTGTTCCTATGGAAATTCTGGGATCTGGCCAATAGGGTCTGGGATTTTTGGAACCAAGCCATTTCTCAAGGGATTCGTATAAAACTCGGAATGTAGGACTAATATGTGACTATAAGACTTGTTCCTATGGAAATTCTGGGATCTGGCCAATAGGGTCAGGGATTTTTGGAACAAGCCATTTCTCAAGGGATTCGTATGAAACTCGGAATGTAGGACTAATGTGTGACTATAAGACTTGTTCCTATGGAAATTCTGGGATCTGGCCAATAGGGTCTGGGATTTTTGGAACCAAGACATTTCTCAAGGGATTCGCATGAAATTCGGAAAGTAGGACTAATATGTTACTGTAAGGCTTGTTCCTATGGAAATTCTAGGATCTGGCCAATAGGGTCTGGGATTTTTGGAACCAAGCCATTTCTCAAGGGATTTGTATGAAACTCGGAAGGTAGGAGTAATATGTGACTATAAGACTTGTTCCTATGGAAATTCTGGGATCTGGCCAACAGGGTCTGGGATTTTTAGAACCAAGCCATTTCTCAAGGGATTCGTATGAAACTCGGAATGTAGGACTAATATGTGACTATAAGACTTGTTCCTATGGAAATTCTGGGATCTGGACAATAGGGCCTAGGATTTTTGGAACCAAGCCATTTCTAAAGGGATTCGTTTGAAACTCGGAAAGTAGGACTAATATATGACTATAAGACTTGTTCCTATGGAAATTCTGGGATCTGGCCAATAGGGTCTGGGATTTTTGGAACCAAGCCATTTCTCAAGGGATTTGTATGAAACTCGGAATGTAGGAGTAATATGTGACTATAAGACTTGTTCCTATGGAAATTCTGGGATCTGGCCAATAGGGTCTGGGATTTTTGGAACCAAGCCATTCTCAAGGGATTCGTATGAAACTCGGAATGTAGGACTAATATGTGACTATAAGACTTGTTCCTATGGAAATTCTGGGATCTGGCCAATAGGGTCAGAGATTTTTGGAACAAGCCATTTCTCAAGGGATTCGTATGAAACTCGGAATGTAGGAGTAATATGTGACTATAAGACTTGTTCCTATGGAAATTCTGGGATCTGGCCAATAGGGTCTGGGATTTTTAGAACCAAGCCATTTCTCAAGGGATTCGTATGACACTCGGAATGTATGACTAAGATGTGACTATAAGATTTCTTCCTATATAAATTCTGGAATATGATCATTATTGTCTGGAATTTCTGGAACAAAGCAATTTCTCAAGCGATTCGTATGAAACTCGGAATGTAGGACTAATATGTGACTATAAGACTTGTTCCTATGGAAATTCTGGGATCTGGCCAATAGGGTCTGGGATTTTTGGAACCAAGCCATTTCTCAAGGGATTTGTATGAAACCCGAAATGTAGGAGTAATATGTGACTATAAGACTTGTTCCTATGGAAATTCTGGGATCTGGCCAATAGGGTCTGGGATTTTTGGAACCAAGCCATTTCTCAAGGGATTCGTATGGAACTCGGAATGTGGACTAAGATGTGACTATAAGATTTCTTCCTATGGAAATTCTGGGATCTGGACAATAGGGCCTAGGATTTTTGGAACCAAGCCATTTCTCAAGGGATTCGTATGAAACTCGTAATGTAGGAGTAATATGTGACTATAAGACTTGTTCCTATGGAAATTCTGGGATCTGGCCAACAGGGTCTGGGATTTTTAGAACCAAGCCATTTCTCAAGGGATTCGTATGAAACTCGGAATGTAGGAGTAATATGTGACTATAAGACTTGTTCATATGGAAATTCTGGGATCTGGCCAATAGGGTCTGGGATTTTTAGAACCAAGCCATTTCTCAAGGGATTCGTATGAAACTCGGAATGTAGGACTAAGATATGACTATAAGATTTCTTCCTAAGCAATTTCTCAAGCGATTCGTATGAAACTCGGAATGTAGGAGTAATATGTGACTATAAGACTTGTTCCTATGGAAATTCTGGGATCTGGCGATTGGGTCTGGGATTTTTGAACCAAGCCATTTCTCAGGGGATTCGTATGAAACTCGGAATGTAGGACTAATATGTGACTATAAGACTTGTTCCTATGGAAATTCTGGGATCTGGCCAAAAGGGTCTGGGATTTTGGGAACCAAGCCATTTCTCAAGGGATTCGTATGAAACTCGGTATGTAGAACTAATATGTGACTATTAGACTTGTTCCTATGGAAATTCTGGGATCTGGCCAATAGGGTCTGGGATTTTTGGAACCAAGCCATTTCTCAAGGGATTCGTATGAAACTCGGAATGAAGGACTAATATGTGACTATAAGACTTGTTCCTAAGGAAATTCTGGGATCTGGCCAATAGGGTCTGGGATTTTTGGAACCAAGCCATTTCTCAAGGGATTCGTATGAAACTCGGAATGTAGGACTAATGTGTGACTATAAGACTTGTTTCTATGGAAATTCT
Source organism: Nephrocerus scutellatus (assembly GCA_947095585.1). Taxonomy (NCBI): domain Eukaryota; kingdom Metazoa; phylum Arthropoda; class Insecta; order Diptera; family Pipunculidae; genus Nephrocerus; species Nephrocerus scutellatus. The sequence goes on from OX352763.1 coordinate 74,601,090, forward strand.
GGGATCTGGCCAATAGGGTCTGGGATTTTTGGAACCAAGCCATTTCTCAACGGATTCGCATGAAATTCGGAATGTAGGACTAATATGTGACTGTAAGGCTTGTTCCTATGGAAATTCTAGGATCTGGCCCATAGGGTCTGGGATTTTTGGAACCAAGCCATTTCTCAAGGGATTTGTATGAAACTCGGAATGTAGGAGTAATATGTGACTATAAGACTTGTTCCTATGGAAATTCTGGGATCTGGCCAACAGGGTCTGGGATTTTTAGAACCAAGCCATTTCTCAAGGGAATCGTATGAAACTCGGAATGTAGGAGTAATATGTGACTATAAGACTTGCTCCTATGGAAATTCTGGGATCTGGCCAATAGGGTCTAGGATTTTTAGAACCAAGCCATTTCTCAAGGGATTCGTATGAAACTCGGAATGTAGGACTAAGATGTGACTATAAGACTTCTTCCTAAGCAATTTCTCAAGCGATTCGTATGAAACTCGGAAAGTAGGACTAATATGTGACTATAAGACTTGTTCCTATGGAAATTCTGGGATCTGGCAATTGGGTCTGGGATTTTTGGAACCAAGCCATTTCTCAAGGGATTCGTATGAAACTCGGAATGTAGGACTAATATGTGATTATAAGACTTGTTCCTATGGTAATTCTGGGATCTGGCCAAAAGGGTCTGGGATTTTGGGAACCAAGCCATTTCTCAAGGGATTCGTATGAAACTCGGAATGTAGGACTAATATGTGACTATAAGACTTGTTCCTATGGAAATTCTGGGATCTGGCCAATAGGGTCTGGGATTTTTGGAACCAAGCCATTTCTCAAGGGATTTGTATGAAACTCGGAATGTAGGACTAATGTGTGACTATAAGACTTGTTCCTATGGAAATTCTGGGATCTGGCCAATAGGGTCTGGGATTTTTGTAACCAAGCCATTTCTCAACGGATTTGCATGAAATTCGGAATGTAGGACTAATATGTGACTGTAAGGCTTGTTCCTATGGAAATTCTAGGATCTGGCCCATAGGGTCTGGGATTTTTGGAACCAAGCCATTTCTCAAGGGATTTGTATGAAACTCGGAATGTAGGAGTAATATGTGACTATAAGACTTGTTTCTATGGAAATTCTGGGATCTGGCCAACAGGGTCTGGGATTTTTAGAACCAAGCCATTTCTCAAGGGATTCGTATGAAACTCGGAATGTAGGACTAATATGTGACTATAAGACTTGTTCCTATGGAAATTCAGGGATCTGGACAATAAGGCCTAGGATTTTTGGAACCAAGACATTTCTCAAGGAATACGTATGAAACTCGGAAAGTAGGACTAATATGTGGCTATAAGACTTGTTCCTATGGAAATTCTGGGATCTGGCCAATAGGGTCTGGGATTTTTGGAACCAAGCCATTTCTCAAGGGATTTGTATGAAACTCGGAATGTAGGAGTAATATGTGATTATAAGACTTGTTCCTATGGAAATTCTGGGATCTGGCCAATAGGGTCTGGGATTTTTGGAACCAAGCCATTTCTCAAGGGATTCGTATGAAACTCGGAATGTGGGACTAATATGTGACTATAAGACTTTTTCCTTGGAAATTCTGGGATCTGGCCAATAGGGTCTGTGATTTTTGGAACCAAGCCATTTCTCAAGGGATTTGTATGAAACTCGGAATGTGGAAGTTATATGTGACTATAAGACTTGTACCTTTGGAAATTCTGGGATCTGGCCAATAGGGTCTGGGATTTTTGGAACCAAGCCATTTCTCAAGGGATTCGTATGAAACTCGGAAAGTAGGACTAATATGTGACTATAAGACTTGTTCCTATGGAAATTCTGGGATCTGGCAATAGGATCTGGGATTTTGGGAACCAAGCCATTTCTCAAGGGATTCGTATGAAACTCGGAAAGTAGGACTAATATGTGACTATAAGACTTGTTCCTATGGAAATTCTGGGATCTGGCAATAGGGTCTGGGATTTTTGGAACCAAGCCATTTCTCAAGGGATTTGTATGAAACTCGGAATGTAGGACTAATGTGTGACTATAAGACTTGTTCCTATGGAAATTCTGGGATCTGGCCAAAAGGGTCTGGGATTTTGGGAACCAAGCCATTTCTCAAGGGATTCGTATGAAACTCGGTATGTAGAACTAATATGTGACTATTACACTTGTTCCTATGGAAATTCTAGGATCTGGCCCATAGGGTCTGGGATTTTTGGAACCAAGCCATTTCTCAAGGGATTCGTATGAATCTCGGAATGTAGGACTAATATGTGACTATAAGACTTGTTCCTATAGAAATTCTGGGATCTGACCAATAGGGTCTGGGATTTTGGAACCAAGCCATTTCTCAAGGGATTCGTATGAAACTCGGAATGTAGGACTAATATGTGACTATAAGACTTGTTCCTATGGAAATTCAGGGATCTGGACAATAAGGCCTAGGATTTTTGGAACCAAGACATTTCTCAAGGAATACGTATGAAACTCGGAAAGTAGGACTAATATGTGGCTATAAGACTTGTTCCTATGGAAATTCTGGGATCTGGCCAATAGGGTCTGGGATTTTTGGAACCAAGCCATTTCTCAAGGGATTTGTATGAAACTCGGAATGTAGGAGTAATATGTGATTATAAGACTTGTTCCTATGGAAATTCTGGGATCTGGCCAATAGGGTCTGGGATTTTTGGAACCAAGCCATTTCTCAAGGGATTCGTATGAAACTCGGAATGTGGGACTAATATGTGACTATAAGACTTTTTCCTTGGAAATTCTGGGATCTGGCCAATAGGGTCTGTGATTTTTGGAACCAAGCCATTTCTCAAGGGATTTGTATGAAACTCGGAATGTGGAAGTTATATGTGACTATAAGACTTGTACCTTTGGAAATTCTGGGATCTGGCCAATAGGGTCTGGGATTTTTGGAACCAAGCCATTTCTCAAGGGATTCGTATGAAACTCGGAAAGTAGGACTAATATGTGACTATAAGACTTGTTCCTATGGAAATTCTGGGATCTGGCAATAGGATCTGGGATTTTTGGAACCAAGCCATTTCTCAAGGGATTCGTATGAAACTCGGAAAGTAGGACTAATATGTGACTATAAGACTTGTTCCTATGGAAATTCTGGGATCTGGCAATAGGGTCTGGGATTTTTGGAACCAAGCCATTTCTCAAGGGATTCGTATGAAACTCGGAATGTTGGACTAATATGTGACTATAAGACTTGTTCCTATGGAAATTCTGGGATCTGGCCAAAAGGGTCTGGGATTTTGGGAACCAAGCCATTTCTCAAGGGATTCGTATGAAACTCGGTATGTAGAACTAATATGTGACTATTAGACTTGTTCCTATGGAAATTCTAGGATCTGGCCAATAGGGTCTGGGATTTTTGGAACCAAGCCATTTCTCAAGGGATTCGTATGAATCTCGGAATGTAGGACTAATATGTGACTATAAGACTTGTTCCTATAGAAATTCTGGGATCTGACCAATAGGGTCTGGGATTTTGGAACAAGCCATTTCTCAAGGGATTCGTATGAAACTCGGAATGTAGGACTAATGTGTGTTTATAAGACTTGTTCCTATGGAAATTCTGGGATCTGGCCAATAGGGTCTGGGATTTTTGGAACCAAGCCATTTCTCAAGGGATTCGCATGAAACTCGGAATGTAGGAGTAATATGTGACTATAAGACTTGTTCCTATGGAAATTCTGGGATCTGGCCAATAGGGTCTGGGATTTTTGGAACCAAGCCATTTCTCAAGGGATTCGCATGAAACTCGGAATGTAGGAGTAATATGTGACTATAAGACTTGTTCCTATGGAAACTCTGGGATCTGGCCAACAGGGTCTGGGATTTTTAGAACCAAGCCATTTCTCAAGGGATTCGTATGAAACTCGGAATGTAGGACTAATATGAGACTATAAGACTTGTTCTTATGGAAATTCTGGGATCTGGACAATAGGGCCTAGGATTTTTGGAACCAAGGCATTTCTCAAGGGATTCGTATGAAACTCGGAATGTAGGAGTAATATGTGACTATAAGACTTGTTCCTATGGAAATTCTGGGATCTGGCCAATAGGGTCAGGGATTTTTGGAACAAGCCATTTCTCAAGGGATTCGTATGAAACTCGGAATGTAGGAGTAATATGTGACTATAAGACTTGTTCCTATGGAAATTCTGGGATCTGGCCAATAGGGTCTGGGATTTTTAGAACCAAGCCATTTCTCAAGGGATTCGTATGAAACTCGGAATGTAGGACTAAGATGTTACTATAAGATTTATTCCTAAGCAATTTCTCAAGCGATTCGTATGAAACTCGGAAAGTAGGACTAATATGTGACTATAAGACTTGTTCCTATGGAAATTCTGGGATCTGGCAATAGGGTCTGGGATTTTTGGAACCAAGCCATTTCTCAAGGGATTCGTATGAAACTCGGAATGTAGGACTAATATGTGACTATAAGACTTGTTCCTATGGAAATTCTGGGATCTGGCCAAAAGGGTCTGGGATTTTGGGAACCAAGCCATTTCTCAAGGGATTCGTATGAAACTCGGTATGTAGAATTAATATGTGACTATTAGACTTGTTCCTATGGAAATTCTGGGATCTGGCCAATAGGGTCTGGGATTTTTGGAACCAAGCCATTTCTCAAGGGATTCGTATGAAACTCGGAATGTAGGACTAATATGTGACTATAAGACTTGTTCCTATGGAAATTCTGGGATCTGGCCAATAGGGTCTGGGATTTTTTGAACCAAGCCATTTCTCAAGGGATTCGTATGAAACTCGGAATGTAGGACTAATGTGTGACCATAAGACTTGTTCCTATGAAAATTCTGGGATCTGGCCAATAGGGTCTGGGATTTTTGGAACCAAGCCATTTCTCAACGGATTCGCATGAAATTCGGAATGTGGGACTAATATGTGACTGTAAGGCTTGTTCCTATGGAAATTCTAGGATCTGGCCCATAGGGTCTGGGATTTTTGGAACCAAGCCATTTCTCAAGGGATTTGTATGAAACTCGGAATGTAGGAGTAATATGTGACTATAAGACTTGTTCCTATGGAAATTCTGGGATCTGGCCAACAGGGTCTGGGATTTTTAGAACCAAGCCATTTCTCAAGGGATTCGTATGAAACTCGGAATGTAGGAGTAATATGTGACTATAAGACTTGTTCCTATGGAAATTCTGGGATCTGGCCAATAGGGTCTAGGATTTTTAGAACCAAGCCATTTCTCAAGGGTTTCGTATGAAACTCGGAATGTAGGACTAATATGTGTCTATAAGACTTGTTCCTATGGAAATTCTGGGATCTGGACAATAGGGCCTAGGATTTTTGGAACCAAGCCATTTCTCAAGGGATTCGTATGAAACTCGGAAAGTAGGACTAATATGTGACTATAAGACTTGTTCCTATGGAAATTCTGGGATCTGGCCAATAGGGTCTGGGATTTTTGGAACCAAGCCATTTCTCAAGGGATTCGTATGAAACTCGGAATGTGGGACTAATATGTGACTATAAGACTTGTTCCTATGGAAATTCTGGGATCTGGCCAATAGGGGCTGGGATTTTTGGAACCAAGCCATTTCTCAAGGGATTCGCATGAAATTCGGAAAGTAGGAGTAATATGTGACTATAAGACTTGTTCCTATGGAAATTCTGGGATCTGGCCAACAGGGTCTGGGATTTTTAGAACCAAGCCATTTCTCAAGGGATTCGTATGAAACTCGGAATGTAGGACTAATATGTGACTATAAGACTGGTTCCTATGGAAATTCTGGGATCTGGACAATAGGGCCTAGGATTTTTGGAACCAAGCCATTTCTCAAGGGATTAGTATGAAACTCGGAATGTAGGAGTAATATGTGACTATAAGACTTGTTCCTATGGAAATTCTAGGATCTGGCCAATAGGGTCAGGGATTTTTGGAACAAGCCATTTCTCAAGGGATTCGTATGAAACTCGGAATGTAGGAGTAATAAGTGACTATAAGACTTGTTCCTATGGAAATTCTGGGATCTGGCCAATAGGGTCTGGGATTTTTAGAACCAAGCCATTTCTCAAGGGATTCGTATGAAACTCGGAATGTAGGACTAAGATGTGACTATAAGATTTCTTCCTAAGCAATTTCTCAAGCGATTCGTATGAAACTCGGAAAGTAGGACTAATATGTGACTATAAGACTTGTTCCTATGGAAATTCTGGGATCTGGCAATTGGGTCTGGGATTTTTGGAACCAAGCCATTTCTCAAGGGATTCGTATGAAACTCGGAATGTAGAACTAATATGTGACTATAAGACTTGTTCCTATGGAAATTCTGGGATCTGGCCAAAAGGGTCTGGGATTTTGGGAAACAAGCCATTTCTCAAAGGATTCGTATGAAACTCGGTATGTAGAACTAATATGTGACTATTAGACTTGTTCCTATCGAAATTCTGGGATCTGGCCAATAGGGTCTGGGATTTTTGGAACCAAGCCATTTCTCAAGGGATTTGTATGAAACTCGGAATGTAGGAGTAATATGTGACTATAAGACTTGTTCCTATGGAAATTCTGGGATCTGGCCAATAGGGTCTGGGATTTTTGGAACCAAGCCATTTCTCAACGGATTTGTATGAAACTCGGAATATGGGAGTTATATGTGACTATAAGACTTGTTCCTTTGGAAATTCTGGGATCTGGCCAATAGGGTCTGGGATTTTTGGAACCAAGCCGTTTCTCAAGGGATTCGTATGAAACTCGGAAAGTAGGACTAATATGTGACTATAAGACTTGTTCCTATGGAAATTCTGGGATCTGGCAACAGGGTCCGGGATTTTTGGAACCAAGCCATTTCTCAAGGGATTCGTATGAAACTCGGAATGTAGGACTAATATGTGACTATAAGACTTGTTCCTATGGAAATTCTGGGATCTGGCCAATAGGGTCTGGGATTTTTGGAACAAGCCATTTCTCAAGGGATTCGTATGAAATTCGGAATGTAGGACTAATGTGTGACTATAAGACTTGTTCCTATGGAAATTCTGGGATCTGGCCAATAGGGTCTGGGATTTTTGGAACCAAGCCATTTCTCAAGGGATTCGCATGAAATTCGGAAAGTAGGACTAATATGTGACTGTAAGGCTTGTTCCTATGGAAATTCTGGGATCTGGCCAATAGGGTCAGGGATTTTTGGAACAAGCCATTTCTCAAGGGATTCGTATGAAACTCGGAATGAAGGAGTAATATGTGACTATAAGACTTGTTCCTATGGAAATTCTGGGATCTGGCCAATAGGGTCTGGGATTTTTAGAACCAAGCCATTTCTCAAGGGATTCGTATGAAACTCGGAATGTAGGACTAAGATGTGACTATAAGACTTGTTCCTATGGAAATTCTGGGATCTGGCCAATAGGGTCTGGGATTTTGGGAACCAAGCCATTTCTCAAGGGATTCGTATGAAACTCGGTATGTAGAACTAATATGTGACTATTAGACTTGTTCCTATGGAAATTCTAGGATCTGGCCAATAGGGTCTGGGATTTTTGGAACCAAGCCATTTCTCAAGGGATTCGTATGAAACTCGGAATGTAGGACTAATATGTGACTATAAGACTTGTTCCTATGGAAATTCTGGGATCTGGCCAAAAGGGTCTGGGATTTTGGGAACCAAGCCATTTCTCAAGGGATTCGTATGAAACTCGGTATGTAGAACTAATATGTGACTATTAGACTTGTTCCTATGGAAATTCTGGGATCTGGCCAATAGGGTCTGGGATTTTTGGAACCAAGACATTTCTCAAGGGATTCGTATGAAACTCGGAATGTAGGACTAATATGTGACTCTAAGACTTGTTCCTATGGAAATTCTGGGATCTGGCCAATAGGGTCTGGGATTTTTGGAACCAAGCCATTTCTCAAGGGATTCGTATGAAACTCGGAATGTAGGACTAATGTGTGACTATAAGACTTGTTCCTATGGAAATTCTGGGATCTGGCCAAAAGGGTCTGGGATTTTGGGAACCATGCCATTTCTCAAGGGATTCGTATGAAACTCGGTATGTAGAACTAATATGTGACTATTAGACTTGTTCCTATGGAAATTCTGGGATCTGGCCAATAGGGTCTGGGATTTTTGGAACCAAGCCATTTCTCAAGGGATTCGTATGAAACTCGGAATGTAGGACTAATGTGTGACTATAAGACTTGTTCCTATGGAAATTCTGGGATCTTACCAATAGGGTCTGGGATTTTTGGAACCAAGCCCTTTCTCAACGGATTCGCATGAAATTCGGAATGTAGGACTAATATGTGACTGTAAGGCTTGTTCCTATGGAAATTCTAGGATCTGGCCCATAGGGTAGGGATTTTTGGAACCAAGCCATTTCTCGAGGGATTTGTATGAAACTCGGAATGTAGGAGTAATATGTGACTATAAGACTTGTTCCTATGGAAATTCTGGGATCTGCCCAACAGGGTCTGGGATTTTGGGAACCAAGCCATTTATCAAGGGATTCGTATGAAACTCGGTATGTAGAATTAATATGTGACTATTAGACTTGTTCCTATGGAAATTCTGGGATCTGGCCAATAGGGTCTGGGATTTTTGGAACCAAGCCATTTCTCAAGGGATTCGAATGAAACTCGGAATGTAGGACTAATATGTGACTATAAGACTTGTTCCTATGGAAATTCTGGGATCTGGCCAATAGGGTCTGGGATTTTTGGAACCAAGCCATTTCTCAAGGGATTCGTATGAAACTCGGAATGTAGGACTAATATGTGACTATAAGACTTGTTCCTATGGAAATTCTGGGATCTGGCCAAAAGGGTCTGGGATTTTGGGAACCAAGCCATTTCTCAAGGGATTCGTATGAAACTCGGAATGTAGGACTAATATGTGACTATAAGACTTGTTCCTATGGAAATTCTGGGATCTGGCCAAAAGGGTCTGGGATTTTGGGAACCAAGCCATTTCTCAAGGGATTCGTATGAAACTCGGAATGTAGGACTAATATGTGACTATAGGACTTGTTCCTATGGAAATTCTGGGATCTGGCCAAAAGGGTCTGGGATTTTGGGAACCAAGCCATTTCTCAAGGGATTCGTATGAAACTCGGTATGTAGAACTAATATGTGACTATTAGACTTGTTCCTATGGAAATTCTGGGATCTGGCCAATAGGGTCTGGGATTTTTGGAACCAAGCCATTTCTCAAGGGATTCGTATGAAACTCGGAATGTAGGACTAATATGTGACTATAAGACTTGTTCCTATGGAAATTCTGGGATCTGGCCAATAGGGTCTGGGATTTTTGGAACCAAGCCATTTCTCAAGGGATTCGTATGAAACTCGGAATGTAGGACTAATGTGTGACTATAAGACTTGTTCCTATGGAAATTCTGGGATCTGGCCAATAGGGTCTGGGATTTTTGGAACCAAGCCATTTCTCAACGGATTCGCATGAAATTCGGAATGTAGGACTAATATGTGACTGTAAGGCTTGTTCCTATGGAAATTCTAGGATCTGGCCCATAGGGTCTGGGATTTTTGGAACCAAGCCATTTCTCAAGGGATTTGTATGAAACTCGGAATGTAGGAGTAATATGTGACTATAAGACTTGTTCCTATGGAAATTCTGGGATCTGCCCAACAGGGTCTGGGATTTTTAGATCCAAGCCATTTCTCAAGGGATTCGTATGAAACTCGGAATGTAGGACTAATATGTGACTATAAGATTTCTTCCTAAGCAATTTCTCAAGCGATTCGTATGAAACTCGGAAAGTAGGACTAATATGTGACTATAAGACTTGTTCCTATGGAAATTCTGGGATCTGGCAATTGGGTCTGGGATTTTTGGAACCAAGCCATTTCTCAAGGGATTCGTATGAAACTCGGAATGTAGGACTAATATGTGACTATAAGACTTGTTCCTATGGAAATTCTGGGATCTGGCCAAAAGGGTCTGGGATTTTGGGAACCAAGCCATTTCTCAAGGGATTCGTATGAAACTCGGTATGTAGAACTAATATGTGACTATTAGACTTGTTCCTATGGAAATTCTGGGATCTGGCCAATAGGGTCTGGGATTTTTGGAACCAAGCCATTTCTCAAGGGATTCGTATGAAACTCGGAATGTAGGACTAATATGTGACTATAAGACTTGTTCCTATGGAAATTCTGGGATCTGGCCAATAGGGTCTGGGATTTTTGGAACCAAGCCATTTCTCAAGGAATTCGTATGAAACTCGGAATGTAGGACTAATGTGTGACTATAAGACTTGTTCCTATGGAAATTCTGGGATCTGGCCAATAGGGTCTGGGATTTTTGGAACCAAGCCATTTCTCAACGGATTCGCATGAAATTCGGAATGTAGGACTAATATGTGACTGTAAGGCTTGTTCCTATGGAAATTCTAGGATCTGGCCCATAGGGTCTGGGATTTTTGGAACCAAGCCATTTCTCAAGGGATTTGTATGAAACTCGGAATGTAGGAGTAATATGTGACTATAAGACTTGTTCCTATGGAAATTCTGGGATCTGCCCAACAGGGTCTGGGATTTTTAGAACCAAGCCATTTCTCAAGGGATTCGTATGAAACTCGGAATGTAGGACTAATATGTGACTATAAGATTTCTTCCTAAGCAATTTCTCAAGCGATTCGTATGAAACTCGGAAAGTAGGAGTAATATGTGACTATAAGACTTGTTCCTATGGAAATTCTGGGATCTGGCAATTGGGTCTGGGATTTTTGGAACCAAGCCATTTCTCAAGGGATTCGTATGAAACTCGGAATGTAGGACTAATATGTGACTATAAGACTTGTTCCTATGGAAATTCTGGGATCTGGCCAAAAGGGTCTGGGATTTTGGGAACCAAGCCAATTCTCAAGGGATTCGTATGAAACTCGGAATGTAGGACTAATATGTGACTATAAGACTTGTTCCTATGGAAATTCTGGGATCTGGCCAAAAGGGTCTGGGATTTTGGGAACCAAGCCATTTCTCAAGGGATTCGTATGAAACTCGGAATGTAGGACTAATATGTGACTATAAGACTTGTTCCTATGGAAATTCTGGGATCTGGCCAAAAGGGTCTGGGATTTTGGGAACCAAGCCATTTCTCAAGGGATTCGTATGAAACTCGGAATGTAGGACTAATATGTGACTATAAGACTTGTTCCTATGGAAATTCTGGGATCTGGCCAATAGGGTCTGGGATTTTTGGAACCAAGCCATTTCTCAAGGGATTCGTATGAAACTCGGAATGTAGGACTAATGTGTGACTATAAGACTTGTTCCTATGGAAATTCTGGGATCTGGCCAATAGGGTCTGGGATTTTTGGAACCAAGCCATTTCTCAAGGGATTCGTATGAAACTCGGAATGTAGGACTAATGTGTGACTATAAGACTTGTTCCTATGGAAATTCTGGGATCTGGCCAATAGGGTCTGGGATTTTTGGAACCAAGCCATTTCTCAACGGATTCGCATGAAATTCGGAATGTAGGACTAATATGTGACTATAAGACTTGTTCCTATGGAAATTCTGGGATCTGGCCACTAGGGTCTGGGATTTTTGGAACCAAGCCATTTCTCAAGGGATTCGTATGAAACTCGGAATGTAGGACTAATATGTGACTATAAGAATTGTTCCTATGGAAATTCTGGGATCTGGCCAATAGGGTCTGGGATTTTTGGAACCAAGCCATTTCTCAAGGGATTCGTATGAAACTCGGAATGTAGGACTAATATGTGACTATAAGACTTGTTCCTATGGAAATTCTGGGATCTGGCCAAAAGGGTCTGGGATTTTGGGAACCAAGCCATTTCTCAAGGGATTCGTATGAAACTCGGAATGTAGGACTAATATGTGACTATAAGACTTGTTCCTATGGAAATTCTGGGATCTGGCCAAAAGGGTCTGGGATTTTGGGAACCAAGCCATTTCTCAAGGGATTCGTATGAAACTCGGTATGTAGAACTAATATGTGACTATTAGACTTGTTCCTATGGAAATTCTGGGATCTGGCCAATAGGGTCTGGGATTTTTGGAACCAAGCCATTTCTCAAGGGATTCGTATGAAACTCGGAATGTAGGACTAATATGTGACTATAAGACTTGTTCCTATGGAAATTCTGGGATGTGGCCAATAGGGTCTGGCATTTTTGGAACCAAGCCATTTCTCAAGGGATTCGTATAAAACTCGGAATGTAGGACTAATGTGTGACTATAAGACTTGTTCCTATGGAAATTCTGGGATCTGGCCAATAGGGTCTGGGATTTTTGGAACCAAGCCATTTCTCAACGGATTCGCATGAAATTCGGAATGTAGGACTAATATGTGACTGTAAGGCTTGTTCCTATGGAAATTCTGGGATCAGGCCAAAAGGGTCTGGGATTTTGGGAACCAAGCCATTTCTCAAGGGATTCGTATGAAACTCGGAATGTAGGACTAATATGTGACTATAAGACTTGTTCCTATGGAAATTCTGGGATCTGGCCAAAAGGGTCTGGGACTTTGGGAACCAAGCCATTTCTCAAGGGATTCGTATGAAACTCGGTATGTAGGAGTAATATGTGACTATAAGACTTGTTCCTATGGAAATTCTGGGATCTGGCCAATAGGGTCTGGGATTTTTGGAACCAAGCCATTTCTCAAGGGATTCGTATGAAACTCGGAATGTAGGACTAATATGTGACTATAAGACTTGTTCCTATGGAAATTCTGGGATCTGGCCAATAGGGTCTGGGATTTTTGGAACCAAGCCATTTCTCAAGGGATTCGTATGAAACTCGGAATGTAGGACTAATGTGTGACTATAAGACTTGTTCCTATGGAAATTCTGGGATCTGGCCAATAGGGTCTGGGATTTTTGGAACCAAGCCATTTCTCAACGGATTCGCATGAAATTCGTAATGTAGGACTAATATGTTCCTATGGAAATTCTAGGATCTGGCCCATAGGGTCTGGGATTTTTGGAACCAAGCCATTTCTCAAGGGATTTGTATGAAACTCGGAATGTAGGAGTAATATGTGACTATAAGACTTGTTCCTATGGAAATTCTGGGATCTGCCCAACAGGGTCTGGGATTTTTAGAACCAAGCCATTTCTCAAGGGATTCGTATGAAACTCGGAATGTAGGACTAATATGTGACTATAAGATTTCTTCCTAAGCAATTTCTCAAGCGATTCGTATGAAACTCGGAAAGTAGGACTAATATGTGACTATAAGACTTGTTCCTATGGAAATTCTGGGATCTGGCAATTGGGTCTGGGATTTTTGGAACCAAGCCATTTCTCAAGGGATTCGTATGAAACTCGGAATGTAGGACTAATATGTGACTATAAGACTTGTTCCTATGGAAATTCTGGGATCTGGCCAAAAGGGTCTGGGATTTTGGGAACCAAGCCATTTCTCAAGGGATTCGTATGAAACTCGGTATGTAGAACTAATATGTGACTATTAGACTTGTTCCTATGGAAATTCTGGGATCTGGCCAATAGGGTCTGGGATTTTTGGAACCAAGCCATTTCTCAAGGGATTCGTATGAAACTCGGAATGTAGGACTAATATGTGACTATAAGACTTGTTCCTATGGAAATTCTGGGATCTGGCCAATAGGGTCTGGGATTTTTGGAACCAAGCCATTTCTCAAGGGATTCGTATGAAACTCGGAATGTAGGACTAATGTGTGACTATAAGACTTGTTCCTATGGAAATTCTGGGATCTGGCCAATAGGGTCTGGGATTTTTGGAACCAAGCCATTTCTCAACGGATTCGCATGAAATTCGGAATGTAGGACTAATATGTGACTGTAAGGCTTGTTCCTATGGAAATTCTGGGATCTGGCCAAAAGGGTCTGGGATTTTTGGAACCAAGCCATTTCTCAAGGGATTCGTATGAAACTCGGTATGTAGAACTAATATGTGACTATTAGACTTGTTCCTATGGAAATTCTGGGATCTGGCCAAAAGGGTCTGGGATTTTGGGAACCAAGCCATTTCTCAAGGGATTCGTATGAAACTCGGAATGTAGGACTAATATGTGACTATAAGACTTGTTCCTATGGAAATTCTGGGATCTGGCCAAAAGGGTCTGGGATTTTGGGAACCAAGCCATTTCTCAAGGGATTCGTATGAAACTCGGAATGTAGGACTAATATGTGACTATAAGATTTCTTCCTAAGCAATTTCTCAAGCGATTCGTATGAAACTCGGATCTCTGGGATCTGGCCAATAGGGTCTGGGATTTTTGGAACCAAGCCATTTCTCAAGGGATTCGTATGAAACTCGGAATGTAGGACTAATATGTGACTGTAAGGCTTGTTCCTATGGAAATTCTGGGATCTGGCCAAAAGGGTCTGGGATTTTTGGAACCAAGCCATTTCTCAAGGGATTCGTATGAAACTCGGTATGTAGAACTAATATGTGACTATTAGACTTGTTCCTATGGAAATTCTGGGATCTGGCCAAAAGGGTCTGGGATTTTGGGAACCAAGCCATTTCTCAAGGGATTCGTATGAAACTCGGAATGTAGGACTAATATGTGACTATAAGACTTGTTCCTATGGAAATTCTGGGATCTGGCCAAAAGGGTCTGGGATTTTGGGAACCAAGCCATTTCTCAAGGGATTCGTATGAAACTCGGTATGTAGAACTAATATGTGACTATAAGACTTGTTCCTATGGAAATTCTGGGATCTGGCCAATAGGGTCTGGGATTTTTGGAACCAAGCCATTTCTCAACGGATTCGCATGAAATTCGGAATGTAGGACTAATATGTGACTGTAAGGCTTGTTCCTATGGAAATTCTGGGATCTGGCCAAAAGGGTCTGGGATTTTTGGAACCAAGCCATTTCTCAAGGGATTCGTATGAAACTCGGTATGTAGAACTAATATGTGACTATTAGACTTGTTCCTATGGAAATTCTGGGATCTGGCCAAAAGGGTCTGGGATTTTGGGAACCAAGCCATTTCTCAAGGGATTCGTATGAAACTCGGAATGTAGGACTAATATGTGACTATAAGACTTGTTCCTATGGAAATTCTGGGATCTGGCCAAAAGGGTCTGGGATTTTGGGAACCAAGCCATTTCTCAAGGGATTCGTATGAAACTCGGAATGTAGGACTAATATGTGACTATAAGATTTCTTCCTAAGCAATTTCTCAAGCGATTCGTATGAAACTCGGAAAGTAGGAGTAATATGTGACTATAAGACTTGTTCCTATGGAAATTCTGGGATCTGGCAATTGGGTCTGGGATTTTTGGAACCAAGCCATTTCTCAAGGGATTCGTATGAAACTCGGAATGTAGGACTAATATGTGACTATAAGACTTGTTCCTATGGAAATTCTGGGATCTGGCCAAAAGGGTCTGGGATTTTGGGAACCAAGCCATTTCTCAAGGGATTCGTATGAAACTCGGAATGTAGGACTAATATGTGACTATAAGACTTGTTCCTATGGAAATTCTGGGATCTGGCCAAAAGGGTCTGGGATTTTGGGAACCAAGCCATTTCTCAAGGGATTCGTATGAAACTAATATGTGACTATAAGACTTGTTCCTATGGAAATTCTGGGATCTGGCCAAAGGGTCTGGGATTTTTGGAACCAAGCCATTTCTCAAGGGATTCGTATGAAACTCGGTATGTAGAACTAATATGTGACTATTAGACTTGTTCCTATGGAAATTCTGGGATCTGGCCAATAGGGTCTGGGATTTTTGGAACCAAGCCATTTCTCAAGGGATTCGTATGAAACTCGGAATGTAGGACTAATATGTGACTATAAGACTTGTTCCTATGGAAATTCTGGGATCTGGCCAATAGGGTCTGGGATTTTTGGAGCCAAGCCATTTCTCAAGGGATTCGTATGAAACTCGGAATGTAGGACTAATGTGTGACTATAAGACTTGTTCCTATGGAAATTCTGGGATCTGGCCAATAGGGTCTGGGATTTTTGGAACCAAGCCATTTCTCAAGGGATTCGTATGAAACTCGGAATGTAGGACTAATATGTGACTATAAGACTTGTTCCTATGGAAATTCTGGGATCTGGCCAATAGGGTCTGGGATTTTTGGAACCAAGCCATTTCTCAAGGGATTCGTATGAAACTCGGAATGTAGGACTAATATGTGACTATAAGACTTGTTCCTATGGAAATTCTGGGATCTGGCCAATAGGGTCTGGGATTTTTGGAACCAAGCCATTTCTCAAGGGATTCGTATGAAACTCGGAATGTAGGACTAATATGTGACTATAAGACTTGTTCCTATGGAAATTCTGGGATCTGGCCAAAAGGGTCTGGGATTTTGGGAACCAAGCCATTTCTCAAGGGATTCGTATGAAACTCGGAATGTAGGACTAATATGTGACTATAAGACTTGTTCCTATGGAAATTCTGGGATCTGGCCAAAAGGGTCTGGGATTTTGGGAACCAAGCCATTTCTCAAGGGATTCGTATGAAACTCGGAATGTAGGACTAATATGTGACTATAAGACTTGTTCCTATGGAAATTCTGGGATCTGGCCAAAAGGGTCTGGGATTTTGGGAACCAAGCCATTTCTCAAGGGATTCGTATGAAACTCGGTATGTAGAACTAATATGTGACTATTAGACTTGTTCCTATGGAAATTCTGGGATCTGGCCAATAGTGTCTGGGATTTTTGGAACCAAGCCATTTCTCAAGGGATTCGTATGAAACTCGGAATGTAGGACTAATATGTGACTATAAGACTTGTTCCTATGGAAATTCTGGGATCTGGCCAATAGGGTCTGGGATTTTTGGAACCAAGCCATTTCTCAAGGGATTCGTATGAAACTCGGAATGTAGGACTAATGTGTGACTATAAGACTTGTTCCTATGGAAATTCTGGGATCTGGCCAATAGGGTCTGGGATTTTTGGAACCAAGCCATTTCTCAACGGATTCGCATGAAATTCGGAATGTAGGACTAATATGTGACTATTAGACTTGTTCCTATGGAAATTCTGGGATCTGGCCAATAGGGTCTGGGATTTTTGGAACCAAGCCATTTCTCAAGGGATTCGTATGAAACTCGGAATGTAGGACTAATATGTGACTATAAGACTTGTTCCTATGGAAATTCTGGGATCTGG
This sequence comes from Nephrocerus scutellatus, assembly GCA_947095585.1. Lineage (NCBI taxonomy): Eukaryota > Metazoa > Arthropoda > Insecta > Diptera > Pipunculidae > Nephrocerus > Nephrocerus scutellatus. The sequence goes on from OX352763.1 coordinate 74,618,211, forward strand.
CCAATAGGGTCTGGGATTTTTGGAACCAAGCCATTTCTCAAGGGATTCGTATGAAACTCGGAATGTGGGACTAATATGTGACTATAAGACTTTTTCCTATGGAAATTCTGGGATCTGGCCAACAGGGTCTGTGATTTTTGGAACCAAGCCATTTCTCAAGGGATTTGTATGAAACTCGGAATGTAGGACTAATATGTGACTATAAGACTTGTTCCTATGGAAATTCTGGGATCTGGCCAAAAGGGTCTGGGATTTTGGGAACCAAGCCATTTCTCAAGGGATTCGTATGAAACTCGGAATGTAGGACTAATATGTGACTATAAGACTTGTTCCTATGGAAATTCTGGGATCTGGCCAAAAGGGTCTGGGATTTTGGGAACCAAGCCATTTCTCAAGGGATTCGTATGAAACTCGGTATGTAGAACTAATATGTGACTATTAGACTTGTTCCTATGGAAATTCTGGGATCTGGCCAATAGTGTCTGGGATTTTTGGAACCAAGCCATTTCTCAAGGGATTCGTATGAAACTCGGAATGTAGGACTAATATGTGACTATAAGACTTGTTCCTATGGAAATTCTGGGATCTGGCCAATAGGGTCTGGGATTTTTGGAACCAAGCCATTTCTCAAGGGATTCGTATGAAACTCGGAATGTAGGACTAATGTGTGACTATAAGACTTGTTCCTATGGAAATTCTGGGATCTGGCCAATAGGGTCTGGGATTTTTGGAACCAAGCCATTTCTCAACGGATTCGCATGAAATTCGGAATGTAGGACTAATATGTGACTATTAGACTTGTTCCTATGGAAATTCTGGGATCTGGCCAATAGGGTCTGGGATTTTTGGAACCAAGCCATTTCTCAAGGGATTCGTATGAAACTCGGAATGTAGGACTAATATGTGACTATAAGACTTGTTCCTATGGAAATTCTGGGATCTGGCCAAAAGGGTCTGGGATTTTGGGAACCAAGCCATTTCTCAAGGGATTCGTATGAAACTCGGTATGTAGAACTAATATGTGACTATTAGACTTGTTCCTATGGAAATTCTGGGATCTGGCCAATAGTGTCTGGGATTTTTGGAACCAAGCCATTTCTCAAGGGATTCGTATGAAACTCGGAATGTAGGACTAATATGTGACTATAAGACTTGTTCCTATGGAAATTCTGGGATCTGGCCAATAGGGTCTGGGATTTTTGGAACCAAGCCATTTCTCAAGGGATTCGTATGAAACTCGGAATGTAGGACTAATGTGTGACTATAAGACTTGTTCCTATGGAAATTCTGGGATCTGGCCAATAGGGTCTGGGATTTTTGGAACCAAGCCATTTCTCAACGGATTCGCATGAAATTCGGAATGTAGGACTAATATGTGACTATTAGACTTGTTCCTATGGAAATTCTGGGATCTGGCCAATAGGGTCTGGGATTTTTGGAACCAAGCCATTTCTCAAGGGATTCGTATGAAACTCGGAATGTAGGACTAATATGTGACTATAAGACTTGTTCCTATGGAAATTCTGGGATCTGGCCAATAGGGTCTGGGATTTTTGGAACCAAGCCATTTCTCAAGGGATTCGTATGAAACTCGGAATGTGGGACTAATATGTGACTATAAGACTTTTTCCTATGGAAATTCTGGGATCTGGCCAACAGGGTCTGTGATTTTTGGAACCAAGCCATTTCTCAAGGGATTTGTATGAAACTCGGAATGTGGGAGTTATATGTGACTATAAGACTTGTTCCTTTGGAAATTCTGGGATCTGGCCAATAGGGTCTGGGATTTTTGGAACCAAGCCATTTCTCAAGGGATTCGTATGAAACTCGGAATGTAGGACTAATATGTGACTATAAGACTTGTTCCTATGGAAATTCTGGGATCTGGCCAAAAGGGTCTGGGATTTTGGGAACCAAGCCATTTCTCAAGGGATTCGTATGAAACTCGGAATGTAGGACTAATATGTGACTATAAGACTTGTTCCTATGGAAATTCTGGGATCTGGCCAAAAGGGTCTGGGATTTTGGGAACCAAGCCATTTCTCAAGGGATTCGTATGAAACTCGGAATGTAGGACTAATATGTGACTATAAGACTTGTTCCTATGGAAATTCTGGGATCTGGCCAAAAGGGTCTGGGATTTTGGGAACCAAGCCATTTCTCAAGGGATTCGTATGAAACTCGGTATGTAGAACTAATATGTGACTATTAGACTTGTTCCTATGGAAATTCTGGGATCTGGCCAATAGTGTCTGGGATTTTTGGAACCAAGCCATTTCTCAAGGGATTCGTATGAAACTCGGAATGTAGGACTAATATGTGACTATAAGACTTGTTCCTATGGAAATTCTGGGATCTGGCCAATAGGGTCTGGGATTTTTGGAACCAAGCCATTTCTCAAGGGATTCGTATGAAACTCGGAATGTAGGACTAATGTGTGACTATAAGACTTGTTCCTATGGAAATTCTGGGATCTGGCCAATAGGGTCTGGGATTTTTGGAACCAAGCCATTTCTCAACGGATTCGCATGAAATTCGGAATGTAGGACTAATATGTGACTATTAGACTTGTTCCTATGGAAATTCTGGGATCTGGCCAATAGGGTCTGGGATTTTTGGAACCAAGCCATTTCTCAAGGGATTCGTATGAAACTCGGAATGTAGGACTAATATGTGACTATAAGACTTGTTCCTATGGAAATTCTGGGATCTGGCCAATAGGGTCTGGGATTTTTGGAACCAAGCCATTTCTCAAGGGATTCGTATGAAACTCGGAATGTGGGACTAATATGTGACTATAAGACTTTTTCCTATGGAAATTCTGGGATCTGGCCAACAGGGTCTGTGATTTTTGGAACCAAGCCATTTCTCAAGGGATTTGTATGAAACTCGGAATGTGGGAGTTATATGTGACTATAAGACTTGTTCCTTTGGAAATTCTGGGATCTGGCCAATAGGGTCTGGGATTTTTGGAACCAAGCCATTTCTCAAGGGATTTGTATGAAACTCGGAAAGTAGGACTAATATGTGACTATAAGACTTGTTCCTATGGAAATTCTGGGATCTGGCAATAGGGTCTGGGATTTTGGAACAAAGCCATTTCTCAGGGGATTCGTATGAAACTCGGAATGTAGGACTAATATGTGACTATAAGACTTGTTCCTATGGAAATTCTGGGATCTGGCCAACAAGGTCTGGGATTTTGGGAACCAAGCCATTTCTCAAGGGATTCGTATGAAACTCGGTATGTAGAACTAATATGTGACTATTAGACTTGTTCCTATGGAAATTCTGGGATCTGGCCAATAGGGTCTGGGATTTTTGGAACCAAGCCATTTCTCAAGGGATTCGTATGAAACTCGGAATGTAGGACTAATATGTGACTATAAGACTTGTTCCTATGGAAATTCTGGGATCTGGCCAATAGGGTCTGGGATTTTTGGAACCAAGCCATTTCTCAAGGGATTCGTATAAAACTCGGAATGTAGGACTAATATGTGACTATAAGACTTGTTCCTATGGAAATTCTGGGATCTGGCCAATAGGGTCAGGGATTTTTGGAACAAGCCATTTCTCAAGGGATTCGTATGAAACTCGGAATGTAGGACTAATGTGTGACTATAAGACTTGTTCCTATGGAAATTCTGGGATCTGGCCAATAGGGTCTGGGATTTTTGGAACCAAGACATTTCTCAAGGGATTCGCATGAAATTCGGAAAGTAGGACTAATATGTTACTGTAAGGCTTGTTCCTATGGAAATTCTAGGATCTGGCCAATAGGGTCTGGGATTTTTGGAACCAAGCCATTTCTCAAGGGATTTGTATGAAACTCGGAAGGTAGGAGTAATATGTGACTATAAGACTTGTTCCTTTGGAAATTCTGGGATCTGGCCAACAGGGTCTGGGATTTTTAGAACCAAGCCATTTCTCAAGGGATTCGTATGAAACTCGGAATGTAGGACTAATATGTGACTATAAGACTTGTTCCTATGGAAATTCTGGGATCTGGCCAATAGGGCCTAGGATTTTTGGAACCAAGCCATTTCTAAAGGGATTCGTATGAAACTCGGAAAGTAGGACTAATATATGACTATAAGACTTGTTCCTATGGAAATTCTGGGATCTGGCCAATAGGGTCTGGGATTTTTGGAACCAAGCCATTTCTCAAGGGATTTGTATGAAACTCGGAATGTAGGAGTAATATGTGACTATAAGACTTGTTCCTATGGAAATTCTGGGATCTGGCCAATAGGGTCTGGGATTTTTGGAACCAAGCCATTCTCAAGGGATTCGTATGAAACTCGGAATGTAGGACTAATATGTGACTATAAGACTTGTTCCTATGGAAATTCTGGGATCTGGCCAATAGGGTCAGAGATTTTTGGAACAAGCCATTTCTCAAGGGATTCGTATGAAACTCGGAATGTAGGAGTAATATGTGACTATAAGACTTGTTCCTATGGAAATTCTGGGATCTGGCCAATAGGGTCTCGGATTTTTAGAACCAAGCCATTTCTCAAGGGATTCGTATGACACTCGGAATGTATGACTAAGATGTGACTATAAGATTTCTTCCTATATAAATTCTGGAATATGATCATTATTGTCTGGAATTTCTGGAACAAAGCAATTTCCCAAGCGATTCGTATGAAACTCGGAATGTAGGACTAATATGTGACTATAAGACTTGTTCCTATGGAAATTCTGGGATCTGGCCAATAGGGTCTGGGATTTTTGGAACCAAGCCATTTCTCAACGGATTCGCATGAAATTCGGAATGTAGGACTAATATGTGACTATTAGACTTGTTCCTATGGAAATTCTGGGATCTGGCCAATAGGGTCTGGGATTTTTGGAACCAAGCCATTTCTCAAGGGATTCGTATGAAACTCGGAATGTAGGACTAATATGTGACTATAAGACTTGTTCCTATGGAAATTCTGGGATCTGGCCAATAGGGTCTGGGATTTTTGGAACCAAGCCATTTCTCAAGGGATTCGTATGAAACTCGGAATGTGGGACTAATATGTGACTATAAGACTTTTTCCTATGGAAATTCTGGGATCTGGCCAACAGGGTCTGTGATTTTTGGAACCAAGCCATTTCTCAAGGGATTTGTATGAAACTCGGAATGTAGGACTAATATGTGACTATAAGACTTGTTCCTATGGAAATTCTGGGATCTGGCCAAAAGGGTCTGGGATTTTGGGAACCAAGCCATTTCTCAAGGGATTCGTATGAAACTCGGAATGTAGGACTAATATGTGACTATAAGACTTGTTCCTATGGAAATTCTGGGATCTGGCCAAAAGGGTCTGGGATTTTGGGAACCAAGCCATTTCTCAAGGGATTCGTATGAAACTCGGTATGTAGAACTAATATGTGACTATTAGACTTGTTCCTATGGAAATTCTGGGATCTGGCCAATAGTGTCTGGGATTTTTGGAACCAAGCCATTTCTCAAGGGATTCGTATGAAACTCGGAATGTAGGACTAATATGTGACTATAAGACTTGTTCCTATGGAAATTCTGGGATCTGGCCAATAGGGTCTGGGATTTTTGGAACCAAGCCATTTCTCAAGGGATTCGTATGAAACTCGGAATGTAGGACTAATGTGTGACTATAAGACTTGTTCCTATGGAAATTCTGGGATCTGGCCAATAGGGTCTGGGATTTTTGGAACCAAGCCATTTCTCAACGGATTCGCATGAAATTCGGAATGTAGGACTAATATGTGACTATTAGACTTGTTCCTATGGAAATTCTGGGATCTGGCCAATAGGGTCTGGGATTTTTGGAACCAAGCCATTTCTCAAGGGATTCGTATGAAACTCGGAATGTAGGACTAATATGTGACTATAAGACTTGTTCCTATGGAAATTCTGGGATCTGGCCAAAAGGGTCTGGGATTTTGGGAACCAAGCCATTTCTCAAGGGATTCGTATGAAACTCGGTATGTAGAACTAATATGTGACTATTAGACTTGTTCCTATGGAAATTCTGGGATCTGGCCAATAGTGTCTGGGATTTTTGGAACCAAGCCATTTCTCAAGGGATTCGTATGAAACTCGGAATGTAGGACTAATATGTGACTATAAGACTTGTTCCTATGGAAATTCTGGGATCTGGCCAATAGGGTCTGGGATTTTTGGAACCAAGCCATTTCTCAAGGGATTCGTATGAAACTCGGAATGTAGGACTAATGTGTGACTATAAGACTTGTTCCTATGGAAATTCTGGGATCTGGCCAATAGGGTCTGGGATTTTTGGAACCAAGCCATTTCTCAACGGATTCGCATGAAATTCGGAATGTAGGACTAATATGTGACTATTAGACTTGTTCCTATGGAAATTCTGGGATCTGGCCAATAGGGTCTGGGATTTTTGGAACCAAGCCATTTCTCAAGGGATTCGTATGAAACACGGAATGTAGGACTAATATGTGACTATAAGACTTGTTCCTATGGAAATTCTGGGATCTGGCCAATAGGGTCTGGGATTTTTGGAACCAAGCCATTTCTCAAGGGATTCGTATGAAACTCGGAATGTGGGACTAATATGTGACTATAAGACTTTTTCCTATGGAAATTCTGGGATCTGGCCAACAGGGTCTGTGATTTTTGGAACCAAGCCATTTCTCAAGGGATTTGTATGAAACTCGGAATGTGGGAGTTATATGTGACTATAAGACTTGTTCCTTTGGAAATTCTGGGATCTGGCCAATAGGGTCTGGGATTTTTGGAACCAAGCCATTTCTCAAGGGATTCGTATGAAACTCGGAATGTAGGACTAATATGTGACTATAAGACTTGTTCCTATGGAAATTCTGGGATCTGGCCAAAAGGGTCTGGGATTTTGGGAACCAAGCCATTTCTCAAGGGATTCGTATGAAACTCGGAATGTAGGACTAATATGTGACTATAAGACTTGTTCCTATGGAAATTCTGGGATCTGGCCAAAAGGGTCTGGGATTTTGGGAACCAAGCCATTTCTCAAGGGATTCGTATGACACTCGGAATGTATGACTAAGATGTGACTATAAGATTTCTTCCTATATAAATTCTGGAATATGATCATTATTGTCTGGAATTTCTGGAACAAAGCAATTTCCCAAGCGATTCGTATGAAACTCGGAATGTAGGACTAATATGTGACTATAAGACTTGTTCCTATGGAAATTCTGGGATCTGGCCAATAGGGTCTGGGATTTTTGGAACCAAGCCATTTCTCAACGGATTCGCATGAAATTCGGAATGTAGGACTAATATGTGACTATTAGACTTGTTCCTATGGAAATTCTGGGATCTGGCCAATAGGGTCTGGGATTTTTGGAACCAAGCCATTTCTCAAGGGATTCGTATGAAACTCGGAATGTAGGACTAATATGTGACTATAAGACTTGTTCCTATGGAAATTCTGGGATCTGGCCAATAGGGTCTGGGATTTTTGGAACCAAGCCATTTCTCAAGGGATTCGTATGAAACTCGGAATGTGGGACTAATATGTGACTATAAGACTTTTTCCTATGGAAATTCTGGGATCTGGCCAACAGGGTCTGTGATTTTTGGAACCAAGCCATTTCTCAAGGGATTTGTATGAAACTCGGAATGTAGGACTAATATGTGACTATAAGACTTGTTCCTATGGAAATTCTGGGATCTGGCCAAAAGGGTCTGGGATTTTGGGAACCAAGCCATTTCTCAAGGGATTCGTATGAAACTCGGAATGTAGGACTAATATGTGACTATAAGACTTGTTCCTATGGAAATTCTGGGATCTGGCCAAAAGGGTCTGGGATTTTGGGAACCAAGCCATTTCTCAAGGGATTCGTATGAAACTCGGTATGTAGAACTAATATGTGACTATTAGACTTGTTCCTATGGAAATTCTGGGATCTGGCCAATAGTGTCTGGGATTTTTGGAACCAAGCCATTTCTCAAGGGATTCGTATGAAACTCGGAATGTAGGACTAATATGTGACTATAAGACTTGTTCCTATGGAAATTCTGGGATCTGGCCAATAGGGTCTGGGATTTTTGGAACCAAGCCATTTCTCAAGGGATTCGTATGAAACTCGGAATGTAGGACTAATGTGTGACTATAAGACTTGTTCCTATGGAAATTCTGGGATCTGGCCAATAGGGTCTGGGATTTTTGGAACCAAGCCATTTCTCAACGGATTCGCATGAAATTCGGAATGTAGGACTAATATGTGACTATTAGACTTGTTCCTATGGAAATTCTGGGATCTGGCCAATAGGGTCTGGGATTTTTGGAACCAAGCCATTTCTCAAGGGATTCGTATGAAACTCGGAATGTAGGACTAATATGTGACTATAAGACTTGTTCCTATGGAAATTCTGGGATCTGGCCAAAAGGGTCTGGGATTTTGGGAACCAAGCCATTTCTCAAGGGATTCGTATGAAACTCGGTATGTAGAACTAATATGTGACTATTAGACTTGTTCCTATGGAAATTCTGGGATCTGGCCAATAGTGTCTGGGATTTTTGGAACCAAGCCATTTCTCAAGGGATTCGTATGAAACTCGGAATGTAGGACTAATATGTGACTATAAGACTTGTTCCTATGGAAATTCTGGGATCTGGCCAATAGGGTCTGGGATTTTTGGAACCAAGCCATTTCTCAAGGGATTCGTATGAAACTCGGAATGTAGGACTAATGTGTGACTATAAGACTTGTTCCTATGGAAATTCTGGGATCTGGCCAATAGGGTCTGGGATTTTTGGAACCAAGCCATTTCTCAACGGATTCGCATGAAATTCGGAATGTAGGACTAATATGTGACTATTAGACTTGTTCCTATGGAAATTCTGGGATCTGGCCAATAGGGTCTGGGATTTTTGGAACCAAGCCATTTCTCAAGGGATTCGTATGAAACACGGAATGTAGGACTAATATGTGACTATAAGACTTGTTCCTATGGAAATTCTGGGATCTGGCCAATAGGGTCTGGGATTTTTGGAACCAAGCCATTTCTCAAGGGATTCGTATGAAACTCGGAATGTGGGACTAATATGTGACTATAAGACTTTTTCCTATGGAAATTCTGGGATCTGGCCAACAGGGTCTGTGATTTTTGGAACCAAGCCATTTCTCAAGGGATTTGTATGAAACTCGGAATGTGGGAGTTATATGTGACTATAAGACTTGTTCCTTTGGAAATTCTGGGATCTGGCCAATAGGGTCTGGGATTTTTGGAACCAAGCCATTTCTCAAGGGATTCGTATGAAACTCGGAATGTAGGACTAATATGTGACTATAAGACTTGTTCCTATGGAAATTCTGGGATCTGGCCAAAAGGGTCTGGGATTTTGGGAACCAAGCCATTTCTCAAGGGATTCGTATGAAACTCGGAATGTAGGACTAATATGTGACTATAAGACTTGTTCCTATGGAAATTCTGGGATCTGGCCAAAAGGGTCTGGGATTTTGGGAACCAAGCCATTTCTCAAGGGATTCGTATGAAACTCGGAATGTAGGACTAATATGTGACTATAAGACTTGTTCCTATGGAAATTCTGGGATCTGGCCAAAAGGGTCTGGGATTTTGGGAACCAAGCCATTTCTCAAGGGATTCGTATGAAACTCGGTATGTAGAACTAATATGTGACTATTAGACTTGTTCCTATGGAAATTCTGGGATCTGGCCAATAGTGTCTGGGATTTTTGGAACCAAGCCATTTCTCAAGGGATTCGTATGAAACTCGGAATGTAGGACTAATATGTGACTATAAGACTTGTTCCTATGGAAATTCTGGGATCTGGCCAATAGGGTCTGGGATTTTTGGAACCAAGCCATTTCTCAAGGGATTCGTATGAAACTCGGAATGTAGGACTAATGTGTGACTATAAGACTTGTTCCTATGGAAATTCTGGGATCTGGCCAATAGGGTCTGGGATTTTTGGAACCAAGCCATTTCTCAACGGATTCGCATGAAATTCGGAATGTAGGACTAATATGTGACTATTAGACTTGTTCCTATGGAAATTCTGGGATCTGGCCAATAGGGTCTGGGATTTTTGGAACCAAGCCATTTCTCAAGGGATTCGTATGAAACTCGGAATGTAGGACTAATATGTGACTATAAGACTTGTTCCTATGGAAATTCTGGGATCTGGCCAATAGGGTCTGGGATTTTTGGAACCAAGCCATTTCTCAAGGGATTCGTATGAAACTCGGAATGTGGGACTAATATGTGACTATAAGACTTGTTCCTATGGAAATTCTGGGATCTGGCCAAAAGGGTCTGGGATTTTGGGAACCAAGCCATTTCTCAAGGGATTCGTATGAAACTCGGTATGTAGAACTAATATGTGACTATTAGACTTGTTCCTATGGAAATTCTGGGATCTGGCCAATAGTGTCTGGGATTTTTGGAACCAAGCCATTTCTCAAGGGATTCGTATGAAACTCGGAATGTAGGACTAATATGTGACTATAAGACTTGTTCCTATGGAAATTCTGGGATCTGGCCAAAAGGGTCTGGGATTTTGGGAACCAAGCCATTTCTCAAGGGATTCGTATGAAACTCGGAATGTAGGACTAATATGTGACTATAAGACTTGTTCCTATGGAAATTCTGGGATCTGGCCAAAAGGGTCTGGGATTTTGGGAACCAAGCCATTTCTCAAGGGATTCGTATGAAACTCGGAATGTAGGACTAATATGTGACTATAAGACTTGTTCCTATGGAAATTCTGGGATCTGGCCAAAAGGGTCTGGGATTTTGGGAACCAAGCCATTTCTCAAGGGATTCGTATGAAACTCGGTATGTAGAACTAATATGTGACTATTAGACTTGTTCCTATGGAAATTCTGGGATCTGGCCAATAGTGTCTGGGATTTTTGGAACCAAGCCATTTCTCAAGGGATTCGTATGAAACTCGGAATGTAGGACTAATATGTGACTATAAGACTTGTTCCTATGGAAATTCTGGGATCTGGCCAATAGGGTCTGGGATTTTTGGAACCAAGCCATTTCTCAAGGGATTCGTATGAAACTCGGAATGTAGGACTAATGTGTGACTATAAGACTTGTTCCTATGGAAATTCTGGGATCTGGCCAATAGGGTCTGGGATTTTTGGAACCAAGCCATTTCTCAAGGGATTCGTATGAAACTCGGTATGTAGAACTAATATGTGACTATTAGACTTGTTCCTATGGAAATTCTGGGATCTGGCCAATAGTGTCTGGGATTTTTGGAACCAAGCCATTTCTCAAGGGATTCGTATGAAACTCGGAATGTAGGACTAATATGTGACTATAAGACTTGTTCCTATGGAAATTCTGGGATCTGGCCAATAGGGTCTGGGATTTTTGGAACCAAGCCATTTCTCAAGGGATTCGTATGAAACTCGGAATGTAGGACTAATGTGTGACTATAAGACTTGTTCCTATGGAAATTCTGGGATCTGGCCAATAGGGTCTGGGATTTTTGGAACCAAGCCATTTCTCAACGGATTCGCATGAAATTCGGAATGTAGGACTAATATGTGACTATTAGACTTGTTCCTATGGAAATTCTGGGATCTGGCCAATAGGGTCTGGGATTTTTGGAACCAAGCCATTTCTCAAGGGATTCGTATGAAACTCGGAATGTAGGACTAATATGTGACTATAAGACTTGTTCCTATGGAAATTCTGGGATCTGGCCAATAGGGTCTGGGATTTTTGGAACCAAGCCATTTCTCAAGGGATTCGTATGAAACTCGGAATGTGGGACTAATATGTGACTATAAGACTTTTTCCTATGGAAATTCTGGGATCTGGCCAACAGGGTCTGTGATTTTTGGAACCAAGCCATTTCTCAAGGGATTTGTATGAAACTCGGAATGTAGGACTAATATGTGACTATAAGACTTGTTCCTATGGAAATTCTGGGATCTGGCCAAAAGGGTCTGGGATTTTGGGAACCAAGCCATTTCTCAAGGGATTCGTATGAAACTCGGAATGTAGGACTAATATGTGACTATAAGACTTGTTCCTATGGAAATTCTGGGATCTGGCCAAAAGGGTCTGGGATTTTGGGAACCAAGCCATTTCTCAAGGGATTCGTATGAAACTCGGTATGTAGAACTAATATGTGACTATTAGACTTGTTCCTATGGAAATTCTGGGATCTGGCCAATAGTGTCTGGGATTTTTGGAACCAAGCCATTTCTCAAGGGATTCGTATGAAACTCGGAATGTAGGACTAATATGTGACTATAAGACTTGTTCCTATGGAAATTCTGGGATCTGGCCAATAGGGTCTGGGATTTTTGGAACCAAGCCATTTCTCAAGGGATTCGTATGAAACTCGGAATGTAGGACTAATGTGTGACTATAAGACTTGTTCCTATGGAAATTCTGGGATCTGGCCAATAGGGTCTGGGATTTTTGGAACCAAGCCATTTCTCAACGGATTCGCATGAAATTCGGAATGTAGGACTAATATGTGACTATTAGACTTGTTCCTATGGAAATTCTGGGATCTGGCCAATAGGGTCTGGGATTTTTGGAACCAAGCCATTTCTCAAGGGATTCGTATGAAACTCGGAATGTAGGACTAATATGTGACTATAAGACTTGTTCCTATGGAAATTCTGGGATCTGGCCAAAAGGGTCTGGGATTTTGGGAACCAAGCCATTTCTCAAGGGATTCGTATGAAACTCGGTATGTAGAACTAATATGTGACTATTAGACTTGTTCCTATGGAAATTCTGGGATCTGGCCAATAGTGTCTGGGATTTTTGGAACCAAGCCATTTCTCAAGGGATTCGTATGAAACTCGGAATGTAGGACTAATATGTGACTATAAGACTTGTTCCTATGGAAATTCTGGGATCTGGCCAATAGGGTCTGGGATTTTTGGAACCAAGCCATTTCTCAAGGGATTCGTATGAAACTCGGAATGTAGGACTAATGTGTGACTATAAGACTTGTTCCTATGGAAATTCTGGGATCTGGCCAATAGGGTCTGGGATTTTTGGAACCAAGCCATTTCTCAACGGATTCGCATGAAATTCGGAATGTAGGACTAATATGTGACTATTAGACTTGTTCCTATGGAAATTCTGGGATCTGGCCAATAGGGTCTGGGATTTTTGGAACCAAGCCATTTCTCAAGGGATTCGTATGAAACTCGGAATGTAGGACTAATATGTGACTATAAGACTTGTTCCTATGGAAATTCTGGGATCTGGCCAATAGGGTCTGGGATTTTTGGAACCAAGCCATTTCTCAAGGGATTCGTATGAAACTCGGAATGTGGGACTAATATGTGACTATAAGACTTTTTCCTATGGAAATTCTGGGATCTGGCCAACAGGGTCTGTGATTTTTGGAACCAAGCCATTTCTCAAGGGATTTGTATGAAACTCGGAATGTGGGAGTTATATGTGACTATAAGACTTGTTCCTTTGGAAATTCTGGGATCTGGCCAATAGGGTCTGGGATTTTTGGAACCAAGCCATTTCTCAAGGGATTCGTATGAAACTCGGAATGTAGGACTAATATGTGACTATAAGACTTGTTCCTATGGAAATTCTGGGATCTGGCCAAAAGGGTCTGGGATTTTGGGAACCAAGCCATTTCTCAAGGGATTCGTATGAAACTCGGAATGTAGGACTAATATGTGACTATAAGACTTGTTCCTATGGAAATTCTGGGATCTGGCCAAAAGGGTCTGGGATTTTGGGAACCAAGCCATTTCTCAAGGGATTCGTATGAAACTCGGAATGTAGGACTAATATGTGACTATAAGACTTGTTCCTATGGAAATTCTGGGATCTGGCCAAAAGGGTCTGGGATTTTGGGAACCAAGCCATTTCTCAAGGGATTCGTATGAAACTCGGTATGTAGAACTAATATGTGACTATTAGACTTGTTCCTATGGAAATTCTGGGATCTGGCCAATAGTGTCTGGGATTTTTGGAACCAAGCCATTTCTCAAGGGATTCGTATGAAACTCGGAATGTAGGACTAATATGTGACTATAAGACTTGTTCCTATGGAAATTCTGGGATCTGGCCAATAGGGTCTGGGATTTTTGGAACCAAGCCATTTCTCAAGGGATTCGTATGAAACTCGGAATGTAGGACTAATGTGTGACTATAAGACTTGTTCCTATGGAAATTCTGGGATCTGGCCAATAGGGTCTGGGATTTTTGGAACCAAGCCATTTCTCAACGGATTCGCATGAAATTCGGAATGTAGGACTAATATGTGACTATTAGACTTGTTCCTATGGAAATTCTGGGATCTGGCCAATAGGGTCTGGGATTTTTGGAACCAAGCCATTTCTCAAGGGATTCGTATGAAACTCGGAATGTAGGACTAATATGTGACTATAAGACTTGTTCCTATGGAAATTCTGGGATCTGGCCAATAGGGTCTGGGATTTTTGGAACCAAGCCATTTCTCAAGGGATTCGTATGAAACTCGGAATGTGGGACTAATATGTGACTATAAGACTTTTTCCTATGGAAATTCTGGGATCTGGCCAACAGGGTCTGTGATTTTTGGAACCAAGCCATTTCTCAAGGGATTTGTATGAAACTCGGAATGTGGGAGTTATATGTGACTATAAGACTTGTTCCTTTGGAAATTCTGGGATCTGGCCAATAGGGTCTGGGATTTTTGGAACCAAGCCATTTCTCAAGGGATTTGTATGAAACTCGGAAAGTAGGACTAATATGTGACTATAAGACTTGTTCCTATGGAAATTCTGGGATCTGGCAATAGGGTCTGGGATTTTGGAACAAAGCCATTTCTCAGGGGATTCGTATGAAACTCGGAATGTAGGACTAATATGTGACTATAAGACTTGTTCCTATGGAAATTCTGGGATCTGGCCAACAAGGTCTGGGATTTTGGGAACCAAGCCATTTCTCAAGGGATTCGTATGAAACTCGGTATGTAGAACTAATATGTGACTATTAGACTTGTTCCTATGGAAATTCTGGGATCTGGCCAATAGGGTCTGGGATTTTTGGAACCAAGCCATTTCTCAAGGGATTCGTATGAAACTCGGAATGTAGGACTAATATGTGACTATAAGACTTGTTCCTATGGAAATTCTGGGATCTGGCCAATAGGGTCTGGGATTTTTGGAACCAAGCCATTTCTCAAGGGATTCGTATAAAACTCGGAATGTAGGACTAATATGTGACTATAAGACTTGTTCCTATGGAAATTCTGGGATCTGGCCAATAGGGTCAGGGATTTTTGGAACAAGCCATTTCTCAAGGGATTCGTATGAAACTCGGAATGTAGGACTAATGTGTGACTATAAGACTTGTTCCTATGGAAATTCTGGGATCTGGCCAATAGGGTCTGGGATTTTTGGAACCAAGACATTTCTCAAGGGATTCGCATGAAATTCGGAAAGTAGGACTAATATGTTACTGTAAGGCTTGTTCCTATGGAAATTCTAGGATCTGGCCAATAGGGTCTGGGATTTTTGGAACCAAGCCATTTCTCAAGGGATTTGTATGAAACTCGGAAGGTAGGAGTAATATGTGACTATAAGACTTGTTCCTTTGGAAATTCTGGGATCTGGCCAACAGGGTCTGGGATTTTTAGAACCAAGCCATTTCTCAAGGGATTCGTATGAAACTCGGAATGTAGGACTAATATGTGACTATAAGACTTGTTCCTATGGAAATTCTGGGATCTGGACAATAGGGCCTAGGATTTTTGGAACCAAGCCATTTCTAAAGGGATTCGTATGAAACTCGGAAAGTAGGACTAATATATGACTATAAGACTTGTTCCTATGGAAATTCTGGGATCTGGCCAATAGGGTCTGGGATTTTTGGAACCAAGCCATTTCTCAAGGGATTTGTATGAAACTCGGAATGTAGGAGTAATATGTGACTATAAGACTTGTTCCTATGGAAATTCTGGGATCTGGCCAATAGGGTCTGGGATTTTTGGAACCAAGCCATTCTCAAGGGATTCGTATGAAACTCGGAATGTAGGACTAATATGTGACTATAAGACTTGTTCCTATGGAAATTCTGGGATCTGGCCAATAGGGTCAGAGATTTTTGGAACAAGCCATTTCTCAAGGGATTCGTATGAAACTCGGAATGTAGGAGTAATATGTGACTATAAGACTTGTTCCTATGGAAATTCTGGGATCTGGCCAATAGGGTCTCGGATTTTTAGAACCAAGCCATTTCTCAAGGGATTCGTATGACACTCGGAATGTATGACTAAGATGTGACTATAAGATTTCTTCCTATATAAATTCTGGAATATGATCATTATTGTCTGGAATTTCTGGAACAAAGCAATTTCCCAAGCGATTCGTATGAAACTCGGAATGTAGGACTAATATGTGACTATAAGACTTGTTCCTATGGAAATTCTGGGATCTGGCCAATAGGGTCTGGGATTTTTGGAACCAAGCCATTTCTCAAGGGATTTGTATGAAACTCGAAATGTAGGAGTAATATGTGACTATAAGACTTGTTCCTATGGAAATTCTGGGATCTGGCCAATAGGGTCTGGGATTTTTGGAACCAAGCCATTTCTCAAGGGATTCGTATGGAACTCGGAATGTGGACTAAGATGTGACTATAAGATTTCTTCCTATGGAAATTCTGGGATCTGGACAATAGGGCCTAGGATTTTTGGAACCAAGCCATTTCTCAAGGGATTCGTATGAAACTCGTAATGTAGGAGTAATATGTGACTATAAGACTTGTTCCTATGGAAATTCTGGGATCTGGGCAACAGGGTCTGGGATTTTTAGAACCAAGACATTTCTCAAGGGATTCGTATGAAACTCGGAATGTAGGAGTAATATGTGACTATAAGACTTGTTCATATGGAAATTCTGGGATATGGCCAATAGGGTCTGGGATTTTTAGAACCAAGCCATTTCTCAAGGGATTCGTATGAAACTCGGAATGTAGGACTAAGATATGACTATAAGATTTCTTCCTAAGCAATTTCTCAAGCGATTCGTATGAAACTCGGAATGTAGGAGTAATATGTGACTATAAGACTTGTTCCTATGGAAATTCTGGGATCTGGCCAATAGGGTCTGGGGTTTTTGGAACCAAGCCATTTCTCAAGGGATTCGTATGAAACTCGGAATGTAGGACTAATGTGTGACTATAAGACTTGTTCCTATGGAAATTCTGGGATCTGGCCAATAGGGTCTGGGATTTTTGGAACCAAGCCATTTCTCAAGGGATTTGTATGAAACTCGGAATGTGGGAGTTATATGTGACTATAAGACTTGTTCCTTTGGAAATTCTGGGATCTGGCCAATAGGGTCTTGGATTTTTGGAACCAAGCCATTTCTCAAGGGATTTGTTTGAAACTCGGAATGTAGGACTAATATGTGACTATAAGACTTGTTCCTATGGAAATTCTGGGATCTGGCAATAGGGTCTGGGATTTTTGGAACCAAGACATTTCTCAAGGGATTCGTATGAAAGTCGAAATGTAGGACTAATATGTGACTATAAGACTTGTTCCTATGGAAATTCTGGGATCTGGACAAAAGGGTCTGGGATTTTGGGAACCAAGCCATTTCTCAAGGGATTCGTATGAAACTCGGTATGTAGAACTAATATGTGACTATTAGACTTGTTCCTATGGAAATTCTGGGATCTGACCAATAGGGTCTGGGATTTTTGGAACCAAGCCATTTCTCAAGGGATTCGTATGAATCTCGGAATGTAGGACTTATATGTGACTATAAGACTTCTTCCTATAGAAATTCTGGGATCTGGCCAATAGGGTCTGGGATTTTGGAACCAAGCCATTTCTCAAGGGATTCGTATAAAACTCGGAATGTAGGACTAATATGTGACTATAAGACTTGTTCCTATGGAAATTCTGGGATCTGGCCAATAGGGTCAGGGATTTTTGGTACAAGCCATTTCTCAAGGGATTCGTATGAAACTCGGAATGTAGGACTAATGTGTGACTATAAGACTTGTTCCTATGGAAATTCTGGGATCTGGCCAATAGGGTCTGGGATTTTTGAACCAAGCCATTTCTCAAGGGATTCGCATGAAATTCGGAAAGTAGGACTAATATGTGACTGTAAGGCTTGTTCCTATGGAAATTCTAGGATCTGGCCAATAGGGTCTGGGATTTTTGGAACCAAGCCATTTCTCAAGGGATTTGTATGAAACTCGGAATGTAGGAGTAATATGTGACTATAAGACTTGTTCCTATGGAAATTCTGGGATATGGCCAACAGGGTCTGGGATTTTTAGAACCAAGCCATTTCTCAAGGGATTCGTATGAAACTCGGAATGTAGGACTAATATGTGACTATAAGACTTGTTCCTATGGAAATTCTGGGATCTGGACAATAGGGCCTAGGATTTTTGGAACCAAGGCATTTCTCAAGGGATTCGTATGAAACTCGGAATGTAGGAGTAATATGTGACTATAGGACTTGTTCCTATGGAAATTCTGGGATCTGGCCAATAGGGTCAGGGATTTTTGGAACAAGCCATTTCTCAAGGGATTCGTATGCAATTCGGAATGTAGGAGTAATATGTGACTATAAGACTTGTTCCTATGGAAATTCTGGGATCTGGCCAATAGGGTCTGGGATTTTTAGAACCAAGCCATTTCTCAAGGGATTCGTATGAAACTCGGAATGTAGGACTATGATGTTACTATAAGATTTCTTCCTAAGCAATTTCTCAAGCGATTCGTATGAAACTCGGAAAGTAGGACTAATATGTGACTATAAGACTTGTTCCTATGGAAATTCTGGGATCTGGCAATAGGGTCTGGGATTTTTGGAACCAAGCCATTTCTCAAGGGATTCGTATGAAACTCGGAATGTAGGACTAATATGTGACTATAAGACTTGTTCTTATGGAAATTCTGGGATCTGGCCAAAAGGGTGTGGGATTTTGGGAACCAAGCTATTTCTCAAGGGGTTCGTATGAAACTCGGTATGTAGAACTAATATGTGACTATTAGACTTGTTCCTATGGAAATTCTGGGATCTGGCCAATAGGGTCTGGGATTTTTGGAACCAAGCCATTTCTCAAGGGATTCGTATGAAACTCGGAATTTAGGACTAATATGTGACTATAAGACTTGTTCCTATGGAAATTCTGGGATCTGGCCAATAGGGTCTGGGGTTTTTGGAACCAAGCCATTTCTCAAGGGATTCGTATGAAACTCGGAATGTAGGACTAATGTGTGACTATAAGACTTGTTCCTATGGAAATTCTGGGATCTGGCCAATAGGGTCTGGGATTTTTGGAACCAAGCCATTTCTCAACGGATTCGCATGAAATTCGGAATGTAGGACTAATATGTGACTGTAAGGCTTGTTCCTATGGAAATTCTAGGATCTGGCCCATAGGGTCTGGGATTTTTGGAACCAAGCCATTTCTCAAGGGATTTGTATGAAACTCGAAATGTAGGAGTAATATGTGACTATAAGACTTGTTCCTATGGAAATTCTGGGATCTGGCCAACAGGGTCTGGGATTTTTAGAACCAAGCCATTTCTCAAGGGATTCGTATGAAACTCGGAATGTAGGACTAATATGTGACTATAAGACTTGTTCCTATGGAAATTCTGGGATCTGGACAATAGGGCCTAGGATTTTTGGAACCAAGCCATTTCTTAAGGGATTCGTATGAAAATCGGAAAGTAGGACTAATATGTGACTATAAGACTTGTTCCTATGGAAATTCTGGGATCTGGCCAATAGGGTCTGGGATTTTTGGAACCAAGCCATTTCTCAAGGGATTTGTTTGAAACTCGGAATGTAGGAGTAATATGTGACTATAAGACTTGTTCCTATGGAAATTCTGGGATCTGGCCAATAGGGTCTGGGATTTTTGGAACCAAGCCATTTCTCAAGGGATTCGTATGAAACTCGGAATGTGGGACTAATATGTGACTATAAGACTTTTTCCTATGGAAATTCTGGGATCTGGCCAATAGGGTCTGTGATTTTTGGAACCAAGCCATTTCTCAAGGGATTTGTATGAAACTCGGAATGTGGGAGTTATATGTGACTATAAGACTTGTTCCTTTGGAAATTCTGGGATCTGGCCAATAGGGTCTGGGATTTTTGGAACCAAGCCATTTCTCAAGGGATTTGTATGAAACTCGGAAAGTAGGACTAATATGTGACTATAAGACTTGTTCCTATGGAAATTCTGGGATCTGGCAATAGGGTCTGGGATTTTGGAACAAAGCCATTTCTCAGGGGATTCGTATGAAACTCGGAATGTATGACTAATATGTGACTATAAGACTTGTTCCTATGGAAATTCTGGGATCTGGCAAAAAAGGTCTGGGATTTTGGGAACCAAGCCATTTCTCAAGGGATTCGTATGAAACTCGGTATGTAGAACTAATATGTGACTATTAGACTTGTTTCTATGGAAATTCTGGGATCTGGCCAATAGGGTCTGGGATTTTTGGAACCAAGCCATTTCTCAAGGGATTCGTATGAAACTCGGAATGTAGGACTAATATGTGACTATAAGACTTGTTCCTATGGAAATTCTGGGATCTGGCCAATAG
The DNA here is from genome assembly GCA_947095585.1 of Nephrocerus scutellatus. NCBI lineage: Eukaryota > Metazoa > Arthropoda > Insecta > Diptera > Pipunculidae > Nephrocerus > Nephrocerus scutellatus. The sequence continues at coordinate 74,638,755 of OX352763.1, forward strand.
GGTCTGGGATTTTTGGAACCAAGCCATTTCTCAAGGGATTCGTATAAAACTCGGAATGTAGGACTAATATGTGACTATAAGACTTGTTCCTATGGAAATTCTGGGATCTGGCCAATAGGGTCAGGGATTTTTGGAACAAGCCATTTCTCAAGGGATTCGTATGAAACTCGGAATGTAGGACTAATGTGTGACTATAAGACTTGTTCCTATGGAAATTCTGGGATCTGGCCAATAGGGTCTGGGATTTTTGGAACCAAGACATTTCTCAAGGGATTCGCATGAAATTCGGAAAGTAGGACTAATATGTTACTGTAAGGCTTGTTCCTATGGAAATTCTAGGATCTGGCCAATAGGGTCTGGGATTTTTGGAACCAAGCCATTTCTCAAGGGATTTGTATGAAACTCGGAAGGTAGGAGTAATATGTGACTATAAGACTTGTTCCTATGGAAATTCTGGGATCTGGCCAACAGGGTCTGGGATTTTTAGAACCAAGCCATTTCTCAAGGGATTCGTATGAAACTCGGAATGTAGGACTAATATGTGACTATAAGACTTGTTCCTATGGAAATTCTGGGATCTGGACAATAGGGCCTAGGATTTTTGGAACCAAGCCATTTCTAAAGGGATTCGTTTGAAACTCGGAAAGTAGGACTAATATATGACTATAAGACTTGTTCCTATGGAAATTCTGGGATCTGGCCAATAGGGTCTGGGATTTTTGGAACCAAGCCATTTCTCAAGGGATTTGTATGAAACTCGGAATGTAGGAGTAATATGTGACTATAAGACTTGTTCCTATGGAAATTCTGGGATCTGGCCAATAGGGTCTGGGATTTTTGGAACCAAGCCATTCTCAAGGGATTCGTATGAAACTCGGAATGTAGGACTAATATGTGACTATAAGACTTGTTCCTATGGAAATTCTGGGATCTGGCCAATAGGGTCAGAGATTTTTGGAACAAGCCATTTCTCAAGGGATTCGTATGAAACTCGGAATGTAGGAGTAATATGTGACTATAAGACTTGTTCCTATGGAAATTCTGGGATCTGGCCAATAGGGTCTGGGATTTTTAGAACCAAGCCATTTCTCAAGGGATTCGTATGACACTCGGAATGTATGACTAAGATGTGACTATAAGATTTCTTCCTATATAAATTCTGGAATATGATCATTATTGTCTGGAATTTCTGGAACAAAGCAATTTCTCAAGCGATTCGTATGAAACTCGGAATGTAGGACTAATATGTGACTATAAGACTTGTTCCTATGGAAATTCTGGGATCTGGCCAATAGGGTCTGGGATTTTTGGAACCAAGCCATTTCTCAAGGGATTTGTATGAAACCCGAAATGTAGGAGTAATATGTGACTATAAGACTTGTTCCTATGGAAATTCTGGGATCTGGCCAATAGGGTCTGGGATTTTTGGAACCAAGCCATTTCTCAAGGGATTCGTATGGAACTCGGAATGTGGACTAAGATGTGACTATAAGATTTCTTCCTATGGAAATTCTGGGATCTGGACAATAGGGCCTAGGATTTTTGGAACCAAGCCATTTCTCAAGGGATTCGTATGAAACTCGTAATGTAGGAGTAATATGTGACTATAAGACTTGTTCCTATGGAAATTCTGGGATCTGGCCAACAGGGTCTGGGATTTTTAGAACCAAGCCATTTCTCAAGGGATTCGTATGAAACTCGGAATGTAGGAGTAATATGTGACTATAAGACTTGTTCATATGGAAATTCTGGGATCTGGCCAATAGGGTCTGGGATTTTTAGAACCAAGCCATTTCTCAAGGGATTCGTATGAAACTCGGAATGTAGGACTAAGATATGACTATAAGATTTCTTCCTAAGCAATTTCTCAAGCGATTCGTATGAAACTCGGAATGTAGGAGTAATATGTGACTATAAGACTTGTTCCTATGGAAATTCTGGGATCTGGCGATTGGGTCTGGGATTTTTGAACCAAGCCATTTCTCAGGGGATTCGTATGAAACTCGGAATGTAGGACTAATATGTGACTATAAGACTTGTTCCTATGGAAATTCTGGGATCTGGCCAAAAGGGTCTGGGATTTTGGGAACCAAGCCATTTCTCAAGGGATTCGTATGAAACTCGGTATGTAGAACTAATATGTGACTATTAGACTTGTTCCTATGGAAATTCTGGGATCTGGCCAATAGGGTCTGGGATTTTTGGAACCAAGCCATTTCTCAAGGGATTCGTATGAAACTCGGAATGAAGGACTAATATGTGACTATAAGACTTGTTCCTATGGAAATTCTGGGATCTGGCCAATAGGGTCTGGGATTTTTGGAACCAAGCCATTTCTCAAGGGATTCGTATGAAACTCGGAATGTAGGACTAATGTGTGACTATAAGACTTGTTTCTATGGAAATTCTGGGATCTGGCCAATAGGGTCTGGGATTTTTGGAACCAAGCCATTTCTCAACGGATTCGCATGAAATTCGGAATGTAGGACTAATATGTGACTGTAAGGCTTGTTCCTATGGAAATTCTAGGATCTGGCCCATAGGGTCTGGGATTTTTGGAACCAAGCCATTTCTCAAGGGATTTGTATGAAACTCGGAATGTAGGAGTAATATGTGACTATAAGACTTGTTCCTATGGAAATTCTGGGATCTGGCCAACAGGGTCTGGGATTTTTAGAACCAAGCCATTTCTCAAGGGAATCGTATGAAACTCGGAATGTAGGAGTAATATGTGACTATAAGACTTGCTCCTATGGAAATTCTGGGATCTGGCCAATAGGGTCTAGGATTTTTAGAACCAAGCCATTTCTCAAGGGATTCGTATGAAACTCGGAATGTAGGACTAAGATGTGACTATAAGACTTCTTCCTAAGCAATTTCTCAAGCGATTCGTATGAAACTCGGAAAGTAGGACTAATATGTGACTATAAGACTTGTTCCTATGGAAATTCTGGGATCTGGCAATTGGGTCTGGGATTTTTGGAACCAAGCCATTTCTCAAGGGATTCGTATGAAACTCGGAATGTAGGACTAATATGTGATTATAAGACTTGTTCCTATGGTAATTCTGGGATCTGGCCAAAAGGGTCTGGGATTTTGGGAACCAAGCCATTTCTCAAGGGATTCGTATGAAACTCGGAATGTAGGACTAATATGTGACTATAAGACTTGTTCCTATGGAAATTCTGGGATCTGGCCAATAGGGTCTGGGATTTTTGGAACCAAGCCATTTCTCAAGGGATTTGTATGAAACTCGGAATGTAGGACTAATGTGTGACTATAAGACTTGTTCCTATGGAAATTCTGGGATCTGGCCAATAGGGTCTGGGATTTTTGTAACCAAGCCATTTCTCAACGGATTTGCATGAAATTCGGAATGTAGGACTAATATGTGACTGTAAGGCTTGTTCCTATGGAAATTCTAGGATCTGGCCCATAGGGTCTGGGATTTTTGGAACCAAGCCATTTCTCAAGGGATTTGTATGAAACTCGGAATGTAGGAGTAATATGTGACTATAAGACTTGTTTCTATGGAAATTCTGGGATCTGGCCAACAGGGTCTGGGATTTTTAGAACCAAGCCATTTCTCAAGGGATTCGTATGAAACTCGGAATGTAGGACTAATATGTGACTATAAGACTTGTTCCTATGGAAATTCAGGGATCTGGACAATAAGGCCTAGGATTTTTGAAACCAAGACATTTCTCAAGGAATACGTATGAAACTCGGAAAGTAGGACTAATATGTGGCTATAAGACTTGTTCCTATGGAAATTCTGGGATCTGGCCAATAGGGTCTGGGATTTTTGGAACCAAGCCATTTCTCAAGGGATTTGTATGAAACTCGGAATGTAGGAGTAATATGTGATTATAAGACTTGTTCCTATGGAAATTCTGGGATCTGGCCAATAGGGTCTGGGATTTTTGGAACCAAGCCATTTCTCAAGGGATTCGTATGAAACTCGGAATGTGGGACTAATATGTGACTATAAGACTTTTTCCTTGGAAATTCTGGGATCTGGCCAATAGGGTCTGTGATTTTTGGAACCAAGCCATTTCTCAAGGGATTTGTATGAAACTCGGAATGTGGAAGTTATATGTGACTATAAGACTTGTACCTTTGGAAATTCTGGGATCTGGCCAATAGGGTCTGGGATTTTTGGAACCAAGCCATTTCTCAAGGGATTCGTATGAAACTCGGAAAGTAGGACTAATATGTGACTATAAGACTTGTTCCTATGGAAATTCTGGGATCTGGCAATAGGGTCTGGGATTTTTGGAACCAAGCCATTTCTCAAGGGATTCGTATGAAACTCGGAATGTAGGACTAATATGTGACTATAAGACTTGTTCCTATGGAAATTCTGGGATCTGGCCAAAAGGGTCTGGGATTTTGGGAACCAAGCCATTTCTCAAGGGATTCGTATGAAACTCGGTATGTAGAATTAATATGTGACTATTAGACTTGTTCCTATGGAAATTCTGGGATCTGGCCAATAGGGTCTGGGATTTTTGGAACCAAGCCATTTCTCAAGGGATTCGTATGAAACTCGGAATGTAGGACTAATATGTGACTATAAGACTTGTTCCTATGGAAATTCTGGGATCTGGCCAATAGGGTCTGGGATTTTTTGAACCAAGCCATTTCTCAAGGGATTCGTATGAAACTCGGAATGTAGGACTAATGTGTGACCATAAGACTTGTTCCTATGAAAATTCTGGGATCTGGCCAATAGGGTCTGGGATTTTTGGAACCAAGCCATTTCTCAACGGATTCGCATGAAATTCGGAATGTGGGACTAATATGTGACTGTAAGGCTTGTTCCTATGGAAATTCTAGGATCTGGCCCATAGGGTCTGGGATTTTTGGAACCAAGCCATTTCTCAAGGGATTTGTATGAAACTCGGAATGTAGGAGTAATATGTGACTATAAGACTTGTTCCTATGGAAATTCTGGGATCTGGCCAACAGGGTCTGGGATTTTTAGAACCAAGCCATTTCTCAAGGGATTCGTATGAAACTCGGAATGTAGGAGTAATATGTGACTATAAGACTTGTTCCTATGGAAATTCTGGGATCTGGCCAATAGGGTCTAGGATTTTTAGAACCAAGCCATTTCTCAAGGGATTCGTATGAAACTCGGAATGTAGGACTAATATGTGACTATAAGACTTGTTCCTATGGAAATTCTGGGATCTGGACAATAGGGCCTAGGATTTTTGGAACCAAGCCATTTCTCAAGGGATTCGTATGAAACTCGGAAAGTAGGACTAATATGTGACTATAAGACTTTTTCCTATGGAAATTCTGGGATCTGGCCAATAGGGTCTGGGATTTTTGGAACCAAGCCATTTCTCAAGGGATTCGTATGAATCTCGGAATGTGGGACTAATATGTGACTATAAGACTTGTTCCTATGGAAATTCTGGGATCTGGCCAATAGGGGCTGGGATTTTTGGAACCAAGCCATTTCTCAAGGGATTCGCATGAAATTCGGAAAGTAGGAGTAATATGTGACTATAAGACTTGTTCCTATGGAAATTCTGGGATCTGGCCAACAGGGTCTGGGATTTTTAGAACCAAGCCATTTCTCAAGGGATTCGTATGAAACTCGGAATGTAGGACTAATATGTGACTATAAGACTTGTTCCTATGGAAATTCTGGGATCTGGACAATAGAGCCTAGGATTTTTGGAACCAAGCCATTTCTCAAGGGATTAGTATGAAACTCGGAATGTAGGAGTAATATGTGACTATAAGACTTGTTCCTATGGAAATTCTAGGATCTGGCCAATAGGGTCAGGGATTTTTGGAACAAGCCATTTCTCAAGGGATTCGTATGAAACTCGGAATGTAGGAGTAATAAGTGACTATAAGACTTGTTCCTATGGAAATTCTGGGATCTGGCCAATAGGGTCTGGGATTTTTAGAACCAAGCCATTTCTCAAGGGATTCGTATGAAACTCGGAATGTAGGACTAAGATGTGACTATAAGATTTCTTCCTAAGCAATTTCTCAAGCGATTCGTATGAAACTCGGAAAGTAGGACTAATATGTGACTATAAGACTTGTTCCTATGGAAATTCTGGGATCTGGCAATTGGGTCTGGGATTTTTGGAACCAAGCCATTTCTCAAGGGATTCGTATGAAACTCGGAATGTAGAACTAATATGTGACTATAAGACTTGTTCCTATGGAAATTCTGGGATCTGGCCAAAAGGGTCTGGGATTTTGGGAACCAAGCCATTTCTCAAAGGATTCGTATGAAACTCGGTATGTAGAACTAATATGTGACTATTAGACTTGTTCCTATGGAAATTCTGGGATCTGGCCAATAGGGTCTGGGATTTTTGGAACCAAGCCATTTCTCAAGGGATTTGTATGAAACTCGGAATGTAGGAGTAATATGTGACTATAAGACTTGTTCCTATGGAAATTCTGGGATCTGGCCAATAGGGTCCGGGATTTTTGGAACCAAGCCATTTCTCAAGGGATTCGTATGAAACTCGGAATGTAGGACTAATGTGTAATGTGTTCCTATGGAAATTCTGGGATCTGGCCAATAGGGTCTGGGATTTTTGGAACCAAGCCATTTCTCAACGGATTCGCATGAAATTCGGAATGTAGGACTAATATGTGACTGTAAGGCTTGTTCCTATGGAAATTCTAGGATCTGGCCCATAGGGTCTGGGATTTTTGGAACCAAGCCATTTCTCAAGGGATTTGTATGAAACTCGGAATGTAGGAGTAATATGTGACTATAAGACTTGTTCCTATGGAAATTCTGGGATCTGGCCAACAGGGTCTGGGATTTTTAGAACCAAGCCATTTCTCAAGGGTTTCGTATGAAACTCGGAATGTAGGACTAATATGTGACTATAAGACTTGTTCCTATGGAAATTCTGGGATCTGGCCAATAGGGTCTGTGATTTTTGGAACCAAGCCATTTCTCAAGGGATTTGTATGAAACTCGGAATATGGGAGTTATATGTGACTATAAGACTTGTTCCTTTGGAAATTCTGGGATCTGGCCAATAGGGTCTGGGATTTTTGGAACCAAGCCGTTTCTCAAGGGATTCGTATGAAACTCGGAAAGTAGGACTAATATGTGACTATAAGACTTGTTCCTATGGAAATTCTGGGATCTGGCAACAGGGTCCGGGATTTTTGGAACCAAGCCATTTCTCAAGGGATTCGTATGAAACTCGGAATGTAGGACTAATATGTGACTATAAGACTTGTTCCTATGGAAATTCTAGGATCTGGCCAATAGGGTCTGGGATTTTTGGAACAAGCCATTTCTCAAGGGATTCGTATGAAATTCGGAATGTAGGACTAATGTGTGACTATAAGACTTGTTCCTATGGAAATTCTGGGATCTGGCCAATAGGGTCTGGGATTTTTGGAACCAAGCCATTTCTCAAGGGATTCGCATGAAATTCGGAAAGTAGGACTAATATGTGACTGTAAGGCTTGTTCCTATGGAAATTCTGGGATCTGGCCAATAGGGTCAGGGATTTTTGGAACAAGCCATTTCTCAAGGGATTCGTATGAAACTCGGAATGAAGGAGTAATATGTGACTATAAGACTTGTTCCTATGGAAATTCTGGGATCTGGCCAATAGGGTCTGGGATTTTTAGAACCAAGCCATTTCTCAAGGGATTCGTATGAAACTCGGAATGTAGGACTAAGATGTGACTATAAGACTTGTTCCTATGGAAATTCTGGGATCTGGCCAATAGGGTCTGGGATTTTGGGAACCAAGCCATTTCTCAAGGGATTCGTATGAAACTCGGTATGTAGAACTAATATGTGACTATTAGACTTGTTCCTATGGAAATTCTAGGATCTGGCCAATAGGGTCTGGGATTTTTGGAACCAAGCCATTTCTCAAGGGATTCGTATGAAACTCGGAATGTAGGACTAATATGTGACTATAAGACTTGTTCCTATGGAAATTCTGGGATCTGGCCAAAAGGGTCTGGGATTTTGGGAACCAAGCCATTTCTCAAGGGATTCGTATGAAACTCGGTATGTAGAACTAATATGTGACTATTAGACTTGTTCCTATGGAAATTCTGGGATCTGGCCAATAGGGTCTGGGATTTTTGGAACCAAGACATTTCTCAAGGGATTCGTATGAAACTCGGAATGTAGGACTAATATGTGACTCTAAGACTTGTTCCTATGGAAATTCTGGGATCTGGCCAATAGGGTCTGGGATTTTTGGAACCAAGCCATTTCTCAAGGGATTCGTATGAAACTCGGAATGTAGGACTAATGTGTGACTATAAGACTTGTTCCTATGGAAATTCTGGGATCTGGCCAAAAGGGTCTGGGATTTTGGGAACCATGCCATTTCTCAAGGGATTCGTATGAAACTCGGTATGTAGAACTAATATGTGACTATTAGACTTGTTCCTATGGAAATTCTGGGATCTGGCCAATAGGGTCTGGGATTTTTGGAACCAAGCCATTTCTCAAGGGATTCGTATGAAACTCGGAATGTAGGACTAATGTGTGACTATAAGACTTGTTCCTATGGAAATTCTGGGATCTTACCAATAGGGTCTGGGATTTTTGGAACCAAGCCCTTTCTCAACGGATTCGCATGAAATTCGGAATGTAGGACTAATATGTGACTGTAAGGCTTGTTCCTATGGAAATTCTAGGATCTGGCCCATAGGGTAGGGATTTTTGGAACCAAGCCATTTCTCGAGGGATTTGTATGAAACTCGGAATGTAGGAGTAATATGTGACTATAAGACTTGTTCCTATGGAAATTCTGGGATCTGCCCAACAGGGTCTGGGATTTTGGGAACCAAGCCATTTATCAAGGGATTCGTATGAAACTCGGTATGTAGAACTAATATGTGACTATTAGACTTGTTCCTATGGAAATTCTGGGATCTGGCCAATAGGGTCTGGGATTTTTGGAACCAAGCCATTTCTCAAGGGATTCGGATGAAACTCGGAATGTAGGACTAATATGTGCCTATAAGACTTGTTCCTATGGAAATTCTGGGATCTGGCCAATAGGGTCTGGGATTTTTGGAACCAAGCCATTTCTCAAGGGATTCGTATGAAACTCGGAATGTAGGACTAATATGTGACTATAAGACTTGTTCCTAGGGTCTGGGATTTTGGGAACCAAGCCATTTCTCAAGGGATTCGTATGAAACTCGGAATGTAGGACTAATATGTGACTATAAGACTTGTTCCTATGGAAATTCTGGGATCTGGCCAAAAGGGTCTGGGATTTTGGGAACCAAGCCATTTCTCAAGGGATTCGTATGAAACTCGGAATGTAGGACTAATATGTGACTATAGGACTTGTTCCTATGGAAATTCTGGGATCTGGCCAAAAGGGTCTGGGATTTTGGGAACCAAGCCATTTCTCAAGGGATTCGTATGAAACTCGGTATGTAGAACTAATATGTGACTATTAGACTTGTTCCTATGGAAATTCTGGGATCTGGCCAATAGGGTCTGGGATTTTTGGAACCAAGCCATTTCTCAAGGGATTCGTATGAAACTCGGAATGTAGGACTAATATGTGACTATAAGACTTGTTCCTATGGAAATTCTGGGATCTGGCCAATAGGGTCTGGGATTTTTGGAACCAAGCCATTTCTCAAGGGATTCGTATGAAACTCGGAATGTAGGACTAATGTGTGACTATAAGACTTGTTCCTATGGAAATTCTGGGATCTGGCCAATAGGGTCTGGGATTTTTGGAACCAAGCCATTTCTCAACGGATTCGCATGAAATTCGGAATGTAGGACTAATATGTGACTGTAAGGCTTGTTCCTATGGAAATTCTAGGATCTGGCCCATAGGGTCTGGGATTTTTGGAACCAAGCCATTTCTCAAGGGATTTGTATGAAACTCGGAATGTAGGAGTAATATGTGACTATAAGACTTGTTCCTATGGAAATTCTGGGATCTGCCCAACAGGGTCTGGGATTTTTAGATCCAAGCCATTTCTCAAGGGATTCGTATGAAACTCGGAATGTAGGACTAATATGTGACTATAAGATTTCTTCCTAAGCAATTTCTCAAGCGATTCGTATGAAACTCGGAAAGTAGGACTAATATGTGACTATAAGACTTGTTCCTATGGAAATTCTGGGATCTGGCAATTGGGTCTGGGATTTTTGGAACCAAGCCATTTCTCAAGGGATTCGTATGAAACTCGGAATGTAGGACTAATATGTGACTATAAGACTTGTTCCTATGGAAATTCTGGGATCTGGCCAAAAGGGTCTGGGACTTTGGGAACCAAGCCATTTCTCAAGGGATTCGTATGAAACTCGGTATGTAGGAGTAATATGTGACTATAAGACTTGTTCCTATGGAAATTCTGGGATCTGGCCAATAGGGTCTGGGATTTTTGGAACCAAGCCATTTCTCAAGGGATTCGTATGAAACTCGGAATGTAGGACTAATATGTGACTATAAGACTTGTTCCTATGGAAATTCTGGGATCTGGCCAATAGGGTCTGGGATTTTTGGAACCAAGCCATTTCTCAAGGGATTCGTATGAAACTCGGAATGTAGGACTAATGTGTGACTATAAGACTTGTTCCTATGGAAATTCTGGGATCTGGCCAATAGGGTCTGGGATTTTTGGAACCAAGCCATTTCTCAACGGATTCGCATGAAATTCGTAATGTAGGACTAATATGTTCCTATGGAAATTCTAGGATCTGGCCCATAGGGTCTGGGATTTTTGGAACCAAGCCATTTCTCAAGGGATTTGTATGAAACTCGGAATGTAGGAGTAATATGTGACTATAAGACTTGTTCCTATGGAAATTCTGGGATCTGCCCAACAGGGTCTGGGATTTTTAGAACCAAGCCATTTCTCAAGGGATTCGTATGAAACTCGGAATGTAGGACTAATATGTGACTATAAGATTTCTTCCTAAGCAATTTCTCAAGCGATTCGTATGAAACTCGGAAAGTAGGACTAATATGTGACTATAAGACTTGTTCCTATGGAAATTCTGGGATCTGGCAATTGGGTCTGGGATTTTTGGAACCAAGCCATTTCTCAAGGGATTCGTATGAAACTCGGAATGTAGGACTAATATGTGACTATAAGACTTGTTCCTATGGAAATTCTGGGATCTGGCCAAAAGGGTCTGGGATTTTGGGAACCAAGCCATTTCTCAAGGGATTCGTATGAAACTCGGTATGTAGAACTAATATGTGACTATTAGACTTGTTCCTATGGAAATTCTGGAATCTGGCCAATAGGGTCTGGGATTTTTGGAACCAAGCCATTTCTCAAGGGATTCGTATGAAACTCGGAATGTAGGACTAATATGTGACTATAAGACTTGTTCCTATGGAAATTCTGGGATCTGGCCAATAGGGTCTGGGATTTTTGGAACCAAGCCATTTCTCAAGGGATTCGTATGAAACTCGGAATGTAGGACTAATGTGTGACTATAAGACTTGTTCCTATGGAAATTCTGGGATCTGGCCAATAGGGTCTGGGATTTTTGGAACCAAGCCATTTCTCAACGGATTCGCATGAAATTCGGAATGTAGGACTAATATGTGACTGTAAGGCTTGTTCCTATGGAAATTCTGGGATCTGGCCAAAAGGGTCTGGGATTTTTGGAACCAAGCCATTTCTCAAGGGATTCGTATGAAACTCGGTATGTAGAACTAATATGTGACTATTAGACTTGTTCCTATGGAAATTCTGGGATCTGGCCAAAAGGGTCTGGGATTTTGGGAACCAAGCCATTTCTCAAGGGATTCGTATGAAACTCGGAATGTAGGACTAATATGTGACTATAAGACTTGTTCCTATGGAAATTCTGGGATCTGGCCAAAAGGGTCTGGGATTTTGGGAACCAAGCCATTTCTCAAGGGATTCGTATGAAACTCGGAATGTAGGACTAATATGTGACTATAAGATTTCTTCCTAAGCAATTTCTCAAGCGATTCGTATGAAACTCGGAAAGTAGGAGTAATATGTGACTATAAGACTTGTTCCTATGGAAATTCTGGGATCTGGCAATTGGGTCTGGGATTTTTGGAACCAAGCCATTTCTCAAGGGATTCGTATGAAACTCGGAATGTAGGACTAATATGTGACTATAAGACTTGTTCCTATGGAAATTCTGGGATCTGGCCAAAAGGGTCTGGGATTTTGGGAACCAAGCCATTTCTCAAGGGATTCGTATGAAACTCGGTATGTAGAACTAATATGTGACTATTAGACTTGTTCCTATGGAAATTCTGGGATCTGGCCAATAGGGTCTGGGATTTTTGGAACCAAGCCATTTCTCAAGGGATTCGTATGAAACTCGGAATGTAGGACTAATATGTGACTATAAGACTTGTTCCTATGGAAATTCTGGGATCTGGCCAATAGGGTCTGGGATTTTTGGAACCAAGCCATTTCTCAAGGGATTCGTATGAAACTCGGAATGTAGGACTAATGTGTGACTATAAGACTTGTTCCTATGGAAATTCTGGGATCTGGCCAATAGGGTCTGGGATTTTTGGAACCAAGCCATTTCTCAACGGATTCGCATGAAATTCGGAATGTAGGACTAATATGTGACTGTAAGGCTTGTTCCTATGGAAATTCTAGGATCTGGCCCATAGGGTCTGGGATTTTTGGAACCAAGCCATTTCTCAAGGGATTTGTATGAAACTCGGAATGTAGGAGTAATATGTGACTATAAGACTTGTTCCTATGGAAATTCTGGGATCTGCCCAACAGGGTCTGGGATTTTTAGAACCAAGCCATTTCTCAAGGGATTCGTATGAAACTCGGAATGTAGGACTAATATGTGACTATAAGATTTCTTCCTAAGCAATTTCTCAAGCGATTCGTATGAAACTCGGAAAGTAGGAGTAATATGTGACTATAAGACTTGTTCCTATGGAAATTCTGGGATCTGGCAATTGGGTCTGGGATTTTTGGAACCAAGCCATTTCTCAAGGGATTCGTATGAAACTCGGAATGTAGGACTAATATGTGACTATAAGACTTGTTCCTATGGAAATTCTGGGATCTGGCCAAAAGGGTCTGGGATTTTGGGAACCAAGCCATTTCTCAAGGGATTCGTATGAAACTCGGAATGTAGGACTAATATGTGACTATAAGACTTGTTCCTATGGAAATTCTGGGATCTGGCCAAAAGGGTCTGGGATTTTGGGAACCAAGCCATTTCTCAAGGGATTCGTATGAAACTCGGAATGTAGGACTAATATGTGACTATAAGACTTGTTCCTATGGAAATTCTGGGATCTGGCCAAAAGGGTCTGGGATTTTGGGAACCAAGCCATTTCTCAAGGGATTCGTATGAAACTCGGAATGTAGGACTAATATGTGACTATAAGACTTGTTCCTATGGAAATTCTGGGATCTGGCCAATAGGGTCTGGGATTTTTGGAACCAAGCCATTTCTCAAGGGATTCGTATGAAACTCGGAATGTAGGACTAATGTGTGACTATAAGACTTGTTCCTATGGAAATTCTGGGATCTGGCCAATAGGGTCTGGGATTTTTGGAACCAAGCCATTTCTCAAGGGATTCGTATGAAACTCGGAATGTAGGACTAATGTGTGACTATAAGACTTGTTCCTATGGAAATTCTGGGATCTGGCCAATAGGGTCTGGGATTTTTGGAACCAAGCCATTTCTCAACGGATTCGCATTAAATTCGGAATGTAGGACTAATATGTGACTATAAGACTTGTTCCTATGGAAATTCTGGGATCTGGCCACTAGGGTCTGGGATTTTTGGAACCAAGCCATTTCTCAAGGGATTCGTATGAAACTCGGAATGTAGGACTAATATGTGACTATAAGAATTGTTCCTATGGAAATTCTGGGATCTGGCCAATAGGGTCTGGGATTTTTGGAACCAAGCCATTTCTCAAGGGATTCGTATGAAACTCGGAATGTAGGACTAATATGTGACTATAAGACTTGTTCCTATGGAAATTCTGGGATCTGGCCAAAAGGGTCTGGGATTTTGGAAACCAAGCCATTTCTCAAGGGATTCGTATGAAACTCGGAATGTAGGACTAATATGTGACTATAAGACTTGTTCCTATGGAAATTCTGGGATCTGGCCAAAAGGGTCTGGGATTTTGGGAACCAAGCCATTTCTCAAGGGATTCGTATGAAACTCGGAATGTAGGACTAATATGTGACTATAAGACTTGTTCCTATGGAAATTCTGGGATCTGGCCAAAAGGGTCTGGGATTTTGGGAACCAAGCCATTTCTCAAGGGATTCGTATGAAACTCGGTATGTAGAACTAATATGTGACTATTAGACTTGTTCCTATGGAAATTCTGGGATCTGGCCAATAGGGTCTGGGATTTTTGGAACCAAGCCATTTCTCAAGGGATTCGTATGAAACTCGGAATGTAGGACTAATATGTGACTATAAGACTTGTTCCTATGGAAATTCTGGGATGTGGCCAATAGGGTCTGGCATTTTTGGAACCAAGCCATTTCTCAAGGGATTCGTATAAAACTCGGAATGTAGGACTAATGTGTGACTATAAGACTTGTTCCTATGGAAATTCTGGGATCTGGCCAATAGGGTCTGGGATTTTTGGAACCAAGCCATTTCTCAACGGATTCGCATGAAATTCGGAATGTAGGACTAATATGTGACTGTAAGGCTTGTTCCTATGGAAATTCTGGGATCAGGCCAAAAGGGTCTGGGATTTTGGGAACCAAGCCATTTCTCAAGGGATTCGTATGAAACTCGGAATGTAGGACTAATATGTGACTATAAGACTTGTTCCTATGGAAATTCTGGGATCTGGCCAAAAGGGTCTGGGACTTTGGGAACCAAGCCATTTCTCAAGGGATTCGTATGAAACTCGGTATGTAGGAGTAATATGTGACTATAAGACTTGTTCCTATGGAAATTCTGGGATCTGGCCAATAGGGTCTGGGATTTTTGGAACCAAGCCATTTCTCAAGGGATTCGTATGAAACTCGGAATGTAGGACTAATATGTGACTATAAGACTTGTTCCTATGGAAATTCTGGGATCTGGCCAATAGGGTCTGGGATTTTTGGAACCAAGCCATTTCTCAAGGGATTCGTATGAAACTCGGAATGTAGGACTAATGTGTGACTATAAGACTTGTTCCTATGGAAATTCTGGGATCTGGCCAATAGGGTCTGGGATTTTTGGAACCAAGCCATTTCTCAACGGATTCGCATGAAATTCGTAATGTAGGACTAATATGTTCCTATGGAAATTCTAGGATCTGGCCCATAGGGTCTGGGATTTTTGGAACCAAGCCATTTCTCAAGGGATTTGTATGAAACTCGGAATGTAGGAGTAATATGTGACTATAAGACTTGTTCCTATGGAAATTCTGGGATCTGCCCAACAGGGTCTGGGATTTTTAGAACCAAGCCATTTCTCAAGGGATTCGTATGAAACTCGGAATGTAGGACTAATATGTGACTATAAGATTTCTTCCTAAGCAATTTCTCAAGCGATTCGTATGAAACTCGGAAAGTAGGACTAATATGTGACTATAAGACTTGTTCCTATGGAAATTCTGGGATCTGGCAATTGGGTCTGGGATTTTTGGAACCAAGCCATTTCTCAAGGGATTCGTATGAAACTCGGAATGTAGGACTAATATGTGACTATAAGACTTGTTCCTATGGAAATTCTGGGATCTGGCCAAAAGGGTCTGGGATTTTGGGAACCAAGCCATTTCTCAAGGGATTCGTATGAAACTCGGTATGTAGAACTAATATGTGACTATTAGACTTGTTCCTATGGAAATTCTGGGATCTGGCCAATAGGGTCTGGGATTTTTGGAACCAAGCCATTTCTCAAGGGATTCGTATGAAACTCGGAATGTAGGACTAATATGTGACTATAAGACTTGTTCCTATGGAAATTCTGGGATCTGGCCAATAGGGTCTGGGATTTTTGGAACCAAGCCATTTCTCAAGGGATTCGTATGAAACTCGGAATGTAGGACTAATGTGTGACTATAAGACTTGTTCCTATGGAAATTCTGGGATCTGGCCAATAGGGTCTGGGATTTTTGGAACCAAGCCATTTCTCAACGGATTCGCATGAAATTCGGAATGTAGGACTAATATGTGACTGTAAGGCTTGTTCCTATGGAAATTCTGGGATCTGGCCAAAAGGGTCTGGGATTTTTGGAACCAAGCCATTTCTCAAGGGATTCGTATGAAACTCGGTATGTAGAACTAATATGTGACTATTAGACTTGTTCCTATGGAAATTCTGGGATCTGGCCAAAAGGGTCTGGGATTTTGGGAACCAAGCCATTTCTCAAGGGATTCGTATGAAACTCGGAATGTAGGACTAATATGTGACTATAAGACTTGTTCCTATGGAAATTCTGGGATCTGGCCAAAAGGGTCTGGGATTTTGGGAACCAAGCCATTTCTCAAGGGATTCGTATGAAACTCGGAATGTAGGACTAATATGTGACTATAAGACTTGTTCCTATGGAAATTCTGGGATCTGGCAATTGGGTCTGGGATTTTTGGAACCAAGCCATTTCTCAAGGGATTCGTATGAAACTCGGAATGTAGGACTAATATGTGACTATAAGACTTGTTCCTATGGAAATTCTGGGATCTGGCCAAAAGGGTCTGGGATTTTGGGAACCAAGCCATTTCTCAAGGGATTCGTATGAAACTCGGAATGTAGGACTAATATGTGACTATAAGACTTGTTCCTATGGAAATTCTGGGATCTGGCCAAAAGGGTCTGGGATTTTGGGAACCAAGCCATTTCTCAAGGGATTCGTATGAAACTAATATGTGACTATAAGACTTGTTCCTATGGAAATTCTGGGATCTGGCCAAAGGGTCTGGGATTTTTGGAACCAAGCCATTTCTCAAGGGATTCGTATGAAACTCGGTATGTAGAACTAATATGTGACTATTAGACTTGTTCCTATGGAAATTCTGGGATCTGGCCAATAGGGTCTGGGATTTTTGGAACCAAGCCATTTCTCAAGGGATTCGTATGAAACTCGGAATGTAGGACTAATATGTGACTATAAGACTTGTTCCTATGGAAATTCTGGGATCTGGCCAATAGGGTCTGGGATTTTTGGAGCCAAGCCATTTCTCAAGGGATTCGTATGAAACTCGGAATGTAGGACTAATGTGTGACTATAAGACTTGTTCCTATGGAAATTTTGGGATCTGGCCAATAGGGTCTGGGATTTTTGGAACCAAGCCATTTCTCAAGGGATTCGTATGAAACTCGGAATGTAGGACTAATATGTGACTATAAGACTTGTTCCTATGGAAATTCTGGGATCTGGCCAATAGGGTCTGGGATTTTTGGAACCAAGCCATTTCTCAAGGGATTCGTATGAAACTCGGAATGTAGGACTAATATGTGACTATAAGACTTGTTCCTATGGAAATTCTGGGATCTGGCCAATAGGGTCTGGGATTTTTGGAACCAAGCCATTTCTCAAGGGATTCGTATGAAACTCGGAATGTAGGACTAATATGTGACTATAAGACTTGTTCCTATGGAAATTCTGGGATCTGGCCAAAAGGGTCTGGGATTTTGGGAACCAAGCCATTTCTCAAGGGATTCGTATGAAACTCGGAATGTAGGACTAATATGTGACTATAAGACTTGTTCCTATGGAAATTCTGGGATCTGGCCAAAAGGGTCTGGGATTTTGGGAACCAAGCCATTTCTCAAGGGATTCGTATGAAACTCGGAATGTAGGACTAATATGTGACTATAAGACTTGTTCCTATGGAAATTCTGGGATCTGGCCAAAAGGGTCTGGGATTTTGGGAACCAAGCCATTTCTCAAGGGATTCGTATGAAACTCGGTATGTAGAACTAATATGTGACTATTAGACTTGTTCCTATGGAAATTCTGGGATCTGGCCAATAGTGTCTGGGATTTTTGGAACCAAGCCATTTCTCAAGGGATTCGTATGAAACTCGGAATGTAGGACTAATATGTGACTATAAGACTTGTTCCTATGGAAATTCTGGGATCTGGCCAATAGGGTCTGGGATTTTTGGAACCAAGCCATTTCTCAAGGGATTCGTATGAAACTCGGAATGTAGGACTAATGTGTGACTATAAGACTTGTTCCTATGGAAATTCTGGGATCTGGCCAATAGGGTCTGGGATTTTTGGAACCAAGCCATTTCTCAACGGATTCGCATGAAATTCGGAATGTAGGACTAATATGTGACTGTAAGGCTTGTTCCTATGGAAATTCTAGGATCTGGCCCATAGGGTCTGGGATTTTTGGAACCAAGCCATTTCTCAAGGGATTTGTATGAAACTCGGAATGTAGGAGTAATATGTGACTATAAGACTTGTTCCTATGGAAATTCTGGGATCTGCCCAACAGGGTCTGGGATTTTTAGAACCAAGCCATTTCTCAAGGGATTGGTATGAAACTCGGAATGTAGGACTAATATGTGACTATAAGATTTCTTCCTAAGCAATTTCTCAAGCGATTCGTATGAAACTCGGAAAGTAGGACTAATATGTGACTATAAGACTTGTTCCTATGGAAATTCTGGGATCTGGCAATTAGGTCTGGGATTTTTGGAACCAAGCCATTTCTCAAGGGATTCGTATGAAACTCGGAATGTAGGACTAATATGTGACTATAAGACTTGTTCCTATGGAAATTCTGGGATCTGGACAAAAGGGTCTGGGATTTTGGGAACCAAGCCATTTCTCAAGGGATTCGTATGAAACTCGGTATGTAGAACTAATATGTGACTATTAGACTTGTTCCTATGGATTTTTGGAACCAAGCCATTTCTCAAGGGATTCGCATGAAATTCGGAATGTAGGACTAATATGTGACTATAAGACTTGTTCCTATGGAAATTCTGGGATCTGGCCAATAGGGTCTGGGATTTTTGGAACCAAGCCATTTCTCAACGGATTCGCATGAAATTCGGAATGTAGGACTAATATGTGACTGTAAGGCTTGTTCCTATGGAAATTCTAGGATCTGGCCCATAGGGTCTGGGATTTTTGGAACCAAGCCATTTCTCAAGGGATTTGTATGAAACTCGGAATGTAGGAGTAATATGTGACTATAAGACTTGTCCCTATGGAAATTCTGGGATCTGCCCAACAGGGTCTGGGATTTTTAGAACCAAGCCATTTCTCAAGGGATTCGTATGAAACTCGGAATGTAGGACTAATATGTGACTATAAGATTTCTTCCTAAGCAATTTCTCAAGCGATTCGTATGAAACTCGGAAAGTAGGACTAATATGTGACTATAAGACTTGTTCCTATGGAAATTCTGGGATCTGGCAATTAGGTCTGAGATTTTTGGAACCAAGCCATTTCTCAAGGGATTCGTATGAAACTCGGAATGTAGGACTAATATGTAAATATAAGACTTGTTCCTATGGAAATTCTTGGATCTGGACAAAAGGGTCTGGGATTTTGGGAACCAAGCCATTTCTCAAGGGATTCGTATGAAACTCGGTATGTAGAACTAATATGTGACTATTAGACTTGTTCCTATGGAAATTCTGGGATCTGGCCAATAGGGTCTGGGATTTTTGGAACCAAGCCATTTCTCAAGGGATTCGTATGAAACTCGGAATGTAGGACTAATATGTGACTATAAGACTTGATCCTATGGAAATTCTGGGACCTGGCCAATAGGGTCTGGGATTTTTGGAACCAAGCCATTTCTCAAGGGATTCGTATGAAACTCGGAATGTAGGACTAATGTGTGACTATAAGACTTGTTCCTATGGAAATTCTGGGATCTGGCCAATAGGGTCTGGGATTTTTGGAACCAAGCCATTTCTCAACGGATTCGCATGAAATTCGGAATGTAGGACTAATATGTGACTGTAAGGCTTGTTCCTATGGAAATTCTAGGATCTGGCCCATAGGGTCTGGGATTTTTGGAACCAAGCCATTTCTCAAGGGATTTGTATGAAACTCGGAATGTAGGAGTAATATGTGACTATAAGACTTGTTCCTATGGAAATTCTGGGATCTGCCCAACAGGGTCTGGGATTTTTAGAACCAAGCCATTTCTCAAGGGATTCGTATGAAACTCGGAATGTAGGACTAATATGTGACTATAAGATTTCTTCCTAAGCAATTTCTCAAGCGATTCGTATGAAACTCGGAAAGTAGGACTAATATGTGACTATAAGACTTGTTCGTATGGAAATTCTGGGATCTGGCAATTGGGTCTGGGATTTTTGGAACCAAGCCATTTCTCAAGGGATTCGTATGAAACTCGGAATGTAGGACTAATATGTGACTATAAGACTTGTTCCTATGGAAATTCTGGGATCTGGCCAAAAGGGTCTGGGATTTTGGGAACCAAGCCATTTCTCAAGGGATTCGTATGAAACTCGGTATGTAGAACTAATATGTGACTATTAGACTTGTTCCTATGGAAATTCTGGGATCTGGCCAATAGGGTCTGGGATTTTTGGAACCAAGCCATTTCTCAAGGGATTCGTATGAAACTCGGAATGTAGGACTAATATGTGACTATAAGACTTGTTCCTATGGAAATTCTGGGATCTGGCCAATAGGGTCTGGGATTTTTGGAACCAAGCCATTTCTCAAGGGATTCGTATGAAATTCGGAATGTAGGACTAATATGTGACTGTAAGGCTTGTTCCTATGGAAATTCTAGGATCTGGCCCATAGGGTCTGGGATTTTTGGAACCAAGCCATTTCTCAAGGGATTTGTATGAAACTCGGAATGTAGGAGTAATATGTGACTATAAGACTTGTTCCTATGGAAATTCTGGGATCTGGCCAACAGGGTCTGGGATTTTTGGAACCAAGCCATTTCTCAAGGGATTCGTATGAAACTCGGAATGTAGGACTAATATGTGACTATAAGACTTGTTCCTATGGAAATTCTGGGATCTGGACAATAGGGCCTAGGATTTTTGGAACCAAGCCATTTCTCAAGGGATTCGTATGAAACTCGGAAAGTAGGACTAATATGTGGCTATAAGACTTGTTCCTATGGAAATTCTGGGATCTGGCCAATAGGGTCTGGGATTTTTGGAACCAAGCCATTTCTCAAGGGATTTGTATGAAACTCGGAATGTGGGACTAATATGTGACTATAAGACTTTTTCCTATGGAAATTCTGGGATATGGCCAATAGGGTCTGGGATTTTTGGAACCAAGCCATTTCTCAAGGGATTCGTATGAAACTCGGAATGTAGGACTAAGATGTGACTATAAGATTTCTTCCTAAGCAATTTCTCAAGCGATTCGTATGAAACTCGGAAAGTAGGACTAATATGTGACTATAAGACTTGTTCCTATGGAAATTCTGGGATCTGGCAATTAGGTCTGGGATTTTTGGAACCAAGCCATTTCTCAAGGGATTCGTATGAAACTCGGAATGTAGGACTAATATGTGACTATAAGACTTGTTCCTATGGAAATTCTGGGATCTGGACAAAAGGGTCTGGGATTTTGGGAACCAAGCCATTTCTCAAGGGATTCGTATGAAACTCGGTATGTAGAACTAATATGTGACTATTAGACTTGTTCCTATGGAAATTCTGGGATCTGGCCAATAGGGTCTGGGATTTTTGGAACCAAGCCATTTCTCAAGGGATTCGTATGAAACTCGGAATGTAGGACTAATATGTGACTATAAGACTTGATCCTATGGAAATTCTGGGATCTGGCCAATAGGGTCTGGGATTTTTGGAACCAAGCCATTTCTCAAGGGATTCGTATGAAACTCGGAATGTAGGACTAATGTGTGACTATAAGACTTGTTCCTATGGAAATTCTGGGATCTGGCCAATAGGGTCTGGGATTTTTGGAACCAAGCCATTTCTCAACGGATTCGCATGAAATTCGGAATGTAGGACTAATATGTGACTGTAAGGCTTGTTCCTATGGAAATTCTAGGATCTGGCCCATAGGGTCTGGGATTTTTGGAACCAAGCCATTTCTCAAGGGATTTGTATGAAACTCGGAATGTAGGAGTAATATGTGACTATAAGACTTGTCCCTATGGAAATTCTGGGATCTGCCCAACAGGGTCTGGGCTTTTTAGAACCAAGCCATTTCTCAAGGGATTCGTATGAAACTCGGAATGTAGGACTAATATGTGACTATAAGATTTCTTCCTAAGCAATTTCTCAAGCGATTCGTATGAAACTCGGAAAGTAGGACTAATATGTGACTATAAGACTTGTTCCTATGGAAATTCTGGGATCTGGCAATTAGGTCTGAGATTTTTGGAACCAAGCCATTTCTCAAGGGATTCGTATGAAACTCGGAATGTAGGACTAATATGTGACTATAAGACTTGTTCCTATGGAAATTCTGGGATCTGGACAAAAGGGTCTGGGATTTTGGGAACCAAGCCATTTCTCAAGGGATTCGTATGAAACTCGGTATGTAGAACTAATATGTGACTATTAGACTTGTTCCTATGGAAATTCTGGGATCTGGCCAATAGGGTCTGGGATTTTTGGAACCAAGCCATTTCTCAAGGGATTCGTATGAAACTCGGAATGTAGGACTATTATGTGACTATAAGACTTGATCCTATGGAAATTCTGGGATCTGGCCAATAGGGTCTGGGATTTTTGGAACCAAGCCATTTCTCAAGGGATTCGTATGAAACTCGGAATGTAAGACTAATGTGTGACTATAAGACTTGTTCCTATGGAAATTCTGGGATCTGGCCAATAGGGTCTGGGATTTTTGGAACCAAGCCATTTCTCAACGGATTCGCATGAAATTCGGAATGTAGGACTAATATGTGACTGTAAGGCTTGTTCCTATGGAAATTCTAGGATCTGGCCCATAGGGTCTGGGATTTTTGGAACCAAGCCATTTCTCAAGGGATTTGTATGAAACTCGGAATGTAGGAGTAATATGTGACTATAAGACTTGTTCCTATGGAAATTCTGGGATGTGGCCAATAGGGTCTGGCATTTTTGGAACCAAGCCATTTCTCAAGGGATTCGTATAAAACTCGGAATGTAGGACTAATGTGTGACTATAAGACTTGTTCCTATGGAAATTCTGGGATCTGGCCAATAGGGTCTGGGATTTTTGAAACCAAGCCATTTCTCAACGGATTCGCATGAAATTCGGAATGTAGGACTAATATGTGACTGTAAGGCTTGTTCCTATGGAAATTCTGGGATCAGGCCAAAAGGGTCTGGGATTTTGGGAACCAAGCCATTTCTCAAGGGATTCGTATGAAACTCGGAATGTAGGACTAATATGTGACTATAAGACTTGTTCCTATGGAAATTCTGGGATCTGGCCAAAAGGGTCTGGGACTTTGGGAACCAAGCCATTTCTCAAGGGATTCGTATGAAACTCGGTATGTAGGAGTAATATGTGACTATAAGACTTGTTCCTATGGAAATTCTGGGATCTGGCCAATAGGGTCTGGGATTTTTGGAACCAAGCCATTTCTCAAGGGATTCGTATGAAACTCGGAATGTAGGACTAATATGTGACTATAAGACTTGTTCCTATGGAAATTCTGGGATCTGGCCAATAGGGTCTGGGATTTTTGGAACCAAGCCATTTCTCAAGGGATTCGTATGAAACTCGGAATGTAGGACTAATGTGTGACTATAAGACTTGTTCCTATGGAAATTCTGGGATCTGGCCAATAGGGTCTGGGATTTTTGGAACCAAGCCATTTCTCAACGGATTCGCATGAAATTCGTAATGTAGGACTAATATGTTCCTATGGAAATTCTAGGATCTGGCCCATAGGGTCTGGGATTTTTGGAACCAAGCCATTTCTCAAGGGATTTGTATGAAACTCGGAATGTAGGAGTAATATGTGACTATAAGACTTGTTCCTATGGAAATTCTGGGATCTGCCCAACAGGGTCTGGGATTTTTAGAACCAAGCCATTTCTCAAGGGATTCGTATGAAACTCGGAATGTAGGACTAATATGTGACTATAAGATTTCTTCCTAAGCAATTTCTCAAGCGATTCGTATGAAACTCGGAAAGTAGGACTTATATGTGACTATAAGACTTGTTCCTATGGAAATTCTGGGATCTGGCAATTGGTTCTGGGATTTTTGGAACCAAGCCATTTCTCAAGGGATTCGTATGAAACTCGGAATGTAGGACTAATATGTGACTATAAGACTTGTTCCTATGGAAATTCTGGGATCTGGCCAAAAGGGTCTGGGATTTTGGGAACCAAGCCATTTCTCAAGGGATTCGTATGAAACTCGGTATGTAGAACTAATATGTGACTATTAGACTTGTTCCTATGGAAATTCTGGGATCTGGCCAATAGGGTCTGGGATTTTTGGAACCAAGCCATTTCTCAAGGGATTCGTATGAAACTCGGAATGTAGGACTAATATGTGACTATAAGACTTGTTCCTATGGAAATTCTGGGATCTGGCCAATAGGGTCTGGGATTTTTGGAACCAAGCCATTTCTCAAGGGATTCGTATGAAACTCGGAATGTAGGACTAATGTGTGACTATAAGACTTGTTCCTATGGAAATTCTGGGATCTGGCCAATAGGGTCTAGGATTTTTGGAACCAAGCCATTTCTCAACGGATTCGCATGAAATTCGGAATGTAGGACTAATATGTGACTGTAAGGCTTGTTCCTATGGAAATTCTGGGATCTGGCCAAAAGGGTCTGGGATTTTTGGAACCAAGCCATTTCTCAAGGGATTCGTATGAAACTCGGTATGTAGAACTAATATGTGACTATTAGACTTGTTCCTATGGAAATTCTGGGATCTGGCCAAAAGGGTCTGGGATTTTGGGAACCAAGCCATTTCTCAAGGGATTCGTATGAAACTCGGAATGTAGGACTAATATGTGACTATAAGACTTGTTCCTATGGAAATTCTGGGATCTGGCCAAAAGGGTCTGGGATTTTGGGAACCAAGCCATTTCTCAAGGGATTCGTATGAAACTCGGAATGTAGGACTAATATGTGACTATAAGATTTCTTCCTAAGCAATTTCTCAAGCGATTCGTATGAAACTCGGAAAGTAGGAGTAATATGTGACTATAAGACTTGTTCCTATGGAAATTCTGGGATCTGGCAATTGGGTCTGGGATTTTTGGAACCAAGCCATTTCTCAAGGGATTCGTATGAAACTCGGAATGTAGGACTAATATGTGACTATAAGACTTGTTCCTATGGAAATTCTGGGATCTGGCCAAAAGGGTCTGGGATTTTGGGAACCAAGCCATTTCTCAAGGGATTCGTATGAAACTCGGAATGTAGGACTAATATGTGACTATAAGACTTGTTCCTATGGAAATTCTGGGATCTGGCCAAAAGGGTCTGGGATTTTGGGAACCAAGCCATTTCTCAAGGGATTCGTATGAAACTAATATGTGACTATAAGACTTGTTCCTATGGAAATTCTGGGATCTGGCCAAAGGGTCTGGGATTTTTGGAACCAAGCCATTTCTCAAGGGATTCGTATGAAACTCGGTATGTAGAACTAATATGTGACTATTAGACTTGTTCCTATGGAAATTCTGGGATCTGGCCAATAGGGTCTGGGATTTTTGGAACCAAGCCATTTCTCAAGGGATTCGTATGAAACTCGGAATGTAGGACTAATATGTGACTATAAGACTTGTTCCTATGGAAATTCTGGGATCTGGCCAATAGGGTCTGGGATTTTTGGAGCCAAGCCATTTCTCAAGGGATTCGTATGAAACTCGGAATGTAGGACTAATGTGTGACTATAAGACTTGTTCCTATGGAAATTCTGGGATCTGGCCAATAGGGTCTGGGATTTTTGGAACCAAGCCATTTCTCAAGGGATTCGTATGAAACTCGGAATGTAGGACTAATATGTGACTATAAGACTTGTTCCTATGGAAATTCTGGGATCTGGCCAATAGGGTCTGGGATTTTTGGAACCAAGCCATTTCTCAAGGGATTCGTATGAAACTCGGAATGTAGGACTAATATGTGACTATAAGACTTGTTCCTATGGAAATTCTGGGATCTGGCCAATAGGGTCTGGGATTTTTGGAACCAAGCCATTTCTCAAGGGATTCGTATGAAACTCGGAATGTAGGACTAATATGTGACTATAAGACTTGTTCCTATGGAAATTCTGGGATCTGGCCAAAAGGGTCTGGGATTTTGGGAACCAAGCCATTTCTCAAGGGATTCGTATGAAACTCGGAATGTAGGACTAATATGTGACTATAAGACTTGTTCCTATGGAAATTCTGGGATCTGGCCAAAAGGGTCTGGGATTTTGGGAACCAAGCCATTTCTCAAGGGATTCGTATGAAACTCGGAATGTAGGACTAATATGTGACTATAAGACTTGTTCCTATGGAAATTCTGGGATCTGGCCAAAAGGGTCTGGGATTTTGGGAACCAAGCCATTTCTCAAGGGATTCGTATGAAACTCGGTATGTAGAACTAATATGTGACTATTAGACTTGTTCCTATGGAAATTCTGGGATCTGGCCAATAGTGTCTGGGATTTTTGGAACCAAGCCATTTCTCAAGGGATTCGTATGAAACTCGGAATGTAGGACTAATATGTGACTATAAGACTTGTTCCTATGGAAATTCTGGGATCTGGCCAATAGGGTCTGGGATTTTTGGAACCAAGCCATTTCTCAACGGATTCGCATGAAATTCGGAATGTAGGACTAATATGTGACTGTAAGGCTTGTTCCTATGGAAATTCTAGGATCTGGCCCATAGGGTCTGGGATTTTTGGAACCAAGCCATTTCTCAAGGGATTTGTATGAAACTCGGAATGTAGGAGTAATATGTGACTATAAGACTTGTTCCTATGGAAATTCTGGGATCTGCCCAACAGGGTCTGGGATTTTTAGAACCAAGCCATTTCTCAAGGGATTGGTATGAAACTCGGAATGTAGGACTAATATGTGACTATAAGATTTCTTCCTAAGCAATTTCTCAAGCGATTCGTATGAAACTCGGAAAGTAGGACTAATATGTGACTATAAGACTTGTTCCTATGGAAATTCTGGGATCTGGCAATTAGGTCTGGGATTTTTGGAACCAAGCCATTTCTCAAGGGATTCGTATGAAACTCGGAATGTAGGACTAATATGTGACTATAAGACTTGTTCCTATGGAAATTCTGGGATCTGGACAAAAGGGTCTGGGATTTTGGGAACCAAGCCATTTCTCAAGGGATTCGTATGAAACTCGGTATGTAGAACTAATATGTGACTATTAGACTTGTTCCTATGGATTTTTGGAACCAAGCCATTTCTCAAGGGATTCGCATGAAATTCGGAATGTAGGACTAATATGTGACTATAAGACTTGTTCCTATGGAAATTCTGGGATCTGGCCAATAGGGTCTGGGATTTTTGGAACCAAGCCATTTCTCAACGGATTCGCATGAAATTCGGAATGTAGGACTAATATGTGACTGTAAGGCTTGTTCCTATGGAAATTCTAGGATCTGGCCCATAGGGTCTGGGATTTTTGGAACCAAGCCATTTCTCAAGGGATTTGTATGAAACTCGGAATGTAGGAGTAATATGTGACTATAAGACTTGTCCCTATGGAAATTCTGGGATCTGCCCAACAGGGTCTGGGATTTTTAGAACCAAGCCATTTCTCAAGGGATTCGTATGAAACTCGGAATGTAGGACTAATACGTGACTATAAGATTTCTTCCTAAGCAATTTCTCAAGCGATTCGTATGAAACTCGGAAAGTAGGACTAATATGTGACTATAAGACTTGTTCCTATGGAAATTCTGGGATCTGGCAATTAGGTCTGAGATTTTTGGAACCAAGCCATTTCTCAAGGGATTCGTATGAAACTCGGAATGTAGGACTAATATGTAAATATAAGACTTGTTCCTATGGAAATTCTTGGATCTGGACAAAAGGGTCTGGGATTTTGGGAACCAAGCCATTTCTCAAGGGATTCGTATGAAACTCGGTATGTAGAACTAATATGTGACTATTAGACTTGTTCCTATGGAAATTCTGGGATCTGGCCAATAGGGTCTGGGATTTTTGGAACCAAGCCATTTCTCAAGGGATTCGTATGAAACTCGGAATGTAGGACTAATATGTGACTATAAGACTTGATCCTATGGAAATTCTGGGACCTGGCCAATAGGGTCTGGGATTTTTGGAACCAAGCCATTTCTCAACGGATTCGCATGAAATTCGGAATGTAGGACTAATATGTGACTGTAAGGCTTGTTCCTATGGAAATTCTAGGATCTGGCCCATAGGGTCTGGGATTTTTGGAACCAAGCCATTTCTCAAGGGATTTGTATGAAACTCGGAATGTAGGAGTAATATGTGACTATAAGACTTGTTCCTATGGAAATTCTGGGATCTGCCCAACAGGGTCTGGGATTTTTAGAACCAAGCCATTTCTCAAGGGATTCGTATGAAACTCGGAATGTAGGACTAATATGTGACTATAAGATTTCTTCCTAAGCAATTTCTCAAGCGATTCGTATGAAACTCGGAAAGTAGGACTAATATGTGACTATAAGACTTGTTCGTATGGAAATTCTGGGATCTGGCAATTGGGTCTGGGATTTTTGGAACCAAGCCATTTCTCAAGGGATTCGTATGAAACTCGGAATGTAGGACTAATATGTGACTATAAGACTTGTTCCTATGGAAATTCTGGGATCTGGCCAAAAGGGTCTGGGATTTTGGGAACCAAGCCATTTCTCAAGGGATTCGTATGAAACTCGGTATGTAGAACTAATATGTGACTATTAGACTTGTTCCTATGGAAATTCTGGGATCTGGCCAATAGGGTCTGGGATTTTTGGAACCAAGCCATTTCTCAAGGGATTCGTATGAAACTCGGAATGTAGGACTAATATGTGACTATAAGACTTGTTCCTATGGAAATTCTGGGATCTGGCCAATAGGGTCTGGGATTTTTGGAACCAAGCCATTTCTCAAGGGATTCGTATGAAATTCGGAATGTAGGACTAATATGTGACTGTAAGGCTTGTTCCTATGGAAATTCTAGGATCTGGCCCATAGGGTCTGGGATTTTTGGAACCAAGCCATTTCTCAAGGGATTTGTATGAAACTCGGAATGTAGGAGTAATATGTGACTATAAGACTTGTTCCTATGGAAATTCTGGGATCTGGCCAACAGGGTCTGGGATTTTTGGAACCAAGCCATTTCTCAAGGGATTCGTATGAAACTCGGAATGTAGGACTAATATGTGACTATAAGACTTGTTCCTATGGAAATTCTGGGATCTGGACAATAGGGCCTAGGATTTTTGGAACCAAGCCATTTCTCAAGGGATTCGTATGAAACTCGGAAAGTAGGACTAATATGTGGCTATAAGACTTGTTCCTATGGAAATTCTGGGATCTGGCCAATAGGGTCTGGGATTTTTGGAACCAAGCCATTTCTCAAGGGATTTGTATGAAACTCGGAATGTGGGACTAATATGTGACTATAAGACTTTTTCCTATGGAAATTCTGGGATATGGCCAATAGGGTCTGGGATTTTTGGAACCAAGCCATTTCTCAAGGGATTCGTATGAAACTCGGAATGTAGGACTAAGATGTGACTATAAGATTTCTTCCTAAGCAATTTCTCAAGCGATTCGTATGAAACTCGGAAAGTAGGACTAATATGTGACTATAAGACTTGTTCCTATGGAAATTCTGGGATCTGGCAATTAGGTCTGGGATTTTTGGAACCAAGCCATTTCTCAAGGGATTCGTATGAAACTCGGAATGTAGGACTAATATGTGACTATAAGACTTGTTCCTATGGAAATTCTGGGATCTGGACAAAAGGGTCTGGGATTTTGGGAACCAAGCCATTTCTCAAGGGATTCGTATGAAACTCGGTATGTAGAACTAATATGTGACTATTAGACTTGTTCCTATGGAAATTCTGGGATCTGGCCAATAGGGTCTGGGATTTTTGGAACCAAGCCATTTCTCAAGGGATTCGTATGAAACTCGGAATGTAGGACTAATATGTGACTATAAGACTTGATCCTATGGAAATTCTGGGATCTGGCCAATAGGGTCTGGGATTTTTGGAACCAAGCCATTTCTCAAGGGATTCGTATGAAACTCGGAATGTAGGACTAATGTGTGACTATAAGACTTGTTCCTATGGAAATTCTGGGATCTGGCCAATAGGGTCTGGGATTTTTGGAACCAAGCCATTTCTCAACGGATTCGCATGAAATTCGGAATGTAGGACTAATATGTGACTGTAAGGCTTGTTCCTATGGAAATTCTAGGATCTGGCCCATAGGGTCTGGGATTTTTGGAACCAAGCCATTTCTCAAGGGATTTGTATGAAACTCGGAATGTAGGAGTAATATGTGACTATAAGACTTGTCCCTATGGAAATTCTGGGATCTGCCCAACAGGGTCTGGGCTTTTTAGAACCAAGCCATTTCTCAAGGGATTCGTATGAAACTCGGAATGTAGGACTAATATGTGACTATAAGATTTCTTCCTAAGCAATTTCTCAAGCGATTCGTATGAAACTCGGAAAGTAGGACTAATATGTGACTATAAGACTTGTTCCTATGGAAATTCTGGGATCTGGCAATTAGGTCTGAGATTTTTGGAACCAAGCCATTTCTCAAGGGATTCGTATGAAACTCGGAATGTAGGACTAATATGTGACTATAAGACTTGTTCCTATGGAAATTCTGGGATCTGGACAAAAGGGTCTGGGATTTTGGGAACCAAGCCATTTCTCAAGGGATTCGTATGAAACTCGGTATGTAGAACTAATATGTGACTATTAGACTTGTTCCTATGGAAATTCTGGGATCTGGCCAATAGGGTCTGGGATTTTTGGAACCAAGCCATTTCTCAAGGGATTCGTATGAAACTCGGAATGTAGGACTATTATGTGACTATAAGACTTGATCCTATGGAAATTCTGGGATCTGGCCAATAGGGTCTGGGATTTTTGGAACCAAGCCATTTCTCAAGGGATTCGTATGAAACTCGGAATGTAAGACTAATGTGTGACTATAAGACTTGTTCCTATGGAAATTCTGGGATCTGGCCAATAGGGTCTGGGATTTTTGGAACCAAGCCATTTCTCAACGGATTCGCATGAAATTCGGAATGTAGGACTAATATGTGACTGTAAGGCTTGTTCCTATGGAAATTCTAGGATCTGGCCCATAGGGTCTGGGATTTTTGGAACCAAGCCATTTCTCAAGGGATTTGTATGAAACTCGGAATGTAGGAGTAATATGTGACTATAAGACTTGTTCCTATGGAAATTCTCGGATATTCCCAACAGGGTCTGGGATTTTTAGAACCAAGCCATTTCTCAAGGGATTCGTATGAAACTCGGAATGTAGGACTAATATGTGACTATAAGATTTCTTCCTAAGCAATTTCTCAAGCGATTCGTATGAAACTCGGAAAGTAGGACTAATATGTGACTATAAGACTTGTTCCTATGGAAATTCTGGGATCTGGCAA
The DNA here is from genome assembly GCA_947095585.1 of Nephrocerus scutellatus. Classification (NCBI taxonomy): domain Eukaryota; kingdom Metazoa; phylum Arthropoda; class Insecta; order Diptera; family Pipunculidae; genus Nephrocerus; species Nephrocerus scutellatus. The sequence continues at coordinate 74,670,247 of OX352763.1, forward strand.
TTGGGTCTGGGATTTTTGGAACCAAGCCATTTCTCAAGGGATTCGTATGAAACTCGGAATGTAGGACTAATATGTGACTATAAGACTTGTTCCTATGGAAATTCTGGGATCTGGCCAAAAGGGTCTGGGATTTTGGGAACCAAGCCATTTCTCAAGGGATTCGTATGAAACTCGGAATGTAGGACTAATATGTGACTATAAGACTTGTTCCTATGGAAATTCTGGGATCTGGCCAATAGGGTCTGGGATTTTTGGAACCAAGCCATTTCTCAAGGGATTCGTATGAAACTCGGAATGTAGGACTAATATGTGACTATAAGACTTGTTCCTATGGAAATTCTGGGATCTGGCCAAAAGGGTCTGGGATTTTGGGAACCAAGCCATTTCTCAAGGGATTCGTATGAAACTCGGAATGTAGGACTAATATGTGACTATAAGACTTGTTCCTATGGAAATTCTAGGATCTGGCCCATAGGGTCTGGGATTTTTGGAACCAAGCCATTTCTCAAGGGATTTGTATGAAACTCGGAATGTAGGAGTAATATGTGACTATAAGACTTGTTCCTATGGAAATTCTGGGATCTGGCCAACAGGGTCTGGGATTTTTAGAACCAAGCCATTTCTCAAGGGATTCGTATGAAACTCGGAATGTAGGACTAATATGTGACTATAAGACTTGTTCCTATGGAAATTCTGGGATCTGGACAATAGGGCCTAGGATTTTTGGAACCAAGCCATTTCTCAAGGGATTCGTATGAAACTCGGAAAGTAGGACTAATATGTGGCTATAAGACTTGTTCCTATGGAAATTCTGGGATCTGGCCAATAGGGTCTGGGATTTTTGGAACCAAGCCATTTCTCAAGGGATTTGTATGAAACTCGGAATGTGGGACTAATATGTGACTATAAGACTTTTTCCTATGGAAATTCTGGGATATGGCCAATAGGGTCTGGGATTTTTGGAACCAAGCCATTTCTCAAGGGATTCGTATGAAACTCGGAATGTAGGACTAAGATGTGACTATAAGATTTCTTCCTAAGCAATTTCTCAAGCGATTCGTATGAAACTCGGAAAGTAGGACTAATATGTGACTATAAGACTTGTTCCTATGGAAATTCTGGGATCTGGCAATTGGGTCTGGGATTTTTGGAACCAAGCCATTTCTCAAGGGATTCGTATGAAACTCGGAATGTAGGACTAATATGTGACTATAAGACTTGTTCCTATGGAAATTCTGGGATCTGGCCAAAAGGGTCTGGGATTTTGGGAACCAAGCCATTTCTCAAGGGATTCGTATGAAACTCGGTATGTAGAACTAATATGTGACTATTAGACTTGTTCCTATGGAAATTCTGGGATCTGGCCAATAGGGTCTGGGATTTTTGGAACCAAGCCATTTCTCAAGGGATTCGTATGAAACTCGGAATGTAGGACTAATATGTGACTATAAGGCTTGTTCCTATGGAAATTCTGGGATCTGGCCAATAGGGTCTGGGATTTTTGGAACCAAGCCATTTCTCAAGGGATTCGTATGAAACTCGGAATGTAGGACTAATGTGTGACTATAAGACTTGTTCCTATGGAAATTCTGTGATCTGGCCAATAGGGTCTGGGATTTTTGGAACCAAGCCATTTCTCAACGGATTCGCATGAAATTCGGAATGTAGGACTAATATGTGACTGTAAGGCTTGATCCTATGGAAATTCTAGGATCTGGCCCATAGGGTCTGGGATTTTTGGAACCAAGCCATTTCTCAAGGGATTTGTATGAAACTCGGAATGTAGGAGTAATATGTGACTATAAGACTTGTTCCTATGGAAATTCTGGGATCTGGCCAACAGGGTCTGGGATTTTTAGAACCAAGCCATTTCTCAAGGGATTCGTATGAAACTCGGAATGAAGGAGTAATATGTGACTATAAGACTTGTTCCTATGGAAATTCTGGGATCTGGCCAATAGGGTCTGGGATTTTTAGAACCAAGCCATTTCTCAAGGGATTCGTATGAAACTCGGAATGTAGGACTAAGATGTGACTATAAGATTTCTTCCTAAGCAATTTCTCAAGCGATTCGTATGAAACTCGGAAAGTAGGACTAATATGTGACTATAAGACTTGTTCCTATGGAAATTCTGGGATCTGGCAATTGGGTCTGGGATTTTTGGAACCAAGCCATTTCTCAAGGGATTCGTATGAAACTCGGAATGTAGGACTAATATGTGACTATAAGACTTGTTCCTATGGAAATTCTGGGATCTGGCCAAAAGGGTCTGGGATTTTGGGAACCAAGCCATTTCTCAAGGGATTCGTATGAAACTCGGTATGTAGAACTAATATGTGACTATTAGACTTGTTCCTATGGAAATTCTGGGATCTGGCCAATAGGGTCTGGGATTTTTGGAACCAAGCCATTTCTCAATGGATTCGTATGAAACTTGGAATGTAGGACTAATATGTGACTATAAGACTTGTTCCTATGGAAATTCTGGGATCTGGCCAATAGGGTCTGGGATTTTTGGAACCAAGCCATTTCTCAAGGGATTTGTATGAAACTCGGAATGTAGGACTAATGTGTGACTATAAGACTTGTTCCTTTGGAAATTCTGGGATCTGGCCAATAGGGTCTGGGATTTTTGGAACCAAGCCATTTCTCAACGGATTTGCATGAAATTCGGAATGTAGGACTAATATGTGACTGTAAGGCTTGTTCCTATGGAAATTCTAGGATCTGGCCCATAGGGTCTGGGATTTTTGGAACCAAGCCATTTCTCAAGGGATTTGTATGAAACTCGGAATGTAGGAGTAATATGTGACTATAAGACTTGTTCCTATGGAAATTCTGGGATCTGGCCAACAGGGTCTGGGATTTTTAGAACCAAGCCATTTCTCAAGGGATTCGTATGAAACTCGGAATGTAGGACTAATATGTGACTATAAGACTTGTTCCTATGGAAATTCTGGGATCTGGACAATAGGGCCTAGGATTTTTGGAACCAAGCCATTTCTCAAGGGATTCGTATGAAACTCGGAAAGTAGGACTAATATGTGGCTATAAGACTTGTTCCTATGGAAATTCTGGGATCTGGCCAATAGGGTCTGGGATTTTTGGAACAAAGCCATTTCTCAAGGGATTTGTATGAAACTCGGAATGTAGGAGTAATATGTGACTATAAGACTTGTTCCTATGGAAATTCTGGGATCTGGCCAATAGGGTCTGGGAATTTTGAAACCAAGCCATTTCTCAAGGGATTCGTATGAAACTCGGAATGTGGGACTAATATGTGACTATAAGACTTTTTCCTATGGAAATTCTGGGATCTGGCCAATAGGGTCTGGGATTTTTGGAACCAAGCCATTTCTCAAGGGATTTGTATGAAACTCGGAATGTGGGAGTTATATGTGACTATAAGACTTGTTCCTTTGGAAATTCTGGGATCTGGCCAACAGGGTCTGGGATTTTTGGAACCAAGCCATTTCTCAAGGGATTCGTATGAAACTCGGAATGTAGGACTAATATGTGACTATAAGACTTGTTCCTATGGAAATTCTGGGATCTGGCCAATAGGGTCTGGGATTTTTGGAACCAAGCCATTTCTCAAGGGATTCGTATGAAACTCGGAATGTAGGACTAATGTGTGACTATAAGACTTGTTCCTATGGAAATTCTGGGATCTGGCCAATAGGGTCTGGGATTTTTGGAACCAAGCCATTTCTCAACGGATTCGCATGAAATTCGGAATGTAGGACTAATATGTGACTGTAAGGCTTGATCCTATGGAAATTCTAGGATCTGGCCCATAGGGTCTGGGATTTTTGGAACCAAGCCATTTCTCAAGGGATTTGTATGAAACTCGGAATGTAGGAGTAATATGTGACTATAAGACTTGTTCCTATGGAAATTCTGGGATCTGGCCAACAGGGTCTGGGATTTTTAGAACCAAGCCATTTCTCAAGGGATTCGTATGAAACTCGGAATGTAGGAGTAATATGTGACTATAAGACTTGTTCCTATGGAAATTCTGGGATCTGGCCAATAGGGTCTGGGATTTTTAGAACCAAGCCATTTCTCAAGGGATTCGTATGAAACTCGGAATGTAGGACTAAGATGTGACTATAAGATTTCTTCCTAAGCAATTTCTCAAGCGATTCGTATGAAACTCGGAAAGTAGGACTAATATGTGACTATAAGACTTGTTCCTATGGAAATTCTGGGATCTGGCAATTGGGTCTGGGATTTTTGGAACCAAGCCATTTTTCAAGGGATTCGTATGAAACTCGGAATGTAGGACTAATATGTGACTATAAGACTTGTTCCTATGGAAATTCTGGGATCTGGCCAAAAGGGTCTGGGATTTTGGGAACCAAGCCATTTCTCAAGGGAATCGTATGAAACTCGGTATGTAGAACTAATATGTGACTATTAGACTTGTTCCTATGGAAATTCTGGGATCTGCCCAATAGGGTCATAAGACTTGTTCCTATGGAAATTCTGGGATCTGGCCAATAGGGTCTGGGATTTTGGGAACCAAGCCATTTCTAAAGGAATTTGTATGAAACTCGGAATGTAGGACTAATGTGTGACTATAAGACTTGTTCCTATGGAAATTCTGGGATCTGGCCAATAGGGTCTGGGATTTTTGGAACCAAGCCATTTCTCAACGGATTTTCATGAAATTCGGAATGTAGGACTAATATGTGACTGTAAGGCTTGTTCCTATGGAAATTCTAGGATCTGACCCATAGGGTCTGGGATTTTTGGAACCAAGCCATTTCTCAAGGGATTTGTATGAAACTCGGAATGTAGGAGTAATATGTGACTATAAGACTTGTTCCTATGGAAATTCTGGGATCTGGACAATAGGGCCTAGGATTTTTGGAACCAAGCCATTTCTCAAGGGATTCGTATGAAACTCGGAAAGTAGGACTAATATGTGGCTATAAGACTTGTTCCTATGGAAAATCTGGGATCTGGCCAATAGGGTCTGGGATTTTTGGAACCAAGCCATTTCTCAAGGGATTTGTATGAAACTCGGAATGTAGGAGTAATATGTGACTATAAGACTTGTTCCTATGGAAATTCTGGGATCTGGCCAATAGGGTCTGGGATTTTTGGAACCAAGCCATTTCTCAAGGGATTCGTATGAAACTCGGAATGTGGGACTAATATGTGACTATAAGACTTTTTCCTATGGAAATTCTGGGATCTGGCCAATAGGGTCTGTGATTTTTGGAACCAAGCCATTTCTCAAGGGATTTGTATGAAACTCGGAATGTGGGAGTTATATGTGACTATAAGACTTGTTCCTTTGGAAATTCTGGGATCTGGCCAATAGGGTCTGGGATTTTTGGAACCAAGCCATTTCTCAAGGGATTCGTATGAAACTCGGAAAGTAGGACTAATATGTGACTATAAGACTTGTTCCTATGGAAATTCTGGGATCTGGCAATAGGGTCTGGGATTTTTGGAACCAAGCCAATTCTCAAGGGATTCGTATGAAACTCGGAAAGTAGGACTAATATGTGACTATAAGACTTGTTCCTATGGAAATTCTGGGATCTGGCAATAGGGTCTGGGATTTTTGGAACCAAGCCATTTCTCAAGGGATTCGTATGAAACTCGGAATGTAGGACTAATATGTGACTATAAGACTTGTTCCTATGGAAATTCTGGGATCTGGCCAATAGGGTCTGGGATTTTTGGAACCAAGCCATTTCTCAAGGGATTCGTATGAATCTCGGAATGTAGGACTAATATGTGACTATAAGACTTGTTCCTATAGAAATTCTGGGATCTGGCCAATAGGGTCTGGGATTTTGGAACCAAGCCATTTCTCAAGGGATTCGTATAAAACTCGGAATGTAGGACTAATATGTGACTATAAGACTTGTTCCTATGGCAATTCTGGGATCTGGCCAATAGGGTCAGGGATTTTTGGTACAAGCAATTTTTCAAGGGATTCGTATGAAACTCGGAATGTAGGACTAATGTGTGACTATAAGACTTGTTCCTATGGAAATTCTGGTATCTGGCCAATAGGGTCTGGGATTTTTGGAACCAAGCTATTTCTCAAGGGATTCGCATGAAATTCGGAAAGTAGGACTAATATGTGACTGTAAGGCTTGTTCCTATGGAAATTCTAGGATCTGGCCAATAGGGTCTAGGATTTTTGGAACCAAGCCATTTCTGAAGGGATTTGTATGAAACTCGGAATGTAGGTGTAATATGTGACTATTAGACTTGTTCCTATGGAAATTCTGGGATCTGGCCAACAGGGTCTGGGATTTTTAGAACCAAGCCATTTCTCAAGGGATTCGTATGAAACTCGGAATGTAGGACTAATATGTGACTATAAGACTTGTTCCTATGGAAATTCTGGGATCTGGACAATAGGGCCTAGGATTTTTGGAACCAAGGCATTTCTCAAGGGATTCGTATGAAACTCGGAATGTAGGAGTAATATGTGACTATAAGACTTGTTCCTATGGAAATTCTGGGATCTGGCCAATAGGGTCAGGGATTTTTGGAACAAGCCATTTCTCAAGGGATTCGTATGAAACTCGGAATGTAGGAGTAATATGTGACTATAAGACTTGTTCCTATGGAAATTCTGGGATCTGGCCAATAGGGTCTGGGATTTTTAGAACCAAGCCATTTCTCAAGGGATTCGTATGAAACTCGGAATGTAGGACTATGATGTTACTATAAGATTTCTTCCTAAGCAATTTCTCAAGCGATTCGTATGAAACTCGGAAAGTAGGACTAATATGTGACTATAAGACTTGTTCCTATGGAAATTCTGGGATCTGGCAATAGGGTCTGGGATTTTTGGAACCAAGCCATTTCTCAAGGGATTCGTATGAAACTCGGAATGTAGGACTAATATGTGACTATAAGACTTGTTTCTATGGAAATTCTGGGATCTGGCCAAAAGGGTCTGGGCTTTTGGGAACCAAGCCATTACTCAAGGGATTCGTATGAATCTCGGTATGTAGAACTAATATGTCACTATTAGACTTGTTCCTATGGAAATTCTTGGATCTGGCACATAGGGTCTGGGATTTTTGGAACCAAGCCATTTCTCAAGGGATTCGTATGAATCTCGGAATGTAGGACTAATATGTGACTATAAGACTTGTTCCTATAGAAATTCTGGGATCTGGCCAATAGGGTCTGGGATTTTGGAACCAAGCCATTTCTCAAGGGATTCGTATAAAACTCGGAATGTAGGACTAATATGTGACTATAAGACTTGTTCCTATGGAAATTCTGGGATCTGGCCAATAGGGTCAGGGATTTTTGGTACAAGCCATTTTTCAAGGGATTCGTATGAAACTCGGAATGTAGGACTAATGTGTGACTATAAGACTTGTTCCTATGGAAATTCTGGGATCTGGCCAAATGGGTCTGGGATTTTTGGAACCAAGCTATTTCTCAAGGGATTCGCATGAAATTCGGAAAGTAGGACTAATATGTGACTGTAAGGCTTGTTCCTATGGAAATTCTAGGATCTGGCCAATAGGGTCTGGGATTTTTGGAACCAAGCCATTTCTGAAGGGATTTGTATGAAACTCGGAATGTAGGTGTAATATGTGACTATTAGACTTGTTCCTATGGAAATTCTGGGATCTGGCCAACAGGGTCTGGGATTTTTAGAACCAAGCCATTTCTCAAGGGATTCGTATGAAACTCGGAATGTAGGACTAATATGTGACTATAAGACTTGTTCCTATGGAAATTCTGGGATCTGGACAATAGGGCCTAGGATTTTTGGAACCAAGGCATTTCTCAAGGGATTCGTATGAAACTCGAAATGTAGGAGTAATATGTGACTATAAGACTTGTTCCTATGGAAATTCTGGGATCTGGCCAATAGGGTCAGGGATTTTTGGAACAAGCCATTTCTCAAGGGATTCGTATGAAACTCGGAATGTAGGAGTAATATGTGACTATAAGACTTGTTCCTATGGAAATTCTGGGATCTGGCCAATAGGGTCTGGGATTTTTAGAACCAAGCCATTTCTCAAGGGATTCGTATGAAACTCGGAATGTAGGACTATGATGTTACTATAAGATTTCTTCCTAAGCAATTTCTCAAGCGATTCGTATGAAACTCGGAAAGTAGGACTAATATGTGACTATAAGACTTGTTCCTATGGAAATTCTGGGATCTGGCAATAGGGTCTGGGATTTTTGGAACCAAGCCATTTCTCAAGGGATTCGTATGAAACTCGGAATGTAGGACTAATATGTGACTATAAGACTTGTTTCTATGGAAATTCTGGGATCTGGCCAAAAGGGTCTGGGATTTTGGGAACCAAGCCATTACTCAAGGGATTCGTATGAATCTCGGTATGTAGAACTAATATGTGACTATTAGACTTGTTCCTATGGAAATTCTGGGATCTGGCCAATAGGGTCTGGGATTTTTGGAACCAAGCCATTTCTCAAGGGATTCGTATGAAACTCGGAATGTAGGACTAATATGTGACTATAAGACTTGTTCCTATGGAAATTCTGGGATCTGGCCAATAGGGTCTGGGATTTTTGGAACCAAGCCATTTCTCAAGGGATTCGTATGAAACTCGGAATGTAGGACTAATGTGTGACTATAAGACTTGTTCCACGGAAATTCTGGGATCTGGCCAATAGGGTCTGGGATTTTTGGAACCAAGCCATTTCTCAACGGATTCGCATGAAATTCGGAATGTAGGACTAATATGTGACTGTAAGGCTTGTTCCTATGGAAATTCTAGGATCTGGCCCATAGGGTCTGGGATTTTTGGAACCAAGCCATTTCTCAAGGGATTTGTATGAAACTCGAAATGTAGGAGTAATATGTGACTATAAGACTTGTTCCTATGGAAATTCTGGGATCTGGCCAATAGGGCCTAGGATTTTTGGAACCAAGCCATTTCTCAAGGGATTCGTATGAAACTCGGAAAGTAGGACTAATATGTGGCTATAAGACTTGTTCCTATGGAAAATCTGGGATCTGGCCAATAGGGTCTGGGATTTTTGGAACCAAGCCATTTCTCAAGGGATTCGTATGAAACTCGGAATGTAGGACTAAGATGTGACTATAAGATTTCTTCCTAAGCAATTTCTCAAGCGATTCGTATGAAACTCGGAAAGTAGGACTAATATGTGACTATAAGACTTGTTCCTATGGAAATTCTGGGATCTGGCAATTGGGTCTGGGATTTTTGGAACCAAGCCATTTCTCAAGGGATTCGTATGAAACTCGGAATGTAGGACTAATATGTGACTATAAGACTTGTTCCTATGGAAATTCTGGGATCTGGCCAAAAGGGTCTGGGATTTTGGGAACCAAGCCATTTCTCAAGGGAATCGTATGAAACTCGGTATGTAGAACTAATATGTGACTATTAGACTTGTTCCTATGGAAATTCTGGGATCTGCCCAATAGGGTCATAAGACTTGTTCCTATGGAAATTCTGGGATCTGGCCAATAGGGTCTGGGATTTTGGGAACCAAGCCATTTCTAAAGGAATTTGTATGAAACTCGGAATGTAGGACTAATGTGTGACTATAAGACTTGTTCCTATGGAAATTCTGGGATCTGGCCAATAGGGTCTGGGATTTTTGGAACCAAGCCATTTCTCAACGGATTTTCATGAAATTCGGAATGTAGGACTAATATGTGACTGTAAGGCTTGTTCCTATGGAAATTCTAGGATCTGACCCATAGGGTCTGGGATTTTTGGAACCAAGCCATTTCTCAAGGGATTTGTATGAAACTCGGAATGTAATATGTGACTATAAGACTTGTTCCTATGGAAATTCTGGGATCTGGACAATAGGGCCTAGGATTTTTGGAACCAAGCCATTTCTCAAGGGATTCGTATGAAACTCGGAAAGTAGGACTAATATGTGGCTATAAGACTTGTTCCTATGGAAAATCTGGGATCTGGCCAATAGGGTCTGGGATTTTTGGAACCAAGCCATTTCTCAAGGGATTTGTATGAAACTCGGAATGTAGGAGTAATATGTGACTATAAGACTTGTTCCTATGGAAATTCTGGGATCTGGCCAATAGGGTCTGGGATTTTTGGAACCAAGCCATTTCTCAAGGGATTCGTATGAAACTCGGAATGTGGGACTAATATGTGACTATAAGACTTTTTCCTATGGAAATTCTGGGATCTGGCCAATAGGGTCTGTGATTTTTGGAACCAAGCCATTTCTCAAGGGATTTGTATGAAACTCGGAATGTGGGAGTTATATGTGACTATAAGACTTGTTCCTTTGGAAATTCTGGGATCTGGCCAATAGGGTCTGGGATTTTTGGAACCAAGCCATTTCTCAAGGGATTCGTATGAAACTCGGAAAGTAGGACTAATATGTGACTATAAGACTTGTTCCTATGGAAATTCTGGGATCTGGCAATAGGGTCTGGGATTTTTGGAACCAAGCCAATTCTCAAGGGATTCGTATGAAACTCGGAAAGTAGGACTAATATGTGACTATAAGACTTGTTCCTATGGAAATTCTGGGATCTGGCAATAGGGTCTGGGATTTTTGGAACCAAGCCATTTCTCAAGGGATTCGTATGAAACTCGGAATGTAGGACTAATATGTGACTATAAGACTCTTTCCTATGGAAATTCTGGGATCTGGCCAATAGGGTCTGGGATTTTTGGAACCAAGCCATTTCTCAAGGGATTCGTATGAATCTCGGAATGTAGGACTAATATGTGACTATAAGACTTGTTCCTATAGAAATTCTGGGATCTGGCCAATAGGGTCTGGGATTTTGGAACCAAGCCATTTCTCAAGGGATTCGTATAAAACTCGGAATGTAGGACTAATATGTGACTATAAGACTTGTTCCTATGGAAATTCTGGGATCTGGCCAATAGGGTCAGGGATTTTTGGTACAAGCCATTTTTCAAGGGATTCGTATGAAACTCGGAATGTAGGACTAATGTGTGACTATAAGACTTGTTCCTATGGAAATTCTGGTATCTGGCCAATAGGGTCTGGGATTTTTGGAACCAAGCTATTTCTCAAGGGATTCGCATGAAATTCGGAAAGTAGGACTAATATGTGACTGTAAGGCTTGTTCCTATGGAAATTCTAGGATCTGGCCAATAGGGTCTGGGATTTTTGGAACCAAGCCATTTCTGAAGGGATTTGTATGAAACTCGGAATGTAGGTGTAATATGTGACTATTAGACTTGTTCCTATGGAAATTCTGGGATCTGGCCAACAGGGTCTGGGATTTTTAGAACCAAGCCATTTCTCAAGGGATTCGTATGAAACTCGGAATGTAGGACTAATATGTGACTATAAGACTTGTTCCTATGGAAATTCTGGGATCTGGACAATAGGGCCTAGGATTTTTGGAACCAAGGCATTTCTCAAGGGATTCGTATGAAACTCGGAATGTAGGAGTAATATGTGACTATAAGACTTGTTCCTATGGAAATTCTGGGATCTGGCCAATAGGGTCAGGGATTTTTGGAACAAGCCATTTCTCAAGGGATTCGTATGAAACTCGGAATGTAGGAGTAATATGTGACTATAAGACTTGTTCCTATGGAAATTCTGGGATCTGGCCAATAGGGTCTGGGATTTTTAGAACCAAGCCATTTCTCAAGGGATTCGTATGAAACTCGGAATGTAGGACTATGATGTTACTATAAGATTTCTTCCTAAGCAATTTCTCAAGCGATTCGTATGAAACTCGGAAAGTAGGACTAATATGTGACTATAAGACTTGTTCCTATGGAAATTCTGGGATCTGGCAATAGGGTCTGGGATTTTTGGAACCAAGCCATTTCTCAAGGGATTCGTATGAAACTCGGAATGTAGGACTAATATGTGACTATAAGACTTGTTTCTATGGAAATTCTGGGATCTGGCCAAAAGGGTCTGGGCTTTTGGGAACCAAGCCATTACTCAAGGGATTCGTATGAATCTCGGTATGTAGAACTAATATGTCACTATTAGACTTGTTCCTATGGAAATTCTTGGATCTGGCACATAGGGTCTGGGATTTTTGGAACCAAGCCATTTCTCAAGGGATTCGTATGAATCTCGGAATGTAGGACTAATATGTGACTATAAGACTTGTTCCTATAGAAATTCTGGGATCTGGCCAATAGGGTCTGGGATTTTGGAACCAAGCCATTTCTCAAGGGATTCGTATAAAACTCGGAATGTAGGACTAATATGTGACTATAAGACTTGTTCCTATGGAAATTCTGGGATCTGGCCAATAAAGTCAGGGATTTTTGGTACAAGCCATTTTTCAAGGGATTCGTATGAAACTCGGAATGTAGGACTAATGTGTGACTATAAGACTTGTTCCTATGGAAATTCTGGGATCTGGCCAATAGGGTCTGGGATTTTTGGAACCAAGCTATTTCTCAAGGGATTCGCATGAAATTCGGAAAGTAGGACTAATATGTGACTGTAAGGCTTGTTCCTATGGAAATTCTAGGATCTGGCCGATAGGGTCTGGGATTTTTGGAACCAAGCCATTTCTGAAGGGATTTGTATGAAACTCGGAATGTAGGTGTAATATGTGACTATTAGACTTGTTCCTATGGAAATTCTGGGATCTGGCCAACAGGGTCTGGGATTTTTAGAACCAAGCCATTTCTCAAGGGATTCGTATGAAACTCGGAATGTAGGACTAATATGTGACTATAAGACTTGTTCCTATGGAAATTCTGGGATCTGGACAATAGGGCCTAGGATTTTTGGAACCAAGGCATTTCTCAAGGGATTCGTATGAAACTCGAAATGTAGGAGTAATATGTGACTATAAGACTTGTTCCTATGGAAATTCTGGGATCTGGCCAATAGGGTCAGGGATTTTTGGAACAAGCCATTTCTCAAGGGATTCGTATGAAACTCGGAATGTAGGAGTAATATGTGACTATAAGACTTGTTCCTATGGAAATTCTGGGATCTGGCCAATAGGGTCTGGGATTTTTAGAACCAAGCCATTTCTCAAGGGATTCGTATGAAACTCGGAATGTAGGACTATGATGTTACTATAAGATTTCTTCCTAAGCAATTTCTCAAGCGATTCGTATGAAACTCGGAAAGTAGGACTAATATGTGACTATAAGACTTGTTCCTATGGAAATTCTGGGATCTGGCAATAGGGTCTGGGATTTTTGGAACCAAGCCATTTCTCAAGGGATTCGTATGAAACTCGGAATGTAGGACTAATATGTGACTATAAGACTTGTTTCTATGGAAATTCTGTCATCTGGCCAAAAGGGTCTGGGATTTTGGGAACCAAGCCATTACTCAAGGGATTCGTATGAAACTCGGAATGTAGGACTAATATGTGACTATAAGACTTGTTTCTATGGAAATTCTGTCATCTGGCCAATAGGGTCTGGGATTTTTGGAACCAAGCCATTTCTCAAGGGATTCGTATGAAACTCGGAATGTAGGACTAATGTGTGACTATAAGACTTGTTCCACGGAAATTCTGGGATCTGGCCAATAGGGTCTGGGATTTTTGGAACCAAGCCATTTCTCAACGGATTCGCATGAAATTCGGAATGTAGGACTAATATGTGACTGTAAGGCTTGTTCCTATGGAAATTCTAGGATCTGGCCCATAGGGTCTGGGATTTTTGGAACCAAGCCATTTCTCAAGGGATTTGTATGAAACTCGAAATGTAGGAGTAATATGTGACTATAAGACTTGTTCCTATGGAAATTCTGGGATCTGGCCAACAGGGTCTGGGATTTTTAGAACCAAGCCATTTCTCAAGGGATTCGTATGAAACTCGGAATGTAGGACTAATATGTGACTATAAGACTTGTTCCTATGGAAATTCTGGGATCTGGCCAATAGGGTCTGGGATTTTTGGAACCAAGCCATTTCTCAAGGGATTCGTATGAAACTCGGAATGTGGGACTAATATGTGACTATAAGACTTGTTCCTATGGAAATTCTGGGATCTGGCCAATAGGGTCTGGGATTTTTGGAACCAAGCCATTTCTCAAGGGATTTGTATGAAACTCGGAATGTAGGAGTAATATGTGACTATAAGACTTGTTCCTATGGAAATTCTGGGATCTGGCCAATAGGGTCTGGGATTTTTGGAACCAAGCCATTTCTCAAGGGATTCGTATGAAACTCGGAATGTGGGACTAATATGTGACTATAAGACTTTTTCCTATGGAAATTCTGGGATCTGGCCAATAGGGTCTGTGATTTTTGGAACCAAGCCATTTCTCAAGGGATTTGTATGAAACTCGGAATGTGGGAGTTATATGTGACTATAAGACTTGTTCCTTTGGAAATTCTGGGATCTGGCCAATAGGGTCTGGGATTTTTGGAACCAAGCCATTTCTCAAGGGATTCGTATGAAACTCGGAAAGTAGGACTAATATGTGACTATAAGACTTGTTCCTATGGAAATTCTGGGATCTGGCAATAGGGTCTGGGATTTTTGGAACCAAGCCAATTCTCAAGGGATTCGTATGAAATTCGGAAAGTAGGACTAATATGTGACTATAAGACTTGTTCCTATGGAAATTCTGGGATCTGGCAATAGGGTCTGGGATTTTGGAACCAAGCCATTTCTCAAGGGATTCGTATGAAACTCGGAATGTAGGACTAATATGTGACTATAAGACTTGTTCCTATGGAAATTCTGGGATCTGGCCAAAAGGTTCTGGGATTTTGGGAACCAAGCCATTTCTCAAGGGATTCGTATGAAACTCGGTATGTAGAACTAATATGTGACTATTAGACTTGTTCCTATGGAAATTCTGGGATCTGGCCAATAGGGTCTGGGATTTTTGGAACCAAGCCATTTCTCAAGGGATTCGTATAAAACTCGGAATGTAGGACTAATATGTGACTATAAGACTTGTTCCTATGGAAATTCTGGGATCTGGCCAATAGGGTCAGGGGTTTTTGGTACAAGCCATTTTTCAAGGGATTCGTATGAAACTCGGAATGTAGGACTAATGTGTGACTATAAGACTTGTTCCTATGGAAATTCTGGGATCTGGCCAATAGGGTCTGGGATTTTTGGAACCAAGCTATTTCTCAAGGGATTCGCATGAAATTCGGAAAGTAGGACTAATATGTGACTGTAAGGCTTGTTCCTATGGAAATTCTAGGATCTGGCCAATAGGGTCTGGGATTTTTGGAACCAAGCCATTTCTGAAGGGATTTGTATGAAACTCGGAATGTAGGTGTAATATGTGACTATTAGACTTGTTCCTATGGAAATTCTGGGATCTGGCCAACAGGGTCTGGGATTTTTAGAACCAAGCCATTTCTCAAGTGATTCGTATGAAACTCGGAATGTAGGACTAATATGTGACTATAAGACTTGTTCCTATGGAAATTATGGGATCTGGACAATAGGGCCTAGGATTTTTGGAACCAAGGCATTTCTCAAGGGATTCGTATGAAACTCGGAATGTAGGAGTAATATGTGACTATAAGACTTGTTCCTATGGAAATTCTGGGATCTGGCCAATAGGGTCAGGGATTTTTGGAACAAGCCATTTCTCAAGGGATTCGTATGAAACTCGGAATGTAGGAGTAATATGTGACTATAAGACTTGTTCCTATGGAAATTCTGGGATCTGGCCAATAGGGTCTGGGATTTTTAGAACCAAGCCATTTCTCAAGGGATTCGTATGAAACTCGGAATGTAGGACTATGATGTTACTATAAGATTTCTTCCTAAGCAATTTCTCAAGCGATTCGTATGAAACTCGGAAAGTAGGACTAATATGTGACTATAAGACTTGTTCCTATGGAAATTCTGGGATCTGGCAATAGGGTCTGGGATTTTTGGAACCAAGCCATTTCTCAAGGGATTCGTATGAAACTCGGAATGTAGGACTAATATGTGACTATAAGACTTGTTCCTATGGAAATTCTGGGATCTGGCCAAAAGGGTCTGGGATTTTGGGAACCAAGCCATTACTCAAGGGATTCGTATGAATCTCGGTATGTAGAACTAATATGTGACTATTAGACTTGTTCCTATGGAAATTCTGGGATCTGGCCAATAGGGTCTGGGATTTTTGGAACCAAGCCATTTCTCAAGGGATTCGTATGAAACTCGGAATGTAGGACTAATATGTGACTATAAGACTTGTTCCTATGGAAATTCTGGGATCTGGCCAATAGGGTCTGGGATTTTTGGAACCAAGCCATTTCTCAAGGGATTCGTATGAAACTCGGAATGTAGGACTAATGTGTGACTATAAGACTTGTTCCACGGAAATTCTGGGATCTGGCCAATTGGGTCTGGGATTTTTGGAACCAAGCCATTTCTCAACGGATTCGCATGAAATTCGGAATGTAGGACTAATATGTGACTGTAAGGCTTGTTCCTATGGAAATTCTAGGATCTGGCCCATAGGGTCTGGGATTTTTGGAACCAAGCCATTTCTCAAGGGATTTGTATGAAACTCGAAATGTAGGAGTAATATGTGACTATAAGACTTGTTCCTATGGAAATTCTGGGATCTGGCCAACAGGGTCTGGGATTTTTAGAACCAAGCCATTTCTCAAGGGATTCGTATGAAACTCGGAATGTAGGACTAATATGTGACTATAAGACTTGTTCCTATGGAAATTCTGGGATCTGGCCAATAGGGTCTGGGATTTTTGGAACCAAGCCATTTCTCAAGGGATTCGTATGAAACTCGGAATGTGGGACTAATATGTGACTACAAGACTTTTTCCTATGCAAATTCTGGGATCTGGCCAATAGGGTCTGTGATTTTTGGAACCAAGCCATTTCCCAAGGGATTTGTATGAAACTCGGAATGTGGGAGTTATATGTGACTATAAGACTTGTTCCTTTGGAAATTCTGGGATCTGGCCAATAGGGTCTGGGATTTTTGGAACCAAGCCATTTCTCAAGGGATTCGTATGAAACTCGGAAAGTAGGACTAATATGTGACTATAAGACTTGTTCCTATGGAAATTCTGGGATCTGGCAATAGGGTCTGTGATTTTTGGAACAAAGCCATTTCTCAAGGGACTTGTTCCTATGGAAATTATGGGATCTGGACAATAGGGCCTAGGATTTTTGGAACCAAGGCATTTCTCAAGTGATTCGTATGAAACTCGGAATGTAGGACTAATATGTGACTATAAGACTTGTTCCTATGGAAATTATGGGATCTGGACAATAGGGCCTAGGATTTTTGGAACCAAGGCATTTCTCAAGGGATTCGTATGAAACTCGGAATGTAGGAGTAATATGTGACTATAAGACTTGTTCCTATGGAAATTCTGGGATCTGGCCAATAGGGTCAGGGATTTTTGGAACAAGCCATTTCTCAAGGGATTCGTATGAAACTCGGAATGTAGGAGTAATATGTGACTATAAGACTTGTTCCTATGGAAATTCTGGGATCTGGCCAATAGGGTCTGGGATTTTTAGAACCAAGCCATTTCTCAAGGGATTCGTATGAAACTCGGAATGTAGGACTATGATGTTACTATAAGATTTCTTCCTAAGCAATTTCTCAAGCGATTCGTATGAAACTCGGAAAGTAGGACTAATATGTGACTATAAGACTTGTTCCTATGGAAATTCTGGGATCTGGCAATAGGGTCTGGGATTTTTGGAACCAAGCCATTTCTCAAGGGATTCGTATGAAACTCGGAATGTAGGACTAATATGTGACTATAAGACTTGTTCCTATGGAAATTCTGGGATCTGGCCAAAAGGGTCTGGGATTTTGGGAACCAAGCCATTACTCAAGGGATTCGTATGAATCTCGGTATGTAGAACTAATATGTGACTATTAGACTTGTTCCTATGGAAATTCTGGGATCTGGCCAATAGGGTCTGGGATTTTTGGAACCAAGCCATTTCTCAAGGGATTCGTATGAAACTCGGAATGTAGGACTAATATGTGACTATAAGACTTGTTCCTATGGAAATTCTGGGATCTGGCCAATAGGGTCTGGGATTTTTGGAACCAAGCCATTTCTCAAGGGATTCGTATGAAACTCGGAATGTAGGACTAATGTGTGACTATAAGACTTGTTCCACGGAAATTCTGGGATCTGGCCAATTGGGTCTGGGATTTTTGGAACCAAGCCATTTCTCAACGGATTCGCATGAAATTCGGAATGTAGGACTAATATGTGACTGTAAGGCTTGTTCCTATGGAAATTCTAGGATCTGGCCCATAGGGTCTGGGATTTTTGGAACCAAGCCATTTCTCAAGGGATTTGTATGAAACTCGAAATGTAGGAGTAATATGTGACTATAAGACTTGTTCCTATGGAAATTCTGGGATCTGGCCAACAGGGTCTGGGATTTTTAGAACCAAGCCATTTCTCAAGGGATTCGAATGAAACTCGGAATGTAGGACTAATATGTGACTATAAGACTTGTTCCTATGGAAATTCTGGGATCTGGCCAATAGGGTCTGGGATTTTTGGAACCAAGCCATTTCTCAAGGGATTCGTATGAAACTCGGAATGTGGGACTAATATGTGACTACAAGACTTTTTCCTATGCAAATTCTGGGATCTGGCCAATAGGGTCTGTGATTTTTGGAACCAAGCCATTTCCCAAGGGATTTGTATGAAACTCGGAATGTGGGAGTTATATGTGACTATAAGACTTGTTCCTTTGGAAATTCTGGGATCTGGCCAATAGGGTCTGGGATTTTTGGAACCAAGCCATTTCTCAAGGGATTCGTATGAAACTCGGAAAGTAGGACTAATATGTGACTATAAGACTTGTTCCTATGGAAATTCTGGGATCTGGCAATAGGGTCTGTGATTTTTGGAACAAAGCCATTTCTCAAGGGATTCGTATGAAACTCGGAATGTAGGACTAATATGTGACTATAAGATTTGTTCCTATGGAAATTCTGGGATCTGGCCAAAAGGGTCTGGGATTTTGGGAACCAAGCCATTTCTCAAGGGATTCGTATGAAACTCGGTATGTAGAACTAATATGTGACTATAAGACTTGTTCCTATGGAAATTCTGGGATCTGGCAATAGGGTCTGGGATTTTTGGAACCAAGCCATTTCTCAAGGGATTCGTATGAAACTCGGAATGTAGGATTAATATGTGACTATAAGACTTGTTCCTATGGAAATTCTGGGATCTGGCCAATAGGGTCTGGGATTTTTGGAACCATGCCATTTCTCAAGGGATTCGTATAAAACTCGGAATGTAGGACTAATATGTGACTATAAGACTTGTTCCTATGGATATTCTGGGATCTGGCCAATAGGGTCAGGGATTTTTGGAACAAGCCATTTCTCAAGGGATTCGTATGAAACTCGGAATGTAGGATTAATGTGTGACTATAAGACTTGTTCCTATGGAAATTCTGGGATCTGGCCAATAGGGTCTGGGATTTTTGGAACCAAGCCATTTCTCAAGGGACTCGCATGAAATTCGGATAGTAGGACTAATATGTTACTGTAAGGCTTGTTCCTATGGAAATTCTAGGATCTGGCCAATAGGCTCTGGGATTTTTGGAACCAAGCCATTTCTCAAGGGATTTGTATGAAACTCGGAATGTAGGAGTAATATGTGACTATAAGACTTGTTCCTATGGAAATCTGGGATCTGGCCAACAGGGTCTGGGATTTTTAGAACCAAGCCATTTCTCAAGGGATTCGTATGAAACTCGGAATGTAGGACTAATATGTGACTATAAGACTTGTTCCTATGGAAATTCTGGGATCTGGACAATAGGGCCTAGGATTTTTGGAACCAAGCCATTTCTCAAGGGATTCGTATGAAACTCGGAAAGTAGGACTAATATGTGACTATAAGACTTGTTCCTATGGAAATTCTGGGATCTGGCCAATAGGGTCTGGGATTTTTGGAACCAAGCCATTTCTCAAGGGATTTGTATGAAACTCGGAATGTAGGAGTAATATGTGACTATAAGACTTGTTCCTATGGAAATTCTGGGATCTGGCCAATAGGGTCTGGGATTTTTGGAACCAAGCCATTTCTCAAGGGATTCGTATGAAACTCGGAATGTAGGACTAATATGTGACTATAAGACTTGTTCCTATGGAAATTCTGGGATCTGGCCAATAGGGTCAAAGATTTTTGGAACAAGCCATTTCTCAAGGGATTCGTATGAAACTCGGAATGTAGGAGTAATATGTGACTATAAGACTTGTTCCTATGGAAATTCTGGGATCTGGCCAAAAGGGTCTGGGATTTTTAGAACCAAGCCATTTCTCAAGGGATTCGTATGACACTCGGAATGTATGACTAAGATGTGACTATAAGATTTCTTCCTAAGCAATTTCTCAAGCGATTCGTATGAAACTCGGAAAGTAGGACTAATATGTGACTATAAGACTTGTTCCTATGGAAATTCTGGGATCTGGCAATTGGGTCTGGGATTTTGAACCAAGCCATTTCTCAAGGGATTCGTATGAAACTCGGAATGTAGGACTAATATGTGACTATAAGACTTGTTCCTATGGAAATTCTGGGATCTGGCCAAAAGGGTCTGGGATTTTGGGAACCAAGCCATTTCTCAAGGGATTCGTATGAAACTCGGTGTGTAGAACTAATATGTGACTATTAGACTTGTTCCTATGGAAATTCTGGGATCTGGCCAATAGGGTCTGGGATTTTTGGAACCAAGCCATTTCTCAAGGGATTCGTATGAAACCCGGAATGTAGGACTAATATGTGACTATAAGACTTGTTCCTATGGAAATTCTGGGATCTGGCCAATAGGGTCTGGGATTTTTGGAACCAAGCCATTTCTCAAGGGATTCGTATGAAACTCGGAATGTAGGACTAATGTGTGATATAAGACTTGTTCCTATGGAAATTCTGGGATCTGGCCAATAGGGTCTGGGATTTTTGGAACCAAGCCATTTCTCAACGGATTCGCATGAAATTCGGAATGTAGGACTAATATGTGACTGTAAGGCTTGTTCCTATGGAAATTCTAGGATCTGGCCCATAGGGTCTGGGATTTTTGGAACCAAGCCATTTCTCAAGGGATTTGTATGAAACTCGGAATGTAGGAGTAATATGTGACTATAAGACTTGTTCCTATGGAAATTCTGGGATCTGGCCAACAGGGTCTGGGATTTTTAGAACCAAGCCATTTCTCAAGGGATTCGTATGAAACTCGGAATGTAGGAGTAATATGTGACTATAAGACTTGTTCCTATGGAAATTCTGGGATCTGGCCAATAGGGTCTGGGATTTTTAGAACCAAGCCATTTCTCAAGGGATTCGTATGAAACTCGGAATGTAGGACTAAGATGTGACTATAAGATTTCTTCCTAAGAAATTTCTCAAGCGATTCGTATGAAACTCAGAAAGTAGGACTAATATGTGACTATAAGACTTGTTCCTATGGAAATTCTGGGATCTGGCAATTGGGTCTGGGATTTTTGGAACCAAGCCATTTCTCAAGGGATTCGTATGAAACTCGGAATGTAGGACTAATATGTGACTATTAGACTTGTTCCTATGGAAATTCTGGGATCTGGCCAATAGGGTCTGGGATTTTTGGAACCAAGCCATTTCTCAACGGATTCGTATGAAACTCGGAATGTAGGACTAATATGTGACTATAAGACTTGTTCCTATGGAAATTCTGGGATCTGGCCAATAAGGTCTGGGATTTTTGGAACCAAGCCATTTCTCAAGGGATTTGTATGAAACTCGGAATGTAGGACTAATGTGTGACTATAAGACTTGTTCCTATGGAAATTCTGGGATCTGGCCAATTGGGTCTGGGATTTTTGGAACCAAGCCATTTCTCAACGGATTTGTATGAAATTCGGAATGTAGGACTAATATGTGACTGTAAGGCTTGTTCCTATGGAAATTCTAGGATCTGGCCCATAGGGTCTGGGATTTTTGGAACCAAGCCATTTCTCAAGGGATTTGTATGAAACTCGGAATGTAGGACTAATATGTGACTATAAGACTTGTTCCTATGGAAATTCTGGGATCTGGACAATAGGGCCTAGGATTTTTGGAACCAAGACATTTCTCAAGGGATTCGTATGAAACTTGGAAAGTAGGACTAATATGTGGCTATAAGACTTGTTCCTATGGAAATTCTGGGATCTGGCCAATAGGATCTGGGATTTTTGGAACTAAGCCATTTCTCAAGGGATTTGTATGAAACTGGGAATGTAGGAGTAATATGTGACTATAAGACTTGTTCCTATGGAAATTCTGGGATCTGGCCAATAGGGTCTGGGATTTTTGGAACCAAGCCATTTCTCAAGGGATTCGTATGAAACTCGGAATGTGGGACTAATATGTGACTATAAGACTTTTTCCTCGGGAAATTCTGGGATCTGGCCAATAGGGTCTGTGATTTTTGGAACCAAGCCATTTCTCAAGGGATTTGTATGAAACTCGGAATGTGGGAGTTATATGTGACTATAAGACTTGTTCCTTTGGAAATTCTGGGATCTGGCCAATAGGGTCTGGGATTTTTGGAACCAAGCCATTTCTCAAGGGATTCGTATGAAACTCGGAAAGTAGGACTAATATGTGACTATAAGACTTGTTCCTATGGAAATTCTGGGATCTGGCAATAGGGTCTGGGATTTTTGGAACCAAGCCATTTCTCAAGGGATTCGTATGAAACTCGGAAAGTAGGACTAATATGTGACTATAAGACTTGTTCCTATGGAAATTCTGGGATCTGGCAATAGGG
This sequence comes from Nephrocerus scutellatus, assembly GCA_947095585.1. Classification (NCBI taxonomy): domain Eukaryota; kingdom Metazoa; phylum Arthropoda; class Insecta; order Diptera; family Pipunculidae; genus Nephrocerus; species Nephrocerus scutellatus. The sequence goes on from OX352763.1 coordinate 74,692,927, forward strand.
TCTGGGATTTTTGGAACCAAGCCATTTCTCAAGGGATTCGTATGAAACTCGGAATGTAGGACTAATATGTGACTATAAGACTTGTTCCTATGGAAATTCTGGGATCTGGCCAAAAGGGTCTGGGATTTTGGGAACCAAGCCATTTCTCAAGGGATTCGTATGAAACTCGGTATGTAGAACTAATATGTGACTATTAGACTTGTTCCTATGGAAATTCTGGGATCTGGCCAATAAGGTCTGGGATTTTTGGAACCAAGCCATTTCTCAAGGGATTCGTATGAATCTCGGAATGTAGGACTAATATGTGACTATAAGACTTGTTCCTATAGAAATTCTGGGATCTGACCAATAGGGTCTGGGATTTTGGAACCAAGCCATTTCTCAAGGGATTCGTATCAAACTCGGAATGTAGGACTAATGTGTGACTATAAGACTTGTTCCTATGGAAATTCTGGGATCTGGCCAATAGGGTCTGGGATTTTTGGAACCAAGCCATTTCTCAAGGGATTCGCATGAAATTCGGAAAGTAGGACTAATATGTGACTGTAAGGCTTGTTCCTATGGAAATTCTAGGATCTGGCCAATAGGGTCTGGGATTTTTGGAACCAAGCCATTTCTCAAGGGATTTGTATGAAACTCGGAATGTAGGAGTAATATGCGACTATAAGACTTGTTCCTATGGAAATTCTGGGATCTGGCCAACAGGGTCTGGGATTTTTAGAACCAAGCCATTTCTCAAGGGATTCGTATGAAACTTGGAATCTAGGACTAATATGTGACTATAAGACTTGTTCTTATGGAAATTCTGGGATCTGGACAATAGGGCCTAGGATTTTTGGAACCAAGGCATTTCTCAAGGGATTCGTATGAAACTCGGAATGTAGGAGTAATATGTGACTATAAGACTTGTTCCTATGGAAATTCTGGGATCTGGCCAATAGGGTCAAGGATTTTTGGAACAAGCCATTTCTCAAGGGATTCGTATGAAACTCGGAATGTAGGAGTAATATGTGACTATAAGACTTGTTCCTATGGAAATTCTGGGATCTGGCCAATAGGGTCTGGGATTTTTAGAACCAAGCCATTTCTCAAGGGATTCGTATGAAACTCGGAATGTAGGACTAAGATGTTACTATAAGATTTCTTCCTAAGCAATTTCTCAAGCGATTCGTATGAAACTCGGAAAGTAGGACTAATATGTGACTATAAGACTTGTTCCTATGGAAATTCTGGGATCTGGCAATAGGGTCTGGGATTTTTAGAACCAAGCCATTTCTCAAGGGATTCGTATGAAACTCGGAATGTAGGACTAATATGTGACTATAAGACTTGTTCCTATGGAAATTCTGGGATCTGGCCAAAAGGGTCTGGGATTTTGGGAACCAAGCCATTTCTCAAGGGATTCGTATGAAACTCGGTATGTAGAACTAATATGTGACTATTAGACTTGTTCCTATGGAAATTCTGGGATCTGGCCAATAGGGCCTAGGATTTTTGGAACCAAGCCATTTCTCAAGGGATTCGTATGAAACTCGGAAAGTAGGACTAATATGTGACTATAAGACTTGTTCCTATGGAAATTCTGGGATCTGGCCAATAGGGTCTGGGATTTTTGGAACCAAGCCATTTCTCAAGGGATTTGTATGAAACTCGGAATGTAGGAGTAATATGTGACTATAAGACTTGTTCCTATGAAAATTCTGGGATCTGGCCAATAGGGTCTGGGATTTTTGGAACCAAGCCATTTCTCAATGGATTCGTATGAAACTCGGAATGTGGGACTAATATGTGACTATAAGACTTTTTCCTATGGAAATTCTGGGATCTGGCCAATAGGGTCTGTGATTTTTGGAACCAAGCCATTTCTCAAGGGATTTGTATGAAACTCGGAATGTGGGAGTTATATGTGACTATAAGACTTGTTCCTTTGGAAATTCTGGGATCTGGCGAATAGGGTCTGGGATTTTTGGAACCAAGCCATTTCTCAAGGGATTCGTATGAAACTCGGAAAGTAGGACTAATATGTGACTATAAGACTTGTTCCTATGGAAATTCTGGGATCTGGCAATAGGGTCTGGGATTTTTGGAAGAAAGCCATTTCTCAAGGGATTCGTATGAAACTCGGAATGTAGGACTAATATGTGACTATAAGACTTTTTCCTATGGAAATTCTGGGATCTGGCCAATAGGGTCAGGGGTTTTTGGTACAAGCCATTTTTCAAGGGATTCGTATGAAACTCGGAATGTAGGACTAATGTGTGACTATAAGACTTGTTCCTATGGAAATTCTGGGATCTGGCCAATAGGGTCTGGGATTTTTGGAACCAAGCTATTTCTCAAGGGATTCGCATGAAATTCGGAAAGTAGGACTAATATGTGACTGTAAGGCTTGTTCCTATGGAAATTCTAGGATCTGGCCAATAGGGTCTGGGATTTTTGGAACCAAGCCATTTCTGAAGGGATTTGTATGAAACTCGGAATGTAGGTGTAATATGTGACTATTAGACTTGTTCCTATGGAAATTCTGGGATCTGGCCAACAGGGTCTGGGATTTTTAGAACCAAGCCATTTCTCAAGTGATTCGTATGAAACTCGGAATGTAGGACTAATATGTGACTATAAGACTTGTTCCTATGGAAATTATGGGATCTGGACAATAGGGCCTAGGATTTTTGGAACCAAGGCATTTCTCAAGGGATTCGTATGAAACTCGGAATGTAGGAGTAATATGTGACTATAAGACTTGTTCCTATGGAAATTCTGGGATCTGGCCAATAGGGTCAGGGATTTTTGGAACCAAGCCATTTCTCAAGGGATTTGTATGAAACTCGGAATGTAGGAGTAATATGTGACTATAAGATTTCTTCCTATATAAATTCTGGAATATGATCATTATTGTCTGGAATTTCTGGAACAAAGCAATTTCTCAAGCGATTCGTATGAAACTCGGAATGTAGGACTAAAATGTGACTATAAGATTTTTTCCTATGGAAATTCTGGAATATGATCATTATGGTCTGGAATTTCTGGAGCAAATCAATTTTTCAAGCGATTCGCATGAAATTCGGAATGTAGGACTAAGATGTGACTATAAGATTTCTTCCTATGGAAATTCTGGAATATGATCATTATTGTCTGGAATTTCTGGAAAAAGCAACTCCTCAAGCGATTCGCATGAAATTCAAGATGTAGGACTAAGATGTGACTATAAGATTTCTTCCTATGGAAATTCTGGAATATGATCATTATTGTCTGGAATTTCTGGAACAAAGCAACTTCTCAAGCGATTCGCATTAAATTCGGAATGTAGGACTAAGATGTGACTATAAGATTTCTTCCTATGGAAATTCTAGCATATGGTCATTATTGTCTGGAATTTCTGGAAAAAGCAACTTCTCAAGCGATTCGCATGAAATTCAAGATGTAGGACTAAGATGTGACTATAAGATTTCTTCCTATGGAAATTCTAGAATATGATCATTATTGTCTGGAATTTCTGCAATAAAGCATTTTCTTAAGCGATTCGCATGAAATTCGGAATGTAGGACTAAGATGCGACTATAAAGGCTAAACTATAATGCAATTTCGCCCCATTACGTTAAAGTCAAAATCCGACGAAATGCTTTCCAAAGATTCTAAAGTTTCTCATCCGACCATAATGTAATTTTGTCACCTCGACGAAATAACATATGACAACTGTCAAGTTTTCTTAAGAAAATGCGCTCGCCAGCGCACATCTAATCGATTGCCAAAGTAACGAAACTATTGCGAACGCTTTTATTGGCACAGCATACATTTTCATTGTATTCGCTCATTTAATCGTCGGGTTTTGACACTAGCGTAAAGAGATGAAATTACATTATAGTTCCGGCTTAAGACTTCTTGCTATGGAAATTCTTGAATATGATCATTATGCTCTGGAATTTCTGGAACAAAGCAATTTCTCAAGCGATTCAAATGAAATTCGGAATGCAGGACTAATATGCGGCTGAAAGACTTCTTCCTATGGGAATTCTGGAATATGATCATTATGGTCTGGAATTTTGGGAACTAAGCAATTTCTCAAGCGACTCGTGCCTTTTAATTTAATCGTAATATTGGCCACACCGTCAAAGAATTTCACTCCAACCGCGCGTAAAGATTACACGCACATATTTTTTTAACAGCTCTTACTTCTCCTACTACTATCGACGCAACTGCATTACTATGTTTGTGCAGTGATATGATATATTTAATATGTACCCACCTCACAATAAATTGTTATGAACATTTAAATCAGCTTATAAATTATTTATTCGTTGTATGTGATGTGATTGATGATCATGTATGTGGTTTCAATAACATACAATCAAGCAGAGCAGAACGAAACAAACATATGCAGTAGTAGGCTGCGGTCAAGAATTCAACCGCTGCGCAGTTTATGCTGCATGTTGGTCAAAAATTAACTTTTCAGCCAATGCATTAAGGAAAAATCGACTGCGCAGTTTACGCAGCTACTTAAAATTGGATGCAAATAGCAAAATGTAAATGTGAAATTGTCGCCCTACAAACTATAGCTATAGTTCAAAATATAGCCGCAATTTCGTGCATACCGACTGCCTGCCATTTTTTTGTGCAGCACAAGCTGCGAAGCTACTTTATTCCGCAGCCGTAGTGATAGTATACAGTATAGTCTCTGTTCATTTTCTATCAGTCCTCTGCTCTGCTCGATACAGTGCTGCAAGCTTCCTTTCAACTATTTCCTTTTCTTTTCGGTTATCTTATCCTTAGTCATGTTTACAGTAACTAGAGTAAATAAATCTTTGATCTATTACAGAAGGGAGAGAACCATGCAAAAGAAATTAAATCACGCCTGCATGTTTCAAAGCGACATTCTTAGCATACCATTTCTATGCATTGGTTAGTGCTGCTCACTTCTCTTCTCTTCAAATTTAATTTAAAACAACTCAAATTTTTTTATGAGTTGAAACCAAAAGCTGATTACTCTGTTTAGGCAGTGATATGCAATATGCAGCCCCTTCACAGTTAGTGGTTATGAACATTAAAATTCGCTTATAAATAATTTATATATAATGTGATGTGATGATGATGTATGTGATGAGCTACTGTGCAAGTTGTAGGACTTGTATTTAGTATAGAAAAAAATTTTAATATATACGTCCGTGTTTATGTCCCACAGACAACAATATCTTTGTTTTCTTTTCTTTCGTCCCGGACAGACATTGTCACGCTCAAAACCCACGGCCATGTCCTCGACACAGCCTACCCTGCTCTTTTTATAATTAACTTAAGATAATGAGTGGTATGAATAAAAACCGACTTTGCTAAAATTGCTCCAAAATTCGGATGATAAAAAACTAATTTAATCAATTGCTATGTTCGAAAAAGCATTTGCTCAAATATGTATGAATAAAACGCATAAAATAAGCATTTGCTAGGAAATAGTCAAGTCTGCTATTGAGCTGACTAGAAGCATTTGCTACGAACTTTTGATATATAAATGATATGCATTTGGATTGAATTGTTATGCGATTTCGGGTTCCGCGAGTTTTCTTAAAAAAAAGAAGCAAATAAATTAAATTAAAGTGGATTTGCATATCATACCGCTTTTGCCGATTGTGGTTACAAATGCAAACAACGCTCGGGAACAAAATCACGTATCACGTATCAAACGTCAAAATGTGGAATATTGGGCAGAGCAATTTCTACCTGAAAATTCAGTAACCGGCGGTGGCGCTCTCTCAAATGTGCAAAAAATTAAATCTTTTTTACGTTTTATTGGAGATCCGGGCTTCCAGGTATGATACATTTAATTGTATCTGATATATCTATTAAGAATAAGAAATTAAAATTAATGTTTTAAGGTTGGTGTAGGCGAAGATGTTGGCATTCACCAAACAACCGTCAGCATTACTAATTGGTATGTCTGCCAAAAAATAGTGGAAAAAACGTAAGAATGGATTTAGATTTTTCCAAATTCAAAATACGAGTACACACGCTTTGATTAAAAAAATGTTTTTGACAACCGTTTTGTTGACAAATTTCAAGCAATTGCTATGTTCTAATATTCGAGGTTTCTAAAGTAAAGTAAAGTGTTATTCATACGGATTCGAGCAATTACTTATTAACTTACTTTGCTGCGACACTTTTCTTCGAGCAATTGCTAGTTTTTAATAATACCAACCAATATGACTAAACAATTAAATATATGATAACCAAAAATGCGTTTGGTATATTTTATTTTGATTAAAAAAGCAATTCGCTTTGACACGACAAACCAAACACATAATTATATTTATATATTAAATATTGAAATGTCAAATTACAGCTCAATAAACCGAAAAAATACGTGCTCTTAAATTAAGTACAACTGAAAACTCAGTTGTCATACGGGTGTCATTTGTCATAAAAACGGAATTCGGCTGCTGGTTGCCTTTGAATCTGTCGCTTTTATACCTTTGCTATAAGTGTAATTTGCTGGTAGCATTGCTAATAAAAATCTAGTATTAACGAGGCACGCAAACAAATATCCTAAAAATGTTTCGATGTTAACTACACGACCACGTGAGTTTTGAGGAAGACAACCGTTGAAATATTTTAGTTAAAATTCTGAATCGGTTCGATTTTGTCTCATGCAGACAACTCACGTACTCAAAACTAGGTGAGATGTGAAAAAGTCTCACAAAAGTGTTACTAATTGTTTCCACCTCAAATAAAAATAATGCTACAATAAAATAATTTGCTTCATGCATTTACACGTATACGGGCTTCAAATAATGCTACAATAAATCTGAGCCGAATTGAAGGAAAAATGTTGTAGGATTATTTTAAGCCATTTTCAAGGTCAGCACAGTTCAAAATGGTGAAATTTGAATTTGAAGAGAAGGGTCGCACTGCAAACACCGAGACGAAGGCAGAGCAAATTTAGAACACATATATTACTGGGCGTTACAATTGTTAGCTGTGATCAAAACCTTCTCTATAGAAGGCCCAACTGTACGCATACTAATGCAGTGAAACTATCCCAAACGCATCTGTGTTTGTGGGATGTGATGGGAGTGTACAAAAAATAAGCAGACGCATTTTATGAAACGCGCTAACTGCTGGTATTGCAAAGAGCGAGAAACGTATATATTGATTTTGCTCTTTTGTTAATTACCATTACATAAACATAAACATTCCGTGTATCAGCGAAACAGTTGCTCTTTCTATAGAGAAGGTTTTGGCTGTGATCACCGAAATTATGAACTTAACCACATTTAATGCACTACCAAACTCAATATTGGGCTCTCATGCTCACTAAACTCTTTTACCCATTTTGCGCAGTTATTTGTTTGTTCTCTTCATTCTATTTATGTTCGTTTATTTTTCCTGTTCTCATATAATTTTTATTTTTATTAAATTTTTTATTTCAAATACCATATGTTATATTTTTCAATTTACCTTTCTTTAGGAGAGTTCTACTTTGAACTCTAAGTTTCCTTGTTCGACGCCTAAGATTTGTCAGGGCACATAAACCTTGACAATATGATGAGGATAAACCGGCACATAAACCAATATATCAATGTTTAGGAAAGTTAATTGCTCCTTACTGCTGGTGGGGGGAGGGCAATTAATGCTTAGAAGCCTAAGATTTGTCAGGGCACATAAACCTTGACAATATGAAGAGGATATACCGGCACACAAACCAATATATATATGTTAAGCTAGTTAATTGCTCCTTACCGCTGGTGGGGGGAAGCAATTAATTCAAATAAAATGCGATGTTTATTGTGTTAACAAGTAAAGATGAATGACAATTTATTTTAAAATAATTCTTAATTTATACTAATTGGCATAGCCAAATATCCACAAAATACCTTTCCATCAAAATGCTGACATTACATTTTTCATCACTCTGTACGTGACTTTCGCGAATTGAACGAAATCGCCGCAGACAACTGTGCCCATGCCAAGAGGATGCAATCCGAGATAATTTTAATTTTGGTGTTTCCTAACATTCTCTCCCTCGTTGAATGCTTCATTCAACCCTTGTATGTTGATGCGAAAATCGGCGTCTGTCAATTCATTTTCTGTATTTAGTCCCTCTAGGAGTTGCTGAAATTGATTGTTAATTTGTTGGCACGTCTTTGTCTGTGTAGATTCCCTGCATAATTGCTGTAGAGCTTTTATTCCATTGTTAACTAAGGCTACCTCCTTGCAATAAGGTGATAAGTCATAAAAAATCATAAGCTTCCAGTCCGTTGTTATTAGGTTATATGTGCCAATGCGTTCGAAATGAATAGTTAATGCTCGTTTATATTGTGTTACTTCGGGTTGTTGACAGTTGGTGCCTGGGAGCATTAGGCATACCATCAGTATTGTTACTACAGCAGATCCTACTGACATTTTGAACTTTTTAACTGGTACCGACCCTTTGGTGGGTGGCAGAATCAGATGGTAATCTTTTTTGCTGATGAGTTTTTGAATCAGATGATGCTGATGATGAGGTTGGTTCATCTTCAATGGGTTGGTAAATTTCTATCGGAAGTGGTGCTAATTTATGAATTGGTCGACGCATGATTCCCGATGTAGTGCGAACGTCCGCCACTCGAATTAGTCCGTCATCCCCTATATGCGTACGTTCGATCCGTCCTAGCTTCCAACGAAGTGGTGGGAGATTATCTTCTTTCATTATAACCATGGTTCCAATTTTGCAATTGGGTTGTCGTTGTTTCCATTTGGAGCGATACTGTAAGTGGTGTATTCTGTTTGCCACCGACGCCAGAACTCATTTCTTAGCGCAAGCACGAGTTTCCACCGCTGACAAGCTTTTATGTTCAATGGTTCAGCATAAGAGTCTACCGTAGCATTCAGTGGTTCTCCAATTAAAAAGTGTCCTGGTGTTAACGCCAATAAATCGTTGGGATCTGTTGATAATGGGGACAGAGGCCTTGAATTTAAAATAACCTCGACTTCGGTCACTACAGTTTCCATTTCTTCATATGTTAAAGATGCGCTTGCTAACGTTGACTGCAGTAAGTGTTTTGCAGCTTCCCAAAGATCACAAAAATGTGGAGCTCTTGGTGGTATGAGATGGAAGTCGGTTCCTTTTGTGGTACATGATGACACAATCTTATTAATAGCGCTGAGAGTCCATCATTTCTTTGAGTTCTTGAAGCTGATTTTTCGCCCCCATGAAATTGGTAACATTGTCGCAATAAATGTGTCGACATTTTCCCCGTCGTGCGGGGTAAATCTTTTCAAAGCTTCCATGAATCCTTCCGTCGAGAGATCTGTGACCAACTCTAAATGGACTGCCTTAGTGGCAAAGCAGCAAAATGCGATGTAAGTTTTCTGTGGCCGTTTACCTCTTAATTTAAAATGAGTGTAAATTGGTCCACAAAAATCAACGCCGGAATTTATAAATGGTCGTGCAGGCTGGATTCTGGTGGCAGATAAATTCCCCATCATCTGTTTGAACAAGGTAGGTCTCTTCTTTGCACAAAATACGCAATGTTGAACGACGGATCTGGTCAAGATTTTTCCTTTTATTGGCCAGTATTTTTGCCTTGCAATTCCAAGAAGTGTTTGCGGGCCGAAGTGTAGATTGTCTGCATGCTCCTTACCGCTGGTGGGGGGAAGCAATTAATTCAAATAAAATGCGATGTTTATTGTGTTAACACGTAAATATGAATGACAATTTATTTAAAATTAATTTCTTTTTCCTTTTATTGGCCAGTATTTTTGCCTTGCAATTCCAAGAAGTGTTTGCGGGCCGATGTGTAGATTGTCTGCATGGAATTCTTCTAAAATTATTTTTGTCAGTGGGTGTGCATATGGCAGCAAAACTGGATGCCGTGAGTCGTAAGGCAAATTTGACGCTGATAACCTTCCGCCGACTCTTATTAGACATTCCAGGTCAATAAATGGTGAAAGACTCCAAAGTGAGCTATTTTTTAGCACCTCACCACAGGATTTTAGTTGCCTTATGTCTTCCTTGAACTTGCAGCTTTGCATTGGCTGCTAGCGGATAGTTTATAAGGTTTTCCCTACATAATGTGTCCAAAGTTTTGATGGATAAACATGGAGCGACTGTGGTTTCATACGTTACGGTAGTTAATTGGTAACATCGTAAATGCTGATCTGGATTGCTTCGCCACCAAATAAGCTGGTATTTTCTGTCTTGATTTTTAATGAAGATTTGCCTGTACATCTTTTGAATATATGCCGTGAAAACGAATCGTGGAAGTATAAATCGTAGTAATATATTAAAAAGATCTTCTTGCTTGTTGGGCTCCGTGTGTAGAATGCTGTTTAATGCTGTACCTGTCGAAGTTTTAGCCGACGCATCGAAGACAACCCTTAATTTTGTAGAACTGCTATCTGGCTTTAGCATGCAGTGGTGTGGAAGGAAATAGTGCGTTGGAGGTAAAGTTTTTACAATTTCCATATGACCCAACATTTCATATTCTTCCATGAATGCGATATACTGTTTTCGAATTTCTGGATTTGCTGTCAGTTTTCTTTCTAGAGACATAAATCTACGATAAGCAATTTCCCTTGATTCGCCTAATAATTTTGGATCATCTGAGAATGGCAAGCTCACTGTGAACCGACCATTTTCGTCTCTGGAATGTGTTTGGTCATAATATGTCTCGCAACGCTTCTCCGCCGATGTTTAGTGACTTCCTCGTATTTCTTCCGCGTCGTCCATTTACCAGAATTGTTTTATCGTAGAATTGAGGTCATCTTCATCCTCTGCACACATACCACAGACAGCTAGGCTTGATGATGATGATGTAAATTTACCGGCTACGACCCAACCGAAAACTGTGTTTTGCAAAGTTGGTAGATGCAATCCCAAATTTATTTGACCGACGGACAATAGTTGGAAGAAAAGTTCGGCTCCTATTAAGATGTCAATGTTGTCTGCACGATAGAATTCTGGATCTGCTAACGTTAGATTATGTGGTAACTTCCATGAAGAAATATCGATATTGTGTCTTGGTTGTTGCGAAATGATGTTTGTTAATACAAACGCTTCGAATCAGGTTGAAAATGCGTTTCTTGTTGAGTTCAACTCAACATTGCATCTGCGTTGTGACCTCTGCTTAGCTTGTCCGATGCCTTGAATGCACATGTTTGTCGCCGATGATGTGAGCGCGAGTCTTTTGACGATTCTTTCACTAATAAAGTTTACTTGTGAGCCTGAATGTGAGCTTCACCTTGGCCGTTCCAAGAATGACAGATTGTTCGTTGAAATTAGTTGATGTCGTGGACAGTGTAAGAGCGGGTTGAACTGCTCTCGTTGATGTGGGTGCTGCTGGTTTGAAGACTGGAGCATCAGGTTGCAGCGGCACTTGTGGTTTACGCTCTCCATCAATGTGTAAGAGAGTGTTGTGTTTTTTATTGCATGTTTTGCATCCTTTTAGGGAACACTTTGCAGAGAAATGTCCCTTTCTTAGACAGTTTTGGCACAGTCTATTTTCATAAGTAATCTTGGTTCGTTATAATGGGGTCATTTTCAAAAAGACTTGGCATTGAAAAAGACCGTGTGACTGGTTGCAAGCTATACATTTTGATTGATTGCAGTAGTCGACGTCATTGGAAATGAGGACTGCTGTCGTGGCTTTTTGCATCTTCGCGTCCGGTTTTGTTCCCTAGTGCTTCTAAGGATTGGAATCTGGTTTCCAGGAACCGTAAGAACTCCTTAAGTGATTGGAGCTCTTTTGGATGGGTAAAGCTCTGTTGATACAGAGTATGAGTGTTGCGATCCAATTTTTTTAATAAAATATGCAGCAACAATGGATCCGATGATACTGGTACTTCCAAATTTTCTAGCCAAAGTAAGCATTCTTGAGTGGTATCATGTAGGTTTTTGATTTGCATAGCTGAGGCGGATTCTACAGCATGGCTTGGTTGATTCAGCGTTTGTTTTCATACCTATCTTGCAACATCTTCCAAGCAGCATTGTAGTTACTGTCGGTTAGTGAAAAGTGTCGTAGTAGCTTCTCAGCTTCGCCCATTAGGTTTGTCTTAAGTACCACATTTTTTGGCAGTTACTTAATGGTTGTTTATCAATCATAGCGGTATATAAATCGGCGAATTGGCGCCACTTTGGCAGCGTTATTTTTGGAAGATGAAATGTGGTTGTGCTTGGTCGCACTTGTTCTGGATTGTTGTCCAATTTTGTCGATAGCTGTATTAGAATTTGTTGAACCCTTGATTCTATGTCTATAAAATCTTCTACGTTGTAATTGATTGTGGTATCATCAAAAGCGATTTCTTCAATTTATTGATGGAGCACTTCTAGCTGATTCCAAAATTTATTAATGGTGGCAATTTTGATCTCGTAGAATGCCTTTGGTTGATCCTTTTGGGTTTCTTCGGCGAGACTATCCATTGCACGTTAAAGTGACTGTTTGATGATTATCTGCTTACGTATGAGCTTCCTGGATATAGAAGTCTCATCTTGAGCATCTGATGATTTGATATCATTAGTGGGATTTTTGGATACTGACTGCTCTGAGACATCATCGGTGATTTCATCTAGCATTGCTCTTAACTCGGCCACGAGTTGCTTTACTTTTCTGGTGGTGTCTCCTTCAATATAAGGAGCATCTGGTTTGATAGAATCCTTTACCATTTCATGATTGCGCCGGAACTCATCCCATAGGTTGGTTACCGTTGGATGAGATATGATGAGGATATACCGGCACATAAACCAATATATCAATGTTAATTTAGTTAATTGCTCCTTACCGCTGGTGGGGGGAAGCAATTAATTCAAATAAAATGCGATGTTTATTGTGTTAACACGTAAAGATGAATGACAATTTATTTAAAATTAATTCTTAATTTATACTAATTGGCATAGCCAAATATCCACAAAAAACCTTTCCATCAAAATGCTGACATTACATTTTTCATCACTCTGTACGTGACTTTCGCGAATTTAACGAAATCGCCGCCGAATTGTCTGCGGTCGCGCACAACTGTGGGTATGCACATTCGTGGGAACAAGCAATTTACGAGTGTAATGCCGCAAAATGTGCTGAGAAAAAGATATTTTGTGGGAACATTTTTGAATTTGATATAATTAGTTAGACAAAAGAAATTCAGATGAATCGGAATGTGAATAATAATAATGTGAATAATAATGTGGATGATAATTTTAATTTTGGTGTTTCCTAACAACCTTTATTATTTTTATTACTTTGCTTATTAATTACCGAATTTGTTTTTCTTACTTCTCTTTTTATTCTTAATTAAAACATTATTTATAAAACAATATTTATCTTTATGCATTCCACTCATTTTTTTTTTTACTTTTCACATTGAAAATAATAATAAGACTCCAATGTCTTAATGTGTCTTAATTTCAGCGATAATTGCATAATTTTACTCACCCAAGCAAATTATTTTATTGTAGTATATTTGTTATTTGAGGTGGAAACAACGAGTAACACTGTTGTTGACATTAAAGCAAAATCAAATTATGCGCATGCGTTTAAAATCATACTACTACACACAATATCTACTAATACCGAACCGAAGATGTGAGTTTTTCATATTTGCGGCCAAAATCCATGCTCTGATGACTATAGATATGTTGGTTAGATATCTACTATACCAAAACCTTCTCTATAGAAAGCCCAACTCTACGAATACTAATGCTGTAAACCAAGACCAAACGCATGTGTGTTTGTGGGATGTGAATACAGTGTACAAAAAATAAGAAGTCGCAAAGAGCGAGAAACGTAAGATGTGGTAGTGGGAAACAGAAATATTTTATATGGATTTTGCTCTTTAGTTGATTACTAAATACAAATACGTTTGGTCTCAATCTAAGCATGTATCTGTGTACGATCGGAACAGTTGGGCTTTCTATAGAGAAGGTTTTGACTATACACGTAAACTCAATCGAAGTAGCCAATTGGAATGCAACAGTGAATGTTGGCAGGCGTAAATTAACCCTTGAACTTGATGCGGGTGGTCATTGCAATGTCGTTACACTACTATGTATAATCAAAAATAACACTGTTAAAAATTAAGATTATTGATACCTTATTAAATGTTGTTGTCATTTACACCATATATTTTTGTAATAAAACACAAAATTTACATTTTGACATTTAGTTTTATCTTGCTTGGTTTGCTGAAAAAAACCTTTATCTTGAGGGATAACAAAAGTTATAGAATTCAATTTAAGTGTGTAAACTTATTCCTGTGTAAAGTTTAAACGTTTGCGTAACTTGATTTTTAGAGAATAAGAGTACTGGAAGCCTGGATCTCTACCATAACCACCAGAGCTGATTTTAATAGTCACTTTTCCTGTTCAGTATTTAAGTCGTTAGGGCAATTACAAGTGTTCTTAATAGTGTCACTACTATATGATAGGTAGGTAGAGTGGTGGTCCACGCTGTGCTTGCGAGATCCTCAATTAGCGCTAGTATGCGCCATTTTGATGCCACTAAACTCGAGGGTTCTAGCATGGATTGCAATCCAGCCTGTAGCGTTCAGGTATGAGATCAAGTCGATGATCCTGTAATCCGAGAGCTCTTTCAGGTCGTAAAAAAATGGTTTACCCAAAATACGTTGTCTTGACCCTGCTAGGGCCGGACAACTGCAGAGGAAGTGTGTTCTGCAAAATTTGTTGTGCGGTATACTCAACTTAGCAGCATGACTGCCCACTGGCCAGTGCTGATAGCACAATTCTGGCAATATCCTTCCGGGTTCTGAATAACGACTCGGAGGTTTTATTTTTGCTGATGGATGGCCACATTGATCTCGATACGGCGCTGTTGGACAGACTGCTCCACCTGAGCTGTGACTTAGTATTAAAGAAGGAGAGAATTTGTTCCTTGACTAAGCTCATTGGACAGCTAACCTTCTCCATAGAGCCAATATCCATAGCGACGCCCATCTTGGCAAATTCGTCCGCCCTCTCATTACCCACTATATTACTGTGCCCCGGCCCGTAGGAAATTCAGCGCTGAACGAGGAGTTGAAGCTGAATTTAGGGATGCAGTAATCAGTAGACGATGGTATCATGCCTCCAGGTACTGTCTGCAGTATATTGCAGTGCCCGTAAGGTCTAGTAGCAAACCACCCAGATTCTCTGAGTCATACTGCACTGCACGTCGCAACATACTTGATAAATATGTCAGGAGGTAGTAAGTTCAAGATGGTGTAAAGGGCCTCCTGTAATGCCCGCTGCTGCTGATCGCTGTAACCTGCTGAGTTTGGTGGGGTTATACTTCTTCTTCATCGCTGGCCACCAAACCAGCCATCCATAGGTAAGAATTGGCCGTATAACAGCTGTGTATAGCCCGAGAGCCATCTTTGGCTGAAGACCCCAATTCCTTCCGATGGTTTTGCTGCTAGCATAGAGAGCCACGCATGCTTTCGCCCTGTTCTCTATGTTACCTTCCAGTTAAGCTTCCTATCTAAGATCACTCCGAGATATTTGGCGCTGGGGTAAGGTTAAGACTTTTCCCGTTGAGTTTAGGAAGGATAAAGGCCGGTATCTTTGATTTTGTGGTGAACAAAACTATTTCGGTCTTCCCAGGGTTGACTCCAAGGCCACAGCTTGTTGCCCAGGAGCTAACTTTACCCAGGGCCCTTTCCATGACTTCACTGATCACGGAAAGGTACTGGCCTGATATAAGTATCACCACATCATCTGCATAGGCAACTGCCTTTGTCCTATCCTCTTCAAATTTTAATAGATAGTTGAGATCTCGATGCTTGTGTGACTTCAAATCGCTGCCTGATATGATGGTCTAGAATTCGTTCCAGAGCCTTTAGCAAGAACGATGAGAGACTTAGCGGCCTTAAAGCCTTTGCTGATTCATGGCCTCTTCTTCCTGCTTTGGGTATGAAAACCACCCGAACTCCTCTCCAGCTTCGGGGGACATAATTGAGTATCAGACAGCTTCTAAAAATCTTCATTAGCTAGGAAGTTGACAGCTCTAGCGACATGTGTAAAATAATCAGCTGTATGCCGTCCAGGCCAGGAGACATATAAGCCGAAAAACTTCTTAAAGCCCAGGAAACCTTTTCCCGGGTTATGATGTTATCCACTACATCGCAAGATACCAGATGCTCAGCATGCAACCTTTCCAAGTTATCTGCGCATTGATAGCTGCTGGTGGGGAAATGTGTATTTATGAGAAGATCCAGGGATTCTGCCGCAGATGCCGTCCAGCCACCGTCAGCTTTCTTGATAAAAGTCGGACAGGTGCTCTCTTTGGCCAGAATCTTACAAATTCTTGCAGACTCCTTGGTAGTTTCAATTGACTGACAGAAGTCCATCCAAGAGCGTCGCTTGGCTTCTTTGATGGCCTTCTTGAACCTTCTTAAGCAGTCTTTATAAGGCTGCCATTATTTGTTGGTGTAGCAGATATTGAAGATCGACCTAGTCATACTCCTAAGTTTGCTAAGGTCTTGGCTCCACCACGGAGGGTGAACTTTTTTACTCCGACTGATTGGGCAAGAGGCTTTCAGAGCCGCGTTCATTGATTTCTCGAACGTATTAATTTTATTGTCCAATTCATCAGCCGAAGTTGCTTCAATATTGGGTAATTTGCCAAATTTTGACTGGATAATAATGCCGAATTTTGACCAGTCAGTTCTTCTTAAGTTTTGATAAGTTTTGATCGACTCCGTACGGAGGTTCAGATCAAACCTTATATACTTATGGTCCGAGTAGGTCCGAGATCAAGGTAATGTTGATTACCTTTTCCCAACCACTGAACCTCTACGACCCCGGAAATGTAAAGGTTGGAGTTTTACCAGAGTTACAAATGCTGAGATTACTGTTAATAATAAATTCAAAAAGAGACTCACCCCGTTCATTGTCCTCCGAGTTGCCCCAGAGGGAGTGTCTTGAATTGGAGTCGCATCCCAAAAGTATGCAGTCATCGATTGACTTTGTCAGCTTTGCGATTTCTTCTGGCGGGGCAGGGCGGTCATGCGGAAAATACGCCGTGGACACAAGCAGGTGTCCTCCTCCCACTTCCTCTACCCTAACAACAGTTAGGTCTGCAGAGCTTAAGTTTGCACAAAGGAAAGCGTTAATGTGTTTTTTCACTAAAACACAAGATCGTGGCTTGCCGTTGTCTTTTTTATAAAAGAGAATGTAATCTTTTGTATTTAGACTCTTGACGTCAGTGCCTCTGACCCAAGGTTCTTGTACAAGGACGATGTCTAAGTGCTCCTTGCACAGGAAGACCTGCAGATTATCAGAGGCACATTTCGAGTGCTTAAGATTAATTTGCAGTAACCTAGACATCGTCATTATTGGGTTGATGTAGAGGGACCTGCCACCAAAGCATCTATACTTAGATCCTCTAGTAGACTGGAGGCCGTATCTTTTTCTGGATCCTCTTCTTCAGGGGACAGCCGAAAAACCTTAAGTTTGGCCTGCCTGACGCCAAACCTAAGCTTAAAGCCAACTTTCTCAATAGGTCCCAGACACTCCTCATTGATCAGGAGTACCAGAGACATATTGTTGAGCTGGGGTTCTTCTGCTCGAATAATCCTCCAATTGTCCGTCGGTATTTGAGCGTTCTGGAGCCGTAGACATTGGAGGACTTAAGCTTTGTCCACCTTCATCTTTGGTAACCAAATGCGTGCCCTGGTCCTCCTAGGGACTTCCCTGGCCGGGATAAGCTTGATTTTCAAGCCCTCCCATTCGTCGCTTATCTTAGCGACGCACTTGCTAAAAAAGTTCAAAGACGGCTGGTCCTCGCATTTTAAAATAATGAAGCCCCTAAGGACAACGGAGCAGTCAAAATAGACTGGTGGACTTTTTTGCAGCGGTGATAAGGTGATCCATCACCAGCTCAGACAGTCGGGCCTCAATGTCGCCCCATTTGTCCAAGATTGGAGTGCCACTATTCGATAGCTCGTCGATCAGCGTCATATTCAAGTGACTGATGGCCACCTCTTTGTAAGAAGGTCTGTCGTTAGCCTTCTCAACTGAGAAAGCCGCGATCTCCTTGAACTTATTTTTTGCTGCCACCTTGGCACCACCACTGGTAATTGCCTCGGTGAGTCCACCCTTCCTGGGTAGTTTAGCCTTCTTCGCAACATTGCTGGCCTCATCCTGAGACCTGTTGCGTTTCTGGCTGAAAGAAGAAGCAGTATCAGTGCTACTGATTTACCGCTTGTTGAACCCCTCTATCACCTTGCGATATCTGAGTTCATTCGCTGCGTCTCTTTCATCGACACTACCAGCAGCCTTATTCTTAGAAATCTTGCTTAGAATGAATACAGAACTCTGGTACTGCTGCTTCCAGAGAATGCCAGCGGTTTTCTTACGTTTGTTCTTCAGGCCGACCCCGGTGACCTAAGGCAAGGTAGAGCCTTGCATTGGTGTACTATGGCGGGTACTCGCAATGCTCAGCAGTTTTTGAGCACTATGGCTGGCGCCCACGTTGTGATCTATTAACATCACCGTCTCTTGACTAGATACCAACAGATCATTTTCGGACGAGCTTCCTAGCGGTTGCTCCGTCCTCTCCTCTTCCTTTTGCCTCTGGGAAAAGCTCATTATGCTGCTTATCACTATGAACTGTCTTTGATAAGCATGCCTTTTGAGCTGTTTGCTTTTGACAGAAAAAAATGGAAATAGATTACGCTTTGATTTACGTTAATTTAATAGCAGTGGTTACCAAAAAAATAAAAATTAAAAATTATCAAAATTATAAAAATTAGACCAATTAAATTATTAAATTATTAACTTAGCATAAGCGAAAGAGCAGCGCGTAAATACTGAAAAAAAAAGATATATAAAACAAAAGGAAAAAAAAAAGTTTTTGTGTCACCTCAGTGTAGTTGGCATGTTTATGGTAAAACAAACGAGCGACTGCAAGTGCAATTCGAAGTACACAATCGAAAACAGCTAGTTGCTGAGGCTATATTTTACCCTTTGATCGACGGAATAGAAGAGTTGCGCAATACTATTCGCAAACTGTAATTTTTCAACACTTTTACCCTGCTTTACGCTTTGTAAGGCAATAGTGAATGATTTAATTCTTTAGCCAATGAAATTTATGAAACGCTGATATTTACAACAAAATGACAGTAGAATTTTATTTTCACACAAATTATTTCTGCTGCCACTGTAATTATTTCCACTAAATACACTCGATTGAAGATTTTCAGCTAATTGACCGCACTTGACCGCACACAAACAACAACACGCAAGTTTGCTCGCGAATTGCGACACCAAACACACGAACATACGGAAGCACGCCCGCGTCGCCATAGAAAAAGAAAGCCGGTGTTTTATGCTGAAAAAATAAAATCATAAATTATCCAGGGGGAATTTATATCAACATCAATATTCAAAGAAGTTGTAATCAATTGTGATGAAACTACGCTATTATCTTGAAAATCAAAAACAAGTAACTGCAATGATAAAGGTCAGCCGACGACGAACGACCGAGACCTGTCCTGCACTCACAAAAGATCGACTCGAATATATAATGAAATTAATTATAATCGTGTAAGTAGGAGTAATGAATAATGATGCTAGAAAAATTATATGAATTCGGATTTCCTACTTTCTATCATCATTACTACTCATGACATTATTAAAGACCGTGTAATGTGCCTTATTGATTCTTTCCCATTTCGTGGTAATTTGAAAGGTTTAATTTTAAAAGTGAAAAATGAAGAACTAATTTAATCAGAGCAAAATTGTGAGACTATTTCCAAATTTAATTGAATTTAATTGAAATTATTGTTAGTCTCTATCTTAAGGGCCAACTATAATGGGCTGCAGTTGGCTTACTCTCACGACAAGACCGAACGACTAGCTTAGCTGATTTCTCTCATTCTTTAATTTAACAATAATGAACTTTAGCAACTACTTGCATTGCACACAATATCTCTCAGTTATCAAATTTTCGCACCGAATGTTTCACTTCACTGACACCTTGCCTAATCCCACGTCGGTTAACAAACATTTGACATAACCGACCATATACACATTAAGGTAACAGCTTCGAATTGCATGTAATGAGTCGTTCACATCAGCTAAATTAATCCATCTCAAGTCCATTGTTGGCCCTTTACTCTAACGCTGCGTCAGAGCAAAATTTTCCATAGCTTCTGATGTAAAATCAAACAAATAAATGTAAAAAATTAAATGATGATTGTAGTTGCCTTCTCACATAGCATTAATTAAGCTCGTCATTAATTTATAAGATACTAGTTGTTAACCCCGGCGTTACCAGGGATCCGCCGACCAACACCCCACCACCGTTTAGATACACCAAAAGCTAAAAGACCGACCCAACCATATTTATTGTTATATATAAGTGGGAGCAAGTAGAGTAGAAAACCTAGTCAACGTCAACCGGATAAAAGAACAACCTGTGTGATTAACCGTCTGGCCGTGAACGGACGTATATTCCTTGTTTTTATTTCAATATCATTCCTTTATAATTCCAATATTATTCCTTTGTTATTTCAATATCATTTCATTATTATTTATCTTTATTTCAATAAAACTTCAGTTATTTTTATTAAAAATCCACTTTTTGGGGGCTCAACCATTCCAAAATAAAGAAAAGAGAATCGGCTGTAAGAGAATGGTTACGTGTGGTTAGTCAGTGATACAGGCAATGGGAAACACGCAAAACGGAACATTTGATGTACAGAAAAAAAGTAAAAAAGATGAGCTCTGAAGCCATCATTAAGAAATTAAACCAGATCGGGATCGGGATCGGGAAGGGGATCGTGAAGAACTAATAGAACGTCTAGTTGCACAAGAAACACGCAAGGTTGAAGAAGCAGTTGTTATGGTTTGAGGTCCCACTGGGGTTCTGCCACTAGCAAGGACATCACGATACGCTCGCGGTTGCTCGGCCTAGCTCGTCGGATGGGCGGTCTTTGTCTTTTGCCAGTGACACCTCCTCATGAACAACAAAAATTATTTTATATAAAAAGGTAAAAAAAGGGGGGAATGAGATAGGTAGGAAAAGGAAAAGGTAGTAGTCAGGTCGTTCATTCACTTTCTTAACATTAAGCCTATAACTATACTAATCTATGTTAAACTATGTTCAAATTAAATTGAAAGAAAATTATTCTTTTTTCTTTTAAGTAAACATTTTATTTCTTTAATTATCTTAATTATTAGGTAATACCTAACCTGTTCTAGAAGGAATAACCTGGTTGCATCTGCACCGAGTCATCGCAAAATCGGCAAATAAGTGGTCGACTTTATTCAGTCTATCAGTCCGCAGTTTGTCAGGTCATCATCTGAAAATCGTCGGAGAAAACCACCACGGAATCATCGATCCCAATCACAGATCACGCCAACGTAATCTACTCACTCATGATGTTCAACATCAAATACAAGCAAGAGCAAAAAAGAAAATAATACCTCCAACCCACAGGTTAAGCAAAAAAATCAAAGTTTTTTCAATTAAACGTTATAAATTTTTTTTTATTATAAAGGTTAATTTTGGGGACTGTTTATTTGTCCTTTGAATTCAGAAGAAATTATATGAAAATTTACTATTTTTTTCTTAAAATCAAATATTTTATATATATATATGTATATAAAGAAAAATGTGTAATTCATTTGTAATTAAAAAAAGGGAATATACCGAATTAATTAATAATACCAAAATTTTATTTATTAATAAAGCATAAAATTTAACGCAAAATTCGAATTTAAATGTTTTTAAAATTAGGATTGATAAAAATAAAAGTTATTCAAAGTACTGCTTATAGTCGCCTAATCAGTTCTACTAGACTAATTATAATTAAAAATGATTATATTCATAAATCTTACTTTGTTACCTTGATTGTGATAAATTATAAATATATATATATAAATTAATAAAAAAAGGTTATATTTTAAGTATTTCAAGTTAATTTAACTTCATGAATATAAAAAAGACGTGCAAAAGAATAACATACCATAATACCATAATACATAATAATAATACCAAATTTTATGACCCCTACTGTATCGTGTTTTAAATACTGAATGGCGAATTGCCTAAATTAGGAAGCATTCCGATGCACTTCGAAAAATTTTAATTTTGTGTTCTTTGATGTACTGTGTTATAAAAAAACCTTGACTCCTTCGCTTCACACAATTTTAGGCGTCCGAATTTTATTTAAAATTAGAAGGCATTCCAATGTACTTCGAAAATTTTAAATATGTTTTGTATAGAAACCTTGACTTCTTCGCTTCACACAATTTTAGGCGATCGAATTTTATTTAAACGATTCTTCGTATTGCTTTGTATGGTGAATTGAGATTTGGTATTTATGATGAACTTTCACTAAATTTGCCTTATGGCACTCCTGTACAATTCCTTTTTTTTAATTTGGCTTTACACTTCCCCGCAAAAGAAAAATTTAGCTTTATTGTTTAAGAAAATTTTGGTATGACTTCTTAATTTGAAGCACCGAATTTATTTTTCGGTTTTTTTTTAATTCTTCGAGAACAACATTTAATGTTTCCTTTCTTTTTGTTCAGGATCACTAACATCACAACAAAATCTGCTGTCTTTACTATCGATCACTCAGACTCGACTAACTCTAAATTTTCTCTCTCCGCCTAAAGAAACCTTAACACCAAACCTTCTAGAAAAATTCCTATTGCTTTTCCGTTTTCTTTAAGCCAATTCTTATACTTTTCTATGCTTACTTTATCTTTGTCACTTTTCGTCGTCCGTCCAAAATCGCTATATAATTTTAATTATTTCTATTAATATTTTGGCGCCGAAATATTCTCCTTTCTTTATCCTCTAAAATAGAATTTTAAATTTTGGTCACATTTACTAACGAACATAAGTCACGAATATCATCAAAACCTTCTCTATAGAAAGCCCAACTCAATACATACTAATGCTGTAAACAAATCCAAAACGCGTCTGTGTTTTGGAATGTGAACAAAACCTTCTCTATAGAAAGCCCAACTCTACGCATACTAATGCTGTAAACCAAGTCCAAACGCATGTGTGTTTGTGGGATGTGAATACAGTGTACAAAAAATAAGAAGTCGCAAAGAGCGAGAAACGTAAGATGTGGTAGTGGGAAACAGAAATATTTTATATGGATTTTGCTCTTTAGTTGATTACTAAATACAAATACGTTTGGTCTCAATCTAAGCATGTATCTGTGTACGATCGGAACAGTTGGGCTTTCTATAGAGAAGGTTTTGAATGTGAATACAGTGTACAAAAAATAAGTAGTCGCATAGAGCGAGAAACGTAAGATGTGGTAGTGGGAACCAGAAAAATTTTATATGGATTTTGCTCTTTAGTTGATTACTAATACAAATACGTTTTGGATACAAATAAGCATGGATCTGTGTACGATCGGAACAGTCGGGCTTTCTATAGAGAAGGTTTTGATATCACACATTCAACACCTACAACAATTATTAAGCACAAACATTTTTATATTTTTACAGCAAACCCTCAAACCAACTTTACCACAAAATATTTATCTAAGCTCCCAAGTCACTTTTGCTTCCCCAACACCATCTGTGTGGGAAATCTTTGCCATTACAATTACTCTAGTCCAATTGAACAGATGATTTATGTCAACATATCCACTGACAGACTGACAGTGATCAATTATTGTTTTGCTAGTGTGTTCTGTTCTGTTAAACTTTCTGAATTATGCCACAAAAGTTATGGAAACTTAAATTTTGTTTAAATTAGAGACATTTTTTTAAGTTTTAGCTTTTGTTAGATTTTACCCGGACAAGGCTAAAAGGAAGATAACGTGTGAGTTGGTCACAACAATATTAGCCAGGAAGCCAAAATGTGCTCATTTCTCGAGAGGAAAGACTGTAAAATTGTATAAAAAAGATACGCAAGTCTATATTTTTGTTGTGCTATTGAGCAAAACGATAATGAGCTTCTAACGCTGGAGATTATTCATCGATATGTCGAGTTATTGGATAAATATTTTGGAAGTGTATGTGAATTGGACATTATTTTCAATTTTGAAAAGGCATACATACTTGAGGAATTGCTACTCGGTGCGGAAATGCAAGATTTCAGTAAAACTGAAGCATGCGGGACTGTCACTCAAATCAAAAGGTAAGTAACCTTTATTTTTATAGAAGAGTGTCTTCTGCTCTTGTTCCTTCCCTTTTTATTTTCAAGTTTTATGCATTCGACGTGCACATGTGAATTGTTTGAAGAACCGCGTCAGCGTTTGCGTTGGCGTCGACGTCACTGTCAGGAAAGGTGGGGTAACTGCTTATCGAATTCTATTAGAATTATATTATATATATATATATAAATAAAAATGTAAATACTTCAATAAATCATAACTATCATGGGTCAAGTAAAATAAAATAATAATTAATATATATAATATAAGTTATGGGGTAAATAGAATAAATAAATAATAAATATATGATAAATAAATAAATATAATATATAGTCACATAAATAAATAAAAGTAATATATAATCAAATAAGTAAATAATGCTTAAAACTAAGAGCCATTTTTTTTTTAATAATGTACACACGCTAAAGGGGTTTGCACCCTTATAATGCTTAGCACAGCGTAGGTGTTAGGAAATTAGGGAGAGGAAAAGATGAGATGTCTATGCACGCATGGCTTAAACGACTGCAGATCATATAAATGCGAAAACACAGAATCAGACAATTCATTCCACATAACTATCGTGCGGCTAAAGAAGGAATCTCTGAATTGGTTAGTACGTCCGAAGATAGGCTTAATGGTGGACCCATGAGCTCGAGTTGAGGCACGGGTATTACGGATGGGTTGAAGAATGGGCAGGATGCATCTGGATATTTCTTTTGAACACCGCTTGTGGAAAAAGCGATAAAATAGTGACAGGCTGGAAAGTTATATTCCTACGATGTTCGAGTGATTCGATTGTTTCCGCGATATGTACGTATGTAAGGTTGGGAGTTTAAATTACGCTTAGACTACAGAAGACAGCATTGGGTTTTAGAAGCGTTAAATTCAACTCTATTATGTAGTCCCCACCTTGTTATGATATCAAGGTCAGAATTTAACGTGCTTAACATACGTTGTTGTTCAAGTTCCACTTGAGACAAAGAGGGACGCGCAGAAAGCGAGAAGTAATATGAAAAGCTAAGAGTACTGTCTTCAGCAAATGAATGGATTGGATTAGAGGTGGTGGATGGGAGATCATTAATGAAAATCAGAAAAAGTGTCGGAGATAAAACAGAGCCTTGAGGAACACCGGCGTTTATGCGGTGAACATTTGATTTGAATCTGTTCAATACGACTTGGATTGAACGGTCAGAAAGGTAGTTCCTAGTCCAATCGAGCAAGGTGTTATTATTTCCATAAGCATTCATTTTCGACAAAAGAGCTTGATGCCAGACTATGTCAAATGCCTTGGAAATATCGAGTGCAACAACTTTACTTTCTCCAAATTTGTGAATAGACTGGTTCCACCTTTCAGTGAGAATAATAAGCATAAAGGTCTTTGCATGCGAAGATACCTACTTTTTTTCCTGAAATGTTTCCTAATTCGTATAACGAATTTCCTATCGTTTTCAAGATGATTCTTTTAATTGATTTTGGTCCCAGCTGGCATTATAGCCCGCTGCCTTATCACTTTGTCTAAAGTTGCATCTAAATATGATTTGTCCAACTTTGTACTTAAGGTCTCGGCTTCTTAAGTTATATTTTTTTGCCTTTATCGTGTGCCTTGCCTAAGTTTTTAATTACCATGTCTCTTATAATTTGTTGTTTGTCCTTGGTTTCTAAGGATCTGACGTCTGACTCTTTAATGCTATTTAACCGTCGTATGATATCAAAGGCTGATCCGTTATGTGCCATCTGGAAGCCGAAAACAACATAATACGGCTCTAGGCCCCTGGCCTCGTGGGAGACACTTCGCAGAGAAAATGCCACGAAGCTTACATGTTTGTCCCAGTCTCTTTAGTCACTTCCAAGGTAAGAACGGATCTTTGTCAATACGCTACGGTTAAACCGTTTGGAGGCATTAGCCTGCGGTGAATATACCGCAGTCCTCACGTGCTTAACCCCGTAGCACTTTAGAAAACTAGAAAACAATTCAGATATGACTTCCGTTGTCAAAGTGTAGATATTCTGGAACCCCAAAGACATGAAAAATGGCTTCCTCTAAGTACTGGACCACTGCAGCTAAAGTTGCCTTCCTTATGGGTTTAAGAAAGACAAATTTGCTGAAGTGGTCAAGCACAAAAAAATTTGGGTGTTGCCATTTTGGTTCTAGGATAGGGTCCCAAAAAGCCAATGTACAGGCACTGAAATTGTCGTTCTGTCACAGTCTGTACCCCCATTGGTGGTCTGTTTGTCCGATTCATGGTTTTATTGCACTTACAACTATCACAGTTTTTGATAAGGTCATTTACATCTAAAGTCATTCCAGGCCATAAGTATTGCTGTCGAAGTTTATGGAGGGTTTCATGGATCCCTCCATGTCCCGCAGCTGTATGGTATCCCCGGTACGTATGTCTGTCCTTTTATAAACGTAGTCGTCTGAAATGCATACAACTGGAAATTTTATTCTTCTTGTATTTTATTGTTTTACGAAGGCTTTCATACTCCACCGAAGAAAAGTGTGGCGAGTTAAAGTCAATGTCAAGTCGTTCTGTGTCAGCTGTGATCTCCCCCATATGGACGTGGGAAAGAGCATCTGGTATTACATTCTGGGTGCCTTTTCGGTGCTCAATTGTAAAATTACCCGCCTGCAGCTTAAGGCTTCATCTAGCCAGACGTCCCAACAAGTCATTTTGGGGCTTCAGCCACTTCAGGCTGGCATGGTCTGTTATAATGTTAAAGAAATGCTTCGTGAAGTCCGGGTTTGTCAAAATTGGCGCTGAAATCAGAAGCTGTTTGAGCTCTTCAAATGATTTATTTGCCTCGTCAGTCATTCTAAAGTCATTGGTGCAGCCACCTTGGCCGGATCAGTCCTAAGGCATCCGTCGCCCACAATATATCCCAGGTACTTGATCTCTTTGTAACAGAATTTACTTTTTTCCACATTGATTGTCACAACGTCCTCTAGCAAACATATGTGGCTTTCGAAATCCGGAGAGCAGACAAGGAAGTCGTCAAGGTATACAAAAACATTGTCTTTGAGCCTTGACGCTATCACCCTGTCCATGAGCCGACACATTCTCTGGGCAGCATTGCACAGGCTAAATGGCATTACTGTAAATTGATACAGTGGCCGCCCCGGGACAGTGAAGGCCGTTTTCTCTCTGGACTACTTCTCCAACGGGATTTGCCAGAAGGCGTCTTTTAGATCGATCCCTGAAATGAGTCGAGTGTCTTGTAGGCAGCTCAACAATCCTTCTATATGGGGCAGTGGGTACGCGTCTTTTTTTGTCATTGCTTTAACTTTACGCAAGTCTAAACACAGCCTGTTTTTGCCAGGTTTTCTCACGAGCACAACCAGAGAACTCCACGCACTCTTGCTCTCCTCGATCACCTCTAAAGAAATCATACGATCGAGCTCGTCGAAGAGAAGCTTTTGAATCGCCAGTGACACTGGGTAGTGTCTCTGTTTGATCTGTCCACTTCGGCGGTCTCAATCACATGTTCCTCCAGGCTTGTCTTACCAAGGCCAAGTTTTGCGTATGACGGGTACTTAGCTTTCACCGCCTGTAGGGCCTCCACATGTGCTAGGGAGAGAACCTGCATCATCGGGTCAGTGTTCGTCGTATCTACTATATCTATTTCGGAGATAATGTCCGGAGCCACTTTAAAAGTGTTCCAAAAATCAACTCCTAGTAAAGAGTTTGTTGTAGGGATGGAACAACATAAAACTCCAATTCCTCTGTCTGATTTTTCCATGTAATTGGGATAGTCACTACTCCTGTAATATTTTGTCTGTTTCCGTCCGCAGTCCTTATATTTGAATTAATTTTTTTCATCTGTAAGTTTTTGTATTCAATAAACTTTATTGCGTCGCTGCCTAAATAACTTACAGACGCGCGACTGTCTAACAAACCTAACACTTTATCGTTTACTTGCTTGACTTTCGCATATGGTCGGTTGTCATCATCTGTTCGTAGAATGGTGGTTTCTAAATTCTTAAACCTACTTCTTTTCCGAGCAAATTTTTTCCGCAATTATTATCTTTACAAAGTTCTCCCTTTTTTTCTTTTTCTTTAGGGTCTTCTGCAAAAGTTCTTTCACGCGCCTCTTTATATTCGAGGATACCTCACACTTGAAAAAAAAATCATCGCAATTTTCGCCTGGCATCTGCTTTCTTTCCATGATATCTCGCATGATTTCATGGTCACAGTCTGCCGCACGGAATTATAGTAACAGTTCCGTCTTCACGTCATGATAATTCAGGAAGCTATAGTCGGCGCTATCTTCCAGGAATTGCCAGTACTATCTCTTGGCTACTCCGGAAAGAAGGTAGTGAAACTGGTTAAATACTTGTGCCTCGCAGACGTCCTATCTCTGCTGCATTGTTTCGATCCGAAAGATGAAGCTTTCCACCGGCATCGACTTTTTGGTTGTTTTTTTTTTTTTTTATAATTTGCGCACGCAAAAAGGGATTCGCACCCTTATTATGTTCGGCTATATGCTTGGCACAGCGTGGGCGTTAAGGAAAAGGAGAAGAAGATAAGAGGTGTCTATGAGCATGTGTCTTGAATGCCTGTGGATCGTAGTGATGTGGAAAGACAGAGCTTGGCAGAGCATTCCACATACGTGTTGTACGGCTGAAAAACGAATCCCTGAACTTAACTGTACGTCCGAAGATGGGCTTAAGGGTAAACTGATGTGCATTTAGAGCGCCACGAGTATTGCGGTTGAATTCAAGGAGAGGTGGCATGCAACTGGCTATTTATCTTGAGCACCGCTGGTGGAAGAAGCGATAAAACAGTGACAAGCAGGAGACGTTCCTGCGGTGTTCAAGCGAATCTATTGATTTCGCAATGTTTTCGTCACCGATAAATTTTATCGCACGGTTTTGTATTCTATCTAGTTGATGCAAGGTGGTTTTAGGCGCACCAGACCAGATAAGACAATTGTACTCAAGTTTAGGGCGAATAAAGGCCTTGTAGATAGTAGCCAGTTCAGAGGGAGTGAAAAATTTCTTGCACCGGGTTAGAAAACCTAAACATTTCGCAGCATTTTTGGAGACGGTAAATATGTGGTCATTCCAACGAAGCTTGTCGTTGACGCACATACCGAGAATTGTGAGATTTTCAGTTTCCTCGATGCAAGTGCCATTCATGGATAATGGCATGTGATTTGGGATTCGCTTGGACGACAGGAGACAGCATTAGGTTTTGGAAGCGTTAAATTCTACTCGATTGTTTTCTCCCCAATTTATTATTCTGTCTAGGTCAGAGTTTAACGTGCTTAACATACGAAGTTGTTTGAGTTCCACATGAGATGTGGAGGGACGTTCCTAAAACTTATATGAGAAGCTGAGAGTGCTGTCGTCAGCGAAGGAGTGAATTGGATTAGAAGTCACAGATAAGAGATAAGACTGTCGGGGACAGAACAGAGCCCTGGGGAACGCCAGCATTTATGTGGTGTATTTTAGACTTGAATCCGTCCAAAACAACATGAATTGAGCGGTCCAAAAGATAGCTTCTAATCCAATGAAGTAGTTTATCATCGACACCAAAGGCACGCATTTTTGACAAAAGAGCTTGATGCCAAACTCTGTCAAATGCGTTACAAATATCGAGTGCAACAGCTTTGCCTCCTCTTCAGAACTAGTGAGGAAATACCATCTGGCCCAGCGGATTTTTGAATGTTGAGATCGTTTAAAACTCTAGCAACTGCACGAGTACGAATGAAGATCTGACCCATAGAGTGTTCAATACTCGGGGGTGCAGGCGGCATCAATGCACAATCGGGAAGCGTGGAGCTAGCTGCAAAATGTGCAGCAAACAGATTGGCTTTGTCTTTAGAGTTGACAACTGGAGTGTCATTATAAATGAGCGTTGGAATGGCCGACGAGGCTGTATTTTTGATTCTTTTCGCAAATGACCAAAAATT
Organism: Nephrocerus scutellatus; assembly: GCA_947095585.1. Lineage (NCBI taxonomy): Eukaryota > Metazoa > Arthropoda > Insecta > Diptera > Pipunculidae > Nephrocerus > Nephrocerus scutellatus. The sequence goes on from OX352763.1 coordinate 74,722,924, forward strand.
TTTACTACCTTTGTGACATTGTAATATTTTTTGCCTCAATTTTCGGTCTTAGACGAATTTGACTCGCCGAATATGAGCATTGCAATCATTTCTGGCTCATTTAAACTTTTTTCGGTTTTCCTCTGTAGGGTTTGCTTTGTAAAACCGAAAGCATACCTCTCTATTCCTAGAAGCCTCTTTACAGCTCGAGTCGTACCATCCATCATCCTTTGGTTTGATAGACTTATCCCTGAAGGGGATTAACTTTCTCATACCAATAAGAATGATGTTTGTGATTGCATCAACGGCGGCATCCACGTTGTTATCGCAAAACAACAGCGACCAGTTATAACTCCCAAAGAAGTTGTTAAGGCCTTCCCAATTGGCTTTCTCGTATTGTCATACTGTTTTTTTGGGAGTTTTTTCTCTAACTGCGTGGATTGTTAACGAGAAATTAGCTGATACAACACAATGGTCAGACGAGCCTAGAGACGATAATACATTGACGGAGTAATTATCAGGACGAGAGGTAAGGAACAAGTCAAGGGTGTTTGCGGAATGATTTGCAATGTCAGGTATTCGTGTAGGCTCATTTACAAGCTGAGTAAGGTGATTTAAGTCAGCGAACAACTCAACATCCATTCCTACGGGTGTTGTTTGGCCAGAATGGCGAAGCCACCCAGAATTGTGTACATTGAAATCGCCCGCAATAACGATTTCATTTTTACGATTTCCAATTCTTACGATGGAATCAGACAGTGCATGAAACTCGCTCTGAGTTGAAACACTGTCTAAGTTGGGGCTTCTATAAAGAAAGCAGTAGTGAATGTTGCGCCCCTGTACCATTACTCTCAGCCATATGAAATTAAATTCTGCATTGGAACATTGGCTTAATTGAGGCAAAAGTTTGAACGCAACATCACTACTGACATAAATTGCGAGCCCGCGTCTTGGGAAAAATAATGGCACTAAGCAATACCCAGGCAGATTTAAATCGTAAGTATCAGAATTCATAAAAACCTGAGTTTCGCTTAGTGCCAGAATTGCTGGACTGTGGACATTTACATGGGTGAATACACCGAAAAATTTCGTTCTCAGCCCACTATGTTGCTGAGATCCACTCGGAAACTACACATCACTACACAAAACAAACACACAAAACAGAACTTACCGCTTATTTTAACCGAATTGAGAAGAGTATGTCTCGAATTGGATTATTAACACAAATTGTCGCCATTGTTATGCCTTCACGACAAAATGAGTTAAATCACCAAAAGAAACAAACACTCACAATCCGTTATTCTTGAAGCTAAAGAACTATATCATAAACAAACTGCCGCATGAAAAACATACGACAGTTGCGTTTCACTAAATTCTTTAGCTGCGCTGTTGATAATGATGGGACACAGGGACACACACACTGCACTTTGCGCTTGATTGAAGGCCGAACGCGTGAACCGTTTGATTGCACTTTTGAACTGCTTTTTTTTTTTTTGCACAAACACACAACACTTAAACTTTTTTGTTGTTTTATCACGCGAGTGCTGGAGTGCAGCACGACCATGCCCAGCGGCGATTGAGAGACAACGACTTTTTAGTGCCATCAAATTTAATGTTCCACTTACGAAAATCGCACTTTTGGTGGGCATGTGGTAAATTAGCGTTGATGAAATCTTCAGTTTCTGTCGGAAGATTTTGCCGAGCTGGTTAGAATTCTGCCGGCGGCCGGTGTGTATTTTTTTCCTCGCTTCAGACCTCTGAAGCGGCGTGGACCTCTGAGGTATACGCCCGCTCCCAGCTTTTTTTTTTTTATATATAGAGATTCATTGCCAAGGGAGGACTCCCTGAATGACTTGCGTCACGGCAATAAGTTGGGCTAAGCCCTTTATTAAATTCAAAGTAAAATAAAAATCGAAGAAATGTGATTTACAATATATATCACATTTCTCACGTTTGTAGCCGGTTTCAATTTATTTTCTCAGAACTCTCCCTGATTCATTGAAAAAGCAATACGGAAAAACGAACACTAAAAACTAAAACGACGCAAGTCCAAATGCTTTCGACAATGAATCATGGTCAGGGAAAACTACAAAAAACCTTGACCAAGATAATATTACAAATTTTAAAAATAATGTAGATAATAATGAAATATTTTTTTTTTTTTTTTTTTTTTAATTATATATAGGGTGTTTTTTTGGGAGGTTTGTTTTTCCGATAGATGTCGTTTTATTTTATGACAGTTGTTTTGACAGCTCAAAGTGGCATTTCTACTCAGTATTGTTTGGCAAATCATTATGAAAAAAAAAAAAAAAAAAAAAAAAAAAAAAAAATGACATTTGTGAAAAATAGTCGTGGTAGCCATATGCCAGAAATTGTGTTTAACACCCGTTAGATATAACGTGTTTTTTTAAGAGGTTTCCGATTTTTTTTTTGAATAAAACACATATAAAATTATGAAATGACCAAAATTTTTTTTTAATTGGTAGATAATTTTTTGGCATTTAACATTTAAACACAATTTCTGGCATATGGCTACCACGACTATTTTACACAAATGTCATTTTTTTTTTTTTTTTTTTTTTTTTTTTTTCATAATGATTTGCCAAACAATACTGAGTAGAAATGCCACTTTGAGCTGTCAAAACAACTGTCATAAAATAAAACGACATCTATCGGAAAAACAAACCTCCCAAAAAAACACCCTATATAATAAAAATAAAATAAAAATATTAATAAAAAGCTTATGAGGACTTCATCTTCATCCTTCAGGAAGTTGTTAACGCCTAATTTGAAGGCCTGCAGATTTTAAGAATCGGGAAACACGGGATCCACCAATTGATTCCACATCGTAGAGACTCTCGGAAAAAAGGAGGATTTAAAGTGTTGGGTTCTACAAGAAAAAAGTTTTATGGCAAATCTATGTTGAGTGGACCTTAAACGAGTGTTTACGTTACTGACAAAAGGACATGGAACTAGAGAACGGGTTTCTAAAGCACATCTACCGTTGTAGAATTTTTTAGAAAACAGATAAAGCTCCTACATTTCATCTGTGCTCCAAAGTATCAAGAGACGAAGTAATGGATACATCGTTTATCAAACGTATAACTCTATTTTGAACTCCATCAAGATGAACCAAATGAGAATTTGTAGCCCCACCCCACATATATGAATTAAATTCTAAAATTGGTCTAACATAAGATTTATATAATCTTAATACTTCTGAGGGAGTGAAGTAGAACTTACAACGTCTTATGAAGCCCAAACATTGGCTAGCTCTTTTTGAAATTTCATAAATATGTTCTTTCCAGGAAAGATCACTATACTTTTAAACCTGACAACTTCAGTTAATCTGATCTCGCAATATGGGCACCATTAATAACAGGTGAAACGTAATGTTGAACTGTCTTATGAGAAAAAAGACATGACTGAAATTTATTTGGGTTAAATTCTACTCTATTAGATCTGCCCCAATCAAGAATGACTTGAATGTTCGGCCGAATTATCGAATTCATTAATTCACGCGAACCTATCAAGCGAGAATTGCATTCTTTTTGACTGACAAACTCAATGGAAGCCGATAGTGTTGTATCATCAGCAAATGAATGGATATCACAGGTTGTAGAAGACAACAGGTCGTTGATATATATCAAGAAGAGCGTGGGCGACAAGGATGACCCTTATACCATTTAATACAACTTTTATTTTACGGTTCCATAAATAGTTCTCAATCCATGTAATGAGAGAGGAGTGTAAGTTCAGTGCACGAATCTTATTAATAAGACAATCATGCCAAACTCTATCAAAAGCTTTAGAAATATCTAAGGAAACAACGCTTGATTCACCTAGGTTTTCAATGCTTCGCTCCAAATAATGAGTCATGCACGTCATTAGTTCACCTGAAGAGTGATTTTTACGAAATCCATACAGACATCGGATAAAAGAACATTCGAACCCAGATAGTTCATTATTCTGAAATTAATGATAGATTCCATTACCTTAGATAAAACCGACAACAAAGAAATTGGACGGTAGTTCGTAGGTGCCGATTTATCCCATTTTTTCGGAACGGGTTGAATATTTGCTATTTTCCAAATTGATGGAAAAACAACACTCTTCATTGAGAGATGAAACAATTTGCTAAGCGGTTTTGCCAAATATGATGACATCTTTTCAATACTAATGGCGGAATACCGTCTGGGCCAGTCGCTTTATTAGGGTCAAGTTCTTTAAGAATCTTTGAAACAACCCGTTTCCGGAAATGGATTTTAGACATACCTGGGCCTAGATTCGGGAGAATTGGTGGGCTTTGGTTAGTTAAAGGAAGGGTAGACGCACCAGCGAAATGAGAAGCTAAGAGGTTTGCTTTCACAATATCAGTTCTATAATGAATACCATTATGAAATAAAGATGGAATAGACGTTGTATTGCTTGCTGTGCTTCCAGTATTTCTACCTTTAGCGATAGCATTTCTAGTTGGCATATGAGGCTGTTCGAAACCATATCTAGTTCTCGTGTGAAGAGTGATCCTAGTGCCAATTGGTCCCTTTGGATCACACCAGAAACTACCTCCTGAATCTTATCCAGTAGGCGGTTATCTTCCGAAGGAGGATTTGGCCCTACTGCCCCTTGATAACTGCCATGTATGTATTTTCTGGAGTTTTCCTCGTGTGAACCCCCGATCTCACGTTGCGACAGATTTTTGGGACAGCACCTATCTTTTTATTATGATTACTCATAATTTCTAAATTGATTCTATCCTCAAAACAAAAAAAAATGGAAACTTTTCTTTTCTCAAAGAACAAACAGTTAAGCCGAAGTTTTTTTTCTTTCTTTTCCCAAAAAAAACCTCAGAATTCTGGTATAAAAAATTTTCAAAATCTGAATTTACTGTAAATAAAAGCAAATAGAAATCAAAAAATGAATTTATATAAATAAAATTGTAGTTTGAACAAATAGGCTGATGTGTGGATGGGTCGGTTCTCCCATGATAATTCCGCTCAGAATTTTGTAGTCTGTCCTAGTCGTGTATTTCTGTTATAGTCGGTTTCCTTGACGATTTAGCGGAAATGCGTCAAACGTCTGTAGGGGCTTCATCTCATCTCGGCGAGTCGCACTTAAAGACGAAGGGGGTCACTGAAATCACATTTACAAGTACTGTATGTACTTCACGTAATTGCTGTCTATATACTATCTATATCTATATATAACTATACTAATCTATGTTAAACTATATTCAAATTAAATTGAAAGAAAATTATTCTTTTTTCTTTTAAGAAAACATTTTATTTCTTTATTTATGTTAATTATTAGGTAATACCTAACCTATTCTAGAAGAATTGACCTGGTTGCATCTGCAACGAGGCATCGCAAAATCGGCAAATAAGTGTCGACTTTATTCAGTCTATCAATCCACAGTTTTTCCGGTCATCATCTGAAAATCGCCGGAGAAAACCACCACGGAATTATCGATCCCAACCACAGATCACGCCAACGTAATCTACTCACTCATGATGTTCAACATCAAATACAAGCAAGAGCAAAAAAGAAAATAATACCTCCAACCCAAAGGTTAAGCAAAAAAATCAAAGTTTTTCCATTTAAACGTTATAAAATTTTTTTATAATAAAGGTTAATTTTGGGGACTGTTTATTTGTCCTTTGAATTCAGAAGAAATTATATGAAAATTTACTATTTTTTTTTTTCTTAAAATCAAATATTTTTTGTATATATGTATATAAAGAAAAATGTGTAATTCATTTGTAATTAAAAAAGGAGAATATACCCAATTAATTAATAATACAAAAATTTTATTTATTAATAAAGCATAAAATTTACCACAAAATTCGAATTTAAATATTTTTAAAATTAGGACTGATAAAAATAAAAGTTATTCAATGTACTGCTTTTAGTCGCCTAATCATTTCTACTAGACTAATTATAATTAAAAATGATTATATTCATAAATCTTACTTTGTTACCTTGACTGCTTTTCTTTCTCTTTTCTTGTGCGAATCCTGCCGGCAGAGTTTGCTTCAACAAAAAAGGAAGACGTTCTGTAAGGGAAATGTGTAAAAAAAAGGTAGCAACGATAAGCGGAAGGCTCCACGCCGCTAAGCCTGAGGTTACCAAACGCAGTTTACCAAAAATCATAGTTTGATTAATTATAAATATATATATATGAATTAATAAAAAAAGGTTATATTTTAAGTATTTCAAGTTAATTTAACTTCATGAATATAAAAAAGACGTGCAAAAGAATAACATTAATACCAGATTGTATGACCCCTACTGTATCGTGTTTTAAAAACTGAATTGCCTAAATTAGGAAGCATTCCGATGCAATTTGAAAAATTTTGAATTTGTGTTCTTTAATGTACTGTGTTATAAAAAAACCTTGACTCCTTCGCTTCACACAATTTTAGGCGTCCGAATTTTATTTAAAATTAGAAGGCATTCCAATGTACTTCGAAAAATTTTAATTTTTAATCAAATGTTTTGTATAGAAACCTTGACTTCTTCGCTTCACACAATTTTAGGCGATCGAATTTTATTTAAACGATTCTTCGTATTGCTTTGTATGGTGAATTGAGATTTGGGATTTATGATGAACTTTCACTAAATTTGACTAATGGCACTCCTGTACAATTCCTGTTCTTTTTTGTTTTTAATTTGGCTTTACACTGTGTTTTTAGATAGTTACAAAAGTTGTGAGCAAGACTTCCCCGCAAAAGAAAAATTTAGCTTTATTGTTTAAGAAAATTTGGTATGACTTCTTAATTTGAAGCACTGAATGTATTTTTCGTTTTTTTTTATTCTTCGAGAACATTATTAAAAGTTTCCTTTCTTTTTGTTCAGGATCACTAAGATCAAAAGAAAATCTGCTGCCTTTACTTTCGATCGCTCAGATTCGACTGACTCTAATGACTCTAAATTTTCTCTCTCCGCGTAAGGAAACCTTAACACCGAACCTTCTAGAAAAATTCCTATCGCTTTTTCTTTTTCTTAAAGCCATTTCTTATATATACTTTTCTATTCTTACTATATTTTTGTCACTTTTCGTCGGCCGTCCAAAATCGCTATATAATGTTAATTATTTTTATTAATGTTTTGTCGCCGAAATATTTTCTCCTTTCTTTATCCCCTAAAATAGAGATTCTGTCTTTGTTTAACCAGTATAACAATCAATTTCTTCTTCCTGTCCCTTTTTAAATTTTGGTCACATTTACTAACAAACATAAGTCACGAATATCATACATTCAACACCTACAACAATTATTAAGCACACACATTTTTATATTTTTACAGTAAACCCTCAAACCAGCTTTACCACATATTATTTATCTAAGCTCCCAAGTCACTTTTGCTTCCCCAACACCATCTGTGTGGGAAATCTTTGCCATTAAAATTACTTTAGTCCAATTGAACAGATGATTTATGTCAACATATCCACTGACAGTCTGACAGTGATCAATTATTGTTTTGCTAGTGTGTTCTGTTTTGTTCTACTTTCTGAATTATGCCATAAAAATGATGGCAACTTAAATTTTGTTTAAAGTAGAGACATATTTAAATTTTAGCTTTTGTTAGATTTTACCCGGACAAGGCTAAAAGGAAGATAACGTGTGAGTTGCTCACAACAATATTAGCCAGGAAGCCAAAATGTGCTCATTTCTCGAGTGGAAAGACTGTAAAATTGTATACAAAAGATACGCAAGTCTATATTTTTGTTGTGCTATTGAGCAAAACGATAATGAGCTTCTAACGCTGGAGATTACTCATCGATATGTCGAATTGTTGGATAAATATTTTGGAAGTGTATTTGAATTGGACATTATTTTCAATTATAAAAAGGCATACTTTATACTTGCTGAATTGCTACTCGGTGCGGAAATGCAAGATTTCAGTAAAACTGAAACATGCGGGACTGCCACCCAAAACATCATTTTTATAGAAAAGTGTCTTCTGCTCTTGTTCCTTCCGTTTTTATTTTCAGTTTCTATGCATTCGACATTCACATGTGAATTGTGTGGAAACGGCGTCGGCGTTGGCGTCGACGTCACTGTCAGGAAGAGTGCGGTAAGTGCTTATCGAATTCTATTAGAATTCTATTAGCTATATATTTATTTGTTGGACGTGGACGTAACATAGTGTCGGAGATGAGAGATTGGACAGACTCTGAAGCAGACACGGACGGACTGGAAGATGTATAGGAAACGGTCAAAGTCTCGCAAAACAAAAAAGAACGATTCTCATTCCAAGATGTAGAGGCAAACCTGCGATATTTCTCAGCTGACGATCTCAAAGGCATCTTAGAGCGATGGGAAAAGCACTTTCATGAGTTGCTTAATGGCCAGCTAACTGAGGAATTGGAGGCTCCACCAGTGACCGAAGACCACACTATGCTGCCGCATACCAAGAATAGACGAATTTAGCAGAGCGATAAATCGGCTCAAAAATAATAAGGCCCCAGGATCTGATGGTATCCCAGCGGAGCTAATTAAAACAGGGGGCCAAGCAGTCCACCAAGCAATTCATGAACTAATAGTGCAAGTATGGGAGGAAGGAGCGATGCCACAAGACTGGTGAAGAGGCATTCTGGGCGCCAATATATAAGAAAGGAGATATCACAACCTGCAGAAATTATCGTGGTATAACGTTGTTGAGTACCGCGTATAAGATTTTCTCCTCTATCCTTCAAGACAGGATAGCCCCATACGCTAAAGGGATCATTGGTTTATACCAGTGTGGCTTCCCAGGCAAATCAACAACTGATCAGATTAACACCCGTAGGCAGGTGATGGAAAAATGTCTAGAGTTTCAAAACTTACTACACCATCTTTTTATAGACTTTAATGCCACCTATGATAGCATAGCCAGAGTAGAACTTTATAAAGTCATGAGAGAATTCGGCATCCCAAATAAACTGACACGACTATGTAGGTTGACCATTACCAATGTTATAAGCCAAGTAAAAATATCAAGCCCATTCAACATCTATAACGGGTTCCGATAAGAGGAGGGAATGGCCTGCGTCCTCTTCAACCTGGCGTTGAAGAAAGTGATTCGAGGATCTGACGTAACGGCGAGAGAAACAATCCTCTAGAGGTCCATACAGATACTGGCTTACGCAGACGATATTGATATCGTTGGTAGAAACCGAAGAGCTGTACAGAAAGCGTTCATCCAGATCAAGCAGGCGGCATGAAAACTGGGGCTGCACTTAAATGAGAGCAAAACAAAGCACATGGTGGCCACATCTGCAAGAAGATCCAGCATTGGTCCCTCAATTCAAATAGTGGAGCGCGAATATAAAGTAGTGCAATCCTTTCACTATCTCGGGTCAACTGTAGCAGCCGATAACAGCATGGCACCTGAAATATGCGCACGGTGTGCAACACGCGATTTATTAAAAAACTTCGTAGTGGACTGTATAATTCATATTTTAATATTTTGCCAAATAGAATGACAAAAACTAACTAACTTCATTCGAACAATCAAATTCTTTTTCTTTGTCATTTTGCGATAATTGCGAGTATTCTCTAAACGAGTTAAGCTTAACATCGCTCCAACAAATGCTCGCAATTGTCGCAAAATGGCAATTGTACTAGATTTCATGAATGTCAAAGTGACCAATAAATCAACGAGTAAGGAAGTATTTGCTTAAGTTACGTATCCATAAGTTACTTTAGTGAACATTATAATCATTCAAAATAGTATGTATAAGGTAAGTACAAATTATGTTATGACATTAAATGCAATTTCTTTCTTTTCGATCTAGGTAGTCGTCATCGTTGGATGCCAAGTGAAACTTGAGTTCATAACATAAAGGCAAATGTACAGAAAAGTGTAGTATAGTAAATGGTTTTCGTTGTTGTCATGCAATGCATAAGGTTGGATGGTTTTATTCACTGTAATGAACTAGATGATACCAAACACACGGTTGCTCAAGTCAACAAAGCCTACTGTAGTCTGTCAAGACTCTTCAAATCCGGGAATTTAACCATAACATCCAACCTGCTGGTATACAAGACAATGGTCATACCAGTACTTACATATGGATCCGACACATTAGTGCTTAGAAAAAAGCGTTCGAGAGAAAAGTTTTACGAAGAATTATTGACCCCGTATGTGAGGAAGGACGATTCCGGAGACTTTATAATAATGAGGTCTACGAGCGTTACCGCGATGTCGACATCGTGAAGAAAATTAAGCTCGGTAGGCTTTAGGATGGCCGAATGTGGGAGCAAGACGAGTAAAACACTTCATCAACATCCACCGGATAATAGAACAACCAGTGTAATTTGACAGACAGAATAAAGTAGCTCTTTAACATTTATAACTGTTAAAAATGTTTGAATAATATTGTAACCTATGCACAATAGCAACAATTGCAAATGTACTCTATCACTAATCCATATCATGTAATTTCATTTTACAATAAAGTTAGTTCTGTTTCATTCACGCTCAGAGACGGTGTTCTCAGTTATTTGGCTTCGTTTCGTTTTGGTTCAACAGGTTATGGGCCCAGTACACGTGATTTGATTTTTGGCTAACTTTTTTGTACACACGTTCGTTACTTAACAAAATTCATACGCGGCAATATTTTCTCAAATGGAAAACGAATCCTTTAAAATTACAAAACATTAGAACTCTGAGCAATACTTAGTATGGAAGTTTCAGGTAGCAATTTTGTTTAAAGCGTCTGGCTTATTTGAACACGTAAATGGTGTTAATTCACAGCCGGTAAAGGCAGAGAGTGAGAATCAGGTGGTGTTTGATACTCGCGCGAATAGTTGGATGAAAACAGATAGCAAGGTGCAAACGATTATTGTGACCAGCATTGGTGGCACACCACTTCGCCACATAGTAAACTGTATGACGGCTGAACAAAAATGAAAATGTTTCGCTTGCAACAAATATGGGCATTGGCGAAGAGATTGTACATCGGCTGTGCTGAAACCATGTCTCTCTGATCGAAATAAAAATGCATATAAAAACGAAATGCAAAGAGGTGAAGCCAAACGTATAAATGAATGTCAGAGTGCGATAGACCAAAACCAAGGCAACGCATATATGTTTAAAGGAGATATTGAAGACAATTGGTATTTAGACAGCGGTTCCAGTGACCAAATGACACACAACAAAGAGTGGTTTGAGAGCTATCGTCTATTTAACGAACCATCCGACATTAAACTCGGCAACGGTAAAATAATACCAGCGCTTGGAGTTTGGCCTTTAATGGAAAAAATTGGAAAAATAAATATTGTTATTTGTTTTATTTGTTCCACAAATCTCCGTGAATTTAATCTCACAAGACAAAGGTTTGGTTCTGACGTCAAACAGTGAAGAGTGTTTTTTTTTGCTAAAAAAGAAAAGTCCTGAAAAGTGGCAGTGGTAAAGCGACATAATCAACTGTTTCGCATGCTTTTCAAAGTGGTGTACAAAAAGACGGCTTCGGCGAATTTAGCAGAGACGCGAGTAGAAGAACTGAAACTTTGGCATGAAAGATTAGCCCATCAAAATCAGACTAGGGTGCGTACATTCCTCAAAAAAGAAGACATAGTTTATAAAGGAGGTGAGGATTTCTTCTGTGGTGCATGCTGTTTTGGAAAGCAGCACAGGTTGCCATTTCCGAATAGTGACTATCGAGCACTTAGGACTGGAGAGATTGTACACGCTGATGTATGCGGTCCAATGGAGTAACCATCAATTGAATACCTGCACCCGTATTTTCTGATTTTTAAAGACCACTTTTCTTATTTTAGAGCCGTTTACTTTGCCAAGAAAAAATCAGAAATAAGCTCGATGATTGAAAAGTTCTTAGATTTAGCCAAGAGTGAAGGCAGACCTCCTCTGCGGACATAACGTACTGATAATGGCCTTGAATTTGTAAATGATGCTGTCAAATCTCTTCTTGAAAAAAAATTGTGTTTGTCATCAAATGACAGTGCCTTATACGCCTGAACAAAACGGCAGTGTCGAAAGAGAAAACAGAACGGTGGTCGAAGCAGCTCGAACAATGCTTCAGTCAATAAATTTGCCAAAGAATTTTGGACAGAAGCAGTAAATACAGCAGTTTTCATTTTAAATAGAACCGGCACTAGCTCAGTTAAGGGAAAAACACCTTTTGAATTATGGACTGGGCATCGATTTAATCCAAAGCATTTAAGGGTTTTCGGTTCAGAAGCATTTATTCACATTCCCAAACAACACGTCGCAAGTGGCACAGAAAAGCCAATAAAGGAATTTTTGTGGGCTATTCAGAAACAACTAAAGGCTACATAATTTTGGTGCCTTCTCTAAATACAGTAAAAATTTCGCGAGATGTTGCTTTTGTGGAAACCGATCACCATTTTTCTACCCAAAAAGTCTCGAATAGTAAAAGTCATTCAAATAAATGAAAATGAATTGTCTCAAGGCAGCGATAACAACAAAGAGTATGCGGAAAATATACACGAAGCTGATGGAGAGCTGTTGTCAGATGGCTCAATTGACAATGACGGCACAGAAATACATAAGTCCAGCGAAGCAGAAGTAGCAAAACGATCCAACAAGGTGTTTGTATGTACAATTTAATGAAAAAACATGAATTTTTTGCAGATGGTGAGCCTCAGAGCTACAATGATGCAGTTAAATCTAGAGATGCGGTGCGATGGAAGCTAGCTATGAAAGAGGAGATGGCTAGTCTTGAAAATAATAACACATGGGATCTGGTTCACTGCCCAGGCGACCGAAAAATTATAGACAACAAGTTGGTTTTCAAGCCGAAGAACATGGGCAAAACCAATCAAGAAAAATTCAAAGCAAGGTTAGCTGTCAAAGGTTGTACCCAAGAATATGGACAAGACTATGTAGAGACTTTTAGTCCAGTGGCAAAATTTGCATCTATTCATTTGATACTGGCTATTGCAGCTAGTGAATTTACACCTTACTCAATTTGATGTAAAGACTGCGTTTTTGAAGGAGATTTGCATGAAGAAATGAAATATGCGGCAACCACAGTGGTATGACGATAGATCTGGAAAGGTATGCAGGCTTCGCAACAGCGTGTATGGCTTAAAACAGGCTTCCAAATGTTGAAATAGCAAACTTACCAGCGTTCTCAAAGAATTTTCGTTATAGTACCGAGTAAAATGGATTCATGCGTTTTTATCAGATATGGCAAAGAAGGAAAAATTATTCTAGCAATTTATATAGACGACGGCGTCATAGCTACAGAGAAAAAAGAATGCGCGATGCGGCTTATTAAATTTTTACAAAATAAGTTTGAAATAACTCTTTTAGATGCTGATTATTTTTAGGTCTTAAATTAAACCGAAATATGAATGGGTTTATTCATGTTATCTAGGAACTTTACTGAACGAGTCTTAAAAAGATTCAACATGGAAAACTGCAAGGCGGTGTCTACTCCTGCTGAAAGTTTGATGACCGGATGCTCAGATAAAAAAAATATTGCTGTCGGTTTTCCGTACAGAGTAGCCGTAGGAAGTCTTATTTATTTGGCAGTTGCTACAAGACCGGATATAGCTTTTGCAGTGGGAGTTAGGGTACATCGGCTGTGCTGAAACCATGTCTCTCTGATCGAAATAAAAATGCATATAAAAACGAAATGCAAAGAGGTGAGGCCAAACGTATAAATGAATGTCAGAGTGCGTTAGACCAAAACCAAGGCAACGCATATATGTTTAAAGGAGATATTGAAGACAATTGGTATTTAGACAGCGGTTCCAGTGACCAAATGACACACAACAAAGAGTGGTTTGAGAGCTATCGTCTATTTAACGAACCATCCGACATTAAACTCGGCAACGGTAAAATAATACCAGCGCTTGGAGTTTGGCCTTTAATGGAAAAAATTGGAAAAATAAATATTGTTATTTGTTTTATTTGTTCCACAAATCTCCGTGAATTTAATCTCACAAGACAAAGGTTTGGTTCTGACGTCAAACAGTGAGGAGTGTTTTTTTTTGCTAAAAAAGAAAAGTCCAGAAAAGTGGCAGTGGTAAAGCGACATAATCAACTGTTTCGCATGCTTTTCAAAGTGGTGTACAAAAAGACGGCTTCGGCGAATTTAGCAGAGACGCGAGTAGAAGAACTGAAACTTTGGCATGAAAGATTAGCCCATCAAAATCAGACTAGGGTGCGTACATTCCTCAAAAAAGAAGACATAGTTTATAAAGGAGGTGAGGATTTCTTCTGTGGTGCATGCTGTTTTGGAAAGCAGCGCAGGTTGCCATTTCCGAATAGTGACTAACAGAAAAGCCAATAAAGGAATTTTTGTGGGCTATTCAGAAACAACTAAATGGATTCATGCGTTTTTATCAGATATGGCAAAGAAGGAAAAATTATTCTAGCAATTTATATAGACGACGGCGTCATAGCTACAGAGAAAAAAGAATGCGCGATGCGGCTTATTAAATTTTTACAAAATAAGTTTGAAATAACTCTTTTAGATGCTGATTATTTTTAGGTCTTAAATTAAACCGAAATATGAATGGGTTTATTCATGTTATCTAGGAACTTTACTGAACGAGTCTTAAAAAGATTCAACATGGAAAACTGCAAGGCGGTGTCTACTCCTGCTGAAAGTTTGATGACCGGATGCTCAGATAAAAAAAATATTGCTGTCGGTTTTCCGTACAGAGTAGCCGTAGGAAGTCTTATTTATTTGGCAGTTGCTACAAGACCGGATATAGCTTTTGCAGTGGGAGTTATGTCAAGATACTTGGATGCGCCAACGCGAGAACATGTTACAGCTGTAAAAAGGATTTTCAAATACCACAATGCAAATGCACAATGCAAAAAAAAATATTTCCCCAAACTCTTTTAGCAACGCTGACTATTCTGGGGACACTCTAGACGATCCACTACTGGTTTTGTGTTTATGGTAGGAACCGGCCCAATCTCTTGTGTCATTATCTACTACAGAGTCGGAGTACGTAGCAGCTTCTCAAGCAGTAAAGGAACTTCTCTGATTCGCCGTATTTTGAAAGAAAATTAAGCTCGGTAGGCTTCAGGATGGCCGAATGTGGGAGCAAGACGAGTAAAAAACCTCATCAACATCCACCGGATAATAGAACAACCAGTGTGATGTGACAGACAGAATAAAGTAGCTCTTTTACATTTATAACTGTTAAAAATGTTTGAATAATATTGTAACCTATGCACAATAGCAACAATTGCAAATGTACTCTATAACTAATCCATATCATGTAATTTCATTTTACAATAAAGTTAGTTCTGTTTCATTCACGCTCAGAGACGGTGTTCTCAGTTATTTGGCTTCGTTTCGTTTTGGTTCAACAGGTTATGGGCCCAGTACACGTGATTTGATTTTTGGCTAACTTTTTTGTACACACGTTCGTTACTTAAAAAAATTTATACGCGGCAATAATTTCTCAAATGGAAAACGAATCCTTTAAAATTACAAAACATTAGAACTCTGAGCAATACTTAGTATGGAAGTTTCAGGTAGCAATTTTGTTAAAAGCGTCTGGCTTATTTGAACACGTAAATGGTGTTAATTCACAGCCGGTAAAGGCAGAGAGTGAGAATCAGGTGGTGTTTGATACTCGCGCGAATAGTTGGATGAAAACAGATAGCAAGGTGCAAACGATTATTGTGACCAGCATTGGTGGCACACCACTTCGCCACATAGTAAACTGTACGACGGCTGAACAAAAATGAAAATGTTTCGCTTGCAACAAATATGGGCATTGGCGAAGAGAATGTACATCGGCTGTGCTGAAACCATGTCTCTCTGATCGAAATAAAAATGCATATAAAAACGAAATGCAAAGAGGTGAGGCCAAACGTATAAATGAATGTCAGAGTGCGTTAGACCAAAACCAAGGCAACGCATATATGTTTAAAGGAGATATTGAAGACAATTGGTATTTAGACAGCGGTTCCAGTGACCAAATGACACACAACAAAGAGTGGTTTGAGAGCTATCGTCTATTTAACGAACCATCCGACATTAAACTCGGCAACGGTAAAATAATACCAGCGCTTGGAGTTTGGCCTTTAATGGAAAAAATTGGAAAAATAAATATTGTTATTTGTTTTATTTGTTCCACAAATCTCCGTGAATTTAATCTCACAAGACAAAGGTTTGGTTCTGACGTCAAACAGTGAGGAGTGTTTTTTTTTGCTAAAAAAGAAAAGTCCAGAAAAGTGGCAGTGGTAAAGCGACATAATCAACTGTTTCGCATGCTTTTCAAAGTGGTGTACAAAAAGACGGCTTCGGCGAATTTAGCAGAGACGCGAGTAGAAGAACTGAAACTTTGGCATGAAAGATTAGCCCATCAAAATCAGACTAGGGTGCGTACATTCCTCAAAAAAGAAGACATAGTTTATAAAGGAGGTGAGGATTTCTTCTGTGGTGCATGCTGTTTTGGAAAGCAGCGCAGGTTGCCATTTCCGAATAGTGACTAACAGAAAAGCCAATAAAGGAATTTTTGTGGGCTATTCAGAAACAACTAAAGGCTACATAATTTTGGTGCCTTCTCTAAATACAGTAAAAATTTCGCGAGATGTTGCTTTTGTGGAAACCGATCACCATTTTTCTACCCAAAAAGTCTCGAATAGTAAAAGTCATTCAAATAAATGAAAACGAATTGTCTCAAGGCAGCGATAACAACAAAGAGTATGCGGAAAATATACACGAAGCTGATGGAGAGCTGTTGTCAGATGGCTCAATTGACAATGACGGCACAGAAATACATAAGTCCAGCGAAGCAGAAAAAGAAGTACCATTGAAACAGAGACTCCGTAGCAAAACGATCAAACAAGGTGTTTGTATGTACAATTTAATGAAAAAACATGAATTTTTTGCAGATGGTGAGCCTCAGAGCTACAATGATGCAGTTAAATCTAGAGATGCGGTGCGATGGAAGCTAGCTATGAAAGAGGAGATGGCTAGTCTTAAAAATAATAACACATGGGATCTGGTTCACTGCCCAGGCGACCGAAAAATTATAGACAACAAGTTGGTTTTCAAGCCGAAGAACATGGGCAAAACCAATCAAGAAAAATTCAAAGCAAGGTTAGCTATCAAAGGTTGTACCCAAGAATATGGACAAGACTATGTAGAGACTTTTAGTCCAGTGGCAAAATTTGCATCTATTCATTTGATACTGGCTATTGCAGCTAGTGAATTTACACCTTACTCAATTTGATGTAAAGACTGCGTTTTTGAAGGAGATTTGCATGAAGAAATGAAATATGCGGCAACCACAGTGGTATGACGATAGATCTGGAAAGGTATGCAGGCTTCGCAACAGCGTGTATGGCTTAAAACAGGCTTCCAAATGTTGAAATAGCAAACTTACCAGCGTTCTCAAAGAATTTTCGTTATAGTACCGAGTAAAATGGATTCATGCGTTTTTATCAGATATGGCAAAGAAGGAAAAATTATTCTAGCAATTTATATAGACGACGGCGTCATAGCTACAGAGAAAAAAGAATGCGCGATGTGGCTTATTAAATTTTTACAAAATAAGTTTGAAATAACTCTTTTAGATGCTGATTATTTTTAGGTCTTAAATTAAACCGAAATATGAATGGGTTTATTCATGTTATCTAGGAACTTTACTGAACGAGTCTTAAAAAGATTCAACATGGAAAACTGCAAGGCGGTGTCTACTCCTGCTGAAAGTTTGATGACCGGATGCTCAGATACAAAAAATATTGCTGTCGGTTTTCCGTACAGAGTAGCCGTAGGAAGTCTTATTTATTTGGCAGTTGCTACAAGACCGGATATAGCTTTTGCAGTGGGAGTTATGTCAAGATACTTGGATGCGCCAACGCGAGAACATGTTACAGCTGTAAAAAGGATTTTCAAATACCACAATGCAAATGCACAATGCAAAAAAAAATATTTCCCCAAACTCTTTTAGCAACGCTGACTATTCTGGGGACACTCTAGACGATCCACTACTGGTTTTGTGTTTATGGTAGGAACCGGCCCAATCTCTTGTTCGTCAAAAAGACAAAAATGTGTGTCATTATCTACTACAGAGTCGGAGTACGTAGCAGCTTCTCAAGCAGTAAAGGAACTTCTCTGATTCGCCGTATTTTGAAAGTGCTGATACCAACAAGTAACATCGAAACAACATTAAATATGGACAATCAAGGTGCAATACGGCTAATAAAAAGAGTCAGCATCGAGCGCTCAATACGAGCACATCTTTAAAGATCCCGAACCAGATCGCTCAGCTACCTGCTACCAGCAACGGAAAAAAATCATCTCACCAAAAAGCGAGCATTTCGCTACCTGCGACTTTTGAAAATATTTAGCTTCACTAATTACTTTTTAATTTCAGGCACATATTTAAAATTAATAGTCATTTAATTTCAGATCAAGTTTTTTCATTTTGCAGCCCTAAAAAATGGGTAAAAAACAGAAAAGGAAGAAAAAAGTCAACGAGGTCTTATCCTTAATTAAGGAACAAATCACCAACCATGGTGGGGATTTCCTCTCGTCATTGTACGAAAGGCTGGATGAAGTAAACCAGCTTTGCGAGGAATCAGCTACCTCTGAAGAGGAGAGCATGAGCGTATGCAATGAATCGGACGCTGAAGTGCCTGAATCTAGCAGTGGTGGAGAGGATAACTCAAGCGACGAAGACAGTCGCAAAGCTTCGTCTTCTCCCGAAACCATGCCCGCAAAGGCAAAAAAAGGAGGTTGTCTGGAAATTCCAGACCAACATCGCCACCAACATCATCTTCTCCTGCAGTGGCTGCTGTTGATAAAAAAAATTGCTGTTGATAAAAGAGTCCCAAAAGGTCTCAAATAAGAAGGCACCACCACCAGTCGCTCCATCAATCCAAAAATCCCAAACTACGGGACCAACAGCAAAACCTTTTGCCATGCCGCCAATAGTCTGCTTTAGACTAAACGTCGCTGAACTATCAAAGTTCACGAAGAGCGCCAACATTAGTTGCAGAATTCGCAACGTAAACAGCAACAAATCAGTCGCCATGAACAGGGATGGCCATCAGCTAATTCGGTCTTTCCTACAATCGGGAAAGACTGAATTTAACACTTATACTGCAAAGTAAGACAGGAAAGAAATGTTGGTCCTAAAAGGTATTCACCACTCTTTGATGCCGAAGATGTCAAGGAAGCGTTGACGACAGAGGGTGTCCCTGTACTAGTGGTGAAACCCTTCAAATCTCAAAGGACTGACAAGAAATTTAATCATTTCATTGTCGAGCTAGAGAAGAACTGCGATAAAGCGGCAGTTTGCTTAAAAACCCTCCTTTTGAACCAGTTGGTGCATTGGGAAAAACTTAAATCGGCGGGCATTACTCAATGCAGAAACTGCCAAAAATTTGGACATGTCGCAAGTAATTGCGGCATGAAATACAGATGCGTCAAGTGCAAAGACTTGCCTGGCCAATGTCCAAGAAATGCAGACAATATAAAAGACGACAACGTTTTCTGCACAAACTGCCAGAAAAATGGACATCCTGCAAACTATAAAGGATGTCCAAAATATAAGGAAAAGATGGCTAAAAAGCTTAAAACCGCACAAAAGAAGAAGGAACAACATAAATTCGCCCAGATGTCTGCTTCTAAAGCCATAGTAAAGGGAGTAAGTTTTGCTAGTATAGCTGCTATGGGGACTTCCAGCAAGCCAGCAACGATCAGCAAGCCTCTAACAAGTATCCATGCAGCATCAAACAGCAAACCAATAAAAAGCCAGTCATTAAACCTGTACCATCTACCGGAAAAGCCAACATCTTCGACGATACGGAAAGGCTATTTGGAGCTGACCTCTTCACAATTTTACAGAAGGCAAGAGAAGTCGTGCCTGCTTATTATAGCAGTCTTACACACGTTCGTTACTTAACAAAATTTATACGCGGTAATAGTTTCTCAAATGGAAAACGAATCCTTTAAAATTACAAAACATTAGAACTCTGAGCAATACTTAGTATGGAAGTTTCAGGTAGCAATTTTGTTAAAAGCGTCTGGCTTATTTGAACACGTAAATGGTGTTAATTCACAGCCGGTAAAGGCAGAGAGTGAGAATCAGGTGGTGTTTGATACTCGCGTGAATAGTTGGATGAAAACAGATAGCAAGGTGCAAAAGATTATTGTCGGGGATTAAAACTTCCGAAAGTCAGGGGGTGGTCGAAAATTAAAACACAAAACTCAAATGTACATTTTCTGTGAAACGATTTATTAACTTAATTGATAATATGATTATTATGATAAATTCTAATATCTCTATGTATTTGCGCGGCGATTCCGTCGGGTTCAATGTTTGTCGCACTCGGTTGAGCTGGTCCTGAAGAACTGAAGAACGTTGTGCAGCCGACTGCTGCAAGAAAGCTCGCCTTGCCATGCGAGTCCGTCCACCACCACCATCGCCTGTGACTCCAAATTGCTGCATCATCACACATTCCAAATGTGTAGCGCGTCGAGTAGCTGATACCAGGCCCATGCCTTGGCTATCCAGCTGTATACGATGAGAAGGGTGCCTACGCCGGCAACTGCGATAATAATCTTCTGTCGGTAAGACATTCTGATGTACTTAGAGCGAACAATGTTGCTGCTGCTCGTCGTTGCTGTATATTTATTTGCTTAGCAAATAGGCCATCCGTCTACATCGCAACGGAGCGAGGTATCGGGTGTCCGCACACAGTGCCCAGTCGATGAGTGGACGACGATGAGCCGCACAAGCAGTGAACGTCGCAATGTGCGTCGTCAGCGAAATGATAATAATGTTGTGGTGATCATTCGGCAGGCAACAAAGTGATTGCAATAGGGATCGTATGCAGACGGAATGTGCGACTGGTGTTGTGGAATGCGGCGCGTCAGCAGTCCGCAATTAATGTGAGTATTGCTAGTGGCAATACTTTGATTGCCATGAATCAAGGTCAACGGTTGTTGACCGAACATCCTGCCCGGTTGAACCTTCTGGTTCGAAATGTGTGCATGTAATGCTCCCAGGAAGGTCAAGATCATGTCGACATCTCATGATCTGTTCATGATGTCTCCAAGAGGCGGCAAAGTTTCTGGATGGGCCGGCGGCACTCGCCATGGCTGGTGCGTAGAGTAGCGTTGCGGGCTAATCCGTCACTGCCCGGGTGAACGGCAATGACTCGACCGAGCCTCCAATGAGTCGGGGGCAGGTTCTCTTGTTTCACGAGGACCACGTCGTTCAGTTGAATGTCCGGTTCTCGTCGTTACCATTTGCTACGGGTCTGGAGGGTGACCAAGTACTCCTCGCTCCAGCGCTGCCAGAAGTCCTGGTGGAGCTTACGGATCCACTGATACTGCTTGAGGCGATTCAGCGGGACGCCGCCAATGTGAGGTTCGGGTACCGCGATGAGGGGGGCACCGATGAGGAAATCGCCAGGGGTGAGCGCCAGTTTGTCCTCGGCGTCGTCGTGGAGTGGGACCAGCGGACGTGAGTTAAGACACGCCTCGATGCGTGTTGCCAGAGTGTGGAGTTGGTGGTACCAGAGAGACTGGGCACCCACCAAACGAACCAAATGATGTTTTGCAGATTTTACGGCGGCCTCCCATAATCCACCTTGATGAGGGGCCGCAGGAGTGATGAAGTGCTATCTCGTCCCGGAATGTGCCAGGGCCTGTTGGTTGTGATGCGATTCGAAGGCTGCTAAGTCCTCTTTAAGGTACCGGTTCGCACCAACGAAGGCGGTACCATTGTCGCTGTAGAGATCGGGACAGGGTCCGCGCCGGCAGGTGAATCGGGTAAAAGCATCCATGAAAGCCTGTGATGAGAGGTCCTCAACTACCTCGATGTGCACAGCCTTCGTGGCCATGCAAACGAAGATCGCCAAGTAGCCTTTGATTGTGGTGCGTGATCGTTTGGTTCCAACCCGAACGGAAAAGGGACCACAGTAGTCGACCCCTGAGGCCAGGAACGGGCGAGCTGAATTGACTCGTGGGCTGGGTAGCGAAGCCATTTGTTGCTTGATGACCGCTCCGCGGTGTCGTCTGCAGATGACGCATTTGTGTAGCAGAGTCCGCACAGCTTGTCGACCATGGAGTATCCAATACTTCTGCCGCAACGTCTGCAGCATCAGTTGAACGCCGCCGTGTAGGGTGGCGTCATGTGTCTGGCGAACCAATAGCCAAACCAAGGCGCCTGCTTTCGGCAAGACAATGGGATGCCTTTGCTCATCCGGTAGGGACGCATGCGTGAGTCGACCTCCGACTCGTAGGACTCCTCGAGTATCCAAGTATGGGTTGAGAGAGAGTAACGGGCTGTTACTTGACGGTGGTGCACGGTTGCGCAACTGGTGCACTTCTTGAGAGAAAGCGGCAGCTTGCTCTATGATGATAAGTCGTTCCAAGGCTTGGTCGAGCTCATCCGCTCCGACGACTGATCGCTTTAGTAGGTGCCGGTAAGTGCTCCGCCAACAGAGCATATAGGCAACAGTACGGAGCAACTGGTGTAGGTTGCTGAATCGCTCGGTCAACGGGATGATGACTTTGTCTCGGCGTCGTGTCGTCAGTTCCATCTGGGTGATGACCATGCCCGAGAAGAAGCATGGCTTTAACTCTTCTGCCACTTGGTCCATATCGTCGGCGTGCAGCTGCCCGGGTGGGCCGACGGGGAGCGGTCCGCTTGCCAGCCAACTCGGTCCTTGCCACCACAGCGAGTGTTGCAGGAGTTCTGATGCACCAAGACCTCGGCTAGCGCAGTCGGCTGGATTCTGCGCAGAGCGGACGTGATGCCAACGTGCTGGAGACGTCAACTCCTGGATCTGTCGCACTCGGTTTGCGACGTAGGGTTTGAGAGTGGATGGTTCCTTCCGCAACCAACACAAAACAATGCTGGAGTCCGAGCAGAGGTAGTAGGGTGCAGTCTGCAGGCCTAGAGCGGTGCGGACATTCTCCAATGTGGCCGCGAGGAGACTAGCGGCGCACAGTTCCAGACGAGGAATGGTAGCGCCCTTGAGTGGAGCCACCTTAGTCCGGGCGGTCAGCAGTGCGACCTGGGACCGGTCATCGGCATCTGATGTCTTCAGGTAGATGACAGCTGCATAGGCTCGGGAGCTGGCATCGCAAAACCCATGAATTGTGGTCACATGCTGACTATGCATGCCAAGCCATCGAGGTACCTTGACTTGGTTGAGGGCCTGCAGCCCGTTGCGGAATGCTGCCCAGGTGTTGAGCAGCTCTGGGGAAAGTGGGGCATCCCAAGTGATGCCTGCGGACCACAGCGTTTGGATGAACATCTTTCCTGTGATGATGACCGGCGCAAGGAGCCCAGTAGGATCGAACAGTCTCACCACCTCGCTCAGAATCCGCCTTTTCGTAGGGGATGGTCCCAGCGGTTCCATTTCCACCAAGTAGCTGGATCCCAACGCAAGCCAAGTACCGTTGCCGTTGGGCATTCTATGACAAGCTCTGTGGAAGAGGGAGAAGAGGAAGTCTCGTTAGTCACCATGGAAATTACCTGTGCGCTGTTGGAGTTCCATTTGCGCAATTTGAAGTGTCCTGCCATGAGGACAGTGTTGACATCGGCAGCCAGGCCGACTGCTTCGGAAATGCTGTTGCAGCTGGTGAGGAGGTCGTCCACATAAAAGGCCTTCTCAATCGTCTCTCGGGCCGCTCGAGCCCGTGCTGTATCTGGGATCAGCTGTTGATTGTCCTGTGCGCACTGCATCATGGATCACACAGAAGTGTATGGACTGGATGCCATACCGTAGGTAACCGTCGTCAAGCGGAAGACGGTCAGCTCGTCGGACGGTGATTCTCGCCAGAGAATCCGTTGGTAGTCTCGATGTTTATGCGCCACCAAGACCTGGCGGAACATCTTCTCTACGTCAGCGGTCAGCGTGACCAAGTAGCGCCGGAACCGCAGGATGATGTTGATAAGTGAATCTTGAGTGGTAGGACCAACCAGCTGGACGTCATTGAGTGAGACTCCAGTAGTGGTCTGTGCAGATGCGTTGAAGACAACACGGAATTTGCTAGTTACCGCATGGTGTGGAATGTAGTAACAATGGGGGTGGTCGCCATGTTGACCAGCCCGTTCCATGTGTCCAAGCTCTTCATATTCGCGCATGAAGGCGATATACTTCTCTCTGAGATCTAGGTTGTTCTGGAGTCGCCGCTCCAGACAGTAGAATTGTCGCAGTGCAGCTCGGTAGGAGGCACCTAGTGCTGGTGCGTCGTGTCGGAAGGGGATTTGGACCATGTATCCGCCTTCCGATGTGCGGGAGTGCGACTGGGAGTAGTGCCGGCTGCACTCGTCCTCTCTTGATTCATCTGTGGGTACCTCCTCCGACTTCCAGAAATTCCGAACGAGCTCATCCAGAGTGTGTTCCAGAGTGGGCTCCAAAGGCGACTCTTCCGTCACCTGGCTGTGGAGCGATCGGATGGTTGGTGCTGCTCGCACCAGGGCAGCAGGGCCGAAGACAACCCAACCAAGGTGTGTGCGTTGGGCGTGGGGCTCGTGCGGCCGTCCATGAATGACCTCGTCCTGCACCAAGAGACCCCAGACATCAGCCCCTAGCAAGATGTCGATGGGCCCAGGAGTGCCCAGATGGCTGTCTGCCAGTGGTAGGCCAACCAGATGATGCCATTGTGTTGCATCCACATGTGCTACGGGGAGCGTCGAAGTGATCAGGGGGATCACTACGGCCTTCATGGTGAGCACGAACTCTGATCGCGTCGACTGAAGTGAGAGCGTCACTTGGCCTTGAGCCAGAGTGGGTCGGGAAATACCGACGCCTTGCTCGGCTACATCCAATCGGCTTCTGGGAAGACGAATTTGTTTGGTTAGTTTGGTTGTTATAAGACTTACCTGCGATCCAGGATCGCAGAGGGCTCGAACCAGGTGGGGCTCCGAGTTTGCGCCGTACGCGTAGCCGAGCGCCGTAGCTAGCAATACGGTAGTGTTCGCTTGATTGAGTCAATCCATAGTTGAGGGACCCTGGTCCGGAATGAACTCCCAACGTCCCTTCGTGAACACATAGCGACCACCAGGCGGGGTCTGGGCGCGTTCTGCTTCTGTTTTGGCTGGCTGAGGTGCCGCTTCTTGTGAGGCTGGTTGGCGTTCTGCTTCTCGGCGGGCTGGCCGACGTTGTGTTTCTTGTCGGGCCTCCCTTCTGCAGATCAGCGAGTGGTGTCTGCCGTTGCAGTGGCGGCAGGAACTTTCGGATTGGCATCCGGTAGCGTTGTGTCCTGGCTGCAGACAGTTGAAACAGACACCTGTCGTTCTCGCGGCGTTGATGCGCCGACTCAAGTCCAACTGCTTGAACCTTGTGCACTGATAAAGCCGGTGAGAGCCATGACAATGGCCGCACCGGTTCTCGGGAGCTGCAACGACGTGAGTCCGAGCAACGGGAAGCATCTTTAGCTGCCGTGATCCACTTGCCTGTTGTCGACCAGAGGTTGAGGGTAGCTGGATCTCTGTCGCCAAACTGTGGGCACGATGAGTCAAGAACTCGAGCAGGCCGGTGAGGGTGGGAATCTGTTTGGCTGGGCAATGCATGCACCAACCTTGCTGGGTCACCTTTGGCAAACGGGACACAACAATCGGGACCGTCAAAGCGTCCCAACTGGACACTGGTTGCCGCATCACTCGTAGTGCACGGAGTGACTCTTGCACGGTGTCCACGATCCGAAGCAGGGCACTGGAGCATTCGTCCTGGGATGCCTGCAGATTGAGGAGCCGAGAAACGTGGGTCTCGCACAACAGGCGTGGGTTGTCGAACCTCTCTTTAAGCTCACTCCAGAGCTCTTCGTAGCCGCCGGAGTAGATGTTGCCGACGAGGCCTACGCTGCCAGGCAGGACAGCGGCACGAAGCTTCTGTAACTTGTAGGCGGGCGCCAGCTCCGTGTTGTGCACCAGACTCTCGAATGCATCTTTAAATGCTAGCCAATTGTGCAGATGGCCATCGAACGTCGGTATTTGCACCGACTCAAGTTTCATCTCCACCTTTGGCGTGGTTGAGCTGTGATGCTGTGGAGAAGCCGGCGCGAGTTTCGCCAGATTTTGGAGGGCGTTTTGGCGTCTGCCCAAGACCATCAAGACGTTATTATACTGCTCGTCCACGACTGCCAGCAGATCATCGTGGGCCTGAAGGCCCTCCGGTGTGGCATCGCTCACCAATGCCGTGTGTGCCACCAGAAAGCGTGCATAGTGTGCTTCTATCTGGCGCTGTTCCAAGTGGATTTGGACCTCATCCAAAGCCGTCACGTCCATGCTGACAATGCGGTCGTGCCCCCGCTTGATGGCGGTGCATGCTGAGGTGCGTCGATTCAAGTCGGCCATGTCGAATATCGATCACTTCACTAACAAGTCTCAAATAGGCTGGTGAACTCGGTTCACAGTAACCCAAGCAGAAGGCAAAAGGCAAGACACGAAGACGCGAAGGCAATAAGTGTTGCCAAAACTACACAATAAATTGCTAGGCGACTGTGGCCGCATGCGCACATATCCCGAGGAACGAACCGTGGGACAAGCGTGTCCACAAAGCACAAACTAAATCACAAATTTAATTTAAATAGAGAGAAACCGTGGGACAAGCGTGTCCACAAAAAATCACAAATTTAATTTAAATTACACCTCACAGGGGGCACCAAAATGTCGGGGATTAAAACTTCCGAAAGTCAGGGGGTGGTCGAAAATTAAAACACAAAACTCAAATGTACATTTTCTGTGAAACGATTTATTAACTAAATTGATATATTCTAACTTATTATGATAAATTCTAATATCTCTATGTATTCGCGCGGCGATTCCGTCGGGTTCAATGTTTGTCGCACTCGGTTGAGCTGGTCCTGAAGAACTGAAGAACGTTGTGCAGCCGACTGCTGCAAGAAAGCTCGCCTTGCCATGCGAGTCCGTCCACCACCACCATCGCCTGTGACTCCAAATTGCTGCATCATCACACATTCCAAATGTGTAGCGCGTCGAGTAGCTGATACCAGGCCCATGCCTTGGCTATCCAGCTGTATACGATGAGAAGGGTGCCTACGCCGGCAACTGCGATAATAATCTTCTGTCGGTAAGACATTCTGATGTACTTAGAGCGAACAATGTTGCTGCTGCTCGTCGTTGCTGTATATTTATTTGCTTAGCAAATAGGCCATCCGTCTACATCGCAACGGAGCGAGGTATCGGGTGTCCGCACACAGTGCCCAATCGATGAGTGGACGACGATGAACCGCACAAGCAGTGAACGTCGCAATGTGCGTCGTCAGCGAAATGATAATAATGTTGTGGTGATCATTCGGCAGGCAACAAAGTGATTGCAATAGGGATCGTATGCAGACGGAATGTGCGACTGGTGTTGTGGAATGCGGCGCGTCAGCAGTCCGCATTTAATGTGAGTATTGCTAGTGGCAATACTTTGATTGCCATGAATCAAGGTCAACGGTTGTTGACCGAACAATTATTGTGACCAGCATTGGTGGCACACCACTTCGCCACATAGTAAACTGTACGACGGATGAACAAAAATGAAAATGTTTCGCTTGCAACAAATATGGGCATTGGCGAAGAGATTGTACATCGGCTGTGCTGAAACCATGTCTCTCTGATCGAAATAAAAATGCATATAAAAACGAAATGCAAAGAGGTGAAGCCAAACGTATTAATGAATGTCAGAGTGCGACAGACCAAAACCAAGGCAACGCATATATGTTTAAAGGAGATATTGAAGACAATTGGTATTTAGACAGCGGTTCCAGTGACCAAATGACACACAACAAAGAGTGGTTTGAGAGCTATCGTCTATTTAACGAACCATCCGACATTAAACTCGGCAACGGTAAAATAATACCAGCGCTTGGAGTTTGGCCTTTAATGGAAAAAATTGGAAAAATAAATATTGTTAAATGTTTTATTTGTTCCACAAATCTCCGTGAATTTAATCTCACAAGACAAAGGTTTGGTTCTGACGTCAAACAGTGAAGAGTATTTTTTTTGCTAAAAAAGAAAAGTCCAGAAAAGTGGCAGTGGTAAAGCGACACAATCAACTGTTTCGCATGCTTTTCAAAGTGGTGTACAAAAAGACGGCTTCGGCGAATTTAGCAGAGACGAGAGTAGAAGAACTGAAACTTTGGCATGAAAGATTAGCCCATCAAAATCAGACTAGGGTGCGTACATTCCTCAAAAAAGAAGACAAAGTTTATAAAAGAGGTGAGGATTTCTTCTGTGGTGCATGCTGTTTTGGAAAGCAGCACAGGTTGCCATTTCCGAATAGTGACTATCGAGCACTTAGGACTGGAGAGATTGTACACGCAGATGTATGTGGTCCAATGGAGTAACCATCAATTGAATACCTGCACCCGTGTTTTCTGATTTTTAAAGACCACTTTTCTTATTTTAGAGCCGTTTACTTTGCCAAGAAAAAATCAGAAATATGCTCGATGATTGAAAAGTTCTTAGATTTAGCCAAGAGTGAAGGCAGACCTCCTCTGCGGACACAACTTACTGATAATGGCCTTGAATTTGTAAATGATGCTGTCAAATCTCTTCTTGAAAAAAAATTGTGTTTGTCATCAAATGACAGTGCCTTATACGCCTGAACAAAACGGCAGTGTCGAAAGAGAAAACAGAACGGTGGTCGAAGCAGCTCGAACAATGCTTCAGGCAATAAATTTGCCAAAGAATTTTGGACAGAAGCAGTAAATACAGCCGTTTTCATTTTAAATAGAACTGGCACTAGCTCAGTTAAGGGAAAAACACCTTTTGAATTATGGACTGGGCATCGATTTAATCCAAAGCATTTAAGGGTTTTCGATTCAGAAGCATTTATTCACAATTCCCAAACAACTCGTCGCAAGTGGCACAGAAAAGCCAATAAAGGAATTTTTGTGGGCTATTCAGAAACAACTAAAGGCTACATAATTTGGTGCCTTCTCTAAATACAGTAAAAATTTCGCGAGATGTTGCTTTTGTGGAAACCGATCACCATTTTTCTACCCAAAAAGTCTCGAATAGTAAAAGTCATTCAAATAAATGAAAACGAATTGTCTCAAGGCAGCGATAACAACAAAGATTATGCGGAAAATATACACGAAGCTGATGGAGAGCTGTTGTCAGATGGCTCAATTGACATTGACGGCACAGAAATACATAAGTCCAGCGAAGCAGAAAAAGAACTACCATTGAAACAGAGACTCCGTAGCAAAACGATCAAACAAGGTGTTTGTATGTACAATTTAATGAAAAACATGAATTTTTTGCAGACGGTGAGCCTCAGAGCTACAATGATGCAGTTAAATCTAGAGATGCGGTGCGATGGAAGCTAGCTATGAAAGAGGAGATGGCTAGTCTTGAAAATAATAACATATGGGATCTGATTCACTGCCCAGGCGACCGAAAAATTATACACAACAAGTTGGTTTTTAAGCCGAAGAACATGGGCAAAACCAATCAAGAAAAATTCAAAGCAAGGTTAGCTGTCAAAGGTTGCACCCAAGAATATGGACAAGACTATGTAGAGACTTTTAGTCCAGTGGCAAAATTTGCATCTATTCATTTGATACTGGCTATTGCAGCTAGTGAAAATTTACACCTTACTCAATTTGATGTAAAGACTGCGTTTTTGAAGGAGATTTGCATGAAGAAATGAAATATGCGGCAACCACAGTGGTATGACGATAGATCTGGAAAGGTATGCAGGCTTCGCAACAGCGTGTATGGCTTAAAACAGGCTTCCAAATGTTGAAATAGCAAACTTACCAGCGTTCTCAAAGAATTTTCGTTATAGTACCGAGTAAAATGGATTCATGCGTTTTTGTCAGATATGGCAAAGAAGGAAAAATTATTCTAGCAATTTATATAGACGACGGCGTCATAGCTACAGAGAAAAAAGAATGCGCGATGCGGCTTATTTAATTTTTACAAAATAAGTTTGAAATAACTCTTTTAGATGCTGATTATTTTTAGGTCTTAAATTAAACCGAAATATGAATGGGTTTATTCATGTTATCTAGGAACTTTACTGAACGAGTCTTAAAAAGATTCAACATGGAAAACTGCAAGGCGGTGTCTACTCCTGCTGAAAGTTTGATGACCGGATGCTCAGATACAAAAAATATTGCTGTCGGTTTTCCGTACAGAGTAGCCGTAGGAAGTCTTATTTATTTGGCAGTTGCTACAAGACCGGATATAGCTTTTGCAGTAGGAGTTATGTCAAGATACTTGGATGCGCCAACGCGAGAACACGTTACAGCTGTAAAAAGGATTTTCAAATACCACAATGCAAATGCACAATGCAAAAAAAATATTTCCCCAAACTCTTTTAGCAACGCTGACTATTCTGGGTACACTTTAGACGATCCACTACTGGTTTTGTGTTTATGGTAGGAAGCGGCCCAATCTCTTGTTCGTCAAAAAGACAAAAATGTGTGTCATTATCTACTACAGAGTCGGAGTACGTAGCAGCTTCTCAAGCAGTAAAGGAACTTCTCTGATTCGCTGTATTTTGAATGTGCTGATACCAACAAGTAACATCGAAACAACATTAAATATGGACAATCAAGGTGCAATACGGCTAATAAAAACAGTCAGCATCGAGCGCTCAATACGAGCACATCTTTAAAGATCCCGCACCAGATCGCTCAGCTACCTGCTACCGGCAACGGAAAAAAACCATCTCACCAAAAAGCGAGCATTTCGCTACCTGCGACTTTTGAAAATATTTAGCTTCACTAATTACTTTTTAATTTCAGGCACATATTTAAAATTAATAGTCATTTAATTTCAGATCAAGTTTTTTCATTTTGCAGCCCTAAAAAATGGGTAAAAAACAGAAAAGGAAGAAAAAAGTCAACGAGGTCTTATCCTTAATTAAGGAACAAATCACCAACCATGGTGGGGATTTCCTCTCGTCATTGTACGAAAGGCTGGATGAAGTAAACCAGCTTTGCGAGGAATCAGCTACCTCTGAAGAGGAGAGCATGAGCGTATGCAATGAATCGGACGCTGAAGTGCCTGAATCCAGCAGTGGTGGAGAGGAAAACTCCAGCGACGAAGACAGTCGCAAAGCTTCGTCTTCTCCCGAAACCATGCCCGCAAAGGCAAAAAAAGGAGGTTGTCTGGAAATTCCAGACCAACATCGCCACCAACATCATCTTCTCCTGCAGTGGCTGCTGTTGATAAAAAAATTGCTGTTGATAAAACAGCTATACCAAAAGAGTCCCAAAAGGTCTCAAATAAGAAGGCACCACCACCAGTCGCTCCATCAATCCAAAAATCCCAAACTACGGGACCAACAGCAAAACCTTTCGCCATGCCGCCAATAGTCTGCTTCAGACTAAACGTCGCTGAACTATCGAAGTTCACGAAGAGCGCCAACATTAATTGCAGAATTCGCAACATAAACAGCAACAAATCAGTCGCCATGAACAGGGATGGCCATCAGCTAATTCGGTTTTTCCTACAATCGGGAAAGACTGAATTTAACACTTATACTGCAAAGTAAGACAGGAAAGAAATGTTGGTCCTAAAAGGTATTCACCACTCTTTGATGCTGAAGATGTCAAGCGTTGACGACAGAGGGTGTCCCTGTACTAGTGGTGAAACCCTTCAAATCTCAAAGGACTGACAAGAAATTTAATCATTTCATTGTCGAGCTAGAGAAGAACTGTGATAAAGCGGCAGTTTGCTTAAAAACCCTCCTTTTGAACCAGTTGGTGCATTGGGAAAAACTAAAATCGGCGGGCATTACTCAATGCAGAAACTGCCAAAAATTTGGACATGTCGCAAGTAATTGCGGCATGAAATACAGATGCGTCAAGTGCAAAGACTTGCCTGGCCAATGTCCAAGAAATGCAGACAATATAAAAGACGACAACGTTTTCTGCACAAACTGCCAGAAAAATGGACATCCTGCAAACTATAAAGGATGTCCAAAATATAAGGAAAAGATGGCTAAAAAGCTTAAAACCGCACAAAAGAAGAAGGAACAACATAAATTCGCCCAGATGTCTGATTCAAAAGCCATAGTAAAGGGAGTAAGTTTTGTTAGTATAGCTGCTATGGGGACTTCCAGCAAGCCAGCAACGATCAGCAAGCCTATAACAAGTATCCATGCAGCATCAAACAGCAAACCAATAAAAAGCCAGCCGTTAAACCTGTACCATCTACCGGAAAAGCCAACATCTTCGACGATACGGAAAGGCTATTTGGAGCTGACCTCTTCACAATTTTACAGAAGGCAAGAGAAGTAGTGCCTGCTTATTATAGCAGTCATACACACGTTTGTTACTTAACAAAATTTATACGCGGTAATAGTTTCTCAAATGGAAAACGAATCCTTTAAAATTACAAAACATTAGAACTCTGAGCAATACTTAGTATGGAAGTTTCAGGTAGCAATTTTGTTAAAAGCGTCTGGCTTATTTGAACACGTAAATGGTGTTAATTCACAGCCGGTTAAGGCAGAGAGTAAGAATCAGGTGGTGTTTGATACTCGCGTGAATAGTTGGATGAAAACAGATAGCAAGGTGCAAAAGATTATTGTGACCAGCATTGGTGGCACACCACTTCGCCACATAGTAAACTGTACGACGGCTGAACAAAAATGAAAATGTTTCGCTTGCAACAAATATGGGCATTGATTCGCAATTATTTTATTGCAAATATGTAGCACAAGTGAAAAAAAATGAAAACACCAAAAAACTTCAGATTTAAAACGAATACAACAAATTTATTATATATAAAAAAAATTAAAAAACTCATAAAATTTTTGATTTGTGGATTTGACCAGTAAAATTATCTCATATATTATATTTTAAAAAACTGTTGTGGGTTTTACCAGTAAAATTATATTTTATATTATATTTTAAAAAAGGTTGTGGATTTGACCATTAAAATTATATTTTGGACAATTGAAGACCGACTGACCGCGACTTGAAAGCGACTTGACAATGACTTGACAATGACTTGACAATGACTTCACAATGACTTCGCAATGACTTCGACCCGAAGAGAACTCATGCTTGTGCTTTTATTCAAAAAAGATCGACAAGATCCCAGACACGAAAAATGCCCAGCACTCTATACCAAACAAAAGCTTTTAAAATAAAGTTGAACGCGAGCAGCGCAGCATTGCCTTTACATTTAGCATTTTTACGATCAAACTGATTCGAAACATGACATCAGCACATTATATACATATGAAATTGGGGCAAAGGAAAAATGATACGAGTACGTGCGCTGTAGCTAAGCGATGAGTTCTCCACGTCTTTGCTTATATGAAATTTTTAAAGGCACAAGAATGCTTACTTGCAGTTTTAATGCAATACATTGTAAAGCACCCTTGTGGCCTGCGAATGTGCAACATTAGCCAATAAATTGAGACTTTGTTACTTTGTGTTAAGAACATTCCTTTTGCAATTAAAACTTTGTTACTTTAATACTTTGTTATGTGAGATATTATGTGAGCTTGCTTTGACACGCAAAAGGAATGTGCTTATCAATGTATTTTTAGGTTTGGGCTTGTAGATAAATTTAACAAAGCCGGCCACCTTGAAAAGACTACTTTTCAATATTAGTGTCATCTAAGCTAGTGTTAGTGGGTAAAATACTGATCTTCGTGATGGCCCGTTTGTATCTCCCTTTACTGGTTCTGATGGATGCAAACCTGACCTTTCCGTCAGAGCCATGAAAGATGTCGTCAATACGTCCAAGGGGCCATTTGAGGGGAGGTAAGTTTTCATCGTGCAGGAGTACTAAGTCGCCTATTCGTACATTCTCTGACGGAACCGACCATTTATGACGAAGTTGATAGTGGTGCAAGACTTCATTTTGCCATCGTTTCCAAAAATTTTGCTGCAGATGCACAATCCTTTGGTATCTATCAAGTCGATTAGGATTGATGTCCAAAAGCGATGGTTCGTTGATAGATGTGAGGGGTGCCCCGATAATGAAGTGGCCAGGAGTGAGAGCTTCCAAGTCGTTAGGATCTGTAGACATTGGTGAGAGAGGCCCGGAGTTCATTATAGCTTCAATGTTGAAGAGTAGTGTAGTCACTTCTTCGTAATTTAACGAAGCGTTGTGCATCATCTTCACAAGGTGATGCTTTGCTACCTTAACTGCAGCTTCAAACAGGCCACCAAAGTGTGGTGAGCGTGAAGGAGAGAAAGTCCATTCGATGTTGTCCTTAAGACATTCAGCTTTTCGCGCGCGTTTTCCGGATAATATCCAAAAACGCTGACGAATAATATTGAGCAGCATCTGACAGGCAGCGTGAAGATGTTGAACGTGATGATACCAAATGAGTGACTTGGTAAAGGCATGATCGTGTGGCAGCAGTATTGGGTGCTTGGCATCAAATTTCAGTTCTGAATGATGAGACGACCCCCAACGCGAATGATCAAGTCAGCGTCGATGAATGGGGACAATTTGGCAAGTGGACTGTTTGTTTGAACAGACGCTTTGAGTGACAAAGCTGCGTAGTCCTTAGAAAAATGTAGCATCTGGATGTTTCTTACTATCGCCTTTAATGAATGGTCCAACTCTTCAGGTGATATAAGTGGGCCTTTAGAGCTGCGCTTATTGTGGATGAAGCGGCGAACGTAGGCGAACACTAGAAGAAGACGAAAGTAAGAATTCACAAATTTGTTATTAGTAATAAGATCTGTGTTGTTTGAAAAAGTTGCAAGCGAGAACTTTTGTATTTTTCTTTCTGGTAGGTCAATATCTTCAGAAGAATTGAAATTCGAAGGCCAGAAATCGATGGGCTGTTTTAAAAAAGCAGGGCCATTGAACCATAGCGTTGCTTGGGATAAATCCTTTGCAGATGATCCACGGGACACTAAGTCTGCAGGATTTTCCTTAGTAGGCACGTGCATCCAGGTATAATTTGCAGTGAGATCATGAATTTTTGAAATTCTGTTGGCTATAAATGTTTTCCAATGATGAGATTTAGAACGGATCCAACCCAAGGCTATGGTTGAATCTGTCCAACAAAAGGTAGAGTTAATTGATATTTTTATAAGTGGAATTGTTCGCTGTAGCAATTCCGCCAGCAAAAGAGCTCCGCATAGCTCTAAGCGGGGTAGTGATACTATTTTAACTGGAGCTACTCTAGATTTAGAGCATAAAAGATGAACACATGAATTGCCAGAATTATCCGTTGCCCGAAGGTAAATGGCAGCGCCATAAGCCCTTTCAGAGGCATCGCTGAATCCATGTATTTGATAATCATCATGATTCATATTTTCAATGACATACCTGGGAATTTTTATCGAGCTAAGATGCAACATTTCATCTATGAATGTGTTCCACATTGAGTGAAGTTCTTGCGGCAGGCTCTCGTCCCAATTGATCTTCAGTTTCCAAAGGTGTTGCAAGTAGTAGTTTGGCTGAAACAATAATGGGATTTAAGAGACCTAAGGGATCAAAGAATTTACCAATATTGGATAAAATGTATCGTTTAGTTATTGGCGTTTTTTTGCAATGATCATCAGAATATGAATAGAAGAAAATGTCATCATCTGGATTCCATTTCATTCCTAGAGCTTTAATGAATTGATTGTCATTTATTTCCAAAGTTTGCTCAAGCTGTTCCTCAGGTATGCCATGCAGTATTATTTTAGAGTTGGAGCACCATTTCCTTAAGGTAAATCCTCCTAGTTGAAGTAGTTTCTCTGTTTGAGTTTTAGTAGTGTTGAGCTCTTGAATACTGTTTGAACCAGTCATGAGATTGTCAACATAGAAGTCATTTAAAGCTGCCCTTGCTCTTAGTGGAAATTTTGATCCTTCATCTAGTGCCAGTTGAACCATAGATCGGACAGCCAAAAATGCAGCTGGCCCAGTCCCATATGTTACGGTTAATAGTCGTAGGTGTTTTATATCTTCAGATGTATTGTTTCGCCATAGAATGTATTGAAAGTTGGCATCATCCTTGTCGACAAGAATTTGTCTGTACATCTTTACTATATCTGCATATAGGACATAGCGATGCAGACGAAATCGAAATAACTGTGAGAATATGTCATCTTGCATGGTCGGGCCAACCATAAGAATGTCATTAAGAGATTTTCCGCTAGTTGATTTGGCGGAGCCATCGAAAACTACTCGTAGCTTGGTGGTGGAACTGTCTTCTTTCAGGACGGCGTGGTATGGCAAATAGAAATTATAGGGTGCCTTGTTAACAAGCGACGGATGAACTTCTTCCAAATGACCAAGCGCTTCATATTCTTTAATGAACTTAGAGTACTCTGCATGGAGTTGTGGGGTTTTATTGAGCTTTCGTTCTAAGCTGTGAAAGCGTTGCAAAGCGATGTCGTGTGAATTTCCTAAAGCAGTCGCCGGTTCTTGAAAAGGAAGTTTTACTATGTAACGTCCTTCTGAACTTCTGGTAACGTTGAAAACAAAGTGTTTTTCACATTGCTCATCTTCAATGGAACGGGGCTTTTCTGGAGGCATCACTTCTTCGATTTCCCAGAATGCCTTTAGAGAATTATAAAGTTCATCACCGTTGTTATTGGCTTCTGAGGATGCATATAGTACGAAATTGTGGATTGGAAGATTACCAGCGATGATCCACCCGAGCTGAGTTTTTTGAAGTAGTGGAGAGTTGTCATCTTGCTGCAACTTGATTTGACCAACGCTTAATAACGATAAAAAATGAGATGCACCAATAAGCATGTCTATTTTCTGCGAGCGATAAAATGCTGGATCAGCTAGAGAAATATTTTTAGGAATATTAAATTCATTTGGATTGAAACTTATAGCAGGCTGGAAAGAAGTGATTGATGGCACTACAACGACTTCCATCTCAGCTGACCAGCTGGTACATAATGAGCTGATTAAAGTGTGTCCCTTTTTGGTGGAGCGGGCATTAGTGTTGCATATACCACCAAATTCCATCGATGATTTTGTAACGGGAAGACCCAACTCATGCATTATTTTCTCAGTTATGAAATTCAACTGCGATCCTTCATCCAGCATAGCTCTACATGGCAAAAGTGGCTCATCTTTTGGTTTTGATGCTGACAATTGCGGTAGCTAAAAGTACTACCTTTGATGTTTGGGTGGATGCATGAGATGCCCATTGAATTGATGAACTTGAAGTGGGCGTAAATTCCGGGCTAACAATTGTGTTAGGGATATTAGTACCCATTTGAGTATTTCTCATTGAACTGTCGAATGAAGTGGAGTTAAGCGATGGCTGAAGTGAAACTCGTTGCGACGCTAAATTAGCTGAAGAAGACGATGAAACCATTGAGGAAGGTAATGCGCTTGAAAAGTGTAGCAGCGTATGGTGATTCTTTCCACAAGTTTGACAATGTCTGGATGGGCAGGCCTTTGTGGAATGCCCAGATCGAATGCAATTAACACACAAGTTCAGGCGCTTCTCTGCTCGCTGTATCTGTCTTGTGGTTTCATAGAGGTGAATTTGGCACATTTGAATATAGTGTGCTGTCCTGAGCAGATGCTGCAGGATGGTGAAGTAACGGCATTAAGTGATGTCTTCCAAGATTTATTCGGATAGACCGGCTTGGAAGAGATTTTATGTTGCGATGATGATGAGGGCTTGCGAGATACCTCAAGCTGTTCTAGCGTTTGACATCGATCCTCAAGGTATTCAGTGAATTCGTTCCAAACAGGAATGTGAAGTTTGGACTCATTTAATCCAAGAAGAGACATATTGTGATTCAATGATTGACGCCTTTTGATTTCATCTTCCCAAAAGGTTTGGGTGGTGCTATCAACCTTTGAGAACATGATATGAATAAGGAGGCCATCTGCTATTTGCTCCTTAGTCGCAATAGTGAGCAATGAATTCATGTGTGCATTTAAACTAACTGACAAATCATGCAAATGATCAACAGTTCCCTTGGAGGAACTTTGCAATTGAAAAATTTGATTAATATGAGCTTGAAAGATATAACGTTTGTTGTAGTAACGACTCATAAGTCGATCAACTGCCTTTTCATAACTTTCGGGCAGTAATTCCAATGATTGAAGAATTTTCGAAGCGTTGCCAATGAGGCAACTCCTTAAATGTTGTAGCTTGTCAATTTCCTTGATTCTGTCATTATCATGAACTGCTGATTTAAATGAACCCCAGAAGTCAAGCCACTTCGTGAGGTCGCCAGAAAAGGTGGTCAGTTTTAAAGGAGGTAAATTTGTTGTTGGTGTTTGAGAAGATAGAAAACTGGTGGAGTTAGGATCAATTATCGATGTATTAGTTTTTAACTGGTTGATGGCAGCAAGTAACTTTGATGTAATTTAACAGTATGTATCTTCAAAATTTTCCCTTTCGGTACCACTTACCTCAGTTTCGTCGAGGTTTTCCAAGTTGGACTGAAGCTTGCTGAAATTTGTGAGACTATTTTCTAACATACCCAACCTTGTTTCCAACTCATAAATATTTGCATCTCGAGCCTTAGTGTCCTTGAAGGCCTTCATTTTAGTTAATTGGCCTTTGATGGCGCCACGTTGCTGTTTAAGACCGGTTGCCATGATTATTATTTTGCAAGAAACTCTATGACAATGTAATGTTTTAAACGAAAATATAAGTACGAAATCATATCGCGATGTAACTAAAAGTCCAAATAAGTCGCAGTTAGATTCGCGAAATGCTGAAGTTGACTAATTTACGATGTGTGTTTTAAGTTTTGATATAGATGATAAATCTCGGTGGAACCTCCAAAAATGATTCGCAATTATTTTATTGCAAATATGTAGCACAAGTGAATGATAAAAAGACCAAAAAAAAATGAAAACACCAAAAAACTTCAGATTTAAAACGAATACAACAAATTTATTATATATAAAAAAATTTAAAAAACTCATAAAATTTTTGATTTGTGGATTTGACTAGTAAAATTATCTCATATATTATATTTTAAAAAACTGTTGTGGGTTTTACCAGTAAAATTATATTTTATATTATATTTTAAAAAATGTTGTGGATTTGACCAGTAAAATTATATTTTGGACGATTGAAGACCGACTGACCGCGACTTGAAAGCGACTTGACAATGACTTGACAATGACTTCACAATGACTTCGCAATGACTTCGACCCGAAGAGAACTCATGCTTGTGCTTTTATTCAAAAAAGATCGACAAGATCCCAGACACGAAAAAAGCTCAGCACTATATACCAAACAAAAGCTTTAAAAATAAAGTTGAACGCGAGCAGCGCAGCAACGAAGCCGAATATCCAAAGCATTGCCTTTACATTTAGCATTTTTACGATCAAACTGATTCGAAAGATGACATCAGCATATTATATACATATGAAATTGGGGCAAAGGAAAAATGATACGAGTACGTGCGCTGTAGCTAAGCGATGAGTTCTCCACGTCTTTGCTTATATGAAATTTTTAAAGGCACAAGAATGCTTACTTGCAGTATTAATGCAATACATTGTAAAGCACCCTTGTGGCCTGCGAATGTGCAACATTAGCCAATAAATTGAGACTTTGTTACTTTGTGTTAAGAACATTCCTTTTGCAATTAAAACTTTGTTACTTTAATACTTTGTTATGTGAGATATTATGTGAGCTTGCTTTGACACGCAAAAGGAATGTGCTTATCAATGTATTTTTAGGTTTGGGCTTGTAGATAAATTTAACAGGCATTGGCGAAGAGATTGTATCGGGTGTTTCAACAGGTGCGCTTCAACTTTTCTCCGATAGGGACGGCGAACGACGCCATATTTTTTATTGTTTTTTTATTATTTATTTATTATATCGACATGTGGTTTCAGCAGGACGGGGCCACATGCCACACAGCACACGATACAATCGCGTTATTGAAGACTAAGTTCGATGAGCGTGTTATTTCGCGAAATGGGCCCGTCCAGTGGCCGCCTCGCTCGTGTGATTTGACACCTCTAGATTATTTTCTTTGGGGTTATGTGAAGTCATTGGTCTATGCCAATAAGCCGGCGACGTTGCAAGAGCTCAGAGCCAATATTGAACGTGAAATTGCTGGAATTTCTATGTAGACTATGTAGAGACTTTTAGTCCAGTGGCAAAATTTGCATCTATTCATTTGATACTGGCTATTGCAGCTAGTGAAAATTTACACCTTACTCAATTTGATGTAAAGACTGCGTTTTTGAAGGAGAGTTGCATGAAGAAATGAAATATGTGGCAACCACAGTGGTATGACGATAGATCTGGAAAGGTATGCAGGCTTCGCAACAGCGTGTATGGCTTTAAACAGGCTTCCAAATGTTGAAATAGCAAACTTACCAGCGTTCTCAAAGAATTTTCGTTATAGTACCGAGTAAAATGGATTCATGCGTTTTTATCAGATATGGCAAAGAAGGAAAAATTATTCTAGCAATTTATATAGACGATGGCGTCATAGCTACAGAGAAAAAAGAATGCGCGATGCGGCTTATTAAATTTTTACAAAATAAGTTTGAAATAACTCTTTTAGATGCTGATTATTTTTAGGTCTTAAATTAAACCGAAATATGAATGGGTTTATTCATGTTATCTAGGAACTTTACTGAACGAGTCTTAAAAAGATTCAACATGGAAAACTGCAAGGCGGTGTCTACTCCTGCTGAAAGTTTGATGACCGGATGCTCAGATACAAAAAATATTGCTGTCGGTTTTCCGTACAGAGTAGCCGTAGGAAGTCTTATTTATTTGGCAGTTGCTACAAGACCGGATATAGCTTTTGCAGTGGGAGTTATGTCAAGGTACTTGGATGCGCCAACGCGAGAACACGTTACAGCTGTAAAAAAGATTTTCAAATACCACAATGCAAATGCACAATGCAAAAAAAATATTTCCCCAAACTCTTTTAGCAACGCTAACTATTCTGGGGACACTCTAGACGATCAACTACTGGTTTTGTGTTTATGGTAGGAAGTGGCCCAATCTCTTGTTCGTCAAAAAGACAAAAATGTGTGTCATTATCTACTACAGAGTCGGAGTACGTAGCAGCTTCTCAAGCAGTAAAGGAACTTCTCTGATTCGCCGTATTTTGAAAGTGCTGATACCAACAAGTAACATCGAAACAACATTAAATATGGACAATCGAGGTGCAATACGGCTAATTAAAACAGTCAGCATCGAGCGCTCAACACGAGCACATCTTTAAAGATCCCGCACCGGATCGCTCAGCTACCTCCTACCGGCAACGGAAAAAAACTATCTCACCAAAAAGCGAGCATTTCGCTACTTGCGACTTTTGAAAATATTTAGCTTCACTAATTACTTTTTAATTTCAGGCACATATTTAAAATTAATAGTCATTTAATTTCAGATCAAGTTTTTTCATTTTCCATTTTCTGGAAATTCCAGACCAACATCGCCACCAACATCATCTTCTCCTGCAGTGGCTGCTGTTGATAAAAAAATTGCTGTTGATAAAACAGCTATACCAAAAGAGTCCCAAAAGGTCTCAAATAAGAAGGCACCACCACCAGTCGCTCCATCAAGCCAAAAATCCCAAACTACGGGACCAACAGCAAAACCTTTTGCCATGCCGCCAAAAGTCTGCTTCAGACTAAACGTCGCTGAACTATCAAAGTTCACGAAGAGCGCCAACATTAGTTGCAGAATTCGCAACATAAACAGCAACAAATCAGTCGCCATGAACAGGGATGGCCATCAGCTAATTCGGTCTTTCCTACAATCGGGAAAGACTGAATTTAACACTTATACTGCAAACTAGGACAGGAAAGAAATGTTGGTCCTAAAAGTTATTCACCACTCTTTGATGCTGAAGATGTCAAGGAAGCGTTGACGACAGAGGGAGTCCCTGTACTAGTGGTGAAACCCTTCAAATCTCAAAGGACTGACAAGAAATTTAATCATTTCATTGTCGAGCTAGAGAAGAACTGCGATAAAGCAGCAGTTTGCTTAAAAACCCTCCACCAGTTGGTGCATTGGGAAAAACTAAAATCGGCGGGCATTATTCAATGCAGAAACTGCCAAAAATTTGGACATGTCGCAAGTAATTGCGACGACAAGACGACAACGTTTTCTGCACAAACAGCCAGAAAAATGGACATCCTGCAAACTATAAAGGATGTCCAAAATATAAGGAAAAGATGGCTAAAAAGCTTAAAACCGCACAAAAGAAGAAGGAACAACATAAATTCGCCCAGATGTCTGCTTCAAAAGCCATAGAAAAGGGAGTAAGTTTTGCTAGTATAGCTGCTATGGGGACTTCCAGCAAGCCAGCAACGATCAGCAACCCTCTAACAAGCATCCATGCAGCATCAAACAGCAAACCTGTACCATCTACCGGAAAAGCCAACATCTTCGACGATACGGAAAGGCTATTTGCAGCTGACCTCTTCACAAGAGAAGTCGTGTCTGCTAATTATAGCAGTCTTGATGACAAAACAATCGTTTTGGGTCTACTTATTTGTGAATTATGTTCACAATAAGCAGGATAAGTATATTCTCATATAATGTGAATTCCATTTATTCGTTAGCTAGGCGTATCACACTAACATTATTTATTAAAACTAATAAACCTGACATTCTTCTTTTACAGGAAACAAATCTCACTGGGAGAAATCCGTTCAGTCCAGACGGATACAATATCCACAGGGTCGACAAAGGCAGTGGACGCTCTGGGACAGCGGTCCTTATCAGGAACACTATGGCAGGCGAAAAAATCCAAATCAGTGGTCTACGTAGCATGGAAGCAACAGCTGTCAGCATTAAAGTCAACGAAGTGGAGACCTTGCTGGTGATATCGGTGTACAATCACTGTAACGCAACGAGGGAAGACATCCGGCTGCTAGACATACTCGATGGCAGGACGAAGTGTGCAATCACAAGGGAAGGGCCATTACAGACTGGATGGACTCAAATCCGCATCAGCACACGATGGCTAAAGTTTCACAGCCCCGGAAGACGTACCCTCGGACACCGTCAACTCTGGATTTCTTTTTGGCAACCACAAATTTCTTAAATATTCTTCCAGAATTAAGAAATTATTCCTGCTTGGCGCATGATAGCGACTCGGATCATATGGCCATAGAGCTTCGAGTGAGGCTGAATTGTGCAAGTCACCCCA
Organism: Nephrocerus scutellatus; assembly: GCA_947095585.1. Lineage (NCBI taxonomy): Eukaryota > Metazoa > Arthropoda > Insecta > Diptera > Pipunculidae > Nephrocerus > Nephrocerus scutellatus. The sequence continues at coordinate 74,765,876 of OX352763.1, forward strand.
ACACCTGAACTGCACATCAACTTTAAGAAAATAAACTGGAACTAGATCAGAAGTTAAAGCTGAACCTCCTATTCCAGCGGCTTGCAGAAATCTGGAGAATACAGAAATTGATGATGCTATCAGAAATTTTGAGATTACAGTGAATTCAGCCATTGATCGGCAGAAAACAATTCGCACTAGCAGGGATCGCTTCCAACACTTGCCTGAACATATACAGGCCATATATGCTCACAAGCAACGGCTTAGGAAACGCCTTCAGAGAATCTTCAATAGGACACTTAACACAGTCAACGACGAATACCTGTCTGTACTTTCGCAACTGCGTTGTACAGTTAACATGTGTCGTCAAGCTGTGCGGAGGTTTCAGGAAGATGAACTGACCAAACGGCTCCAGGACATCAAACCAGGCCCTGATGCTTTTAGGAAGCTGAACTGTCTGGTTGGAAAGCTAATTCCATTCCAGAGATTAGTATCCAGCGCTGCTGAAAAAGCGGAAGCCTTTGCCTGCCATTTTGAAAGGAGCTTTACGGACCGACCACCAACGCATCTTCCAGATTTCTTGGAAGAGGTTGAAAGTCTTGTGGAAGACACCACTTCTCCAGGAAATACTATAGTGCAGTTCAGTGAAGAAAATAACTTTCTAACTTTTTGCTTAAAAAGTTACCGGGTATGGCAATTTTGATGTTAACCATCATTTTCAACAATTGGCTAAACAATGGCTACTTTCCGGACAACTGGAAGTACCCAAGAAAACTGACCGCTCCAGCGTAACTGGTTACCGTCCAATAGCTCTACTGTGTTGTATCAGTAAAGTATTGGAATCATTGATCCGTAAAAAGATCAATACGTTTTGTACGGAAAGAAATCTTATTCCTTCCTTTCAGTACGGTTTCCGAGAGAAGCACTCTACGCTGCACCCTCTGCTGAAGCTTCACAGTGACGTCACTAAAGGACTGAACGTCAAAAGTAGAACAGTGGCCTGTTTGCTAGACATCGAAAAAGCTTTCGATAGTGTCTGGATAAACGGGCGACTGTACAAGCTTATTAGTTTTGGTTTCCCCAATTATATTGTAAAAATAATTAAAAATTTTCTTTTTAACAGGACCGCCCATCGACAAGGAAAAGGATCAAAGCCGGAGTTCTTCAAGGTTCCAGACTTGGACCAGTTGTAATGAAATGTTCTTCTGTTTGACAACAGAGGTGAATCGCATGTATATATATATTTATCGTTTCGCAATTCTGCATCGAATGGGAAGGTGCGGGGTGCACGTCTTGCCTCCTTGCTCGGGTCTAGCTCGCCGAAAATCGGTGGATTCTTGCACCACCATCCGTTGCCCACTTCTTAATAAAAAAAAAATTTACGTGCACATTATGGGGAATAGGGAAAACAAATTTGAATATTAGTCCACCGTCTGAAAGGTGGTTTTCTATCAGGGTCTGGCCCAAACCGGCCATTCGCCACACCTGGAAATAGGAGAGGTGGGAGCAAACGACTGAGAGAGAGAAAGAGACAACCCGTCCTTTTTAATAATAAGACATTTTTTTTTAAGTTGTGCTTTCAGCTAAACAAAAAAAATTTTTTTTTGTATTTTTTTATTTAATTCAATTCAATTTATTTGTTAGCATATCTTTATCATTTTTATTAATTCCCTTTTTTTGTGACTTGAATAATAACTCTTAAGATAAGTAATTAAATTCTTGATTCATACAAAAAAAATTTGTAATTCTATCCTTTTTTTTCTGGCTTTAATAATAACCTTTAAGACGAATTAATTAGGTCCTTAATTTATACAAAGCAAATTACTTTAATATCAACTTTTTTTTTTAGAATAACATATATAACGTTCGTTTTTTTTTTCTTTAATAACGATCGGTGAAGGAAATGGGCCTGGCCGGGTATATCCCTACCGGAAGGGGTTTATGGAGGGAGCATAAAAATTTCTTTTAGCGTAACAATATAGTAACAAAAAAAATTTTTTACCTGCATATTCCACATAGTTCGACGTCGTCGTCGCCAGCGCTGTCGAGGCCGAAGTACGAAGCTGTGGGAGCAATGGTTAGGTTTAATGAATTTTTAGGGCTGAATAAAATGTACAGGGGACCTTCTTTCACCGGATTCGAAATCATAGACTCAAGTAACAAAATTAAGTTTAAGTTAACTAAATCCAAGGATTATATAATCAAAAAAAATTCTGTAATCGAACAAAATTTTAGGATAATATAAAGAATTCTACGCCACAGGGAATAATAACCTGGCTCTACTGATATATATATATATATATATATTTTTTTTTTTTTTGTATCAATATTAAGAAAGTTAATAATTTAATTAACAGGGTTAAATGTCGCTGCCAAGAATACAGGCGTAGCACTTTTTTTTTCTCAGGATTCCATGGAATTTTTGTATAATCATCCGGTAATAATTTTAAATCGTATTGGCATTTACGCCGATAAAAATGTTGTCAGCAAATTTAAAGATGCTGTTGCAAACAATTGATTTCCGTATTCAGAACTGTTAATGACGCGACGCTCACTTACAGGGCCACCATTTGTAAACATTTTAACTTTTGTACAGTAGCCACCATCTTTTTTTTTACGGTAAGTATAAATTTATTTTATTCAATCAATACACAGGAAATTTTGTATAATCAACCGGTAAGTATTTTTAAATCGCATTGGCATTTACGCCGATAAAATAAAAGATGCTGTTGCAACCAATTGAACAATTGATTTCCGGATTCGGAACTGTTAATGACGCGACGCTCACTTACAGGGCCACCATTTGTAAAAATGTTAACTTTTGTACAGTAGCCACCATATTTTTTTTACGGTAAGTATAAATTTATTTTATTCAATCAATACAAAGGAAATTTTGTATAATCAACCGGTAAGTATTTTTAAATCGCATTGGCATTTACGCCGATAAAATTAAAGATGCTGTTGCAACCAATTGAACAATTGATTTCCGTATTCAGAACTGTTAATGACGCTACGCTCACTTACAGGGCCACCATTTGTAAACATTTTAACTTTTGTACAGTAGCCACCATCTTTTTTTTACGGTAAGTATAAATTTATTTTATTCAATCAATACACAGGAAATTTTGTATAATCAACTGGTAAGTATTTTTAAATCGCATTGGCATTTACGCCGATAAAATTAAAGATGCTGTTGCAACCAATTGAACAATTGATTTCCGGATTCGGAACTGTTAATGACGCGACGCTCACTTACAGGGCCACCATTTGTAAAAATGTTAACTTTTGTACAGTAGCCACCATCTTTTTTTTACGGTAAGTATAAATTTATTTTATTCAATCAATACAAAGGAAATTTTGTATAATCACCCGGTAAGTATTTTTAATCGTATTGGCATTTATGCCGCTGAAATTTCGCCAGCAAAATTAAAGATGCTGTTGCAACCAATTGAACAATTGATTTCCGGATTCGGAACTGTTAATGACGCGACGCTCACTTACAGGGCCACCATTTGTAAAAAAATTTAACTTTTGTACAGTAGCTACCATCTTTTTTTACGGTAAGTATAAATTTATTTTATTCAATCAATACACAGGAAATTTTGTATAATCAACCGGTAAGTATTTTTAAATCGCATTGGCATTTACGCCGATAAAATTAAAGATGCTGTTGCAACCAATTGAACAATTGATTTCCGGATTCGGAACTGTTAATGACGCGACGCTCACTTACAGGGCCACAATTTGTAAAAAATTCAACTTTTGTACAGTAGCCACCATCTTTTTTTACGGTAAGTATAAATTTATTTTATTCAATCGGAGATCCAAGAAATTTTTAATTTATTTTTTTAAACAAACTTAACAATGCTGATGCAATAAAAAGGTTTTATTAACCACAGTGGTATGACGATAGATCTGGAAAGGTATGCAGGCTTCGCAACAGCGTGTATGGCTTAAAACAGGCTTCCAAATGTTGAAATAGCAAACTTACCAGCGTTCTCAAAGAATTTTCGTTATAGTACCGAGTAAAATGGATTCATGCGTTTTTATCAGATATGGCAAAGAAGGAAAAATTATTCTAGCAATTTATATAGACGATGGCGTCATAGCTACAGAGAAAAAAGAATGCGCGATGCGGCTTATTAAATTTTTACAAAATAAGTTTGAAATAACTCTTTTAGATGCTGATTATTTTTAGGTCTTAAATTAAACCGAAATATGAATGGGTTTATTCATGTTATCTAGGAACTTTACTGAACGAGTCTTAAAAAGATTCAACATGGAAAACTGCAAGGCGGTGTCTACTCCTGCTGAAAGTTTGATGACCGGATGCTCAGATACAAAAAATATTGCTGTCGGTTTTCCGTACAGAGTAGCCGTAGGAAGTCTTATTTATTTGGCAGTTGCTACAAGACCGGATATAGCTTTTGCAGTGGGAGTTATGTCAAGGTACTTGGATGCGCCAACGCGAGAACACGTTACAGCTGTAAAAAAGATTTTCAAATACCACAATGCAAATGCACAATGCAAAAAAAATATTTCCCCAAACTCTTTTAGCAACGCTGACTATTCTGGGGACACTCTAGACGATCAACTACTGGTTTTGTGTTTATGGTAGGAAGCGGCCCAATCTCTTGTTCGTCAAAAAGACAAAAATGTGTGTCATTATCTACTACAGAGTCGGAGTACGTAGCAGCTTCTCAAGCAGTAAAGGAACTTCTCTGATTCGCCGTATTTTGAAAGTGCTGATACCAACAAGTAACATCGAAACAACATTAAATATGGACAATCGAGGTGCAATACGGCTAATTAAAACAGTCAGCATCGAGCGCTCAACACGAGCACATCTTTAAAGATCCCGCACCGGATCGCTCAGCTACCTCCTACCGGCAACGGAAAAAAACCATCTCACCAAAAAGCGAGCATTTCGCTACCTGCGACTTTTGAAAATATTTAGCTTCACTAATTACTTTTTAATTTCAGGCACATATTTAAAATTAATAGTCATTTAATTTCAGATCAAGTTTTTTCATTTTCCATTTTCTGGAAATTCCAGACCAACATCGCCACCAACATCATCTTCTCCTGCAGTGGCTGCTGTTGATAAAAAAATTGCTGTTGATAAAACAGCTATACCAAAAGAGTCCCAAAAGGTCTCAAATAAGAAGGCACCACCACCAGTCGCTCCATCAAGCCAAAAATCCCAAACTACGGGACCAACAGCAAAACCTTTTGCCATGCCGCCAATAGTCTGCTTCAGACTAAACGTCGCTGAACTATCAAAGTTCACGAAGAGCGCCAACATTAGTTGCAGAATTCGCAACATAAACAGCAACAAATCAGTCGCCATGAACAGGGATGGCCATCAGCTAATTCGGTCTTTCCTACAATCGGGAAAGACTGAATTTAACACTTATACTGCAAACTAGGACAGGAAAGAAATGTTGGTCCTAAAAGTTATTCACCACTCTTTGATGCTGAAGATGTCAAGGAAGCGTTGACGACAGAGGGAGTCCCTGTACTAGTGGTGAAACCCTTCAAATCTCAAAGGACTGACAAGAAATTTAATCATTTCATTGTCGAGCTAGAGAAGAACTGCGATAAAGCAGCAGTTTGCTTAAAAACCCTCCACCAGTTGGTGCATTGGGAAAAACTAAAATCGGCGGGCATTATTCAATGCAGAAACTGCCAAAAATTTGGACATGTCGCAAGTAATTGCGACGACAAGACGACAACGTTTTCTGCACAAACAGCCAGAAAAATGGACATCCTGCAAACTATAAAGGATGTCCAAAATATAAGGAAAAGATGGCTAAAAAGCTTAAAACCGCACAAAAGAAGAAGGAACAACATAAATTCGCCCAGATGTCTGCTTCAAAAGCCATAGAAAAGGGAGTAAGTTTTGCTAGTATAGCTGCTATGAGGACTTCCAGCAAGCCAGCAACGATCAGCAACCCTCTAACAAGCATCCATGCAGCATCAAACAGCAAACCTGTACCATCTACCGGAAAAGCCAACATCTTCGACGATACGGAAAGGCTATTTGGAGCTGACCTCTTCACAAGAGAAGTCGTGCCTGCTAATTATAGCAGTCTTGATGACAAAACAATCGTTTTTAGTCTACTTATTTGTGAATTATGTTTACAATAAGCAGGATAAGTATATTCTCATATAATGTGAATTCCATTTATTCGTTCGCTAGGCGTATCACACTAACATTATTTATTAAAACTAATAAACCTGACATTCTTCTTTTACAGGAAACAAATCTCACTGGGAGAAATCCGTTCAGTCCAGACGGATACAATATCCACAGGGTCGACAAAGGCAGTGGACGCTCTGGGACAGCGGTCCTTATCAGGAACACTATGGCAGGCGAAAAAATCCAAATCAGTGGGCTACGTAGCATGGAAGCAACAGCTGTCAGCATTAAAGTCAACGAAGTGGAGACCTTGCTGGTGATATCGGTGTACAATCACTGTAACGCAACGAGGGAAGACATCCGGCTGCTAGACATACTCGATGGCAGGACGAAGTGTGCAATCACAAGGGAAGGGCCATTACAGACTGGATGGACTCAAATCCGCATCAGCAAACGATGGCTAAAGTTTCACAGCCCCGGAAGACGTACCCTCGGACACCGTCAACTCTGGATTTCTTTTTGGCAACCACAAATTTCTTAAATATTCTTCCAGAATTAAGAAATTATTCCTGCTTGGCGCATGATAGCGACTCGGATCATATGGCCATAGAGCTTCGAGTGAGGCTGAATTGTGCAAGTCACCCCAACACCTGAACTGCACATCAACTTTAAGAAAATAAACTGGAACTAGATCAGATGTTAAAGCTGAACTTCCTATTCCAGCGGCTTGCAGAAATCTGGAGAATACAGAAATTGATGATGCTATCAGAAATTTTGAGATTACAGTGAATTCAGCCATTGATCGGCAGAAAACAATTCGCACTAGCAGGGATCGCTTCCAACACTTGCCTGAACATATACAGGCCATATATGCTCACAAGCAACGGCTTAGGAAACGCCTTCAGAGAATCTTCAATAGGACACTTAACACAGTCAACGACGAATACCTGTCTGTACTTTCGCAACTGCGTTGTACAGTTAACATGTGTCGTCAAGCTGTGCGGAGGTTTCAGGAAGATGAACTGACCAAACGGCTCCAGGACATCAAACCAGGCCCTGATGCTTTTAGGAAGCTGAACTGTCTGGTTGGAAAGCTAATTCCATTCCAGAGATTAGTATCCAGCGCTGCTGAAAAAGCGGAAGCCTTTGCCTGCCATTTTGAAAGGAGCTTTACGGACCGACCACCAACGCATCTTCCAGATTTCTTGGAAGAGGTTGAAAGTCTTGTGGAAGACACCACTTCTCCAGGAAATACTATAGTGCAGTTCAGTGAAGAAAATAACTTTCTAACTTTTTGCTTAAAAAGTTACCGGGTATGGCAATTTTGATGTTAACCATCATTTTCAACAATTGGCTAAACAATGGCTACTTTCCGGACAACTGGAAGTACCCAAGAAAACTGACCGCTCCAGCGTAACTGGTTACCGTCCAATAGCTCTACTGTGTTGTATCAGTAAAGTATTGGAATCATTGATCCGTAAAAAGATCAATACGTTTTGTACGGAAAGAAATCTTATTCCTTCCTTTCAGTACGGTTTCCGAGAGAAGCACTCTACGCTGCACCCTCTGCTGAAGCTTCACAGTGACGTCACTAAAGGACTGAACGTCAAAAGTAGAACAGTGGCCTGTTTGCTAGACATCGAAAAAGCTTTCGATAGTGTCTGGATAAACGGGCGACTGTACAAGCTTATTAGTTTTGGTTTCCCCAATTATATTGTAAAAATAATTAAAAATTTTCTTTTTAACAGGACCGCCCATCGACAAGGAAAAGGATCAAAGCCGGAGTTCTTCAAGGTTCCAGACTTGGACCAGTTGTAATGAAATGTTCTTCTGTTTGACAACAGAGGTGAATCGCATGTATATATATATTTATCGTTTCGCAATTCTGCATCGAATGGGAAGGTGCGGGGTGCACGTCTTGCCTCCTTGCTCGGGTCTAGCTCGCCGAAAATCGGTGGATTCTTGCACCACCATCCGTTGCCCACTTCTTAATAAAAAAAAAATTTACGTGCACATTATGGGGAATAGGGAAAACAAATTTGAATATTAGTCCACCGTCTGAAAGGTGGTTTTCTATCAGGGTCTGGCCCAAACCGGCCATTCGCCACACCTGGAAATAGGAGAGGTGGGAGCAAACGACTGAGAGAGAGAAAGAGACAACCCGTCCTTTTTAATAATAAGACATTTTTTTTTAAGTTGTGCTTTCAGCTAAACAAAAAAAATTTTTTTTTGTATTTTTTTATTTAATTCAATTCAATTTATTTGTTAGCATATCTTTATCATTTTTATTAATTCCCTTTTTTTGTGACTTGAATAATAACTCTTAAGATAAGTAATTAAATTCTTGATTCATACAAAAAAAAAATTGTAATTCTATCCTTTTTTTTCTGGCTTTAATAATAACCTTTAAGACGAATTAATTAGGTCCTTAATTTATACAAAGCAAATTACTTTAATATCAACTTTTTTTTTTAGAATAACATATATAACGTTCGTTTTTTTTTCTTTAATAACGATCGGTGAAGGAAATGGGCCTGGCCGGGTATATCCCTACCGGAAGGGGTTTATGGAGGGAGCATAAAAATTTCTTTTAGCGTAACAATATAGTAACAAAAAAAATTTTTTACCTGCATATTCCACGTAGTTCGACGTCGTCGTCGCCAGCGCTGTCGAGGCCGAAGTACGAAGCTGTGGGAGCAATGGTTAGGTTTAATGAATTTTTAGGGCTGAATAAAATGTACAGGGGACTTTCTTTCACCGGATTCGAAATCATAGACTCAAGTACCAAAATTAAGTTTAAGTTAACTAAATCCAAGGATTATATAATCAAAAAAAATTCTGTAATCGAACAAAATTTTAGGATAATAAAAAGAATTCTACGCCACAGGGAATAATAACCTGGCTCTACTGATATATATATATATATATATATTTTTTTTTTGTATCAATATTAAGAAAGTTAATAATTTAATTAACAGGGTTAAATGTCGCTGCCAAGAATACAGGCGTAGCACTTTTTTTTCTCAGGATTCCATGGAATTTTTGTATAATAACCCGGTAATAATTTTAAATCGTATTGGCATTTACGCCGATAAAAATGTTGTCAGCAAATTTAAAGATGCTGTTGCAAACAATTGATTTCAGTATTCAGAACTGTTAATGACGCGACGCTCACTTACAGGGCCACCATTTGTAAACATTTTAACTTTTGTACAGTAGCCACCATCTTTTTTTTTACGGTAAGTATAAATTTATTTTATTCAATCAATACACAGGAAATTTTGTATAATCAACCGGTAAGTATTTTTAAATCGCATTTGGCATTGGCATTTACGCCGATAAAATTAAAGATGCTGTTGCAACCAATTGAACAATTGATTTCCGGATTCGGAACTGTTAATGACGCGACGCTCACTTACAGGGCCACCATTTGTAAAAATGTTAACTTTTGTACAGTAGCCACCATCTTTTTTTACGGTAAGTATAAATTTATTTTATTCAATCAATACAAAGGAAATTTTGTATAATCAACCGGTAAGTGTTTTTAAATCGCATTGGCATTTACGCCGATAAAATTAAAGATGCTGTTGCAACCAATTGAACAATTGATTTCGTATTCAGAATGTGAAGGGAGCATACCAGCGCTAACATAGTATTCAAGGTTAGATCGATTAATTATTCATATAGTCCCGATTCATTGTATTCCTCATAATGCCATCTGCATATGAACCGCAATAAAAATATTACAGCTTAAACACTCAACGAGTGAATAAACAAAAAGAGTCTTATTACTTTGTCAGCACACTTCATGCCTGAGCATGGCAGCATACAAAGTAATGAGAGTACGATCGGCGGTCGTTAGCCTATGACAACAAACAAAATGCATAGAAAGCATTATAGGCGAGCGAGCGCTGATCATAAAAAAAGTAAATAACGTTCGGTCACTTACCCTTGCGGTGTATGACGTTGACCGAACATGCAATAAAATTATAAACAATGTAGGTCACTTGCCTGTGCTGGTAAATATGTCACATCAGCAATATATAGGCAAGCGACCTGAAGCAATTAAGAATGTTCGGCATATTGGTATGCAATAATGCCAAAATGCTGACCAGCACTAATCGATCTACCTAGTATACATGTGTATACTTTTATATGTATTCTTATTAAATTGTGTAGTATGTTTTAAGTCTTTGACCACCTATAAATAAGCAACAAGAATCCAATAAAAATCACTTCTAGTTCGAACTTCAGACTAGAAAGCAAAAGCAATACCACCAGTGTTTTCTTAGGCTTGCGAGCCTTAAACCCTAAAGGCATTAGCAGGAACCTCTAGTTGAATTCCCACCTTGAGAGCAGGAAATTGCCCCAAAGGTTCAAGTCTCTGGCGTAATAGCCTTGACTAGTGGAACCCGTTACTAGACATCAAGGAGCATTATACAGTACATGGAAATAAAGCCCTAAATTGCTCCTAGCGTTTCAATCAGCAATAGCGTTACAGTTACTAATCTTTACATGGCGACCCTGCCAAGTTACCATCAATAGCTGGCATACATTACAAGGAGATCCTGCCAGCTCGTGCTATACCCATTATACATTACATGGCGATCCTGCCATGCCTACCTGGAATCTTCGAATCTTCCCATATTACCAGTCTAAGAAGATCCTGCCAACCTAATAATATCCTGCTAGTCTAATAAGATCCTGCCAGTATCAAGATTATTGCCGTGAAAAAGAAGAAAAAACCCAATGTCCAACGAGGAACAACTGGCCCTCGCAGCCGAGTATATTAGAAAAGCCGACGAGATCCTGAAAAAAACAAAAATTGAACCAGAACCAAAAGTTGGGCCAAGACCGCTAACCATAGAAGAATATAGACGAAGGACAGCGAAGAGAACACCAGAAGAACCTCTAGCCACCAGCGAAGAAAAAATCAACAAGAGGAGGTCTGCGCGTGAAACTCCGAAAAGAACAGGCCGAATTAAAAAGATTGGCCAACATTCCCGACCAATCCAGCACCACTAGAGACCACTTTATTTTACAACTGCGGGAGAAAAGGAAGGAACAGCGGGCAGCGGACCGGAAAAAACAGAAAGAAGCCAAGCAATTCCATAAATTATTCAAAAAAGTATCGACTCAAGCGAAGAGCTGGTACAATGGGAACGAAGGAAAGCAAGGAGGTAATCAACACCGGACCCCAGCTAATAGCAGCACCTAATTTTCAACAGGAGAAACCGACAGATATGACCGCTGCAGTACTGTTACTAATGTTCATAACAGCACTTATAATTGCATTCATATACCAGGGACTACAGCACTATAGGCGAAAAATAATAGCCGACACAATTAAGCATTTAGAGCGGCGACCAGCCCAGGTATAAATATAAAATAAAATATATCTTTTAATATGATAAGCAAAATAAAATAAGAGAAAAAACACTATCCCCATAAAAAATTTTTTTTTAGTTCTACTGATTATGGTCATATAAAGACAGGATCGTTTTTCATTCCATTCTAGCCTCTCAACCTAATGAATTTCTCCCAACTAACAGAAGCCCTAAACGCACTAAAAACCTGCTACGACAGCTTAAAAAAATCGCCTAATAGGACAAGAAAAGAGGAAGGGGTAAAAAGAAAATTAGAACAGATCGAGGAACTTTGGATCTCTTGTTGCGAACAACTCTCAAAAATAGATCAAGATAGCTGTTCTGAGTTAGAAGTAGTAAACTTAAAGAAACTAATAGCCACCGCAAAAGTTTTTAAACGACAATCGGAAAAAATAGTTAATAATAGCTTACAACCGAAACCTATCAAAATGGCAGATTCTTTCAATTTCAGCCTCGCGCAAAAATTGCCAACCCTCAATTGCGAAGAGGATAGCAAAAGAGCCGAAAACATCCGCGACTTTATTAATAACGTCGAATTTTACCACGACACTCTTAACGATGATTCTAGACCAACCTTAGTTAAATTCTTTTTAAAATGCAAGGTTCAAGGGAAAGCCCTAACAGAATTTGGTAATCAAAAGCCAGAAGATTTTGCATCACTAAAGAAAATTTTGATAGAAAAATGTGGGCCAAAAGAAACAATCGAATCAATACAAACTCAATTAAGTCGTACATACCAAGGTAATCGACCAGTGCATGAATTCGTAACGATTATAGAAAATTTAATATCAAGAATGACAGAACTCGAAGTAGCTTGCCACGGGGAATCTACACGTGAAACACTTACAATAGCAAACGATAGACGTGGATTAGCATTCCTAAAAAAAGGAGTTAACGATAGGCTAAAAATAGTACTTGACAGTGCCAGGCACACTAAACTAAAAGACGCAATTCAACATCTACTAGAGTTGGACCAAAGTTCTACTACTCCCACAAACTCAGTTAGATACTTCGACACCAGATACACTCACAGACAGAACGCTAATTACGTAGGCCAACCAAGATTTTCTAATCAAGGAAGATTCTCATATAATAATGAGCGATTCTTTCAGAATAGAAATATCCAAAACCAAAATCAGGGAAGATTATTATACCAGAACGAACGAAACCGAAATAACCAAAGGTTAGGAAACAACAATAGGCCCAGTATACCGCCAATACCAAATAATTCGTCTCAGTACAGGAATAGCTACAATGACAGGTACAGACAGAACAATTTCAATGACAGACAAAACAATCGGGGGCAACCAAACCATAATCAAGACAGGCAGAATAGAAACCCATTTAGAAACAGTCAGGCTAGGGACAACAGAATACTAACAATGGGAAACGAGCAACCCACCGAGGGGGAAGCCGACCCATCGGGGGGAAACCAATAACTCCACAAGTGTCAAAAGCAAATTGCACTGTTGGACCGTCAAACGGCATCCACGTTGAAATAGGACTAGACAATAATACAGACACAAGATTTTTGCTTGACACAGGAGCCTCGATTTGTGTAATTAAAGAAGGTAAAATCGACAAAAGCATTAGGATATTCACAGACAAAACCACAAATATTTTAGGAATATCAGGAAATCTCCAGACTAAGGGAACATGTTATCTCGATTTGCATATTGATGAGCTCATCGTCCCATACGAATTTCATGTAGTACCCGATTCTTTTCCGATTCCAGTTGAAGGAATTATCGGAGCAAACTTTCTTTTAGAATTTAACGCCATAATCGATTTGGAGGAATTTTTATTAAAACTCAGGAAAAGTAGTAATACAATTCACCTACCCATATGCTTCCAGCAGCACATAAACACTGTCCTGCTAGCACCAAGGTGCGAAGCAACCTATTTTCTAAGCACAGAGCACACCGAAGCTCGAGTTTTTGCCCCACAAGAATTAGGTAGAGATATTTTCATGGCCGGGTCACTTTCTACACCCATAAAAGGAAAAATTCCTATTAGAATTCTAAATACACGCGATACAACAGTAACTCTTAAATGGGCTGAGCCTTTATCTTTACCCGCTTCGGAACATTATGTCTTACGCTACCACCAGACAGATAAATCGATAAGCACCCGAGTTAATAAGATATTAAGCGAAATAAGTTTTGATACATTAAATAGTGAGGAAAAAACGGAAATCGAAGCAATATGTTCTAAATACCAAGATATCTTTCACGTAGAAGGTGATAAATTAACATATACCAATATTGGAAAGGCAGATATCACGCTTAAAGAAGGAGCATCCCCAAAATATACAAAGCCTTATCGCCTACCACACACCCAGAAGCAAGATCTAAAGGAAGAAATACGAAAAATGTTAGCAGATGATATCATAGAGCCATCTATTTCTGCTTGGAATTCCCCAGTACTTATCGTACCCAAAAAGAAAGACCCTGTTACCGGTCTACAGAAATTCCGAATGGTGATAGACTATCGTCACGTTAACGAGCGAATTGAGGATGACAAATTCCCCCTACCCAACATAACAGACATCTATGACATGGTAGGAGGAGCAGCTTACTTTTCGTGCATAGATTTAAGCCAGGGATACTATCAAATGGAGTTAGATGCTAATAGCAGACCAATTACGGCGTTTTCAACAGAAGAAGGTCACTACCAACTAAAACGACTACCGATGGGGCTAAAGATTTCACCCAGCAAATTTTCAAGAATGATGTCCATAGCGATGTCAGGACTAACATATTCACGTTGCTTCGTTTATCTTGATGACCTCATAGTTTTCGGTAAAAGTTTAGAACACCACAATAAAAACTTAATCCAAGTTTTTGAACGTCTCAGAGAAGTAAATCTCAAGATACATCCAGGAAAATGTTCTTTCTTGCGCAAAGAAGTGTTATACCTAGGACACGTTATCTCTGACAATGGCATACTACCCGATCCCACTAAATCTATTGCTATGAAAAATTATCCAATACCCACCAACGCTGATGAGACCAGAAGATTTGTGGCCTTTGCAAACTATTATCGTAAATTCATTCCAAATTTCGCTACCATCTCCATTCCACTTAATCGATTACTAAAGAAAGATGTCGAGTTCATTTTCAATAAAGATTGCCAAAAATCATTTAATTTGTTAAAAAAAATCCTCACGAGTCCTAAAATATTACAATTCCCCAATTTTAATGAAGAATTCATTCTACGTACAGATGCGTCAGGTTTCGCTCTTGGAGCAGTGTTATCCAATTCCGATGATAGGCCAATTGCTTACGCAAGCAAGACTCTTAATAAGGCAGAGAAAAACTATAGCACCATTGAGAAAGAATTACTTGCAATAGTGTGGGCAGTCAAACACTATCGACCCTATCTGTTCGGAAGAAGATTTAAGATTTTGACAGACCACAGACCCTTAGTGTACTTGTTCTCACTAAAAGAACCTAGTAGTAGACTAACCAAATTTAGACTATTACTAGAGGAATACAATTTTTACGTAGAATATTCTCCCGGCAAAGATAATTGTACCGCAGACGCACTTAGCCGTATAAAATTAGACTCGGACGATTTAAAACAATTACCTATACGTGTTATAACGAGAGCTCAATCGAAAATCAATAGTTATAATCAAAGTCAAACAGGCGATAAAATAGAAAGTAAAGAATCGAAAGAAAATCGTATAATAGAACTACTAAAATTACCAGAAAATGGACTGAAAGTCGTGGAGCTGAAGATCGTTGACAATTTTACGGAAGATTTAGTTAATTACAAGGATATGGACATAATTATAGCCCCAAACAAAGTTTTGGCGTATATTCCAAAAAGGAATTGTTTACTCCTAAATAAATCCAAGGAAAGCACTACAACCCAAGCGGCAGAATTTGGCAAAATACTGTCAAGGGATGTGCAAAAACTCTGCGGATCAAGATCAATTAAGAAAATATATGTTACTAAAAATGAAATGAAGAAACTTGCAGGTGGCCACCGAGAATGCAAAGTAAATGAATTAAAAAAGATATTAGGAGAAATGTTTAAAGAAAGTAATATCAAAGTGCACATTATAGAAAACCATATCGAAGTAACCGATCCTTGTAAGAAGAAATTAATACTAAATGACTACCACATACTTCCAACTAGCGGACATGCCGGAGTAAACCGTATGTTACAAAAAATTAAGAAAAAATACTTTTGGACAGGAATGCAAAACGATGTGACGACATTTGTTAAGCATTGCCCGATTTGCCAAAGAAACAAATATATCCAGCCTAAAAAACAACCCATGACTATTACATCTACAGCCGAATCAGGTTTTGAAAAATTATATCTAGATTTAGTAGGACCCTTAGAAGAATCAGAAGATGGCTCCAAGTATATTCTGACAATACAAGACGAACTTACAAAATTTATGGAAGCTATACCACTTCCAAATAAAGAATCAGTCACAGTAGCAAAAGCTTTGGTAGAAGGTTTTATTTTAAGATATGGAGTAGGTACCACTTAGAATAGCATCAGATCAAGGAACCGAGTTTCTAAATCAGGTTTTAAAGGGTTGCTGTAAATTGTTGAGGATAGAACAATTACAATCTACAGCATACCATCATGAAAGTATAGGGGCACTAGAAAACTCTCATAAGGTTTTAGGAGCATATCTAAGAAGTTATGTTTCGGATAAACATACCGATTGGAGCACCTGGTTGCCCTATTATGTTTTCTGTTATAATACTTCTGTACACTCAGAAACGGGTTATACACCTTTCGAACTTATATTCGGAAAGCAGTGTAACTTACCATCAAATTTAACGAAACATATAGAACCAGTATACAACTATGAGGACTACGTAATTGACTTGAAGAATAAATTACAAGTTGCTCATAGTGATGCTCGAGAAACTCTAATAAAAAAGAAAAATGCTAGGAAAGAAAGGTATGACATAGATGGGCACACAAAGAGTGCAAATTTCGAAATAGGAAGTTTGGTTTTATTGAGAAATGAGGCTAGAAAGAAACTAGATCCAATATATATAGGACCATATGAAGTCTTGTCACAAGATGGTGTGAATTGTGAAATCAAATACGAAAACAAAAGAATGACAGTACACAAAAATAGACTAAAGACATTTTACATATATTTAACGTTATAAAACTGATCTAAAAAAAAAAAAAAAAAAGGGTGAGAGAATGTATCCCAAATTGTAAATAAATTAAAAAAAAAAATATATATATAATATAATGAATACAAACAAACTAAGTAAAAATAGAATTTAAGTTAGAAGTCTAAATAAATAAGAAAATTAGAATTGGCCTATTAAGAACACGTTAACATAGAGTATAAGGAAAACATATCACTTAAGAAAAATATAATTTAACGAAAATATCCATACAACATAGTAAAAAAAAAAAAAAAAATATACATACGGGTGTTTTTTTGGGAGGTTTGTTTTTCCGATAGATGTCGTTTTATTTTATGACAGTTGTTTTGACAGCTCAAAGTGGCATTTCTACTCAGTATTGTTTGGCAAATCATTATGAAAAAAATGTGTTTAAATGTTAAATGCCAAAAAATTAACGTTATAAAACTGATCTAAAAAAAAAAAAAGGGTGAGAGAATGTATCCCAAATTGTAAATAAATTAAAAAAAAAAATATATATATAATATAATGAATACAAACAAACTAAGTAAAAATAGAATTTAAGTTAGAAGTCTAAATAAATAAGAAAATTAGAATTGGCCTATTAAGAACACGTTAACATAGAGTATAAGGAAAACATATCACTTAAGAAAAATATAATTTAACGAAAATATCCATACAACATAGTAAAAAAAAAAAAAAAAATATACATACGGGTGTTTTTTTGGGAGGTTTGTTTTTCCGATAGATGTCGTTTTATTTTATGACAGTTGTTTTGACAGCTCAAAGTGGCATTTCTACTCAGTATTGTTTGGCAAATCATTATGAAAAAAAAAAAAAAAAAAAAAAAAAAATGACATTTGTGAAAAATAGTCGTGGTAGCCATATGCCAGAAATTGTGTTTAAATGTTAAATGCCAAAAAATTAACGTTATAAAACTGATCTAAAAAAAAAAAAAAAGGGTGAGAGAATGTATCCCAAATTGTAAATAAATTAAAAAAAAAAATATATATATAATATAATGAATACAAACAAACTAAGTAAAAATAGAATTTAAGTTAGAAGTCTAAATAAATAAGAAAATTAGAATTGGCCTATTAAGAACACGTTAACATAGAGTATAAGGAAAACATATCACTTAAGAAAAATATAATTTAACGAAAATATCCATACAACATAGTAAAAAAAAAAAAAAAAAATATACATACGGGTGTTTTTTTGGGAGGTTTGTTTTTCCGATAGATGTCGTTTTATTTTATGACAGTTGTTTTGACAGCTCAAAGTGGCATTTCTACTCAGTATTGTTTGGCAAATTATTATGAAAAAAAAAAAAAAAAAAAAAAAAAAAAAAATGACATTTGTGAAAAATAGTCGTGGTAGCCATATGCCAGAAATTGTGTTTAAATGTTAAATGCCAAAAAATTATCTACCAAATAAAAAAAAATTTTGGTCATTTCATAATTTTATATGTGTTTTATTCAAAAAAAAAATCGGCAACCTCTTAAAAAAACACCCGTTAGATATAACGTGTTTAATGACCAAAATTTTTTTTTATTTGGTAGATAATTTTTTGGCATTTAACATTTAAACACAATTTTTTTTTTTCATAATGATTTGCCAAACAATACTGAGTAGAAATGCCACTTTGAGCTGTCAAAACAACTGTCATAAAATAAAACGACATCTATCGGAAAAACAAACCTCCCAAAAAAACACCCTCTATAAGAAACATACATATATAATTTCCATACATAGCATTAAAAATATAAAAAAAAAGTAAATAATTTAATTTCTACAACATAGTTTTAACAAATTCATTAACGTTTTAAAATTAGAACTAAAAATAAGATTTAATAATTAAAAAATTAATTTCTAGACTTACAATTATTACTACAATTACAATTATAATTAAGATTAAATGAATGTATTAAACAAAAAAAAATATACATTAAACTAAAATTTAACAATAAGAAATAAATATACCTACCTATGTACTTCTCCGAATTAACGTAACCTTTTTACGACAAAACAAAAATTTATTTCAAATAATTGTAAAACAAACAAAAAATCTCCCACCTGGTAATCAAACCAAAAGATGATACACAAGTGGCGCCTAAAAAGAAGAAATCACGATGTGTCATGATTTCTCTTTTTTCCTCCAGGAAGAGTGGTGTGAAGGGAGCATACCAGCGCTAACATAGTATTCAAGGTTAGATCGATTAATTATTCATATAGTCCCGATTCATTGTATTCCTCATAATGCCATCTGCATATGAACCGCAATAAAAATATTACAGCTTAAACACTCAACGAGTGAATAAACAAAAAGAGTCTTATTACTTTGTCAGCACACTTCATGCCTGAGCATGGCAGCATACAAAGTAATGAGAGTACGATCGGCGGTCGTTAGCCTATGACAACAAACAAAATGCATAGAAAGCATTATAGGCGAGCGAGCGCTGATCATAAAAAAAGTAAATAACGTTCGGTCACTTACCCTTGCGGTGTATGACGTTGACCGAACATGCAATAAAATTATAAACAATGTAGGTCACTTGCCTGTGCTGGTAAATATGTCACATCAGCAATATATAGGCAAGCGACCTGAAGCAATTAAGAATGTTCGGCATATTGGTATGCAATAATGCCAAAATGCTGACCAGCACTAATCGATCTACCTAGTATACATGTGTATACTTTTATATGTATTCTTATTAAATTGTGTAGTATGTTTTAAGTCTTTGACCACCTATAAATAAGCAACAAGAATCCAATAAAAATCACTTCTAGTTCGAACTTCAGACTAGAAAGCAAAAGCAATACCACCAGTGTTTTCTTAGGCTTGCGAGCCTTAAACCCTAAAGGCATTAGCAGGAACCTCTAGTTGAATTCCCACCTTGAGAGCAGGAAATTGCCCCAAAGGTTCAAGTCTCTGGCGTAATAGCCTTGACTAGTGGAACCCGTTACTAGACATCAAGGAGCATTATACAGTACATGGAAATAAAGCCCTAAATTGCTCCTAGCGTTTCAATCAGCAATAGCGTTACAGTTACTAATCTTTACATGGCGACCCTGCCAAGTTACCATCAATAGCTGGCATACATTACAAGGAGATCCTGCCAGCTCGTGCTATACCCATTATACATTACAAGAACTGTTAATGACGCGACGCTCACTTACAGGGCCACCATTTGTAAACATTTTAACTTTTGTACAGTAGCCACCATCTTTTTTTTTACGGTAAGTATAAATTTATTTTATTCAATCAATACACAGGAAATTTTGTATAATCAACCGGTAAGTATTTTTAAATCGCATTGGCATTTACGCCGATAAAATTAAAGATGCTGTTGCAACCAATTGAACAATTGATTTCCGGATTCGGAACTGTTAATGACGCGACGCTCACTTACAGGGCCATTTGTAAAAATGTTAACTTTTGTACAGTAGGCACCATCTTTTTTTTACGGTAAGTATAAATTTATTTTATTCAATCAATACAAAGGAAATTTTGTATAATCACCCGGTAAGTATTTTTAATCGTATTGGCATTTATGCCGCTGAAATTTCGCCAGCAAAATTAAAGATGCTGTTGCAACCAATTGAACAATTGATTTTCGGATTCGGAACTGTTAATGACGCGACGCTCACTTACAGGGCCACCATTTGTAAAAAATTTAACTTTTGTACAGTAGCTACCATCTTTTTTTACGGTAAGTATAAATTTATTTTATTCAATCAATACACAGGAAATTTTGTATAATCAACCGGTAAGTATTTTTAAATCGCATTGGCATTTACGCCGATAAAATTAAAGATGCTGTTGCAACCAATTGAACAATTGATTTCCGGATTCGGAACTGTTAATGACGCGACGCTCACTTACAGGGCCACAATTTGTAAAAAATTCAACTTTTGTACAGTAGCCACCATCTTTTTTTACGGTAAGTATAAATTTATTTTATTCAATCGGAGATCCAAGAAATTTTTAATTTATTTTTTTAAACAAACTTAACAATGCTGATGCAATAAAAAGGTTTTATTAACTTCCAATTTGGAAACCGTAATTACAAGCAAAATCAAAGAACCGGGCTCTAGTTGGTCACGCAATTTCACGATTCGACACTCAGCGATCTCTATCCCCAACTGATTTGTTAAGTTTTTCGAACTCCTCTTCTCAGCTCCTCCACGACGTGGTGTACTTTGACCATCAGACTTGCATTGGCAAAAATGTACTCTCTCGCCTCTCTTTTCTTTATTTCCTTCTTCTACGGTGGTGCTAGCCACTTGTTGGTGACTCATGTAAATGAATGTTTGCCATCGAAGCGGTATAGCAAGAGAGAGAAACAAAAGCAGCGTTGGTGCACAAGTTATTTAGCGACGACATCAGTATTGATGCGTAATTTTTTACAAGGCAGGTTGATCAAAACCTTCTCTATAGAAAGCCCAACTCTACGCATACTATTGCTGTAAACCAACACCAAACGCATGTGTATTTGTGATCCAGATGTAAGTGAGTGTAAGTGTGCTATCCACTGCATCCAGTGATGTGTCGGAATATGAAGCCGTTGGTAAAAAAAAATTTTCCGAGAGAGTGTGTAACATTCTCCAGGCATGATGTTTCTCTACTGTCGGTAGGAGTTGACTTAACAATCTTTTAATTTCCAATGATTCAATTTCGATATAAACCAAAAACAAATCAAGGTAAATCGACCACAATGCGGCATTTTATATAAAAATGGTTTTCTTTATGTGATGCGTCGTCGCCACCACACTCCTGTATAGCATCTTCACGGCGGATCAACCCACAAATACAGCCGGAACAAGGACTATGCTCTTCGCGGATGACTCCATAACGTATGCAGTTTCCCGCTCTCCCGAGATAGCTGCCCTAAGAGTGGAGGAACACCTCAGAAATCTTTGGGACTACTACCTGAAGTGGGGACTAAAGATCAACGCCAATAAAACGGAACTCATCTGCTTCCGAGTACCAGCAACCGAAACAAGGATAAGAAAAATCGCAAGCCGGTGCAGAGCCTTAAAAATCACCCTTCCGGATAACACAACAATAAACACCAAGTCAGAGACTAAGTACCTGGGAATCAACTTTACTGAGAGGCTCAAGTTTAACTCTCACATCGACAAAACAATGAAAAAAGCGAGCTACGCTCTTCATTTGGTGCACCCGCTACCTAAAAGACTCTCACTATGGTAGGGGCCTTGACGTTGGCGTGAGGGCTTAAGTTGCAAAGATTCATCCTACAAGCTGGGGATTTCCCTCGCTAGCAGGTATGATGAGTAACGAACCAAGAACTACCGCCCCCTAATCCAGTGGTGTGATGCGACCCGTGCCCAGTGGACTGGTTGGTAGCCAGGGGTAACCGGCTATCGCAAACGTGAGCCCGTGGATACCTGCCGCCCTCCATGCGTATCGGGCCCTCCAGTACAAGAGGCTCTGTGCTGGAGGTACTACTTTCCTCATCACTCGTGGGAATCATATGGATAGAAAAAATAATAAATTTAATTTTTATAAATTGACGCAGGGCATGCCCGCGTCGGCAGCAGCGGATCAAGCTGAGCGGATGCTTCGCGATGAACCCTGTGAGAGACCCAGGCTCGGCCGGGGGGGCATGACCTCCAGACCAGCTAGGGGCAGAGGTGCGGTTACGGCAAGGGGGATACTGGGGCATTCGACCCGTGAACCCGAACCGAAACCCAGCACCAGCAGAGCGGTGGTTCGAGCGGAGCAGAAGCCTCACCTTGACCCGCGTAGGAAACCGGACGTTGGTCGAGGAGGGATGACCCCAAGACTGACGAAAGGTGGTGGGGGGGGAAACCCCAAGGCGCGGCTGGGGCTATCCCGCCAGGCCGAGGGTGAAGCCTCCACCAGTAGGCAGCAAGTGATAATGCCGCAGTTGAGCACACCCTCAGCGAATGGTTCGGGGTCTCTCCCCAATCGTCAGCCGACCACTGTCCCCAAGGTGTCGCTAGGAGCAGTCCCCAAACCTAAGCCGAAAGGCTCTAAAAGGAGGGGACCTCCTGACCCGCCAAAGGGGCAGCCGGGAGGAGTGGACGATCCCCTGAGAAAGGGTCTCAGTGGGGCGGGGACGAGGCACTATCTCCGACTCCTTGAGCAGGGCATAGAACCCGCACAAGCGAGGAAGGAGGTTGATGATAGGAAGTTGGCGGCTGCAGGGCATGGACCTCCCGTCATCACTCCCCAGGGGACGAAGAGGGGGCCATCGGTCCTCACTCCACCAACTAGGGAGGATAAGAGACTGAAGGAGGGCACCGGGCAGTCGACCAGTGCCACCTTCGGGGGTAGCGGGGGCTCTCAGCCTAGCTATGCGGAGGCTACGAAACAAGTCAGGGTCGCTATCCTCGCGGAGCATGATCCGGAGGAGACACTGACCCATGAGCAGCTAGCAGCCTTGGAGGAATCCATCCTGGATGAGGTGGCGCTGGGCTGGGAAGTCAAAATTGGCTTCGACGGCGTCCACTTCAGGCCAGGGATGATTCTTGTCGATTGTTGCGATGGACGCTCGGCGGCTTGGCTGAAGGCACATGCTCCAACCCTTTCGACGTGGAAGGGACCGAAGCTCGTGGCCAGGGACGGGGACGATATTCCCAAGCCGACTATCATGTCGGTGTATCTGCCACGCAGCAACCGGCAGGGGATGGAGCGCTCCATCTCCCTGATTGGAGCACAAAATGAGGGTCTCCATGTAAATATGTGGAAGGTTATCGGCTGTCGAGAGGAAAGGGGTGGGGTATTTGCCACTATATCCATAGACTCTCGAAGCCGAGACATAATAAAAGGGGCAGGCCACTCCATTAGATACCGGTATGGCAAGATATCGGTGGGTGGTCTGAAAAAGAAGGAAGCCATACAGGTGGAGAAGGGGCTGATAGACCCTCCCGCCGTAGTAGAAGATGAACCCAAGGGGGCAAGTACAATGGACACGGAAGGAGAAGCGGGAGCAGAAGAGGTACCCACTATGGAAGACCTCGCTGCCCTTCCCCAACCGAACATTGTACTAGACGAGCTGGAGGCGATCCGACAACTAGAGGAGGACGAGTTGCTGGAGGAGATCCAGCACCTTGAGCTTGAGACTGGAGAGGGGCAGCCGCCCTCTTCAGACTACTAAAGCATGACCAGCACACGCATTGCTCAGGTGAACACCCACAAGGCCAAAGGGGCAGCCGCCGTGGTGGCCAGGACGTTCACCAAACAACATCTAGAGCTAGTGCTGGTCCAGGAACCCTGGTTCTACAGGGGACAGATATGTGGTCTGTCTTGCAAAGATGCTAAGGTAATATATGACGTGGGGCAAGCTGCCCCACGGGCCTGCATCGTCGTTAGAAATAGTATTAATTATCTATCTCTTTCAGAATTTATAACCCGGGACGTGGTAGCAATCCAGTGCCAGTTTAACATAGACGGCATGCACCGGGAGTTAGTCATAGCTTCGGCCTATTTCGCCGGGGACAAGGATGAAATACCGCCACCAGAAATTCAAGAACTGGTAGATCATTGCCGAAGGCTAAGCAAACCTCTTCTGATCGGGTGCGATGCAAATGCACACAATGAAGAATGGGGGAGCACCGACACGAATAAGAGGGGTGAGTACCTTTTAGAGTTTTTGGTGAAGGAAAACCTTGATATTTACAATGTAGGAAGTACTCCAACATTCGTGACTAGGGTTAGGGAAGAGGTACTCGACATCACCTTCGGAACTCCGACAGTGAGTCGTTTACTCAGTAATTGGAGGGTTTCCTCCGAACCAACTCTGTCAGACCATAGATTAATTCTGTTTGAATTGGGAGGGGTGGTCGTAGGGGAAAGGGTTATTAGAAACCCCAGAAGGACAAATTGGGAAAACTTTAGAGTCTATTTACAGAGCAATCTACTACACGCTTCAGTTCAAAGAGTGGCCAGGTGCCCGCGCGAACTAGAATGCGCAGCAGTGGAAATGAACAGGGCAATCTCTGACGCATATGAGTCGAGCTGCCCGATGAGTTCACCCAAAGGGGGTAATGAAGTTCCTTGGTGGAACGCAGAACTGTCAGCCCATCGAAGGCAGGTAAGAAAACTCTTCAAGACCGCCAAGAGAAGGGGCAATTGGCAGGAATACAGAAAGTCTCTCACGGCATATAATACAGAAGTGAGAAGAGCAAAGCGCAGAAGTTTTCGTAAATTCTGTGAGGAGGTTAAAGACACTAAGGAGTCTGCCAGGCTGTACAAAGCGATGGCAAAAGACCCTAGTTGTTTCAAGGCTTCACTGAGAAACCAGGAAGGTGAGTTCACAGAAAACGAAGAGCAGAGAGCTCTACTCCTCCTGAGAAGTCACTTCCCGGGGAGTACGGTGAACAGTACTGAATCTGATAGAGGCTCAAACCGTCTAAGATTTAATAGAGAAGACTGGAAGAAAGCCTCGGAGATATGCACCGAGCATAGAATCCGGTGGGCAGTTAAAAGCTTCCAGCCCTTTAAGTCAGCAGGTGTAGATGGGATAATCCCAGTTGTCATGCAAATGGGGCTAGACAATCTCCTCCCATACCTACTAAGAATCTACAGAAGTAGCCTAGCACTCGGATACATACCGAAGAGCTGGAGAAGGGCTCGGGTGGTATTTATACCGAAGGTAGGGAAGAAAGATCCCACACACCCAAAGTCCTACAGACCAATCAGTCTCACTTCGTTTGTCCTAAAGACTATCGAAAAGGTCATCGACAACTATGTAAGGTCGACTTTACTGGTAAAAGAACCACTACATTCCAGTCAACACGCATACAGAGCGGGCAGATCTACGGAGACCGCACTGTGGGAACTGACGGAAAGAATAGAGGGCTCCCTTGCCAGTAAGGAAATCGCTCTATGCGCCTTCTTAGATATCGAAGGGGCGTTCGACAACGCATCACACGAGGCGATAAGGAATGCTCTGGATAAGAAAACAGTTGATGGCACAATCAGTAAATGGATGTGCGAGATGCTAGTCACTAGAACAGCAGAAACTATAGTCGGGGACAAAACCATTATGGTTAACACGACAAGAGGGTGTCCACAAGGAGGAGTACTCTCCCCACTACTGTGGAGCATCCTTGTAGACGAACTACTTCAGCGACTAGCTAAAGCAGGAATCGTATCTCAGGGTTACGCGGACGATATAGTCATTGTGGCCAGGGGGAAGTTCGAGGAAGTTCTATGTGACATAGTTCAAAATGGACTAAATATCACAAGCAGATGGTGCCATGAGGTGGGACTTAGGGTGAACCCAAGCAAAACCACACTGGTTCCCTTCAGTAACAGAAGAAAATTGGGGCGAATGCGACCAATAACCCTCAATGGCGAAGTAATCTCAATCAGCGAAGAGGTCAAGTACCTGGGTCTGATATTAGACAAGAGACTGCTATGGAATAAACATCAGCAGGCAATTATTAAAAAATCTAAGAGAGCGCTCATGGTGTGCAGAAGGGTAGCGGGCAAATCATGGGGAGTAAGCCCCAAAATAATGCACTGGATGTACACTATGATAGTTATACCAATGATCACCTACGGAGCAGTGGCATGGGCAGGTAGAACCAAGCTAAGCACCACAAGGAAAGAATTGGAAAAGGTACAAAGGCTGGCTTGTGTCCTAATCACAGGAGCTATGAGGACCTGCCCAACGGCGGGTATGGAGGTAATCACTGGGCTACTCCCGCTGCATATAGTGGTAGAGGGCAAATCCATTGAAACCATTGTACGCCTGACCAAGGTTGGCTGCTTAACGGGTAGCAGAGCGGAGAGCTTAATGAACTCACTAGCCAAGCTAACTCCTGTGGCATGCATGCCATGTGACAGCATGGTGCAAAAGCTTGAGTTCATAAAGAACTATGAGGTTAAACTAAGCAACAAGACGGACTTTAAGTCCGAAACAGACTACAAGATACATCCAGGAACTATAAAATGGTATACGGATGGATCAAAGAAGGTGGATGGCACAGGTGCGGGAGTAATAGGGCCACGAACCAAGTACTCTGAAGCAATGGGCCATTATCCAAGTATTTTCCAGGCAGAGGTTCACGCCATCGAAAGATGCGCTCAATTCAATCTGGATAGGAAATACATGAGGATGGAAATTGCCATCATGTCAGACAGCCAAGCCGCGCTTAAAGCTCTAGATGCAGTCCACACCACGTCCAGACTGGTGGAAGAATGCAAAACAAAGTTAAACAAACTTGGTGCAGACAACAAAGTAAAGTTATACTGGGTGCCGGGACACATCGGTATAGAAGGGAATGAACAAGCGGACAAGCTCGCAAACATAGGGGCAGAGACTACGCTTGTAGGGCCGGAACCCTTTTGTGGAATTGGGTACAGTATTATGCGTGAAGAATTACGCAATATAGGTAAAAACACCGCTTCATTAAGATGGGAGGAACTCCCAGGTCTACGGCAAGCGAAGGAAATGTTGGGTAGATATAATCCAAAGAGGTCCCGATCAATAATGGGACTAAGTAGGGGTAACGTGAAAATCATTACGGGGTTCCTAACAGGGCACTGCAGACTGAAGGGACACCTTAAGAAAATGAAATTAGAAGAGGATGACAGCTGCAGGCTATGTGGTGAAGCGGAGGAAACCCCATGGCATCTTCTCAACGACTGTGGAGCAACGATCCGCCAGAGAAGGGAACAGCTGGGAACTCACGCACTCTCCGAGCTTGAACGTCACTCATTAGAACCTCTCCATATCATTAGGTTCATAAAGGCCATTGGCATGGAGGGGGTGCTCTAGGGCTGGGCATGCACCGCCCCTACAGCGCTAGTCGGGGGGGGGGCGCAATAGATCCACTTGGGTCGCAGTGCCATGGTTTTTCACCCCCAACATCATCATCATCATCATCATCATACCTAAAAGACGAAACGGTCTGTCCAACAACACCAGGCTGCTTATCAAAAAGCAACTCATCAGGCCAGTGATAACCTATGGCTACCCCATATGGTTCACCGTCTCACCAACAACGATGAATAAGATCTCCCTATTTGAAAGGAAGGTACTAAAGATCTGTACAGGACTCTGGAGGGTGACAAACAGCTATAATATTCTTATTTTATTTTAAAATTATTGTTTAAAATTTAATTCCCTTAAAAGTAAACATGTAGTAGATTAAGTAGTAAAAAATATTGTTTAAAAATAAACAACACAAAAAAAAAGACAATCTAAATACGTCGGGCCCCTATTGTTGACACGACACATATTAATATTAGTTATAAGTTTAGTTTTAAATCAAAATTGTATATTACTTTAATGTTTAATAAAAATATCTTAATCTAAAAAAAAAAAAAAAAAAAAACGGCTAATAAAGAATCCCGAGTACCGCGCACCCATGTAAGTTTTTATAAAAAAGTACTCGATTTTCTTCAAATTTTATACGCATGTGTATCTCGATGGACAAGACTTTTTGTAAAAATTTTCGAGTTATCGGGCCCCGGTGTCGAAATGCCCCATACAAAATTTTAAAAAATTTACTTGATATTCGTCAAATTTTATACACACATGATTAATCCTATTGACAACGCTTTTTGTAAAAATGTGGAAGTGGCCCCAGGACCGAGGGGCTCCCATATAATTTTTTAAAAATTTACCCTATTTTCTTCACATTTTATACACATGTGTATCTGCTATGGACAAAACATTTTGTAAAATTTATTGGGTGAACGGGTCCTGGGCCCTATGGTAGTTTGTAATGATTAGACCCCGTTTTGCCGTATATAAAGTTTATGCTTGCGCCGAAAGTCATTTTTTGTAGTTGACTTTCGGTGCATTCTCAATGGGATCACGCTTTCTCTTTTCTACCCACTCAAAACCTACCTTTTTCGCTGGACATGACTTTCATTCCCATGATAGTGTAGCAACGCTCTTACATAACTTATACATTTTCCGGAATAGTATATATAATAGAAATATAGTTTTCTATTTATTAATATAAAAAAATAATTTTTTTTACCCGAGCAACGTTGGGTGTTTTAGAAAATTTAATAATTTCATTGAAAAAAAATATTTTACTGAATGTGAAACCACAACTTTTTTTAATAACTTAACACTAAAGCTATTACAACTTATGAAAAAATAATTATGAAAAAAAATAAAAAAAAATCCTTTTTTTTACCCCGAGCAATTTTTGAAAAATCTAGATGTGGTGGTTCTACGTAGATCAACAATCTTTTGATTTTTTGGGTAAATACGTAAAGAAATACAAAACTTTGATCTGCCGCCATCTGTTTTTATTCAGAACAAACTATTTGGGTGAATAGAACATCACATTAGTTGAACTGAATTTGAATTTGACGTTTCCTACGAAAAAATGTAAAGAAGTATACACAACAAAAAATATAAATTCGAAATGGCGTTATCGGGAAATAGTCGTAAGTCGAAAATAGCAATACGACAGATACATAATCTGTCTCCTCATCATTGAAATTTTCCATGGAGGCATACCTTCAGCATGAAGCAAAAGGGATTACTTCAGTGGCAGTGGTGATAATGTGGGCGGAGTTTGGCGGAAACGCCCCCTTTTTGAGAAAGGGGCTTCCAAAGTTTTGAGCACTTTTTTGAAAAATTCATTTTACTAAGGGGTTTGATGGATGTTAGGGGGTTAATATGTATCGTATAAAAGGTAATAAAACACACAGCGAGGCCGGCCAAACCTACGCTGGAAGGATGGCGTAGACCAGGACCCCCAGAGTTTAGGGATTCCAAACTGGATGACGTCAGCTCGAAATCAGGACCGTTGGAGAGACTTTTTGCGGGAGGCCAGGACCGGACCCCGGTTGTAGAGCCAACGATGATGATGATGAGGCCAGCTTGAACGGAAGTTTAATCAAGTTGTACCTGGTTCATGTGGTTTTTCTTATAAGTGAGTCAAATATCATATTATTGAGTTGTTCCCATACAAAAACAGGTATGTGTAACAATTAATTGGTATCATATAGGAGGTAACAAGAATACCTTCATCCTATAAAAAATTGGGTTCAATCCAACCCCCCGCGACAGATTTAGAGCCAAAAACTGACTTTCTCATTAAAGTTTAGCAGGGGGCGTGTTTAAAAGTGGATGCGCCTAAATGTTGGTATTAAATGAAAGGTAAAAATTACTTCGACACATCAGTACTTTTGTTATATGCTTGGGCCAGCCCAAACGGAAGTTTGATCAAGTTGTTTCTGGTGCATATGGTTTTTCTTATATTTGAGTGAAATACCATATGATTGAGTTTTTCCCATACAAAAACAGGTATTATATAGCAAAGTGCATTATAGTGTTTACGCGGTTAGGGCTTTCGTTCACTGAAAGCCCATATTGAGCAGAGCTCTAAAACGGCAAACTTGTTTGGATGAGACACCCCCCTTAGGAGAGAGAACCTACCAAATTTTTGAGTTATTTTTGAAAAATGAATTTTTTTAATTCGTTTAAAAGATTTAAGGTAATAAAAAATACCATATATAATGTAAAAAATTACGTTCAATTCAAAGGAGCTTGTAATAGCGTACTACAGCCGTTCGCTTTCTAAGCCCGAGAAGAACTGCTGCGTGACGCGAAAGGAATTGCTAGCTGTTGTCGATAGCATCAAACACTTCCACAAGTACTAGAGGAAAAATGCAACAGTACAATGTTGCAGCACCATTTGAGAGGGTGGCAATGGACATAGCTGGTCCATTCCCAGAAACAAGAGATGGAAATCGCTATATACTCGTATGCATTGATTACTTCAGTAAATGGGCAGAAGCATATTCCATCGCAAACCAGGAAGCTAGCACGGTGGCTAGGGCATTCGTGGACAATTGGATCTGCATATTTGGAGTACCACTGGAATAACATTCCGATCAAGGGCGGAATTTTGAATCGCTAGAGCTGTGTCAAGTACTTAACATCAAGAAAACCAGGACTACTCCGTTACATCCACAGTCAGACGGAATGGTCGAAAGGTTCAACAGGACGCTGGAAGAGCATTTGCGAAAAGAAGTTAATGCCAACCAAGATGAATGGGATCGTTGTTTATGATGGGTTATCGTTGCGCTGTTCACAACCCGACTAAAAACTTTCCAGCAATGATTGTATTTGGCAGAAAACTTCGTCTACCATGCGACATAAAATGTGGATCACCACCAGTAGAGCCGACAACAAAGGAGAACTACGTTAGTGATTTAAGACAGAGAATGATCGCTGTTCATGCTGCAGTAAGGAGCAACATAGTGGATGTCAGCAAAGGATGAAAACGCGATATGACCTGCGTGCAATTGTGGTGGATTTCAGGAAGGAGATTTGATCTGGCTTTACAATCCCAAAAGTTAAAAGCTACAGCA
The DNA here is from genome assembly GCA_947095585.1 of Nephrocerus scutellatus. NCBI lineage: Eukaryota > Metazoa > Arthropoda > Insecta > Diptera > Pipunculidae > Nephrocerus > Nephrocerus scutellatus. The sequence goes on from OX352763.1 coordinate 74,796,866, forward strand.
AAGTTGGGAAGGCCCTTACAATATCATTAAGAGGATTAATGATGTAGTATATCGGATCCAACAAAGCCCCAGATGTAAAATGAAAGTTGTTCATACCGACAGATTGATTCGGGACGAACAGAATTAAGGTTGGGGTAATGTTACGAAAAGTAGTTAGTAGCGCAGTAGGTTCGAATACTAGATAAATCAAAATGTGTACTTTACAATATTTCTGCAAGCAAGAGCTTTTCAACTGCACTGGTTAAATTCCAATTAACTAATTATTTCTCTGCAGCGAACGCCACATTTTATACTCATTGAAAAGCTTCCAGAAACTTCCAATCTTATAGACAGAACTATCGAGAAAAGACCAGAAAATTGTAGCCTTATTCCCTTATTTATAACTAACGATACTTATATGTAATGAGTCATCTTCTAAAAATACTCTACATGTTCAATCATGTTCTTTTACAAAAACCGGTCAAAACGCACAAACCGGATTGACTACATTTTTGACCAGTACATAATGATAAGTCGTATGCTATTGTTACGAAATTCTAATCTCAGTACTTATTTTTCGACGAGGCTGTACATTGCGATTTATCTAGGATTCGAACTCAAATAAGCGAGAGAATCATATCATCTTTTCTTGTACAGAAAAAATCATATGTAATAAAATTAAAATTGATCCACCATACGTGAAAATTGGTCCACGCCCATAAAGCGGTCATTTAGAACTCATTTTCACCTTTAATTAGATATCAATATTTAGCACCGCCAATTTTAAACACGCCCTGCTAAACTTTCAGGAGAATTAATTTTTTGGCACTAACTCTGTTGATGAGGGTTGAATTCAACCCAATTTACAATATAAATGGTATTTTTATTACCTTTAATATGATACCAATTTACCTCCTCACATCTCTTCAAATTTAACTGAAAAATTTGGAAGGCTCTCTCTCCTAAAGGGGGCGTCTCTTCCAAACAAGATTGCGGTTTTTAAGGTCTGCTCAATATGGGCTTTCAGTGTCCGAAAACCATAACCGCGTAAACCCTAAAATACACTTTGCTATATAACTCATGTTTTTGTGTGGGTAAAACTCAATGATATGAAATATCACTCAATTATATGAAAAACCACATGAACTAGGTACTAGGTGAACTAAGTAATTTTCACCTTTCAGTTGATACCAATAATTAGACGCGCCCACTTTTAAACACACCCCGCTGAACTTTAATGTTAAAGCCGAGTCGACGAAACAATAAAGCCGAGTCGACGAAACAACAAGGTAAAGCAATTACAAATTTTTTCAAGCAATGGGTATGGATGTTCGCCAAGAAAATTAAAGGAAGGAACGTCAAAAAATACAAATACCGATCCGGGCAACACTCAATGTTTCATTCATCGCTCGTTTGTACTACAAAGCCAACTTCTTGGTACGTTGATTCAGCTGCATCCGCGGACATGGTGTACCAGAAGGTTATAATTATAAGTATATCTTACAGTCATAACCAAACAATGATGACAGCTTACAACACGGCTGTGAAAATCGAAGGGATGGGGAGTGACTTTCGATGTAAAATTAATTGACAAAATTTATTCGAGATTTGCCGAAAATGTGTCGTTTGTTCCAAAGTTAAGCACGAATTTACTGTCCGTCAGCAGGATGGTGGAAAACGACAAGACATTTTGATAAAATTGGTTGCAAGATATATCAAGAGGGTGAGGGTATTTATGCTGGACTACTCTAATATAAATGTCAATTTACTAACATGGCAAGAGAAATTGGTGACAGTGTAATGTGGCATCGCCGAATGGTTCATATTAGCAATGATAGGCTGAATAAATTAAGGAGTTTGTGTATCTCACAATTTTGAATTCGTTAAAATTTAATTCTCCGTTTGTTTGTTCGTAAAACAAGCTAGACTACCATTTCGAAGTTCCGAAAGTAGTGCAGGTGCTGTACTTAAACTGGACAGTCTGGTTTATGTGGGAAGACCGAAATTATTTAAGCGGGTTGAAATAAAACATTTTGTTTAGCGAACTTTTATTGTTTTTCGTTTTTATTGTCTATTTTCGATATATGAAGGCTTTAAACGGTCGATTAATTCCTAGAAGCTTGTGATCTAATCCTATGTAGCGCGTCTCAGCGGGCTACTCAAGCCATTAGATTTTTTGAGTAAATAGCTAATGGCTTCCAACTAGCATCTCTATGATCATATTGTTGTAATACAGATCCGATGGCAATATTAGAGCTATCCGTAGCTATTCAATATTTAGTATTTGCACTTCGAAAACAGGTCGTCGAGGCTAGTTTGGATTTAGCTTCTTCAAAAGCTTCATTCGGCCTTAATTTTCGGCTTAAATTTGCCTTCTGTTTTCCAAGTTTTATCAAAATGGAGAGGTGACTATAAATTGGAGCAAGGACAACCGCCAAATTTGGTATAAACCGATAATCATTCCAAGGAACTTTTGGATTTAGTGAAATGATGTGGGTTTATGTAAAGATATTATGGCTTTTTTTTCTGTCCTTTGTTGGCAAAATTCTTTTTATGAATATATTATGTCCAAGGAAATCTAAGTCAGAGGTTATAAAACTAGCATGGATAAACGAGATAGCAAGCTATAGTAGTAATGTAGCCCTTTTCGATCAAAGCCATCTTCCATGCATTTTGGAAATCGAGCTATATCTTGTCTCTTTCAAAAAATAACTTGCGCTCTCGTTTACCCAAGGCTGTTTTTCAATAAAAATAAAATAGATCAGTAATAGGGATTTAATATTAAGCTTCTCAGTAGGTGCGAATACGTACACAATAGTGACAACAATGCGAAAATATAAAAAAAATGGTACTGAAAATGTAATTCTGCTTATTTTTTTTTTTTCAGCAGCGTTTAGCATTATATTTGAATGTAAAGTGAGTAACAAAAAATAAACTTATCGGCCTGCTTTTGAGGACATGTTTCAATACCTTGCCGTTAACGGGATTAATAAGCTGAATAACTATGCGAATACGGTTGATTACGATAAGGGGATCTACACCTATTGAAATTTTTTTATTAATCGATAATTAGCTGAATATTTTAATAAAATTTATTCAATTTGAACCAGAATACTTGAACTGTTATGAACGACTGCCTCGCGAACTTGGGTTGCCATCTCATGTATTTAGTCGACCCACGTGAGTTTTCGATCAATATCATCAGTTGACACCATTAAAACAGATTTAATATTGGTTGGAAAATCATTTAACCTAATTTTTGCCAGGAAATCTTTATTTACAGCAACTCTAATAACAACTACAGTTTGTTAGCGGCGATGACATTGCAATGGTGTAACAAAGTTAATTTAAAATACAAAAAAACACCCATAAAAATTTAATTTTTTCATGTAAATTCTCTAATAGGAGATACATATGTGTGCAAAGTTTAAACCGGGTTAATTTGGAAAAAATTATATTAGAGTCCCCTTCACTTCAAATTTTTTTCAAAAACTGTTGTCACACATGTGTAAAAAAAAATTTGTATGGGGAAAAATTCAAATCGAAAACTCAAAAATTTTTACAAAAAGTCTGGTCTATCGGAGATACACATATGTTTAAAATTTAAAGTAAATCGGGCTATTTTTTAAAAAAAAAATGATATGGCCCCGCCCCCGGGCCTCAGAGCCCATTCTTTCCAAACTTTTACAAAGCTTTTGTCCATCGGGATAAACATATGTTTAAAATTTAAATGTGGCTAATTTTTAAAAAATTTATACGGGCATCCCTCGGGCCTCAGGGTCCATTCGCTCAAAAAATATCCAAAATGTTTTGTCTATCGGAGATACACATGTGTATAAAATTTTACCAAAATCGGGTTAATTTTTATTTCAAATTTGTATTAGGCCCCACGACCCCAGGGCCCGGCGTCTTTAAAATTTTTACAATAAGTGTTGTCCATTAGAGATACAAACGTCCATTGTGGAGATACAATTTTTGAAAAATTTGTTAGGGTCCCATGACGCTGAGGCCCGGGGTCTCCAAAATTTTTACAAAAACTGTTGTCTATTTGAGACACACTCGTATATAAAATTTGAAGAAGGTTTTAAAAAAGTTTTTGGGGCCCCAGCATCTCGGGGCCCAACGTCTGTAAATTTTTTACAATAAGTGTTGTCCATCCGAGATACACCCGTGTGTAAAATTTAAAGAGAGTCGGGATAATTTTTTAAAAAAAATTTTATCGGGCCCCATGACCCCGGTTCGCGAGGTCTCCAAAATTTGTATAAAAAGTTTTGTCCATCGGAGATACACATGTGTATAAAATTTAACCAAAATCGGGCTAATTTCTATTTTAAATTTGTATTAAGCCCCACGACCCCAGGGTCCGGCGTCTGTAAAATGTTTACAATAAGGGTTCGCTATCGGAGATACACAAGTGTATAAAATATGAAGAAAGTCGGATTAATTTTTTTAAAAATTTGTATGGTGCAACACGACCACGGAGCCCGGGGTTATCAATATTTTTACAAAAAGTTTTGTCCATCGAAGATAACAGCGTGTATAAAATTTTAAAAAAATTTTTTTGGGGCCCTATGACCCTGGGGTCTCCAAAACTTTTACAAGAATAAAATATAAAATTTGAAGAAAAAAGTCGTTTAAAAATAATAAACCTGGTGATACTTTATCAATAGTGGGAAGGTGCTGGCTATTAATTAAATTACATGTGACTTTTCTACTTTTTAAATCTACTTTTTAAATGATTTGGAATACATGTGGAGTTTACAATATTTATAATATTATCCTACTACAAATTGAGATATGATTAAATGTTTTACATTATTTTATTAATCAAAAAATTTCTTCTTTATTTGTTACAATTTCTTTATAAACTATGTCAATTGTTATTGCCATTTTTTTTACTGGTTTCAGTAAAAGTTTTTTGTAGATTTGTAAATCTGTTATAGGGATATTAATAATATATAAAATTGAAATAGAATTACTGATTATTTTAATTTCTGCAAAGTTAAGTGCTTCTTCTACAGTGGAGAAGGGAAGGGATATAGCTAATTTTATTTCTTCTTTTGATAATATGATTGAGTTTATAATGCCTAGTTTGGCCCAATGAATAGCTGTATTAATGTTCGCTAATTCTTCTTTTATGATCTTCATTTTATATTGAATTTGTTTAGACCCAAGTTACTTTACTTGGATAAGATCTTAGGTACACAAACCTAGATCTGATTGAGGTATGATACACTTAGTTCAAACCAAGTGTATCCAACGAATGCTAAAACGTCAAGTAAAAGAGTTCTAGTTTGGTAGGTAGATTAATAACGACTTCGTTTATTCATTAAAATTTGACTCAATTTATACTAAAAATTACTTACAATACAAATACGAATACAATACAAATAACATACAAATAACATAAACTGCTTCGTTACATATTCCGCTAAGCAGAAAACAGAACAGAAATTGCAGCGATAACAAAAGTATGTTCCCAACATACTCCATTTACCAAAGGTGAAGATAAAGTATGTTCACTACATACTCTCGTTACAAAAATGTGAACTTCGCTCAAGGTGCTAACGACAGCCGAAATGCAAATCTGGCAAAATCGGCTATGTGGGAAATTCATTCTTCTCACGATAGTAGAAAATGCAATGTTAGCATAATTTGGCATTATGCTGCGATAGTCGTCTGCCTGATAGTAGCAACCTTGAACGAGAGTTCAACATTCTGCCCCGCGTTGAACAGAAAGTTCAACATATCAATGATAATTGAAATTAATTATTTAACTATGGATTACTATTTTAAATATATAGGAGTATTCTATTTAAGTTGCTTAAACTTAATCATTCATCAATGTTAATCACGAATCTGACTTCGGGATGGTTCGGCGTCATGGGGACATCACTTCGGACCCTCGGGATTGGAACTGGCTGGATAATTTTCCTCGGCTTTCGGTAGCACTGTACGCATAGAAAAATCAAAATAGAGACTGCAATTAGTACCCCAATGATTCCGATGCTATGGTGGATGTCATGGTGTGGGAAGTTAATTGGTAAGGTATCTTGAAATCTTTGAATGGTTTGCTTCAGCGCTTTGATTTCGTCTTCATAGCGATGGTAAGCAGGGAGAGACACATTTTGCGTGGTATTTTGATCAGGAATAATGACATACGTGAGGTTGCTTGGCGGTAGGTATGACATCCTCATGACTGAAGGAAATATATTATGCCCTTTTATAGTCAGAAACTCTTGCTTCATGATGCAGTCCGGTTCTAGCTTTGCTATTCCTGAGCCTTGAAGGGTAAGATGAGTTGTATTTGGACCACATACTATATTTAGAGTTGATACTTTTCGCAAGGCGTAAATCCATTCGTTTGGATTGTGTAGCTGAATCCAATGAGGCCCTTCACCTGACCTTTGTCTTTGGCAGCTGTGCCAATCGGGAATATGGTTAAAAAGTGAAATTTCGCAAGCACTAGCGATTGAGCCCTTATGATATAAATGACCTTGTTGCCTGCATAAATATTCTCCTTGATTAGTAGATGCACAACCCTTTACACCTTCTTCGGAGAGAGAGTAGTACTGATCTCGATGTAGGTTTATTATAAGAAATGGCGATGTTGGTCGTATTTCGGTGAAGGTTTCATCTACAAGTACTGGTACTGGAATCACATGAAATAATTCGAATGGTTCGGCTGATATCAATGGTATCCTGATTTTAAAAATTGCGTGATTTGGTAGAATTCTTCCTTCAATAGTCATTAAATTGTATAGGTTAGATAGATCCAAGATTGCTGTCGGAAGTCTTAGGTCCGAAGGTAAGTGTTCCATTATGCGTCGTAGCTCCTGGCTTAGCTGAGATGGGGGTAACAACAATGGGCTAATTTTTCCATGTTGACTGTGAGTAATAACGTCTAAGAGAGAGGCTTGGATACGTTGAAAATTTGCTGTGTTAGTCAAAGTTTGTATTGCAAGGGAGATAAATATGCTTGACAATTTTTCTTGTTTAACTTCCTTAGCTATATTGTCGAATCGAGTTTTTAATTCATCAATGCTGTAGGTTATTGCTTCAAAATGTTGGGATATCGCCTCTTGATTTCGATTCATAAGATGTACCGTGGCTGCGAGGAATGATGTCTGATTCTTCATGTAAGATAGTAAGTGCTCTTCGTTTTCCTGCAGTCCTTCGATTGTATTTGACATTTGCTCGGCATATTCGGAATCCAAAAAACCAAACAATGCATTGGCTACATTTCCCACTAGATTTAAGGCTCCCCGTTTTATTCGAGTTGGAATAGAGGTGTGCGACAATAGGTCATTGGTAGTTACCAGTTCCTTTATAAGATGCTGAATTTGAGTTGTTATACTTCTACACTGCTCCTTGGGGTTCATTTTACTGCACAGACCTTCCAGGAAGAAACTGGCATTCTGGACGAGCCTTAGTTCCTTGGCATAAAGTTGCATATCATAATACGCTATAATATTCCAATCACTGGATATCATGCTCGCTGCGCCGATATTTTCGAAATAAACACCTGGGTAAGCCTTGAACGGCTCCAGAAGAATTGGCAGTCCTTGGCTAATTGGAATTGTTAGTAAGACTAGTAACATCGTTACTACACTGGAACCCAATGAATGTTTGATACGTTTCCTAGGTATTTCTTCTGTAGGAGATGTCGTCGGTGTCGATTTGTTGTTATCTTGAATTAACGTTGGTTCACTGTCGACTGGTAAGGGTGCTAGTTTATGTATTGGTCTTTTGAGCAGACCACTGGTAGTCTTAACTTCTACCACTCGAACTAATTTGTCATTTCCTCTAATGCATTTCATAATTCTTCCTAGCTGCCACTGCATTGGCGGTAAGTTATCGTCCTTTATGACAACTAACATCCCAGGAGTAGCGTTATCTTGCTGGCTTCGCCATTTATTTCGATGCTGTAGCTCACATAGATATTCGTGTGACCAGCGCTGCCAAAATTGTGACCTTATTGCGGCGATTGTTCTCCATCGATAATTAAGGCTGGTGTTTAACTTTGCTGATCTAGCATCGATTGTGGATGTTAAGGGTTCTCCAATCAGGAAATTTCCCGGAGTCAGCGCAGAGAGATCGTTGGGATTTGAAGACAGAGACGTTAGTGGTCTTGAATTTAGAATTGCTTCTATCTCTATCATCAGTGTCTCGAGTTCTTCATAGGTAAGATTAGCCGATAAGAGATTGCGTTTTAAAAAGTGCTTAGCTGATTTAACAGCGGCTTCCCATAAACCGCCGAAGTGTGGTGCTCGCGGTGGTATAAAATGGAATTGCATACTCCTATCCGTGCAGAAAGATGCAATTTTTTCTCTGGATGATGATGAATGTATGGATGGCTCTATATACTCCAACTGATTTCGTGCTCCAACGAAATTTGTCGCGTTGTCGCAGTAAAGGTTTTGACAATTACCTCTTCATCCTGTGAACCGTTTAAGTGCACCTATGAATGCTTCAGTAGTAAGATCGCTAACTACCTCAAAATGTGTTGCCTTCGTTGTGAAACAACAGAATACTGCCAGGTAGACCTTCCGTGGTTGTTTCCCTCTTATTTTAAAGTGTACCCAAACAGGTCCAAAAAAGTCTACTCCCGTATTCACGAAGGGTCGAGCAGGTTGTACCCGCGTCGCTGGTAGATCTCCCATCACTTGCGTCATTAATTTGGGTTTTGCTCTAGCACATCGAACACATTTTTGGACTACCGAACGAGCAAGTGTTTTTCCCTTGATTGGCCAATACTTCTGACGCACGGCTGCTAACAATCCCTGTGGACCGACATGAAGATTGTTCTGGTGAATCTCTGTTATTATTAATTTTGTGAGATCGTGGTTATATGGGAGCAAGATTGGGTGCTTCGCATCATAGCTTAATGCTGATGATTCTAGACGACCTCCTACACGAAGTATTCCTTCCTCATCCACAAATGGTGACAAACTGCTTAGTACGCTTTGATTTTGGACATATTTTCCATCGGATAGTTGTTTTAGATCTTCCTTAAATGTTGCACTTCTTTCATTATAACATTGTTGGCATAGCTTAGTTCGACCGACGACGGATGGCCTGATCGTTTGTTCATATTACAGGTTTTGCAGTTGTATATAAATCTTTTTACATATGCAATAACTCGTTGTAATCGCGCAAACGAGTTTTGATGATCTATCCCATTTGGAATAGTGATTCCGACTGTTGTTGCCAGTACGATTGCGGACCTTTTGAACTCACAATCCGTGTTTCCTTTCTTATATATCCCTGGCCAGGTGGTTTTTGGACCATATAGATTTAAGGGCTCATAGAACCACGGGGTACAAGATTTAAGCTTTTCTGCTGATATTCCTCTGGATACAATGTCAGCAGGATTTTGCTTAGTTGGGACATGATGCCATTGCTCAGGAAGAGTTTTGCTTTTGATAAACTTGATTCGATTTGCTATAGAACAGTGATATTTGGATGCCTCCGAGCTTACCCAAGCTAACACAGTCCTAGTTTTAAGTCCTTTGTTACTCGTTGAGTGAGTTCTGTAGCTAACCTTGAGGCGCACAATTCTTATCGTGGTATTGTTGTTGTCGGCGTGATTTATCCGTCTATTCCTCTTTTAATTGGTGCTATTCTAGATTTCAAACATAGTAAATGAACAGTAATTGTTCCATCGCTATAACTTGACCGAATATAGACGGCGTTTCCATAGGCCTTCCCAAAGCATCGGCAAAAGCATGTAGTTGAATCCCCTTTGCAATTTTGTTATTAAAAATGTGTCTATGGATCTTTATTTATTTATGGAGAACAGATCCTTCCGAAATGTCTCCCAAGTTGTGTGCAATTCCATTGGAAGTGCGGCATCCCAATCGAAACCTTCCTTCCATAATTGCTATATAAAAATCTTCGCTGTAATTGTTATAGGGTTGGCGATGCCCAATGGATCAAAAATGTGAGCTTTTTTTGATAGTGTCGTTCGCTTGGTCGTCCGCCTATTAATTTGCAGGTTTATATTAATTAACAGCCCGTCTCGTTGCGGGTTCCAAATAAGCCCCAATGTTTTTAGTGTAGGTGATTCCTTATCTCGAAAATCTGCTTGATTCACTTGATCCTGAGCTGGAATATGTTTAAGAAGATGCGGTGTATTGCTGCACCATTTGCGTAGAGAAAACCCGGCTGATTTCAGAATCTTTGCTAACTGCCCTTGCATTTCAAGGGCTTCGGATATGCTATTAGCACCGGACATGACATCATCCATGTAAAAATCGTTTGCCAATATTTTGGCTTCTAATGTGTTCTTGTGTGCGTTATCAATGGCCAATTGTTGCAGGCAACATGTTGCTAGATAAGATAAGATAAGATGTTGTCCCGTACGTTACCGTATTCAGCCGGTAACATCTTAGTCTTTCATCTGGTTTCTTCCGCCAAAATATCAGTTGGTATTTACGATCATCTTCATGAATCATAACTTGTCGGTACATTTTTTCTATATCTGCAACGAACACAAACCGCGGTAAGCGAAAACGTAGTAGTCCTGAATGGTGAGACCGGCTAATAGAATATCATTTAACGAGAGATTTGTTGATGTTTTCATAGATGCATCAAACCCAACTCTAAGCTTTGTTGTGGAGCTATCTGGTTTAAGCACGCCATGATGCGGAAGGAAGTAGTGCGGTGGACTCATATTGTCAATAGAAATTTCTTCCATGTGCCCCAATTGAAGGTATTCTTCCATGAAATTTTCATAAAGAATTCTTTGCTGCTCATCTTTATTTAATCTCCTTTCTAAGGAAAAAATCTTCTTTTCGCGATCTACTTTGAATCACCTAATTCCGATGGATGACGCGCAAATGGCAGCCTTACTACAAATCTTCCATTCCATTGTTCACGAGAAACGGTTCCTTCGAAGTGTCGCGTTGTCGCAGTAAAGGTTTTGACAATTACCTCTTCATCCTGTGAACCGTTTAAGTGCACCTATGAATGCTTCAGTAGTAAGATCGCTAACTACCTCAAAATGTGTTGCCTTCGTTGTGAAACAACAGAATACTGCCAGGTAGACCTTCCGTGGTTGTTTCCCTCTTATTTTAAAGTGTACCCAAACAGGTCCAAAAAAGTCTACTCCCGTATTCACGAAGGGTCGAGCAGGTTGTACCCGCGTCGCTGGTAGATCTCCCATCACTTGCGTCATTAATTTGGGTTTTGCTCTAGCACATCGAACACATTTTTGGACTACCGAACGAGCAAGTGTTTTTCCCTTGATGGGCCAATACTTCTGACGCACGGCTGCTAACAATCCCTGTGGACCGACATGAAGATTGTTCTGGTGAATCTCTGTTATTATTAATTTTGTGAGATCGTGGTTATATGGGAGCAAGATTGGGTGCTTCGCATCATAGCTTAATGCTGATGATTCTAGACGACCTCCTACACGAAGTATTCCTTCCTCATCCACAAATGGTGACAAACTGCTTAGTACGCTTTGATTTTGGACATATTTTTCATCGGATAGTTGTTTTAGATCTTCCTTAAACACTTGATGTTGCACTTCTTTCATTATAACATTGTTGGCATGGCTTAGTTCGACTGACGACGGATGGCCTGATCGTTTGTTCATATTACAGGTTTTGCAGTTGTATATAAATCTTTTTACATATGCAATAACTCGTTGTAATCGCGCAAACGAGTTTTGATGATCTATCCCATTTGGAATAGTGATTCCGACTGTTGTTGCCAGTACGATTGCGGACCTTTTGACCTCACAATCCGTGTTTCCTTTCTTATATATCCCTGGCCAGGTGGTTTTTGGACCATATAGATTTAAGGGCTCATAGAACCACGGGGTACAAGATTTAAGCTTTTCTGCTGATATTCCTCTGGATACAATGTCAGCAGGATTTTGCTTAGTTGGGACATGATGCCATTGCTCAGGAAGAGTTTTGCTTTTGATAAACTTGATTCGATTTGCTATAGAACAGTGACATTTGGATGCCTCCGAGCTTACCCAAGCTAACACAGTCCTAGTTTTAAGTCCTTTGTTACTCGTTGAGTGAGTTCTGTAGCTAACCTTGAGGCGCACAATTCTTATCGTGGTATTGTTGTTGTCGGCGTGATTTCTCCGTCTATTCCTCTTTTAATTGGTGCTACTCTAGATTTCAAACATAGAAAAATGAACAGTTATTGTTCCATCGCTATAACTTGACCGAATATAGACGGCGTTTCCATAGGCCTTCCCAAAGCATCGGCAAAAGCATGTAGTTGAATCCCCTTTGCAATTTTGTTATTAAAAATGTGTCTATGGATCTTTATTTATTTATGGAGAACAGATCCTTCCGAAATGTCTCCCAAGTTATGTGCAATTCCATTGGAAGTGCGGCATCCCAATCGAAACCTTCCTTCCATAATTGCTATATAAAAATCTTCGCTGTAATTGTTATAGGGTTGGCGATGCCCAATGGATCAAAAATGTGAGCTTTTTTTGATAGTGTCGTTCGCTTGGTCGTCCGCTTATTAATTTGCAGGTTTATATTAATTAACAGCCCGTCTCGTTGCGGGTTCCAAATAAGCCCCAATGTTTTTAGTGTAGGTGATTCCTTATCTCGAAAATCTGCTTGAATCACTTGATCCTGAGCTGGAATATGTTTAAGAAGATGCAGTGTATTGCTGCACCATTTGCGTAGAGAAAACCCGGCTGATTTCAGAATCTTTGCTAACTGCCCTTGCATTTCAAGGGCTTCGGATATGCTATTAGCACCGGACATGACATCATCCATGTAAAAATCGTTTGCCAATATTTTGGCTTCTAATGTGTTCTTGTGTGCGTTATCAATGGCCAATTGTTGCAGGCAACATGTTGCTAGATAAGATAAGATAAGATGTTGTCCCGTACGTTACCGTATTCAGCCGGTAACATCTTAGTCTTTCATCTGGTTTCTTCCGCCAAAATATCAGTTGGTATTTACGATCATCTTCATGAATCATAACTTGTCGGTACATTTTTTCTATATCTGCTACGAACACAAACCGCGGTAAGCGAAAACGTAGTAGTATGGAGGTTATATCGTCTTGAATGGTGAGACCGGCTAATAGAATATCATTTAACGAGAGATTTGTTGATGTTTTCATAGATGCATCAAACCCAACTCTAACCTTTGTTGTGGAGCTATCTGGTTTTAGCACGCCATGCTGCGGAAGGAAGTAGTGCGGTGGACTCATATTGTCAATAGAAATTTCTTCCATGTGCCCCAATTGAAGGTATTCTTCCATGAAATTTTCATAAAGAATTCTTTGCTGCTCATCTTTATTTAATCTCCTTTCTAAGGAAAAAATCTTCTTTTCGCGATCTACTTTGAATCACCTAATTCCGATGGATGACGCGCAAATGGCAGCCTTACTACAAATCTTCCATTCCATTGTTCACGAGAAAAGGTTCCTTCGAAGTGTTTGGTGCACCTTTGCTCAGCGGGAGTTATGGTCGATGTGTCTTCAGCTACTTCTTCCATTCGCCAGAACTTCTCTACAATGTTATTGCGTAATTCAACTTCCGGGCATACTCCACATGTTGTGATTGTAGGAGCAAATCCAGGAACTCTTCCCGATACTATCCACCCAAGTACTGTGTTTTGCAAGATGGGCAAGTCGTCTGATAGTTTTATTTGTCCGACAGCAAGTAGTTCATGGTAAAATTCGGCTCCTAACAATAAATCGATTGTGCCTTGTCGGTTAAAATCTGGATCTGCTAAGTGTATATTAGCTGGAATTTTCCATTTCGATATATCCAGATGCTGGATAGGTTGTGGTGAAATTATGTCCCTTAGGACAAATGCTTCGATTCTAGTGGTATAGGAACCTCTGTTTGATTGTATCGTTATTTTGACTCGGTGATTTGACTCTTGCTTTTTATGGCCTATGCCTTCGATGGTTAGTGAATCCGATTTAGTTGTCAGCTTAAGTGCACGTACTATTCTTTGAGTAATAATGTTCACTTATGAACTGCAATCTAATAGTACTCGGCAGTCTATTGTGTGGTTATTATTACCAGTAATCTTGACCTTGGCCGTCCCTAGAAGCACAAATGGACGTTTCGGTTGATTAAGTAGTGCACTAATAGCGAGATTTGGCTCATTCGTTGATGTGCGATCTGTTGAGGGGTCTCCTTTCTTGGCTACAATTGATTTCTTAGCTGGGCGACTATTGTCTTGATCAATATCTAATAGCGTGTGATGTCTACCATTGCATTTAAAACAACTACTGGAACTGCAATTCCTCACAAAATGCCCCGATCGTAGACAATTGATACATAAATCACTTTGTTTTATGATGTTTAATCGCTTTGACGGTGTAAGCTTCATGAACATTGGACATTTGTGTATGGTATGGTTGCCCTTGCAATTTAAACAATTTGAATGGTGAGATGCCACTGCCGATAAAGTTTTGAGGAAATCGAGAAATTTCGTAAATGAAGAAAGTTTTCGTGGATGGATCAGCGATTGCTCATATAGCGTATATATAGCTTTTTTACAAAAATGTGCAGCAATATTGATATCCAAGCCTAAGCCTTGCAATCCTATCAGACATTATTGAATTGAGTCATGCAGACTATGAATTGATTTTGCATTCCCAAGTTGCGAATTTAGATGGGATAACAATTATCCCAACCATGATGCCACCAATAGACGTGGATTATCATAGCGTTCGGTCAGGATCTTCCATGCTGCCATATAATTAGCTCCTGATACGGAAAGATGTCAAATCAATTTTTCAGCCTCTCCCGTTACGCTAGATTTAAGGAACCATATTTTTTTTGCATCCGACGTTTGTTGATTGTGAATCATCTCTGTATATAAATCGGAGAACTGCTGCCATTTTAAATAGTTACCATCGAACTTAGGTAACTCAACCTTTGGCAATTTCATTGTAGTATGATAAGAAACTGGTATTTCTTGAGATGTTTCAATACCTCCATAAAGTCCTTCCAGAGACGTGGTTACACGTTGTTGCATATTGTAATACTCTTCGATATCATATTGACTTAATTCGTTCTCCAACCTTCGGTACATCAATGTCACGTCATTACAGTTTTGTTCCAAACTATTGATATGAATGCGATAGAACTGTTCCGATTTATTTTTATCTATGGATTTGTCTAAAGATTTTGTCACAATTCCAACCACCAAATTATATCTTTGCCTATGATTTATTTGGTTAATTGATTGAAGCATTGGCTGTCCACCTACTGGCTCCTTAACCTCTTGAATGTTATCACTTTGCTCACGGATGTTATCACCTTGCATGTTAGGCTCCCTTGAAGCGTCTATTAATTTTTGTTCCATATCAGCTCTATATGATTCAGTTAATTTGAAGATTTGTGAATAGTAATCGGTCTTGAAATAGTCATTGTCCTTCTCTCCAGCCCATTTCTCTCTGATCACGCTGTCGTTTTTGTCGAAGTCATCCCAAAGTTTGCTTAGAAGATCCAAGCGGGACCTTAAGTAGGCCGATGTCTTCCTCTCTGAAGAATCCTTTCTGTAGTTCTTCCATTGTTTAATAATGTGCTCTCCCAACTCTGCCTGTTGTTGGGTGTATGCATCAAGATCCATGTCGTAAAGTTATGGATGGATGCCGGAAATTCAATGAGTAATAGGTGTTGCGTTGTTGAATTGTGTTTGGCCCAATTCACGCCTTCGAAACACCCAAAATTTACTGTAATTAATGAATTGATAATTGATAAACTAATTTCTGAACTGTGTTTAGGCCCAGTTCACGCACTAGTCGTATGCTAAAAAACCCAACGAAATGGGTGTGACGTCTGTCCCACACAATAGAGCCAACGAATATGGATATTACGTGTACAAAGTCCTACGCAATAGAGCCAACGAATATGGATATTACGAGAACGTGGAAGTCCTGGCACGGTCGCCAAATGTTTAGACCCAAGTTACTTTACTTGGATAAGATCTTAGGTACATAAACCTAGATCTGATTGAGGTATGATACACTTAGTTCAAACCAAGTGTATCCAACGAATGCTAAAACGTCAAGTAAAAGAGTTCTAGTTTGTTACGTAGATTAATAACGACTTCGTTTATTCATTAAAATTTGACTCAATTTATACTAAAAATTACTTACAATACAAATACGAATACAATACAAATAACATACAAATAACATAAACTGCTTCGTTGCATATTCCGCTAAGCAGAAAACAGAACAGAAATTGCAGCGATAACAAAACATACTCCATTTACCAAAGGTGAAGATAAAGTATGTTCACTACATACTCTCGTTACAAAAATGTGAACTTCGCTCAAGGTGCTAACGACAGCCGAAATGCAAATCTGGCAAAATCGGCAATGTGGGAAATTCATTCTTCTCACGATAGGAGAAAATGCAATGTTAGCATAATTTGGCATTATGCTGCGATAGTCGTCTGCCTGATAGGAGCAACCTTGAACGAGAGTTCAACAGAATTTCTGGTACAATTTCCCTGTTAATATTTTTATTTTCTTTTAACATATTTCCTATTTCATTTGTTATTTTAGTAATATTATTTATTCTTTCGTTATGTAATTGATTAATAATAACTTCGTTATGTTATTAGAAAGTACATTCTTTTTTGTTTTGTTTTTTTCTTTTTATGTTTAATTGTTACAAAATCTTCGTGGTCTGGATTTCCAGCAATCCATTTCCACGCTGCTCCAATAAAATTTAACGATCTTTTTGTTCTACACGGTTTCATTTGGTATATTAAATTTTGGATCTGCTGAAATTCATGAGATATGTAAGTAAACAGAGGTAGTTTTGTAGTTTTTAATCTAAAGTAGGAGCGATGTTTGTCAGAAATTGTTCCTACTGATGAATGAAAGATGGATTTAAAATAAAGAAATTAATTTCGTATACGACTTTTGTGTACCGTTTTTCCGGATTCACTTAGTACAGTAGTGTTTTTATTTTCTCTAACTATTTCTTTACGGTATCGGTATGTTAGTTTAGTACCAATTCTTTTATTGTTTTTTATATAAATTATGTCTCTAGGGTTGTAATCCTTTATGGATATCCGTTTTTTATTAGGAAACTCTATATCCTTCTCCTGCTTTATTTTGAGACGTTCGATATTACTCAGTCGAATTTGTTTAAACTGGTCAGGGTTAATTCCGGGAATACGTCCGTAAAAGAGTTCTACAGGTTTTTTTCCTGTTGTTGAATGAATCGTTGTATTTATTTACAGAACGTTCAAGCAGTTCTTGAAAGGAACGGGTTGGACCGTCTGCTTTGAGACATCTCATTATTTCGGAAAGGGTTGAGTGGAAAAGTTCAACTTGTCCGTTTACCTCACTTTTATATGGAGGAGTCGTAAAGACCATAGTTTGAAGATCGTCTTCAAGTAAAGAGGTAATGGAGGCCGAATTTAAGGATTTTTCGTTGTCGATTACAACGTTTTCTGGGATACAGAAGTGGAAAATGATATCTTGTAGCGGTCGCTCTATGTGCTTGTGCAAATTTTGTAAATTTATCAAGCTCTGTTAAAACTAAAAATTTATCTGTGGAGAAGATGTCTATATGTAGAGTATGACCGGGATAGTTTGGTATAGGAGTAGGCTCGAGAACCTCATTATTTGGGTGATGGTCATACTTGTTTTTCTTAAAGGTAGTGCAGCGTTTAACTAGATTTTTGATTTTTGCGCTCTTTTTTGGGACGTAATTTTTTGTAGTATTTAAGGGCGGTTCCCATACGCATTTCTATGTGCTCTTTTATGTTCTGTGAGAATAATTTCATCTTGTCGGTCTTCGTTGGGTATGTCTTCGACAATGATTTGAGTATACCCGATTTTGTAGTTAGAATGAATGGGGTATATCTCTTGTGTTTTGCCCAGGACGTTCTCAGGTGCCGAGAGTCCGTTAATTCCGGTAGGATTGAGGTATCTTTTAAATATGTTAATTATGTCAGTTTCAGTAAAATTTGTTGTATTTTGAATATGAGTTGATTTCGAAAAACGTTAATGGAGGTTTCATAGCCGGGATGAGGTTATGGGATGAGCTACCGCCACTGTGTCCCGTCTTAGTTAGTAAATTTACGATTGTTGGATGCGGTAGTCTAGAGAGTGAATCTGCTACTAGACTAGTTCTACCAGGCTTATATTGGAGTTCGTAGTTATATTCCTCTAATATTGCCTTCCAACGTTTCGTTTTGCTGTTGGTATTTTTGTTACTGAGGGCATATGTGGGTGGTTGGTGATCGGTGAAAATTTTAATATTTCTGGAACTGTAAAGGAAATTTCATAAGCTGGTTAGACTTAAAATTATGACTATCATGGCTATTATTTCCTTTTTGTTAGTCGCATGACTTTCTTCTGTTTTGTTAAGTGTACGTGACAAAAAGGTTATTGTTTGGTTATTTTGCGATAGTTGCGCTTATGGCGTAGTCAGAGGCATCTGTCGTTAATTCAAAATCTTTTTCGAAACTTGGGTGAGTTTAAATTATTTCTTCAGGAACTAGAACGTTTTTAAATTCTCTATATTAACTTTGCGTGCCCGTGGTTGGCTGGTCAGATTTTCTTATCAATTTTTAACCCATTTCCCAAAGCCCGATTTTATTGAAACGCATGTGTATCTCCGATGGACAACACTTTTTGTAAAAATTTGGCAGTGATCGCCCCCCGGGGTCGGGCCGATTTTATTCAAACATTGTGTATTCCCGAGAATTTACACGAAAAATTTTCATTTTTATAGGTTGTTTTATTTAGTTTTTGAAAAGTAAGAGGATTTTGAATGCCTTATTATTCCTTCGTTTAATAATTCCTTAACTTGTTTCCCCACTTCGTCCTTTAGAGCCATAGAATATGGATAAGGCTTGGAGTAAACGGGGAGTCAGTTGCAGTGCGAATTTCGCCTTTGACTCTTGTATTGAATGTTAATTTTTTATCAGGATCCGAAAAAAGGTTTGGACAATTTTTAATGATGTTATTGAGTTTTTTGTTTTGTTCTTCGGAAAGGAGGGAAATACGAAGATTGATATTATTCACGCTTTCTAATATGTGTGCTTTAAGTGGAATTCGAATATTTGGGTTATATTGTCATATAACTAGCATCTGTGTGAATAACAGCTTTATGTGTTTTTAGGGTATCATTACCAATCACAGCGTCTGACTGAGAGTTGGAAAAATAAAATATTTGTGTTTTTTTGTCTTTTCTCTAAATGGCGAACAAAGAGCATGGTGCGTTATTCGCAAGTTACCGCAACAAGAGTTTGCTATAAAACAATTTTTATTTGACAAAGGATTTTTATATGTTTGGGGTGTACGTAGTTTTTATTAGATCCTCTGTCGATTAAGAATTTAACTGTTTCTCCGTCCCTTTGAAATAGGGAAGCGAAAATCGGTTTAATCTAAAAAATTTGGGATATGGCGTTGCTGGGACCAGTTTGGGTTAAAACGTGATCGTGATTGGATGTGATTGTCCTGCAGGTCGGTTTTGATAATTGATGTTCCTTGAGTGAATAGTTCTATCTACATCCATTGGCTTAACTCCTCTAGGTGGCGTAGGAGAAAATTGATTATATGCATGTTGTCTGAAAGGATTTTGGTAATGCTGTTGTCATATTGGTGGTCTCTGTAGAAGATGAGTTATATTTAAAAAAAAAAAAGGTATTCGAGGCGCGCCGAAAGAAGGTTGATTTCTCATAATATTATTTCTTCTCGGAGGCGGAAAAGAAGATATTTCGGGGTAATTGCTACAATAGCGTTATAGCGGTTGTTGTTTGCGTATTGTGTTCTGAATTCAATATTTTGCAGTTTCAGACACAAATGAAGGGCTTGTGGCAAATCGACAGGTTCCTTGATGCTTAGAAGTATTAGGAGATCTCCTTTAAGTCCTCTTACGAATGTTTCGAGGGCTTTATCTCGATATAAATGTGTTATATTATCGAGAGATTTCTGACTCGTTTCCATGCTAGACAGTTTGTTTAGTATAAGAGAAAGATGTTGGTACACAATTTGGGAAAACTCTGGTGTGGAGTGGTTTCCTTGTACCAAAGTTGTCATTTGGTACTCAAACGTTCCTAGGTCTCTCTTGTCTGCATAATGCAATGCCAGACATTTTGATATTTAGTAACGTTACTGATCGGGTGACGTTCGCCGGTCACCCAGTGTTCTTTCTCTTCTGTCTTCCGTGTTACAAAACAAATTTACTGTGTGTTTTGGTTTTCGGTTTTCTCTTATTTTTATTTTCGTTTTATTCTTATTACTAACATAAGGCTAATATACTTAAGCTAATATGATGTTTACAAGCTAATATGAGGATTACGAGCTAATATGATGATTACAAGCTAATATGATGATTACAAGCTAATATGATGATTACAAGCTAATATGAAGATAACAAGGTACGGGGGGGGGGGTTAGTTGGTAGTGCCTAGTGAGCACGCAGGACGCAGTTGTAAGTGCTGCTACACTATGCGGGTGCGGTGAAGCTTCCCGAACGGCGTGTAAGCAACACAACACCGTCGGTGAATTAACAGTGTAACTCAATAAATAGCGCGTAAACGAGCACAGCGTTACTATTGGGTTAACCTAAAGATAGGTATAGAGGAGAAGCAGAAAATGATTCTCTTCTTCTGGTGATGCACTTTATGCATGCGGGGTGCAGCTCAATGAATAGCGCGTAAACGAGCACAGCGTTTCCATTGGGTTCCACATTGGGTATAGAGGAGAAGCAGAAAATTATTCTCTTCTTCTGGTAACGCACTTTATTTATGCGTGGTGTAGCTCAATAAGTAGCGCGTAAACGAGCACAGCGTTACTATTGGGTTACCCTAAATGCATGTATAGAAGAGAAGCAGAAAATGATTCTGTTCTTCTGGTAATGCACTTTATGCATGCAGAGTGTAGTTCAATAAACAGCGCGTAAACGAGCACAGCGTTACTATTGGGTTACACTAAAAGCATATGTGCAGGAAAAACAGAATATTATTCTTTTCGCTTTTTTAACGGTTCGTTCGTAATGAACGCTGGTATGCCGAAGCTTAACCTTACGACGAATTCCTACCTTTCGTGGAGGTGTCGTATGAGGGGTAGAGGAGAGGTCGCTGCTTAGTGCAGAAGTTTCTTTCTGATTTGTGTTCGTTCTGCATGCTTGTTTTACATGCCCTGGTGCATTGAGATGTTGTGAATTTTACTCTGCCATTACCATACTGCACTGTGTACATATACTGGTAGAGAGATTATCGGGTGTAACAATGGGTTTTGTTTGTGTTTTGTTATTTTAGATTAGAGATAGGGTGTGTAATGAATGCAAATAATCAAACTTCGTTACATTCCCCTCCTACTTCGGGGTGCGGAAAAGAGATGTAGTATATATATTCTGTGGTGTGTATCTTATATTTCTATTTACTACGGCTATTTTCTAAATATGTATTTTTATTTGTAATTATTGCTATATAGCGCTCGAGCGGCCGAGTTACAAAGTTGAATAAATAATATATAAAAAAAAATTTCGTATTATATTTGTTTTCATGTTTTCAGGTTTATTTTTTTTATGTTTTCATTTTTTTGTCTTCAGGTTTTTTTTTCCATGTTTTTTTTTCTTATAATAAATGAAGGAATTTCCAGAAATTTAGGTAACGTATATATATTTTGTAATTGAGAAAGAGAGGAAAAAAATATAATGTTCGTGTGAGAAGAAAAAAAACGTACAATAAATTCAAACTAAAAAAAAAATAAAAAATTTGTGTTTTTGGTTATTCCGGGGGCTGGATGGTGATGGTATTGTTCCCTGTGATCTTTAGTTGGATCGTGTTGTCTGCTCCTTGGGAACCGTAGATGAGCCCGTGCGGGAGCGGGACGGTGACGCCTTCGAATGCTTGCTGGTTATACGGGTTGCTTCTGTCGATCATAGTGATGTCGGCCAGTGGGAGGTATCTTGTTTGTTGGACATCTGGGATCGGTGGTTTGGTTTGGGGGGATTCCTCTATTGGCGGTCTGGTGCTGGTACTGGTGCTTGGTTGCTTTGGTATGGCTGTTGGAATGTAATTGGTAGGTCTTGCGGTATGTTTTGGGGGTGGGTAGGGTTGTGGATGGATTTTGTTGGTGCTATTGGGTACATTTTCTGGCTATCGGAGGGAACTGGTCTTAGGCTGGTGCTATTATTATTATTATTATATTTGGTGGGCTGAAAAGCCTTGTGCACTGCAACCTAGAGATCTATTGTGCATCCCAGATGTTTACCACTTAATGTGGTGGCTAAGTTCCTTGATGAAGTGCATGATGTCCACCAGGTCGATTGATCCGGCAGTCTGCATTTGAACTGTATTAGCCTTGAGGTACTTTAGTCTCTTCCGGTTGAGGGCAACACAGATGAAAAGTATATGTTCTGGTGTTTCTTTGGCCTCGTTGTAGAAACGGCATGTATCCGTTTGGGATTTCCCCATTTTCATTAGGTGGCTGTAGAATGGGCCATGTCCATGATTCCCATTCAGCTTCGATGGTGTTATTTGCCCACTCCTTAATCTTGTTCTTGAGGTGGCTTTTAGAGAAGGCAATGCTTGGTTCGGGGCCGTTGAAAATTTCCTCTGCGTCTTCCCTTGCGAAGAGGTCTGCTGCCTCGTTCCCTTCGAGGCCCGAATGACCGGGAGACCACATTAGGGTGATCTTGCTTGTTTAAGCCAGTTCGTTTAGGTGGCAGTAGCAGCTCCACGTTGTTTTACAGTTAAAAACTGGGCCTTTTAATGCAAATAGTGCGGCCTGGCTATCTGAGATCATGTAAATCTCGGTTCTACTGTATCTTCTTTTGATACATTCTAGGGTACAGGATTCCAGTGCTGCTGTTTCTGCCTGAAAGACGGTTGGGGATTTTCCAAGGGATATTCTTAGTGCGGATCTAGGTCCAAATACTCCTGTTCCAGTTTTAGTTTTAGATCCATCTGTGTACCAGAAAGATGCATGGTGGGGAAGATATTCTCATATGATATTCTCAACTTGATTCCGTTCCGGTAATCTTATCATGAAGTTCCTTTGGAAATGAGTTGTTTTTATCATTCAGGCTGATTGTCGGACAATTGCTTCCTCCAAGTTGATTTTGGACATGATTCTTGTATGCCCTTGTCTATTTGTTTTGATTTGTTTAACTATGTCCAGTGTAATTAGTCTTAAGCCAGCTTCACTTTTGATGTGAACGTGAAGTGGCGGAAGTCCTAGTAGCTTTTTAAGAGCTGCCGTTGGGCAGGTCTTTATAGCGCCTGTTGCACTTAGACAGATTAGTCTTTGGATTTTGTTTAGTTTTGAGCGTGTTTGCGATTGCTCTGTTTTTGGCCACCAAATCAGGGCTGCGTAGGGGAGCCTAGGTCTTATGATGCTCTGGTATAGCCAAATTGTCATTTGTGGGTTTATTCCCCACGTTTTATTATACATTCTTTGGCAAATGGTTTTTTGTTGGTCTCCTTCCAGGACGACTATTATTGGCAACATCTTTTTTCGTATTCCGTAGGGGCTTATATATTTCGTTGCTAGCTTAGCAGCGAATTGTTGTGCGGCTGAGGAGAGTGGTCGTTGACGGTAATATACCATTTCCCCTACGGCTGGGTTCCATGGTCGACGGCGTAGATCGTAGTGATGTTTCTGGGTTCCGAAGGCCTTGGCGAGATTAAGACGGACCAGGGTGAGAATTTCCTGTAGCATGGTTATACGATCTGTTGTACTGGGTTCTGTATTTAACGTTATCTCTGGGGTAGTTGTTAATCTTAATCTTTGTTTATTTTTGTTTTGTGTTAGTAAGTCTTGAAATTTCTTGCTTCGATACTGCGTACCGTTTTCTGTAATCAAGATTTTCGGACATCCGTATCGACTGAGAACTCGTTCTTTAAATCCCTTGATTAAAGCGGTAGTGGTAGCATCTCGGAGAGCTGTAAATTCGGTCCATTTCGAAAATTTATCGTGAAAAACGAGAATCATGGTATTTCCGTTGGTTGATCGGGGAAGTGGGCCTATGAAGTCGGAACTTGCTATCTCCCATGGGTAGTTGGCGGCTGTCATGTGCATTTCCCCAGCTGGTTTAATGACCGGTACTTTGTATTCGATGCAAGTTGGATATTGTCGGACAAATCGTGCCGTGTTACGAAATAAGCCGGGCCAATAGTAATTCTTTGCTATCCTGGCTATGGTTCTTGCTATCCTCATATGCCCTGCGGTCACGTCCGTGTGGTTTTCGAGTAACACTTGATGGCGGAGGGGTTTTGGAATGCAGACTTTCCAAGCCGTTGGAGCGTTTTCGGTGTAGAATGTGGGGTTATAGATGTGTCGATACAGTGTACCGTCTCGGATTTGATACTCGGAGTTTTCTTCTGGTTTTTCCTTTGTCATAGTTATCTTGGTATTGTACCACGGACATGTTTTAGTTATTGGTAATACTAGTTTTATTACTGATTTTTCGGTTGGATGTCTTGATAGGATGTCTGCCACGGTGTTTAATGACCCTTTTCTGTACCGGATTTCGTAATCATACTGTTGCAGTTCTATTGCCCAGCGCACTAGTCGTACAGATGGGTTGTCGATGTTTCGTAGCCATTTTAATCATAATAACCACCGACCAGTACGGACGCGTTTTTCTTCCGCTCCGCATAATTAAATAATTAAATATCAATTCATATTCCCTTACGCAGCAATATAAGCTAGGCTCACCGAGTAGAATAATTTCTCTAAAACAATTATTACATTAACTTTGATTTCTGCTTACTTGCAATTTTCGGTCACCGACGTTATTTCGTATTGAATAAGTGTCTACTCGCAATATTCGGTCATCGCCCTAAGTTTAATACAAATTACTGATATTTGCCAAATTGCAATTCTCGGTCATCGCCGCAGTTTTGTGTGTTCCACAATCGCTTTCGTGACCTACTTTTTTTGTTACTGACCTTCCCCCATAACCCAGCTTAACAATGTCGCAGCTCTGCGGATTTTCGAATTGTGCGGTTAAAGATACCAACGCGGAAATAATCCAGTGCAATGGTCTTTGTGGTAAATCTTTCCACCCCATTTGTGTTGGTCTGAGCAAACGTGCTATTGTTTATGTTAAAGATCTAACAACTAACTTTTTGTTTTTCTGTGGCGAGTGCAATAACATTTCCCTTTCCCATTTGATGCGTGCTATTAATTATATTATAGCTATTATATTATCCTTAATGTCGGATAACAAACTGCACTATAAAAAACTACTCTGCCAACTATCTAAAATCAATAACACTACAGACCACTCAACAAACCATTTTAACTCTAAACTTAAAGTTATAGACAAGCTAATCACAAATATCGTTGATGTGTTAAATAACCCCCCTAGTGACCCCGTGAATCAAAATATTCTATCGCTTAGAAATGACTTGTTATCCGCCCTCGACTCGCGTTTCCCCTTAATTAACGAGTCCTTTAAATCGTTCGTTCAGTCCCAATTATCAACATTCAATGACTCGTTAAAATCCCTTCGCTCCGATCTTAAAACGCATCCCCAAAACCCCAGTGTTGATCAACGCCTCCATGATTTAGCACGCAGAATCGACGACCTAGGCGATGAAGTCGCTACATCCCGAATCATGATGGGTGACATTGCTGAGGAGATCAAAATTACATCAAACAAAATTGACGACATTCCTCAGCCGCCATCCTGTTCTGGCTATAACATCTACATCCTCACTGAGATGTTAGAAACTGCGTGCACCACACCACCAGAATCGCACTCATCTTCTTCAGCATCAATCATGCCACCACACACCAGTCTTTCCCTCGGAACCGTAACCCACACACCAGCTGCTCTGCGATCTACTGCTACACAACCAGAAGCGAAACCCCTCCCCACAATTATTCGTCTCGGCACGACATGGACCCTCTCCGAATGGAATCAACGGATTAACAATCTCAATATACTTAACAAAAGCAAATCCGAAGAATATATAGATTTTATCGTCAACGGCTCTCCTCGACAAGCTGATACCACCTGGATGACACAATTCTTTTATAGGAAGTTCAACATCATCATCAAAGATTGCAAGATAACCTCCCCATCCAACTCCAAAAATTCCACTTCCTTCAGCCTCAAAATACTTAAGAAATGCGGTTGGCTTTTCGTCAACCCATCTGGCAAAGTCTTTCGCCTGAATAAGATGAGGATGAGAAGATTGATCCCGGAAGCTGACAACGTTAGTAGTAATGTTAGCACGAAGCCCAAGCATAAATTTAATTCTAATTCTTCCCAATCCCTTCTTCAACATAATCCTAATCCTAACACTTCACATAATCCCATTTTCAACCTACACTAAATCCTAATTGGAGCTTCAATAAGGGAATCTTCCCCAACTTTACCCCTCTGCTTCGTCCACCCCACCCATTCCGCAACAAATTTACTAATGTATCCACTAATCCATTAAACACCTCTCTACCTTCCAAGTCTATTCTTCATCGTAATCGCGTCTCATTCAATGTGACGCCCGTCTCTGCTCCTCCCTCTACTACCAAAACCCCTCCTTCTATTAGACCATCCTACTCGAATTTCAAATACTCCCATATCCTTAATCCATCTCCCCCCTCTTCCTCTTCTTCCCAGTTAACCCATCCTAGCACTTCTGCCCCTTCCACATCCACGTATTCTCGGCCGCTTTGCCACCTAATGAATCTCCCCCTACTTTCGATCCACTGCTTCTTCCCACCGTTAAACTTACATCTAAACTAACGGACCCCACATCAATGATTAATGACCTCGACTGCCGCTACATTATGTCGAGACTTCGCGATCACCGGCTTTTCGAAAATGTCCGTCTTTATCTTGCCTACTTATATGACAAGCCCGATTACGTCTGCATAGACGGCAAGACAAAGACGAATGTTATGGTTTTGATTCAAAAAGAGGGCCTCCCAACAGACCCTGCAGCCCTTAGAAATATCTACACTCGTTTTCATGAGAGTTTCAACATTTCTTCTTCTACTGTGGCTACAGACCTTTCAACCTATGCTTCTCATATTGTCTGCAAACGTCTCTCGTATCTTCAAAAATCCAGTTATAACCACAAAAATTATTTTCGCACCTAACTCCTATCCAATTGCTCCATATCTCACAGTCGGTAGTGCACCGCAGTTCCTTTCTATTTACTATCAGAATGTCAGGGGACTTCGTACCAAAACCTCGATGGTGTACCTTCACTCACAAATACTTCCTTATGATATTTTTGCCCTTACCGAAACCAACCTTTGTCCCAACTTTCTTAACGGTGAACTTTTCACTTCTGACTTCGCAGTTTGTTGGCGATTTCAACCTCCCGCATTTGCAATGGGCTCTATCAGAGGACGAATCATCCTTTGTTCCAACTAATTCCTCCTCAGCAGCGGAAACCCTCCTCACAGACCGTCTTTTCGACTCCGGCCTTTTTCAGATTAGTGGGATCACCAACAACCTTGGGAGGCAGCTAGATCTCATTTTCTCCTCTGACGCTCATAATTCTCTCCACCCTTGATCACTATCACCCCCCTCTCGCTCTTACCTTTTCGTATGATAACAACAACATTACTCTAGTTACAGAGAGTTCTCTGTCTTTCAACTTTCGCAAAGCTGACTTCGTTAAACTTAACAACCTAGTCAATAACTTAAACTTCAGCCTATTTCTAAACAACAACACTCCCATTGACATCGGTCTCGAATTCTTCTACACAGCAATTTTTGACTGTCTTCTCCAATCTGTCCCTTATGTGCCACGTAAAAACTGCTCATCCTCTCCTCCCTGGTATAATAAAGAACTACGTACTCTTCGCAATGCCAGAAACAAATTAAGGAAAACTTACCTGTTATCCAGATCAGACTCAGACTTTTTTTTCTACCAACAAGCTTACTTCCGCTTTTCCACCCTCTGCGAATCTCTCTATCTCGAATACATCTACAGAATGCAACATAGCCTTGTCACTGATCCTAGAAAATGATCCTGATCCTGAAAAGAAAGTCAGATGGCTTCCCGTCCACTCTAAAACTAAACAACACTTCATCTGTAGACCCTAAAGTAATAGCCAACCTCTTTGCCACCTTTTTCAGCCACCCGTACGAACCGGCACTTGACTATTTTAACTACCTGAATAATGGCCCTCAAACCTCTCTTGTCTCTGTCGACATAAGGACTGATATAGTGCGCGAAAAGATTAATCGTCTCAAGGATGACTTTTCCCCCGGTCCCGACGGTCTGCCCGCCATATTCTTAAAAAAATGTGTAAACGCTATAAGTCAGCCCCTTACGACATTATTTCGACTCTCACTCTCCCAAGCCATTTTCCCAATATTATGGAAGGACTCCTTTATTTTCCCTATTCATAAAAAATGTAGTAAAAGCGAGGTATCAAACTACCGACCCATAGCTAAACTCTCTTCAATCCCCAAACTCTTCGAAATCATTGTCTTCGACTCCCTATATTTTCACTGCAAATCGATATTTTCTCCTCAACAGCACGGTTTCTTAAAGGGCAGATCCACTACGACTTACCTCACCGAATTTGTCTCTAATACTCTTCAAGCCTTAGAGGATAGTAAGGAAGTGGATGTCATCACTACCGACTTCAGCAAGGCTTTTGATAAAATATGCCACCAAACCATTTACCTTAAACTTAAAGGCCTCGGATTTCCACCCTTTTTCATTTCATGGCTGAAATCGTACTTTGAGAAGCGCCTGTACAGGGTTCTATTCAGATTCTCAATCTCAGACCCCATTAACGCCACTTCAGGTGTCCCACAAGGCAGTCATCTCGGTCCATTGATCTTTGTCCTAACAATAAACGATGTTGGTCACATCATTAAAGACTCAGATCTGTCCATTTATGCGGATGATATGAAAATAATCAAGGTAATATCTACCCCCAACGATTCTCTATTACTTCAAAACGACCTTAACTCATTCTACACCTGGTGTGACAAAAACTTCTTAGAACTTAATGTTGGTAAATATCAATCCATTACGTTCTCCCGCAAACGACTTCCCCCACCCCTCAGAACCTATTACTTTCGGAACAATCCAGTTCCTTCAGTCTCTTCTTTACGCGATCTAGGTATTATTTGTGACAGGGAGCTCAACTTCCGTTCCCATATCAATCATATTAAACAAAAGGCAAATTCTTCTCTCGGTTTCATAAAATGATGGTCCAAAGAATTTTCTAACCCTTACGTTACTAAATCCCTTTACATTACCTTTGTCAGACCACAGCTTGAATACGCCAGCCAAGTCTAGTCTCCAATTCACGACACCCACTCCCTTAGAATTGAAGCTGTGCAGCGCAGGTTTATCCGTTTTGCGTTACACGGTCTCCCATGGGCCGACGACTATATCCTACCCCCCTACGAAAATAGGCTAAAATTCATCAACTTGAAAACCCTTGTAAAACGTCGCGAAGTTGCTGACATACTCTTCATACACCAACTATTATCTGGAACAATCGATTCTCCCGCACTATTAGAAATTATCTCCCTTCACACTTACCCTCGTAGCCTTAGATCTGTTCCGCTCTTTTGTCTCCCTCACCACCACACCAACTACGGCTATTTTGAACCAATGTCCAGAATGCTGCGCATGGCTAACAAGGCACAGAACGACTTTGATTTCCACTCAAGTATATCCTCCCTTCGAAATTCCCTTTATTCCTCTCCTTTAAGTTAAGTAATATTATTAAGTATTTTTAAAGGAAAAAAATATAAAAGTCCAGTGGGCCCTCGGGCCCGCCCGTTGGAAAAAAAAATAAAAAATAGGTTAAGCAATAGGTTAAGTGGGTAGGTTAAGTTAAATTAAGCTTGTATTAAGCAAATAAATAAATAATTTGATGATCGGTGTGGACAAGATAGTGGTAACCTTCGAGATAAGGCCGCATTTTGCGTACACCCCATACTACCGCAAGGCATTCGTTTTCGGTAACCGAATAGTTTCGTTCGGCCTAGGTAAGGGTTCGACTGGCATATGCGATTCCTGGTTATCAATGTTTTGTGCAAGAACAGCTCCAAGTCCTTCGGCACTAGCGTCTATCTGGAGTAAGAAATGGTGCTTCGGTTAATCTGGTTTTTATGGTCTGGAATGCATTCTTTTGAGCTTCTTTCCACGTCCATCTCTGTTTCTTTTTTAACAGCCTGGTGAGTGGTGCTGTTATGGTGGAGAAGTTGGGTACGAAGCGTCGGTACCAGGAGGCGATTCCGATTACTCGCCGGAGTTCTTTGATATTTCGGGGCGGAATCAGGAATTTGATGGCTTCGACTTTGCTGGGATCGGTATGTATCCCGTTTTGTGTAACCAGGTGGCCGAAATACCGCATTTCTGGTTCCATAAACTCGCATTTGTCGGGGTTGATTTTTAGTCTGGCATTTTTTAGTCGTTTAAATACTTCTGTTAATGCCGCTAGATGTTCGGAGAAGGTTCGACCAATTATGATGATATCATCAAGATACGCAAACGCATAAGGTTCTAGTTCTGGGCTGATGATTTGGTCCAATAGCCGTGGAAAGGTAACGGGGGCTGGATGCAATTCCACTGGAAAAGTCCTCGGCCAGGAACGGTGAATGTGGTGTATGGGCGGCTGTTCGGTTTCAGCGGTATCTGCCAGTATCCTTGTTTGAGGTCGATAGCCGATATGTATTTGGCGCCTTTGAATTTATCCAAAATGTGATTGATCTGCGAGAGAGGGTAAGCGTGATTGAACAATAAGGGCTGTTCGATGGTTCAATTTTGTTTTCGGATATGAGTTGATCTATCTTTTCGTTAATGACGGTTTGCATGGCTGGGTTACTAGTCATGTATCTCTGTTTTTTTAGTCGGATCTCATGTTCGATGTGGATCGTTGGTCCCTTGAAACTTTCAAACCTGGTAGTTCTTTATTCAGGAATTTATTGAGCTGTTGGATTTCGGTTACAAGATTTCGGACGGTGGAGGGGTAGGGTTCTGTTTGAGCAGTAATGATATTTTCGCCCTGATTGATAGTAAACCCGAATTTTCATAGGAAGTCCGTTCCGATCAGAAAATCGTCCATTAATTTTGGGAAGTATATAAATTCTTGTGACAAAGTCCAATCTTTCCAACTTAATTCCAATGTGTATGCTTGACGAGCGGTGACGGTTCGGTTATCGGCTAAGGCAAAGGTGATTGCAATCGGTCGGGCTGGTATATGATATTTCATACAGAGTTGTTGTATAGTTTTGCCTATGCAGGATCTCTCTGCACCGGTATCGATGATGGCGTTGTATTTCTGGTGAAATAGCTTTATGAGTAGGGTGTATGACGCCAAGTTTGCAGTGGTGGTACTAGGGGCGTCTAATGCCTCATGGAGTTGGACGGCCCGTTGGCGTTTCCCGGAGTACAAAAACAATAGCGACTTTGTGTGCACAAAAGAGTCGGCGCGTTTGTTGACAGTGGTATCGAGTATGTCCGGGCTGGCCACAAGTCCAGCAGCAGGTTTGGCTATCGTAAGCATTGAGTGCGGACGGACGGGCGTATTTTTGGTTCGAGTATGTCGTATTGCTGGGTTAGTGCTGCGGATATGTTACATCGTTGATATTTTGTGAGTGATGCGGATATGTTACATCGTTGGCATT
The DNA here is from genome assembly GCA_947095585.1 of Nephrocerus scutellatus. Lineage (NCBI taxonomy): Eukaryota > Metazoa > Arthropoda > Insecta > Diptera > Pipunculidae > Nephrocerus > Nephrocerus scutellatus. Next base: position 74,828,408 of record OX352763.1, read on the forward strand.
CGGGTAATGCTGTGGATAAGATGCATTGTTGGCATTCGGGAAGTGCTGTGGATGTGTTACATCGTTGGTATTCGGTGAGTGCTTGACTTGTCGAGCTGATCGCATTGGGGGTCGGTATGGATTTGTCGGTGACTGAATCGCTGGGGTGGTATGATGAATTGGAGGTTGGACGGATTGGTGCGGTGGTTGGTCGGAATGGTTCTGGTCGTATTGAAGTCTGAACTGGACGATGGAGTTGTTCCGTCATGAGACACTTGAAATCTTCGATGAGCGAAGTGAGTTTGGAGAGTGTGGTAAATTCTATTCACTTGATATAGTGCCGGTAGTCCGGTCGGAGATTCTCGTATATTCGGTTCAGTTTTTCCTCAGGAGTGAGTGTGACGTGCCATCGCATTAGGGCTTGAATGGATGTTATACATTCTTTGCCCTTTTCTCGGCTATTCTGAGGTTGTGTTGTGTTGTGTGGCGATCTGCCAGTTGTGTTGCAAATTGTGGGGGTAGAAAGAAGCTACGTAATTCTTCGCTGAAATTGTCCCAGGTATTAAAAACTCCTTATTGTTCCGATACCAGACTAGTGCGTTCCCTTTCAGAAGCACAGGTAGGGTGCGGACTATACGGTTGACTGGCAACTGGTAGCATTCCGCTAGCTCTTCTACTCTTTCTAGGAATTCGAATCCATATTATTGTCACCATCGAATCGCACGTTCCACTTTCTAACCTTGTCCATCACTTCTGCGTCGGATGGGTGATAGGTTAGTACTCTTGGAGGGTTTTGATCTACTTGTGAGTAGGTTATGACGGGAACGGTCGGCGGTTGCGTGGTTTTGGTCTTGGATTCCATGTTCGGCAGGTTACTGGTAGTGACGGGTACTTGTGAGCTCGTAATCATGGAGACGTTGGGTGATTGTGTTGCGGTGGCCTTTGATGCTAGTGTCGGTAGAATGTAAGTGCTGGTTGGTTATTCCATAGCGCGCAAGTCCTCGCATGACTTGTAATTTTTTAACTCGGCCAATAGTCGTTTTCGCAATTCATCTACACTACCAGATTCCACGACGATCCAACTCGTTGATTAATTCCTCCTTTCGGAGTGAGTATATCCCCGAAACACTTAGTGTGCCTTTCTCGGTTGACATGGTGTAGGTTTCGGTAGTTCGCAGTACTTAAGTTTAAGTAAGGGTAAATAGTTTTAACATTCCCCGACTGGTGTCCAAAATGTTATTTTTTTTGGTTTTTGTCCTTGCTATTTTGTGCTCCTCAATTGTAGATGTGAACCCAACTTATTATTATTATTTTTATTTTTCTCGGTATCAGTCGGTAAAACAACTGTAGTAGTCGTCCCTGCTCGGGCGCCAATTTTGTAACGTTGTTGACGCTCGCCGGTCACCCAGGGTTCTTTCTCCTTCTGTTTTCCGTGTTACAAAATAAATTTACAGTGTGTTTTGGTTTTCGGTTTTCTCTTATTTTTATTTTCGTTTTATTCTTATTACTAACATAAGGCTAATATACTTAAGCTAATATGATGTTTACAAGCTAATATGATGATTACGAGCTAATATGATGATTACAAGCTAATATGACGATTACAAGGTAAGGGGGGGCAGGGGTCGGTAGTTGATTGTGCGTAGAGAGCACGCAGGCCGCAGTTGTAAGTGCTGCTACACTATGCGGGTGCGGTGTAGCTCCCCGAACGGCGTGTAAGCAACACAACACCGTCGGTGAATTTACAGTGAAACTCAATAAATAGCGCGTAAACGAGTTCAACGTTACTATTGGGTTACACTAAAGATATGTGTAGAAGTAAAGCAGGAAATGACTCTAGTTTTCTGGTAATGCACTTTATACATGCGGAGTGTAGCTCAATAAATAGCGCGTAAACGAGCACAGCGTTATCATTGGTGACACTAACGATAGGTGTTAATGGTGGAACTCTTTTGTTCCAACGACGGAATATGAGGTGCATGTACCTTGACTAATGTTGTGGATATAAACGGTTCTTGTACCGATATATCTTATTAGAATCCTATAAGTTAGCCACCTTACCACTGGTGGGGGGATAGCTAACCAAAATAACAAATACGACAAACTTTTTAGATGATTAAAAAATGAGTGATTTATTATTCCCTAAGACGGGAGTATTTATAAAAATAATATTGCCTACGTGGTCATATTTAACAAAAATACAAAAAATACAAAATGATACGACAGGTAAAAATTTGCTTAATTCTCATTAATAACAAAAGAAAGAAAAAATAAAAAATACTGCAACAATATGCAGGCAGTCTGCACACGCAGTGACTGACACAAAAAAATATGCAAGTTGACAATTTTAGAACATTGGTGCTCAATGAATGATATGGTTCGAATTGCTGATAAGCGAAACATATTCCCATTGCTGCACCTGTTTGTTTTTACTTTGAGTTCAAGGTGAACTGTAATAACTCTGGGATCATGTTTCGCTTAGCCGGAATTCGGAACTTTGGCTTCGTGCATGTTGGGTTCATTCGCATGCCTAATGAATTTGCATTATGAATTTTATTATGAAAATATGTCAAAGGTGCTGACAGGCTTCGATATAGTAAATGTTTCGCTGATTTAACGGCAGCTTCCCATAATCCGCCGAAGTGGGGAGATCGAGGTGGAATAAAATGGAAATCGATGCCTTTTGCGCTGAACGAGTTGGTGATTGATTCTTGACCTTGCGTGGAATATACCGTCTGGCTAAGGTCCTGAAGCTGATTTCTAGCTCCAACAAAATTATCGCATTATCACAGTATAGGTTGCGAACGTGGCCTCGTCTTCCCATGAAATGTTTCAGTGCTCCTATAAAGGCTTCCGTTGTTAATGCACTAACGATCACCAGGTGAACAGCCTTAGTAGCAAAGCAGCAGAAAATTGCGATGTACCCCTTTTGTGGTCGACTTCGTCTACCACGGTAGTGAATCCATATCGGCCCGCAAAAGTCCACTCCTGGATTGATGAAAGGCCGTGCTGGTTGAACTCAATCAGCTGGTAAACTGCCCTTCATCTGCTTTTGCGCACCGAATGCAGTTTTGCACTATAGATCTGGCAATAGTTTTACCTTTGATCGGACAGAATCGTTGTCAAGTAATGCCCAAAAGAGTCTGTGGTCAAACGTGCTTATTTTTGCAATGAATCTCCGTCATTATCATTTTTGTGAAAAGATGTCCGTAAGGAAGTAAGATAGGATGTTTTGCATCGTATAAAAGCGCTGATGCTTCTAGTCTTCCTCCAACCCGCATATTATCATTTGTATCCAAAAAAGGGTGCAAGACTGCTTATGGCGCTGGTTTTCTCGCACTCGCTGTATCGTGTAAGATGGGCGATATCGGAATGGAACTCTTATTTCTGCAGAAGTCGTAGCGATTCTGTTAATTCTTCATTGTTGTGGTGTGGTACTAACCTTTATTGAAGATACTCTGTTAGCAATGAACGTTGGGAGGGATTTCTCAGAGGAGTTGATCCAAGTCAAGACAATTTCAGAGTCACTCCAAAAATACGTAGGAGCATCTTCGTATCCAATATCCCTTTTTATTCGATTGGCGAGATCCGTTGCTAGTTTGGCGGCGCACAATTCTAGCCGTGGAATTGGCCTCTGAACCGAAATTTTGTAGTAGCCGCGGGTGATTTGCGTACCACTTGCGCAGAGACTCATTGCCAAGGGAGGACTCCATGAATGACTTTCGTCACGGCAATAAGTTGGGCTAAGCCCTTTATTGAAAATTCAAATTCAAAATAGAATAAAAATCGAAGGAATGTGATTTACAATACATCACATTCCTCACGTTTGTAGCCGGTTTCAATTTATTTTCTCAGAATTCTCCCTGATTCATTGAAAAAGCAATACGAAAAAACGAACACGAAACTAAAACGACGCGAGTCCAAATCAAATACTTTTATCAATGAATCATGGTCTGGGAAAACTGCAAAAAAACCTTGACCAAGAAAATATTACAAATCTTAAAAAATAATGTAAATAATATTTTTTTTTTTTTTTTTAATAAAACAGCTTATGAGCACTTCATCCTTCAGGAAGTTGTGAATGGCTAATTTGAAGGCCTGCAGATTATACGATTCTGGAAACACGGGCTCGACCAATTGATTCCACATCGAAGAGACTCTCGGAAAAAATGAGGATTAAAGTGTTGGCTTCTACATGAAAAAAGTTTTAAGGCAAACCTATGTTGATTGGTCCTTAAACGAGTGTTTACGTTACTGACAAAAGGACCTGGAACTAGATAACGGGTTTCTAAAGAACAATTACCATTGTAAAATTTGTAGAAAACAGATAAAGCTCCTACATTTCTTCTGTGTTCCAAAGTATCAAGAGACGAAGTAATGGTTACATCGTTTATCAAACGAATAACTCTATTTTGAACTCCATAAAGGTGAACCAAATGCGATCTAGGAGCCCCACCCCAGACATATGAATTAAATTCTAAAATTGGTCTAACATAAGATTTATATAATCTTAATACTTCAGAAGGAGTGAAGTAGAAGTTACAACGTCTTATGAAGCCTAAACATTGGCTAGCACTTTTTGAAATTTCAAAAATATGATCCTTCCAGGAAAGATCACTTGATACTTTTAAACCTAACAACTTAAGTGAATCTGATCTCGCAATACGGGCACCATTTATAACAGGTGAAACGTAATTTTGAACTGTCTTCTGAGAAAAAAGACAAGACTGAAATTTATTTGGGTTAAATTCTACTCTATTAGAAATGCCCCAATCGAGAACGACTTGAATATTAGACAGAATAGTCAAATTCATTAATTCACGCGAACCAATCAAGCGAGAATTGCATTCTTTTTGACTGACAAACTCCATGGAAGCCTATAATGTTGTATCATCAGCAAAAGAATGGATATCACAGGTTGTAGAAGACAACAGGTCGTTGATATATATCAAGAAGAGCGTGGGCGACAAGGATGAACCTTGAGGCACGCCAGCATTGATCCCATGTGAAGCTGAAGATATAGCATTTAAAACAACTTTTATTTTACGGTTCCATAAATAATTCTCAACCCATGCAATTACAGAGGAGTAGGTTCAGCGCACGAATCTTACTAAAAAGACAATCATGCCATACTCTATCAAAAGCTTTAGCAATATCTAAGGAAACAACGCTTGATTCACCTAGGTTTTCAATGCTTCGCTCCAAACAATGAGTCATGCACGTCATGAGTTCACCTGAAGAGCGATTTTTACGAAATCCATACTGCATATCGGATAAAAGAACATTCGAATCCAGATAGTTCATTAGTCTGAAATAAACGATAGATTCCATTACCTCGATAGAACCGACAACAAAGCAATAGGACGGTAGTTCGTAGGTGTCGATTTATCACCTTTTTTCGGAACGGGTTGAATATTTGCTATTTTCCAAATAGATGTAAAAACACCTGTCTTCATTGAGAGATGACTAGCGTTTTATCTGTTTCTAGCTATTCGAAACTTTACAAAGTTTTCTTCAGATGTGCAATTAACGTAGACCAAATGGGCTGCTTTTTTACACGCGACTGCTGACCTACAATTTTCGTTAAACCATTTATTCTTACGAGTATTGTTTTTTTTAAATGAAGAAGGAATGCAATTTTCCATTCCTAGCAAAATGGTAGACGTGATAAGTTGTGATGCTTCATCAGCATTATTGCTGGAAAAGCAGGTTGACCAATCAAATGAGCTATAAAATTGGTTCAGGTGCTCCCAGTTTGCATTTTTATAGTGCCAGCGTAGCCTTTTATGAGTAGGCTCTATAATGGCTGGTGTTAATGAAAATTTGGCTACTACCAAAGCATGGTCAGAAAGTCCTAATGGAGCAGATACATCAATTGAATATTTCATTGGCATAGAAGTTAGAAATAAATCTAAAAGGATTGACCAGAAGTATCGGGATACCTAGTTGGCTTATCAACGAGTTGGGTGAGAAGGTTAATATTTGAAAAAAGTTCTGCAGTTTCACCAGAACTATCTCGTCCATTCGAATAGGTCAACCATGAATCATTGTGGACATTAAAATCGCCCAAGACAACCAATTCTGAAAATGGTAAGGATTGGTAAATTTTGTCTATATTTTCTGATAAGTAATTAAATTCATTTTTAGTGTCAAAAGGTGACAAATTAGGACTACGATAAATGGAACAAATAAACATCGAATGGTTTGAAATTTTAATTTCAATCCATATCGTATTAAACATGGGATTACTGTTTGGAATAATAAATTTAGGTACATTAAAAGAGATGTCATCACGAATAAAAAGAATAACCCCACGATGTGGAACCAAACAGTCGACACGAGAATACCCCGGACAATGAAAATCATTTGGGATACCCAAATAAGAGGCCTGCGTTTCACATAAACTGATAATCGCAGGTTTATTCTCGTCGAGATGTGCTGCGATCGAGTTAAAATTACTTTTAATGCCGCGAATAATTGTGAAATGAATTTCAAAATAAGAATTCATTTCGCAAAGTAAAAATACCGAACCCGGCAAGATAATGAAAATATATGTAGAATTAGATAAGAATATAATAAAAAATTAAAAATATTAAAAATAACAAAAATAAGAAGAATTTCTACAAACCAACCACTCAACAGTGAAACGTTACTGATTCATTTGTAGTACCAGGCCTAACAAACGAAAAAGGCACGCACAGCTACTGAGTCAGAAAGTCAATAAAAATTCTGCTTCTAAAAACTACTCAAATAAATAAATAATTTAAAAAATTGAAAATTTGTATAAAATATTATTTTTACGTAACTGCTTTTTTGAAGAATGAATGAACAACCACCTTTGCCGAATAAGATGGCACAAATAAATAAGATGCAAGAAAACATCAACTGCAATGGAATACTCCAATTATCAAAGCTTTTAGTTGTTGCTTGAGAGAGCTGTTGTAAACATTTTATTGATAAATATGGGGCAGATGATGTGCCGTAGGTCACGGTGTTCAGCTGATAACATTTGACAGGTTCTGATACTTCCTTTCTCCACAGATTCAGCTGGTACTTTCGATCTTCTTTATGTAACAATACTTGTCTATACATTTTTTCTATATCGGCTGTAAAAACAAATCGTGGTAACCGGAATCTTAGCAGAATTGTGAATAGGTCATCTTGAATTCTGGGGCGTACATGCAAGATATTATTGAGCGATATATAGGAGGATGTTTTGCATGACGCGTCGAATACGACTCTCAATTTTGTGGTACTGCTATCAGGTTTTTGCACGCAGTGGTGAGGAAGCTAATCGTCTTTCTAACGCATATAACCGTTGGAGGGCGATGGGTTTTGTTCCCCAAGCCTTGTGGGATCGTCTGAAAATGGTAGTTTTACGGTAAATCGGCCTTGGATATCCCGATGAGTTGTCTGTACAAAGTCACACCACTTTTCTGCTGTTGTAAGAGCTCCTTGTGGTTCCTCTGGTTCTTCAGTTGTCCAAAAATTTTCAATTAGTTTGTTCAGATTTTCGTCTTCGATGCACATACCGCAAGTAATTGATGTATTTGGAAGTTGTCCAATTCTCCCTGTTGCCATCCACCCGAATACCGTGTTTTGAAAAGTGGGCATCTCGACATTGGATCTTATTTGTCCAACAGACAGAAGTTCATGATACAGTTCTGTGCCGATGAGTAGGTCGATATGCTCCGTACAGTTGAAATTTGAATCAGCTAATTTTATATTCTTTGGTATGTTCAATTGTGAGATGTCTATTCCTTGAGTTGGTTGAGGTGAAAAATGTTGGCAAGACCAACGCTTGAATTCTAGCCGAGAACCCATTCAGCCTGGATTTCAAATGTACATTCACTCTCTTATGTACCTTTTGAGTGGCATAACCGATCCCCTGGATGCACAAAGAATCATGCCTTGCTGGAATCTTTAATTTTATAACTAGTCTCTCCGTAATGAAATTTACTTGAGAGCCTGAATCTAGTAGCGCTCTGCATTTGACAAATTCACCATTATGAGATTCTAACTTGACCCGAGCCGTCCCCAACAAAATATATCCTAGACGTGGTTGACTAATGGTGCTAAGTGATAGAGCTTGATCGTGTCCCTGCGTCTTATTTTCCATTGAAGACGGGCCTGTTGTTCTAGTCGGGTTGATTCCTTTGAATTGTGTAGATGGTGTATTGGTTTGTTGGCTTGAATTCACGGCTTCCAAATGCACTAAAGTATTGTGTTTTTTAGAGCATTTGGTGCATGATTGTCTTAGGCAAGTTGTTGCTCGATGTCCTTCCTTCAGGCAATTTATGCAGAGGTTATATTTTTTGAACACTGTGACGTCGGCCTAGCGGAGGAATCAGGAAATAGAAAACTACGAACAAACCTAAAAGATGGCATAAAGGGAGGTCGGCTAACATATCGCTGTGATGATCCTGTTTCGTTCGTTTTCGTAAGAAAGCTTAGGCTCTAAAACGGGCGAAATATCGACATTTTTTTTTGGACTAAGACGATTTCCGGCTTTGCAAAAAGCCTTCTTCTGATTTTGGCAACCGAAAGAAGTAGACGTGGCGAGAATCACGTCTGATAGTTTTAATTTTAAAAGAAAAAAAAAGGAAAAGGGTTGAAGAGAAAGATCGCCGCCGCGTGCGAAACTAAGAAATATTTCAAATTGTGAATCAAAGGCATTTTTTTCAAATAAAAATAGTTGGAGCAAGTGAACATAATCCTTTTTGCAAATGCGATAAAATCTAATAATCGCTTCAGTCATTGTGAGCCGAACCAGTGTTTTGTTAATGTGTAAAGAAAAAAAAAGGAAGATAAAAATAAGTTCTTTTCTAATCGTCGCCATCATATTTTTTGTTCGTAATACGCACGGAAACCAGTCGTCGTATTGGCATCTGAAGGAGTAGTGCAAATATCAATCGGACGATTGGTGACACATCAGCCACCGTTCTTGTTTTCGTTGTCGTTAGTGGTGTCTAGGACGCGTTCATCGTGGTCGTGGGAGTCAACTTATAAAAGCCGCACTTGTAGGATTCGCTGTTAGAATCCAAGCCTCCGACTAATTCAAAAGGCAGTCGCCAAGGCATTGGTACGAATATATACATACATTTCAGAGTATGTATATATACTTCAGTCGAAACAACCAAACCACTGCTCAGATCAAGGAAACGTGTTAAAATTTCGCAATTTAAGCAAGAACCAAACTGTAATCCAAAAAGGAAAAACAAATTTTCTTGTGGAATCGAATAATTTAATTTGTCAAAGCCAGTCCATCTGTTTAACAATCGTATGCAAAAAATAAAAGGTTTCTTTGTACAAAACGGCAATTGGGCTGGGTTTTACCTCGTGTATTAATCGCATCAACCAACTTTCAAGCAAATTGGGATGGGAAGTGTTTTTTTTGTGACACCTAATCACTAAAAGTCGTGTAAAAATCTAATTGCAACCAGATCCGTACCAGTGTGTTATCATGAGCCATGAAAGGTCCGGTAAATGATAAGTATTAGTGACTTTAAAAAAACACGTGAACAGAGACCGAAGGAGACATAAACTTTAAAAAGAACAAAACGTAGAAGACGAAAATTGCATAGTGCCGAAAGCAGTGATAGTTGTTTAGAATGCTTGCAATAAAAGAAAAAAAAATATATATATATACCCACAGTGATACCTTCAAATAGCCTCACAGCAGCGACCCTGTTATTGCAATTTGTTTTGTCTGTTCAACCTTATGGTGTATTAGAGGAGAAGCTCAATTGGCCAACAATAAAATTCCTTTGTAGTCATCGTAGTCGTCATCTTCACATTCATCATCCACCGCAAATCTGGAGTCAGCAGGAGCAGATGGAACACTGGACTGTTAGATCCAGAATAGTCGTCATTATTTAATTAAACCTCTTTTATTATATATACGATAGCTTGAGATCGAGATTTGTTAATCGTTCCGCGCGATAAAACGAATAATCATTTGCTTAACCATTCCATACAATTTTTTTAGTGAAACAGCGATCGAAGTGATGTGCACACCACGTCGGCTGCCTCAACAAAAAAAAAATACAAGAATAATAAGTAACCGTGAGTAACCTTATTGTTTAATCTAAATACAATTTTGCATACAATTTAAAAAAAAAAAATATATAGAAAAAGAAAGTAATTAATTTTTTTTTGTTATAAAATATGCTTCCTTTAAGCCACCTTTTTTTTTTGCATGAAAGAAAGGGCGCAAAAAAAACAAATAAAATAGAATTGTCAAGAAAATGCGCTTCTTTAAATTCACCTTTTTGATGCATAAGAAAAAGAACGCATGAAAGGAAGAAGAAAATTCAATTCAAAGAGAAGAAAAAAAAAGAGGGGTGCTTCAAAGTCGCATAATTTATTTCCGTTTTTTTTATATGTTCGTGATTTAGATCTTTTATCAGTCATATCGGTTTGATGCTCATTTTTTTTTGACTCGACAAGAAGCGAATCAGTAGGCCGATTTTTGTTATTAGATATGAGATTCTCTCAAGATTAAATTGGTAAACGAGATTTGAAAGAAATTATCGTTTGTCATCAAATGCTAGTCGCATAATTAATTTTCTTCCTATCTAATAATATAGTTATAGTTGAAATCGTTCATTACTGGTTATTTATCAAACCCACTTATTTTATAACTCTTACTTATTTTATTACTAGCAACGTTAGAAATTTAGTTAGTAAGCGAATTAAGATGAAATTATCGTCTGTCATCAAATGCTAATCGCATAATTTATTTTCTCTCCTTTTAATGTTGAAGCTGTAGTCTAAATCTTCAAATGTTCGACGAGATTTAAGCTAACTTTTTTTATTAAAAACAAAAAATTGTTTGAAATAAAATTACTGTCATAGCTGCACGAAAACGGCATCTGTTCATGACGAAATTTTCACTAAATAATCGTTTCTTTTATTTACCGCAAATATGTGTGATAATTTAGACCACTATGAACACTCATAGCAATGATTAAATAAATGATTCACAAGTAAGATATTGCTTAGAAAAGGACAAAGAATATGAAAAGTTTTTGAACGGAAGAAGTAATAGCTCTCAGGTATCCAAGATCTCCAGTTTAAGTCAATATAATTAATGTTAGTGCAGAAGAAGTGCTTAACGTAGTAATACATGACTAAGGCGTGTGCAAATATTCGTAGGTACATATTCAAGTTTGTAAATTCTCTTGAGACCTATGCATTGCTAAAGCAGTTTTCTTATCGATCACGCGGTAGCACCAATTGCGTCGAGCAAGACATGCTCCCAAACTGTTTTCCCTTCTTCTTCGTTATACGTTTCCTTCGTTCGTTGAAATTAAGTTCGTTCATGACAGGGTTTTCAAGACAAAATGTTTCAACCACTGATTTAGTGTAAAAACATCATGTAGATAGGTTGAGAAATCGGTTCGAATGAGAGGAGGCAACGCGGCGTGAGCGGGACGGAAGACTCGCAATCAGGATCTGAATGAAGTTGAAGCTGTTAGTGTCGGTGTCATGGCGCAGCCCACGTTCCATAGCCGGGAATTTAAAAATGTATTTACAGCGACGCCTTGACTTCCGGCACAGCGGTGTCACATTTCGTCATGCAACAGAACAAAAAGGTTCTCAGGTTGCGAGGCTAACAGCGCCCCTTTACCAGGGCGAAATATGGCAACGTAACAGAGATGGCGCCCAACGATAGGCCGCGAGGGGTAACGATCTCGACAGTCGTCCCTCGTGATTTGTCAATCAAAAATAATTTTCCTTTTCGTATTTTAGCAGATAGATTCCAGATCCTGATTGAGAGCCAATTACGAGTTTTGGTTAAATTTTCACTGCATGCGCGACCAGTGCCTCAACGGAAACTGTTGCCGCTGGTGTAGTGACAGATAATGACACTGTAGATGTTAACAGCTATTTAGGCACAAGCTGAGGCAAGAACCGCTTTAAAGGCAAAAGTTGTGAGTCTAGTGACTCAGGCAAATATAAAACCCGAGTTCTATTGCCACAACGACAATAGCGTTAGTTTAGTTGTGAGTCTAGTAATTCAGGCAAATATAAAACCCGAGTTCTATTGCCACAACGACAATAGCGTTAGTTTAGTTGTGAGTCTAGTAACTCAGGCATATATAAAACCCGATGTTGAATATTACGACATGCGAATCAAGTAATTATGCATTACTTTGCATAATACCGCAAATCGCATTATCGGCTGTGGCAACAGCAACAAATGACCCAATTCTGCATTTCTCCATACACTTTATTTATTACACATATTTTATTGTTAACTAATCACTTTAGAATTATTGGTAATATTGACACACAAATGCACTTTATGTCAATTACACACTTAATATAACCTACATACGCCTTTTTGTTAACTTAGCACTTTAAACCTAGTTATTCACAAATTAGACTTTAGCATGTACTTTGTTTAAGTAATTTAAGTATAAAAGAAAGCAATTTTGACAATAAAAACGAGTTACATTCAACTAGCATACCAGCGTTGTTTAATTCCACAAGCGGGCAACAAAACAGTTGTTTGCTATAGAAAACATTTGGTGACCCCGACGTGATCGGTGCATAGTACAGAGTTTCCCCCACCAGTGGTAAGAGCTCTAGTACTCGATCTTAACTGGGCCGACACAGTCTCTCTATTTTTTTTTGTAGTGTCATACGGCGTTGAGCTCGGCCGACAGAGCTCAGGCGTGTGGTTGGGCCAACACAACCATTGGTAAGGCGTTAGACTGGGCCGACAAAGTCTTTCTATTAACAAATAGTGTTTAACGGCGTAGAACTCGGCCGACAGAGTTAAGGCGTAAGGTTGGGCCGACACAACCATCAACAGTTATAACACAGTGAAGTTCTTTGAGAAGGCAAGGAACATGAACACATCTTCTGCTGCAACAACGTCACAGCAACGGCGGATTCGAGCTGAATCCGCTGCAATCGCAGGTCTTAAACGACTTATTCAAAGGATCAATGTCGAGCTAGAGCAAACACAGTCAGTTGCCTACATCGACCAACGATCGAATGCAGTAAACGCTCATTGGGACAACATTTCCAAAATCCATCAAGAGATAGTGTCAGAAGATGAGTCTGGCTCCTACTCTCAAGATGAGTTTTTTGAAATGGAGGATTCCTACAATGACATCCTCACCCAACTAATGGAAAGAAGGACGTCAGGAAGTGCAAACATAGCACAACCCGGTATCGAGACTACTGCTCGACTACCAACAATTAATCTGCCAGTATTCAATGGAGATTATTTACAATGGGGGCAGTTTGCAGAACTCTTCCAGCAACTCATACACCAACAAAGTATAGGCCTTTCGCAAAAGATGTACTACTTGAAGGCAAACGTGACAGGAGATGCTGCACGTCTGATTCAACAGCTCCCGATAATCGGGGAAAGTTATGAAACCGCCTGGACGATTCTAAAGGACCGTTATGAAAATAAGCGCCTAATCGTCTCAGCGTTCATACAGAAATTCGTGGCTCTACCAGTCCTTAACACAGTGTCCGCAGGTGGACTAAAAAAAATGCATGATGGATTGAAGGAAGCATTGCTTGGTATTGGCAACCTTGGCATAGAAACATCCAGTTGGGACGCATTAGTATTACACCTAATGCTACAGAAGTTGGATCCAGAAAGCCACCGGTTATTTGAGCAGTCCTTGTCCAATCCCCGTGAAGTACCGCAAGTTTCAACATTTCTAGCGTTTTTGGAGAAGCGTTTCCAGATGTTAGAAGCCCTTGGTGATAGAAGAGAAAGGCCTTTCCAAAGATTGAACAACAAGTCAAATTGTTTAATCACAACGGAAAATGAAAGGACGTGCCACTTATGCAAAGACGCCTCTCACATGTTAGCGAAATGTCAGAGGTTCCTACAAATGTCTCCACAAGAACGAAATTTTAAGGTACGAGACCTAAAGCTCTGCCTAAATTGCTTAAAGGCCGGTCATGCATACCGCGACTGCAAATCCGGAACATGTTTAAGGTGCCAACAGAAACACAATACTCTGTTGCACTTTGGTGCTCAGAAAGAGAATTATAAGCCCAATCTTTCCAAAGATCTTCAGCGTGCATCAACCAATGCTGCATTTCATGAAAGGAAAGAGACATCCTACGTTTTTCTAGCAACAGCAAGGATCAACATTTTAGATAGTCAGAGAAACACAGTAGAGGCAACAGCAATACTTGACTCTGGCTCTCAGCTTTCATTCATCTCTGAGAACCTATACAGAAAATTGGGTCTTAAAGGGATGACCCAGCAACTCCAAATAGATGGAATAGGATCATCAAAATCCAAATCACATACAAGAACCACACTCGAAATACAGTCCAAAAATACAAGTTTTAGAGCAACAGTTGAGGTCTTCATACTGCCTAAAATAACGTCTGAACAGCCAAGACAAGACGTCAAAATCATTGGGTGGAAGGTTCCAGCAAACTTACAATTAGCTGACCCTCACTTCAACAAATCTAAAAAAATTGACATTTTGCTTGGCGCAGAATTATACTCTGAACTTATGTGCGTTGGACAAGTGAAAATGGGGAAAAATCTACCTACGCTTCAAAATACCACATTGGGATGGGTAGTCTTAGGTAAGCTAACGAAGAATGTCACCGCTAAGAACGCATTCTGTGGCATATCTACAAATGAACTACACGACCAACTAGAGAGATTTTGGAAAATTGAAGAAGATGCGGAGACACCGAAGAAAAAACTCAGCGCGGTAGAACAGAAATGTGAAGAACATTATCATAAAAATACGGTAAGAGGAATAGATGGCCGATTTACTGTCGAACTACCATTTTCGCAATCCCCAAGCGTTTTAGGGGAATCAAAGGAAACAGCGATGCGCCGCTTTTTCGCCATCGAAAGGAAATTAGAAAAAAATCCTCACCTAAAGACCCAATACAGGGCTTTTATGCAAGAATACATCGACCTGGGACACATGAAGGAAATCAAGCCAAGTGATATCCCCTCAAATCACTACTTCCTTCCTCACCATTGTGTACAAAAACCAGAAAGTACCACAACTAAGCTTCGAGTCGTATTTGACGCTGCATGCAAAACATCAAATGGAGTCGCATTAAACGATGTTTTGATGGTGGGACCAACAATTCAAAGTGAACTCTTTGGGTTGCTGCTCCGATTTCGGTCTTACAAGTATGTCTTTACCGCTGACATAGCCAAAATGTATCGACAAATTCTCATGAGCGAAAAGGACAGAAAGTTCCAGCTTATCATCTGGAGGGATGACGCACAAAAACCGTTGAAAATATACCAGCTCTGCACTGTCACTTACGGCACATCTTCGGCCTCCTACTTAGCAACAAAAAGTTTGCATCATTTGGCAGATTTGGAAGAACAACATTACCCAGAGGGTGCAAGAATTGCCAAATCCGATTTCTACGTGGATGATGTTATGACGGGCCATGATGACTTTGCAAAGGCTCTTGCTATGCGAAAGGAACTGGAAGCTTTGCTCAAGGGAGGAGGATTGGAATTAAGAAAGTGGTGCTCAAATCATCCTCAGCTGTTACAAGGAATCCCTGCGAGTCACATAGAAATCAAGGTCGACATTGGGGGGAAGGAGGCTGAGCACGTCAAAACCCTTGGCATGATATGGTACCCATTAAAGGACTATTTCGCTATAAAAACAAGTTTATCAGAAAACAAGCATACAACCAAACGATCTATCCTATCAGACACGGCACGTTTATATGATCCACTTGGGTTAATAAACCCAGTAATAACTACAGCAAAAATTATGCTACAAGAACTATGGATGCTTAAATTGGACTGGGATGCTGCTGTACCCCAAGAATTACATACCCGGTGGCAAAACTTTCGTCAACAACTTTCGGCGCTGAATTCTCTCAAAATTCCACGGCATGTACTCTCTTCAAGCAAGGCAAGGGTGATCGAGATTCATGGTTTTTCAGATGCAAGTGAAAAGGCATATGGCGCCGCGATCTACATTAGATGTATAGATACCAATTCCGGAATTTCGGTGAACCTTTTATGTGCAAAGTCTCGAGTAGCACCGCTTAAGAAGCTATCACTGCCTCGACTCGAACTCTCGGCAGCAGTTCTATTAGCAGAATTGGTCAGCAACGTAAAGGGATATTTGAATATTGATATAAATAGAACGGTCTATTGGACGGACTCAATGATCACATTAGCATGGATCAGAAAGGAGTCATCTTCATTTAAGACATTCGTTGCAAATCGAGTGGCAGAAATTCAAAGGCTGTCGCAAATCAAAGACTGGAAACACGTACCAACAAGGTACAATCCAGCTGACAAGGTTTCCAGAGGCATGAGGCCCGACGAACTGCTTACATCGACTCAATGGTTCAAGGGGCCAGGATTTCTACGAGAGCCAGAATACGAATGGCCCTCAGAACCCATTATTCCAACATCTGATAAAAGGGAAGAAAAGGAGGTTAAAATAGTTTTGACCTGCTGTAAAAGGAAGGAATCATTGATTGACTCTATAGAACACCGAGGGTCATTCATAAGACTAAGACAAATCATTGCATACATTCGGAGATTCTGCCACAACGCAAGGAGACATAATAGAATATGCGGACAGGCACTGGAAGCAACAGAAGAACACGAAGCTGAGATTTTTATACTGAGGAACATTCAGGCGGAATACTTCTCAGAAGACATGGCAAAATTAACGAAAACAAGTTGTGTTTCACCCAGCAGCAAGCTGAGTTCTTTGGTACCATTTATTGACGATCAAGGACTAATTCGTGTTGGCGGAAGGCTACAAGCAACAAGCATTCCATTTGAGGCCAAACACCCAATAGTGTTACCACACGAAAGTCCAATTGTGAAATTGTTAGCACGATATCTCCATGAGAAACATCTGCATGCGGGTCAACAAGCCCTGGTAGCGATAACCAGGCAGCGATTTTGGCCATTACGAATGAAGGCGCTTGCTCAACACACCGTTCACAATTGCTTAAGATGCGCGAGAGCTAAACCACACTCAATTCAACAACTAATGGGGAATCTTCCCCCGGAAAGAGTACAGCCAAGCCGACCATTCGTAAACACTGGAATAGACTTTTGCGGACCAGTAGAAGTTCATTACAAGCTGAGAGGAAAAAGACCCACCAAGGCGTACATCGCTATATTTATTTGTTTTGCAACCAAAGCAATTCATATGGAGATCGTATCCGATCTAACAACAGCTGCGTTCCTAGGTGCCCTGAAGCGTTTCATTGCAAGAAGGGGACGACCTTCGAAAATATTCTCCGACAATGCAACCAACTTTGTAGGGGCTCGGAACGAACTTCAAGAGCTTCACAAGTTCTTCTATAACAACGAAGCACAAGAAGATATAAAGAAAAGTTGCTCAGAAGAACAAATTCAATGGTGCTTCATTCCACCAAGATCACATCATTTTGGAGGATTATGGGAAGCTGCAGTGAAATCGGCTAAGTATCATCTGAAAAGGATAACACTAGGGGCTTCACTCACCCATGAAGAACTTCATACCCTAGTAACGGAGATAGAAGGAATTTTAAATTCCAGACCACTTACCAGCTTGTCGACTAATCCCAACGATCCGCAAGCACTGACACCAGGACATTTTTTGATTGGCGAGCCGCTCACCTCAGTTATCAATCCGTACGCAAAGGAAATGCCAACCACTCTTGCCAAAAGATGGGAATTAGTTAAACTACTGCAAATTCAATTCTGGAAGCGCTGGACAAAGGAATATTTACATGAGCTACAAACCCGAACAAAATGGCATCAGGAGAATAAGACTATACATCCAGGCACTATAGTGTTACTAATGGAAGACAACATACCTCCCTTGAAGTGGCCATTAGGAAGAATAGTTAAGGAACACAAGGGGGCTGATGGACTGACCAGAGTTGTGGAAGTGAGGACCGCAAAGGGCACCTTCAGACGAGCTGTTCACAAGGTGTGTCCCTTACCCATAGACGATAAATCGCCCCAAATCAGCTCCCCTACCCAAAGCGATAGTAAGGTAGTCCTTAGTGAAGATATAAAAAATGCACCACCTTGGCAGCCTCCGCTTGCAAGATCACCGCAGCAGGCAACAGCACTAAGTACATCTCATCTGAAAATCCGACATCCAGCACCTCAACGACCATCAAGGAAGCGAAAAATCTTGCCCATAAACTCCAACTGGCTACAGAATCCTGAGGCGATGAGACGTACCAAGCTCATCAAAGAACAAACCACAGAAAACCGTAATAACATCCATCCCATGGGTGCTAACTCGAAATTCATGAAGTTCAGTCTCATACTGTCATTATGTGCGGTACTGGTGTGTCAGACCTTTGCTCTATCACCAGTGGAGATCACCCCCTTTAACAAACCACCCGGGATATACTTTGAAAACATTGGTCAAGCTGAACTAGCCACTGACTCTTGGAGCATAGGCATATACTACGACCTAACTAGCTATCGACAGGAAGCTTCCATGCTAATGGAACAACTGAAACGACTCAAAGGTATATGCAATACAATGACCGATTGCAGCGAGTATTGTACAACCATAGCCGATCAATTTCAACAACAAATGAACACAATAAAAGACGTTAATGATCCTTTAATAAAGACTCATGGATACCCTAACAGAACCCGCATGAGACGCTCTCCATTCGACTTTCAAATAACAATAGCCGAAGGAGGAGTTTTAAGATTTCGGCAGAATTGTGTGATCAAGCATGACACACTAACTATAAGTGCTCATAACCAGTACAGTAGCAGAATAAATCAATCTTTCATTCCTTCCCTAAATATGAGTGAAAACGTCATTAACACTCATATCCAGCAACAAGAAGAAACGATTAAACCACACATAGTAATTGCCCATAATAATTCACACGCAATAACAAATCTGCAGTCGGCAATACATCAACTGAAGGAACAACAAGAACTTCCGAGGAAATTTGATGCCAGAGACATTCATCATTTTGCAGTTAGCTACGTCACGGTAGCCATAGTAGCGGCGATCGTAGTAATTTTCGCCATACAACGACGTAGTAAAAGGTCTACAACTAAACCTGAGCCAGCAAAAAGGGTCCAGTTTCAACTCAGTGGACAACAACCGGACAATTAATGTTGAATGCTTCAACGGGGGGAGTATGTTGAATATTACGACATGCGAATCAAGTAATTATGCATTACTTTGCATAATACCGCAAATCGCATTATCGGCTGTGGCAACAGCAACAAATGACCCAATTCTGCATTTCTCCATACACTTTATTTATTACACATATTTTATTGTTAACTAATCACTTTAGAATTATTGGTAATATTGACACACAAATGCACTTTATGTCAATTACACACTTAATATAACCTACATACGCCTTTTTGTTAACTTAGCACTTTAAACCTAGTTATTCACAAATTAGACTTTAGCATGTACTTTGTTTAAGTAATTTAAGTATAAAAGAAAGCAATTTTGACAATAGAAACGAGTTACATTCAACCAGCATACCAGCGTTGTTTAATTCCACAAGCGGGCAACAAAACAGTTGTTCGCTATAGAAAACACCCGAGTTCTATTGCCGCAACGACAATAGCGCAAGTTTAGTTGTGAGTCTAGTAATTTGGGCTAGTAGAAAGCCCGAATTCTATTGCCACAACGACAATAGCGCTAACTTAGTTGTGAGTCCTGTATTCTGGGGTGACATACGACCCGGAAACTGTTGCCACATCGACAAGTGCCAAGCGAAAGTGCAAGTTATAGCATCAGTGTCAGACCAAATGTAACATTCCGTAGATAGCAGAAAGAACGCGGCGTTGCCGTCCGCCTCAGTAGAATTTGATTCAAACGTTTGAAATCATTTTTTTTTATCTCCAGAATTGAGCTTTAAATTTTAGTCCTAATTAGAAACTAGTCTAATCATAAAATTTTTTTTGGGCAGCGATAAATACGCTGTTACATTAAAATGTACAAAACGCCTCCAAAGTCCAAGGGTCCTACAGGGAGCAGGAAGAAGTCAAACTCGGACAATGAGGATAGACTCAAAACCTTCTCAGAGATTCCTTATGGGTCTCAGACGTCAGTCCCCAGTGGTGACCTAGGGCGTGACGAACATATTATAAAGAAAGGTTTGTCCACGGTTGAGGAGCCAATGACTGCTCCTCACCTGGACACGGGACTCCAGGCCTACGTAGACACCATGCTGACACAAGCCATACAGGTTAGGCAACAGGAGAACCACAGATTTACCACGGATTACATAAACAGAACCATGACAACTGCAACAGGTAAAATAATAGACGAAATAAGTAAACGTCTGGACGAAAAATTTGGCCAACCAGCAACAGCAGATAGTGTTATGTGGCCGCAGGTACTGCCAAATGAAATGAATGGTATTCCTAATCTGGCAGTGCCACCACCATTTATACCTCGACATGGAATTCCCTTCCAAAATAGTAGTAGAACTAACTCCAATAGCTTAGGTGGACAAAGTATCCATGCTTTGTCAGACACTGGTGCTAACCCCAATAATTTCAAACGATCAAATATGACGGTACCTCATCAGTTTCGGATTTTATTTTTCAAATAGACACTCTGAAGCATCAGAATAGATACAGTGACGAAGAGTTCTACCAGAACGTTCATGTGTTATTTCGAGATAAAGCCAAAGAATGGCT
The DNA here is from genome assembly GCA_947095585.1 of Nephrocerus scutellatus. NCBI lineage: Eukaryota > Metazoa > Arthropoda > Insecta > Diptera > Pipunculidae > Nephrocerus > Nephrocerus scutellatus. Next base: position 74,849,040 of record OX352763.1, read on the forward strand.
TTGGAATTTCATAAGGCGTAATCCCAACGCGAATTATGAATTATTACGCTATGCTTTAAAGTCAGAATACGGGAGAATCGAAAACGATTATGAAATATTCCAGAGTCTGGTGGCCAGATATCAGCTACCTGGCGAGACTTTCGATGATTACTTCAAAGCAATGATTCGCACACATGATAGACTGAGGAATCCTATGCCGATTAAGGAGTTGATCGGCATTATACAAAGTCACTGTAGACCACGAGTGGGACAGATGTTGTTCAGCAGATCGGCAAACTCTCTTGATCAGCTTCGTGATTCGGGTAGACAAGCGGAGAAATTTATTAATACACAGAACGACACTAAAGCAATACACAGTGTGGGCAAACGACATGTATCTGAGGTGGAATCTGACGTAACTACGGAAAATAATGTATCAATATCTGAGATCGAGCAGCAGATAGAAGCACTATCTAGTAAGTTGGCGCACTTGAGGAACAGACCTCTCGTTAGTGACAGCACCCTTATATGTTGGAACTGCAGTTCTCAGGGTCATGGATTTAGAGAGTGTAGAGCTAGGGTAATAAATCGATTTTGTTTCCGCTGTGGCGAAAAGGGGGTCATAGCTTCACTTTGTCCAAAATGCCAGACGGGAAACCAGTGGCGGGGCGAGGAAGCGAAACGGTTACCTCGTCCCTCTCAAACGACCAGGGACCAGGGAGTTCCTTAAGTCCAAAAGGAAGTTTATACAGCGTAAATCAACATAGAAAAGACATAACAACAACAGATATAATGACACAGACAGACAACAATGAAGTGACACCAGTCAGCAAAAAAGAAGGACTGCGCGAACGCGAGATAGTGTACGAAAAAGCAAGGAGAAGGATATTTGGTGAAATCACAGTAGGTGATTCAGAGCAACCAGTAAGCAATGCAATCGCAAAGTGCCGAAAAAGATACAAGAGACGCAAGTGTGAACGATTGGCCATCAGTTCGACACGATTTGTAGGCGAAGTGGACTTGAGACCATATGCTAAGGTAACGATCTTTGAAGAGAATCTTCTAGGACTGCTAGATTCAGGAGCCTCTATAACATGCCTTGGAGAAACAGGTGAAGAGTTTGTAAGAAAGTATAATGCAGCAGTAACTAAAGTAGACTTCAAGGTAAATACAGCAAATGGAAATAAGCAGAGGATAGTGGGTAGGTTCGTAGCTAAAGTTTCTTACAAAGGGCAAGACCATGACATGACTATATACTTGGTTCCTTCCTTAAAGCAAAGACTCTATCTAGGGATTGACTTCTGGAAGAAGTTCGGCATCGCGCCACAAATAGTGGCAGAACTCTCTCTTGAAGACGCTGATAGTCTTCAAGGTAAATCGAACTTCCACAGTTTGACCACCGAACAAGCTTTCCAGTTGAGTGGTGCTAAGTCACTGTTCCCTTCTTATTCGAGGTTAGGACTAGGGAAAACCAAAGTCACGGAGCATGTGATAAAGCTGTCCGATCCAACTCCAATAAAGTCAAGACACTACCCGGTTTCACCAGCCAAGCAGAGGCTAATGTTTGAGGAGTTGGATAGGATGTTGCGCTTGGGTGTGATAGAGGAGAGTGAGTCACCGTGGAATTCGCCAATTGTATTGGTACAGAAGCCTGGGAAAATAAGGTTGTGTTTAGACTGCAGGAGGATAAATTAAGTCACGATAAAGGATGCCTATCCCTTGCCACACATAGACGGTCTTCTTAGTAGGCTACAAGATACATATTACATCTCTGGAATCGATCTAAAGGACGCCTTCTGGCAGATACCATTAGAAGAAGCTTCAAGGGAGTTGACTACGTTTACGGTCCCCGGTAGGCCATTGTACCTATTTAAAGTAATGCCATTCGGGTTGTGCAATGCGGCTCAACGAATGTTAATGGATAAAGTTATTCCATCCAGTTTGCGAGACCAAGTATTCGTTTACTTGGACGACCTCTTAATAGTTTCTTCTGACTTTCAGACTCATATGGAAATATTGTCCAAGGTCGCGTTATGTCTGCGAGAAGCGGGTTTAACGATAAACATGGAGAAAAGCAAGTTCTGCCAACGCGAAATCAAGTACCTAGGGTATATCGTCGGCAACGGTTGTCTTAAAACAGACCCCTCGAAAGTAATGGCTATCTCAGAATTTCCTCTACCAAAGACTCCTAAGCAGCTGAGAAGATTTCTGGGTATGGCGGGTTGGTATCGCCGCTTCGTTCCAAACTACGCGACGGTGTCCGCCCCAATAACGGACTGCCTCAAGAAGGCTAAGCAGTTCGTACTTTCAAACGAAGCCAGAGAGTCGATAGGTTCGCTGAAGAAACTTCTGTGTACAGCACCCGTGTTGGCACACCCAAATTTTTCAAAGCCATTTGTAATACAGTGTGACGCATCAAAGTTAGGTGTAGGCAGTGTCCTACTTCAAACGGATGATAATGGCGTAGAACAACCCATAGCGTACTTGTCTCAAAAATTTAACTCGGCACAGCGGAATTACACTATAACTGAGTTAGAGTGCTATGCGGCAGTACTCAGCGTAAAGCGGTTTAGGCCATATATAGAAGGGATGCCCTTCAAGATCTTGACGGACCATTCTAGCCTCCAGTGGCTTATGAGGCAAAAAGATCTTAGCGGTCGACTTGCTCGCTGGAGTCTAAAGTTGCAGGGCTTCAAATTTTCAATAGAACACAGGAAAGGGTCGTTGAATGTTGTGCCTGATGCACTCTCTCGAGTTTTTTGCGATGAACTAGATGAGTGGGAACCAGAAATCGATCTCGCGTCTCGGAGTTTTAATTCAGCTCAGTATATAGAGTTAGTGGACACCGTAACAGAGAATAAAGCACGGCTCCCAGATGTCACGGTGTCAGACGGAATCGTGTACAAAAGGACTGAGTTTGTCAAAGGTTGTTCCGAGGCGAATATCAATGTATGGAAATTGTGGGTCCCGAGTGAACTTATTCACAATTTGAGTTTAAGTCAATATAATTAATGTTATTGCAGAAGAAGTGCTTAACGTAGTAATACATGACTAAGGCGTGTGCAAATATTCGTAGGTACATATTCAAGTTTGTAAATTCTCTTGAGACCTATGCATTGCTAAAGCAGTTTTCTTATCGATCACGCGGTAGCACCAATTGCGTCGAGCAAGACATGCTCCCAAACTGTTTTCCCTTCTTCTTCGTTATACGTTTCCTTCGTTCGTTGAAATTAAGTTCGTTCATGACAGGGTTTTCAAGACAAAATGTTTCAACCACTGATTTAGTGTAAAAACATCATGTAGATAGGTTGAGAAATCGGTTCGAATGAGAGGAGGCAACGCGGCGTGAGCGGGACGGAAGACTCGCAATCAGGATCTGAATGAAGTTGAAGCTGTTAGTGTCGGTGTCATGGCGCAGCCCACGTTCCGTAGCCGGGAATTTAAAAATGTATTTACAGCGACGCCTTGACTTCCGGCACAGCGGTGTCACATTTCGTCATGCAACAGAACAAAAAGGTTCTCAGGTTGCGAGGCTAACAGCGCCCCTTTACCAGGGCGAAATATGGCAACGTAACAGAGATGGCGCCCAACGATAGGCCGCGAGGGGTAACGATCTCGACAGTCGTCCCTCGTGATTTGTCAATCAAAAATAATTTTCCTTTTCGTATTTTAGCAGATAGATTCCAGATCCTGATTGAGAGCCAATTACGAGTTTTGGTTAAATTTTCACTGCATGCGCGACCAGTGCCTCAACGGAAACTGTTGCCGCTGGTGTAGTGACAGATAATGACACTGTAGATGTTAACAGCTATTTAGGCACAAGCTGAGGCAAGAACCGCTTTAAAGGCAAAAGTTGTGAGTCTAGTGACTCAGGCAAATATAAAACCCGAGTTCTATTGCCACAACGACAATAGCGTTAGTTTAGTTGTGAGTCTAGTAACTCAGGCAAATATAAAACCCGAGTTCTATTGCCACAACGACAATAGCGTTAGTTTAGTTGTGAGTCTAGTAACTCAGGCATATATAAAACCCGAGTTCTATTGCCGCAACGACAATAGCGCAGGTTTAGTTGTGAGTCTAGTAATTTGGGGTAGTAGAAAGCCCGAATTCTATTGCCACAACGACAATAGCGCTAACTTAGTTGTGAGTCCTGTATTCTGGGGTGACATACGACCCGGAAACTGTTGCCACATCGACAAGTGCCAAGCGAAAGTGCAAGTTATAGCATCAGTGTCAGACCAAATGTAACATTCCGTAGATAGCAGAAAGAACGCGGCGTTGCCGTCCGCCTCAGTAGAATTTGATTCAAACGTTTGAAATCATTTTTTTTTATCTCCAGAATTGAGCTTTAAAATTTTGTCCTAATTAGAAACTAGTCTAATCATAAAAATTTTTTTGGGCAGCGATAAATACGCTGTTACATTAAAATGTACAAAACGCCTCCAAAGTCCAAGGGTCCTACAGGGAGCAGGAAGAAGTCAAACTCGGACAATGAGGATAGACTCAAAACCTTCTCAGAGATTCCTTATGGGTCTCAGACGTCAGTCCCCAGTGGTGACCTAGGGCGTGACGAACATATTATAAAGAAAGGTTTGTCCACGGTTGAGGAGCCAATGACTGCTCCTCACCTGGACACGGGACTCCAGGCCTACGTAGACACCATGCTGACACAAGCCATACAGGTTAGCCAACAGGAGAACCACAGATTTACCACGGATTACATAAACAGAACCATGACAACTGCAACGGGTAAAATAATAGACGAAATAAGTAAACGTCTGGACGAAAAATTTGGCCAACCAGCAACAGCAGATAGTGTTATGTGGCCGCAGGTACTGCCAAATGAAATGAATGGTATTCCTAATCTGGCAGTGCCACCACCATTTATACCTCGACATGGAATTCCCTTCCAAAATTGTAGTAGAACTAACTCCAATAGCTTAGGTGGACAAAGTATCCATGCTTTGTCAGACACTGGTGCTAACCCCAATAATTTCAAACGCTTCGAAATAGATAAGTGGGATGTCAAATATGACGGTACCTCATCAGTTTCGGATTTTATTTTTCAAATAGACACTCTGAAGCGTCAGAATAGATACAGTGACGAAGAGTTCTACCAGAACGTTCATGTGTTATTTCGAGATAAAGCCAAAGAATGGCTTTGGAATTTCATAAGGCGTAATCCCAACGCGAATTATGAATTATTACGCTATGCTTTAAAGTCAGAATACGGGAGAATCGAAAACGATTATGAAATATTCCAGAGTCTGGTGGCCAGATATCAGCTACCTGGCGAGACTTTCGATGATTACTTTAAAGCAATGATTCGCACACATGATAGACTGAGGAATCCTATGCCGATTAAGGAGTTGATCGGCATTATACAAAGTCACTGTAGACCACGAGTGGGACAGATGTTGTTCAGCAGATCGGCAAACTCTCTTGATCAGCTTCGTGATTCGGGTAGACAAGCGGAGAAATTTATTAATACACAGAACGACACTAAAGCAATACACAGTGTGGGCAAACGACATGTATCTGAGGTGGAATCTGACGTAACTACGGAAAATAATGTATCAGTATCTGAGATCGAGCAGCAGATAGAAGCACTATCTAGTAAGTTGGCGCACTTGAGGAACAGACCTCTCGTTAGTGACAGCACCCTTATATGTTGGAACTGCAGTTCTCCGGGTCATGGATTTAGAGAGTGTAGAGCTAGGGTAATAAATCGATTTTGTTTCCGCTGTGGCGAAAAGGGGGTCATAGCTCCACTTTGTCCAAAATGCCAGACGGGAAACCAGTGGCGGGGCGAGGAAGCGAAACGGTTACCTCGTCCCTCTCAAACGACCAAGGACCAGGGAGTTCCTTAAGTCCAAAAGGAAGTTTATACAGCGTAAATCAACATAGAAAAGACATAACAACAACATTTATAATGACACAGACAGACAACAATGAAGTGACACCAGTCAGCAAAAAAGAAGGACTGCGTGAACGCGAGATAGTGTACGAAAAAGCAAGGAGAAGGATATTTGGTGAAATCACAGTAGGTGATTCAGAGCAACCAGTAAGCAATGCAATCGCAAAGTGCCGAAAAAGATACAAGAGACGCAAGTGTGAACGATTGGCCATCAGTTCGACACGATTTGTAGGCGAAGTGGACTTGAGACCATATGCTAAGGTAACGATCTTTGAAGAGAATCTTCTAGGACTGCTAGATTCAGGAGCCTCTATAACATGCCTTGGAGAAACAGGTGAAGAGTTTGTAAGAAAGTATAATGCGGCAGTAACTAAAGTAGACTTCAAGGTAAATACAGCAAATGGAAATAAGCAGAGGATAGTGGGTAGGTTCGTAGCTAAAGTTTCTTACAAAGGGCAAGACCATGACATGACTATATACTTGGTTCCTTCCTTAAAGCAAAGACTCTATCTAGGGATTGACTTCTGGAAGAAGTTCGGCATCGCGCCACAAATAGTGGCAGAACTCTCTCTTGAAGACGCTGATAGTCTTCAAGGTAAATCGAACTTCCACAGTTTGACCACCGAACAAGCTTTCCAGTTGAGTGGTGCTAAGTCACTGTTCCCTTCTTATTCGAGGTTAGGACTAGGGAAAACCAAAGTCACGGAGCATGTGATAAAGCTGTCCGATCCAACTCCAATAAAGTCAAGACACTACCCGGTTTCACCAGCCAAGCAGAGGCTAATGTTTGAGGAGTTGGATAGGATGTTGCGCTTGGGTGTGATAGAGGAGAGTGAGTCACCGTGGAATTCGCCAATTGTATTGGTACAGAAGCCTGGGAAGATAAGGTTGTGTTTAGACTGCAGGAGGATAAATTAAGTCACGATAAAGGATGCCTATCCTTTGCCACACATAGACGGTCTTCTTAGTAGGCTACAAGATACATATTACATCTCTGGAATCGATCTAAAGGACGCCTTCTGGCAGATACCATTAGAAGAAGCTTCAAGGGAGTTGACTGCGTTTACGGTCCCCGGTAGGCCATTGTACCAATTTAAAGTAATGCCATTCGGGTTGTGCAATGCGGCTCAACGAATGTGTAGGCTAATGGATAAAGTTATTCCATCCAGTTTGCGAGACCAAGTATTCGTTTACTTGGACGACCTCTTAATAGTTTCTTCTGACTTTCAGACTCATATGGAAATATTGTCCAAGGTCGCGTTATGTCTGCGAGAAGCGGGTTTAACGATAAACATGGAGAAAAGCAAGTTCTGCCAACGCGAAATCAAGTACCTAGGGTATATCGTCGGCAACGGTTGTCTTAAAACAGACCCCTCGAAAGTAATGGCTATCTCAGAATTTCCTCTACCAAAGACTCCTAAGCAGCTGAGAAGATTTCTGGGTATGGCGGGTTGGTATCGCCGCTTCGCTCCAAACTACGCGACGGTGTCCGCCCCAATAACGGACTGCCTCAAGAAGGCTAAGCAGTTCGTACTTTCAAACGAAGCCAGAGAGTCGATAGGTTCGCTGAAGAAACTTCTGTGTACAGCACCCGTGTTGGCACACCCAAATTTTTCAAAGCCATTTGTAATACAGTGTGACGCATCAAAGTTAGGTGTAGGCAGTGTCCTACTTCAAACGGATGATAATGGCGTAGAACAACCCATAGCGTACTTGTCTCAAAAATTGAACTCGGCACAGCGGAATTACACTATAACTGAGTTAGAGTGCTATGCGGCAGTACTCAGCGTAAAGCGGTTTAGGCCATATATAGAAGAGATGCCCTTCAAGATCTTGACGGACCATTCTAGCCTCCAGTGGCTTATGAGGCAAAAAGATCTTAGCGGTCGACTTGCTCGCTGGAGTCTAAAGTTGCAGGGCTTCAAATTTTCAATAGAACACAGGAAAGGGTCGTTGAATGTTGTGCCTGATGCACTCTCTCGAGTTTTTTGCGATGAACTAGATGAGTGGGAACCAGAAATCGATCTCGCGTCTCGGAGTTTTAATTCAGCTCAGTATATAGAGTTAGTGGACACCGTAACAGAGAATAAAGCACGGCTCCCAGATGTCACGGTGTCAGACGGAGTCGTGTACAAAAGGACTGAGTTTGTCAAAGGTTGTTCCGAGGCGAATATCAATGTATGGAAATTGTGGGTCCCGAGTGAACTTACTCACAATTTGAGTTTAAGTCAATATAATTAATGTTATTGCAGAAGAAGTGCTTAACGTAGTAATACATGACTAAGGCGTGTGCAAATATTCGTAGGTACATATTCAAGTTTGTAAATTCTCTTGAGACCTATGCATTGCTAAAGCAGTCTTCTTATCGATCACGCGGTAGCACCAATTGCGTCGAGCAAGACATGCTCCCAAGCTGTTTTCCCTTCTTCTTCGTTATACGTTTCCTTCGTTCGTTGAAATTAAGTTCGTTCATGACAGGGTTTTCAAGACAAAATGTTTCAACCACTGATTTAGTGTAAAAACATCATGTAGATAGGTTGAGAAATCGGTTCGAATGAGAGGAGGCAACGCGGCGTGAGCGGGACGGAAGACTCGCAATCAGGATCTGAATGAAGTTGAAGCTGTTAGTGTCGGTGTCATGGCGCAGCCCACGTTCCATAGCCGGGAATTTAAAAATGTATTTACAGCGACGCCTTGACTTCCGGCACAGCGGTGTCACATTTCGTCATGCAACAGAACAAAAAGGTTCTCAGGTTGCGAGGCTAACAGCGCCCCTTTACCAGGGCGAAATATGGCAACGTAACAGAGATGGCGCCCAACGATAGGCCGCGAGGGGTAACGATCTCGACAGTCGTCCCTCGTGATTTGTCAATCAAAAATAATTTTCCTTTTCGTATTTTAGCAGATAGATTCCAGATCCTGATTGAGAGCCAATTACGAGTTTTGGTTAAATTTTCACTGCATGCGCGACCAGTGCCTCAACGGAAACTGTTGCCGCTGGTGTAGTTGTGAGTCTAGTAATTTGGGCTAGTAGAAAGCCCGAATTCTATTGCCACAACGACAATATCGCTAACTTAGTTGTGAGTCCTGTATTCTGGGGTGACATACGACCCGGAAACTGTTGCCACATCGACAAGTGCCAAGCGAAAGTGCAAGTTATAGCATCAGTGTCAGACCAAATGTAACATTCCGTAGATAGCAGAAAGAACGCGGCGTTGCCGTCCGCCTCAGTAGAATTTGATTCAAACGTTTGAAATCATTTTTTTTTTATCTCCAGAATTGAGCTTTAAAATTTTGTCCTAATTAGAAACTAGTCTAATCATAAAAATTTTTTTGGGCAGCGATAAATACGCTGTTACATTAAAATGTACAAAACGCCTCCAAAGACCAAGGGTCCTACAGGGAGCAGGAAGAAGTCAAACTCGGACAATGAGGATAGACTCAAAACCTTTTCAGAGATTCCTTATGGGTCTCAGACGTCAGTCCCCAGTGGTGACCTAGGGCGTGACGAACATATTATAAAGAAAGGTTTGTCCACGGTTGAGGAGCCAATGACTGCTCCTCACCTGGACACGGGACTCCAGGCCTACGTAGACACCATGCTGACACAAGCCATACAGGTTAGCCAACAGGAGAACCACAGATTTACCACGGATTACATAAACAGAACCATGACAACTGCAACGGGTAAAATAATAGACGAAATAAGTAAACGTCTGGACGAAAAATTTGGCCAACCAGCAACAGCAGATAGTGTTATGTGGCCGCAGGTACTGCCAAATGAAATGAATGGTATTCCTAATCTGGCAGTGCCACCACCATTTATACCTCGACATGAAATTCCCTTCCAAAATTGTAGTAGAACTAACTCCAATAGCTTAGGTGGACAAAGTATCCATGCTTTGTCAGACACTGGTGCTAACCCCAATAATTTCAAACGCTTCGAAATAGATAAGTGGGATGTCAAATATGACGGTACCTCATCAGTTTCGGATTTTATTTTTCAAATAGACACTCTGAAGCGTCAGAATAGATACAGTGACGAAGAGTTCTACCAGAACGTTCATGTGTTATTTCGAGATAAAGTCAAAGAATGGCTTTGGAATTTCATAAGGCGTAATCCCAACGCGAATTATGAATTATTACGCTATGCTTTAAAGTCAGAATACGGGAGAATCGAAAACGATTATGAAATATTCCAGAGTCTGGTGGCCAGATATCAGCTACCTGGCGAGACTTTCGATGATTACTTCAAAGCAATGATTCGCACACATGATAGACTGAGGAATCCTATGCCGATTAAGGAGTTGATCGGCATTATACAAAGTCACTGTAGACCACGAGTGGGACAGATGTTGTTCAGCAGATCGGCAAACTCTCTTGATCAGCTTCGTGATTCGGGTAGACAAGCGGAGAAATTTATTAATACACAGAACGACACTAAAGCAATACACAGTGTGGGCAAACGACATGTATCTGAGGTGGAATCTGACGTAACTACGGAAAATAATGTATCAGTATCTGAGATCGAGCAGCAGATAGAAGCACTATCTAGTAAGTTGGCGCACTTGAGGAACAGACCTCTCGTTAGTGACAGCACCCTTATATGTTGGAACTGCAGTTCTCAGGGTCATGGATTTAGAGAGTGTAGAGCTAGGGTAATAAATCGATTTTGTTTCCGCTGTGGCGAAAAGGGGGTCATAGCTCCACTTTGTCCAAAATGCCAGACGGGAAACCAGTGGCGGGGCGAGGAAGCGAAACGGTTACCTCGTCCCTCTCAAACGACCAGGGACCAGGGAGTTCCTTAAGTCCAAAAGGAAGTTTATACAGCGTAAATCAACATAGAAAAGACATACCAACAACAGATATAATGACACAGACAGACAACAATGAAGTGACACCAGTCAGCAAAAAAGAAGGACTGCGCGAACGCGAGATAGTGTACGAAAAAGCAAGGAGAAGGATATTTGGTGAAATCACAGTAGGTGATTCAGAGCAACCAGTAAGCAATGCAATCGCAAAGTGCCAAAAAAGATACAAGAGACGCAAGTGTGAACGATTGGCCATCAGTTCGACACGATTTGTAGGCGAAGTGGACTTGAGACCATATGCTAAGGTAACGATCTTTGAAGAGAATCTTCTAGGACTGCTAGATTCAGGAGCCTCTATAACATGCCTTGGAGAAACAGGTGAAGAGTTTGTAAGAAAGTATAATGCGGCAGTAACTAAAGTAGACTTCAAGGTAAATACAGCAAATGGAAATAAGCAGAGGATAGTGGGTAGGTTCGTAGCTAAAGTTTCTTACAAAGGGCAAGACCATGACATGACTATATACTTGGTTCCTTCCTTAAAGCAAAGACTCTATCTAGGGATTGACTTCTGGAAGAAGTTCGGCATCGCGCCACAAATAGTGGCAGAACTCTCTCTTGAAGACGCTGATAGTCTTCAAGGTAAATCGAACTTCCACAGTTTGACCACCGAACAAGCTTTCCAGTTGAGTGGTGCTAAGTCACTGTTCCCTTCTTATTCGAGGTTAGGACTAGGGAAAACCAAAGTCACGGAGCATGTGATAAAGCTGTCCGATCCAACTCCAATAAAGTCAAGACACTACCCGGTTTCACCAGCCAAGCAGAGGCTAATGTTTGAGGAGTTGGATAGGATGTTGCGCTTAGGTGTGATAGAGGAGAGTGAGTCACCGTGGAATTCGCCAATTGTATTGGTACAGAAGCCTGGGAAGATAAGGTTGTGTTTAGACTGCAGGAGGATAAATTAAGTCACGATAAAGGATGCCTATCCTTTGCCACACATAGACGGTCTTCTTAGTAGGCTACAAGATACATATTACATCTCTGGAATCGATCTAAAGGACGCCTTCTGGCAGATACCATTAGAAGAAGCTTCAAGGGAGTTGACTGCGTTTACGGTCCCCGGTAGGCCATTGTACCAATTTAAAGTAATGCCATTCGGGTTGTGCAATGCGGCTCAACGAATGTGTAGGCTAATGGATAAAGTTATTCCATCCAGTTTGCGAGACCAAGTATTCGTTTACTTGAACGACCTCTTAATAGTTTCTTCTGACTTTCAGACTCATATGGAAATATTGTCCAAGGTCGCGTTATATCTGCGAGAAGCGGGTTTAACGATAAACATGGAGAAAAGCAAGTTCTGCCAACGCGAAATCAAGTACCTAGGGTATATCGTCGGCAACGGTTGTCTTAAAACAGACCCCTCGAAAGTAATGGCTATCTCAGAATTTCCTCTACCAAAGACTCCTAAGCAGCTGAGAAGATTTCTGGGTATGGCGGGTTGGTATCGCCGCTTCGTTCCAAACTACGCGACGGTGTCCGCCCCAATAACGGACTGCCTCAAGAAGGCTAAGCAGTTCGTACTTTCAAACGAAGCCAGAGAGTCGATAGGTTCGCTGAAGAAACTTCTGTGTACAGCACCCGTGTTGGCACACCCAAATTTTTCAAAGCCATTTGTAATACAGTGTGACGCATCAAAGTTAGGTGTAGGCAGTGTCCTACTTCAAACGGATGATAATGGCGTAGAACAACCCATAGCGTACTTGTCTCAAAAATTGAACACGGCACAGCGGAATTACACTATAACTGAGTTAGAGTGCTATGCGGCAGTTCTCAGCGTAAAGCGGTTTAGGCCATATATAGAAGGGATGCCCTTCAAGATCTTGACGGACCATTCTAGCCTCCAGTGGCTTATGAGGCAAAAAGATCTTAGCGGTCGACTTGCTCGCTGGAGTCTAAAGTTGCAGGGCTTCAAATTTTCAATAGAACACAGGAAAGGGTCGTTGAATGTTGTGCCTGATGCACTCTCTCGAGTTTTTTGCGATGAACTAGATGAGTGGGAACCAGAAATCGATCTCGCGTCTCGGAGTTTTAATTCAGCTCAGTATATAGAGTTAGTGGACACCGTAACAGAGAATAAAGCACGGCTCCCAGATGTCACGGTGTCAGACGGAATCGTGTACAAAAGGACTGAGTTTGTCAAAGGTTGTTCCGAGGCGAATATCAATGTATGGAAATTGTGGGTCCCGAGTGAACTTACTCACAATTTGATTGCTCAGTGGCATAACCCTTCACAGACAGCACACCCTGGCCTAGCCAAAACGGTATCGAAGCTTCGGCAAAAATATTATTGGCCAGGAATGTATACCGATGTCCAATAGTTCATAAGAAACTGCGAAGTTTGTAAAGTAATGAAACCCATTAACACGGTACAAAGGCCTCCTATGGGCAGACAAGTCGTTACAGAACGCCCAATGCAACGGTTATACATAGATTTCCTTGGACCGTATCCGCGCTCCAAAAGGAGAAATACTTGTATTTTCATTGCACTGGATCATTTCACGAAATACATATTCATAAAGGCATTCCCACACGCTACTGTTGGAAATGTTGTTAAGTATCTAGAGTCCGAGGTCTTCCACATGTTTGGAATTCCGGAATATATCCACTCTGACAATGGTCGGCAATTCATTTCAAAAGAGTTTGCTCAGTTAATGAGTTCGTACGGCATTACTCATGTAAAAACTGCATTTCATTCACCTCAGAGTAATGCTGCAGAACGTGTGAATCGAAATATACTCAACAAGATAAGAGCATATATCAAGGATGATCATACTAAGTGGGACACGTATCTTTCACATATAGGGTGTGCACTCAGAAGTGAATGCCATGAATCAACGAGAGTAGATCCTTATTTTGCAATGTTCGGGTCACACATGGTGCTCCATGCCTCGGCGTACGAAGTGCTTCGAAGACTAAAGAGTCTTCAAGATGGTGAAATTGAGGTGTTTCCACCCCACCTAAGGCTACAAAGACTGCGAAAGGAAATCAAAGAGAATCTATATATTGCCGATAAGAAATCAAGAAGGAGGTGTAATATCCGATCTGCGAACGTCAGGTATTCGGTTGGCCAAGAGGTATACCGGAGGAGCTTTGAACAAAGTAATTTTAAAAACCAAAGAAATGCGAAGTTTGCCCCAAAGTATATCAAGTGCAGGATCTCCAAGAGATTGGGAAAGTCCTTGTACGAAATTGAAAATCGAGACGGTAAGATCGTCGGTGTCTTTCACGCTAAAGACCTAAAACAATGACCAAGCGAATAAAGGGTTACGCAGGTAGATTATAGCTTCTGTAGCCCGGCTAGCTCAGTCGATAGAGCATGAGCCTCTTAATCTCAGGGTCGTGGCTGAGCCCCACGTTGTAATAGGCGCTCCGTTTTTTTGAGTAATCTATGCTAAGAAAGGAAGCAAGATTAGTCAATTTGTGACGTCGGCCTTGCGGAGGAATTAGGAAATAGAAAACTACGAACAAACCTAAAAGATGGCATAAAGGGAGGTCGGCTAACAATCGCTGTGATGATCCTGTTTCGTTCGTTTTCGTAAGAAAGCTTAGGCTCTAAAACGGGCGAAATATCGACATTTTTTTTTTTGGACTAAGACGATTTCCGGCTTTGCAAAAAGCCTTCTTCTGATTTTGGCAACCAAAAGAAGTATACGTGGCGAGAATCACGTCTGATAGTTTTAATTTTAAAAGAAAAAAAAAGGAAATGGGTTGAAGAGAAAGATCGCCGCCGCGTGCGAAACTAAGAAATATTTCAAATTGTGAATCAAAGGCATTTTTTTCAAATAAAAATAGTTGGAGCAAGTGAACATAATCCTTTTTGCAAATGCGATAAAATCTAATAATCGCTTCAGTCATTGTGAGCCGAACCAGTGTTTTGTTAATGTGTAAAGAAAAAAAAAAGGAAGATAAAAATAAGTTCTTTTCTAATCGTCGCCATCATATTTTTTGTTCGTAATACGCACGGAAACCAGTCGTCGTATTGGCATCTGAAGGAGTAGTGCAAATATCAATCGGATGATTGGTGACACATCAGCCACCGTTCTTGTTTTCGTTGTCGTCAGTGGTGTCTAGGACGCGTTCATCGTGGTCGTGGGAGTCAACTTATAAAAGCCGCACTTGTCGGATTCGCTGTTAGAATCCAAGCCTCCGACTAATTCAAAAGGCAGTCGCCAAGGCATTGGTACGAATATATACATACATTTCAGAGTATGTATATATACTTCAGTCGAAACAACCAAACCACTGCTCAGATCAAGGAAACGTGTTAAAATTTCGCAATTTAAACAAGAACCAAACTGTAATCCAAAAAGGAAAAACTAATTTTCTTGTGGAATCGAATAATTTAATTTGTCAAAGCCAGTCCATCTGTTTAACAATCGTATACAAAAAAATAAAAGGTTTCTTTGTACAAAACGGCAATTGGGCTGGGTTTTACCTCGTGTATTAATCGCATCAACCAACTTTCAAGCGAATTGGGATGGGAAGTGTTTTTTTTTTGTGACACCTAATCACTAAAAGTCGTGTAAAAATCTAATTGCAACCAGATCCGTACCAGTGTGTTATCATGAGCCATGAAAGGTCCGGTAAATGATAAGTATTAGTGACTTTAAAAAAAACACGTGAACAGAGACCGAAGGAGACATAAACTTTAAAAAGAACAAAACGTAGAAGACGAAAATTGCATAGTGCCGAAAGCAGTGATAGTTGTTTAGAATGCTTGC
Source organism: Nephrocerus scutellatus (assembly GCA_947095585.1). Taxonomy (NCBI): domain Eukaryota; kingdom Metazoa; phylum Arthropoda; class Insecta; order Diptera; family Pipunculidae; genus Nephrocerus; species Nephrocerus scutellatus. The sequence goes on from OX352763.1 coordinate 74,864,525, forward strand.
TATAAAAGAAAAAAATATATATATATATACCTACAGTGATACCTTCAAATAGCCTCACAGCAGCGACCCTGTTATTGCAATTTGTTTTGTCTGTTCAACCTTATGGTGTATTAGAGGAGAAGCTCAATTGGCCAACAATAAAATTCCTTTGTAGTCATCGTAGTCGTCATCTTCACATTCATCATCCACCGCAAATCTGGAGTCAGCAGGAGCAGATGGAACACTGGACTGTTAGATCCAGAATAGTCGTCATTATTTAATTAAACCTCTTTTATTATATATACGATAGCTTGAGATCGAGATTTGTTAATCGTTCCGCGCGATAAAACGAATAATCATTTGCTTAACCATTGCATACAATTTTTTTAGTGAAATAGAGATCGAAGGGATGTGCACACCACGTCGGCTGCCTCAACAAAAAAAATACAAGAATAATAAGTAACCGTGAGTAACCTTATTGTTTAATCTAAATACAATTTTGCATACAATTTAAAAAAAAAAAAATATAGAAAATGAAAGTAATTAATTTTTTTTTGTTATAAAATGTGCTTCCTTTAAGCCACCTTTTTTTTGCATGAAAGAAAGGGCGCAAAAAAAATAGAATTGTCAAGAAAATGTGCTTCTTTAAAATCACCTTTTTGATGCATAAGAAAAAGAACGCATGAAAGGAAGAAGAAAATTCAATTCAAAGAGAAGAAAAAAAAGAGGGGTGCTTCAAAGTCGCATAATTTATTTCCGTTTTTTTTATATGTTCGCGATTTAGATCTTTTATCAGTCATATCGGTTTGATGCTCATTTTTTTTTGACTCGACAAGAAGCGAATCAGTAGGCCGATTTTTGTTATTAGATATGAGATTCTCTCAAGATTAAATTGGTAAACGAGATTTGAAAGAAATTATCGTTTGTCATCAAATGCTAGTCGCATAATTAATTTTCTTCCTATCTAATAATATAGTTATAGTTGAAATCGTTCATTACTGGTTATTTATCAAACCCACTTATTTTATAACTCTTACTTATTTTATTACTAGCAACGTTAGAAATTTAGTTAGTAAGCGAATTAAGATGAAATTATCGTCTGTCATCAAATGCTAATCGCATAATTTATTTTCTCTCCTTTTAATGTTGAAGCTGTAGTCTAAATCTTCAAATGTTCGACGAGATTTAAGCTAACTTTTTTTATTAAAAACCAAAAATTGTTTGAAATAAAATTACTGTCATAGCTGCACGAAAACGGCATCTGTTCATGACGAAATTTTCACTAAATAATCGTTTCTTTTATTTACCGCAAATATGTGTGATAATTTAGACCACTATGAACACTCATAGCAATGATTAAATAAATGATTCACAAGTAAGATATTGCTTAGAAAAGGACAAAGAATATGAAAAGTTTTTGAACGGAAGAAGTAATAGCTCTCAGGTATCCAAGATCTCCAGTTTAAGTCAATATAATTAATGTTATTGCAGAAGAAGTGCTTAACGTAGTAATACATGACTAAGGCGTGTGCAAATATTCGTAGGTACATATTCAAGTTTGTAAATTCTCTTGAGACCTATGCATTGCTAAAGCAGTTTTCTTATCGATCACGCGGTAGCACCAATTGCGTCGAGCAAGACATGCTCCCAAACTGTTTTCCCTTCTTCTTCGTTATACGTTTCCTTCGTTCGTTGAAATTAAGTTCGTTCATGACAGGGTTTTCAAGACAAAATGTTTCAACCACTGATTTAGTGTAAAAACATCATGTAGATAGGTTGAGAAATCGGTTCGAATGAGAGGAGGCAACGCGGCGTGAGCGGGACGGAAGACTCGCAATCAGGATCTGAATGAAGTTGAAGCTGTTAGTGTCGGTGTCATGGCGCAGCCCACGTTCCATAGCCGGGAATTTAAAAATGTATTTACAGCGACGCCTTGACTTCCGGCACAGCGGTGTCACATTTCGTCATGCAACAGAACAAAAAGGTTCTCAGGTTGCGAGGCTAACAGCGCCCCTTTACCAGGGCGAAATATGGCAACGTAAAAACACATTTAGTCGATGTGCGGGGGTTTTATCTAAAAATTCCTTGCAAGCGTAAAGTGCGTGATTTCCCTTGCAAACCAGGCATGCAGATGAACTCGTTGCCGCAACTAATGTCCTTAAAGGGTGGAGTCTTCGTCGATCCTCGCCCAGAGCTTCTAGAGATTGAAACCGTTTCTCTAAGAAGTCCATTACTTGCCTTGTTGTTTGAAGTTCTTTGGGATTTTCGAGTGGCTGCTCATATATGGTGTGCGTATCTCTGTCTAATTTTTTAGTCAATACGTGGGTTAATATTGGATCCCATTCCTTGGTGGATACACCGAGATTTTCTAATCCCATGAGACACTCCTTAGTAACGTCGTGAAGATTTCTAATGGCGTTGGGTGAACTTTTCTCTGCAGCAGTACTTGGTTGAGTGAGTAATTTACTTATAAGCGCGGAAACCAATAGTCTTGGATTAGCGTAACGATCTTCTAAGGTTTTCCAGGCTGCGGCATAACTGCTGTCAGACGTTAATTAATGTCTGATTATTCTTTCTGCCTCTCCAGTTAGGTTTGTTTTTAGATACCACATTTTTTGGCAATTTGCCATTGGTTGCATGTGGACCATTTGTCGAAAAAGATCGTGAATTGTTGCCATTTGGAGTAATCCCCATCAAGCAATTCGATTTTCGGAAGTATTAACGTGTGTGCAGCTGTTGTGCCTGTCCTAGGAGCACATTCCACATACGAGAAGACATCAGTTTCAGTGTACCTAATTTTAATATTCCAAACAGTAATCCAATGTTCAATACGATATGGATTGAAATTGTAATTTCAAACCATTCGATATTTATTTGTTCCCTTTATCGTAGTCCTAATTTGTCACCTGATGACACTAATATTGAGTTTAATTACTTATCAGACACAATAGACAAGATTTACAAATCATCACCAACATCAGAATTGGTAGTCTTGGGTGATTTTAATGTCCACAATGATTCATGGTTGACCTATTCGAATGGTAGAGATCGATCAGGTGAAACCGCAGAACTATTTTCAAATGTTAATCTTTTCACCCAACTCGTTGATAAGCCAACTAGGTATCCCGATACTACTGGTCAATCACCTCACCTTTTAGATTTATTTCTTACAACTATGCCTGATAAATATTCAATTGATGTATCTGCTCCATTAGGTCTTTCTGACCATGCTTTGATAGTTGCCAAATTTTCAATATCACCAGCCCTTATAGAGACTACAAGTAAAAGGCTACTCTGGCACTATAAAAATGCTAACTGGGAGCTACTGAACCAATTTTATAGCTCATTTGATTGGTCAACCTGTTTTTCCAGCAATAATGCTAATGAAGCATCACAACTTATCACGTCAACCATTTTGCTAGGAATGAAAAATTGCATTCCTTCTTCATTTAAAAAGAAAAATACTCATAAAAATAAATGGTTTAACGAACATTGCAGGTCAGCAGTCGCGTGTAAAAAAGCAGCCCATTTGGACTACGTTAATTGCACTTCTGAAGAAAACCTTGTAAAGTTTCGAATAGCTAGAAACAGATCAAACGCTATATTGAAAAGGTCCAAAATAATATATGACCTTAAGATTCGAGATAGCATGCGAAAAATATTGGATTCTGATTCAAACAGTCGAAGCTTTTGGTCGTTTGCTGCATTGGTTAAAAGAAACTTTGCAGACAATACTTCGTCTATTCCTTCTTTATTTCATAATGGTATTCATTATAGAACTAATATTGAGAAAGCTAATCTCTTAGCTTCTCATTTCGCTGGTGCGTCTACTCTTCCTATAACTAATCAAAGCCCCCCAATTCTCCCGAATCTTGGCCCAGGTATGTCTAAAATCTATTTTCGGAAACGGGTTGTTTCAAAGATTCTGAAAGAACTTGACCCCAATAAAGCGACTGGCCCCGACGGTATTCCGCCATTAGTATTGAAAAGTTGTCATCATACTTTGGCAAAACCGCTTAGCAAATTGTTTCATCTCTCAATGAAGACAGGTGTTTTTCCATCATTTTGGAAAATAGCAAATATTCAACCCGTTCCGAAAAAAGGTGATAAATCGGCACCTACGAACTACCGACCTATTGCTTTGTTGTCGGTTCTATCGAAGGTAATGGAATCTATCGTTAATTTCAGACTAATGAACTATCTGGATTCGAATGTTCTTTTATCCGATGTTCAGTATGGATTTCGTAAAAATCGATCTTCAGGCGAACTAATGACGTGCATGACTCATTGTTTGGAGCGAAGCATTGAAAACCTAGGTGAATCAAGCGTTGTTTCCTTAGATATTGCTAAAGCTTTTGATAGAGTATGGAATGATTGTCTTATTAATAAGATTCGTGCGCTGAATTTACACTCCTCTCTCATTACATGGATTGAGAATTATTTATGAAACCGTAAAATAAAAGTTGTATTAAATGGTATATCTTCAGATTCACATGGGATCAATGCTGGCGTGCCTCAAGGATCATCCTTGTCTCCCACGCTCTTCTTGATATATATCAACGACCTATTGTCTTCTACAACCTGTGATATCCATTCATTTGCTGATGATACAACACTATCGGCCTCCATTGAGTTTGACAATCAAAAAGAATGCAATTCTCGCTTGAATGGTTCGCGTGAATTAATGAATTTGACTATTCTGTCTAATATTCAAATCATTCTTGATTGGGGCATTTCTAACAGAGTAGAATTTAACCCAAATAAATTCCAGTCTTGCCTTTTTTCTCAGAAGACAACTCAACATTATGTTCCTCCTGTTATTAATGGTACCTCTATTGCGAGATCTGATTCACTTAAGTTGTTAGGTTTAAAAGTATCAAGTGATCTTTCTTGGAAAGAACATATTTATGAAATTTCAAAAAGAGCTAGCCAATGTTTAGGCTTCATAAGACGTTGTAACTTCTACTTCACTCCCTCTGAAGTGTTAAGATTATATAAATCTTATGTTAGACCAATTTTAGAATTTAATTCATATGTGTGGGGTGGTGCTCCAAGATCGCATTTGGTTCATCTTGATGGTGTTCAGAATAGAGTTATCCGTTTGATAAACGATGTAACCATTACTTCGTCTCTTGATACTTTGGAGCACAGACGAAATGTAGGAGCTTTATCTGTTTTCTATAAATTTTACAACGGTAAATGTTCTTTAGAAACCCGTTCTCTAGTTCCTGGGCCTTTTCTCAGTAACGTAAACACTCGTTTAAGGTGCAATCAACATAGATTTGCCTTAAAACCTTTTTCATGTAGAACCCAACACTTTAAATCCTCCTTTTTTCCTAGAGTATCTTCGATGTGGAATCAATTGGTCGAACACGTGTTTCCAGAATCTTATAATCTGCAGGCGTTCAAATTAGCCGTTAACAAGTTCTTGAAGGATGATGGTTAAAGTATTCATAAGTTGTTTCTTAATATATAAAAAAAAAAAAAATTGTTTATCAGTATTTATTTATTTATTATTATTTTTATAATTTGTAATATTTTCTTGGTCAAGGTTTTTTGTAGTTTTCCCTGACCATGATTCATTGATAAAAGTATTTGGACTCGCGTCGTTCTAAATTCGTGTTCGTTTTTCGTATTGCTTTTCCAATGAATCAGGGAGAATTCTGAGAAAATAAATTGAAACCGGCTACAAACGTGAGGAATGTGATATATTGTAAATCACATTCTTTCGATTTTTATTTTATTTTGAATTTAATAAAGGGCTTAGCCCAACTTATTGCCGTGACGTAAGTCATTCAGGGAGTCATCCCTTGGCAATAAGTCTCTATAAAAAAAAAAAAAAAAAAAAAAAAAAAATTCCTGCAGTCTTGAAATTAAAGCTATAATAACCCTTTCAACTTCTTCAGCCAAGATGAAATGTTCTTTTTCATCGTGGCCGTTAGCTACGTGGTCATCACTCATAAATTGATGTATGAATTTCTTCATGCTGAGCCCAGTATTGTTCGATGGCTCTCAACTTATACTCTCAATGTAACTTTGTATGCTGTAGCTCTGGATTTAAATTGAAGTCAACACCACTCAATGCACGACGTAACGACACCACAATGGCGTTATGTCGCCTTATGATTCTGTTTATCTCATCTGTTGACTGAGTCGTCATTGTGAAGGTATTTTTGTTAGCGGCATCGGATTGTTGCGGCCCTTGTTGCTCTTGTGGCTCTGAATTTCTTGTAATTTCCCCTTCCACTGTTGGCTTGACCTTCAATAGCACGGCTATCTTTTCCTCAAAATGCCCTTTGAATAAAATAATCATGATTAGTCGGCACATCTGGTATAGACCTGATCTGGTTGTCGGTTTCCTCGAACGTTTCCCAGGCTTCTTTCAACCGTCGAAGTCTCTCTCGAAAATAACTTTCTTGAGTTTTCCTGTCGGCAGGATCCTTCTTGTAGTTGCTGATGATCTTGTTGAAACTTTCCACATTATGCTCTTGCTGTTGAGCTAATTTTTCGATATCCATGATGATATCCCTCGATGACTGCTTCAATCTCGCTTACTTGTGTGTGTTTTTGGCTAGATCCTTTCCTTATGCAGCTACCGTTGGTACCAGTGTATAGCCCTGGTACACGCCTTTAACAACGTTGTATGATTTTAAAAGCGACGAATACTTTACCAGTGTTCAAAGCCCTGGCAAAATAAAAAATACTGCAACAATATGCAGGCAGTCTGCACACGCAGTGACTGACAAAAAAAAAATATGCAAGTTGACAATTTTAGAACATTGGTGCTCAATGAATGATATAGTTCGAATTGCTGATAAGCGAAACATATTCCCATTGCTGCACCTGTTTGTTTTTACTTTGAGTTCAAGGTGAACTGTAATAACTCTGGGATCATGTTTCGCTTAGCCGGAATTCGGAACTTTGGCTTCGTGCATGTTGGGTTCATTCGCATGATTAATGAATTTGCATTATGAATTTTATTATGAAAATGAATCCAACATACACATTTCTGTTCTTGAACAATAGGTATAGAGGAGAAGCAGAAAATGATTCTCTTTTTCTGGTGATGCACTTTATGCATGCGGAGTGTAGCTCAATGAATAGCGCGTAAACGAGCACAGCGTTATCATTGGGTTCCACTAGCGATAGGTATATAGGAGAAGCAGAAAATTATTCTCTTCTTCTGGTGACACACTTTATTTATGCGTGGTTTAGCTCAATAAGTAGCGCGTAAACGAGCACAGCGTTACTATTGGGTTACCCTAAATGCATGTATAGAAGAGAAGCAGAAAATGATTCTGTTCTTCTGGTAATGCACTTCATTTTTCTTTTCACTTTTTTAACGGTTCGTTCGTAATGAACGCTGGTATGCCGAAGCTTAACCTTACGACGAATCTCTCACTTCCGTGGAGGTGTCGTATGAAGGGTAGAGGAGAGGTCGCTGCTTAGTGCAGAAGTTTCTTCCTAGTTTGTGTCCAATTTCAATTCATTTATTTATTTATATTTTAAGGAAATTTACAGTTTTACAAAGTATTTATAATAAAGAGTAGATAAGGCATTTTGCATAGTAGTTTTACTATTTATCACGAATATATATTTTTATTGTTTTGCAATTTTAATATGTTTATGTTTGTTATTATAGTTTATTTTTTAGTTTTAAATATGGAAAATTTTTAAAACCATATTATATCAATTTACATTTGATTTTTTTAAAAAATATTTACAATCTTAACCTACCCTAAAAATAACTTACATGCTAAAAATAATTACATTAGATAATGTATGTTTATTAAGGATATGGTATTTACATTAGTAAAATCGATAATTACTTTACATAAATTGTGCAGTATTATAAATTTCCAAATTTCTGTCATGAAATTTCTTATTATAAAAAGTTAATAAGTTTTGATTATTATATAAAGAATTATTTTCGTGTAGGTTTAACAATTTAAATGGTGGAAAGTTATTATAGTGTGGAAAATTCCTTATAAGTGGAGGATTACAACTACTTAGTAGAATGTTATCTAAATAATTTACATTTACACCTCTCAAGAATTTCAGTCCCAAATTAACCATGAAGCTATCAATTCTCTTTATTTGCGCAAAATCATATAATTTTTTATTAGATGTTGTTTTATTGTCAATTGTGTAGTTGAGATTGCAAGCATGTCTCAAGCATTTTCTTTCAGTTATTCTAATTTTTTCCATGTTCGCAGAGGAAGTCTGAAACCAAATTGGAAAACCATAAGACAAGGTAGGCCGCACTGTTTGTTTATAAATAATTTTTTTTATGTGAATAGAGAGTTTTTTGGTTGGTTTCAGTACCTGGCTAAAAACAATTGCTTTTACTTTTGCCTTTCTTGTTACTTCCTTAACATGCCCAAAAAAGTTATATTTTTGGTCAAAAGTCACTCCCAAATATTTAACTAGTTTCTTGTTTTTAATTCTTTTAACGGGTGTTTTTTTAAGAGGTTGCCGATTTTTTTTTTGAATAAAACACATATAAAATTATGAAATGACCAAAATTTTTTTTTATTTGGTAGATAATTTTTTGGCATTTAACATTTAAGCACAATTTCTGGCATATGGCTACCACGACTATTTTTCACAAATGTCATTCTGGAGGTCCAATTTTCCAGCACTTTTTCAAGCATTTGAGGGCGTATGTCAGCAATGACACGTTGAATATTGGTTTCCAAAGCGTCAATCGATTGAGGTTTATCCACATAAACCAATGACTTCACGTATCCCCACAAAAAGTAATCGAGTGGCGTCAAATCGCACGAACGCGGAGGCCAATTCACCGGACCATTTCTCGAAATAATGTTGTCGTTGAAAGTTTCTTTCAATAAGTCGATTGTTTCACGTGCTGTATGGCAAGTGGCACATTCCGTACATTGCGATAGCTGGATTTTGTGCCAATTATTGTAATGACTTCTGATTTTCAGTGTTTATTTGTGAGCCCCAAGTTTCATAAAATTTGCTATTTTTTTTGAGGTGATTGTTGATATTTTTTTCCACAGTAGACATTCTAGCTCCTGATGAGTATAATAGCACATCATCCGCATAGCAGAGAATTTTAACTGGTTCTATTGGAATTGGTATGTCTGATATAAAAATATTATAAAGTACAGGACCAAGTATTGAGCCCTGGGGAACTCCAGCATGAGTTCTAAAAAGAACTGAATTTTCCTCTTGTGTTTTAATTTTAAATGATCTATTTTGAAGGAATGAACCCACAAGTTTAATCAAAAAGTTATCAAAATTATAAATTTTAAATTTATAAAGTAAACCGTTGATCCATACAGAGTCGAACGCTTTCTTTATGTCTAAGCAGCACGCTAAACTTGATCTTTTTAAATTTAAGTTATTCGTTACATCAGTTCCGAATACCAGGAGAGGATGTTAAGTTGAATAGTGTCTGTGGAATCCCATTTGAAAAGGTTTAAGGATATTGTTATTAGAAATATGTTCATTAATTTTGTTTAGTATACAACGTTCGAAAATCTTTGAAATGTTTGACAAGAGTGAAATCGGCCTATAGCTTTTAGCGTGGTTTGGTGGTTTATTGGGTTTAAGGATTGGTACAATGTTTTCACTCTTCCAGACCGAAGGAAAATAACTAATATTAATACAATGATTGAATAAAACTGCCAGAAATTCATGGAAATATGATTTTGTCTTTTTTATAAGACAATTTGGTATGTTGTCTGTGCCAGACGACTTTTTATTATTTACATTTTTTATAATTGAACTTATGTTCTCAGAAGTTAAGAATATATTTCTATTGAGTGGACTTAATGCATTTAGATCACTAAACTGAGTTATTGGTTCCCTAATTTGCATTATCTCATACGTTTTAATATTGGCTTCGGTTAAATGTTCAACGTTTGAAATTATTGGCTCAGCAAAATTTTTCTCAAAGAACTTTTCAATTGTATTTAACTTTTGTCTTTTATCATTTAAAAGAACATTGTTACTATCATATATCGGGGGGATTATTTTATTTCTCCCTAGTCCATGAATTCGCTTAATTTTACTTATTGTAGTATTGCCCATTTTCATTGTAGAGAGTAACTTACAGTAGTACTCTCTAGTATAAGTAACGATTTTATCCTGAATTATTTTATTCAGCAATCTGATTTGAGACCTTAGCAGATGGTTATTTGAATCATAGCGATTGTTGAACCATATTCTACGCAGTCTTTTCTTTTCGTTTATTATTTGTAAGATGTCATCAGGAAGATTTAATTGTCCATTACAATTAATTCTTCGTTGTGGGGTACTATTTTTGATGGCAAAGTCTATCCCAAGGTTGAGGTCCGAAATTAGTGTATCGATCTCAGAGATGCCAAGATTTCTATTTGAAGGTAAGTAAATTAAATCAAGTTTGTTCTTTAGTAATGTATAAAAACGTTCAAAATTTGTTTTGCTATAATTAAAAGCAAATAATGATGTTTTCTGCAGGGGCTTTGCAGTGTTGACAATGATCTCGACTGCAGAGTGATCTGATTGGAAGTCAAGAGTTTTTAGTTTTTGTCCAAAGTTTTGGTCAAATAGGGAATTTGAACAAATAAAGAAATCCAGATATGTGTGGCTTTCTCCTTTATGACACGTAGGTTCTTGCGAGCAATATAATGACATATTATAGTCGCAACACATATCGTTGTGCCAATTATATAAAGCATTACCTGCCGTGTTGGTAACAGCAGGATTATTGCCCCAGAGTGGGTGCTTTGCGTTAAAATCTCCGCAAATAATAAACGCAGAGGGTCCTATGAAATCTATTATTTTATTTAAGTCATCTATGAATAACGATCTATTCGATACTCCGTTATAGATACTGAATATGTATAATGATCTATTATTTTCACAATAAATCTTGATCGCGGTAACATCAAGGTAATTCATACTTGGAGTACTAACAATCTCAGATTTAAATTTATTTTTAATTAAAATTGCCGTACCAACAGAACCATTATTTTTGTCGGTGCGTATCGTATCATAATTTTTAAACGAAACTTTATGTTTAGGTAGCATTTTTGACTCAGATATACAAACCACGTGAGGTTTATGTTCGATCAAAAATTGGTTAAGAAAATGTCTCTTTGAGAGGGAGACCAAACTATTCACGTTAAGTGTTATTATTTTTAAATCATTGTACACCATTTTCACATAGTTGAAAGAAAAGACCGAACAACTGTTCCTTCTTTTCGTTATTGCTTTTTAGCTTTTTATATCCTGGTGGAACGAATTTATTTTGCCTAAAATGTCGCTAAGACTTAACCCGAATAGATTTTTACATTCGTTACTGATGAAATCAGAATTACCAAGGTTACTTTTGTTAGGGTGTGTAATTTCACTCACTTTAGTGGCTTGTGAAAAAGTTAAGCTAGGCCTGACAAAATTCCTAGCAGATTCATGTGAGAATTTTGATTGATTTTGTTTAGTATTTTTTTTAATTTTAAAAGTCTTTATTTTTTCTAAATATACAGGACATTTTCGGTAATTTGCCGTATGACCAAATTGGTTACACCCTACACAAAACATAGCAATACCAATTTGCTCTTTAATTGTTCCATCAGACTGGGAAAAAAAAATTCAATTATTATTTTCTTTGGATGGTAATTTACATAATTTTGGGCCGTGACTTTTACCACACTTGACACACCGAAATGGCATATTGCAATTAATGGACACGTGTCCAAACCGCTGGCATCTCTTACATTGTGTCACAGGGTTAGGCTTATGCTTCCGGAAGTAAACCTTGTGGCTGAGCAATCTAGAAATGTTCGTTATTTCTCTTATATTAGCACTATTATCAAATTGGGTGATCCATAAATTTTTAACTTGGGTCACCTTAATTAGTTTTGCTTCAATTTGCATTGAATTAATAGCCGCGATTATGTCGTTTTCGCCATAATAACTGGGAAGGTTATGTAGCGATAATGTTACGGGCCTTTCGTTCTTAGGTGTAAATGTAAAAAAAATTTAATTTTTAAGCAATTCTTTAGTTTGCTTAAATTCTTCGATATTATTTTTTTGGATAGTTATAATATCATTATTTAATTTATTAAAGCTAAAGTGGTTATGTTTAAATATTTTAAAGAGTTCTTCTGATAATACTTTTGTGTTTACCTTAAATGTTTTAATGATAGGTGGTTTTCCGAACTTTGTTTTGATTTGGTTGGAAACTCCTCTTCGAATTCAACGTCTATTGGATTTCCGGGATTTTCGAAATCTTCATCTGAGCTAGGCGTACGGGTTGTTTTGATTTTGATTGTTGTATACTTGTTTTGACAATGCTTGAAATTTTTGTAGCAACTTCTTCGTACAACTCCTGAATTTTCGTGCATTTCTGCTGCCAATTGTTCTCCTTGGGTTGGAGGTTTGCTTTGGTCGTCATGTTTGATTGGAAACTTATACAGTCCTCATGAATACTTTTTTTTTTGATAAGGTTCAAAGAACCGACCTTCGATTTTACGTTTAGCGTGGCATGAAGCCAGCTTGTTGGTAAATTCTTTCAGATTCAGATTGTTTATTATTTTTATATAACTTAAAGTTGGTAAATTCTTGGACACAGAATGTTTATTAATTTTAATTTACACTTAATGTTGGTAAATTCTTTATCACAGATTGTATATTATTTTTAAATTTACACTAATGTTGGTAAATTCTTTATCACAGATTGTTTATTATTTTTAAATATACACTAATGTTGGTAATTTTTTTTTTCATAGAATGATTATATTTTTATATCACACGAAGCACAGCTCTGGTGGAAGTCTGTTTTCTCTACAACTGGTCACTATTGACAACGATATGATGACTGTTGTTGATGATTGCACAACACTCTGAGAGATCATCTGACTGATGTGTGAGTTGTTAGTTTGTGTCCGTTCTGCATGTTTGTTTTACATGCCCTGGTGCATTGAGTTGTTGGGAATTTTACTCTGCCATTACCATACTGCACTATGTACATATACTTGTAGGGAGATTTTCGGGTGTAATAATGAGTTTTGTTTGTGTTTTTTTTATTTTAGATTAGAGATAGGGTTTGTAATGAAGGTGGTGTAATCAAACTTCGTTATAATTCTTTTCCAGTTAAGTTGTAAGATTCTAGAGCATGCGGCATGCCTTACAATATTTTTTCTAATAACCTTAAAATACCGTAGTACTTCGGTGTACCTTTTAAGTGTTCGTAGATAGTTAGAATTATATCGACGCTCTTCTTCAATGAGCTGAATTCTCAAGGGCTAGCTGAGAATTCCCGTAATCTTTCAACGATGTCTGGAACTCGGTCTAAATCAGTTTAGTTTCTGTCCTATCTTAAGCTTATTATTTGGTCAGTTTCGTTGTCTATCGGTGGACTTATGATTTCTTGAATGATTTGCCTTTCCTCAGATCTAAATTATTCAGTTACGATTTGGGTAATGTGTGCGGTAAGATTATTCATGTTAAATGTATTTAGAACGGTTGAGGCAAAATACGAATGACGATCAACAGTAGGTACGGTAGCAGGAGTTTTTGCTATTCTAAGTCGCGGTGGCCGAATTTGATAAAAATAATGTGTTTCTATCACAATGGAAACTAAACAGTGTAAAATACTTTTATATTTATTAACATTTATTTAAGGTTAAATTAACACGTTGTGTATCAAACGAATACAGGAAGAGAAGTGAGTAATAAAATGTAATACATTATAATTGCGTGTTGTCAAATGAAATAGCTATATAAACATAGAAGAGCGACATTATATAGTTCAATTAAAATTACTCTAACCAACACGGCCTCTTAATTTTTATGAAACTTTAACTTAATATTTAATTCGCACGATGCTTCACAAACAGCTTATGGTTGAGTCCCTTCGTCATAATATCGGCTAATTGATCTTCCGTTCGAATGTATTTCAGCTTAAAATCACCATTTGCAATTGATTCTCGAATGAAATTGTATTTTACGTCAATGTATTTCATTCGTTTGTGTTCTCGCGGCTCCTCTGCGACTTTAATGCACGATTGATTGTCCTCATAAATTGTAGTACATCCACATTCGATATTTAATTCATTAAGCCACTTGCCTTCACAAATCCCACTAGCCAATGCGATGTATTCGGCCTCAGTTGATGATAAACTAACAGTGGATTGCTTTCTTGTAGACCAGCTAACTATATTGCCAAAAACTTTATAAACATAACCCGATGTTGACTTCCGGTCAATTTTGTCACCTGCCCAATCTGCGTCGACATAACCAACCAATGGTTTGGCATTCGTTTGCTTTTTATAAACCTTTTTTAATGTTTTTTTTTCCTTGAATGTATCGTAGTATCCGCTTTGCATATTTGAAATGTTCATTATCATAACAACACTGGAATCGGCTAAAATAATTCGTAGCTACACACAAATCCGGACGAGTGGTTAATGTTGCATATGTTAAACATCCCATGAGTTCTCGATATGGTTCTCTGCAATTGTTTAATTTTCCATTTTGTAAAGCAATACCATTTTCGATTGGTGTCGCTATATCCTTGCAATCAGTCATGTTGAATTTTTGTAACATCTTTCGACAATATTCCGTTTGATTCATACTTATTTTATTTATTATTAAAAAATGCACATTTAACGTCCATTTGATGTATATGATAATTATAATGTACCGCTGTTATGATGTTTTGATGATATTTATTTAATGACCCCTTACCACTGGTGGGGGGAAGCCAATCAATAAAACACGGTTTGGTTTCTAAAAAGGAACTGATTCATTTTAATTGAATTGTGCTCTTATATACTAATTTAATGCTAATTGGACAATTTTCAAATTGATAAATAAAAGCAAAAATAACACGTACCCATACAGCAATAAGACACCATGCATTTTGCATATTGGCTGAGAAAATGTTTTCCCAGAGAATGTGCTGAGGGCAACAGAAAACTGTGGGAATATGTCACACAGCGAAAACAGCAATGCAAGGTGTACGTTATCTATATTTTGCTGGGAAAATAAAATGTGCTGAGTTTAAGAAATGTTTAGAATTATAGGCGATAGTCGGTATGTTATGGTCGTAACATGCTGGGGCCGCCGCCTGACTCTTAAACTGTTCGTCCAAGAACATTGTTGTTGGCCGAAACTGGCTTGCTGATGAGGCTCTTCTTTCCATTCTTCTAGGTGCTGGTTCAGGCTGATGGGGTAATTGAAGGGTTACCTCTGGTTTTTTCCGTGGCAGCCTTCTTATGATTATGACGATAATGAACACAATTGTCAGGAGTGTGACAATTCCGCTTAGGGAATATTGGTGAATATTTGTGTTCGTACTTCGTGCAGTAAAGTTTCTTGACTTCTTTGTAAGGCGATGTCTTGTTGTATTTTGAGATTTTGCTGTGTAATGTCCGACGTTAATACTGGGACATTTTCTGGCTTATAGCTGAATCTAACCAATTGATCAGAGATATTCTGGATAGGCAAGTACGAAGATTGAAGTCGTGTTGTGATGGTCTGCTTGCCAAACAATATCATTGTTGTCTGATGGATTCTACAGTTTGGATTTAGTTTCAAAATACCACTTCCTGATAACTTGGCTGGAACTACAGTTGAACTGCATGCGACATCTATGCTGATTTCATTTGGAATACTGAATATCCATGTGCTTGTGTGGTGCATTTGGACCCAAAAACTTTGTGGTGGCAGTGATCGAGTAACGCATGAACTAGGCAGTTCCTTTGTATGCCTTAAGAGGTTTACTTCACAGGAACATACAGTTGACCCGGCTGTGTATAGTGGATGTTGCATCTCGCACCAGTAAAAGTCCAGGGCTCTTCGGTCCCATGAAGAGAATGCGTTTTCGTTCATCGGATAATAATGATCGCCTTGGAGATTAACAATCATGTAGTCTGATGACGGTTCGATGAACGTAAAGGTTTTGTTATGCAATGTGGGTACTGGAAGGACCTTGTACACCTTGAACTCTTCATTGTACAAAAGCGGCAGGGTGAGCTCAATAATGATGTTTTTCTCTGTAACACGTGCCCTTGGCTGCAAGGCCTTGTACAGTTGAAGGATTGACTCATGGTGCCGATCTCCAGGTATCATCATAGTCCTTAGAATGTGGTCATGGATGTAATGGGTGCTACTCGTGTCTTGCATGTAAGTACAGTATTCTTGTGCATTACATTTTGATCAGTAATTCATCTCCAGGTATCATCATAGTCCTTGGAATGTGGTCATGGATGTAATGGGTGCTACTCGTGTCTTGCATGTAAGTACAGTATTCTTGTGCATTACATTTTGATCAGTAATTCATGAATATATAACAGCAGCATAGGCTCCATCAGAGGCATCACAAAATCCATGCAGCTCTAGATTCAGGGAATCATATGCACCAATCCACCTGGGAATTTTGATAGATTCGGCTAATGGGAGATCTCGTTTGAATTGATTCCAGCATTGCTGTAGCTCATCCCAACCGAGCTCAGCCTTCCAAATTCGCTGGATTAACATCTTCGAGGTAATGGTGATGGGCGCGAGCCATCCTAACGGATCGAAGAGACGTGCTATTTCAGAAAGTGTGGCACGCTTAGTTGAGGTGTCATGTTTACATGTTGCTTTGATAAGGTTTACTCTGAATAGGAATGTGTCTGTTGATGGATTCCAATGGATTCCTAGAGTTTTAACAACCTCCTCCTTGTCCAAGTTGATGCAGCATATATTATTGTCTACTGGATCTGACACAAATAATTCCTTGTGAATAGTGGCCCATTTTCTTAGATGAAAGCCGCCACTGTTCAGTAAATTAATTAATTGACGTTGAGCTTCTTATGATTATGACGATAATGAACACAATTGTCAGGAGTGTGACAATTCCGCTTAGAGAATATTGGTGAATATTTGTGTTCGTACTTCGTGCAGTAAAGTTTCTTGACTTCTTTGTAAGGCGATGTCTTGTTGTATTTTGAGATTTTGCTGTGTAATGTCCGACGTTAATACTGGGACATTTTCTGGCTTATAGCTGAATCTAACCAATTGATCAGAGATATTCTGGATAGGCAAGTACGAAGATTGAAGTCGTGTTGTGATGGTCTGCTTGCCAAACAATATCATTGTTGTCTGATGGATTCTACAGTTTGGATTTAGTTTCAAAATACCACTTCCTGATAACTTGGCTGGAACTACAGTTGAACTGCATGCGACATCTATGCTGATTTCATTTGGAATACTGAATATCCATGTGCTTGTGTGGTGCATTTGGACCCAAAAACTTTGTGGTGGCACTGATCGAGTAACGCATGAACTAGGCAGTTCCTTTGTATGCCTTAAGAGGTTTATTTCACAGGAACATACAGTTGACCCGGCTGTGTATAGTGGATGTTGCATCTCGCACCAGTAAAAGTTCAGGGCTCTTCGGTCCCATGAAGAGAATGCGTTTTCGTTCATCGGATAATAATGATCGCCTTGGAGATTAACAATCATGTAGTCTGATGACGGTTCGATGAACGTAAAGGTTTTGTTATGCAATGTGGGTACTGGAAGGACATTGTACACCTTGAACTCTTCATTGTACAAAAGCGGCAGGGTGAGCTCAATAATGATGTTTTTCTCTGTAACACGTGCCCTTGGCTGCAAGGCCTTGTACAGTTGAAGGATTGACTCATGGTGCCGATCTCCAGGTATCATCATAGTCCTTGGAATGTGGTCATGGATGCGGGCCAATTCGGTTTTGAGTTGTTGAACTGGGTGTATTTGGCCACGATGTGTAGCTAATACAGCATTAATCAGGACGTTTTGCGTGTTTTGATAATGTATCATTGTCAAAATACTTGGAAAAGCAGTCGATATGAATATTTGGAGCACATGTTCGTCGTTCTTCTGATTGTCTAGTGCTGATATCATGTTGGTAAGTACCTTCAACTGTCGATTGGTCGAAACATATTGTGTTTTGAAGATATTTAACGTTGAATCTATTATAGTGGTTTGATTTTTCGTTAGGTTCAGTAGATGATGCGCGTTGTTTTTAATCCTTTCGATAGTTTCTTCGTACTGGTTTGCGAAACGTTGATCCAGAATGCCAAATAGCTCATTTGTAATTGTTCCAATAAAATCAAACGGTGATCGTTTCGATCTCTGTGGTGGTGATTCATTGTTTGCGTGCAGCAGTACTTCGTTGGTTAGGTCTTCAAAATATATATCGGGTTGTGTTTCAAATGGTATAATTTCAAAACTGTTAGCGATTTGTTGAGAAGCTATCGAACTCATTGCGATAGCTATGATGCACAACCAGAAAAGGGACTTAAAACATGTCCTTCCCACTAAGTAATTGACGGCCTTGTGTTCCAGCGTTAACATTCCCGTATTAGCTTCGGTCGTTGTTCTACTGTCTTCTGGTTCTTCCTTATCAGCTTCAATCGGTAACGGGCATAGTTTTGATAATGGTCGTTTTGCATGCCTTTTGTTGCAATAGACTGTTACTGCACGGACATGGTGATCTTTTCCTCGATGTAGCTCTGTTATCTTGGCTAAATTCCACTTAGTTGGTGGTAACCGATCGTCCTTGATTAGTACTATGTCACCAATGGAAATGTTTTTATGTACTTGTTTCCATTTGGATCTCTGTTGAAGTTGCGCCAAATAATCTGATGACCATATTTGCCAAAAATCTTGAGTTATTTTTTGTATCAATCTCCAGCGTGAACGATAACTTTTCGTTTGGTTCAGTCTAGGCTCAAGTAAGGCATTTAAAGCAGAGCGAATGAGAAAGTGTCCAGGCGTAAGTATGGGGTTGTCGTCAAGATCATTGCTTATTGCAACTAATGGACGAGAGTTTAAGCAAGCTTCCACTTGCGTTAATATGGTGGACAGCTCTTCAAATGTCAAGGTAGAATCTCCGATGACCCGTTTTAGATGATACTTCATAGATTTTACACCAGCTTCCCACAAACCACCGAAGTGTGGTGCAGCTGGCGGGATAAAGTGCCACTGGACTCCATGTGTAATCAGGTTATCTGCGGCTTCCTTGTTGCTTTGAGCGATCACAAATTTAAGCTGCTGCTGTAATTCCTTGGTTGCTCCTACGA
The DNA here is from genome assembly GCA_947095585.1 of Nephrocerus scutellatus. Classification (NCBI taxonomy): domain Eukaryota; kingdom Metazoa; phylum Arthropoda; class Insecta; order Diptera; family Pipunculidae; genus Nephrocerus; species Nephrocerus scutellatus. The sequence goes on from OX352763.1 coordinate 74,883,568, forward strand.
ATGTTGTTCCGCAGTCACTGTAGAAGTGAGCGCAAAATCCTCTTCGGGATATGAATCTTCTAACAGCTGCAATAAACGCTTCTGAAGTGAAATCGCTGACCAGTTCAAGATGTATGGCCTTAGTTGCCAAGCATACGAACACTGCAATATAGCCCTTCGTTGATCGATTCCCTCTGCCTTTGGAAATAAGGATTTGAATTGGTCCGGCATAGTCAATGCCCGTATGTGTAAATGGACGATATGGTGTGACTCGTGGAGTTGGAAGCATTCCCATAATCTGGGTTCTAGAGGCTGCATTGAAGCGGTGACATCGCACGCAATTGTGGATGATTTGACGTGCTACAGATTTAGCTTGAATCACCCAGAACGACTAGCGAAGTGTGGCTAAGAGTAGTTGAATTCCTCCATGCAGCGTTTTCTCATGAATATGTTTGATTAGCAATTTAGTAAATCTACTGTTGCGTGGTAGTATGTATGGATGTCTTTCCTTCTCCGACATATTTGCGTTTTCAAGTCTACCTCTGACCACCAAGAGATTATGTAAATCTAGGCGTGGAGCTAAGGCCAGCAGCTTACTCTTTTTAGGCAGAGTGTTGCGATTCTGTAGACACAATAATTCTTCTCGAAACTCCAGTTGCTGAACTAATCGGATTACCGATATTTGAGCTTCTTCCAGCTCCGTGGTGGTCAAATGCTCAATTCGTCTGGCTTCCTTGCAGTTCCTCACATTGAAAGCAAATCGGTTGCAATACGCTTTAGATCGAATCAATCTAGTGTAAGAAGAAAATAGTTTGCAAATGTCGTTTTCTTCGATGGTGGATGCTACGGCAACTGTTGATGCAACATAATCAACTACGGAACACTGTGATGTTGCGAGTGATTCGGGATGTTGAGGCCAATGAACAGAATATTTTTGAAGCCATGCTGGTCCACTCCACCACAGGGGATGAAATTTTAGTTGAACAGGTGTTACACCTCTTGATGCACAGTCTGCTGGATTTTCAGCTGACCTTATATGTCCCCATGAGCTTGGCTCTGTGTTTTGGTGTATTTGAGCAACTCTGTTAGAGATAAACACCTTTTCATGCGATGATCCTTTTTTTATCCAGGCTAAGACGATGGTTGAATCCGTCCAGGCATACACATTATCTGTCGGAGTACCAAAAACTTGCCTCATTTTATTCAGCAATTTCGACAACAGGTGTGCTCCACAAAGTTCCATCCTTGGTATAGTGAGCTTCTTCGTAATGGGTGCTACTCGTGTCTTGCATGTAAGTACAGTATTCTTGTGCATTACATTTTGATCAGTAATTCATGAATATATAACAGCAGCATAGGCTCCATCAGAGGCATCACAAAATCCATGCAGCTCTAGATTCAGGGAATCATATGCACCAATCCACCTGGGAATTTTGATAGATTCGGCTAATGGGAGATATCGTTTGAATTGATTCCAGCATTGCTGTAGCTCATCCCAACCGAGCTCAGCCTTCCAAATTCGCTGGATTAACATCTTCGCGGTAATGGTGATGGGCGCGAGCCATCCTAACGGATCGAAGAGACGTGCTATTTCAGAAAGTGTGGCACGCTTAGTTGAGGTGTCATGTTTACATGTTGATTTGATAAGGTTTACTCTGAATAGGAATGTGTCTGTTGATGGATTCCAATGGATTCCTAGAGTTTTAACAACCTCCTCCTTGTCCAAGTTGATGCAGCATATATTATTGTTTACTGGATCTGACACAAATAATTCCTTGTGAATAGTGGCCCATTTTCTTAGATGAAAGCCGCCACTGTTCAGTAAATTAATTAATTGACGTTGAGCTTCTTTACATTCAGCTAGTGTATTTCCTCCAGACATGACATCATCCACGTAGAAATCATTTCTCACAATTTTGGATGCGATTGGATACGTTGTTGTTCATCTAAGGCCAATTGATAAAGAGTCCTTACAGCTAAATACGGTGCTGATGCTGTGCCGTATGTAACAGTCGTTAGCTTGAAATCCTTAATTGGTTCGTTGGCTAAATTCCTCCACACGATACGTTGATAGTCCTGATGATGAGCGATGATCTTAATTTGGCGGTACATTTTTTCGATATCCGCTGTATATACGTATCGGTGTCTTCGCCAGCGCATGATAATTTTTGTTAGGTCTTCTTGTAATCTTGGGCCAATGAGCATCAATTGATTAAGGCATTAAACACAACGCGTAGTTTCGTAGTAAAACTGTCCGGTTTAAAGACAGCATGATGTGGCATGTAATAGATATTGTTATCCAGAGGGTTATAGTCCCTAGTTTCGACCATATGCCCAAGGTTCATAAAGTCATCCATGAATTTTATGTATTCAACTCTTAACTTTGGGTCGCCGACAAATCGTTTCTCTAGCTGAAGAAGTCTGGCTACCGCTCAGTCCCGTGATGCACCAATATTATGCTTTTGCATCAACTCTTGATTGAATGGAATGCTAACTATGTATTTGCCACCTTTTTCTCGATGGTAAGTTTCTTTATAAACATCTGTGGCTGTGGCGAGAAGAACACCCTGGTTTTGATGAGCATGGTGTGACTGCACCATGGATGCTTGAGTTGAGGTAGAAGTAGGCTCATTGATATGCCTTTTTTCCACATTATGGTTTTCTTGATGTAGCAGTGTGTGGTGCTTTTTATTGCACAGCTTACATGTTCGTAGACTAGAGCAAGCAACCTTCTTATCATGCCGTAAACAATTGACGCAAACCTTGGCCTGTTTTACCTGTTCGTATCTTTCTTTTGGTGTCCAGCCCATAAACTTGTTGCAAGAGTAAATGTTGTGATCACCCTTACAAATAATGCAGCTGAACCTTGTTGCTAGGTGGTAACTACGAACAGGACCTTTGTTTTCTTCTTTGTGCAGTTTTTGACGAGATGGAGCTAAGACTTCTAATGCTTGATATCTTCTGGCAAAGAACTTAAAGAGTTCTTCTTGTGAGGGAACCTTGTTTGGACTTTTAATCCCTTGCTCAAAAAGATTTCTGCTTTCCGGGTCCAATCCTTTTACGATGAGATGAACTATTATTGGCCCCCAGGATGATGTCTCGAATCCCATGTTTTTCAGAGCCGCAAGGCCTTCTTTAGTTGAATCTAATATAGTTTTTAGATGACTTGCAGAAGATTGATTGTCATGGTATCCAGTTTTGCATTGATACGATCTTCCTCTCCTTGTCGTATCGCTTTTTTAATGTTTCCCAAGCATTAGCGTAGTTTTCACTTGATATTGTGAAATGTTGTATTAACTGCAACGGCTCGCCCTCCAAATGTGTTTTTAAATACTCCATTTTTTCGGTGATCCCAAGAGTGGTTTTTTTTATGAATGATGGTTGTGAAAATATCACAGAATGACTGCCATTCTAAGTAGTTCCCCTGAATATGGGAATTTTTAACTGAGGTAGTCGAACTTCTGAGCTAGAAGGCGACTCCTTGACAATTTTAGTTTCCGAGGACTTTGAGGCCATTTGAAATAGGCAGTTGTTGATATCTTCTTGAACACCTTCATACCGCTTTTCAGTTACGTATGAGGTCTTATAGTCTTGATCACTTGCATATGAAAGAAATTCTTCATGTAATTCGGTCAGGGATTTCCATTGATCTAGAAGAACTCTTTGCTGGTACTCGTGCACTTCTTTCGAGTAGTTTTGAAATGTCCGCTCAAAAGATTCTATCGTTCTTATTATAGCTCCAATTTTGATGTCTAATTTTCTTAAACGCAGCCGCTGTGTGTCGTCTTTTGAGGTCTTGGGGATCACCTTTTGGATTTCGATATCTTCAGTTTGTGGAACAATGTTTTCCAAGTCCGTTCTTAACTTTTTGTATAGGGATTTACCGATATCATATGTATTTCCCTGCATATATGGAGTATCAGGCTTTGTCACAACTAGAATTTTTTCATGGTTTTCATCGAATTCCTTCCAAATTTCGTCGATTTTTGCAAGTCGATCTTCCTTGTACCGTTGGGTTTTCCGAGACGCGCTATCGTTTCCGAAATTTATTTGCGCTCTTTCCAACTCTTGTGCTAAGCTCTTCTGCCTAGCAACAATAACGAAGACCTCGCAGTCCTCCATTTTTTAGCACTGTTGTACTGTTTTTTTTTGCACTTCACTACCAGTGTACTTAGCCCTGGAAACACTTCAAAAAAAATCTACCAATGTAAGCCAGAATAAGTTGAGTTCAACTTATTGTTTTAAAACCAGTGTAACCGTAACGGTTGTGTTGTCTCGAAGGACCAAATGTTATGATGTTTTGATGATATTTATTTAATGACCCCTTACCACTGGTGGGGGGAAGCCAAAAAATAAAACACGGTTTGGTTTCTAAAAAGGAACTGATTTATTTTAATTGAATTGTGCTCTTATATACTAATTTAATGCTAATTGTAAAATTTTCAAATTGATAAATAAAAGCAAAAATAACACGTACCCAGACAGCAATAAGACACCATGCATTTTGCATATTGGCTGAGAAAATGTTTTCCCAGAGAATGTGCTGAGGGCAACAGAAAACCGTGGGAATATGTCACACAGCAAAAACAGCAATATGCAAGGTGTACGTTATCTATATTTTGCTGGGAAAATAAAATGTGCTGAGTTGAAGAAATGTTTAGAATTATAGGCGATAGTCGGTATGCTATTGTCGTAACAACCGCAATTACCAATAATACACGAAATGTCGTCAGTTTCGCAGTTGGTGAATACGTCTCATTATAATCTAAACCCTTTTCTTGTGTAAATCCTCTAGCAACTAGTCTGGCTTTGTATCTATCTATATCACCATTCGTTTTGTGTTTTAGTTTAAAAACCTATTTATTCGAAATCAATTTTCGACCTTTCGGTAAATCACACACTGACCATGTACCATTTTTAATTAAAGATGCATATTCTTCGTGAATTGCATTCTCCCACTTTAGCCAATCTGGTTGTTGTTTCGCTTCTTGAATTGAAGTTGGATCATTTTGAATGTACTCCTGAGCTGATAGAGCAAAATGTGCCGAGTATTCCCAATCACCATAATGATGAACTGGCCTTCGTTCTCGATTGGATTTACGTAGTTATCAGTGAAATGTTCATCAGTTGTATTCATAGTATTTACTAATGTTTCGTCATCATTTTTATTGGTTTGTTCGCTTGCGGCCTCTGAATCTGATATTTCGATGATTTTTACTTTGTTCAGAATTGATCTTTCATCAAATGTTACGTGTCGACCAATAACTAGTTTATTTGCATCCAGCAGCCGAATTCTGGTTCTACGAGAAATGATAATACGAGCTTTAATAAGTATAAAAATTCTAACTGGTATAAGAAACTCATAAAGGCGATTTCTGTTTAATGACTGAGAAAATATTTGTCAAAATGAGTCATTATTTGTTATTCGATGATAAACGAGGGAATTACATTATATATATTTTTTAAGATAGTAAAGCGAGCTTCTCAGCTCGCCATATGGATAGTTGTAATTCAGCTTAAAGACTGAATTATCTTGAAAGGATTTTACTTAAAAAAAAATATTTTTTTTCTCCTAACCCCTATGAATAAAAAAAAAACTCAAAATTACACCATCGCAAGCTGAGCTCTTAACAATTGTTTTAAAACAAGTCCCATAAAAATTCTGACCTGTAGATGTGTGCGTGCGTGATACGAGTCACGTCATCGCAAGCCAAGTTTTAAAACAATAACTTATTTTAAAAAAAATTGACACGCGCCACACGCGACACGTGACGCACGTCAAGTCATCGCAAGCCAAGTTTTAAAACAAGTATTTAAAAAAAAAATACACGCGCCACAAGCGACACGTGACACGTGAAACGCGTCAAGTCATCGCAAGTCAAGTTTTAAAACAAGTATGTATGTATCTAACAAAAAAAATTATACATGGGCAAAACGCGACGCGCGGCATGTGTCACGTATCCGCAAGCCGAGTTTAAAAAAAACAAAACAAAAATTGCACTTGCCACATGCGACGCGCGTCACGTCATCCCAATCCAAGTTTTAAAACAAGTATTAAAAAAATGTACACGCGACGCGCAACACGTGGCACGCGTCAAGTCATCGCAAGCCAAGTTTTAAAACAAGTAATTTAAAAAAAAAAAAAATAATAATACACGAGACACACGCGACGCGCGAAACGCGATGCATGTTACGTCATCGCAAGCCAAGCTTACCAATTGTTTTAAAACAAGTCCCATCAAATTCTGACTGGTAGAAGTCGCGATATACAACCGGACAAACCCACACACGTACGCTAAAAAAATTTTCTTGTCCTCTGATTATTAGCTTCGCCCTTCGGGCTCGCAATTAATATTTTATAAAAAAAATTATTCAATCTAAAAAAACGAATAAATTCTCTGTCAGTACAGGCTTCAAATGGATCTTTGATATTCCGTAAATTTCTTCGAAATCTTAAGAGCCGCAATCTAAAACAAAACAAAATAAATTAAAAAACAAAGTTAAACCTCCGATGGAAGTTAATCTTCTACTAGCTCGAATAAGGAAGAAATTCACTCCTTAATAATTTAATAATAGTTTACAAATCAAATCAATTTTATTTCAATTCAAAAAAACAATTTCTTTCGACACGATAAGCCACCAATCACATATTCAATTTAATTCAAGAAATTTCAAATTAGAGCACAACAAACCAAAACACTCTTGTTCTAAAATCACATCTCGAAACTCACTTGCCATACGAGAATCAGAAATTTGATAAGAATGAGAACTGACTAGTCGAAAAAATAAATAAATCATTGTCATTTGTCACAAAATCGGAATTCGGGTGCAGATCCCATAATCTATATGTATGATGCGATGTGCCATTACCAGTCATGATACACTTTGAGGATTTCGCATCCAATTTCTTACGATAATTCGCAGCAATGTAATTATAACATGTTGATCCAAAAATTCGAATATCTGATAAATCTGGTTTCGTACCATACCAAAGTTCTGCTGGCGTTTTATCGACAAACTGTTTGCCTAATGCGGACGTCGGGCATCGATTTTTTAAATAATTTGCGCAACTATAGCTTCATTCCAGAAATACCATTTTATTCCGCTCGCTAGCAACATAGTTCTAGCTTTTTCTTGCAAAGTTCGATTTAGTCGTTCTGATACCGAATTCATCTCAGGATTGTATGGAACCGTATATATATAATCTGAATTCCTTTTTCCTTGCAGTATTTTTTAAACTCGTTCGATGTGTATTAGCCTCCGTTGTCAGCTTTCATTTTTGAGATTTTACAACCGTGACGTGCCTCAGCCATTGCTACATACTCTTTAAACTTTTCGAGTACATCACTTTTTCGTTCAACACTGAAGACCATTGTTGCACGAATTACGTCGTGGACACCGGAGGGTGTTAAAAAAAATACAACTTGTTCCACTGAGTGCTAATTTACAACTGCTTTATTTGTTTCTTTTAAAAATGAAAATTGGTTTAACAATCTATTTTACTTAATTGATAAAATTGATATTTTAAATATTTTGCTTAATTAACATTACAGAATTTATGCCTAATTGACATTATTGACTCTTTGATTATTTTGCCTAATTGACATTACAAAAAATATATTTAATTGACAAAATTGATACTTTTATTAATTTGCTAATTTAGCATTATATGTGTCGCAATTGGGCCGGATGCTTTATGCGGCTTGTGTTGGGTGAGTGACCTGTGTGGGGTATGTAACTCCTCCCCCCTTAGAATGAAGCGACGGCCAGAGATACTGTGGAGATGTGGCTGGAGCTGAATTTTGAAGGATTATTTTATTGGTACTTAATTTTCTGAAAGTATAAGCTGTTAATGAAATGATGATTGTTGCTAAGATTAAAATTGAGGCAAAGGTATAGGAATGTTTATTTTCGAAATTTGTTCGGAGGATGTTGATGGCGTTTTCATTTATCATGTTGTATTGTTGCAATTTTTTGGGGTTTAATTTTTCTGTGGTAAAATTTACGTTGATCTTCTGGTGTGATGTTGGTAAAAGGTGGACTTCCTGCCAGAATACGGAGGGATGGTTCCTGTATGTGATTCCATTTATTTCTACATCGCAGTTTTCATAGCGTATGAGAATATTTCCGGAGAGTATGTGTGGTCCATAGCTGCATGATGAATTAATTTCTGTATCTGGAGCTTGGAGTAGTAGAATATAGCTGGGTTCTGGTTGAAGAATTTTTGATATTGGTCCGACTTCGTTCAGTGCACAGGTAGCTGGTTGGTTTGTTAGAAGTTTGCCTAGACATGTGGACTATTTCATGTTTTCTTGACGTCTAGACTCTTTGCAATAATAAGTGCTTTCTACTTTGGGACATGGTTCGTCGAGGTATTGAATATTTTCGGAGTTATATAGGGCGTATGGTGAAATAGCTATTTGTTTAGTGGAATTTATAGGTAGTGGAATAATATGAAGAAGGGAATACTTTTCGTGGGATAGGATAGGTATCTGAACATTAAGTATGATGTTTGTATTATTATAATAAGCTTGTAATCCTAACATTTCATATATGTTTTCGGTTGAATTTATTTTAACGGATTGATTTAAAAGTATTTCCTGAATTTTATCGAGTTCATCCTGGTTAAGGATGAATTTGGGAATCATGTTTATTTTAGCCATTACGATTGATTCGGCTATATTTGTTATGTGATTATTAAGTAAATCTATATTATAGTTAATTTGGCTAAGATATTGCGTACGGAGAAGAATCTATTCATTTGTGTGGATGCGGTTACTACTTTCATCATTTAGTTTATTAAGAAAATGTTCAATACTACTTTGTTGTTGGTTGATATGGTTGGTTATATTCTCAAATCTCTGAATCATTTGTGTGTTTAGCATTATTTCGTTATCTAATTCATTTCGAAATTCAGTTTCTTGAGAAGTGAGTCTTTCTATATGTTTATTAAGGTTTTCTGCATCGTTTGCGTCCATGTTACCCGTAATGAACTTGACAGCTGTACCTAACCCATTTATCAGTCCTCTTTTACTCCTTACTTGTGGTGATAGTGCATTTAACTTATATTCAACTTCTTTTAATTTTGCTTTTGTTACTTCAATAGTGTCTTTTAGGTTATAGTCTTTGTCAATGGCTAGTAATGAGTCGGAAATCTTTTCAATGTTTTGTTGGTATGTTTTCAAATTAATTATATGTATGAGATTACAGTAAGTTCTTATTGTTCGTGCTGTACCTATTTTAAGTGGAAGTATTGTTTGTTTTTCCGTTAATTCCTGCGTCTCTAGTTTTTGTGCTGTGACAGCGATTATCCTAGAATAAAATATATAAATTTTTAATTGTCTTAAATTTCCTTATTGTCCTATTATTTGTGTTTTCTTTTTCTTTTTGATTTTTGACTTGTGCAATTTTCTATAATCGTTAGTTAAAACTGTTACTTTGTTATCTCTTCTTACAACATGCTTCGAAAAACGTGGTGTAAGTTTGTTTCTACGACACTCTTTTCTATAAATTATATCATTAATAGCTAGTTCTTCGGGTTCTTCCCGGTTTTCGTTAAGTTTATCTATCCTATTATTGGTTATGTTTTCAACTCTTTCTTTAATTTTTGGATACAGAATTTCTTGGTACTCATTTAGTTTTTTAAGGTAATCATGTTCGTTACTGAATTGTAAATTTTTGTTAAATTCTTGGGTTCTTCCATAAAATAATTCAAATTGTGATAGCTTGGTTGCAGAATGGATAGCATTGTTATATGTGGTTATAGTTTCGGCTAAAATTTCTTCATGTTCTAAGTCTAAGTGATTTTCTTTTCTTTTTATCAAAATGATCCTATAGATTTCGGTAAGAGATGAGTGTAATCTTTCGACGGGAGAGTTACTGGTTGACTGTTGAAAGGATGTGAAGTGTAGCTGTATACTGTATTGTTTGCATAGTTTTTTAAATATGTTGCTGGTAAATTCAGAACCTTGATCACAAACTATTTTATTTGGAATGCCGTGTAGGCTAAAAAACTGTTTCATGCATTTTGTTATATTAATACTATTACGAGAGGGAAGTGTATAGGCGGAGGCAAATCTCGAGAACTTGTCTATTATTGTGAGCATATTTTTTTGTTAATCGTATATACATCTATGTGAAGGATATCTAAGGGTTTTGTTGGGGATTCAGGTTTTTCAAAATTGGGTTTTTGTGGACTTCTGTTGTATTTTAGAGTTTGACATTTCTCGCAATTATTGGTCGATTGGGTAATTTTAGCTTTCATATATGGAAAGAAATAAGTTCTCTTTAGATGAATGAGAGTTTCGTTTATTCCTCGATGATTGTTGTTTATATGGTAATCGTTTATCAGTTGGTCCTGTTCGTCATTATCTGTTACGTCCGTCAGTTTTTCGGTGCATCTAATAAGTTTGAAAAGTCTGTTATTGGAAAAGTATTGAGAGTACACGAATTGTACTACTCGAAAAGTTTCGTCATCTGTAAAAATTGCTGTCGTTTTATTTGGTGGTAAAAACTTTTTGAATATTTCAATTATTGATTCTTCAGTGTATTCATGTCTTTGTATTATACGCCTTAATTTATTTTTAAACGGGGCTTCTATTTTCATAGAAGAGTTGCTTGCTTTTGTATGAATTAGTTGAATATTGAACTCGTTAATTGGTCTTTCTGAAACTGGAATGTGATCGTTGAAATTTTCTTCAGCCGAATGAACTGTTGTTCCAGGAATGTCTTGTGTGATTATGTCATTTGTATGCATTTCTTTTTGTTTTATAGTATTAAGCTTGATTCGACTAAGGGCGTCGGCGTTGGTATTGAGTTTGCCTTTTTTGTAGATGATTTCGTAGTCGAATTCCTCTAACTTTAATCTCCATCTTACTAATTTGGAGTTAGGCTCTTTAAGGCTCATTAGCCATGTAAGTGGTCTATGATCTGTTACAATTTGGAACTTTCTTCCGAAAAGGTATGGTCGGAAGTATTTTGTGGCCCATACAATGGCCAATAATTCTTTTTCAATAGTTGAATAGTTGATTTCAGTGTCGGTCAGCGTACGACTAGCGTAGCAAATTGGTCTGTCTGATCCTATATGACCTTGGGAGAGTATGGCGCCAATGGCGAAATTACTTGCATCTGTAGTCAGTATAAAGTCTTTTGTGAAGTCCGGGTACTGTAGAATGGGGTCGTTGGTTAATATATTTTTACAATCCTCGAAAGCTTTAATGTAAGGTTCTGTAAATTTTATTGTTCTGCCCTTTTTAAGGCATTCTGTCATGGGTTTTACCAATTTCGCGAAATCTTTAATAAATTTCCGATAGTATCCTAGGAGTCCGAGTACGATATGTCCTAGAAATGATATTTCTTTATGAAGGAATTCTGATTTGTCGATTTGAATTTTGAGATTAGATTCACGGAGTCTATCGAATATTCTTTTTAAGTTTTCTATATGTTCCTGAAGAGATGTAGAGAACACAATTATATCGTCTATATATACGAGACATATTTTGCCTATTAGGTCTTTTAGAACATTATCCATGACGCGTTGGAATGTGGACGGGGCATTTTTCAACCCGAAAGGCATTCTGAGATATTCGTAGTGTCCACTTTCTACGGTAAAGGCTGTTTTAGCAATGTCGTCAGGGTGCATCTCGATTTGGTGGAATCCGCTAGCCAAATCAAGAGTGGAAAAGTATAAACATTTTCCGAGTTTATCCAATATTTCAGTAATATTCGGAAGGGGATAGCGGTCTGAAATAGTCTTTTCATTAAGTTTGCGGAAATCAATGACTAAGCGCCATTTTTGCTTTCCACTTGCATCGATCTTTTTGGGAACTACCCAAACCGGTGAACTCCAAGGAGAGTGGCTTGGGCGAATGATTTTTTGTTCTAACATCTTCGCTATCTGTTTCTGGACTTTAGATTGTGTATGTATGGGTACCTATATGACTTGGTATAGATTGGTAAATCGTCTGTGGTTGTTATTCTGTGTTTTACTTTATTTGAAAAAGAAAGTGCAGTACCTTCTTTGAAGAATATGTCGTCATATGATTTACAGATTTTGAGTAGATTATGTCTTTCTTCTGAATTGAGGTGAGAGGAACGAATTAGGTTGGTAATGTCTGCTTGATTTAAATTTTCGTTGTTTTCTATGTTAAAATTATTTATTTCGATAAATTCTGAAGGGTTGTATTGTTTAACTTTAAGTGGTTGCTCTATTAGAAGTATTTTGTTCTGATCGCTGTTATTTGTGACTTCTACTAGGCTGAACCAATCGTTTGCTTTGTATAATCCTTCGGATATATGCAACTGTGGTTCAATGGCAATGGTTTTAGTGTAAATATCACCATTACGTATATCTACCGGTACTTTAACGATCTGTTTTGAGTTGGAAGGTATTAAAATTTTTCCTGAATTGAAATTGGGTTTGAACCTAAGTGGGAGTATTGAGTTGTTAGTGATTAAAATGTTGTTGCAGAGGTCTACTTTAGCTCCTAATTTTGTTAGTGCATCTAAGCCTAAAAGTCCGTCGAAATACTGGTGGAATTTGAACAACAAGAATTTTATTTTACCGGAGGTTTTGAATTCTGAGAAAATGGGAAGTGTGACTTGTTTGTTAAGGTCATGTTTGTTGAGAATTGTTGTAATCGTTATTGGGTTACAGGTGATACGATCGTCAGGGTGTGTGAACTCGGGATTAAGGAATGAAGAGGAAGCTCCTGTATCTATTAGAAACTTGAGTGGACGGCCATAGGGAGAAGATATATGTATATATGGTAGGGTATGACCATGTTTATTAATGTCTATGTATCCTGTTGGTTCCAAGAGGCGGATGGGTGAAAATTTTCGGTATCTAGTTCTGTAAAGACATCAAGAAGATCATAGTCTTGTTCGTCAAGATCTTGATAGTTCCGATCTAGTTGTTGGTTAATGTTATGGTCGGGATTGCCATTATAATACTGGTCTAGCGATTGTTGGTATGCTCCTGGCGGTGGTTTTATTCGATCTGTGCCCATGTTGTGTACTTCTTCGATTGTATAACTTTGTTGATTGCTAGGGTAGCGTATAAAGTTTGGATTGGATCTGTTTGTTTTATGTGTAAGACGCGTGTTTATGGTTGAGGTGTCCATAGGTTCCGGTGGATCGAATCTTGGTGTGGTTTGATAGAACGGGGATTTTGGTTGATTAGGGTTTCTGAAATTATTCTGTTGAGGGATGTATGGTGTAGATTGTTGGTTAATTTGCATCGTAGGTGCAATGTTGCCAAATTGTCTGTTTGGGAAATTTCTAATTGGTTGTATAAAGTTTCTTTGATTGTTTTGGTAATTCGTGTAAGTATTTCGATTGTTAAAGTTTGGTGATCTTATTAAAGGTGTTCGATAAGCGGAGGTTGCTGGAAAGGGTGGTCTTTGTTGTTGATTCCTAAATAATTGTTGGTTTCTAAATGGAGTGTGTTGTATTAATGTGGCTTTTGTATAGAAGATGTTTTGTTCTTTTATACAAAAGGATAAAGCTGTAGGCAACGAATCTGGTCGCATTGCTCTTACGACTGAACCGATAGGTTCTTTGAGGCCTGTCAGAAAAACGTTTAAGCACATTTCTCCATAGAGAGTTTGTTTTGCCCTGATCACTTTTTGATCTGTTTCGTGGATCAATATGGTATTGAGTAGAGTTGCTTGAATCTCTATTAATGAGCTATAAAATTCTTCTATAGTCCTGTTTCCCTATCGTAAGTTGTGTAGGTCACGTATAAGTGTCGTCTCTGTCCTTTTGTCTGAATAATGAAGTATGAGATTGTTCTTAATTTCATCCCAATTTAGAGGTGTGCCGTACATATTCAGCACCTCATTTGCTTGCCCTTCGATCTTATTTCGAATTGCTCGCAAAAGGTTGGCAGAATATGGCGTACCATCATCACTTTTTATGAAAGTTAAAATTTCTTCCACATTATTAATGAATTCGTGAAGTAATCTTGGGTTGCCGTCGAATCTAGGCAAGTCCTTAATCACATCAGGAATTCTTAAAGAGTTAAAAATATCTATATGGGGTGTTCGCTGCATACTTGCGCTTATGGTTGCTGTGTCAGAGTTCATTTCAGGTGTGAACGCTAACGAATTGCTTATATTAAGGATTGGGGAACTTTGACTAAGGTTACTACTGAACGCAATGTCTTCTTCGCGGATAGATGTTAAACTTAATGTTCTTTTTTTGGAATAGGGGAGGAAAGACCGAATTTTCTTATTCATGTGTAAAATATTTAAAACCTTTACTCACGTTAGTCCCAATAGTATTAGCATTATTATTATGTAGTTGTTCCTTGTTGATTTGTTTTAAAGATGTCTTCACTTTTGTGTTGTTGATGTTTAGTTTTAAAGATGTCTTCAATTTTATGTTGTTGATGTTTAGTTTTGAAGATGTCTTCACTTTTGTGTTGTTGATGTTTAGTTTTAAAGATGTCTTCACTTTTATGTTGTTTATGTTTAGTTTTAAAGATGTCTTCACTTTTATGTTGTTGATGTTTAGTTTTAAAGATGTCTTCACTTTTATGTAATTGATTTTGTTGATTTGAATCGAAGATGTCTACTTGGTTTCACTTTTATTATCAGTTGTTCAATATTACTCTTTTTTTTATTTTTTTATTTACTTATTATGTATATTATATTTTTCACTTGTTCTTGTTTAGTTTACTTTACTAGTATTTAATTATTTTGTTCTATTATCTTATAATTTTCTAGTTTAAATAAGTCACTTAATTTATTTTCTTATGTTAGAGTTTATTTATTTCATTTGCTTAACTTATTACGTTCTTATGTTATGTTACTAAGGATTCAACCGGTGTTTCAGGATCAGAAATCCTTCGGTAAATGATACCACTGCTATCGATATTCCTTCGATATTAGCGAATTTAACAATATGCCTTTGTTAAAACGCTACAGTACCAAATTCTTTAATAGCACTGCGTTTCGGTAAACCGCCGAATTACAATTTCACTACTATAGGATACCGACACCGGGCTACTCGACTGCGCCAATTACGTCGTGGACACCGGAGGGTGTTAAAAAAAATACAACTTGTTCCACTGAGTGCTAATTTACAACTGCTTTATTTGTTTCTTTTAAAAATGAAAATTGGTTTAACAATCTATTTTACTTAATTGATAAAATTGATATTTTAAATATTTTGCTTAATTAACATTACAGAATTTATGCCTAATTGACATTATTGACTCTTTTATTATTTTGCCTAATTGACATTACAAAAAATATATTTAATTGACAAAATTGATACTTTTATTAATTTGCTAATTTAGCATTATATGTGTCGCAATTGGGCCGGATGCTTTATGCGGCTTGTGTTGGGTAAGTGACCTGTGTGGGGTATGTAACTCACGCGTAAAATCATCAGTAAACAAAATATTGAGATCCAAAATTCGACTCGATCGTAACTGCTTATTCGGTGGGAATGCCCTTTTTGTTTGCTTGCCGTAGACGCATGATTCACAAAATTTTGATTCGGTGTTTATTTTTATTTACTCCAAACCAGAAACCATTTTTCTTAAAATTAACTGTTTCATATCGAAAACATTTAGGTGTCCTAATCGAAAATGAAGCATGCTTTGGGACACATTCGATCGTTGCTCACTTGAAAAACCAGCAAATACATCACTATCAATATGAAATGTTGTCTCGTACAATTTTCCTTTATTGTTTGCAATAAATTGTAATTTCTTTTCGAAAGAAATGTACGCACAATCTTTGACGAAATTTATTTCAAATCCGCGATTGATCAAAACATTTATTGAAAGTAAGTTGTGTTCCAAATTATTAACCAGCAACACGTCATTAATCCCTCTCGCTTTAAATTTACCGTTCAAATAAATTTTAATTTTTATGTTGCCTCGCTGTTTCGATTTCAGTTGTTGATTTTTCTTTGCTACCTGTATTGTTAGTTCATTCATGTTCGTTATTTCGCTGAAATAATGTTTGCTATTGACCATGTGCTCCGTAGCACCAGAATCCAATATGAATTTAATCAACGCTGAATCATCGTCCCGATACTGCTCCATGTTTATACACTCTTCGTAATTAATGTTTCGGTTGCATGCATTCGCTGCTTCAATTTTATCATGTTGTAACGGAGTTTTTTTTCCAGCCGGGGTAAACTCAGCGTGACCAGAGTTCAGAGAAAAGGGGTCGTTACAATGAATTTATACTTTTGTGGGACTTTTAGTTATATTCAGTCTTTATTGCTTAAATTGTACTATTTTCAAGGTGTGATGATGATCCTGAGCGATGCGTGGGCGTGAGCCTGCGATGATTGTGATTCCTGAGCGATGCGTGAGCCTGAGACGATCGTAAATCCTGAGCGATGCGTTAGCGCCAGCCTGAGATGTGCGTGCAACCTGGATGATGCGTGAGAGCTGGCCTGCGATGAGCGTGCAACCTGGGTGATGCGTGCGACGGCGAGGAATGTGATGGATGCAATGGACGACGTTGGCAGCGATATGCTGCGCTGTACCAGCGTAAAACCTGCGGGGGAGCCACACAGCGAAATTACGTTGTACGACGGCAAGAGTTGTGATGTACGACGTTGGCAGCGATATGCTGCGCTGTACCAGCGTAAAACCTGCGGGGGAGCCACACAGCGAAATTACGTTGTACGACGGCAGAGTTATGAATGCAATGGACGACGTCGGCAGCAAGAAGCTGCGCTGTACTAGCGTAAAACCTGCGGGGAAGCCACACAGCGAAATTACGTTATACGACGGCAAGAATTGTGATAAATACAATGGACGCGTTGGCAGCGATATGCTGCGCTGTACCAGCGTAAAACCTGCGGGGGAGCCACACAGCGAAATTACGTTGTACGACGGCAGAGTTGATGAATGCAATGGGCGACGTTGGCAGCGATATGCAAAGCAAATGTTGTATGTAGATTAAGTTAGCACTTACCGAGGCGTGATCCAGCCAGCGCAATGGCGAATAAAGAAAGCGACTAAGAGAGTGATCGCCTGCGTGTTCGCCCTTTTATACCATTTTGCGTTGCCAATTCTCAAGTCACGTGCTGCGATGTGATTGGCCGGTCCGGTGGCGTGATGCTGCTGTTGTCTTTTATTTTATATGCATTTGTTGGCTGCACTGCGTGGGTACAGGGTGCACCCGAATTTGGGAAAAAGTATGTGGCATGTTTTGTGTGAACAAAATTCGGCCACAAGAATTTTGTTCTTCACACTCCCCCGTTACTTCGGCGAAAAAGGCTTGTGCCTCACTAACAAGTTTTAATAGCGGGGCGTCTACGTTCGTAATCCCGGTTTACATTGTTGCGTCTGCTGCTTTGACTTCGGTGCTGCTGTTGACTTCGTTGCTGCTGTGTTTGTTGCTGTTGTTTGTTCTGTAGATGCTGTAAGTTCTGTTGCTGTGCTCGTTGCAGTAAGGTTCTTCTACTACACTCTGTTGTCCTACCGATTAACTGGCATTGCTGTTGCTGTGCCTGTGGTTGTTGGTGTACAATTTTTGCTACTGCGCTCTGTTGTTGTGCCTGTAGTTCTTGTTGTCGAAGTTTAAAATTTTGATTTTTGTTGCTGCGGTCGTTGTTGTTGTGTTTATGCGCTGACTTTCGAATGTTGCGTCGCCGCTGCGTTTTAAGTACTGCGATTTTTACTGCCACGCTCGTTGTTGTTTCGCCATTTATATGGTGGCTTTTGTTGTTGTGCTCGCTGTTGTGGTCGTTATGCCGCCTTTGTTGGTTTTGTTCTTGTGGTACTGTTGTCGACGTCATGCAATGCTGACTATTGGGGCGTCTGTGCAACTTCTAGTGGAAGTCCTCACTGGAGTTGGTTCAATCGGAATTGGTAATACTTTTAGGCATTGACGTATCACGCCAACTTTAGTACAGTGCGGCTTGGGAATGACTTGACTTTCATCAACTCTTGTGCTCGTGATAACTTTAGTTGTCGGCTGCTGCGTCTTTGGAAGTTGTGGCTGCATTGGTTTTCGGAGTTTGTTGCAAGTCGCACCTTTAACCGGCCGTGCTGGTCTAGTTTGGAGTGATAGGTACTCACCTCCGAAGCTTAAAGTAGTTCGGGACCTTGCAAGGAAGTCCATCCCCAGTGTGAGGTCATCAACGGCGGTCGGTAGCACCAGCAGGCGCAGCGCATACGATGACAACCCAAAACGAACGTTGACGTTCAACCCTTCGCGGACTGTTGTCCGACTCCCGTTGGCCATTTGAATCGGGATGCTCACGGGAATGGGGTTACATAAATTTCGAAGACCATCGGCCAAACGTTCGCTCACAAAACTACGGGATGCGCCGGTATCAATGGTGGCTTGGAGGGATTCGCGGCCGATCATGATGCGGGCAAGAATTCGCTGTCGGTCCGGAGCAGAGCTGCCCTTTTGTTGAACTCGACAGAATAACGCTGCTCAACGTGTGAAGTAAGTCGACGGCAGCAGTCTATTGTTCTGATTCCTCGTTGGCCGCAATCCCAGCAGAACATCAATTGTGGTCTTTGACAACTTCGCCAGGTGTGTCCGTCCTGGCCGCAGCGTCGACATGCCGTTCGAACGTTGATGCGCTCCTCCTGACTCTCTGTGACCAGAAGGTTCCTCTCGATCGGTCGGGACTGGGGCCTGGGTGCTTGTCGGATTGGTTCTGGGCTGGGAGAGATATTTTCCAGGTCTTCTGCTAACCCAATTAGCTCCTGCAGATCTTGGAAGTCTCTCCTCCGTATGTACAGTTGGTATTCCTGACGACAGTTTCGGAATATACGCTCCAACTGTTGTGCCCTTGAATATCCGGCATGCCGCGTGAGGTTTTGCATGGCGATGACGAAATCCTTGAAGTTTTCTTCGGGTCTTTGTCGTCGTTGACGGATTTCGTCATCTAATTGTTCTTGGTACCTTGCTGGGAGGAAGAAGCGAAAGAAGTCTTCCTTGAATGCGTGCCAGTTTTCCACCGCTGGTTGTTGTTTCGAAACCAAACCAGGGCTCGGTCACGCAGCAGTTCTGGCATTGTCCTGGCCAGGAGGTCCTTGCTTAAGGAGTAGGTGTCGGCCAATTCCTCCAACCGCTCGATGAAGGAGATCGGGTCTTTCCCGCCATCATACCGCACGGGCCACTTCCTCACCGTGTCAATGACCATTGGGTATGATCCGCTGTCTCTTCCGCTTGATGCGGTGGCAATGCGACTTGCGATTCCCAGGACCTTGTGTTGCTTGCTACGGTTTCCTTGGTGTCATGTGCCGGTGTGTTCCCGTGCGGTGCCAAAGCTGTTGCACCGGTGGTCTACCTTTCCTTTTGTGTGTCGTCTGGTGTTAGGATCACTGGCGGTGACGGTGATGTGCCGCGTCGGTGCTTCGCTTCCAGTTCGGCCAGCCGAACCTCATCTTCTGACGTTACGTCACGTCCTGATATGTAGGTTACGAAGCGCTTCCTCAACTCTTCCACTCCACCGGAATTGTCCAACCTGAATTCGGCCATGTAGGTTTGCAGCTCCTCTTTTGAAAGGGTATATACCCAGCTTGTCTTGACCAACTTGTCTTATTCTTTCTATTTTAATTTTTGGTGTTTTGTTTTAGGTTATCGAAGTGTCCCTGCTCGGGCGCCAATTGTAACGGAGTTTTTTTCCAGCCGGGGTAAACTCAGCGTGACCAGAGTTCAGAGAAAAGGGGTCGTTACAATGAATTTATACTTTTGTGGGACTTTTAGTTATATTCAGTCTTTATTGCTTAAATTGTACTATTTTCAAGGTGTGATGATGATCCTGAGCGATGCGTGGACGTGAGCCTGCGACGATTGTGATTCCTGAGCGATGCGTGAGCCTGAGACGATCGTAAATCCTGAGCGATGCGTGAGCGCTAGCCTGAGATGTGCGTGCAACCTGGATGATGCGTGAGCGCTGGCCTGCGATGAGCGTGCAACCTGGGTGATGCGTGCGACGGCGAGGAATGTGATGGATGCAATGGACGACGTTGGCAGCGATATGCTGCGCTGTACCAGCGTAAAACCTGCGGGGGAGCCACACAGCGAAATTACGTTGTACGACGGCAGAGTTATGAATGCAATGGACGACGTCGGCAGCGAGAAGCTGCGCTGTACCAGCGTAAAACCTGCGGGGGAGCCACAGCGATATGCAAAGCAAATGTTGTATGTAGATTAAGTTAGCACTTACCGAGGCGTCATCCAGCCAGCGCAATGGCGAATAAAGAAAGCGACTAAGAGAGTGATCGCCTGCGTGTTCGCCCTTTTATACCATTTTGCGTTGCCAATTCTCAAGTCAAGTGCTGCGATGTAATTGGGCGGTCCGGTGGCGTGATGCTGCTGTTGTCTTTTATTTTATATGCATTTGTTGGCTGCACTGCGTGGGTACAGGATGCACCCGAATTTGGGAAAAAGTATGTGGCATGTTTTGTGTGAACAAACACGAGATTCGTTTCTCGTTTCGTTGAGGTTAAGTTACCTGCTGCGTCTTTTACATTACTTGATTTTGATTTTTGCTTATTCTTAAATGATTTGGAGAAACACATAGACTTTTTGTGTCCTTTTTTTCATTGTTTCGTTTCCCATGTTCATCAATCAGACGACTCTTAACAAATTCCAATGTTAAATCATTTGGATTCATCGTTTCGATCGCAGTAACCAAGTTATCGTAGCTTCTCGGTAATGTTAACAACAAATGGCAAATGACGTCGATGTCTTCCATTGTTGCATCAATTGATTTCAAATCACGAATCTTTTTATCAAAATTCAGAAAATGATCACTAATATTATCTTAATCTTGCATTTTCATTGTCAGCAGCTGTTTTCGTAGTAACAGTTGTCCCGCAATGCTTTTTCGCTCGAACACTGAAGATATATTATCGAACATACCTTTTGCGGTAGTTTTATCCTTCACATATTCCAGCTGGCTGTCGTGAATACTTTGCACGATAATCGAAATACATGACTTCTCCTCTTTCCTGATGTTTTCGTGCAGCAATTGATTTTCCTCATCTTTTAAAATATCGCTTAAGTCGGTCTCGATAAATTTACGCAATCCCTTTTCATCCAAAAGAATACCAAGTCGATATTTCCAATTGCTAAAATTCGAGCCATCAAATTGAGCTACCTTCGTTGTATTTTGTTCCAGTATTGAAATCATTCTTTCCCCTATCTTTAAACAAACTTAACAAATATGATATTTACTAACTGTCTCCTGGGCCGATAACCTGATAAAAATAATGTAAAATACTTTTATATTTATTAACATTTATTTACTGTTACTGTTAAATTAGCTCAATGAATTGAAAAAATTGTCTTTAACAGTTTATTTAGGAACCTAACGTTTTATTAGATTTTGAGATTTTCCCTTTAAACTTTTTGTGTAAATATATATTGTTATAATAAAATACATTTATATTTATAAAAATAGGGATTTTTTCTTTCGGGCATCTTGTGTAGAATGTTTGATGTATTTATGTTTATATTTAGAAAATAAAATTTAAATTTATTTTATTGCAAAACTTGTTTAAATAATTATAGCACTTAAAATAACTTACATCAGGAAAAAATTGAGGACGGGCATCTTCTGCTTGATGTTGATGAGTCGCTAAGATCGTCAATGTCCTTTGTTCGGTTGCTTGGACTGGTGAGTTGTTGATTGGCAATTCCAACTGCAAAGGCGGCTGCTTTCTTTGAAAGTTTCATTTAACTAAGATGGATTTGCCTTAAAGATGGTTCGGTTTATATTCACTTTATTTTTATCTATATACTCGTACTCTACTCGTTTGTATATCTTATGTATGCTTCACTTGGTGGTTTCTATTTTTAATTTAATAGATCAATTAAACTTCTTCACATAGAATATTTATGTAATGTAATTTTCAGTTACAGGTCAGATGTGCACATTCGGTTTTATTATGGTAAGTTTACCTTATTATTGCACATTTAATTTATTAATTTAATTCACTTATTTTTTTGAATACTTTTAATTCGAGCACTTATTCTTTTTTATATTCGTGCGCCAGTTAAAGATTTCTTTTACGTGTAGTTAAAAAATATATAATGCAGGCAGTCTGCCTGCACCTTTATTAACGATTACTTAAGACTAAAAGATTCTATTCTACTCCATATGCTAATATTAGAAATTAAAGTTTACTAAGCAAAATTACTGACAAAGGAAAATTACGTTCTCACAGAATTGATGAAGTGCAGGTGCAGGTGTTGTTCCAGGAATTGTGTTGTCGTGTTGGTTAGTCGACGTTCGTGGGAGCGATTCCAAGAATTTCATCTATGTCTCGTTAACTTACATGCAAACCCAGCAAGTAGAATTAAAAATAAGAAAATTAAATACTGAAGCATACTTACGGGTGCTTGACCAGAAACACTAAAGCATAAAATACATTATACTGTTAAACATTTTTATACAGAAAACTTAACAAGTACCACTCATGGCAACGATAGCACGATGGATGAGATCTCCACCGAACCAGCAGAAGGTAAGGAGGTCGAATACCACCCCGTCTTTTTGGATCCATTTAAAGGCAGAAACCTGACAGAAGGATTTTTCTCTTTTTTTCAAGTCTCTTTGAGTTTTTATGTGTAAGCCTGCTGGTACCACTGTTTTGATTATCGCGGTATACAGTAGACTACACTTTGCGTCAGTAGATTACTTCCACCTCTATTTTGCGGGTTACGAAGTAAGCTACTCATAGTGTTAATTCCGAACATACACCCAAAACTACAGTCTAACTCTCGAACAAATTTCACTTACTCAGCCCCTATAGTTACAGAGTATCGTTGTTTTGATTGACGTGGTACTTTGGGGACTATATTGTACTCTGCGTTCCTCGTAATCGAGGAGGGAACGGACAAAAGTGATGTAAAGGGATCTGATAACATAAAGGTTGGAGAATTCTTTGGACCACCGTTTAACAAAGCCAAGTGATGAGGTGGCTTTAACAATTATTTGTTCAATATGAGAGCAGAAGTTTAGTTCCGAGTCGCACAATATGCCGAGGTCACAAAATAATTCAACGCAGTATATAGGTTGACTGTGCAGAAGGTAATGGCTGGAAGGGAGTTTGTTGCACTTACGTAATAGGGTAATAGATTGGCATTTGGTGATATTGAGATCTACCCAATTTTGAGGCACTGGGTCAAAAAACATTCTAGGTCTTGTTGAAGGAGATAGGAGTCTTTAGGGAAAGAAATTGATTTGAAAAATTTTGTATCGTCGGGAGTGTTTGATTACTCTATCAAGATCATTTACAGTTAGGATGAAAAAAAACAACCCATAAAAATTAAGATTTTTCATGTAAATTCTCTAATAGGAGATGGGTACCTATGTGTTAAAATTTGAAGAAAATCAAATCCGGAATTTCAAATTGATTGATTTTTAAAAAATTTACATGGACACCACACGGGTCTCATGGCCCTATCACTGCAACAAATTTACAAAAAGTTATGTCCATCAGTGATACACATTTGTTAAAAATTTGAAGAAAATCGAGCTAATTTTTAAAAAATTTATATGAGCACCCCTTGGCCCTCAGGGCCCGTTCACCCCAAAAACTTTACAAAAAAATTTGTCCATCGGAGATACAGTGGTGTATAACATTTGAAGAAAATCGGGTTAATTTTTTTGAAAAATTTTTATGGGGCCCAGGACCCCGGCCACCAAAATTTTTGCAAAAAGTGTTGTCCATTGGAGATACACACGTATATAAAATTTTAAAAAAATCGGGTTAATTTTTTTAAAAAAACATTTGGGGCCCGGGGTCTCCAAAAATTTTACAAAAAGTGTTTTTCATCGGAGATACATACGTATATGGAATTTGAAGAAAATTGGGTTAATTTTTTTTTAAATTTTGGGGCCCCACGAACCCGGGGCCCGGAGTCACCAAAATTTTTACAAAAAGTGTTGCCTATCGGAGATACACGCGTATATAAAATTTGAAGAAAATCGGGTTAATTTTTTTAAAAAAATTTTATGGGGCCCCACGAGCCCGGGGCCCGGGGTCTCCATAATTTGTACAAAAAGTGTTGTCTATCGAAGATACATGCGTATATAAAATTTGAAGAAATTCGGCTTATTTTTTTAAAAAAGTTGTATGGGGTCCCACGAACCCGGGTCCCGGGGTCTCCAAAATTTTTACAAAAATTGTTGTCTATCAGAGATACACATGTGTATAAAATTTGAAAAAAATCGAGCTAGCGCGATCACTATAAAGACGGTTTTCCAGATAAGAAGATATCCATTTGAACAATATGGGTTCAAAGCCGAGGGAAAACCACTTAAAAAGGATTAGTTGATGAAATATATTAACAAAGGCCTTCTGAAATCAGTTGTAGTGGTGGTTGTTCTACCTTTCAACAAGCCATGTTTGCTGGGGGAAATAAGAGACTTTCAGTAAAAGCTTAAGACTTCGTATAAAATACTTTAGAAGAGTTTGGAGTTAATGGGAAAGTTTATCAATTGGGCGATAATTAGTTACGTCATGCTTTGATACTTTTTTGTGGAAGGAAGGCTTGCTAAGATAGTCAATAATTTTGCGGAAATTAGTGTTATGAAAGTCGTAAGAAGAGAGAATTATGGGATAAGGGGATAAGGGGAGAGAGTTGTGGGAAAAAAAAGAAAAAGGGAGGGGGAGTAAAAATTATCAATAGTCGATAGAGATAGGGGACAAATCGAGACATATGAGTTATTGGAATCAGTTGTGAAAATTAGGTCTAATTGCCTACCCACTAACATGGCATAGATTTAAGTCCGTAAGACGATCTACGAAGAGACATTCTTTAGTTGAGTTAGGATATGAAGCTATGAAAAGGGTTCATCATCTGATGGAGTCCAGTTCAGTGGAGGCAAATTAAAGTCGCCGAAAATAAGGATATCGTCAAGAGTCAGATGAGTTGATTATTTGATCATTGGTGATAGCAAGTTGGTAGGCTTAGATAGGTTTGGCTTGTTGAATGTAACAACATAATAACATACAGGGACCTACGGAGAGTGTCATTTTATTGAAACCAAATCGAGTTTAGAGGACGAAGAAATAGCATTAAGAGACGAGTCGTTGTGGATGGCTACGAAGATGCCTCGACAGGGAGAGTCTTTCGTAATGCGGGTAAGATCATCATATTGAAAAACATTTAATGTAGGAGGGAATAACTCCTGGTTCTTTATGTTGGGGTTTAGATTGGTTTCAGTCAGGGCATATATATCCAATTGGAGGGCATGAGATTGGCGCAGAACATCACGGGTTTTTGAGCGTAGGATTCTACTACGTTCTGGTAGCAGAAGGTTAGAGGAAATTTTTGATGAGGTGGAAGGGGGGGTGGTTGAAGTGCTGTCAATGATAGCAAATTAGGAACGGAAATTTTTTTTTGGTCAACACGGCTCTGTTTGAGGAGTGAGATTATTTTAGAAAGTGCATAGTTACTGTGAGCGCCAAGGGGGAGGGGGAGCACCACTTTTTGGGGAGACATATTGAAAATCTCGTGGTCCCTGATGTTAATGTTCCTGAGACTGGTTAGATCTGTAGGGAAACCTTCCTGCTGGATGGAAACCATGACGCTTGTTTTGGTTTTTGGCTTGATTAGCAGACAGAGTCAGATTTGTCATGCAGATAAGCAAGAAAGAGACGTATATTCTCGTGTACATTTTTTCTCTAAGCCCGAAGAGCGCATACCGACATTCTGTAGTGTGTATGGTTTGCTGAGTTAGTTCAAAAGTGGTATTTTAATTTCTTCTGCAATTTCTGGAGTGGGTTTCAGATAGTTCTGTATTGGTTCATTCGATTTAGAGACTAGTTCATTTATGAGTTCGGATAGATGAATCAAGCGAAGAGATTTTGTAGACACAGAATTTCTACTTCTTTCTCAGTTTCACTATACAAAAAATTTGAAATGTTAGATTATGTTGCAATTTGTAAAATACAAAAGTGAACTATTATCCGCAAATATACTTAAAGTACTTTATGAATTTAATACAGAATTTCTAGATTCGTTGATAGAAACTTGGACAACATCACAATTTAAAATTCCCAAACATATGCGGAGTTTTGATGAATCCTCAAAGTCAATAAAAATTGTGGCATCTATTATTGAATCTGTTAATTATTTAAAGTCCGTGGAGGCTGTGAGGAACAAAATTCTTGTGGCCGAATTTTGTTCACACAAAACATGCAATATACTTTTTACCAAATTCGGGTACACCCTGTACCCACGCAGTGCAACCACCAAACGCATATGAAAACAAAACAGAAAAAACAGCATCACGCCACAGGATTGACCAATCACAGCGCAGCACGCTATTTAGAATTTTTGCTGCGCAAAAAGGTATAAAAGGGCGAGCATGCAGTCAGTCGCTCTCGTACTCTTAGTCTTCTTTTGTGCTGTTCGGATCACGTGGTGGTAAGTCATTATAAATAAAATTATTTCGCTTAATTTCACTGACTATCGCTGCCGACGTCTTCTTCTGCTACCGTCATTCGTACGACGTAACATCGCTGTGTGGATTCCCTACGGGTTGTTACGCCGGTACATCCAGCATAACGCTGCCGACGTCTTCCTCTGCTTCCGTCATTCGTACGACGCAACATCGCTGTGTGGATTCCCTACGGGTTGTTGCGCCGGTACATCCAGCATATCGCTGTCGACGTCTTCCTCCGCTACCGTCATTCGTGCGACGTAACTTCGCTGTGTGGATTCCCTACGGGTTGTTGCGCCGGTACATCCAGCATATCGCTGCTGACGACTCTCCCTGCATTCGCTACTGTCCTCACGTCAAGACTCACGTTACGCACGACAGTTCATCAAAGCCTTTGCATTACGCACGTTACCCACGGCAGTTCATCAAAGCTCTTGCATACTCACGTCCTCACG
Organism: Nephrocerus scutellatus; assembly: GCA_947095585.1. Lineage (NCBI taxonomy): Eukaryota > Metazoa > Arthropoda > Insecta > Diptera > Pipunculidae > Nephrocerus > Nephrocerus scutellatus. The sequence goes on from OX352763.1 coordinate 74,910,399, forward strand.
TCGAGGCTCTCGTCGTCACTCAGTCAAGGCCCGTCGTCACTTACGTCGCTCACGTAACTTCGTCGCTCGTCGCCACTAACGTCAAGGCTCGTCACCATTCACGTAACTTCGTCAAGGCAGTACCCACGTCACTTTAGCGAAGCTCTCACGTCACTCGCGTCACTTCGTCGCTCAGGAGTCTCGACTGTCCTACGCTCACGCATAGCTTAGGAGTCTCGACCGTCTCACGCCCACGCATCGCTCAGGAGTCACGCTCATCACAGACTAACGCTCACGCATCACTCAGGAGTCACGCTCATCTCAGACTAACGCTCTCGCATCGCTCAGGAGTCGCGATCGTCAGGCTCACGCCCACGCATCGCTCAGTAGTCACGCTCATCTCAGACTAACGCTCAAGCATCACCCAGGTTGCACACTCGTCTTAGGCTAAAGCTCAAGCATCGCTCAGGAGTCACACTCATCTCAGTCTAACGCTCACGCATCGCTCAGGAGTCTCGACTGTCCTGCGCTCACACATAGCTTAGGAGTCTCGACTGTCTCACGCTTACACATCGCTCAGGAGTCTCGACTGTCCTACGCTCACACATAGCTTAGGAGTCTCGACTGTCTCACGCTTACCCATCGCTCAGGAGTCTCGACTGTCCTACGCTCACGCATAGCTTAGGAGTCTCGACCGTCTCACGCCCACGCATCGCTCAGGAGTCTCGACTGTATCACGCTCACACATCGCTCAGGAGTCTCGACTGTCCTACGCTCACGCATAGCTCAGGACTCTCGACTGTCCTACGCTCACACATGGCTTAGGAGTCTCGACTGTATCACGCCCACACATCGCTCAGGAATTAACGCCCGACAAAGGCTAACGCATCGCTCAGTAGTTATGCTCATCAAAGGCTAACGCATCGCTCAGGATTTACGCTCGCCAAAGTCTAACTCGTCGCTCAGGATTTACGCTCGCTAAAGGCTAACGTACCGCTCAGGATTTACTCTCGTCAAAGGCTAACGTATCGCCCAGGATTTACGCACGTCAAAGGCTAACGCATCGCCCAGGATTTACGCTCGTCAAAGGCTAACGCATCGCTCAGGACTTATGCTCGTCAAAGGCTAACGCACCGCTCAGGATTTATGCTCGTCAAATGCCAACGCTTCGCTCAGGACTTACGCTCGTCAAAGGCTAACGCATCGCCCAGGATTTACGCGCGTCCCAGACTCATGTTAAATTATAGGTAATAAGAAAATAAAAATAAAGAAAATACTTCGAAAAGTCCCAAAATATAAATTTTTATTGTAACGACCCCTTGCCTCAGAACCCTGGTCACGCTGAGTTTACCCCGGCTGGGAAAACTCCGTTACAATTGGCGCCCGAGCAGGGACTTTCTTAGCAAAAGAAATATTACCTCCGAACGAAGAAAAACGTGAAAAGGAAAGGCCAAGATGGTCAAGACAAGCTGGGTATACACCCTCTCAAAGGAGGAGCTGCAGACCTACATGGGCGAATTTAAGTTGAACAATTCCGGTGGAGTGGAAGAGTTGAGGAAGCGATTCATAACCCACATCTCGGGACATGACGTAACGTCGGAAGATGAGGTTCGGCTGGCCGAACTGGAAGCGAAGCACCGACGCGGCACATCACCATCACCGCCGGTGATCCTAACACCAGTCGACATACAAAAGGAAAGGAAGACCACCGTTGCGACCGCTCTGACACCACACGGGACAACAATGGCCCATTACACTAAGGAAACCGTACCGAGCAACACAAGGTCCTGGGAACCGCAGGTCGCAATGCCGTCCCATCAAGCGAAGGAGACATCTGCGGGATCATACCCAGTGGTTATAGACACGGTGCGGAAGTGGTCGGTGAAGGCTGACGGTGGGAAAGACCCCATCGCTTTTGTCGAACGGCTGGAGGAACTGGCCGATGCCTACTCACTTGACAAGGATCTCCTGGCAAAAACTATGCCGGAATTACTGCGAGACCGAGCTCTGTTGTGGTTCCGAAATAATAACCAGCGTTGGTCGAACTGAGATGCATTTAAGAAGGACTTCCTGAGGTTCTTCTTGCTAGCCAGATACATGGAGCAACTGGACGATGAGATCCGACAGCGCCATCAGAGAGCTGGAGAGCCATTTAAGGACTATGTCATAACCATGCAGAACCTCATGCGACATGCCAACTATACGAGGGCCCAGCAGACCGACCGGATCTTCAGGAATTGCCGCAGAGAGTACCAGCTGTACATCCGTAGGAGGGACTTCCAGGACTTACAGGATCTGATTGGATTAGCAGAAGATCTGGAGGATATAGCTGGCACGCCAGAACAAATCAGACAGACACCTAGACCCCGACAGATGGAGAGGAACCTTCTGGTCACAGAGTCAGGAGGAGCGCATCAACGTTCGAACGGCATGCCGACGCTGCGGCCAGGACGGGCACACCTGGCGAAGTTGTCAAAAACAACAATTGATGTTCTGTTGGGATTGTGGCCAACGAGGAATCAGAACAATAGACTGCTGCCGTCAACTTACTTCACACGTTGAGCAGCGTCATTCTGTCCAGTTCAACAAAAGGGCAGCTCTGATCCAGGACCGACAGCGAATTCTTGCCCGCATCATGATAGGCCACGAATCCCTCCAAGCCACCATTGATACCGGCGCATCCCGTAGTTTTGTTAGCGAACGTTTGGCCGATAGTCTTCGAAATTTAGGCAACCCCATTCCCGTGAACATCCCAATTCAAATGGCCAACGGGAGTCGGACAACAGTCCGCGAAGGGTTGAATGTCAACGTTCGTTTTGGGGTGTCATCGTATGCACTGCGCCTGCTGGTGCTACCGACCGCCGTTGAGGACCTCACACTGGGGATGGACTTCCTTGCAAGGTCGCGAGCCACTTTAAGCTTCGGAGGTGAGTACCTATCACTCCAAACTGAACCAGCAAGACCGACTAAATGTCCGACTTGCAACAAACTCCGAAAACCAATGCAGCCACAACTACCAAAGACGCAGCAGCCGACAACGTCCTCTAAAGTTATCACGAGCGCAAGAGTTGATGAAAGTCACCTCTTTCCAAAGCAGCACTGTACTACAGTTGGCGTGATACAAGTGTTACCAGCTCCGATTGAACCAACTCCAGTGACGACTCCCATCAGAACTTGCCACAGACCCCCCAAGAGCCAGCACAGCAAGAAGTCGACAGCAGTAACCCAACCACAAACCCAACAACGGCAGCGAAACGATCACAACAGCGTGTGCAACAGCGTGTGCAACAGCAAAAGCCAAAATTTAAAAGGTGAAGCCACAACGAGTGCGGCCACAATGAGCGCAGTAATTAAAACGCAGCGGCGACGGCGCAGCATTCGAAAGTCAGTGCATCAACACAACAACAACGAACGCAGCAACAAAAATCTAAATTTAAAACGAACAACAATAGCAACAGGCACAGAAACAATAAAGTCGACAGCAGCAGCGAATTCAACAGAAGCAGCGGAGTCAGCATAAGCATTGGCGACAGAGGTAGTACCAGCAGCAGACGCAACAATGTAAGCTGGGACTACGAAAGTAGACTCCCCGCTATTAAAACTAGTTAGGGAAGCACAAGTTTTTCGCCGAAGTAACGGGGGAGTGTGAGGAACAAAATTCTTGTGGCCGAATTTTGTTCACACAAAACATGCAATATACTTTTTACCAAATTCGGGTACACCCTGTACCCACGCAGTGCAACCACCAAACGCATATGAAAACAAAACAGCCAAAACAGCATCACGCCACAGGATTGACCAATCACAGCGCAGCACGCTATTTAGAATTTTTGCTGCGCAAAAAGGTATAAAAGGGCAAACATGCAGTCAGTCGCTCTCTTACTCTTAGTCTTCTTTTGTGCTGTTCGGATCACGTAGTGGTAAGTCATTATAAATAAAATTATTTCGCTTAATTTCACTGACTATCGCTGCCGACGTCTTCTTCTGCTACCGTCATTCGTACGACGTAACATCGCTGTGTGGATTCCCTACGGGTTGTTACGCCGGTACATCCAGCATAACGCTGCCGACGTCTTCCTCTGCTTCCGTCATTCGTACGACGCAACTTCGCTGTGTGGATTCCCTACGGGTTGTTGCGCCGGTACATCCAGCATAACGCTGCCGACGTTTTTCTCTGCTTCCGTCATTCGTACGACGCAACATCGCTGTGTGGATTCCCTACGGGTTGTTGCGCCGGTACATCCAGCATATCGCTGTCGACGTCTTCCTCCGCTACCGTCATTCGTACGACGTAACTTCGCTGTGTGGATTCCCTTCGGGTTGTTGCGCCGGTACATCCAGCATATCGCTGCTGACGACTCTCCCTGCATTCGCTACTGTCCTCACGTCAAGACTCACGTTACGCACGACAGTTCATCAAAGCCTTTGCATTACGCACGTTACCCACGGCAGTTCATCAAAGCTCTCGCATACTCACGTCCTCACGTCGAGGCTCTCGTCGTCACTCAGTCAAGGCCCGTCGTCACTTACGTCGCTCACGTAACTTCGTCGCTCGTCGCCACTAACGTCAAGGCTCGTCACCATTCACGTAACTTCGTCAAGGCAGTACCCACGTCACTTTAGCGAAGCTCTCACGTCACTCGCGTCACTTCGTCGCTCAGGAGTCTCGACTGTCCTACGCTCACGCATAGCTTAGGAGTCTCGACCGTCTCACGCCCACGCATCGCTCAGGAGTCACGCTCATCACAGACTAACGCTCACGCATCACTCAGGAGTCACGCTCATCTCAGACTAACGCTCTCGCATCGCTCAGGAGTCGCGATCGTCAGGCTCACGCCCACGCATCGCTCAGGAATCACGCTCATCTCAGACTAACGCTCAAGCATCACCCAGGTTGCACACTCGTCTTAGGATAAAGCTCAAGCATCGCTCAGGAGTCACACTCATCTCAGTCTAACGCTCAAGCTTCGCTTAGGAGTCTCGACTATCCTACGCTCACACATAGCTTAGGAGTCTCGACTGTCTCACGCTTACACATCGCTCAGGAGTCTCGACTGTCCTACGCTCACACATAGATTAGGAGTCTTGACTGTCTCACGCTTACACATCGCTCAGGAGTCTCGACTGTCCTACGCTCACGCATAGCTTAGGAGTCTCGACCGTCTCACGCCCACGCATCGCTCAGGAGTCTCGACTGTATCACGCCCACACATCGCTCAGGAATTAACGCCCGACAAAGGCTAACGCATCGCTCAGGAGTTATGCTCATCAAAGGCTAACGCATCGCTCAGGATTTACGCTCGCCAAAGTCTAACTCGTCGCTCAGGATTTACGCTCGCTTAAGGCTAACGTACCGCTCAGGATCTACTCTCGTCAAAGGCTAACGTATCGCCCAGGATTTACGCACGTCAAAGGCTAACGCATGGCCCAGGATTTACGCTCGTCAAAGGCTAACGCATCGCTCAGGACTTATGCTCGTCAAAGGCTAACGCACCGCTCAGGATTTATGCTCGTCAAATGCCAACGCTTCGCTCAGGACTTACGCTCGTCAAAGGCTAACGCATCGCCCAGGATTTACGCGCGTCCCAGACTCATGTTAAATTATAGGTAATAAGAAAATAAAAATAAAGAAAATACTTCGAAAATTCCCAAAATATAAATTTTTATTGTAACGACCCCTTGCCGCAGAACCCTGGTCACGCTGAGTTTACCCCGGCTGGGAAAACTCCGTTACAAGGCAAAAGGCATATTAAATGTTATACCCGATAACTCGTTAACATCACAAAAAGAGCTTATTATAGAAAGTCGCAGGAAACTAAAAAAAAATTTTTAAGTAAAAAAAGCCAGAAAATAATAACTAAAGAACCCGAAAAAATAATGAAGAAACCTAGAATATGGGAATTAGGGGGTGATTCCAGAGATATTGATGGCTTGGATAGGTCCAGAGATCATCTAGAGGATTCAAACTATGAAATTTCACAAAATCCAGTAAGTCTGTTAATTTTAAATGCTGATACGAACATCGATGAATTATATATTATAGATAGTTGGAACGATGAAAGGAGATATTGATGATTTACAGGTGGACAGCGCCTTAGAGCCACAGAAATAACTTAATATTACTCAAGGCGAATATATTGCTAAATCTGGAATCATGTCGATTTTTTAAAGAAATAGCTGGTTCCAAACAATTGTCCATAACTGACCTTCAACCCAAAGATAAATTACGAAAAATGTTGCGTCTTATATAGTATTAAAATTATGTGAATTTTGGGGATCTTTGAATAAGTGTAATTATTTTAATTGAATTAGTAATTGTAATTAGTAAAAGATGACTTAACACAATTTTAAGTTTTTTTTGTCACAAAAAAAAAGAATAGATATCTTACGTGACGCTCTAGAGGCAAAAAGAGGCAGCCGACCATATGTTCAAACCTTTTGTGGCGTTAATGGTGTTGGAAAGTCTACTAATTTGGCTAAAATTTGTTTTTGGTTAATAGAAAATAATTTTAATGTTATAATAGCTGCCTGTGATACATTTCGACCAGGAGCTGTAGAACAGTTAAGAACACATACAAAACCTTTAAATGTTCTTTATCCAGCAGAAGAACATAGCAGTCGAATAATGGTCTAATTATATGAAAAAGGTTATGGAAAAGATGCTGCGGGTAATAGCATTGGAAGCGATAAAGTATACAAAAGATGCAAGTATTGCTGTAGTTTTAGTTGATACTGCTTGGAGAAAGCAATAGAATGAACTTTTAATGCGAGCATTGGCTAAATTAATAAAACTTAATGATCCAGATTTGGTACTTTTTGCAGGAGAGGCTTTAATAGAAGACGAGGTAGTAGTTAAAGTTAGTTAAGTTTAACCAGGCGTTTGCAGATTATTCTTTGAATGAAACCCTCACAAAATTATACTAACAAAATTTGACACGATTGATGACAAAGTAGGGGCCGGCGTTTCTATGACATATATTACAGGAAAATCTATAGTGTTTATAGGAGACGATCAGACGTATGCGGACTTTTTATTTTTTTTTTTATTTTTTTATTTTTTTTTATAATTTGCGCACGCTTCAAGGGGTTAGCACCCTTATAATGCTCGGATATATGCTTGGCACATCGTGGGCGTTAAGGAAGAGGAGGAGAAAAGAGGAGATGTCTATGAGCCTGTGTTTTGAATGCCTGTGGATCATAGTGATGTGGGAAGACAGAGCTTGGCAGAGCATTCCATATACGTGTTCAACGGCTGAAGAACGAATCCCTGAATTTAACTGTACGTCCGAAGATGGGCTTGAGGGTAAACTGATGAGCATTTAGAGCGCCACGAGTATTGCGGTTGAATTCAAGGAGAGGTGGCATGCAGCTGGCTATTTCTCTTGAGCACCGCTGGTAGAAGAAACGATAAAACAGTGACAAGCAAGAAACGTTCCTGCGGTGCTCAAGCGAATCTATTGATTTCGCTATATTTTCGTCACCGATAAGTTTAATCGCGCGGTTTTGTATTCTATCTAGTTGATGCAAATAAGTCTTAGGCGCACCAGACCAGATATGGCAATTGTACTCAAGTTTTGGGCGAATAAAAGCCTTGTATATGGTAGCCAGATCAGAGGGAGAGAAATATTTATTGCACCGGGCTAGAAAACCTAAACATTTTGCAGCATTTTTAGCTATGGTAAATATGTGGTCATTCCAACGAAGCTTGTCATTAACGCACACACCGAGAATTGCGAGATTTTCAGTTCCCTCGATGCAAGTGCCATTCATGGATAATGGCATGGGGTTAAGGATTCGCTTTGACGACAGGAGACAACAATTGGTTTTTGAAGCGTTAAATTCTACTCGATTGATTTCTCCCCATTGTATTATGATGTCAAGGTCAGAATTCAACGAGCTTAACATACGAAGTTGTTTGTGTTCCACATCAGAAGTGGAGGGACGTTCCACAAACTTATATGAGAAGCTGAGAGTGCTGTCGTCAGCGAAAGAGTGAATCGGATTAGAAGTCACAGATAAGAGATCATTAATAAAAATGAGAAAGAGTGTCGGGGACAGAACAGAGCCTTGGGGAACGCCAGCATTTATGTGGTGTATTTCAGACTTGAAACCGTCCAAAACAACTTGAATTGAGCGGTCCAAAAGATAGCTTCTAATCCAATGAAGCAGTTTATCATCAACACCATAAGCACGCATTTTAGACAAAAGAGCTTGTTGCCAAACTGTCAAATGCGTTAGAAATATCGAGTGCAACAGCTTTGCTTTCACCAAATTGATGCAAAGACCGGTTCTGCCGGTCACTATGGATTTCATAGGTTTCAAGATATTTCATGAACTGAAAATTTATCAGCGTTTCAATGACCTTGGAAAGAATGGATGTAAATGCTATGGGTCGGTACGAAGAAGGAGACGACGGCTCACCTTTTTGGGTATGGGCTGGACAAAGGCTGTTTTCAAACTACTCGGGAAGAGTCCAGAAGAATAGGCTGGATGGAAAAGCTTACGCAATGGTAATGCCAGCTTGGAAGAACACCTCTTCAGAACTAACGGGGAAATACCATCTGTCCCAGCGGATTTGTAAATGTTGAGATCGTTTAAAACTCTAGCAACTGCAACTGCACGAGTACGAATGAAGATCTGACCCATAGAATGTTCAATACTCTGAGGTGCAGGCGGCATCAATGCACAATCTGGAAGCATGGAGCTAGCTGCAAAATGTGCAGCAAACAGATTGGCTTTGTGTTTAGAGTTGACAACTGGAGTGTCATTATAAATGAGCGTTGGAATGGACGACGAGGCTGTATTTTTGATTCTTTTCGATTTCTTTTGGGGCATTGTAGTATTTTTTGCCTCAATTTTCGGTCGTAGGCGAATTTGACTCGCTGAAAATGTGCATTGCGATCATTTCTGGCTCGTTTATAATTTGTTCGATGTTCCTCTGTAGGGTTTGCTTTGCAAAACCGAAAGCATACCTCTCTAATCCTAGAAGCCTCTTTGCAGAGCTCAAGTCGTACCATCCATCATCCTTTGGTTTGATAGAATTATTCCAGAAAGGGATAAACTTTCTCATACCAATAAGAATGACGTTTGTGATTGCATCAGTGGCGGCATCCACGTTGCTATCGCGAAACTATAGCGACCAGTTAAAACTCCCAAAGAAGTTGCTAAGGCCGTCCCAATTGGCTTTCTCGTATTGCCATCCTTTTTTTTGAGAGTGGTTTAATAACGAGAAATTAGCTGATACAACATAATGGTCAGACGAGCCTAGAGGCGATTATACATTGACGGAGTAATTATCAGGACGAGAGGTAAGGAACAAGTCAAGGGTGTTTGCGGAATGATTTGCAATGTCAGGTTTTCGTGTAGGCTCATTTACAAGCTGATTAAGGTGATTTAAGTCAGCGAACAACTCAACATCCCTTCCTGGTGTTGTCTGGCCAGAATGGCGAAGCCACCCAGAATTGTGTACATTGAAATCGCCCGCAGTAACGATTTCAGTGTTTTCATCATTTGTGACAATTCTTGCAATTGAGTCAGACAGTGCATCAAACTCGTGGAGTGTTGATGCTGATGGAAGAAGAAATTGAGTGGGAGTAGTGTGGAGAATTGTGGGAGATGTATTTGTGATGGTGGCTGTGGTAGTTGTTTTTGTGGGTAAGGTTGTTGTTGTTTGCGGTTTTTTGTTTGGGTTATTGTTTTCTTTATTATGCATTACCGTTTGGTTGCTACTTTATGCTTTTTGGGCATAAGAAATTATTGGTAAAGTGGAGAGAGGGAATTTTCGTTTGTAGATCCGACGAGCCTCGCTCATGCTACATTTATTTTGGGATTTAATTGTTAGAGTTTCTTTCGATTGAATAAATTTGGGACACTCTTTTGAAGAGGAGTCATCCATAGCAATTAGCACACATTTTGCGTGTGCATTTTTCAGGCGAGTGGGGGGGGGGGATTACATCCGCTGCAAGCTGAATTATTGTTGCAACGCTTAGTTGAATGCCCGAGTTTTTGACAGTTTTTGCAACGCATGGGATTTGGGATATATTCCTTTACTTTCACGGTATACCAGGCTATTTCAACAGTCTCTTGGAGGCGGTAACGATCAAAAGTTAGAAGGATAAGACCAAAAGGTGATGGTTTGCCATCAACTATGCGTGTGAATTTGTAAACTTCTGTTACTCTTTGGCTCTTCATGTTATCGACAATTTCTTCTTCAGGTGTGTTTAAAAGGCATGGTGCATATATAATACCTTTGCAGGAATTTACGTTTGTGTGGATTTTGAGGGTATGGGACACAAATAACTGAGATCTTTAGCACGAAGGAATTTGTTGGCAATCTTTCGATTTTTTGTCAGAATAAGTAGACTACCGTCGCGAAGTTGGGAGATAGATTCCACGTCGATACTAATGCAATCTATACCCTTTTTTAATGCGAATGGACTGAAGTTGGTTAATGGTCTATTTTCGTTGTTTGAAGATATGAGTACAAACCTGGGGTTACTACTGTTGATCTCTTTTGCTGGTAATGGTGGGAAATTTTCCAAAGCTGTGTAGCGTGGTCGTTTGACGTTCAAAGGTGGATCAGATAGCGTAACTTCAGAAATGCCTTTAAATCGGTTCCCAGCTGCACTGGGTGGCCCGGGGGCCATCTCGGATACAGGAAGAAAACAAAGTCACTTCGGAAAATAGAAAAAAAATGTGCACTGCAAAATAACTATGGAGAGACACAGTAGTGTATCAGATGATACACATCAAACGGGAGTTTGGCCGAGAATAGAGTAGTCGCGAGTAACGCATAGTGGTAAAGAGCATGTCTGATTGTCACGAAGACTAGTCGCTGACTGCGATATAGAATATAATTTCTAATATATAGTGGAAATTCCATTTTTCAGAATAACTTCTAAAATACGATCCATAAGTGAGTCGTACAATGACTTTAAATAATTAAGTGAAATTTCTGCCCAGGCCGCTTTAATCCCTAGAATCAGCTCTTCCTTAGTATCATACTGTTTCCCTCCTTCGTATACTTTACGTGTGAGCCAGCCCTAAACATTTTCTATTATGTTTAAGTCCGGCGAATATGGTGGCCACGGCAATAGCTGGACATCATGGCTTGTGATGTACGATTTTACAACGCGAGCTGTGTGTATTGGCGCGTTATATTGTTGGAAAATCCATGAGAGTGGTGTGAAAAGGTCATGGATTTCAGGGAAAACAGATTCCAGTAACGTTTTGTAACTGTTTCCGGTAATATTTGTACTTTGAAAAACCAAATCAATTGTGCCATAATAAGAGATTGAACCCCAGTTCATTACGCCCCCTTCTCTACTATGATGGCGATTCAAAAACACTTCCTCTTTCCTAAGGTCATGAAAATAAAATTTATACCCATCTGGTCCATCCAAATTAATTTTTTTTTCATCTGAAAATACGACTTTTCGCCAGTCATGACCTTACATCACACTCCAAGTCATGTACTTCTTGGCGAATTCCAATCGTTTCTGCTTTCGTTCATCATTAAGTGGTGGTTTTTTCTTTATCTGCAGCCGCTTCAGATGTTTTGCACTTATAATAGCACGGCGGACAGCCGATTTACTGCCATTAACACCAGCTTGGAAGGCAATTTTTGCTGTAGAAAGATCCGAATTGGAGGCTAATCTAACAATTTTTCGTTTACCCTGAGGTGTAAGTGCCGTTGAAACCTTTCCTTTATAATTTCATCCGTAAGATTTTCTTCTTCTTTATGTCCTGTATACCCTTGTGGGTCCTGGGCCTCTACTACGCCTACGCGCCATCGCGTGCGGTTCCTGGCAATAAGCTTCAGCTCTCTCCAACTCTTCCCCAATTGCCGTGCCTCCTCTTCAACTGTTCTGCGCTCGGACGACCCATTCTGCTACCATCCTGAGATAACGGGTTCCATTGCATTGCGTAGTTTGCTATGGAACTGTCGCCTTTTCGGAGTGTATGACCAATCCACTGCCACTTCCGTCGTTGGATGGTTGTGCCTATTGGTTCCAGACCCGTTCTCTGGTAAAGATGTTCGTTAGAGATACGATTAGGCCAGAAAACCCTTAAGATGTTCCGTAGGCACCTATTTACGAATGTTTGTAATCTTTTTGTGATAGTAGCGGTCACCTTCCAAGTGCTGCACCCATACAACAGCACAGATTCAACATTTGAGCGGAACAGTCGCAGCTTGGTGTTTAAGCTGATCGCATTGCTTCGCCATATCATGGACATCATTCCAAACACCGATTTTGCTTTGCCGATTCGGTTGACAATGTCCTGTTCGGTTCCACCTTCGGTCGAGACAATACTCCCAAGATATTGGAAACTCTCTACTCTCTCTACCGGCTGTCTAGCAATGTTAACATAAGTAAGTGAGTTGGTGCCGAGGTTGATGATTTTGGTTTTGGCAGTATTAATCTTCAAACCCGCAACATTTGCCTCCCTCTCCACATTTGTTGTCATTTGGTGCAGCTCCATAATTCTGTGTGAGAGTAAACAAACGTCGTCAGCGTAATCCAGATGTTTGAGTTGATAGGTCATAGGTTGCTTTAATAATAGCTATTAGTTTATCGGGTATACCTCTCCTGCGCAAGGCGAGCCAGATAAACTGTCCGTTGACACTGTCAAACGCCTTCTCAAAATCGATGAACAGTAGGTGCAGTGGTGACCGGAATTCAACGCACTGTTCAATAATGATCCGCAGGGTGTTTATGTGGTGTACACAGGAGGATCCAGTGCGGAAACCTGCTTGTTCGGCATCGAGTGTATCTTCCAGATGTTCCTTAATACGCTCAAGTACTACTTTGGCTATTACTTTTGCAACTGCAGGGAGAACGCAAATGCCTCTCCAGTTTTCGCACTCCATAAGACTACCTTTTTTAGGAAGCTTGACAATCATTCCCTTCTTCCACTCGTCGGGGAATCTTTCTACCTCCCAAGCTCTCTCTACAAGAGGATATAAAAGCTCTGCTGATGTCGTTGGAGCTGCACGCAGGAGCTCTGCGGGTATACCATCTAGTCCTACCGACTTGTTGTTCTTTAGTGCGTTAATCGCGGTAGCGATCTCGTCTTTACTGGGAGTTGAGGTGCGAATTCGGGAAATTGTTACTTCCGGCAGCTCCGTTTGATTTAGGTGCATATCTTTAGCAAATACACGGTTAAGGACCGTAGAGAAATGCTCCTTCCATCGCTTGAGCTGATCCTCATCTGAAACGAGTACGGCACCATCTAGGCCTTTCACCGGATGTTGGCTAGAGCGGTGACCACCTGTCAGCTCTTTGGTGATTCTGTAAACGGTTCTGCTATCGAACCTGCTCGCTGCTGCCTCTGCTTCTGAGGCCAGGTTGTTAATATAGTTACGCTTGTCACGTCTTACACTACGCTGCACTTCTCTCAAATTTCTTCGATACATGTACTCTAGCTCGCTCCTCGCTGCTGCTGGGATATCTACAATACGAGCTTTAAGTAGCTTACGTTCTTTAATCCGCCTCCAGGTATCTTCGGTAAGCCACGTGCTGTGCCTTGCCGCCTGGCTTCTACCAACAATACTTTCCGCTCCAGATGTGAAAACATTTTTCACAGCCATCCAATGCTCCTGGATGGTTGTCGGCAGTGAGCTGCTGATTGCTTCCACTCCTTGCGATAAATGATCCCTTAATTGCTGGCGTACTGAAGGGATCTTTAGCCGGTCGATGTTATACCTAGGCATTCGGATGATATTGCGGATTCTATGAACTGATGCAGTACGTAACTGGACAGTAGCTACCATAAGGTGATGATCACGTACCATACCCATGTCGGCTCCGTCGGACGTCTAACAGACAGCTCCTAAAATGTCGGCTGATCGCCATATGGTCGATTTGGTTGGATGATGATTGCCTGTCAGTTGACACCCAGCTGACCTTGTGGCAAGTCTTATACTCAAACATGGTGCCTCCTATGACAAGATTGTTGGTGTTGCAGAAATCAACAAATCTTTCACCATTGTCATTTCGTTCGCCGAGGCCGTGCTTCCCAATCACATGCTTGAGTCCTTCATTGTCGTTGCCAACCTTGGCATTCAAGTCCCCCATCACGATGACGATATCTCCGTTCGGCGTTGCGTTGAATACAGCGTTTAGTTGACTGTAGAAGTTGTCCTTTTCATCCTCAGTCGAGGGAGTCGAGGGATTCGTTGGGGCGTAGCACTGTATGATCGTGACGCGCCGTACTCTAGTCCGAAATCTGGCCGATAAGATCCTATCACTATGCGGGTGCCAGGAAATTAGGCCTCTACGTGCTGTTGGCGTTAACAGCAGACCCACTCCAGATTCACGGGGAGGGTTTGCCAGAGTAGAGTAGCACAGTGTTACACGTTGGGGATTGGTACTCTCCCGCGTCGAACCATCTTACTTCACTCACTTCCAGTATGTCCATATTGTATCGAAGAAACTCACGTTTCAGTTGAAGAAATCTGGAATTTTGAGATCCTTCACTCCCAGAGTCCATTCCATTCCAGAAACCAATCTTAGTCCGGGTACAATAGCCAAAAGTCGTCATTATTCGATCATTACTTATCCGAGGCGTTGTTCCAGTTTCAGTAGCGGGTATTTTTCGGTACCGCAGGGGCTAGCCCACGTTACCTAGACTAGAAACGCTAGACCGTTCGCACTTGCAGTTTTAGCCTACATGTATAAGGATTTATACACATAGTTGCCCGGGGACCACCACGAGGAGGTAGAGCAAGCACTACTTCACGAACTTGATTGTTGCGCTACTAGCCCAAACCAAGTTTTGAGCAGTCAGTAGTTTCCCGATTAATCGCAATGCAGATCCCCAAGATTTTGTATCCTTCAAATAATTTGGTATGGCTTCGTAACCTCGTCCGATCCTACGACCTATAGCACGACCTGAAAGCCCTTCCTGATAATACACATCTATTTTGGCCCTTTCTGATAAAGCTAAACACTTTTTCTTACCCATTGATAAAAAACTTACTAGCAAAACTAAACTAAACTAAACTATTCAGATTTAAAAAAAAACGACTTTGTGTTTGGTGGCGGTAATCAAATGAACCAAAAAAAATGAATTGAAACAAAACAAAAATTAAACAAAACTTTTATTTTACAGTTATCTTGATGTATACGAGTTTTGCTTTTTGTTATTGCAGTCAGTACTAAATGTTCTTTCTTTCTCTGTTTCACAATTTTTTCTATCTCACACACATCGGCTGAAAATTGACTTTTGCTTCTCAGAATTGAGTGGCGGTAAACTATTGGACCGGGCTGTATATATATAAATGTTAAATACTCACCTACAAAAAATGAATAATTTCATAATATAATTTTTTTTTTATATAACTTGCGCACGCTTCAAGTGCTCGGCTCTATGCTTGGCACAGCGTGAGCATTAAGGAAGAGGAGGAGAAAAGAGGAGATGTCTATGAGCTTATGTTTTGCATGCCTGTGGATCATTGTGATGTGGGAAGACAGAGCTTGGCAGAGCATTCCACATACGTCTTGTACGGCTGAAGAACGAATACCTGAATTTAACTGTACGTCCGAATATGGCCACGAGTATTGCGGTTGAATACAAAGAGAGGTGGCATGCAACTGGCTATTTCTCTTGAGCACCGCTGGTGGAAGAAGCAATAAAACAGTGACAAGCAGGAAACGTTCCTGCGGTGATTAAGCGAATCAATTGATTTCGTAATGTTTTCGTCACCGATAAGTTTTATCGCACGGTATTGTATTCTATCTAGTTGATTCAAGGTGGTTTTAGGCGCATCAGACCATATATGACAATTGTCCTCTAGTTTAGGGCGAATAAAGGCCTTGTAAATAGTAGCCAGGACAGAGGAAGTGAAAAATTTCTTGCACCGGGTTAGAAAACCTAAACATTTCACATTCCAGAAACCAATCTTAGTCCGGGTACAATAGCCAAAAGTCGTCATTATTCGATCATTACTTATCCGAGGCGTTGTTCCAGTTTCAGTAGCGGGTATTTTTCGGTACCGCAGGGGCTAGCCCACGTTACCTAGACTAGAAACGCTAGACCGTTCGCACTTGCAGTTTTAGCCTACATGTATAAGGATTTATACACATAGTTGCCCGGGGACCTAGTTGATTCAAGCTGGTTTTAGGCGCATCAGACCATATATGACAATTGTCCTCTAGTTTAAGGCGAATAAAGGCCTTGTAAATAGTAGCCAGGACAGAGGAAGTGAAAAATTTCTTGCACCGGGTTAGAAAACCTAAACATTTCGCAGCATTTTTGGCGACGGTAGATATGTGGTCATTCAAACGAAGCTTGTCGTTAACGCAAACGCACGAATTGCGAGATTTTCAGTTTCCTCGATGCAAGTGCCATTCATGGATAATGGCATGGGATTTGGGATTCGCTTGGACGACAGGAGACAGCATTGGGTTTAGGAAGCGTTAAATTCTACTCGATTGTTTTCTCCCCATTTTATTATGCTGTCAAGGTCAGAATTTAACATACGAAGTTGTTTGAGTTCCACATGAGATGTGGAGGGACGTTCCTCAAACTTATATGAGAAGCTGAGAGTGCTGTCGTTAGCGAAAGAGTGAATTGGATTAGAAGTCACAGATAAGAGATCATTAATAAAAATGAGAAAGAGTGTCGGGGACAGAACAGAGCCCTGGGGAACGCCAGCATTATGAGCTCACCTTTTTTGGGTATAGGCTGGACAAAGGCTGTTTTCCAACTACTCGGGAAGAGTCCAGAAGAATAGGATAGATGGAAAAGCTTACGCAATGGTAATGCCAGCTTGGAAGAACACCTCTTCAGAACTAATGGAGAAATACCATCTGACCCAGCGGACTTATGAGTGTTGAGTTAATTTAAAACTCTCGCAACTGCACGTGTACGAATAAATATCTGTCCCATAGAATGTTCAATACTCTGAGGAGCAGGAGGTGGCAATGCACAATCTGGAAGCGTAGAGCTTGCTGCGAAATGCGCATGAAGAATGATTGTGGGTCATGTTCAGTTACTCGAATACTCGACTATTACTAAACATTGTAAGTCACTTACCTTCGTTACACACCCTATCTCTAATACAAAATATACCACAAACGCAATTACACGTACACACCGTATCTCTAATACAAAATATACCACAAACGCAATTACATGTACACGACCAATCTCTTTAAATAAAAACAAAACACAAAATCAATTACAAAGTGCAGTATGGTAGTGGCGGGAAAATAATTCCCAACCACTCAATACACCAGGGCATGTAAAACATGCATTTCAAATAAGCACAAACAGAGGAAGAGACTTCTACATTGCGCGGTAATATCTCCTCTGCGCCTCATATGACACCTCTACAAAACGTAAGGAATTCGTCATAAGGCAACCGTTCATTCCGAACTAATAAAGCAATAAATTATTGCTTTTTCCCGCACACATGCATCTAGGGTACTCCATAAAACAACACTGTGTCTGTTCACGCGCTGTTTACTGAGCTACATCCCGCATGAATAAAAGTGCATCTCCAGGAGAATAAAAGTATTTTCTACTTTTTCTTCTAAAACGCATTTTTTGTGTACTCAGTACCAACGTTGTGTCTGCTCACGCGCTGGTTATTGAACTACACCCTACAGATGAATAAAAGTATTTTTTGTCTACTTTTCTTCTGTAAATGCACTTAGTTCAACAGTAACAATGCTGTGATGGTCACGCACTGCCTGTTGAACTACACTCCCCTTATTTGAAGGGTAGCATTACAAATGCTTTTCCCTTCACAGCAACGCTGTACTTGAGTACACTCTATTCTGCTGACCCACCGACGGTGTTGGGTTGCACACACACCGGTCACGGAGCTACACCGCCCCGCACCTTACTTTACCTTATTAGCATTGTATAAGTCTGTATATTAGCATATTGTTATCATATATTATATTATATTAGTATTATATTGGCTTATAGCCAGAACCGTAGCTTGTACACATCATTAGTCCGTATGTTAACTTATAATCATTACATTAGTCGTACACACTATATTAGCCTGTAATCATAGTAATTTAAACCGAAATAATAAAACGAAAATCAAAAGAAATCTAAAAAAGTCTATTTATTTTGTAACATTGAGGAGAAAGAACCCTGGGTGACCGGCGAGCGTTACCCGAGCAGCAACGTTACAAAATTAGCGCCCGAGCAGGGACGACTATCATAGTCGTTCTACCGACCGATACCGAGAAAAATGAAAATAATATTATTAAAGTTGTGCTCTCATATACAATTGGGGAACACAAAATAGTCAGGACAAAAACCAAAAACCAGAGAACAATAGCACTAAAGTTGTGCGCTCATCTACAATTGAGGAACACAAAATAGCAAGGACAAAACCCAAAATAGTGGCTTTTTGGACACCAATCGAGGAGTATTTATTTACCTACACTTAAATACTACGAAGTACCGAAACCTGCACCATGTCAACCGAAGAAAGCACACTAAGTGTTTCGGGGTTATACTCTCTCCGAAAAGAGGAGTTAATCAACGAATTGGATCGTCGTGAGATCAATCACACCGGTAGTGTAGATGAACTACGAAAACGACTATCAGCCGAACTCAAAAATTACAAATTATGCAAGGACTTACAAAATATGGGATTACCGACCAGCGCTGACATCCTACCGAAAATGGCACCAAAGGCTACCGAAACACAGTCATCCAATGTCCCCACGATTTCGTACTCACAAGTACGCGTAACTACCACTAACCTGCCGAACGTGGAATACAAAACCAAAACCACGCAACCGCCGACCGTTCCTACCATAACCTACTCGCAAGTAGATCAAAACCTTCCACGAGTATTAACCTATCACCCATCAGACGCAGAGGTGATGGACAAGGTTAGAAAGTGGAACGTGCGATTCGAGGGTGGCAATAACAATCCACTCGAATTTTTAGAAAGAGTGGAAGAGCTAGCGGAGTGCTACCAGTTGCCACTCGACCGGATAGTCCGCACCCTACCTGAACTTCTGAAAGGGAACGCACTAGTCTGGTAATGAAACAACAAGGAGTTTTTGAGTACCCCCACGAGACCCCATGTATACCGTATACACAGCATTACCCGAATGCCAACGATGTAACACATCCACAACACCTACCGAATACCACTAATACAACATATCCGCAACTTTTACAAAAAATCAACGATGCAACATATCCGCAGCACTTAACCAGCAATCCGATGTACCCGAACCACAAAACCACCCGTCCGACCGCACTCAAGGCTTACGACCGCCAAACCTGCTGCTGGGCTTGCGGCCAGCCCGGACATACCCGATACCACTGTCAACAAACGCGCTGCGGTACAAACGGCACACAAAGTCGCTATTGTACCTGTACACCGCGAAAACGCCTACGATCCATCCAACTCCATGAGGCATTAGACACCCCGAGTACCACCACTGAAAACTTGGCCTCATACACCCTACCCATAAAGATATTTCACCAGAAATGCAACGCCATCATCGATACCGGCGCAGGGAAATCCTGCATAGGCAAAACTATACAAAAACTCTGTATGAAAAATCACATACCAGCCCGACCTATTGAAATCACCTTCCGATAACCGAACCGTCACCGCTCGTCAAGCATACACATTGGAATTAAGTTGGAAGGATCGGACCTTTTCACAAGAATTTATATACCTCCCTAAATTAATGGACGAATTTCTGATCGGAACAGACTTCCTATCGAAATTCGGTTTTACTCTCAACCAGTACGTACTGCTCAAATAGAACCCGAACCCGCAGACGTCCTACCAAGGCACGCGACCGAAAAAACAGCAATAAAACTAGTATAACCAATAACCGATACTTGTCCGTGGTACAATACCAAGATAACTATGACAAAGGAAAAGCCAGAAGAAAAATCCGAATATCAAATCCGAGATGGTACACTGTATCGACACATCTATAACCCCACATGCGGTTTCGGTTTCGGTGTAAACCGCTCCAACGGCTTAGAAAGTCTGCGTTCCGAAACCGCTCCGCCACCAAGTGTTACTCGAAAACCACACGAACGTGACCACAGGGCATATGGGGATTGCAAAAACCATAGCCATGATAGCAAATAATTACTATTGGCCCGGCTTATTTCGTGACACGGCACGATTTGTCCGACAATGTCCAACTTGCATTGATATCCGCCGTCGACCATTGAACCCATCCATAGGGGAGATGGTATATTACCGCCACCGTCCACTTTTCTCAACCGCACAACAATTCGCTGCTAAGCTAGCACCGAAATATATAGGCCCCTACCGTATACGGAAAAGGGTGTTACCAGTAATATTCATCCTAGAAGGAGACCAGGAAAAAACTATTACAGCCCACATAAAAGACTGTAAACAAATACCTGACCAGCCACCGAACGAAATCGATCAAACGTCAGGTATACTCAATTGTCCCACGATTGCATCCAGTCCAGTACCAATTGAGATGGCAGACCGACAACAACGCCTCACCGAATTAACCGGCGCCGGCTTAGCACCTGGGACCCACCGACGTACCCAGCTACGTCCCGTGCTAGCACCACCGCCGAAGAAGACCGTCCAGCACCACAACCGAAATCGCGCCTGGAAGAAGCAGCCACCGTCTCCCAAGCGGCCACTCACCAGCAACGAGTTGGTAAACTTGACTAGGCTAGTGCCAAGACTGGCCGGAACCGCAGCTGCTCCTGTCCCTTTCCTCCCGGTACCAAAGCCAACACCAACCAAACCAGAGCCCTCCCAAGCCCCAGAAAAATACCCAGCAACCCAAAAAAACCAACCCACCGTCCTAGTCACACCCCAACCCATACCACCAAATAAATTAATCAATAATTATTCCCCAATAGTCCGACAAGAACAACCAGGCACCAGCAACAAACAACCAGAAGAAACCTACACCGAAGAACAACCCCTGATCCCAGACACCCAAGAAACAAAATTCCTACCACTAGCCGAGTTCACCACCATCAGCCAAAGCAACCCGTATGACCCAGTGGCATTCAAAGGCATCACAGTCCCACTCCGGAAGAAAAGGTTCCGATTCATCGGCCCATATGGGCACATCTATGGTTCAAAGGGAGCAGACAACAAGATTTGCCTCAAAACAACAGGGAACAACACCATCACCTTCCAGTTCCCGGAATAACCGATTTTTTTTTTATTTTTACTATAATTTTTCTTTACTTTTGTTACTATCACTATTCTTAGTCATGGCTTATTAATTTGAATTTTTTCTTTTTTTTTATATTTTATAAAAATATATATTGTTCCGAAAACAAATGCGTTTAATATAAAAAAGGAAAAAAAAGCCCGAAAACACAAAAAAAAACATGAAAAAAAACTGAAAAAGAAGAAAGAAAAAACCCTGACAACAAATAAATTTTTTTATTTATATACCCATATTCAACTTTGTAACTCGGGCCGGCGATTGGCACAAAATAAAGGTAATCCCGAATGAAGAAAAAAAAGATAGTGACCCGACCGATCGCTATATATAACAATAATTACATACAATTTAGAATTATAAAATAGAAGTATAAGATATACACCACCGAATTATATATTATATCTCTTTTTCCGCACCCCGAAGTAGGAGGGGAATGTAACGAAGTTTGATTACTCACCTTCGTTACACACCCTATCTCTAATACAAAATATACCACAAACGCAATTACATGTACACACCCTATCTCTAATACAAAATATACCACAAACGCAATTACAATCTCTAAAAAT
This sequence comes from Nephrocerus scutellatus, assembly GCA_947095585.1. Taxonomy (NCBI): domain Eukaryota; kingdom Metazoa; phylum Arthropoda; class Insecta; order Diptera; family Pipunculidae; genus Nephrocerus; species Nephrocerus scutellatus. Next base: position 74,932,126 of record OX352763.1, read on the forward strand.
AAAAACAAAACACAAAATCAATTACAAAGTGCAGTATGGTAGTGGCGGGAAAATAATTCCCAACCACTCAATACACCAGGGCATGTAAAACATGCATTTGAAATAAGCACAAACAGAGGAAGAGACTTCTACATTACGTGTTAATATCTCCTCTGCGCCTCATATGACACCTCTACAAAACGTAAGGAATTCGTCATAAGGCAACCGTTCATTCCGAACTATTAAAGCAATAAATTATTGCTTTTTCCCGCACACATGCATCTAGGGTACTCCATAAAACAACACTGTGTCTGTTCACGCGCTGTTACTGAGCTACACCCCGCATGTATAAAAGTGCATCTCTAGGAGAATAAAAGTATTTTCTACTTTTCTTCTAAAACGCATTTTTTGTGTACTCAGTACCAACGTTGTGTCTGCTCACGCGCTGGTTATTGAACTACACCCTACAGAAGAATAAAAGTATTTTTTGTCTACTTTTCTTCTGTAAATGCACTTAGTTCAACAGTAACAATGCTGTGATGGTCACGAACTGCCTGTTGAACTACACTCCCATTATTTGAAGGATAGCATCACATATGCTTTTCCCTTCACAGCAACGCTGTACTTGAGTACACTCTGTTCTGCTGACCCACCGACGGTGTTGTGATGCACACACACCGGTCACGGAGCTACACCGCCCCGCACCTTACATTACCTTATTAGCATTGTATAAGTCTGTATATTAGCATATTGTTATCATATATGTTACGTCCCCGTCCATAAATACAATTAAGAAAATTCGACACAAGCTCACCCCACTTTTCCTAACAGTTGACGTGGAGGTCAACGTCAAAACATAAGACCAAAAAAATAACGAGGAAAGGGACGAAAGCAGAAGACACTTCTCTATAAAAGTGAATGTGACTTACCGGTTGATTTGGGTGGGAAGCATGCATGTTTCGGTTTTACCTTGCATTTTTGCATATATTTGACTGCTGGCGGTATGTTCCTTTTTCTTCTGTTCGTGAAGATTGTAGTGATGCCCTATGGAAAGTTTGTAGCAACATTATTGGTGTTACACAGTATTCCCCTTTTTCATTTGATAAAACAAATATTCCATAGCAGCAGTTATGTCTTGTGGTGATTCGGGTGGAATTCGCAGATATATCTACAGAATTTTAAGCAAAAGCGTCGCACATCTCTTTAAACGATTTAAGCACTGTACTATAGCATTTATGGAATATTGTTGTGGAGCGTTAAATAAAACTATATTTTTCCGATGAATATTTATAATTACGCTTATTTTATTTAGTAATGAATTAAGAAGCTTACGTCGTCAATCAAGAAGTTTACGTCGACTGACTTTGTTAACGATTACCATTCCACTCCACCATATGAAAGCATGAAGTAGCATGATGAAGTGTGTGAGTGAGATCAGGAGATGGTGAAAGCATGAAGTAGCATGATGAAGTGTGTGAGTGAGATCGCCACAATATTCCTCCCCTCAGAGAAAACGTACTGGTGTATTGATTCTTCGGCCAGACTTGGTTGTCTTCCGTGTTGAAGTTGAAGTTGTTGGAATTGCGGATGATGTGTTTGTGTTGTATCGCGTTGTATGTTCGGATGTTGGCGGCAAAGACGTCATTTGCGATGCTGTACTTGACTCTTCCGTTGGTTGAAATGCGGTTTTGAGTCGATCGATGGAAATTTTTGCATTACGGTTCCCCAAATCGATAAGGAAATATTTATCGAATCGTTGCAAAACTTTGTGTGGACCCGTGTATGGTTGTTGTAACGGAGCCTTAACACTGTCGACTCGGACAAAAACATGTGAACAATCTTTCAAGTTTTTTTGTACGAAAACTTTAGGACTGCTGTGGTGCGATGTAGATGTAGGTCGAATTTGATTCATTCGTCGTCGAAAATCTTTCACGAATTCAGTTTCGGTCAGGCTGCTTTCAGATGGTGCAAAAAATTCTCCCGGAATGCGAAGTGTTTGACCAAAAACCAATTCGGCCGGTGATGCACCAATATCGTCTTTGTGAACTACCCGTAAGCCAAGAAGAATTAGTGGCAAAAGCGATGCCCAATCATTCGATGTGTAACATTTGATTGAAGATTTCAAGGTTCGATGCCATCGTTCGATTAATCCATTGGCTTGGGGATGATATGGCGTTGTTCGAAGATGTTTAACCCCAAGCTCGTGAAACAAATTAGCTCGTGAAACAAATTGGATTCGAATTGTCGCCCCAAATCACTACTGATTTTTACTGGAACGCCAAAATGTTGAATCCAACCATGGATAAGAGCGTTTGCAACCATTTCAGCGGTCATATCAGGAATTGGTATTGCAGTCGGCCACCGTGTAAATCGATCGATGATTGTAAGACAGTAACGATTGCCTTCCGATGGTGGAAGTTGACCAATTAAATCGATGTTGATGTGCTGAAATCGTTCGGTCGGTGCGATGTATGATGCGATCGACGTTTTATTGTGCTGGTGAATTTTCGATCGTTGACAAGGAACACATCGCTGTAACCATGATTGACAATCTTTTCGCATAGACGGCCAAACGTATCTATCACCCACCAGTTTCGTAGTGGATCGAATTCCCGGATGTGTAATCTCGTGCAATTTCTTGAGAATCTGCGAACGAAATTGTTGCGGTACGAACGGACGAATTTTGTTTGTCGAAGTTTCACAAAAAATTTGTGTTGTCGAGTCGGGAATTGTGTATTTTTTGAACACGAGTGTACAGTTGTGATGCTTGCCTTCGATGATTGATTTTAATTCCGAATCGTTTTCTTGAGCTTCTGCGATTTTTTGGAAATCAATTGCTTCGAGACTCACCGTATTGATGCGAGATAAGAAATCAGCGACAATATTCATTGCACCGACAACATGACGAATGTCGGTCGTGAATTGACTAATGTAATTCAGTTGACGAACTTGTCGTGGTTATTTGTTGAGTTTGGTTTTCTTCTTATTTTTCGGTAGGAAAACGTACGTCAACGGTTCGTGGTCAGTGTAGACACAAAATTGACGTCCATCAAGCATATGTTGAAAATATTCGATTCCTTGAAAAATAGCTTCGAGTTCTCGATCGTACGTAGAATAACGTTGCTTCGTTTCACTCAATTTTTTGGAATAGAAACCAAGTGGTTGTGAATTGCCATCTTTATCGATTTGATGCAAAACGGCACCCACGGCTGTGTCGGAAGCATCGGTGTACAAACATAATTCAGCATTATTTGCTGGATGTCCCAACATCGTAGCATTTGCGACGTCGTTTATGCTGTTCCGAAACGCATGAGTTGCCTCGTCGGTCCAAACGATTGATGTGGTGTCGTTCTTTTTATTCCCCACAATCAAATTTTGGAGAACCATTTGATTATTAACGGCGTGTGGGATGAATCGTCGATAAAAATTGACCGTACCCAAAAATCTTTTCAGTTCTTGCGCTGTTTTTGGTTGTGAGTAATTTTTCAAAGCGTCGATTTTTTCAGGTAACGGCTTCGTACCGTCACGATTAACGAGATGTCCCAAAAATTTAACTTCAGGTTGAGCGAACACGCATTTGGCAACATTAATACTAAGACCGTATTTTCGAAGACGATCAAAAACGGTTTCGACGTGGATTTTATGTTCTTCGATTGTAGTTGATGCGATAGCGATGTCATCAATGTATGGGAACACAAAATCAAGCCCATGTAACACTTCGTTGAACAAACGTTGTTGCGTTTGTGCGGCGTTTCGAAGTCCAAACGGTGTGTACATAAATTCAAACAACCCAAACGGCGTGGTTATCGCGGTTTTCGGAATGTCCTGTGATTCGACAGGGATTTGATGATAGGCCCGTTGTAGATCAATCGTGGAAAAAACTGATTTTCCGTGAAGAATGTTTGAAAAATCTTGGATAAACGGAATTGGATACCTATCGGGTTTCGTAATCGCATTCAGTCGTTGATAATCCCCGCACGGACGCCATTCACCATTTGACTTTTTCACCATGTGTAACGGTGAAGCCCAATTACTTTTCGACGGTCGACAAATACCTTGATTGCATAGATATTCGAATTCTTTACGTGCGATTTCGAGCTTCTCAGGTGATAATCGTCACGGTCGTGAGAAAACGGGTGCACCATTTGTTGTAATGAAATGAGTCACATCCATTTTCGCTGGAGCCATATGATCGTGAAGAACCGTAATATCTTTGTATTTTTCGAGCAGATCGGAAAATGGGTCGTTGATATTATATGAAGTGAGACGATCAGATTGGACGACGGTCGGTTGAGCTGTAATTGACAATTTCGTAACGCCGTCAATCAATTTATTACCCAACATATCAATGAGAAGATTGTGGTGCTTAATGAAATCTGCACCTATAATTGGTTGTTTAACGTCAGCGATGATGAATGACCATGTGAAATTCCGTCGTATGCCAAAGTTTAACGTTAATCGTTTTTCGCCGTAAGTTTGAATCGATGAACCGTTTGCGGCGTAAAGTAAGGTTTGACACGATGAATTGAGTTTTTCATTTCGATTTGGAGGCAAAACCGAAATGTCGGCACCAGTGTCAATAAGAAAACGTTGATTAAAATGTGTATCGGAAACGTACAATCGGTTGATGTTGTTTTGTCCAACCACCTGCGCCTCATCAAGTGATTGCTTTACGAGTTTTTTGGAAATGTGCAACTCGGGCGACATTTCTTCGCTTTTTCACCGAATCGATCGTGATAGTAGCAATTGTAATGCGGTCGTGGCGTTGCAGAACGTATATTCTTTGAACCAGAACGCGATCGAGATTTGGAACGGGAACGGTATTCGATTTGTTCGATTCGTTTGGTTAATTCCATCACTTGTCGTTCCAGTGACGACCTATACGATGACGTAGTCTGCTGACTCGTTGACGCACAAGCGATTTGCGATCGGTCACTCGTTTCAATTAATAAATCTGCCATCTTGGCCACATCGTTGATATCGGCTTGTGGAATTGCTTGACACATCATTCGTACTTGTGTCGGCAATCGTTGCAACCACATCTGCTTCAAAAATTCGGTACCGACTTTTTCGCCTCCGAGGTTTCGCATTTCGTTGAGTAAATGAGATGGTTTCTTGTCACCCAATTGGATATCTTCCAACAAGGTCTTGAATTTTCGTTGTTCGGAAACGGCAAATTGTGAAAGCATCGCCCGTTTCAAATTTTCGTATTTATCATCATCTGGTGGCTTCTTCACGGCATCACTGACTTGCGACAATAATTTAGTATCCAACGCGGTTAAAAGATGATAAAATTTCGTCGTATCAATAGTAATACCAGCAAGAACGAATTGCGCTTCTAATTGTTGAAACCATGTTTCCGGGTCGTCTGCCCAAAACGGCAAAAATTTGATCGAAACTCGTTGAACTAGGTTATTACCGTTTTCGGGTGCAGAAGCTGTACCTGGTGCTGGAGTGGATTTATTGTCTCCATCCATTGTTAAATTCTGAGCTTTATACGCGATTTAATAAAATTTTATTTTTTACAAGACGCGTTAAGTCGATAAAATAGTTTTTGTCGAATAAATATGGAGTCACTTTTCTTATTTTGTTAGCAATTTTTACGGAGTTTCTTACCTTAAGGCTTACAACACCTTTCAATCGATATCGTGATGATATTTTTTTGCACTTAATAGAAAATTGCAGAAGAACAATTATGATTTTTCTTTTCACAAAAGCACAACAAAAAGCAATGAGGCGGCACAAGCTACGACACATACGAGGCGACTGGCAAACCAAAATGGTGGCTGCTATTGCGAGTTTTCTTTTTCCCTTTGGTAAGACTTCGATTTTCACTAAAAAACACCGAATTCCAATGAACTAATGTTCGGGGTCACCAATATGGAATATTGTTGTGGAGCGTTAAATAAAACTATATTTTTCCGATGAATATTTATAATTACGCTTATTTTATTTAGTAATGAATTAAGAAGCTTACGTCGTCAATCAAGAAGTTTACGTCGACTGACTTTGTTAACGATTACCATTCCACTCCACCATATGAAAGCATGAAGTAGCATGATGAAGTGTGTGAGTGAGATCAGGAGATGGTGAAAGCATGAAGTAGCATGATGAAGTGTGTGAGTGAGATCGCCACACATTCATATAACATGTATTACCTAGATTTGTAAGTCCTAAAGGCAAGCTTAATGCCGTTGCAAGTTCAGACTTGTTCACGTCCTATATGAATTTGGTCGGCACCTCTGGGACCTGTGGAACTTCCTTTCTGATCCAAGCAAAAGTATGGTAAATACAACTTAAAGCTGCATATTACATTCGCTGTCGTTAAGTACTTCTTCGTCCGTATTAACTTGGAAATTGGGGAAGTTTTCACGTCCCCATTTCATTTTTACTTTAAAAGACGGCACTAATCACAAATAAAAATAAAAGAACTAAGGTAGTTTGACGTCTATTATGTCGAATAGAAAAACAGAGTAGCGATTGCCTGGCTTGACAAACGAGTAGGGGTGGATGAATTCATTTCGGGTTGCCGAACTACATATATAGTTCAATTTTTTTGTGCAGAAAACTGGTTCGTGTATTGAATAATATTAGAAGATAGTTTTCCATTCACAATAGAATATAGTTATTAATACATAGGTGTAATAAGTGATCGTTGTAGGTGTTAGGCTAATAATATTCATGTTTTATGTCCATATCAATAGTAGTCATGTCTTATGTCCATACTAATATTATTCATGTTTTATGTTCATCGGTGAGGGTGATAAAATTTTAAAAAGGGACGGGATGAGGAGTTTGCATGTAGACTTTAGAAGGAAAGACTTAGCATTTGAGAAAGAGACTTTCACACAGAAAAAAAGAAAAATTAGTTCTAGAATTTTCAAGGATAAGCGGGTAGTTTCGCCAGCCGACGTAAGAGCAAGAAGAGGCAGTTGGATTTTGACCATCAGCAGCGACAGTCGAGATTAGTGCTTTAGAAGTCGAAGACTAACCATTAGGTTGAGACAGATGTAAAGCGTCGTATAAAGAACCACCATTTTTCTTTAGTGAACTAAAAATTTAAACCGAAAGTTAAAATTTCAAAATTTTAATCTGCACTAATAGTGTTAAAGAAATCCTGAAAGTGTCGTGGAAAGAACCACCATTTTTCTTTTGTGAAGTAAAAATTAAAACCGATAATTTAAAATTTCAAAATCTTTAATTTGCACTAGCAGTGTTAATGAGCTATACAAATTCTGAAAGCGTCGTGGAAAGAACCACCATTTTTCTTTAGTGAAGTAAAAATTAAAACCGATAATTTAAAATTTCAAAATCTTCAATTTGCACTAGCAGTCTTAATGTGCTATATGAGTTTTTAAAAGACGTAATTTACAAGTGCAAGCCATCAGAGGAGAAACCATATATTGTTTTTAAAGGAAAGTGCCATCACACAGGGTTTGAATCCAACTTTCAGCAAAGATCCAACTTTTTTTTTACCAACAAATTTAAAAAAAAAGTTAAAACTTAGCGAATTTCATATATATGATCAAAAAGAAATACAGAGGAGAACGAGAGCGCCTAAATCTATGCAAAAAAAAGTAGCTTCTATTATATATAATTGAGCTTTTGAAAGCTTACACCAAGAGACTTTTTAATTCTGCAAGCATTTGAGAACAGTGAAGAAGCAGTGGTTGTAAAACCTCAAATTTTTTTTTTTGAATTTTATTTCATTCTTTTTTTGTTTTAAATTTTCAAACAATCAGTTTAATTTTTACATTTTTTATCTCTTTTATTTGCTTTAATTTTATTATTTTTAAATTTTATTAAATTACATTAAAACTTAAAACGTATGTTCATTTTGTGACTGCATTTAGTGGCCTTATGCGTGGCGCTGAGCCTTTAGTCTGTGCCCTTTCCTTTTTTTTTAACTTTATTTTCCCATTTAGCAATTCCCCTTTTTGCAGCAACTTCTGCCGGCAGGACCCGCATTTAAAAGTGGAAGGCAAGGTAAATGAAACTAAGTAAATACAAATATATTGAATTAAATTAACGGCTATTAAGGGCAGTGGAGAAATAATACAGATTTTCATTAATTCCATTTTTTTTATTTTATTTTAATCTTTTTTAAATTTGATTTGATTAATTATAGTAAATACATAGTAATCATTGAGATACAATTAATGTTGAATTATTTGAAAATTTTTTGAATTGTTTTACCTGAATTTTTTTGGCGAGTAAATACACATTAATAAAATTATAACGAATGCGAACCAGCTGAGATTTTAATTTTCTTTACCCGGTGGGTTGAAGATACCTCTTTTGGAGGCCCTTTATTTTTGTAATTCCAAATAGGATTTAGCAACGATGCAGGGCTAAATTAAATTAGCATGGTATGTGGCTGGGATCAGTGATCCCCGTGTAAGTATCCGATGTTTCGCCAAAAATGACTGTAACTGACTGGTGACAAAGACAGATGGACAGATCTCAGTCGGTCTAGTCCTTGACGATACTGTGGGGCTTCGGTACAGGTGTAACGAAGTCATTCTTTTCCTAGTTTAAGTTAGATTTAAGAATCTTTTTAAAAAGTACAAATACTTTTTAGAAAAAGAAAAAAAGGGAATTTACCTTTTTTTTAAATTAGCCTTAATTTAGTAATAATTTAGCATAAGTGTCCTAGAAAGAATGACCTGCTTACACCTGAGCCGAAGGACAGTTCCTTGTATCCCTCCCTCCTTCACAAAGTTTCCCTATTAATTTCCACCCTTTCCTTTTATAGACACGATAAATAAAATTTTTGTTCTTGTCGAGGTGTCACTGGTAAGTGACAAGGACCACCCGTCCGGCGAGCTTAGCCGAGCAACCGCGAGCGTGTCGCGACGTCCTTGCCAGTGGCAGAACCCCTAGTGGGACCTCGCTCCATAACATATATTATATTATATTAGTATTATATTGGCTTATAGCCAGAACCGTAGTTTGTACACATCATTAATCCGTATGTTAACTTATAATCATTACATTAGTCGTACACACTATATTAGCCTGTAATCATAGTAATTTAAACCGAAATAATAAAACGAAAATCAAAAGAAATCTAAAAAAATCTATTTATTTTGTAACATTGAGGAGAAAGAACCCTGGGTGACCGGCGAGCGTCACCCGAGCAGCAACGTTACAACATAACTCCTCCCGCTGGAACGAGTTTCAGAACAATGGAAGTACGGCCAGTTTGGTAATTGGGCGCACAAAGTTTCCACGAGTCGTTCTTATGGTAGCAACTCTTGTTCTTTTGTCGGGTCCTGGATGCACCGTTTCAATTTTGCCTAACAGCCATTTTTTTGGGGGTAGATATGGTTCCTTGACAACCACTAGTTCGCCAACCTGTATGTCGACTTGCTTCGATTTCCATTTTGGTCGTTCTTGTAGACTGGTGATATATTCGATCTGCCATCGCTTCCAAAAACCTTGGACCATGCTCTGAAGATGTTTCAAACGATTGAACGGCACCTCCAACAGATTAGGCTCTGGAACTGCCGTATGAGGTTCTCCTATCAAAAAATGAGAAGGTGTTAGAGGATTTAGGTCAGTATCTGAGGTTGCACAAAGAGGCCGCGAATTCAAAACTGCTTCTATTTCCGTAAATACAGTATAAAGTTCTTCAAAGGTAAGAACTGAAGTGGGATGAAATACCATGTAATTCCATCCTTTGCCAGGGAGCTTTTGATGTTCTCGTTATGTGTCTGCGACAATACTACCCTTTGCATGTCATTAAGGATTCGGCGTGCACCTTGGAAATTAGTTCCATTATCCGTATATATATTTGAACTTTTCCCACGGCGGGACACGAAGCGTCGCAGTGCGGCCAGAAATGCATCGGTTGTTAGGTCGCTTACTAACTCCAGATGAACTGCCTTGGTACACATGCACATGAACAAGGCAAGATACGCCTTGGACGTCTTGGGATTCCGTAGCCCGAGAAAGCCTGATAGTGAACGGGCCGGCGTAGTCACAGCCTGCATTTATAAATGGTCGACTTTGTCGAACACGTTCAGGCGGTAAGTCACCATGATTAGATCATCACATTGCGTATGCAAGCATACAACAACATAATTTTCCAATTCTTTAGCTTAGCTGGATAGAGGATAGGACGAACGGAACCACACACTTCACTTTGCACTAATAATTTTTGGCACACAAGAACCGGTTTTTCTATTGTTTGCTGATTGCAATTATTGCTGTGTTTTTTTTTTTTTTTTTTTTTATTTAGTGCCGAAGCGCAGCACACATACGTCCGATCGGGACGGCATATAAATGACAACTAATTTCAAGTGCATACAAGTGCTTTAATGATGAAACGTTTATACACATACTAGCTGTTCCCCTTTGCTTTGCCACCCGCCCACTGACGCCACGCCCACTTACACCCGCGTTTCCCGGCTGCCCAATCCCACTGACCCCCACTTACTGACCCCTACCCACTGACCCCTACCCACTGACCTCCCGCCACTGACCTCCCGCCAACTGACCTCCCACCCACTGACGCCACGCCCACTTACACCCCAATAACTAACCAACTCACCAATCCAGAAAACTATAGAATCGACACTTATACAGGCAAAAAATGTACACTTTTTCGAATATGTAACGAAGTTTTATAGCTGGGGTATGCTCAGCGGATCCAGGAGGTTCGTTACAGAAATTACATAGACCATTTCGTGTTGCTTTTATGTTATTTACTTTTTACGTTAGCTTTATCTTGACAGATTTCTTTTCAATGAGTTATTACAAGGTTTATTACGATATAGATATATGCTTACTATATTTTTGCGTTGGTTGCTGAGTCGACGTTACGGCATCGCAAGGTGCATTTCTTGATAAGACTTGTGCTAGGTATGATAACTGTCCAATCGAAAACTGGAGAGACTAAGTCCCTGCCCCCTATAAGTGAAATAAAATTTGTGGACTTGTAACCGCTTACCACGGGTGGGGGGAAGTTACGACCATATAAAGTCTACAAGACGTAGCTAGCCAAATCACAACTGGAGAGACTATGTCCCTGCCCCCTACGAGCGAAATAGATCAGTAGTCTGCAACCCCTTACCACGGGTGGGGGGAAGCGGCAGACTGTATACGAGCTTGACACTTAGCTAACCAAACAAAGAACTGGAGAGACTAAGTCCCTGCCCCCTATGAGCGAAATAGATGATAGTTTGCAACCCCCTACCACGGGTGGGGGGAAGTTGCAACCTGTATACGAACTATGATAATGATATTGATAATAGCATATAACCCCTTACCGCGGGTGGGGGGAAGATATATGCTATGTATAGACTAAGTGTAAACTAAATAGTACTTACAACCCCTTACCACGGGTGGGGGAAGTTGTAAGCTATATATAAATTAAAATCAGAAAACTTTCGACTTACCCAGACGTGCACTTTGCGACGATGCACCAACGACTTCCCTGCTGGCTTGTTGGTAGCCTTCTTATATACTAAGTTAACGGTACATTTGGTCCAGCATGCGTGCAATAAGTTCTTCCTATGCCGAGTGCCTGCATGCTGAACCCAATGACCGTGTTGTTGTTGTTTTCTTACAATTCATGCACTGGCAACATAATTTTTGTTGTTGTAAATGCGTTACATGATATTCTTATAATTTTGTTGCTGTACACTCATGTTATATTCTTGCTGTTGTTAATTTTTTTTTTGTTTTGTCTTGTAACTCGGCGGCATTCACTCGTGTGAATATGTGATTTACACTGTGTGTTGCCCTGAGTGTTTCTATGCATTATCGGTGTAGTGCTATTGAAGCAGAACACCGTTACAAATGTTCTTAGAAATACAGGGTGACTACGCTAAAGTTCAGTGTATGTACAAAGGAGAATATTTAAGTAACAAAGTGTTTATTTCAGTATATACAAAGATAAAAAAGTATGTTTGGTCCTCTGGACCGCTAAGCCGCTGAAAATGTGAGGATGATTTTGGTTGAGGTCAAACTCGTCCTTACACCCCCCCCTCTACTTCCCCCGAGAAGTGTGACTGTGGCTTCGCCTGACCGCTTAATTTGGACTTGATACCTCCTGTCAGTGGTCGTAATTATGAAATTTTTCCGTTGGTTCCTACGCCGTGCCTTTTTGGCCTTTGCCACACTATCGGTGACTTCTTGGGGCCAATGTTGGGGTTGTTCGTGGGCCTGGTGTGGTGCACTGGGGTCTTCCTTACGCTTGTTGTCCTTGCCGTTGTCCTCGTTTGTTCCGTGCGGGTATTTGACTTTGCTGTCGATTTTGTTGTTGTCGTCGACTTCACCATGTCGGCCTGTGGATCGTTGGCTGTCGTCCCAACTTCCTTGGCTCGCGTTGCCACCTTCGTTGAGCTGCCATGGGGGATGTTGGCGGTCTTCCCGGACTTCACTGCCTCCGCTTAGTGTGCCAGGCCATGCCGGGGAATGCTGGCGGTCTTCCCGAACTTCGCTGCCTCCGCTTAGTGTGCCAGGCCATGCCGGGGAATGCTGGCGGTCTTCCCGAACTTCGCTGCCTCCGCTCAGTGTGCCAGGCCAGGCCGAGGAATGCTGGCGGTCTTCCCGAACTTCGCTGCCTCCGCTTAGTGTGCCAGGCCATGCCGGGGAATGCTGGCGGTCTTCCCGAACTTCGCTGCCTCCGCTCAGTGTGCCAGGCCAGGCCGAGGAATGTTGACGGTCTTCCCGGACTTCGCTGCCTCCGCTTAATGTGCCAGGCCATGCCGGGGAATGTTGGCGGTCTTCCCGAACTTCGCTGCCTCCGCTCAGTGTGCCAGGCCATGCCGGGGAATGCTGGCGGTCTTCCCGAACTTCGCTGCCTAAGCTCAGTGTGCCAGGCCAGGCCGAGGAATGTTGACGGTCTGCCCGGGCTGGTAGGGCGATTGTAGGTGCATCCTCGCCATCGAGTTCGCTGATGACCTCGGCTATCTTGCGGCCTTCTTGTTCCGCGTCTACCGGGTCGAAGGGTAGCGCAGGGCCTCTGGGGGATCTTGTCAAACGTGCGGGGTCTCCTAGGAAGATCTCTGCGCAGTGCAGCAAAAAGAGGCCGCAATCGGTCGTGTTCCGTTGCCTAGGGACCCGTACCTTCTTCTCTGGGAGGGTGATGCTTGTAAATCGCCGTGGGGGGTCCGGTCCGTGGTGTTTGGCTGCCTCCTCGGACGTCAGGTACTGACGCAGGATGCCGGTGGGGTACTCGGTCGATAGTCGTGGCAGCGAATCGAAGATGAGGATTTCTCCGTAGGGGAGTTTCGTGTCCTGCGCCAAGCGGATCACCACTAGGAACCAATGTAGGTTCTGATTTACCGGGACCATGATGTTTTTCATGCCAAGGATATTGAGGGCCTTGGTCCAGCTTGCTACAGCGGAATGTCGTCGGGCTGCAAGCCCCTGTGGGGTTTCGTCCTTCTCCTCCTGGACTTGGTAGAGGCGCTGCAGGAAGTAGGTGCTGGCGATGTATGTGCGGTCTTGCTGCTCTCTGGTCATGACCTTCTGCTGGATCCACCGTAACTGCGCTTCGATGAGTCGGTCGTTTAAGAATCTGCCGATGGCCAGCCGGCCGTAGTCGTCTTTGGTGAAGACGATCCCGCACGGCCCTGGAGGGAAAACACAGAAGTGGTTTGATGGGGTAGCCTCCTCCTCGTCACTGGATAGGGTTATGGTTGCGGTAAGTCCGTCAGCTTCGGTTTCCATGGCGTCGGATCGGTATACCTTAGCCTCTTCTTCTTCCATTGGGTCGGGCTGTCGACGTTTAACCCGTATCCTTCCAGTTCGGGGGTCGTGGATCTCCTCCCACTGGTCATCCAGTGGCTTCATCAGAGAACGCTGCTGATGGACCCGTTCAGCCTGCTCCCTTGCCCGCTGCTTTGCTGCTTCTAATTGTCGTCGTAGTGCGGTATTCATTTGATTACTGATGAGTTCTTTGATCTCAGCCCCACTATTTATAGTAGGCTAACGGGAAATTCGTGAACTAAATAAATAAATTTAAATAGAATTTAAATTCTATTTCTTTTCGTGCTGGTTGTACTGCTGCTGTCGTGCTCCCCCTCCGATCCCACTGTCGTTTGCTTTTCCACCGCTGTCTCCCTCGCACTTGCTGCCGTTTCTTTTGCTCTTCTTACGTACTTTGCCTCTGCTGTTGTATGTTTCCTTCGTTCTTGCTGCTGTCTCTTTAGTTTTTGCTGTGCACGTTGATCCTGCTGCCATATGTTACCTTCGTTCTTGCTTGTGTAACTTCCGTCCTTACTGTTATCGATTGTCTTCTTCGACCCTGAGTTTCGAGGCCGCCGTCGTGAGTTTGTGCCTCACCGCCTTCTCCCTTCGGTATTGCTGATGCCTGAACCCATGGAAGTGGGTCGTCCGATGGATCGCGAGTGTTTCATTGTGGCTTTCTACTTAGGAAATCCGACTGTGGCGTGTCTGGTGAGACCGTAGTGTGTTCCGTTTTGAAGTCCTTTAGGTCGCTGATGTGTGCGGTGCGCGTCTTATTTTTCTTGCGGAGTCGTACGATAACTGGCGATACGAAACCGGTGACCTCGTAGGGTCCATCATACCTGGGGGCGAGTTTTGCCGCGAAATTGTCGATCGCCTTGGATAGATGGTGTTGTTTTACTAGGACCGTCTGTCCTATGGTGGGTTTCCATGACCGTCTGCGGAGGTTGTAGTACCTAGCTTGGTTATGGGCTGCCTGCTCTAAGTTTCGACGCACGATGTGGAAAACTTCCTTCAAGTGTTCGGCCTTTTCCTTTGGGGATTGTACTATCTGTCCTGTCCCGATTGTCTTCTCGTCGGAGAGTGTTTGTGGTAAGCGCGGCTCTCGGCCCTGAGTGAGAAATGCTGGGCTGAAGCCGGTAGATTCTGCTATGCTGGAGTTTATCGCCAATGAGATCTCGGGGAGGAGTTCGTCCCATCCCTTGTGTTGTTCGCCAACGAATTGGGCGACCATTCTCTTTATTGTCCGGTTTGTTCTCTCTGTGGGGTTCTCCTGGGGCGTGTATGGGGCGGTAAATTGGTGCTTCACTCCCAATTCTCGTAGAAATTTTTTGAATAGGTTACTGGAGAACTGGACCCCATTGTCGCTCACGAAAGTCTTCGGGACGCCGTATCTGGCCAGGATCCTTTCGCGAAACGCTTTCTTCAGTGATTCTGCCGTGGCCTTCCGCAGTGGAACGATCTCTGTCCACTTCGAGAATTTATCGAAGAGGACCAACATTACCGTGTTGCCGTGCTTGGATCTGGGGAGTGGTCCAACGAAGTCTGTACACGCTATATCCCATGGTCCGTCTGCGATCTGAGACAACATGGCTCCGGCCGGTTTCTGCTGGATCGACTTAAATTTCTGGCAGGATTCGCACCGGCGAACATATCGGCTGATGTCCCGGAACATGCCCGGCCAGTAGTATCGGTTGGTGACTCGTGCGATCGTCTTACGAATCCCCAAATGTCCGGCGGTGGGTTCGATCCCTTGTTCGCTGACCATGTGTCCCAGGTATTTGATCTCTTTCTTAAAGAACTCACATTTCTCAACGTTGATTTTCAAGTTTGCCTTACGCAGTCGTCGCAGTACCTCCTTCAGATGTATCATGTGGTCTCCAAGGGATTCACCGGCCACTACGATGTCGTCTAGATAGGCGAAAGCGTGAGGTTCCATGTCTGGGCCGATGACCTGGTCTAATGCTCGCTGGAACGTTGCGGGAGCCGAATGTAGACCAAAAGGCATGACTCGCCATTGGAAGAGCCCACGGCCTGGTACCGTGAACGCTGTTTACCCGTTTTTGAGGTCCAGGCTGCTTATGTATTTCGCGTTCCTGAGACGGTCTAAGATGTGGTGGATCCTCGGAAGCGGGTATGCATCTGGAACAGACTTGGAGTTAAGCTGCCGGTAGTCTACACAAAGTCTCCATCTCCCGGTCTTCTTCTTTACCAAGACAATTGGGGCACTGAAGGGGCTCTTGGACGGTTCAATACACCCTTTTTCTAGTAAGTCGTTGATTTCTTCGTCTATAATGCTTTGCAAGGCTGGATTCTTCGGGAAGTAGCGCTGTTTTAGTTGTCGGTCGTCCTGCATCATGATTTTATGACTAGTGATGTGGGACACGCCACTCATCGCCTCAAATTCCTTTAGTTCCTGGTCCAGAAAGGACCTTATCTTCTCGTCGTCACTGGGGGTCTGGCTTTGTATTGCACGTACCTGAGGTTCTTCTGTTTGTTTCGTGGCTCTACTATTGCCGAGGGTGAGGTAATGTCCACCTATGCTAATTGTTGCTTTTGCCCGGCCGAGGAAATCCAGCCCCAAGATGACTTTGTCGATGGCTTGGGTAGATGGGAGAATAAGTAGCTGGATGTTGCAACCGCTGTTGCCAAATCGCACCGTGGTTTCGAATGCCTGTTCCACTCGTCTGGTCGTGCCATTCGCCATTCTTACTGATACTGCTGCCCTCATTGCCTGCCCTGTATGTCGTACCTAGCATGCATAGGCTTCGCTGATGAAGCTCCGCGTAGCTCCAGTGTCGATTGTGGCGGTGACTGCTTCTCCTCCCATGATTATCGTCGCGGCTATGCGGTCGTCATCATGCTGTAGTGATTCTATGTGTTTCGGGGAGTGGCGTTCTGGGGTTCCATCATCCCCTGGCTTCGATGGTACCCGTTGACATTTCCCGACGGTAGGCGGCAGCAGTCGATGCTCCTCGTATTTCGCTTACCACATTCCCAACAAAACAGCACCTTGGGGTTTCGACATTCGCGAAAAAAATGCCCGTGTTGGCCACAGCGTCGACATGCTGATCGTGGGTCGACTTGTTCTCTTGGTATCTGAGCGACTTGTCGATGATTCTCGTCTCTCCTCGGTGGTCGTGGTGTGCTGTTTCGACACTCCGAATACCGTTGTTTAGACATTCGAAGTCTTCGGCTAAGTTAACCAACTCCTCGAGACAGGCGAAATCCTTCCGCTTTATATAAAGCTGGTACTCCTGACGGCTGTTGCGAAAAATTTGTTCGAGCTTCTGATCCTCGGTGTATTGCGCGTGTCGCATCAGGTTCTGTAGGGTGATCACGTAATCCTTGAACGATTCTTTTGGAAGTTGTCTTCTTTGGCGGATGTCATCGTCCAACCGCTCGAAGAACCGTGTTGGGAGGAAGAACTTCAAAAAGTCGTTCCTAAAGGTTTCCCATGTTTTCCACTGAGCGTTGTTATTTCGGTACCAGGTCAAAGCTCGATCTTTGAGCAGTTCTGGCATCATACGAGGAAGTAAATCCTTGTTAATCCCATAGACCACTGATAGCTCCTCGACGCGTTCGGTAAAGGCTAATGGGTCACGGACACCGTCAAATTTCACCGACCACTTTCGGACTTGGTCGATGACAAGGGAATATGAGGGTGTACTGCGGGGTGAAACTTGTGTGTTTTGATCTGCGTTGTTGACTATGTTGGTAGTCTTCTCGTCTTTGTGTGGAACGATAACTTGCGGTGGTATCGGCGAGGTGCTTCTCGAATGTTGTGCTTCTAGAGAGCGCAGTCGAGCCTGTAATTTGTGTAGTTCTTCGACGGTACTGGCGGCTTCGATGCCCGCTGAGTACGAGGGGATGGATGCGTAGAGTGGTGGGACCGGTGTCGTTGGGCTTAAGTGAGCACTTCCTGTGATGGCAATCGGTGGGGGCATTGGTGAAACGCTCTTCGTATGCTGCATTTCTAGGATGAGAAGTCGCTCCTTTGTTTCGGGCTTGAGTTCCTCCTCGTTAACTAGTGCGGCGAAGCGTCTGCGGAGTTCCTCCACAGTGCCTGTTTCGTCAAACCCAAATTCTTTGGCGTATGCTATAAGCTCCTCTTTCCGTAGTGTGTATATCCACGTAGTCTTCATTTTGATGGATAGGCACTAGCTGCTGTACGTGTTGGTGTTTGTTTTCACCGATACGATTCGTGCTCTTCTGCGGCGATGTGACAACTTTGCGCGCTGGGGTATGGTGACAGTCTGTGGTGATACACGGTAAGAATCGTGTCCGAAATGATCAGTGAGGTGAGCGTCGAAATGGTAGTGCACTATAGTAAAATGAACGTGTTCTTCTTTAGCGATCTTCCAACATATGCAAGTGGAAGTGAAATGAATATGATCTTCTGCGATGCAATGCTTGTGCCAAGTTTGGGGGTTTCCCTGTGGATAGTCGTGATCTTATGATTCTTAGGCCTTTTCTGATGACAGTCCGTAATCTGGTGATGTTCGATATGATGGTTGTCGTGATTTGGTGATGTTTTGCTGTGATGATAGTCCCTGCTCGGGCGCCACTGTAACGAAGTTTTATAGCTGGGGTATGCTCAGCGGATCCAGGAGGTTCGTTACAGAAATTACATAGACCATTTCGTGTTGCTTTTATTTTATTTACTTTATTTATGTTAGCTTTATCTTGACAGATTTCTTTTCAATGAGTTATTACAAGGTTTATTACGATATAGACATATGCTTACTATATTTTTGCGTTGGTTGCTGAGTCGACGTTACGGCATCGCAAGGTGCATTTCTTGATAAGACTTGTGCTAGGTATTATAACTGTCCAATCGAAAACTGGAGAGACTAAGGCCCTGCCCCCTATAAGTGAAATAAAATTTGTGGACTTGTAACCCCTTACCACGGTTTGCAACCTGTATACGAACTATGATAATGATATTGATAATAGCATATAACCCCTTACCGCGGGTGGGGGGAAGCTATATGCTATGTATAGACTAAGTATAAACTAAATAGTCCTTACAACCCCTTACCACGGGTGGGGGGAAGTTGTAAGCTATATATAAATTAAAATCAGAAAACTTTCGACTTACCCAGACGTGCACTTTGCGACGATGCACCAACGACTTCCCTGCTGGCCTGTTGGTAGCCTTCTTATATACTAAGTTAACGGTACATTTGGTCCAGCATGCGTGCAATAAGTTCTTCCTATGCCGAGTGCCTGCATGCTGAACCCAATGACCGTGTTGTTGTTGTTTTCTTACAATTCATGCACTGGCAACATAATTTTTGTTGTTGTAAATGCGTTACATGATATTCTTATAATTTTGTTGTTGTACACTCATGTTATATTCTTGCTGTTGTTCATTTTTTTTTTTTTTTTTGTCTTGTAACTTGGCGGCATTCACTCGTGTGAATATGTGATTTACACTGTGTGTTGCCCTGAGTGTTTCTATGCATTATCGGTGTAGTGCTATTGAAGCAGAACACCGTTACAAATGTTCTTAGAAATACAGGGTGACTACGCTAAAGTTCAGTGTATGTACAAAGGAGAATATTTAAGTAACAAAGTGTTTATTTCAGTATACACAAAGATAAAAAAGTATGTTTGGTCCTCTGACCGCTAAGCCGCTGAAAATGTGAGGATGATTTTGGTTGAGGTCAAACTCGTCCTTACAAAAATTCTTTATTAAAGATCATATACAGGGAAAACTACATTTTCCACCCCAGCGCCACCTATCGGGTCCAAATTTTGTCAACGACTTTCTTTTTATTTAAATATTTTGACTTTGAGCCAAATCGTTCCATAAATAAGAATTTTCGGAAAAAAACGATACCAGCGTCAGAAACCTTCGCGGGCTCATGCACAACAACTTTGCTAAAGATCATCACATGATCAAATGCATAGTTACGATTCTATAGGAGAAAAACACACAGCCATTAATTTTTATATATAAAGAAGAAGATATAGACATTAAATTTTTGCCTACACTGAGAAAATAATTTCCTAATCTTATTTTTCTTAAATTAATAATCGTTCATATTTATATATATATTAAATATGTTTCTACGTTGCAACAATAAGTGTAGCGTAAAATACACCTAAACGAAGTACCTCCTCTTGTCAATTCACTTCTTTCGAATCTGAACTCGAAAATATCGGACAGCCAGTTTATATATCGTATTGCAAATTACATTTGATGAAAAAAGTATCACATGGACGTTATAAATGTAACTTGGATCATGCTTTATTCCTCCTACTAAGAGAGAGGGTCAAAGTTTTCCCAGGGCAGGGTTACGAGCGATCGTTTATTACCCCTTACTACTGCAGAAAATTATCTTTTCGCTTACCTTAATCTATATAACCTGTGTACGAAAATTTTTTATGGTAATGGACTTTTTTTTTTGACTTTTTGGACTCCACACTCTTACTTGTCCCCCTCTTTCCTTATTTTATCCCCTGTTAATTCTGGTTGAGATTCAGTCGTCGACTTGCGGTATCCTTGTTACATCGATACGGTGTTCGTTTCTTCTGGAACTTCGATGATTTATCTCTATTTGATAACCTCCACCAAAGGTATCGTTCGTTTAATTTGATGTGCACGTATGACTCAGTAGACGATGAAAATCATTCATATAACTTGTAAATGGATGGTACTTGGAAGGAACACGTGCACACCTCCGATAGTTTTGTGGATGGTAATTGTCGGCCTTCGGCACATTCTTGCGTAGATATGGCGTTCGCCTCTTTTGGAATTTGATAAAATATCGTTAATTAGTAACATCAACCCAAAATCAACGGTTGTTTCGTCGTAATTGTTGTGGGGTGGCTGATAAAAGCAGTTCCTGATATGAAATTTTGTATCTGGGTAGGCTTGGGTCGATTTCATGTTGGCTTCGATAGATTATCTTTTCGGAATTCGTAGAATTGCTTTTATTTGGATTTTACGACCTTTGGTTTTACATATCTATTTGGAGTGTGGCCTCTATCAACTCAAAGTCTTTGTAAAGAACAAATTAGCCTATTTAAATATCAAAATATTTTCCTCGAAATTATCTGACTGGACAATTCTTTTTTTTTTTGCTTTAAACGCCCTCCGACTCTGACCTGGTAAAAACTTCAACGATCCTTTATAAATCATATCTTATCTTTTAACTTATCGTATAGTATTCTTACCGTTTCATAGCGTATAGAATAACTCATCTTATTATATACCATACCTTTTATTAATATTTAGAATACCTTATCTTAAGTTTTTTTTGTATATCTTATAGAATTAAAATCTTATCTTACGTTTTTTTATCGTATCGAATCGTTCTATCCTATCTTGGATTAAAATCGTCTTACTTCACATCGTGGATTTTTTATCGTCAATTATTGATATATTGATTGTCTGAGACAAAATGGCTTTACACCGTAGTATGGAAAGTTTGGTAGACTTAAACTTGAATAAGGATAAATAATCTTGCGTAGTTTGTCGGGATGTTTTAGATGATCAACAGATCGTAGTCGTGACCAAGTGTCAGTATAATTTTCATGAAAGTTGTATACTTGATTGGTTAAAAACTTCCAATTCGTATCCACACTGTTGCCAGCTATGCGAGCTGTCACAACTAATTATAATCGGAGATAAAACAAGGACACCATCTAGTGGCGCACTTCAACGAGGTAGTTCGCTTCCGAGAGTTAAAGGAAAAGGTGCGATACCGAAACCTTCTACGATTGTCAGATCGACTAGATCAAACAAAGACTGAAATGTTGTAGGCTGGTCTTTGAATGACTCCAGTATATTAGACCAGCGCGTTAGATTTACCAGCCCAACAGCTGCACACGATTCTGTTCCGACAACTAGGCTTCCGCCTCCTTCTAGCTTTCCTGCTCAAGATAATTCACCGGTTTCAACGAAAGTACTCCTAGGAGGGGTTCAAGCTGTGATTCGCGAAGAGCAGAGACCATTCCGGGATGAGTTGGCTTCATTTATCAACTAAACTTCTGTACAGCGACAGCTGGAAAGCTTAACGCTGCGCAATGGTTCCACCGGCGAACACTACGATGAAAGCCGAGAGTTCCGATTGGCCTCAATATATGCCTTCACGCTTGTTAAACCCGAGTGAGCGACTGGCTGGAAATCCATCTCGTGCTAGCTACAGATATTCAATGCATCTACCCAGACAATCTAACCAATTTTTTTTCAAAATCTAAGTGGTAATAGTATTCATTCAATGCTCGTGAATAACCCTAACAAAGTAACCAGCATCATTATGAGTTCGATGGTTCATCAAAAGGAATGCTTGTCGAAGATTTTATATATCGAATCAGGGCAATGACTGTTCAAAACCTGAATAGCAATTATAATTTACTCTGTGACAATGTTCATTTACTGTTTACGGGCAAAGCACGAGATTGTTTCTGGAGGTTTCGTCGAGTCAATTGACAATTTAATTGGAATCAGCTGTGTTGCGAACTCAAGCGGCAATACCAAGACATGCGGACTGATTTTGACGACGTTATGGAATTGATCCGAAATCGCAAACAAAAAGACCGAGAAGATTTTGATGAATTTTACCTGTCGATTTTCGAGTTAACTGCTAGATTGCTAACAACTTTAAATGAACCAGAACTTGTAGAGATGTTGACTGACGTACGTTATGAAATTTTGCATTTAAACATTCGTACTATCGATAAATTACGTGAAACAGTTCGTCGTCACGAACTTTTATTTTCCGAAACTACGCGTGCTACGCAATTTTCTAACTTGAATCCATTCCCTCGGAATATTTCCGAAATAGTTCATTCGTTTGATAGTGATTTTGTTGAACGGGAATCAATTTCGTAATTAGTTCGAAATCGTTCGGACACGACACTCGTATGTTGGAATTGCGAAGGTTCTGGTCACACGTACCATGACTGTGTGAAAAATCGCAAGATATTTTGTTTTGGATGTGGTTCGAAACACACATATAAACCAAACTATCGTAAGTGTAACCCACAGGGAAACAGACGGAAGGATGCGGCTACTAACACCCAGTTGTATCCGGGAACAAAAAACAATTAACCTTTCAAGAAATTACTACTGCAGACCAGTCCACACCAACTGATCTAGTTTCAATCCTTTCGAACCCATCTACGGAACGTACGCCACTTTTACACCCTACAGTTCCATATCATGAACGATCTTTAAAGTATGCTGAAACACGCGACCGAATTTTTAATGAAAAACCAAGAGCTAGACTGAAAGACACTCATAAACGAAAACGATCCACGGTGCGTATACGAAACAGATTAAGAACACCCACAGACTGTTGCTTTCGGCTGTGTTTTCCGACTCAGACATAAGACCATATGCTGAAGTTAGTATTTTTGGCAAGAGTCACAGCGGACTTCTTGTTTCTGGCGCATCTATTAGCTGTTGTGGTTCACAACCTGTTAACTGAATTGTTTAACTCAGTTGACAATATTAAAAGATTCAACAGTTCTGTTAGTAACGTCGAGGGAAAACAACAACCAGTACTATGCTATATCTGTACCGATGATACTTTTCGTGGAAAAACGCATAAAATAAAACTTTTCCTTGTACCGACCTTATCGCAAAATTTGTACTTGGGAGTAAATTTTTGCAGAACATTCCAATTAGCCCCAAAAAGTATTTCGGTGATCAACTTGAGTGCACCCTTACAAAAAGATCAAATATCTCTGCAAGAGTTGACGGAAATCCAGACGTAAAAGTTGGAAAACGTCAAAAAAATGTTTCCATCTTTCGAAGAGGAAGGTAGAACGAACCTAATCGAACATGTAATCGATGTCGGCAACGCGCAGCCTATTAAACAACGCTTTTATTCTTTTTTCCCAAACGTGGAAATGGAAATGTTCAAGGAGATCGATCGAATGCTTACGTTGGAAGGAAGAATCTAGTAGCCCTTGGAGTTCACCGGTCGTTCTAGTTAGAAAACCTGGCAAAGTCAGATTGTATCTGGATTCTCGCAAAGTCAACTCCGTTACTTTAAAGGATGCATATCCACTGCCCCACATTAATGGATGCCTTTTGGCAAATACCTTTAGAGAAAAACTTTCGTTGTCTGACCTCTTTACCTATATAATATGCCTTTCGTATTGTGCAATACACCACAAACCATGTCAAGGTTAATGGATCGTGTCATTTTGAATGCATTGCGTGAAAAAGTTTTCGTCTACCTGGACGATCTGCTTGTGTTGTCTGAAAATTTTGAAAAAGAGCAGAACGTTTGAATTGAATCCGCAAGCCTAAATTGCTGTTGATGAGTTGAAATCTTTGCTGACCCCCCTGTTCTGGCCACCACAGAATATTCTTTTTCTTTTCTAATTATTTGCGATGCAAGTCAATAGGGCATCGGAAGCATTCTAACCCAATTGAATGATGAAGGATCGAAGTACCGATTGCGTATTTCTCGCAAAATTTTAATAAGGCACAGAGAAATTACTAAGTGACCGAGCAGGAATGTCTTGCAGCTGTACAAAGCGTCGACTGGGCGATGACGATAGTAACCCGTACTCCATCGGGTTCGCCATGGAATGTTTTTCACCGCCTAGAAGACCTGGACTATGCCGATGATAACTGTCTCCTATCACAATCGCTAGGTGACATGGAGCGAAAACTAAACTCACTAGAACTCCACGCTAACAAAGTGGGTTTCAAAATTGATGTCTCAAAAACAAAACTACTTCGCGTTAACGCTAGTGGAACATGTCTCTCGATTGACGGACATCAGAGGAAGTCGATAAGTTTTGTTATTTGGGTTACTGGATGTTAAAAAATGGTGATGCTGACTCGGATGTGCGCTCTCGTGTAAACAAGGCGCGACACTCCTATGGTATGCTAAATAATATCTGGAACTCCTCGCAAATCTACCGGAATCTTAAGCTAACGATCTTCAGATCTAACGTTCTCTCAGTACTCTTGTATGGCTGCGAAGCGTGGAAAGACACAGAGTCAATTGCGACGCGCCTCAAAGTCTTCGTCAACAAGTGCTTAAGGAGGATACTAGGAATAAGATGGCCGGACATTATCACCAATCAAGACTTGTGGAGAGTAAGGCAGCAGGAAGCAATCGCGGTCACCATCAGATGACGAAAGTGGAGCTGGATTGGTCATACTTTGAAGAAGCCAGCGGACGATATTACGAAACTAGCGCTCGACTGGAATCCACAAGGAAGCCGCCGAGTTGGCCGTCCTAGCAAGACATGAAAAAGGACAATAGAAGACAAAAGAAGCAAGATCCCAGGGGACCAAGTGGCGTCTCTTAAAACCTCAGGCGAGTTCGTTGGCGGGCGTTTGTAGAAGCCCTATGCTCCCCCGCGGAGTAAAGGAAAGAAAGAAAAGAAGAAGATGCAAAAGATCTGCAAAAGTGCAAGTCTCCTGAATAGTCCTTTTCCACATAATGAAGCTTTGAACTCGGTTCGCGCTCATTATCTGTTTTGTAACGGACCCATAAAAATAATTTTTTTTGAATACCGCGTGCAACCCTACCTTTGCCGCGCATAGTTATTTTCTTGATATAATAAATTTACGCATGTAAATTTCTGAAAACTTGATTTGATGGCGTCACTTCCCATTCCCCGTTTTAGCATGGTCTGCTGTTTCACCGAATCATACGATGTTGCTTTTACATGTCATCATCATCATATTTGGCTCTACAACCGGGGTCCGATCCTGGCCACCCGCAATTCGATTTCGAGCCGATGTCATCCAGTTTGGCATCCCTTAACTCTGGGCGTCCTGGTCTACGCCATCCTTCCAGCGTAGGTTTGGCCGGCCTCGCTGTCGTGTTCCATAAATCCTACCACAAAGGACTTTCCGAGCATGATCCTCTTCGCTTATGCGAGCTAGCTTAATTTTCTTCAAGATGTCGACATCGCGGTAACGCTCGTAGTCTCATTATAAAGTCTCCGGAATCGTCCTTCCTCAGATACGGGGCTGTTATCGGCTGCTACAGTTGACCCGATTGCACTACTTTAAATTCACACTCCACTATTCGAATTGAGGGACGAATGTTGGATCTTCGACTCGCAGACGTGGCCACCATGTACATTGTTTTGCTCTCATTTATGTGCAGCCTGCTCGATCTGGATGAAAGCTTTCTGTACAGCTCTTCGGTTTCTACCAGCGATGTCAATATCGTCTACGTAAGCCAGTATCTGAATAGACTTATAGAGGATTGTTCCTCTCGCCATTACGTCAGAGTTGAAGGTTGAAGAGGACGCAGGCCAGTCCATCCCCTTGTCGGAGCTCGTTATGGATGTTTAATGGGCTTGATAGTGTTCCGGATATTTTTACTTGGCTTACAACATTGGTCATGGTCAACCTACATAGTCGTGTCAGTTTATTGGGGTATAACGAGGTTTTTCCCAGCTGGGGTATCCTCAGCTTGACCAGGGTTCTTTGTTCAAGAGTGTCTATGTAGAGTTTTCCTGAGCAGTGACAAAGAAACTCCACTTGTGCACTATGGCGAAATAGACCTAGTTCAGTCTTCTGAGCAGTGACAAAGATACTTCGCTTGTGCACTGTAACAAAAGTCTAAGTCTAGTTCTGAGCAATGGCAAGGATCTTCGCTTGTCGATGTGCTGCTGAACTGGTCAAAAGTCAAGAAGAAACAGACCATTTGCAGAATTTCTGCCTCCTTTTATAGTGGCCAAATCGGGTTAAAACTGCTAAAACCATGGGAAATCGTAGCTTGCTATATTCTCACGGTTGGTCCATGGTCCCGTTATGACCGCTATTGCTATGCAAAAATCTTGGTATGGCCGGTTCTCATGGTTGTTGTTGTTGTTCACTATATTTCTATTGTTTCGCCATGTTGTTGTTGTTGTAATCGCTGTTTGCGATTTCAGCTGTTGGATTGCGTGCACAAAATTCTTTGCTGTTGTTTGTAATCTTCTTGTGCGTCGGCAGCGAAACATCCGTGTTGTTGTTGTTGTTATGGTTGCATTATTTTACATAATGTTGACGAGCCCACTTGGTTGAACCAAGAGGACTGTTGGTTCGTTGACTCAGTCAGTCTTCTTGTGATTTTAATGTACTGCATATTTCCTCTCTCCATCATTCACTAGTCGATGATTATGCTTTATGCGGTGTTGGTTGATCTCTCGTCACTCCTATTTCCCCACTCTTCTCGCAGTGCATTTAGCTTGTTTTCATTTCGCCGCAATGGGAGTGGCTACGCAGTGTGGAGAGTTTTAGCCATTTAATGTTGCTGCTTGGCACATCATCAGTGATCGTCTTGCATAATCGCCTTTTCTTCTGCCAGATCAGTTTGAGATTTTTATCAAGAACCATTCTCCATTTGATGATTACAGCGACCACTTCGACCTGTTTAGTGTATTTTACTGCAATTTTGGTGCCGTCGGCATTTCACTCTTTTGGTAGTGGGATGCTGTCGATAAAAGCGATTTGTATGAAGGAATATACAGACATTTTGGTGTGACAAGTAAGGAATTCTTTCTTTATTTTCTCGTAGGACTACAAAAATGAAAAATTCAAATAAAAAATTTAAATTTAATGTGTAGGGCAATTTTGCCAGAAAATTGTTCCTCACACCACCCGGTCAGGTCGAATGACGCTACTTCTTCCAGCTCGGGTTAGCACGATTGTTGCCTGATTCACTGATATTACTACTGTTGTTGCTGTGGGTGTGGTTGAGAGGTTCGGCTTTTCTACTCCTTTGCTTCTTGAGTTGTTTGCTGTGCTTGTAGTTGTGTTGTATTTGTTGTGTTATATTTCGTTATTTTCCTTGTTTCGTATTTGGTAGCTTCGATTTCGCTTGGGTTTTCTTGGGGGTATATGGGGCGGTGTATTGATGTCGTACTCCCATACTCTGTAGGAACCGTCGGAATACCTTGATTGTGAAAGGCTTTCTGGACTCCGTCCGTGGTCGCTCGTCTCATCGGGATTAACTCGACCCATTTCGAGAAGCGGTCGAAGAACACCAAGAGCATGGTGTTTCCGTGTTTTGATCTTGGCATCGGTCCCACGAAGTCTGCGCATACTATTGCCCATGGTTCTTTTGCTATCTGTGTGAGCATCTTTCCTGCAGCCTGTTGTACCTATTTATGTCACGAAACATCCCTAGCCAGTAATATCGTCCGCATATTCGCGCCGTGGTCTTCCGGATCACTAGATGTCCTGCTGATGGGTTGTCGAGGTTCTCCCTGATAATTTGATCACGAAGCGTGCTGTGAACGCAAAGCTTCCAGGGTGCTGCGTCTTCATCTCCGGCTCGTTATGCTATATGGCGATACAGTTGTCCTGATTCGATCATATAGTCGGGATACTTCTTTGACTCCTCCATGACTTGATTTATTCTTTTCTCCAGCCACCTACACTTGGGCACTGGTTTGTTGTCTTCCGAATTAGCCATCAGCAAATCGTGTGGTTGTCGGGATAACGCATCTGCTACGACGTTCAATTTTCCACGTCTGTATTGAACGTCGAATGTGTACCGCTGGAGTTGGAGTGCCCATCGTGCGATTCTTCCAGAGGGGCTCGAGATGAAATTTAACCATTTCAGGGAAAGATGATCGGTTACACCGTGAATTTGTATCCTTCTAGATATGGCCGCATCTTCCTAATTCCCCAAATTATTGCCAGGCACTCCTTTTCGGTGGGGGAGTAGTTCTTTTTAGCTTTGTTTAGGTGTCGGCTGGCGTACGCTATCACTCTCTCACAACCGCCGAGCTCTTGTGTTAGCACTGCTCCTAGGCCATGGTCACTGGCGTCTGTTTGGAGTGAGAACTTTTGTGAGAAGTCGGGGCACGCGAGAATTGGGGCTTCTGTCAGCTTGGCCTTTAGTTGTACGAACGCTGCTTGATGCTCTTCAGTCCATCTCCAGTGTTTGCCCTTTTTAAGCAGGGCCGTCAGTGGTCGTGTGATCTCCGAGAAATCGTGTACGTAACGGCGGTACCATGATGCGATACCCAAGTATAACCGTTGCTCTTGTACGTTCCGTGGTGGCTGTAGTTCCTTGATGGCGGCGACTTTTTCCGGGTCGGTGTGGATGCCTTTGCCGCTGACTACATGTCCTAAGTACCTTAGCTCCGTCTTACAGAATTCGCACTTCTCTGGGTTTATTTTCAAGTTGGCCGCCTGTAGTCGTCTGAAAACTTTGCGCAGATTATCTAGGTGTTCCTCGAATGTTTTCCCGATGATGATGATATCGTTGAGGTATGCGAATGGGTGCGGTTCCATCTCCGGACCGTCCTCTTGTGTTTGTACTGCATATTTCCTCTCTCCCCCTTTCACTAGTCAATGATTATGCTTAATGTGGTGTTGGTTGATCTCTCGTCACTCCTATTTCCTAGTGCATTTTGCTTGTTTTCATTTCGCCGCAATAGGAGTGGCTACGCGGTGTGGAGAGTTTTTTGCCATTTAATGTTGCTGTTTGGCACATCATCAGTGATCGTCTTGCATAATCGACTTTTTTTTGCAAGACCAGTTTGAGATTCTTATCAAGAACCATTCTCCAATTGATGATTACAGCGACAACTTCGACCTGTTTAGTGTATTTTGCTGCAATTGAGCTGCCGTCGGCATTTCACTCTTTGGGTTGTGGGATTCTGTCGATAAAATCGATTTGTATGAAGGAATATACAGACATTTTGTTATGACAAGTAAGGAATTCTTTCTTTATTTTCACGTAGGACTAGCAAAAAGAAAAATTCAAATAAAAAAAGTAAATTTAATGTGTGGGGCAATTTTCCCAGAAAATTTTTCCTCACATGGGATGCCAAATTCTCTTATGGCTTTATCAAGTGCTAGTCCCTTCAAAGTAAGGTTGGCGCGAGGCCAGTAACCTCGCCTGTAAAAAATTAATATTACGGAACCCAAAACCAGCCTCGGATACACTGATGAACGATGACGACCACGGCAACGAAAACGGCTAACCGATTTAAGAATTTTCTCATGGAACGTACGCTCACCGTATAGAGCTCGAGCTGCACACCAGCTAGCCGATACTCTGTCCAAATATAATGCTGACATAACAGCAATTCAGGAGATGCGATGGACGGGGAATGGTGTCTTACAAAATTCAGAATATGATAGTGCTCATCCCATCTAAGACGCCTTTGAGATCGGGATCAGATTACCCTCTTTGTCTTTGCAGTATGTGCAACGCCGTGTATATTGCGTCATACCGCGGACTCTTTGGTAAAACTTCCGCTCCTTGTGCGGTCCTCGATCTCTATACTGTTCTAGTTCACGGACGAGGCTGCTTTCTTTCGCCGGTGAACTGTTTTTTCATATCTTCTGAGCTCTTTATATTCATCTTCGCGTGCCCGCGTTCTATGAGATTGTTGCATTGCTCGGTACGGAACATTATTACGTTCAGTCGCTAGCTCACATTCGTCATCGAACCAGTCGTTCCGATCTCTACGAATACTGCCTAAGATGGAATCAGCAGTACTAATGACAGTATTCTTTAGGCGTGTCCATTTCTCTTCTACGCCCGGCATCTAAGCCCCAGGACTTACTCTTCCTGCATTTAGGGCGAGCCCTATCGCTTGACCATAGCTGTTTCTGGTCTGATTGGCCATCTGAGTGGCTCCATCGGGAGATACCCAGGTGGCTTTGTGGATATTTTTACGCGCAAACCTTGTACTCGCAACGACCAAATTATTGCTTGCTGCCATCTCTATAACCCGTTGCCGTTCATTTCCTGCTTTAAAGTCGATAACGGTGGGTTTCATTCTTTTGCTGACTAGAAACCCCATCCAGAACACATGATGTCTTGCATGACAGCTGTAATATATGGCATATTCTGATTTTTGTAAGACACCATTCCCAGTCCATCGCATCTCCTGAATTGCTGTTATGTCAGCATTATATTTGGACAGAGTATCGGCTAGCTGGTGTGCAGCTCGAGCTCTATACAGTGAGCGTACGTTCCATGAGAAAATTCTTAAATCGTTTAGCCGTTTTCGTTGCCGTGGTCATCGTCGTTTATCAGTGTATCTGAGGCTGATTTTGGGTTCCGAAAGATGGTTTTTTACTGGCGAGGTAATTGGCCTCACGCCAGCCTTATTTTGAAGGGACTAGCTCGATCATTTCGCTTTTTCTGTACTGAGAAATTACCAGCGGCTACCACGTGGAGGTTTGATCGCACTTCCACCAATCAGAGATTGTTGCGGCCACATGCATTTCTGAAGCATTATGTGTTATTCGTCCTACTCTGCTGATGGCTGACCGCCGCTTTTACATGTATTTAGCCAAAATTTAATGCATGTAAACTGGAACGATACCGTAGGGTCAGACGATTCTACTTACACAAAGAGAAACAGTATGCGCAAAAAGTAGCAGCAATGCCACTTTCTTTTATTTTTGTTGTTGGCCTTGAGTGCGAGACCTGCTTTTATTTTGTATTGCGTTCGCAGAGAGTAGGCAGTCGACTTAAGATCATCAGCACCAACGGTTGCTCGGTTCCGCAAGATTTTTTTTGGTTACAGTCAGAGCCACCATTATTTTTTTTCAAAACGGGAATAAACAATATAATTAAATATTTAATTGTGCGTGCAGTCGACGCTAACTTAGCATCAACGGTTGCTCGGTTCCGCAAGTTTTTTTTGGATACAGTGAAGGCCGCCATTAATCTTTTAAAACAGGAATTAGAAAATATGATAAAATAGTTAATTGTGCGTGGAGTAGAGATAGTAATATCAATACCATAGGTTGCTCGTGCCTTTGAGAACATTCTCGTCCAAGTACCGGACACCGGCGTACATGAGTTTTTTTTGCTGCATCCTAGTGTGGTGGCTAATTGCCCGCAGAAAAATTACAACCGTTCAAAAATTAGTGATAACTGCTAAATGCACGTAAAAAATCGTGCTTATTTATTTTTCTAAGAAAAAAAAACAGGAGCGGTGCATCAAATTTCATTTATTGCAAAACGGAGCCGCCCATGGCTCGGTGGGCGTACCAACACCCTACACCCTAACGCCCGCATAGAAAGCCGAATATCATCATTCATTCTCTTGATGTGTTCGGTTATATGCCATAGTCCATAGCAAATAAAAAAATGTCATTATTCCGAGCTCCCCAGTGCTAATTCGCCGAAAATATCAACTTTACGATGGGTATCATTTGAATGCGAGATCAGAGATCGACGGCGATGCCCGAGCGGTACCTGCTTCAGAAGGCCCAACATCGTCCCCACCGAGATGACCGGAACATATAATTAAAAATGACATTCCCTTTTAATTAATTTCATTTAATTCCTCGTGCAAAAGCAAATTTTTTTTTTTTTTGGTTTACAGAGTGTCGAATAAAGAGAAATTTATTTTCTTAATCCGTTCTAAATTTCAGCTGACCTACATGTTCGTCGACAGCGCTGGCGATGGAGATGCATGTATATATAAATATTAATATGCATGTCCAAGTAAGTCGGAAAAACTTTGTTTTTAAATTCTCTATATTAACTTCGCGTGCGTGTGGCTGGCTGGCTGGTGGGCAGAATCTTGTAATCAATTTTTAACACACTTCCTAAAGCCCGATTTTATTGAAATTTTGCACACACGTATATTTCCGGTGACAATGTTTTTTGTCAAAATTTGGGCCGCGGGATCGGGGGGCTCCCATACAAATTTTTTTCTCCGTCATCAGAAAATTTCATACTATAATGACTGTGTTTTGTGTGCGTTTTGTGCTATGCGCTGTGGCCAGCGCTGCTTGCTTTACGATTGGGATTGTTTTGTTGTTGGGTTGCAGTGCTTCGTATATGTTTTATATTTCAGCATTTATAGTGGAGTTCAGTATACTTTTGGTTTGGAATTTACATGAATTTACTGCATTTTGTGATATCTCCCTTCTTATGTATGGGGCACAGGATGCCTCTTACCAGTCTTCTGGCATAGCTTCTTCCTCCCATCCTGGCTCTATTATTTCATGAATTGCTGTAATGTGGGGCCTCCTATTTTTATCAGTTCCACTGGGATCCCATCAGATCCCGAGGCCTTATTATTTTTGAGCCGATTATTCGCTATGCTAACTTCGTCTATGCTTGGTGGTGGCAGCACTCTTTGAACTCTTTGGTAGAACTTACGCGCCTGGTGCGGTCCTTGTTCTCTGTACTGTTCTAGTTCACGGACGAGATTCTTCTCCCAGCCTGCTTTCTTTTGCCGGTGAACTGTTTTTCATATCTTCTGAGCTCTTTATATTCATCTTCGCGTGCCCGCGTTCTATGAGATTGTTGCCTTGCTCGGTATGCAACATTCTTACGTTCACTCACTCGTTAACATTCGTCATCGAACCAGTCGTTCCGATCTCTACGACTACTGCCTAAGATGGAGTCAGCAGTAATAATGACAGTATTTTTAAGGCGTGTCCATTTCTCTTCTACGCCTGATATCTAAGCCCCAGGACTTACTCTCCCAGCATTAAGGGCGAGTCCTATCGCTTGACCGTACTTGTTTCTGGACTCTTCGTTGCGAAGGGCAGCCGTGTTGACTCGAATCTGATTCGCGGATAGTGGTCCGAGTCGACGTTGGCACCTCGGTACGTTCGTACCATCATCAGGTTCAGGTTGTGGCGGCGGTCTATCAACACGTGGTCTATCTGGTTACTATTGGCTCCATCTGGAGATACCCAGGTGACTTTGTGGATATTTTTACGCGCAAACCTTGTACTCGCAACGACCAAATTATTGCTTGCTGCCATCTCTATGACTCGTTGTCCATTGTCATTAGTGTTCTCGTGTAAGCTATGGGTGCCAATGTACTGCCTGAATACTTGTTCACTACCTATTTTAGCATTCATATCCCCCAGAAGGATTTTTACATCATACTGAGGGCAGGCATGGAGTTCCCGTTCGACTGATTCAAAGAATTCTTCCTTTTCATCATCTGGGGAATCCTCTGTAGGTGCGTAAACGTTTATGAGGCTTATGTTTTTTAAGTTGCCCCGCACGCGAAGGGTGCATAGCCGTTCATTTACTGCATTAAAGCCGATAACGGTAGGTTTCATTCTTTTGCTGACTAGAAACCCCACCCCGAGTACATGATGTCTTGCATGACAGCTGTAATATATGTCATATTTTGATTATTGTAAGACACCTTTCCCTGTCCACCCCATCTCCTGAATTGCTGTTAAGTCAGCATTATATTTAGACAGGGTATCGGCTAGCTGCTGTGCAGCTCGAGCTCTATACAGTGAGCGTACGTTCCATGAGAAAATTCTTAAATCGTTTAGCCGTTTTCGTTGCCATGGTCGTCGTCGTTCATCAGTGTATCCGAGGCTGATTTTGGGTTCCGTAATATGTGTTTTTACTGGCGAGGTTATTGGCCTCGCGCCAGCCTTATTTTGAAGGGACTAGCTCGATCATTTCGCTTTTTCTGTACTGGAGGAAAATTACCAGCGGCCACCACGTGGAGGTTTGCTCGAACTTGCACCAATCAGAGATAGTTGCGGCCACATGCATTTCTGAAGCATTCTGTGTTATTCGTCCTACTCTGCTGATGGCTGACCGCCGCTTTTACATGTATTTAGCCAAAATTTAATGCATGTAAATTGATACGATACCGTAGGGTCAGGCAATTCTACTTACACAAAGAGAAACAGTATGCGCAAAAAGTAGCAGCAATGCCACTTTCATTTATTTTTGTTGTTGGCCTTGAGTGCGAGACCTGCTTTTATTTTGTATTGCGTTCGCAGAGAGTAGGCAGTCGACTTAATATCATCAGCACCAACGGTTGCTCGGTTCCGCAAGTTTTTTTTTTGGTTACAGTCAGAGCTACCATTATTTTTTCAAAACGGGAATAAACAATATAATTAAATATTTAATTGTGCGTGCAGTCGACGCTAACTTAGCATCAACGGTTGCTCGGTTCCGCAAGTTTTTTTTTTGTTACAGTGAAAGCCGCCATTATTCTTTTAAATCAGGAATTAGAAAATATGATAAAATAGTTAATTGTGCGTGGAGTAGAGATAGTAATATCAATACCATAGGTTGCTCGTGCCTTCGAGAACATTCTCGTCCAAGTACCGGACACCGGCGTACTTGAGTTTTTTTTTTTGCTAATTGCCCGCAGAAAAATTACTACCGTTCAAAAATTAGTGATAACTGCTAAATGCACGTAAAAAATCGTGCATATTTATTTTTCTAAGAAAAAAAAAACAGGAACGGTGCATCAAATTTCATTTATTGCAAAACGGAGCCGCCCATGGCTCAGCTGGCGTACCAACACCCTACACCCTAACGCCCACATAGAAAGCCGAATATCATCATCCATTCTCTTGATGTGTTCGGTTATATGCCATAGCCCATAGCAAATAACAAAATGTCATTATACCGAGCTCCCCAGTGCTAATTTGCCGTAGATATTAACTTTACAAAGGGTATTATTTGATCGCGAGATCAGAGATCGACGGCGATGCCCGAGCGGTACCTGCTTCAGAAGGCCAAACATCGTCCCCACCGAGATGACCGGAACATATAATTAAAAATGACATTCCCTTTTAATTAATTTAATTTAATTCTCTTGACACTTGAAGCATTCTGTGTTATTCGTCCTACTCTGCTGATGGCTGACCACCGCTTTTAGATGTATTTAGCCAAAATTTAATGCATGTAAATTGATACGATACCGTAGGGTCAGACAATTCTACTTACACAAAGAGAAACAGTATGCGCAAAAAGTAGCAGCAATGCCACTTTCATTTATTTTTGTTGTTGGCCTTGAGTGCGAGACCTGCTTTTATTTTGTATTGCGTTCGCAGAGAGTAGGCAGTCGACTTACGATTATCAGCACCAACGGTTGCTCGGTTCCGCAAGTTTTTTTTTTGGTTACAGTCAGAGCCACCATTATTTTTTCAAAACGGGAATAAACAATATAATTAAATATTTAATTGTGCGTGCAGTTGACGCTAACTTAGCATCAACGGTTGCTCGGTTCCGCAAGTTTTTTTTTGGTTACAGTGAAAGCCGCCATTATTATTTTAAAACAGGAATTAGAAAATATGATAAAATAGTTAATTGTGCGTGGAGTAGAGATAGTAATATCAATACCATAGGTTGCTCGTGCCTTCGAGAACATTCTCGTCCAAGTACCGGACACCGGCGTACTTGAGTTTTTTTTTTTGCTAATTGCCCGCAGAAAAATTACTACCGTTCAAAAATTAGTGATAACTGCTAAATGCACGTAAAAAATCGTGCATATTTATTTTTCTAAGAAAAAAAAAACAGGAACGGTGCATCAAATTTCATTTATTGCAAAACGGAGCCGCCCATGGCTCAGCTGGCGTACCAACACCCTACACCCTAACGCCCACATAGAAAGCCGAATATCATCATCCATTCTCTTGATGTGTTCGGTTATATGCCATAGCCCATAGCAAATAACAAAATGTCATTATACCGAGCTCCCCAGTGCTAATTTGCCGTAGATATTAACTTTACAAAGGGTATCATTTGATCGCGAGATCAGAGATCGACGGCGATGCCCGAGCGGTACCTGCTTCAGAAGGCCAAACATCGTCCCCACCGAGATGACCGGAACATATAATTAAAAATGACATTCCCTTTTAATTAATTTAATTTAATTCTCTTGACACTTGAAGCATTCTGTGTTATTCGTCCTACTCTGCTGATGGCTGACCACCGCTTTTAGATGTATTTAGCCAAAATTTAATGCATGTAAATTGATACGATACCGTAGGGTCAGACCATTCTACTTACACAAAGAGAAACAGTATGCGCAAAAAGTAGCAGCAATGCCACTTTCATTTATTTTTGTTGTTGGCCTTGAGTGCGAGACCTGCTTTTATTTTGTATTGCGTTCGCAGAGAGTAGGCAGTCGACTTACGATTATCAGCACCAACGGTTGCTCGGTTCCGCAAGTTTTTTTTTTGGTTACAGTCAGAGCCACCATTATTTTTTCAAAACGGGAATAAACAATATAATTAAAAATTTAATTGTGCGTGCAGTTGACGCTAACTTAGCATCAACGGTTGCTCGGTTCCGCAAGTTTTTTTTTGGTTACAGTGAAAGCCGCCATTATTATTTTAAAACAGGAATTAGAAAATATGATAAAATAGTTAATTGTGCGTGGAGTAGAGATAGTAATATCAATACCATAGGTTGCTCGTGCCTTCGAGAACATTCTCGTCCAAGTACCGGACACCGGCGTACTTGAGTTTTTTTTTTGCTAATTGCCCGCAGAAAAATTACTACCGTTCAAAAATTAGTGATAACTGCTAAATGCACGTAAAAAATCTGCATATTTATTTTTCAAAGAAAAAAAAAACAGGAACGGTGCATCAAATTTCATTTATTGCAAAACGGAGCCGCCCATGGCTCAGCTGGCGTACCAACACCCTACACCCTAACGCCCACATAGAAAGCCGAATATCATCATCCATTCTCTTGATGTGTTCGGTTATATGCCATAGCCCATAGCAAATAACAAAATGTCATTATTCCGAGCTCCCCAGTGCTAATTTGCCGTAGATATTAACTTTACAAAGGGTATCATTTGAATGCGAGATCAGAGATCGACGGCGATGCCCGAGCGGTACCTGCTTCAGAAGGCCCAACATCGTCCCCACCGAGATGACCGGAACATATAATTAAAAATGACATTCCATTTTAATTAATTTAATTTAATTCCTCGTGCAAAAGCCAAATTTTTTTTTGGGTTTACAGAGTGTCGAATAAAGAGAAATTTATTTTCTTAATCCGTTCTAAATTTCAGCTGGACTACATGTTCGTCGACAGCGCTGGCGATGGAGATGCATGTATATATAAATATTAATATACATGACCAAGTAAGTCGGAAAAACTTTGTTTTTAAATTCTCTATATTAACTTCGCGTGCGTGTGGCTGGCTGGTTGGCTGGTGGGCAGAATCTTGTAATCAATTTTTAACACACTTCCTAAATCCCGATTTTATTGAAATTTTGCACACATGTATATTTCCGGTGACAATACTTTCTGTTACTTCTTCTGTTTGGGCCGCGGGGTCAGGGGGCTCCCATACAAATTTTTTTCTCCGTCATCCGATTTTTTCATACTATAATGACTGTAAGAGCATGGTTACTAAGCAGGGGGTGCCTGGTTCGAATCCCAGTAACACCAAAAAAAAGTATTTTTCACGGTTTTCCACCTCTCGCGAATGGGTGACAAACGTTCCGAGAATTTAACTTGTCACGCAAAGCTTCTCAATTTGCCGGAACCGGCCTTAAATTGTAGGTTTCTAGGACCTAGAACAATATTTTGGATTGTTATGCTTATCTGTAAAGACAAATAATAATAAATTTTGTAATGAGATCATAAATAATCAGATGTAAATTTTTTTCATATATATATATATATACCTATATATATATATATATCTTAGCTGTAATTAAAGATTGTTAAACATGGATAACCCGTGAGTTATTATTGATCTTCCTCTTTTTCCGGCATAGGTTTCCAGGCAGGTGTGACAGAAAACCAAAGGGGATCCCAAGGACATCGGGGCGCATGGTAGGGTGGGTAAAGAAAGTGGGTGGGCGTCATAGGCAGGAGTAACTCCCACAGCCCCACGCACATCAAGATATCAGGCCTAAGTTTTTCGTCTCTCTCTCTCGCTCTCTCTCTCTATTTCTCTCTAATCCGTTGAAAAGTTTCTCATTTTGGTTTTAGCAGCACGCGAATTATTTGTGCAAATGGGGGAATTTATGAGACGACCAAGATCACACCCTGGTTGCCGACGAGCATAGCTGGATTTAACGCGTGCGCCCGGTTCGATCATGCTTTCCAGTTGACGGGTGATAGCCCGAAAATGGTCAACAACTCCGCAGACCATTACATAAATTGGCGCCCAACGTGGGTCTCGAAGAGAGGTCAGTTCTTCTGATTTTCTTTTTGAGTCCCGCATATTTCCTTTAGTGGAGTGTGAACCACGTTGGCGCAGTCCATTACATAAATTGGTTCCCAACGTGGGGCCCGAAGAGAGGTCAGTTCTTCTGATTTTCTTTTTGAGTCCCGCACATTTCTGTTAGTGGAGTGTTAACCACGTTGGCGCAGCCCATTACATAAATTGGCGCCCAACGTGGGGTTCGAAGAGGTTCCGATTCGTTTACCTTTTTTTTGGTTTCTAACACATTTATTTTATTTTGAGAAGTAGCTTTGTTCCCAAAATTCCAGAACCTATTTGCCATATCCCAGAATTTCCATAGGAACAAGTCTTATAGTAGCATATTAGTCCTACATACCGAATTTATCAGTTACAGTCCGTGTGCAAAGTAAAGTAAAGTGAACAACAAACATTACGAATAAAGCGACAACAAACATCGAAAGAAGGCATGTAAAGTTATACTCATCACTGACCGGCAAAACATCTTCCTTTTCATTACCTTTTCACCTATAGAAAAAAAGTCGCCTTAAAAGAAAAGATCGTGTAGATCCCGTCTTATGGCAAATTTGATTCATATTTTACCCTTCCCTGGCGAAATTGCGTGCGAATCACAAATGAAAAAAAACCATGTCTACATATGTATTTGTTTGTGATTTAGACAAAAAAAGGTAGGCTGTGTCGGATACACGGCCGCGGGATTTGAGCATTACAAAGTCTGCCCGGGAAGAAAGAAAAGAAAACAAAGATTTTGATGTCTTTGGGACGGATACACGAACGGACATCTCAAAATCTCAAATTTCCAAAATTCCAGACCATACTCCAAATTTCCATAGAAACAAATCTTATAATCGCATCTTAGTCCTACATACCGAATTTCATGCAAATCGCTTGAGAAATTGCTTTTTTCTCGAAATTCCAGACCATATTCCGGAATTTCCATAGGAACAAATCTTATATTCGCATCTTAGTCCA
Source organism: Nephrocerus scutellatus (assembly GCA_947095585.1). Lineage (NCBI taxonomy): Eukaryota > Metazoa > Arthropoda > Insecta > Diptera > Pipunculidae > Nephrocerus > Nephrocerus scutellatus. Next base: position 74,971,642 of record OX352763.1, read on the forward strand.
ACATACCGAATTTCATGCGAATCGTTTCATAATGACCATATTCCAGAATTTCCATAGGAACAAGTCTTATAGTCGCATCTTAATCCTACATACCGAATTACATGCAAATCGCTTGAGAAAATGCTCTGTTCCCGAAATTCCAGAGTATAATGATCATATTACAGAAATTCCATAGCGACTAGTCTTAATCCTACATACCGAATTTCATGCAAATCGCTTGAGAAATATGGACAAGTCTTAATCCTACATACCGCGAATCGCTTGAGAAATTATTTTGTTCACGAAATTCCAGAACGTTATGATCATACTCCAGCATTTCCCTAGAAAAAGTCTTACAGTCGCATCTTAGTCCCACATACCGAATTTCATGCAAATTGCTTGAGAAAATGCTTTGTTCCCGTAATTCCGCGCCATAATGATCATATTCTAGATTTTCCATAGGAATAAGTCTTATAGTCGCATCTTAGTCCTACATACCGAATTTGATACAAATCGCTTTAGAAATGGCTTATTTTTCAAAATTCCAGACCCTTAGACCATATCATAGAATTTCCAAAAAAAACAAGTTTATAGTAGCATCTTAGTCCTATATATCGGATTTCATATTTTTATTTTTATATTTACTTATTTTTATTTCATATTTTTATATATCATTTATTTCATATAATTTTTTTTTTTCATTTCATTATTTATTTTTATTATATTTAATTTTTTTTTTCATTTCATTCATTTCTTCTGTTCTAATTTTTTTTCTATGAAAATCCAAGGTTAACGTGGTAGTGCTGGCTGTGATGTTGATGGAAAGAGTGATAGATTTTGGTTCCGTCGGTTCCATCGGTTGTGTGTTTCCGGTTTTTGTATTGAGTTGGTCTTCTTTCGATGTCAGAATTCTGAATTGGGGGTGGTTCGTCGAAGTGGAGCATGTCTGTCACCAAATCAATTCAACAAATAACCATTTCGCCTAATGCTAGTAGTCGAAATATTATATCCGTATTTTGCAAACATTCTTTTCGCAAAAAGTGCCTTTCACAAAACTACTTTTATACTAACTTGATACTTTGCAAAAATTGCATTATCAAAAGTTCTTATCACAAAATTCCATTTATACTAATTGGACACTTTTCACACTTTTTTATTAATCTATTTTACAAATATATAAAAATTCAGCGACTGCCCTTGTGACTTGTTTATGGTCATCGCATATGATAGTTTCAATGGGAACTGGGAACACTGGCAAGAAAAATGTGTTTGAACTGGAACGGCAAATCGGTTGAAGTCAAGGGAATTCGCGGAATTAGGCGAATACCGGAAATTCCCAATATTTGGCCGGCACTCTTTTAAACACGCCCTCTGCTTTAACTTTAATGAGAAAGACATTTTTTGTATCTAAATCTGTTGAGGGGAGTAGGATTGAACCCAAGTTTTTATATGATGGAAGGTATTTTTATTACCTTTTATATGATACCAATTGACCGCCTTACATCCATCAAAACACTTAGAAAAATGCATTTTTCAAAAAAAAGCTCATATCTGAGTACAACAATAAATTACTGGTAATGAACGACTCTTGATTTAAATTGAGCTAATGTAGTGAGGAGAGTTCAATTGGTATTCTTCAATTCAGATAAATGTCAATGTTACTCATCTGAAGTTACTACACGAGCAAAAGAAACCTTCAGTTACTTCAGTTGTCCAATATCGCCTGTTTGTACCTATTTAGTAGTGTTGTCAATCAGACAGTCTCTTCAAATTAGTTACTTCAAATATACATACTAATGTCGTGTTTTATAATTAAAAAATCTGGCAAAAAATGATTTTTTTGCTGTCAAGTTGTTCGTTATCTCTAATATCGTTTTTAAAAAAAAAAAATTAGGCGCAGATTGGTTTTTTGGCTGACAAGTTGTTCGTTTTCTCTAAAAAAAAAAAATAATAATCTACGGTAAATCGGAGATTTACCACTCTTTTCATTAACTACAACAGCAACACAGGCAACAACACAATGTTAAAAAAATTTTTTTTCACCTTTCGTGTTCGTTCTTTCGAGAAAAAATCTGAGCTCGAGCACAGATTTCTTAAACAAAAAAAAAACAAATTACGGTAAATCGAAATTTCCCTACAACAGATCTTGATATTTTATGTGATTTATTAAACTTTTTCCAACACCAACATATGTCAATATCTAATTCAATTTCTGTTCACAGAAAGCACCGGCTCTTCCGTATTTATCCTTTTTTTTTGCAAAAATATATATATTTTAGTAGTATATAATTTGAAGAAACAGTTTTGTGAAATGGAAGAAGAACTCAAAAAAAGTATATTACGTTTCAGAATTACGCATTACATACACTTTAAACAAGACAATAGGCGTATTTTAGAATTATTATAATTGGAATTTAAAAACCAGCAAAACATCAGGTTTTCTTCTTCCAAAGAAGGAATAAGATAGTGCAATTGTGTTGTAATTCCTCATTCCTCGGCAAATAAAATACAGCTAATGTAAACAAAATATTTTTTCTTTTCTTGTTTGAATTGACGAGAAAATATATGAGCTTGAGCACAAGGAAAAAAACGACATAATGCTTTTATTCAATCCAATTGAACGTGAGCTGTATTTGGGAATTTCAGCTGTATTATTTTGCTGTGGAATAAGGAATTCGAATGTCAAAACCAGCAAAACAGCAGGTTTTCTTATTCCAAAGAAGGAATAACATAGTGCAATTGTTGTTGTCATTCCTTATTCCTCGGCATATAAAATACAACTTACAACAATTGCACTGTCGAATTCCTCCTTTGGAATATGAAAACCCTCTGTTTGACTGTTTTTGACCTTCGAATTCGGATTCGGATTCCAAATAAAAGCTGCATTTTATTGCCGAGCTAGTTCGAAATTCGAATATCAAAACCAGCCAAACAGCAGGTTTTCACAATTCCAAAGAAGGAGTTCGACAGTGCAATTGTTGTTGTTCCTTGGCAATAAAATACGGCTAAAATACAGCTGTGGTTATCGTGTAATTGTAATCACGTGTCGCTGAAGCACTCGTTATATATTTTTATAATTTGCGTTGTTGGCTATAACTCAGTTTGTAGACTCCAAATTTTTACTTTTTTCTTTTTCATTATACAAAAAATTTGAAATGTTAGATTATGTTGCAATTTTCACGAAAGGAGGAATTAGTCTGTGGTGCTATAATTCCACAAATGAGTTCTTTGATTCATATATAAATAACTTAATTCGCGGAGTTATCTTGCAAGTAAGGAAGAATAAAGTATTTTACGAATTTATATATTCATACTTCTGTACAGGAAAAAAGTACGGAGGAAAATTATTTTGAGGATAAGAATTTGGCAATGCGCTTTAAACTTGACAACGAGTTGGATTTAATATATGTTTTTGCATTCCAAAAAGTCGTCCACGTCTTGTATCTGGAAAAATTAATATCTGAAATCCAAATAACTTTCAAAATAAAATACAAAAGTGAACTATTATCCGCAAATAAACTTAAAGTACTTTATGAATTTAATACAGAATTTCTAAATTCGTTGTTACTATCAGAAACTTGGGCAAAATTACAATATAAAATTCCCAAACATATGCGGAGTTTTGATGAATCCTCAAAGTCAAGAAAAAATGTGGCATCTATGATTGAATCTGTTAATTATTTAAAGTCTGTGGACACAAAAGCCATATTAAATGTTATACCCGATAACTCGTTGACATCACGAAAAGACCTTATTATAGAAAGTCGCAGGAAACTAAAAGAAAAATTGTTAAGTAAAAAAAGCCAGAAAGTAAAAACTAAAGAACCCGAAAAAATAATGAAGAAACCTAGAATATGGGAATTAGGGGGTGATTCCAGAGATATTGATGGCTTGGATAGGTCCAGAGATCATCTAGAGGATTCAAACTATGAAATTTCACAAAATCCGGTAAGTCTGTTAATTTTAAATGCTGATACGAACATCGATGAATTATATATTATAGATAGTTGGAACGATGAAAGGAGATATTGATGATTTACAAGTGGACAGCGCTTTAGATCCACAGAAAAAACTAAATATTACTCAAGGCGAATATATTGCTAAATCTGGAATCTTGTCGATTTTTAAAGGAATAGTTGGTTCCAAACACTTGTCCGTAGCTGACCTTCAACCCAAACTAGATAAATTAAGGGACCATCTTATTACAAAAAATGTTGCCGCTGATATAGCATTAAAGTTATGTGAATCAGTTGCATTCAAACTTGATGGAAGAATTTTGGGGACCTTTGAATCAGTGGCTTCATTAGTAAAAGATGACTTAACATCATCTTTAGTTCAGATTTTATCACCAAAACAAAGAATAGATATCTTACGTGACGCTCTAGAGGCAAAAAAGATCAGCAGACCATATGTTCTAACCTTTTGTGGCGTTAATGGTGTTGGAAAGTCTACTAATTTGGCTAAAATTTGTTTTTGGTTAATAGAAAATAATTTTAATGTTCTAATAGCTGCCTGTGATACATTTCGAGCAGGAGCTGTAGAACAGTTAAGAACACATACGAAACATTTAAATGTTCTTCATCCAGCAGAGGAACATAGCGGTCGAATAATGGTTCAATTATATGAAAAAGGTTATGGAAAAGATGCTGCGGGTATAGCATTGGAAGCGATAAAGTATGCAAAAGATGCAAGTATTGATGTAGTTTTAGTTGATACTGCTGGGAGAATGCAAGACAATGAACCTTTAATGCGAGCATTGGCTAAATTAATAAAACTTAATGATCCAGATTTGGTACTTTTTGTAGGAGAGGCTTTAGTAGGAAACGAGGCAGTAGACCAGTTAGTTAAATTTAACCAGGCGCTTGCAGATTATTCTTTGAATGAAAAGCCTCACACAATTGATGGCATCATACTAACAAAATTTGACACGATTGATGACAAAGTAGGAGCCGCCGTTTCTATGACATATATTACAGGAAAACCTATAGTATTTATAGGAGACGGTCAGACGTATACGGACCTAAAAAGAATCAATGCTAAAGCTGTGGTGAATTGTCTTATGAAATAATTAAATTGAGCAGTAAGCCCAGCAGTTTTTTGATTGCAAATCATCCTAAGAATTTGCGACGTAATTCTTGTTTTATCTTGTAATGACAATATCAAATACACAGATTTATAATATATTTATCAACTTCCAACTTGAATTTTCTTATCATTGTACAAATGTGACAGCGCGAAAGTCGTACGTATTAATTGGTTGCATATTATCCAACTATAATATATAGAACCATATCAAATCATTTTTATTTTCTATTTAAATTATTGATAATTTAAAACTTTTTGAAAAATTTTTTTACTTGTTCATTTTTATGTTTTTGCAAATCTACAACATAGAAGTAATGACGTGACCTCTACTTTTTACTACTTCGTAAATCCTTTCACCCCTCGAGGAGCATAGAGCGTCAACAACGCCTACGCGTCATCTTGTTCTGTTTTCTGCAACGCGTTTGAGCTGCCTCCAACTCATTCCCAAGGACCCTGCTTCCTCGTCGACTGTCCTGCACCACGTCCTACTAGGCGTCTTGCTGTTGCTGCCTGGGCAAGCGGGTTTCACTGCATGGCATATTTCGCAATGGAGTTGTCGTCGCGCCGTAGTGTCTGTCCAAACCACTGCCACTTTCTCCTTCGCACAATAAACGTCTATATGTTCTAGGCATTTGTTTACGAATAGTTTGATAATAGCTATAATTATTTCTAGAATACCCCTCCTGCACACGGCCAAGCAGATAGCATTTCGATTTCAGCTTCTCGAAGCCTTCTCGTCAAAAACGTTTTCAAAGTCTATGAACAGTAGACGTAGCGGAGATCTGTACTCGACGCATTGTTCTATTATGATCCGCAAGGTGTTTATGTGATCGATGGAAGAGGATGATTCTAGCTATTATCTTGGCTCTCCGTATTAGCGGGTGCAAAAGTTCAGCCGATGTGTTTGGCGACGCTTGGAATATTTCGGCAGCCCAGCGCTTTTTTTTTCTTTAGAGACTTGATTGCTGCAGTTATTTCGGTTTTACTGTGAGGTCCGGTGCTAATTCGGGAATTTATCTCTTCGCAAGATTCATTAGCGCTCGAGATGATATCACCATCGTCTAACTCTAAGTGGTTAAGGACTAAAGCGAAACTTCTCTCTCTCTCTCTCTCCATCTCACTGGATGATGTTTGGAGTTTCGACTACCATTGATCTCGTTGGTTATATTATAGACAGTCCTGTTGTCACCCTTTCTTGCTGCTTCTTCGGCCATTGAGGAAGTGAATCGATGTACTGTCGTTTGTCCCGTCTAACACTATGCTGAACTTCCTTCTTTTTGACGCGATATTGGGCTTCTAGCTCGGTACTCTCTGCTGCTGAGGGCGCTGCAATTCGAGTATTGATTGCTTTACGCTCGTCGATTCGTCTCCAGGTGTCTGCTGATAACCATGTGCGGTAATTTTTCTACCTTTTACCTTAGTAGGTGCGTGCCTCAGTTACAAAAACCCCTTTCACAGCATTCCAGTGGCCGTCTACGTTCTCCTATGGTATGCGGTTGATTATTTCTGCTTCTAAAGCAAGATTGTCCCACTATTGTTGGCGCACTTCGGGTTCCTTCCACTTGGCGTTGAAGTCCCCCATCACCATTAAGATGTCGCCATTAGGCGTTTGTTTATACACGGAGCCCAAATAACTATAAAAAATGTCCTTATCGTCCTCAGTCGCGTCTTCTATCGGAGCATAACACTGTATGATGGTAATTTTTCTTAGTCTACTCTGGAATCTAGCCGTCAATATCCGGTCACAGTGAGGTTTCCAGGATATAAGGATGTTTCTCTCTGCCGGAGTTAGCAACAGTCCAACTCTAGACCTCCGTCCGCTCCCAGCTGGTCTACCGGAGTAGAGCATCACAGTATTATTTGTTGAAGAATGGTATTCTCCGACATCATACCATCTTATTTCACTCGACCCCAGAATGTCTATATTATATCGCGTAAAGCTCTAATCGGACAAGTCTGGCGTTTTTAGGTCCTTCCTGGAGTGAGTCGAGGAGGGTCTTAACGTTCCAAAAACCGATCGTTGTCCGTGTACGAAAGCCATCAACAAAGTATCCGTCCGAATATGTCCGAGGCATTGTATTACGTTTCGGAGCAATTGGGTTTTTTACGGTTGCGGCCAGAGACCAACCAACACTTATCCTGTTTTGTAGCGCAGGAGGCTCGCCATATCCCCTCTTCCGTTCGCTATTTTCAGATAAACTCCCACATGTCCCCACGAGGAGGTGGAACTAGGACTTTTTTTTAAATTCTCTATATAAACTTCACGTCGGCATGCGTTCTTTCAGTCGTTCGGTGGTGGAATTTTGCAGGCAGTACTTCGCATGTGTTTTTATTTTTCAGCATTAATAATGGATTACTTTAAGGCGCATATTTTGGTTATTAGAGAATTTACATGAACATTTTTATGGGTTGTTTCTTTAAATTTTATTTTCGAGTTTATTGAAACTTTGTATACGTGTGAATTTCCGGTGCTAGGAATTTCTAAAAATATTTGGAAGAAAAAGTAATACAAAATTATAAATAAGTGGAATCAGGTCACGCCATACTATAAATAAAAAAGACTGTGTGACTACGTGCGGCGCTGATTTACGATTTGAACAACTTTGACTTGCGTATGTTAACCGTATGTAAACCATATCGGTATGGTTGTTCATTGTGTAATTTATCCTGTTTAGGCACGGAAATCCTATCCACTGGTTATGTGTCAGACTTTTTGTATTACTTTTCTAGTGCTATTGTGAGTTAACTTAGCTTATATTCCGTTTTTTATATAATGTAAAAACGCTCAAGGCGTTTTCACCCTTATAATACTATCACAGCGTGGGCGTTCGGAAATTAAGGAGAGGAAAAGGTGAGATGTCTATCCACATGTGTCTTCAAGAGTCGGACAATTAATTCCACATATTATTGTGCGGCTAAAGAAGGAATCTCTGAATTGGTAGGAACGTTCGAAGATAGGTCTAATGGTAGACCCGTAAGCTCGAGTTTAGGCCCGGCTATTTTGGTTGGGTTGGAGGATGGGCGGTATGCATATGGATATTTCTTTTGAACACCGCTTTGGAAAAACAGGAACAAGCAGGAAACATTTCTACGATCTTAAAGCGATTCGATTGTTTTTGCGATATTAACGTCACCAATAAGTTTTATCGCGCGGTTCTGAATTATGTCTAGTAGATGCAATGTGGCCATGGGAGCACCTCCCCAGACAACACAGTGTTATTCAAGTTTAAGGAGAATATAGGCCTTGTAGATAGTAGGAAGGTCTGGGGCAGTGAAGTTGATCTTGCACCTTTTTAGGAAACCTAAACAGTTCGCAGAACTCTATGCGATGGCTAATATGTGGTCATTCCAACAAAGATTGTTGACGCACACCGAGTATTGCGAGTTTTTCATTTCCTTGATGCATGATCCATTCATTGATAAAGATTGGGGTTATGAATTACGTTTAGACGACAGAAGACAGCATTGGGTCTTGGAAGCGTTAAATTCTACTCTATTGTGTAGTCCCCATTTTGCTATGTTGTCAAGGCAGAATTTAACGTGCTTAACATACGTTCTTGTTGTGGGCTCAGTCACAGACACCTATATTTATCAAGACGCAGTAATGTTTTTGTCAATGTGTGTATTGAAAATTTTGTCTCTCTTTTGCGAATTGAATTTCTTTAGTTTACTTCGTAATTCATTGCGGATAGCTGTGTTTGAAGGTATAAATTTATTTAATAAATTTTAATAATAAAAAGTATTTGTTTTGTAATAAAAAATACAATCATTTATTTATAATTATTAGTGTTAGATTTCTAAAAATGCCAAGAAGGTGTTGTGTTATTGGCTGTCAAAGCAATTCTAGTCATAATAAGGAAAATGACAAAGTAGTACCAACATTTTGTTTTCCGGCTGATAATATTTTAAAAACCAAATGGATAAAAGCCCTCAAAAGAGAAAACTGGCATCCTACAAATATTCAGCTGTGTGTCTTGAACATTTCATACCGGAAGATGTTCAAAGAAATTTAAAAATAATGTACGCGGACACAATTTATAAATTATCACGTTCGAAATTAATAAATGGTGTCGTTCCATCAGTATTTCCGGGAAAACCACATCCCATAGTACAATCGAAAAGAAAAACTCCGGCTAAGAGACGCGAGGAAATTAGTTGTCGAATTGAGAGACAAAATGAAGCTGTGTTGCAGGCCGACGTTATAAAAAGTTTTGAAGATGTTAAAATCAATTATATGTTTAAAATCAAAAATGAAGTTTTAAAAGAATACTACACTTTTATTCAAAATAATTCCTTAGTTTTTTATATTCTTGATATAGATATCGAAAAAGGCTGCAATTTTAAAATAAGAACTGTAATAAATAGTGATTTAAAAGTAAATATTTTTGTTTATGAAATATCTGTGTGCAAAAAAAAACTTGCAATGGGTGCTTCCAAATACGCAAAAAATTACACTATGGTCGCAGTTGGAGAATTTGTTGGTAAGATACAAAAATTTGTCAAATTTTTATTTTAAAAACAATTTTGAATTGTTGTTGGAAAGTGCTTTGATGAATTTAAATACAGCTTCCGCGGAAATTCCTGGTGACTTTTTATTCGCCAGTGAACTTATTTTTTTAACTGACCAAATTAAATTATTGCAACCTAAAAATAAAATACCGCGTTATTCAAAGAATTTAATTATTGTTGCCCACCTCTTGCATTCACAATCAAGCGCTGCATATAACATAATCAGACAGTATTTAAACTTACCGCATCCTGAACACATTCGACACATTTCTGGTTCTTTAAACGTCTCTCCCAAAAGTGAAATTTCAAATAATAATTATCTCAGACAAATTGTTTCTTCATTAATTGATAGAGAAAAAAAAGTAATCCTAATGATTGATTATAAAGCTGGTAATATAAAAGGATTTGCTCAAAATTCGTCAGAAGTTTTAGCGAGAACAGTTCAAACTTTTATGGATGCCTCAGCATTTGGAAACTTTAAGGAAGTTGTAAAATTGGTTCCAGTTAAAGATTGTACTGGCAAAGAACTCTATAACTTAACAAAAAATAACAAAAAATTTTCTTATAAATTTGCATAACATTGGGTTAGAAGTATTTGTTATTATGACTGATAACAATAGTGTTAATCGAAGTATGTTTCAACTTTTTACTTCAACAAGCGATATTTCATTTCCGCATCCTTGTGATACCACGAAGACCATATTTTGTTGCTATGATCCCGTTCACAATTTTAAAAATATCCGAAACAATTGGTTGAATGTTAAAAATTTCGATTATTCTTTCGTTTATCCGGATTTTGAAACACGCGAAATCAAATATGGCCGTTTTACACACTTACGAGAACAATATACAAACGAATTAAACTTACCCTCAAAAACCGCATTTAAACTTAACTTTAAATCCATGTACCCAAATAGTTTCATTGGTTGATAATATTTTCCACAATAGTACAATTGCAGCTCTTATGCAAAATAATAAATTTTTACAAACAGCAAATTTTCTAGAATTAATTCGAAAGTGGTGGGATATAGTAAATGTAAAATCTAAATTCAAAGGTATTGCAAAACGTAATGAAAACTGTGAACCAATTTTCTTCCTTAATGACAATAGACTGATATTCATGCAGAAATTTATCGAATGGCTCACAGACTGGTACAATTCCAATAAGAACAATGGTAGATTGTCTAGAGAAACCCACACCGCAATGGTTAAAACCACAAAAGCTTTAATGGAGATAACAAAATACTCATTTAACCATTTTGGTATTGAGTATGTTTTATTAGGTAAATTCCAAAGTGATAGTTTAGAAAATAGGTTCAGTAAGTACAGATATTTGTAAGGACGCTGTTATAATATTTATTATCGAAATATAACTGAATCGGAAAACCAATTACGTATAAGAAAAATTTTTAGAAGAGCAATCCCATTAAACATGTTAAAAAATTCTCGAGAGCTTGAACACGAAAATATTTCAGATGATACATCTACGAGTATATTAACATATTTGAAAATATTTGAAACTGAATATTTGGCGAACGTTGAGCTTGATGAAGTTTCGAATATTTATGTGTGTGACTTCGCTGCCCATTCCCTTCTTAAAAAAGTTCAGTGCTCTGAGTGCCAAACAATTTTTATAAAAGAAATTGGACCTAAAGCTGGCGATATCTATTTCGATTATTTGCAATGGGGTGGTTTAGTTCAATCAACAGAAGTAGTACATAGATTATTTTTCATACATGTGTAGAGGTGAGACGAATATATTAGTATTCGTTAAAATATAACTAATATTTGTACATATTACGTATCACTAATACGAATAACAAAGATATTATGATACTTTTATATTCACCAAACGTATTAGATTACACTATTCCAGTAAGAATCCAATCGAGAACTAATATTCATATGCATGTGTAGGTATTCAGTATGCATATGTGTGATACGAAAGCGCAAAGATGAAGTGATTTGGAGTGAGACAGAAAGCATCTCATGGTCTTATAGTACTATTCAGTTTCATAGCTCAAAATACGGACGGACATCGGTCATTTGACTCGGCAATTGATGCTGATGATAAATATAATTTTTCTATGTTACATGTTCAGTCATGTATCAAACTTAAATATCCTATGGGAATCTAAAGAACTTATTCTTTTATTCTATGTACTTCTATGTACATAATAGTATTGACAACATAATCTAAAGAACTTATTCTTTTATTCTATGTACTTCTATGTACATAATAGTATTGAATAATTTAATATACATATGTAACATAAACAGATATGTATGTATTTTAAAAAAAATAGATGTCTAAATACTGTACTCTCAAATGTAATACCATAGCTTTCTTACTATGAGAGATACCAGTATTAGTGATATTTTCGTATCGGTTAAGATATTATAATATTAAATAACGAATATATTCATATCAGGTGATATCTACAAATATTAGTATTAACCCATGCCTATACATGTGCCATATTCCAGGAAATTATTCGCCATGATGACGTAAAAGCGAAGTATTTTTCTGAAAGTCACCAAAGTAAGATTTTGCATAAATTAACAATTCATAGTGTAAAACAAGAAATTTTTTGTATCGATACCAACAAAATTTGTTCATGCGGTGAAACGAACCTTAATATTTTTAAAATGTTGCTTTCTCCGATGGCCAATATAATTATTTCGAATTATTGTAAGCAAGTCAACGATAATTATGCCGCAGAGAATTTTAATAAACGAAAGTTACTTAATTTTTTATAGATTTTAAGAATATGATTGTAATATCTTATTATTATGATAATTTATATTATTATATATTATTAATATGTAAAATTATTAAATATCATATTACTTTTGATATGACAAACCCGAGAAAATAAAAACCATTGAAATTGTAAACATTAAATTACGTTGTTTTATTTTCCATCGAAATTCAATAGAGCGTATACATGTATTAGTAAATCAAACATTGCTGTGTCTTGATAAATATAGGTGTCTGTGGCTCAGTGTATAAGTGAATGGCTTCTGAGCAGGAGGTTCGTGGTTCGAATCCCAGTAACATCAAAAGAAATTTTCACGGTGTCTCACATCGCGAATGTCTGACAAACGTCCGAGAGTACTAACTTGTCACGGAAAGCTTCTCAATTAGCCTTTTGGATCCAGCATTAAATTGTAGGTCCCCTCCATTTATTTGTGTGCGAAAATATACATGCTCATATGCTCAACACAAATGGTTACGAGAAGCTAGGCCTGGACTGCAATGGTCTGTCGCGCCGAATATTATTATTTTTGTTTATATACAAGATGATTAATATTGTTATGTTGCAGGCATTTGCCATTTATCATCCGGGTGACATAACCGCGTAATTATAGCCGTACGAATACGTTCAGTTGATCTATAAGAAACATTTTTGTTTATTAAAGATTATTAGTTTTTGAATTTAATTATATTATTTGAATTACAAAATAAAATAAAGTGTCCTAAATATTTCGGAAACAACTTTTGTCCGGTTCCAAATTGGGTCTTTGTAATAGCATAGCGCAAATAGAGCGAAAACAGATCTGTATATTTTGGGAGATTTACCCCTCTTTAAACTAACCCAACAACAACACATGCAACAAAAAAATGTAAAAATATTTTCACCTTTCGTGTTCGATTTCCCTTTTGAAAAAATCCTCGCTCGAGCGCGCTCTGGGGCAGAGTTTTTAGGAAAAAAAATTAACATTAGTATTTCCGGCCAGCAAATAATATATACTACGTTTCCAATAACCTAAATTGAGTTGGGTTTGATTGAAATTATTTTCGTCTCATGCAAAATGGCCTCACTTGTTTCCATGTAATCAGGTTGAAACTGAGTTGAAATTTTGACCATAGAATACAAAATCCGACGAATTCCTGGAGTGAGTCGAGGAGGGTCTTAACGTTCCAAAAACCGATCGTTGTCCGTGTACGAAAGCCATCAACAAAGTATCCGTCCGAATATGTCCGAGGCATTGTATTACGTTTCGGAGCAATTGGGTTTTTTACGGTTGCGGCCAGAGACCAACCAACACTTATCCTGTTTTGTAGCGCAGGAGGCTCGCCATATCCCCTCTTCCGTTCGCTATTTTCAGATAAACTCCCACATGTCCCCACGAGGAGGTGGAACTAGGACTTTTTTTTAAATTCTCTATATAAACTTCACGTCGGCATGCGTTCTTTCAGTCGTTCGGTGGTGGAATTTTGCAGGCAGTACTTCGCATGTGTTTTTATTTTTCAGCATTAATAATGGATTACTTTAAGGCGCATATTTTGGTTATTAGAGAATTTACATGAACATTTTTATGGGTTGTTTCTTTAAATTTTATTTTTGAGTTTATTGAAACTTTGTATACGTGTGAATTTCCGGTGCTAGGAATTTCTAAAAATATTTGGAAGAAAAAGTAATACAAAATTATAAATAAGTGGAATCAGGTCACGCCATACTATAAATAAAAAAGACTGTGTGACTACGTGCGGCGCTGATTTACGATTTGAACAACTTTGACTTGCGTATGTTAACCGTATGTAAACCATATCGGTATGGTTGTTCATTGTGTAATTTATCCTGTTTAGGCACGGAAATCCTATCCACTGGTTATGTGTCAGACTTTTTGTATTACTTTTCTAGTGCTATTGTGAGTTAACTTAGCTTATATTCCGTTTTTTATATAATGTAAAAACGCTCAAGGCGTTTTCACCCTTATAATACTATCACAGCGTGGGCGTTCGGAAATTAAGGAGAGGAAAAGGTGAGATGTCTATCCACATGTGTCTTCAAGAGTCGGACAATTAATTCCACATATTATTGTGCGGCTAAAGAAGGAATCTCTGAATTGGTAGGAACGTTCGAAGATAGGTCTAATGGTAGACCCGTAAGCTCGAGTTTAGGCCCGGCTATTTTGGTTGGGTTGGAGGATGGGCGGTATGCATATGGATATTTCTTTTGAACACCGCTTTGGAAAAACAGGAACAAGCAGGAAACATTTCTACGATCTTAAAGCGATTCGATTGTTTTTGCGATATTAACGTCACCAATAAGTTTTATCGCGCGGTTCTGAATTATGTCTAGTAGATGCAATGTGGCCATGGGAGCACCTCCCCAGACAACACAGTGTTATTCAAGTTTAAGGAGAATATAGGCCTTGTAGATAGTAGGAAGGTCTGGGGCAGTGAAGTTGATCTTGCACCTTTTTAGGAAACCTAAACAGTTCGCAGAACTCTATGCGATGGCTAATATGTGGTCATTCCAACAAAGATTGTTGACGCACACCGAGTATTGCGAGTTTTTCATTTCCTTGATGCATGATCCATTCATTGATAAAGATTGGGGTTATGAATTACGTTTAGACGACAGAAGACAGCATTGGGTCTTGGAAGCGTTAAATTCTACTCTATTGTGTAGTCCCCATTTTGCTATGTTGTCAAGGCAGAATTTAACGTGCTTAACATACGTTCTTGTTGTGGGCTCAGTCACAGACACCTATATTTATCAAGACGCAGTAATGTTTTTGTCAATGTGTGTATTGAAAATTTTGTCTCTCTTTTGCGAATTGAATTTCTTTAGTTTACTTCGTAATTCATTGCGGATAGCTGTGTTTGAAGGTATAAATTTATTTAATAAATTTTAATAATAAAAAGTATTTGTTTTGTAATAAAAAATACAATCATTTATTTATAATTATTAGTGTTAGATTTCTAAAAATGCCAAGAAGGTGTTGTGTTATTGGCTGTCAAAGCAATTCTAGTCATAATAAGGAAAATGACAAAGTAGTACCAACATTTTGTTTTCCGGCTGATAATATTTTAAAAACCAAATGGATAAAAGCCCTCAAAAGAGAAAACTGGCATCCTACAAATATTCAGCTGTGTGTCTTGAACATTTCATACCGGAAGATGTTCAAAGAAATTTAAAAATAATGTACGCGGACACAATTTATAAATTATCACGTTCGAAATTAATAAATGGTGTCGTTCCATCAGTATTTCCGGGAAAACCACATCCCATAGTACAATCGAAAAGAAAAACTCCGGCTAAGAGACGCGAGGAAATTAGTTGTCGAATTGAGAGACAAAATGAAGCTGTGTTGCAGGCCGACGTTATAAAAAGTTTTGAAGATGTTAAAATCAATTATATGTTTAAAATCAAAAATGAAGTTTTAAAAGAATACTACACTTTTATTCAAAATAATTCCTTAGTTTTTTATATTCTTGATATAGATATCGAAAAAGGCTGCAATTTTAAAATAAGAACTGTAATAAATAGTGATTTAAAAGTAAATATTTTTGTTTATGAAATATCTGTGTGCAAAAAAAAACTTGCAATGGGTGCTTCCAAATACGCAAAAAATTACACTATGGTCGCAGTTGGAGAATTTGTTGGTAAGATACAAAAATTTGTCAAATTTTTATTTTAAAAACAATTTTGAATTGTTGTTGGAAAGTGCTTTGATGAATTTAAATACAGCTTCCGCGGAAATTCCTGGTGACTTTTTATTCGCCAGTGAACTTATTTTTTTAACTGACCAAATTAAATTATTGCAACCTAAAAATAAAATACCGCGTTATTCAAAGAATTTAATTATTGTTGCCCACCTCTTGCATTCACAATCAAGCGCTGCATATAACATAATCAGACAGTATTTAAACTTACCGCATCCTGAACACATTCGACACATTTCTGGTTCTTTAAACGTCTCTCCCAAAAGTGAAATTTCAAATAATAATTATCTCAGACAAATTGTTTCTTCATTAATTGATAGAGAAAAAAAAGTAATCCTAATGATTGATTATAAAGCTGGTAATATAAAAGGATTTGCTCAAAATTCGTCAGAAGTTTTAGCGAGAACAGTTCAAACTTTTATGGTTGCCTCAGCATTTGGAAACTTTAAGGAAGTTGTAAAATTGGTTCCAGTTAAAGATTGTACTGGCAAAGAACTCTATAACTTAACAAAAAATAACAAAAAATTTTCTTATAAATTTGCATAACATTGGGTTAGAAGTATTTGTTATTATGACTGATAACAATAGTGTTAATCGAAGTATGTTTCAACTTTTTACTTCAACAAGCGATATTTCATTTCCGCATCCTTGTGATACCACGAAGACCATATTTTGTTGCTATGATCCCGTTCACAATTTTAAAAATATCCGAAACAATTGGTTGAATGTTAAAAATTTCGATTATTCTTTCGTTTATCCGGATTTTGAAACACGCGAAATCAAATATGGCCGTTTTACACACTTACGAGAACAATATACAAACGAATTAAACTTACCCTCAAAAACCGCATTTAAACTTAACTTTAAATCCATGTACCCAAATAGTTTCATTGGTTGATAATATTTTCCACAATAGTACAATTGCAGCTCTTATGCAAAATAATAAATTTTTACAAACAGCAAATTTTCTAGAATTAATTCGAAAGTGGTGGGATATAGTAAATGTAAAATCTAAATTCAAAGGTATTGCAAAACGTAATGAAAACTGTGAACCAATTTTCTTCCTTAATGACAATAGACTGATATTCATGCAGAAATTTATCGAATGGCTCACAGACTGGTACAATTCCAATAAGAACAATGGTAGATTGTCTAGAGAAACCCACACCGCAATGGTTAAAACCACAAAAGCTTTAATGGAGATAACAAAATACTCATTTAACCATTTTGGTATTGAGTATGTTTTATTAGGTAAATTCCAAAGTGATAGTTTAGAAAATAGGTTCAGTAAGTACAGATATTTGTAAGGACGCTGTTATAATATTTATTATCGAAATATAACTGAATCGGAAAACCAATTACGTATAAGAAAAATTTTTAGAAGAGCAATCCCATTAAACATGTTAAAAAATTCTCGAGAGCTTGAACACGAAAATATTTCAGATGATACATCTACGAGTATATTAACATATTTGAAAATATTTGAAACTGAATATTTGGCGAACGTTGAGCTTGATGAAGTTTCGAATATTTATGTGTGTGACTTCGCTGCCCATTCCCTTCTTAAAAAAGTTCAGTGCTCTGAGTGCCAAACAATTTTTATAAAAGAAATTGGACCTAAAGCTGGCGATATCTATTTCGATTATTTGCAATGGGGTGGTTTAGTTCAATCAACAGAAGTAGTACATAGATTATTTTTCATACATGTGTAGAGGTGAGACGAATATATTAGTATTCGTTAAAATATAACTAATATTTGTACATATTACGTATCACTAATACGAATAACAAAGATATTATGATACTTTTATATTCACCAAACGTATTAGATTACACTATTCCAGTAAGAATCCAATCGAGAACTAATATTCATATGCATGTGTAGGTATTCAGTATGCATATGTGTGATACGAAAGCGCAAAGATGAAGTGATTTGGAGTGAGACAGAAAGCATCTCATGGTCTTATAGTACTATTCAGTTTCATAGCTCAAAATACGGACGGACATCGGTCATTTGACTCGGCAATTGATGCTGATGATAAATATAATTTTTCTATGTTACATGTTCAGTCATGTATCAAACTTAAATATCCTATGGGAATCTAAAGAACTTATTCTTTTATTCTATGTACTTCTATGTACATAATAGTATTGACAACATAATCTAAAGAACTTATTCTTTTATTCTATGTACTTCTATGTACATAATAGTATTGAATAATTTAATATACATATGTAACATAAACAGATATGTATGTATTTTAAAAAAAATAGATGTCTAAATACTGTACTCTCAAATGTAATACCATAGCTTTCTTACTATGAGAGATACCAGTATTAGTGATATTTTCGTATCGGTTAAGATATTATAATATTAAATAACGAATATATTCATATCAGGTGATATCTACAAATATTAGTATTAACCCATGCCTATACATGTGCCATATTCCAGGAAATTATTCGCCATGATGACGTAAAAGCGAAGTATTTTTCTGAAAGTCACCAAAGTAAGATTTTGCATAAATTAACAATTCATAGTGTAAAACAAGAAATTTTTTGTATCGATACCAACAAAATTTGTTCATGCGGTGAAACGAACCTTAATATTTTTAAAATGTTGCTTTCTCCGATGGCCAATATAATTATTTCGAATTATTGTAAGCAAGTCAACGATAATTATGCCGCAGAGAATTTTAATAAACGAAAGTTACTTAATTTTTTATAGATTTTAAGAATATGATTGTAATATCTTATTATTATGATAATTTATATTATTATATATTATTAATATGTAAAATTATTAAATATCATATTACTTTTGATATGACAAACCCGAGAAAATAAAAACCATTGAAATTGTAAACATTAAATTACGTTGTTTTATTTTCCATCGAAATTCAATAGAGCGTATACATGTATTAGTAAATCAAACATTGCTGTGTCTTGATAAATATAGGTGTCTGTGGCTCAGTGTATAAGTGAATGGCTTCTGAGCAGGAGGTTCGTGGTTCGAATCCCAGTAACATCAAAAGAAATTTTCACGGTGTCTCACCTCGCGAATGTCTGACAAACATTAAATTGTAGGTCCCCTCCATTTATTTGTGTGCGAAAATATACATGCTCATATGCTCAACACAAATGGTTACGAGAAGCTAGGCCTGGACTGCAATGGTCTGTCGCGCCGAATATTATTATTTTTGTTTATATACAAGATGATTAATATTGTTATGTTGCAGGCATTTGCCATTTATCATCCGGGTGACATAACCGCGTAATTATAGCCGTACGAATACGTTCAGTTGATCTATAAGAAACATTTTTGTTTATTAAAGATTATTAGTTTTTGAATTTAATTATATTATTTGAATTACAAAATAAAATAAAGTGTCCTAAATATTTCGGAAACAACTTTTGTCCGGTTCCAAATTGGGTCTTTGTAATAGCATAGCGCAAATAGAGCGAAAACAGATCTGTATATTTTGGGAGATTTACCCCTCTTTAAACTAACCCAACAACAACACATGCAACAAAAAAATGTAAAAATATTTTCACCTTTCGTGTTCGATTTCCCTTTTGAAAAAATCCTCGCTCGAGCGCGCTCTGGGGCAGAGTTTTTAGGAAAAAAAATTAACATTAGTATTTCCGGCCAGCAAATAATATATACTACGTTTCCAATAACCTAAATTGAGTTGGGTTTGATTGAAATTATTTTCGTCTCATGCAAAATGGCCTCACTTGTTTCCATGTAATCAGGTTGAAACTGAGTTGAAATTTTGACCATAGAATACAAAATCCGACGAATTCCTGGAGTGAGTCGAGGAGGGTCTTAACGTTCCAAAAACCGATCGTTGTCCGTGTACGAAAGCCATCAACAAAGTATCCGTCCGAATATGTCCGAGGCATTGTATTACGTTTCGGAGCAATTGGGTTTTTTACGGTTGCGGCCAGAGACCAACCAACACTTATCCTGTTTTGTAGCGCAGGAGGCTCGCCATATCCCCTCTTCCGTTCGCTATTTTCAGATAAACTCCCACATGTCCCCACGAGGAGGTGGAACTAGGACTTTTTTTTAAATTCTCTATATAAACTTCACGTCGGCATGCGTTCTTTCAGTCGTTCGGTGGTGGAATTTTGCAGGCAGTACTTCGCATGTGTTTTTATTTTTCAGCATTAATAATGGATTACTTTAAGGCGCATATTTTGGTTATTAGAGAATTTACATGAACATTTTTATGGGTTGTTTCTTTAAATTTTATTTTTGAGTTTATTGAAACTTTGTATACGTGTGAATTTCCGGTGCTAGGAATTTCTAAAAATATTTGGAAGAAAAAGTAATACAAAATTATAAATAAGTGGAATCAGGTCACGCCATACTATAAATAAAAAAGACTGTGTGACTACGTGCGGCGCTGATTTACGATTTGAACAACTTTGACTTGCGTATGTTAACCGTATGTAAACCATATCGGTATGGTTGTTCATTGTGTAATTTATCCTGTTTAGGCACGGAAATCCTATCCACTGGTTATGTGTCAGACTTTTTGTATTACTTTTCTAGTGCTATTGTGAGTTAACTTAGCTTATATTCCGTTTTTTATATAATGTAAAAACGCTCAAGGCGTTTTCACCCTTATAATACTATCACAGCGTGGGCGTTCGGAAATTAAGGAGAGGAAAAGGTGAGATGTCTATCCACATGTGTCTTCAAGAGTCGGACAATTAATTCCACATATTATTGTGCGGCTAAAGAAGGAATCTCTGAATTGGTAGGAACGTTCGAAGATAGGTCTAATGGTAGACCCGTAAGCTCGAGTTTAGGCCCGGCTATTTTGGTTGGGTTGGAGGATGGGCGGTATGCATATGGATATTTCTTTTGAACACCGCTTTGGAAAAACAGGAACAAGCAGGAAACATTTCTACGATCTTAAAGCGATTCGATTGTTTTTGCGATATTAACGTCACCAATAAGTTTTATCGCGCGGTTCTGAATTATGTCTAGTAGATGCAATGTGGCCATGGGAGCACCTCCCCAGACAACACAGTGTTATTCAAGTTTAAGGAGAATATAGGCCTTGTAGATAGTAGGAAGGTCTGGGGCAGTGAAGTTGATCTTGCACCTTTTTAGGAAACCTAAACAGTTCGCAGAACTCTATGCGATGGCTAATATGTGGTCATTCCAACAAAGATTGTTGACGCACACCGAGTATTGCGAGTTTTTCATTTCCTTGATGCATGATCCATTCATTGATAAAGATTGGGGTTATGAATTACGTTTAGACGACAGAAGACAGCATTGGGTCTTGGAAGCGTTAAATTCTACTCTATTGTGTAGTCCCCATTTTGCTATGTTGTCAAGGCAGAATTTAACGTGCTTAACATACGTTCTTGTTGTGGGCTCAGTCACAGACACCTATATTTATCAAGACGCAGTAATGTTTTTGTCAATGTGTGTATTGAAAATTTTGTCTCTCTTTTGCGAATTGAATTTCTTTAGTTTACTTCGTAATTCATTGCGGATAGCTGTGTTTGAAGGTATAAATTTATTTAATAAATTTTAATAATAAAAAGTATTTGTTTTGTAATAAAAAATACAATCATTTATTTATAATTATTAGTGTTAGATTTCTAAAAATGCCAAGAAGGTGTTGTGTTATTGGCTGTCAAAGCAATTCTAGTCATAATAAGGAAAATGACAAAGTAGTACCAACATTTTGTTTTCCGGCTGATAATATTTTAAAAACCAAATGGATAAAAGCCCTCAAAAGAGAAAACTGGCATCCTACAAATATTCAGCTGTGTGTCTTGAACATTTCATACCGGAAGATGTTCAAAGAAATTTAAAAATAATGTACGCGGACACAATTTATAAATTATCACGTTCGAAATTAATAAATGGTGTCGTTCCATCAGTATTTCCGGGAAAACCACATCCCATAGTACAATCGAAAAGAAAAACTCCGGCTAAGAGACGCGAGGAAATTAGTTGTCGAATTGAGAGACAAAATGAAGCTGTGTTGCAGGCCGACGTTATAAAAAGTTTTGAAGATGTTAAAATCAATTATATGTTTAAAATCAAAAATGAAGTTTTAAAAGAATACTACACTTTTATTCAAAATAATTCCTTAGTTTTTTATATTCTTGATATAGATATCGAAAAAGGCTGCAATTTTAAAATAAGAACTGTAATAAATAGTGATTTAAAAGTAAATATTTTTGTTTATGAAATATCTGTGTGCAAAAAAAAACTTGCAATGGGTGCTTCCAAATACGCAAAAAATTACACTATGGTCGCAGTTGGAGAATTTGTTGGTAAGATACAAAAATTTGTCAAATTTTTATTTTAAAAACAATTTTGAATTGTTGTTGGAAAGTGCTTTGATGAATTTAAATACAGCTTCCGCGGAAATTCCTGGTGACTTTTTATTCGCCAGTGAACTTATTTTTTTAACTGACCAAATTAAATTATTGCAACCTAAAAATAAAATACCGCGTTATTCAAAGAATTTAATTATTGTTGCCCACCTCTTGCATTCACAATCAAGCGCTGCATATAACATAATCAGACAGTATTTAAACTTACCGCATCCTGAACACATTCGACACATTTCTGGTTCTTTAAACGTCTCTCCCAAAAGTGAAATTTCAAATAATAATTATCTCAGACAAATTGTTTCTTCATTAATTGATAGAGAAAAAAAAGTAATCCTAATGATTGATTATAAAGCTGGTAATATAAAAGGATTTGCTCAAAATTCGTCAGAAGTTTTAGCGAGAACAGTTCAAACTTTTATGGTTGCCTCAGCATTTGGAAACTTTAAGGAAGTTGTAAAATTGGTTCCAGTTAAAGATTGTACTGGCAAAGAACTCTATAACTTAACAAAAAATAACAAAAAATTTTCTTATAAATTTGCATAACATTGGGTTAGAAGTATTTGTTATTATGACTGATAACAATAGTGTTAATCGAAGTATGTTTCAACTTTTTACTTCAACAAGCGATATTTCATTTCCGCATCCTTGTGATACCACGAAGACCATATTTTGTTGCTATGATCCCGTTCACAATTTTAAAAATATCCGAAACAATTGGTTGAATGTTAAAAATTTCGATTATTCTTTCGTTTATCCGGATTTTGAAACACGCGAAATCAAATATGGCCGTTTTACACACTTACGAGAACAATATACAAACGAATTAAACTTACCCTCAAAAACCGCATTTAAACTTAACTTTAAATCCATGTACCCAAATAGTTTCATTGGTTGATAATATTTTCCACAATAGTACAATTGCAGCTCTTATGCAAAATAATAAATTTTTACAAACAGCAAATTTTCTAGAATTAATTCGAAAGTGGTGGGATATAGTAAATGTAAAATCTAAATTCAAAGGTATTGCAAAACGTAATGAAAACTGTGAACCAATTTTCTTCCTTAATGACAATAGACTGATATTCATGCAGAAATTTATCGAATGGCTCACAGACTGGTACAATTCCAATAAGAACAATGGTAGATTGTCTAGAGAAACCCACACCGCAATGGTTAAAACCACAAAAGCTTTAATGGAGATAACAAAATACTCATTTAACCATTTTGGTATTGAGTATGTTTTATTAGGTAAATTCCAAAGTGATAGTTTAGAAAATAGGTTCAGTAAGTACAGATATTTGTAAGGACGCTGTTATAATATTTATTATCGAAATATAACTGAATCGGAAAACCAATTACGTATAAGAAAAATTTTTAGAAGAGCAATCCCATTAAACATGTTAAAAAATTCTCGAGAGCTTGAACACGAAAATATTTCAGATGATACATCTACGAGTATATTAACATATTTGAAAATATTTGAAACTGAATATTTGGCGAACGTTGAGCTTGATGAAGTTTCGAATATTTATGTGTGTGACTTCGCTGCCCATTCCCTTCTTAAAAAAGTTCAGTGCTCTGAGTGCCAAACAATTTTTATAAAAGAAATTGGACCTAAAGCTGGCGATATCTATTTCGATTATTTGCAATGGGGTGGTTTAGTTCAATCAACAGAAGTAGTACATAGATTATTTTTCATACATGTGTAGAGGTGAGACGAATATATTAGTATTCGTTAAAATATAACTAATATTTGTACATATTACGTATCACTAATACGAATAACAAAGATATTATGATACTTTTATATTCACCAAACGTATTAGATTACACTATTCCAGTAAGAATCCAATCGAGAACTAATATTCATATGCATGTGTAGGTATTCAGTATGCATATGTGTGATACGAAAGCGCAAAGATGAAGTGATTTGGAGTGAGACAGAAAGCATCTCATGGTCTTATAGTACTATTCAGTTTCATAGCTCAAAATACGGACGGACATCGGTCATTTGACTCGGCAATTGATGCTGATGATAAATATAATTTTTCTATGTTACATGTTCAGTCATGTATCAAACTTAAATATCATATGGGAATCTAAAGAACTTATTCTTTTATTCTATGTACTTCTATGTACATAATAGTATTGACAACATAATCTAAAGAACTTATTCTTTTATTCTATGTACTTCTATGTACATAATAGTATTGAATAATTTAATATACATATGTAACATAAACAGATATGTATGTATTTTAAAAAAAATAGATGTCTAAATACTGTACTCTCAAATGTAATACCATAGCTTTCTTACTATGAGAGATACCAGTATTAGTGATATTTTCGTATCGGTTAAGATATTATAATATTAAATAACGAATATATTCATATCAGGTGATATCTACAAATATTAGTATTAACCCATGCCTATACATGTGCCATATTCCAGGAAATTATTCGCCATGATGACGTAAAAGCGAAGTATTTTTCTGAAAGTCACCAAAGTAAGATTTTGCATAAATTAACAATTCATAGTGTAAAACAAGAAATTTTTTGTATCGATACCAACAAAATTTGTTCATGCGGTGTTCTATGTACATAATAGTATTGACAACATAATCTAAAGAACTTATTCTTTTATTCTATGTACTTCTATGTACATAATAGTATTGAATAATTTAATATACATATGTAACATAAACAGATATGTATGTATTTTAAAAAAAATAGATGTCTAAATACTGTACTCTCAAATGTAATACCATAGCTTTCTTACTATGAGAGATACCAGTATTAGTGATATTTTCGTATCGGTTAAGATATTATAATATTAAATAACGAATATATTCATATCAGGTGATATCTACAAATATTAGTATTAACCCATGCCTATACATGTGCCATATTCCAGGAAATTATTCGCCATGATGACGTAAAAGCGAAGTATTTTTCTGAAAGTCACCAAAGTAAGATTTTGCATAAATTAACAATTCATAGTGTAAAACAAGAAATTTTTTGTATCGATACCAACAAAATTTGTTCATGCGGTGAAACGAACCTTAATATTTTTAAAATGTTGCTTTCTCCGATGGCCAATATAATTATTTCGAATTATTGTAAGCAAGTCAACGATAATTATGCCGCAGAGAATTTTAATAAACGAAAGTTACTTAATTTTTTATAGATTTTAAGAATATGATTGTAATATCTTATTATTATGATAATTTATATTATTATATATTATTAATATGTAAAATTATTAAATATCATATTACTTTTGATATGACAAACCCGAGAAAATAAAAACCATTGAAATTGTAAACATTAAATTACGTTGTTTTATTTTCCATCGAAATTCAATAGAGCGTATACATGTATTAGTAAATCAAACATTGCTGTGTCTTGATAAATATAGGTGTCTGTGGCTCAGTGTATAAGTGAATGGCTTCTGAGCAGGAGGTTCGTGGTTCGAATCCCAGTAACATCAAAAGAAATTTTCACGGTGTCTCACCTCGCGAATGTCTGACAAACGTCCGAGAGTACTAACTTGTCACGGAAAGCTTCTCAATTAGCCTTTTGGATCCAGCATTAAATTGTAGGTCCCCTCCATTTATTTGTGTGCGAAAATATACATGCTCATATGCTCAACACAAATGGTTACGAGAAGCTAGGCCTGGACTGCAATGGTCTGTCGCGCCGAATATTATTATTTTTGTTTATATACAAGATGATTAATATTGTTATGTTGCAGGCATTTGCCATTTATCATCCGGGTGACATAACCGCGTAATTATAGCCGTACGAATACGTTCAGTTGATCTATAAGAAACATTTTTGTTTATTAAAGGTTATTAGTTTTTGAATTTAATTATATTATTTGAATTACAAAATAAAATAAAGTGTCCTAAATATTTCGGAAACAACTTTTGTCCGGTTCCAAATTGGGTCTTTGTAATAGCATAGCGCAAATAGAGCGAAAACAGATCTGTATATTTTGGGAGATTTACCCCTCTTTAAACTAACCCAACAACAACACATGCAACAAAAAAATGTAAAAATATTTTCACCTTTCGTGTTCGATTTCCCTTTTGAAAAAATCCTCGCTCGAGCGCGCTCTGGGGCAGAGTTTTTAGGGAAAAAAATTAACATTAGTATTTCCGGCCAGCAAATAATATATACTACGTTTCCAATAACCTAAATTGAGTTGGGTTTGATTGAAATTATTTTCGTCTCATGCAAAATGGCCTCACTTGTTTCCATGTAATCAGGTTGAAACTGAGTTGAAATTTTGACCATAGAATACAAAATCCGACGAATTCCTGGAGTGAGTCGAGGAGGGTCTTAACGTTCCAAAAACCGATCGTTGTCCGTGTACGAAAGCCATCAACAAAGTATCCGTCCGAATATGTCCGAGGCATTGTATTACGTTTCGGAGCAATTGGGTTTTTTACGGTTGCGGCCAGAGACCAACCAACACTTATCCTGTTTTGTAGCGCAGGAGGCTCGCCATATCCCCTCTTCCGTTCGCTATTTTCAGATAAACTCCCACATGTCCCCACGAGGAGGTGGAACTAGGACTTTTTTTTAAATTCTCTATATAAACTTCACGTCGGCATGCGTTCTTTCAGTCGTTCGGTGGTGGAATTTTGCAGGCAGTACTTCGCATGTGTTTTTATTTTTCAGCATTAATAATGGATTACTTTAAGGCGCATATTTTGGTTATTAGAGAATTTACATGAACATTTTTATGGGTTGTTTCTTTAAATTTTATTTTTGAGTTTATTGAAACTTTGTATACGTGTGAATTTCCGGTGCTAGGAATTTCTAAAAATATTTGGAAGAAAAAGTAATACAAAATTATAAATAAGTGGAATCAGGTCACGCCATACTATAAATAAAAAAGACTGTGTGACTACGTGCGGCGCTGATTTACGATTTGAACAACTTTGACTTGCGTATGTTAACCGTATGTAAACCATATCGGTATGGTTGTTCATTGTGTAATTTATCCTGTTTAGGCACGGAAATCCTATCCACTGGTTATGTGTCAGACTTTTTGTATTACTTTTCTAGTGCTATTGTGAGTTAACTTAGCTTATATTCCGTTTTTTATATAATGTAAAAACGCTCAAGGCGTTTTCACCCTTATAATACTATCACAGCGTGGGCGTTCGGAAATTAAGGAGAGGAAAAGGTGAGATGTCTATCCACATGTGTCTTCAAGAGTCGGACAATTAATTCCACATATTATTGTGCGGCTAAAGAAGGAATCTCTGAATTGGTAGGAACGTTCGAAGATAGGTCTAATGGTAGACCCGTAAGCTCGAGTTTAGGCCCGGCTATTTTGGTTGGGTTGGAGGATGGGCGGTATGCATATGGATATTTCTTTTGAACACCGCTTTGGAAAAACAGGAACAAGCAGGAAACATTTCTACGATCTTAAAGCGATTCGATTGTTTTTGCGATATTAACGTCACCAATAAGTTTTATCGCGCGGTTCTGAATTATGTCTAGTAGATGCAATGTGGCCATGGGAGCACCTCCCCAGACAACACAGTGTTATTCAAGTTTAAGGAGAATATAGGCCTTGTAGATAGTAGGAAGGTCTGGGGCAGTGAAGTTGATCTTGCACCTTTTTAGGAAACCTAAACAGTTCGCAGAACTCTATGCGATGGCTAATATGTGGTCATTCCAACAAAGATTGTTGACGCACACCGAGTATTGCGAGTTTTTCATTTCCTTGATGCATGATCCATTCATTGATAAA
Source organism: Nephrocerus scutellatus (assembly GCA_947095585.1). Lineage (NCBI taxonomy): Eukaryota > Metazoa > Arthropoda > Insecta > Diptera > Pipunculidae > Nephrocerus > Nephrocerus scutellatus. The sequence goes on from OX352763.1 coordinate 74,999,820, forward strand.
GATTGGGGTTATGAATTACGTTTAGACGACAGAAGACAGCATTGGGTCTTGGAAGCGTTAAATTCTACTCTATTGTGTAGTCCCCATTTTGCTATGTTGTCAAGGCAGAATTTAACGTGCTTAACATACGTTCTTGTTGTGGGCTCAGTCACAGACACCTATATTTATCAAGACGCAGTAATGTTTTTGTCAATGTGTGTATTGAAAATTTTGTCTCTCTTTTGCGAATTGAATTTCTTTAGTTTACTTCGTAATTCATTGCGGATAGCTGTGTTTGAAGGTATAAATTTATTTAATAAATTTTAATAATAAAAAGTATTTGTTTTGTAATAAAAAATACAATCATTTATTTATAATTATTAGTGTTAGATTTCTAAAAATGCCAAGAAGGTGTTGTGTTATTGGCTGTCAAAGCAATTCTAGTCATAATAAGGAAAATGACAAAGTAGTACCAACATTTTGTTTTCCGGCTGATAATATTTTAAAAACCAAATGGATAAAAGCCCTCAAAAGAGAAAACTGGCATCCTACAAATATTCAGCTGTGTGTCTTGAACATTTCATACCGGAAGATGTTCAAAGAAATTTAAAAATAATGTACGCGGACACAATTTATAAATTATCACGTTCGAAATTAATAAATGGTGTCGTTCCATCAGTATTTCCGGGAAAACCACATCCCATAGTACAATCGAAAAGAAAAACTCCGGCTAAGAGACGCGAGGAAATTAGTTGTCGAATTGAGAGACAAAATGAAGCTGTGTTGCAGGCCGACGTTATAAAAAGTTTTGAAGATGTTAAAATCAATTATATGTTTAAAATCAAAAATGAAGTTTTAAAAGAATACTACACTTTTATTCAAAATAATTCCTTAGTTTTTTATATTCTTCATATAGATATCGAAAAAGGCTGCAATTTTAAAATAAGAACTGTAATAAATAGTGATTTAAAAGTAAATATTTTTGTTTATGAAATATCTGTGTGCAAAAAAAAACTTGCAATGGGTGCTTCCAAATACGCAAAAAATTACACTATGGTCGCAGTTGGAGAATTTGTTGGTAAGATACAAAAATTTGTCAAATTTTTATTTTAAAAACAATTTTGAATTGTTGTTGGAAAGTGTTTTGATGAATTTAAATACAGCTTCCGCGGAAATTCCTGGTGACTTTTTATTCGCCAGTGAACTTATTTTTTTAACTGACCAAATTAAATTATTGCAACCTAAAAATAAAATACCGCGTTATTCAAAGAATTCAATTATTGTTGCCCACCTCTTGCATTCACAATCAAGCGCTGCATATAACATAATCAGACAGTATTTAAACTTACCGCATCCTGAACACATTCGACACATTTCTGGTTCTTTAAACGTCTCTCCCAAAAGTGAAATTTCAAATAATAATTATCTCAGACAAATTGTTTCTTCATTAATTGATAGAGAAAAAAAAGTAATCCTAATGATTGATTATAAAGCTGGTAATATAAAAGGATTTGCTCAAAATTCGTCAGAAGTTTTAGCGAGAACAGTTCAAACTTTTATGGTTGCCTCAGCATTTGTAAACTTTAAGGAAGTTGTAAAATTGGTTCCAGTTAAAGATTGTACTGGCAAAGAACTCTATAACTTAACAAAAAATAACAAAAAATTTTCTTATAAATTTGCATAACATTGGGTTAGAAGTATTTGTTATTATGACTGATAACAATAGTGTTAATCGAAGTATGTTTCAACTTTTTACTTCAACAAGCGATATTTCATTTCCGCATCCTTGTGATACCACGAAGACCATATTTTGTTGCTATGATCCCGTTCACAATTTTAAAAATATCCGAAACAATTGGTTGAATGTTAAAAATTTCGATTATTCTTTCGTTTATCCGGATTTTGAAACACGCGAAATCAAATATGGCCGTTTTACACACTTACGCGAATAATATACAAACGAATTAAACTTACCCTCAAAAACCGCATTTAAACTTAACTTTAAATCCATGTATCCAAATAATTTAGAAAAGCAAAAAGTTTCATTGGTTGATAATATTTTCCACAATAGTACAATTGCAGCTCTTATGCAAAATAATAAATTTTTACAAACAGCAAATTTTCTAGAATTAATTCGAAAGTGGTGGGATATAGTAAATGTAAAATCTAAATTCAAAGGTATTGCAAAAAGTAATGAAAACTGTGAACCAATTTTCTTCCTTAATGACAATAGACTGATATTCATGCAGAAATTTATCGAATGGCTCACAGACTGGTACAATTCCAATAAGAACAATGGTAGATTGTCTAGAGAAACCCACACCGCAACCACAAAAGCTTTAATGGAGATAACAAAATACTCATTTAACCATTTTGGTATTGAGTATGTTTTATTAGGTAAATTCCAAAGTGATAGTTTAGAAAATAGGTTCAGTAAGTACAGATATTTGTAAGGACGCTGTTATAATATTTATTATCGAAATATAACTGAATCGGAAAACCAATTACGTATAAGAAAAATTTTTAGAAGAGCAATCCCATTAAACATGTTAAAAAATTCTCGAGAGCTTGAACACGAAAATATTTCAGATGATACATCTACGAGTATATTAACATATATGAAAATATTTGAAACTGAATATTTGGCGAACGTTGAGCTTGATGAAGTTTCGAATATTTATGTGTGTGGCTTCGCTGTCCATTCCCTTCTTAAAAAAGTTCAGTGCTCTGAGTGCCAAACAATTTTTATAAAAGAAATTGGACCTAAAGCTGGCGATATCTATTTCGATTATTTGCAATGGGGTGGTTTAGTTCAATCAACAGAAGTAGTACATAGATTATTTTTTCATACATGTGTAGAGGTGAGACGAATATATTAGTATTCGTTAAAATATAACTAATATTTGTACATATTACGTATCACTAATACGAATAACAAAGATATTATGATACTTTTATATTCACCAAACGTATTAGATTACACTATTCCAGTAAGAATCCAATCGAGAACTAATATTCATATGCATGTGTAGGTATTCAGTATGCATATGTGTGATACGAAAGCGCAAAGATGAAGTGATTTGGAGTGAGACAGAAAGCATCTCATGGTCTTATAGTACTATTCAGTTTCATAGCTCAAAATACGGACGGACATCGGTCATTTGACTCGGCAATTGATGCTGATCATAAATATAATTTGTCTATGTTACATGTTCAGTCATGTATCAAACTTAAATATCCTATGGGAATCTAAAGAACTTATTCTTTTATTCTATGTACTTCTATGTACATAATAGTATTGACAACATAATTTAATATACATATGTAACATTAACAGATATGTATGTATTTTAAAAAAAATAGATGTCTAAATACTGTACTCTCAAATGTAATACCATAGCTTTCTTACTATGAGAGATACCAGTATTAGTGATATTTTCGTATCGGTTAAGATATTATAATATTAAATAACGAATATATTCATATCAGGTGATATCTACAAATATTAGTATTAACCCATGCCTATACATGTGCCATATTCCAGGAAATTATTCGCCATGATGACGTAAAAGCGAAGTATTTTTCTGAAAGTCACCAAAGTAAGATTTTGCATAAATTAACAATTCATAGTGTAAAACAAGAAATTTTTTGTATCGATACCAACAAAATTTGTTCATGCGGTGAAACGAACCTTAATATTTTTAAAATGTTGCTTTCTCCGATGGCCAATATAATTATTTCGAATTATTGTAAGCAAGTCAACGATAATTATGCCGCAGAGAATTTTAATAAACGAAAGTTACTTAATTTTTTATAGATTTTAAGAATATGATTGTAATATCTTATTATTATGATAATTTATATTATTATATATTATTAATATGTAAAATTATTAAATATCATATTACTTTTGATATGACAAACCCGAGAAAATAAAAACCATTGAAATTGTAAACATTAAATTACGTTGTTTTATTTTCCATCGAAATTCAATAGAGCGTATACATGTATTAGTAAATCAAACATTGCTGTGTCTTGATAAATATAGGTGTCTGTGGCTCAGTGTATAAGTGAATGGCTTCTGAGCAGGAGGTTCGTGGTTCGAATCCCAGTAACATCAAAAGAAATTTTCACGGTGTCTCACCTCGCGAATGTCTGACAAACGTCCGAGAGTACTAACTTGTCACGGAAAGCTTCTCAATTAGCCTTTTGGATCCAGCATTAAATTGTAGGTCCCCTCCATTTATTTGTGTGCGAAAATATACATGCTCATATGCTCAACACAAATGGTTACGAGAAGCTAGGCCTGGACTGCAATGGTCTGTCGCGCCGAATATTATTATTTTTGTTTATATACAAGATGATTAATATTGTTATGTTGCAGGCATTTGCCATTTATCATCCGGGTGACATAACCGCGTAATTATAGCCGTACGAATACGTTCAGTTGATCTATAAGAAACATTTTTGTTTATTAAAGGTTATTAGTTTTTGAATTTAATTATATTATTTGAATTACAAAATAAAATAAAGTGTCCTAAATATTTCGGAAACAACTTTTGTCCGGTTCCAAATTGGGTCTTTGTAATAGCATAGCGCAAATAGAGCGAAAACAGATCTGTATATTTTGGGAGATTTACCCCTCTTTAAACTAACCCAACAACAACACATGCAACAAAAAAATGTAAAAATATTTTCACCTTTCGTGTTCGATTTCCCTTTTGAAAAAATCCTCGCTCGAGCGCGCTCTGGGGCAGAGTTTTTAGGAAAAAAAATTAACATTAGTATTTCCGGCCAGCAAATAATATATACTACGTTTCCAATAACCTAAATTGAGTTGGGTTTGATTGAAATTATTTTCGTCTCATGCAAAATGGCCTCACTTGTTTCCATGTAATCAGGTTGAAACTGAGTTGAAATTTTGACCATAGAATACAAAATCCGACGAATTCCTGGAGTGAGTCGAGGAGGGTCTTAACGTTCCAAAAACCGATCGTTGTCCGTGTACGAAAGCCATCAACAAAGTATCCGTCCGAATATGTCCGAGGCATTGTATTACGTTTCGGAGCAATTGGGTTTTTTACGGTTGCGGCCAGAGACCAACCAACACTTATCCTGTTTTGTAGCGCAGGAGGCTCGCCATATCCCCTCTTCCGTTCGCTATTTTCAGATAAACTCCCACATGTCCCCACGAGGAGGTGGAACTAGGACTTTTTTTTAAATTCTCTATATAAACTTCACGTCGGCATGCGTTCTTTCAGTCGTTCGGTGGTGGAATTTTGCAGGCAGTACTTCGCATGTGTTTTTATTTTTCAGCATTAATAATGGATTACTTTAAGGCGCATATTTTGGTTATTAGAGAATTTACATGAACATTTTTATGGGTTGTTTCTTTAAATTTTATTTTTGAGTTTATTGAAACTTTGTATACGTGTGAATTTCCGGTGCTAGGAATTTCTAAAAATATTTGGAAGAAAAAGTAATACAAAATTATAAATAAGTGGAATCAGGTCACGCCATACTATAAATAAAAAAGACTGTGTGACTACGTGCGGCGCTGATTTACGATTTGAACAACTTTGACTTGCGTATGTTAACCGTATGTAAACCATATCGGTATGGTTGTTCATTGTGTAATTTATCCTGTTTAGGCACGGAAATCCTATCCACTGGTTATGTGTCAGACTTTTTGTATTACTTTTCTAGTGCTATTGTGAGTTAACTTAGCTTATATTCCGTTTTTTATATAATGTAAAAACGCTCAAGGCGTTTTCACCCTTATAATACTATCACAGCGTGGGCGTTCGGAAATTAAGGAGAGGAAAAGGTGAGATGTCTATCCACATGTGTCTTCAAGAGTCGGACAATTAATTCCACATATTATTGTGCGGCTAAAGAAGGAATCTCTGAATTGGTAGGAACGTTCGAAGATAGGTCTAATGGTAGACCCGTAAGCTCGAGTTTAGGCCCGGCTATTTTGGTTGGGTTGGAGGATGGGCGGTATGCATATGGATATTTCTTTTGAACACCGCTTTGGAAAAACAGGAACAAGCAGGAAACATTTCTACGATCTTAAAGCGATTCGATTGTTTTTGCGACATTAACGTCACCAATAAGTTTTATCGCGCGGTTCTGAATTATGTCTAGTAGATGCAATGTGGCCATGGGAGCACCTCCCCAGACAACACAGTGTTATTCAAGTTTAAGGAGAATATAGGCCTTGTAGATAGTAGGAAGGTCTGGGGCAGTGAAGTTGATCTTGCACCTTTTTAGGAAACCTAAACAGTTCGCAGAACTCTATGCGATGGCTAATATGTGGTCATTCCAACAAAGATTGTTGACGCACACCGAGTATTGCGAGTTTTTCATTTCCTTGATGCATGATCCATTCATTGATAAAGATTGGGGTTATGAATTACGTTTAGACGACAGAAGACAGCATTGGGTCTTGGAAGCGTTAAATTCTACTCTATTGTGTAGTCCCCATTTTGCTATGTTGTCAAGGCAGAATTTAACGTGCTTAACATACGTTCTTGTTGTGGGCTCAGTCACAGACACCTATATTTATCAAGACGCAGTAATGTTTTTGTCAATGTGTGTATTGAAAATTTTGTCTCTCTTTTGCGAATTGAATTTCTTTAGTTTACTTCGTAATTCATTGCGGATAGCTGTGTTTGAAGGTATAAATTTATTTAATAAATTTTAATAATAAAAAGTATTTGTTTTGTAATAAAAAATACAATCATTTATTTATAATTATTAGTGTTAGATTTCTAAAAATGCCAAGAAGGTGTTGTGTTATTGGCTGTCAAAGCAATTCTAGTCATAATAAGGAAAATGACAAAGTAGTACCAACATTTTGTTTTCCGGCTGATAATATTTTAAAAACCAAATGGATAAAAGCCCTCAAAAGAGAAAACTGGCATCCTACAAATATTCAGCTGTGTGTCTTGAACATTTCATACCGGAAGATGTTCAAAGAAATTTAAAAATAATGTACGCGGACACAATTTATAAATTATCACGTTCGAAATTAATAAATGGTGTCGTTCCATCAGTATTTCCGGGAAAACCACATCCCATAGTACAATCGAAAAGAAAAACTCCGGCTAAGAGACGCGAGGAAATTAGTTGTCGAATTGAGAGACAAAATGAAGCTGTGTTGCAGGCCGACGTTATAAAAAGTTTTGAAGATGTTAAAATCAATTATATGTTTAAAATCAAAAATGAAGTTTTAAAAGAATACTACACTTTTATTCAAAATAATTCCTTAGTTTTTTATATTCTTGATATAGATATCGAAAAAGGCTGCAATTTTAAAATAAGAACTGTAATAAATAGTGATTTAAAAGTAAATATTTTTGTTTATGAAATATCTGTGTGCAAAAAAAAACTTGCAATGGGTGCTTCCAAATACGCAAAAAATTACACTATGGTCGCAGTTGGAGAATTTGTTGGTAAGATACAAAAATTTGTCAAATTTTTATTTTAAAAACAATTTTGAATTGTTGTTGGAAAGTGTTTTGATGAATTTAAATACAGCTTCCGCGGAAATTCCTGGTGACTTTTTATTCGCCAGTGAACTTATTTTTTTAACTGACCAAATTAAATTATTGCAACCTAAAAATAAAATACCGCGTTATTCAAAGAATTCAATTATTGTTGCCCACCTCTTGCATTCACAATCAAGCGCTGCATATAACATAATCAGACAGTATTTAAACTTACCGCATCCTGAACACATTCGACACATTTCTGGTTCTTTAAACGTCTCTCCCAAAAGTGAAATTTCAAATAATAATTATCTCAGACAAATTGTTTCTTCATTAATTGATAGAGAAAAAAAAGTAATCCTAATGATTGATTATAAAGCTGGTAATATAAAAGGATTTGCTCAAAATTCGTCAGAAGTTTTAGCGAGAACAGTTCAAACTTTTATGGTTGCCTCAGCATTTGTAAACTTTAAGGAAGTTGTAAAATTGGTTCCAGTTAAAGATTGTACTGGCAAAGAACTCTATAACTTAACAAAAAATAACAAAAAATTTTCTTATAAATTTGCATAACATTGGGTTAGAAGTATTTGTTATTATGACTGATAACAATAGTGTTAATCGAAGTATGTTTCAACTTTTTACTTCAACAAGCGATATTTCATTTCCGCATCCTTGTGATACCACGAAGACCATATTTTGTTGCTATGATCCCGTTCACAATTTTAAAAATATCCGAAACAATTGGTTGAATGTTAAAAATTTCGATTATTCTTTCGTTTATCCGGATTTTGAAACACGCGAAATCAAATATGGCCGTTTTACACACTTACGCGAATAATATACAAACGAATTAAACTTACCCTCAAAAACCGCATTTAAACTTAACTTTAAATCCATGTATCCAAATAATTTAGAAAAGCAAAAAGTTTCATTGGTTGATAATATTTTCCACAATAGTACAATTGCAGCTCTTATGCAAAATAATAAATTTTTACAAACAGCAAATTTTCTAGAATTAATTCGAAAGTGGTGGGATATAGTAAATGTAAAATCTAAATTCAAAGGTATTGCAAAAAGTAATGAAAACTGTTAACCAATTTTCTTCCTTAATGACAATAGACTGATATTCATGCAGAAATTTATCGAATGGCTCACAGACTGGTACAATTCCAATAAGAACAATGGTAGATTGTCTAGAGAAACCCACACCGCAACCACAAAAGCTTTAATGGAGATAACAAAATACTCATTTAACCATTTTGGTATTGAGTATGTTTTATTAGGTAAATTCCAAAGTGATAGTTTAGAAAATAGGTTCAGTAAGTACAGATATTTGTAAGGACGCTGTTATAATATTTATTATCGAAATATAACTGAATCGGAAAACCAATTACGTATAAGAAAAATTTTTAGAAGAGCAATCCCATTAAACATGTTAAAAAATTCTCGAGAGCTTGAACACGAAAATATTTCAGATGATACATCTACGAGTATATTAACATATATGAAAATATTTGAAACTGAATATTTGGCGAACGTTGAGCTTGATGAAGTTTCGAATATTTATGTGTGTGGCTTCGCTGCCCATTCCCTTCTTAAAAAAGTTCAGTGCTCTGAGTGCCAAACAATTTTTATAAAAGAAATTGGACCTAAAGCTGGCGATATCTATTTCGATTATTTGCAATGGGGTGGTTTAGTTCAATCAACAGAAGTAGTACATAGATTATTTTTTCATACATGTGTAGAGGTGAGACGAATATATTAGTATTCGTTAAAATATAACTAATATTTGTACATATTACGTATCACTAATACGAATAACAAAGATATTATGATACTTTTATATTCACCAAACGTATTAGATTACACTATTCCAGTAAGAATCCAATCGAGAACTAATATTCATATGCATGTGTAGGTATTCAGTATGCATATGTGTGATACGAAAGCGCAAAGATGAAGTGATTTGGAGTGAGACAGAAAGCATCTCATGGTCTTATAGTACTATTCAGTTTCATAGCTCAAAATACGGACGGACATCGGTCATTTGACTCGGCAATTGATGCTGATCATAAATATAATTTTTCTATGTTACATGTTCAGTCATGTATCAAACTTAAATATCCTATGGGAATCTAAAGAACTTATTCTTTTATTCTATGTACTTCTATGTACATAATAGTATTGACAACATAATTTAATATACATATGTAACATTAACAGATATGTATGTATTTTAAAAAAAATAGATGTCTAAATACTGTACTCTCAAATGTAATACCATAGCTTTCTTACTATGAGAGATACCAGTATTAGTGATATTTTCGTATCGGTTAAGATATTATAATATTAAATAACGAATATATTCATATCAGGTGATATCTACAAATATTAGTATTAACCCATGCCTATACATGTGCCATATTCCAGGAAATTATTCGCCATGATGACGTAAAAGCGAAGTATTTTTCTGAAAGTCACCAAAGTAAGATTTTGCATAAATTAACAATTCATAGTGTAAAACAAGAAATTTTTTGTATCGATACCAACAAAATTTGTTCATGCGGTGAAACGAACCTTAATATTTTTAAAATGTTGCTTTCTCCGATGGCCAATATAATTATTTCGAATTATTGTAAGCAAGTCAACGATAATTATGCCGCAGAGAATTTTAATAAACGAAAGTTACTTAATTTTTTATAGATTTTAAGAATATGATTGTAATATCTTATTATTATGATAATTTATATTATTATATATTATTAATATGTAAAATTATTAAATATCATATTACTTTTGATATGACAAACCCGAGAAAATAAAAACCATTGAAATTGTAAACATTAAATTACGTTGTTTTATTTTCCATCGAAATTCAATAGAGCGTATACATGTATTAGTAAATCAAACATTGCTGTGTCTTGATAAATATAGGTGTCTGTGGCTCAGTGTATAAGTGAATGGCTTCTGAGCAGGAGGTTCGTGGTTCGAATCCCAGTAACATCAAAAGAAATTTTCACGGTGTCTCACCTCGCGAATGTCTGACAAACGTCCGAGAGTACTAACTTGTCACGGAAAGCTTCTCAATTAGCCTTTTGGATCCAGCATTAAATTGTAGGTCCCCTCCATTTATTTGTGTGCGAAAATATACATGCTCATATGCTCAACACAAATGGTTACGAGAAGCTAGGCCTGGACTGCAATGGTCTGTCGCGCCGAATATTATTATTTTTGTTTATATACAAGATGATTAATATTGTTATGTTGCAGGCATTTGCCATTTATCATCCGGGTGACATAACCGCGTAATTATAGCCGTACGAATACGTTCAGTTGATCTATAAGAAACATTTTTGTTTATTAAAGGTTATTAGTTTTTGAATTTAATTATATTATTTGAATTACAAAATAAAATAAAGTGTCCTAAATATTTCGGAAACAACTTTTGTCCGGTTCCAAATTGGGTCTTTGTAATAGCATAGCGCAAATAGAGCGAAAACAGATCTGTATATTTTGGGAGATTTACCCCTCTTTAAACTAACCCAACAACAACACATGCAACAAAAAAATGTAAAAATATTTTCACCTTTCGTGTTCGATTTCCCTTTTGAAAAAATCCTCGCTCGAGTTGCGGCCAGAGACCAACCAACACTTATCCTGTTTTGTAGCGCAGGAGGCTCGCCATATCCCCTCTTCCGTTCGCTATTTTCAGATAAACTCCCACATGTCCCCACGAGGAGGTGGAACTAGGACTTTTTTTTAAATTCTCTATATAAACTTCACGTCGGCATGCGTTCTTTCAGTCGTTCGGTGGTGGAATTTTGCAGGCAGTACTTCGCATGTGTTTTTATTTTTCAGCATTAATAATGGATTACTTTAAGGCGCATATTTTGGTTATTAGAGAATTTACATGAACATTTTTATGGGTTGTTTCTTTAAATTTTATTTTTGAGTTTATTGAAACTTTGTATACGTGTGAATTTCCGGTGCTAGGAATTTCTAAAAATATTTGGAAGAAAAAGTAATACAAAATTATAAATAAGTGGAATCAGGTCACGCCATACTATAAATAAAAAATACTGTGTGACTACGTGCGGCGCTGATTTACGATTTGAACAACTTTGACTTGCGTATGTTAACCGTATGTAAACCATATCGGTATGGTTGTTCATTGTGTAATTTATCCTGTTTAGGCACGGAAATCCTATCCACTGGTTATGTGTCAGACTTTTTGTATTACTTTTCTAGTGCTATTGTGAGTTAACTTAGCTTATATTCCGTTTTTTATATAATGTAAAAACGCTCAAGGCGTTTTCACCCTTATAATACTATCACAGCGTGGGCGTTCGGAAATTAAGGAGAGGAAAAGGTGAGATGTCTATCCACATGTGTCTTCAAGAGTCGGACAATTAATTCCACATAATTATTGTGCGGCTAAAGAAGGAATCTCTGAATTGGTAGGAACGTTCGAAGATAGGTCTAATGGTAGACCCGTAAGCTCGAGTTTAGGCCCGGCCATTTTGGTTGGGTTGGAGGATGGGCGGTATGCATATGGATATTTCTTTTGAACACCGCTTTGGAAAAACAGGAACAAGCAGGAAACATTTCTACGATCTTCAAGCGATTCGATTGTTTTTGCGATATTAACGTCACCAATAAGTTTTATCGCGCGGTTCTGAATTATGTCTAGTAGATGCAATGTGGCCATGGGAGCACCTCCCCAGACAACACAGTGTTATTCAAGTTTAAGGAGAATATAGGCCTTGTAGATAGTAGGAAGGTCTGGGGCAGTGAAGTTGATCTTGCACCTTTTTAGGAAACCTAAACAGTTCGCAGAACTCTATGCGATGTCTAATATGTGGTCATTCCAACAAAGATTGTTGACGCACACCGAGTATTGCGAGTTTTTCATTTCCTTGATGCATGATCCATTCATTGATAAAGATTGGGGTTTTGAATTACGTTTAGACGACAGAAGACAGCATTGGGTCTTGGAAGCGTTAAATTCTACTCTATTGTGTAGTCCCCATTTTGCTATGTTGTCAAGGCAGAATTTAACGTGCTTAACATACGTTCTTGTTGTGGGCTCAGTCACAGACACCTATATTTATCAAGACGCAGTAATGTTTTTGTCAATGTGTGTATTGAAAATTTTGTCTCTCTTTTGCGAATTGAATTTCTTTAGTTTACTTCGTAATTCATTGCGGATAGCTGTGTTTGAAGGTATAAATTTATTTAATAAATTTTAATAATAAAAAGTATTTGTTTTGTAATAAAAAATACAATCATTTATTTATAATTATTAGTGTTAGATTTCTAAAAATGCCAAGAAGGTGTTGTGTTATTGGCTGTCAAAGCAATTCTAGTCATAATAAGGAAAATGACAAAGTAGTACCAACATTTTGTTTTCCGGCTGATAATATTTTAAAAACCAAATGGATAAAAGCCCTCAAAAGAGAAAACTGGCATCCTACAAATATTCAGCTGTGTGTCTTGAACATTTCATACCGGAAGATGTTCAAAGAAATTTAAAAATAATGTACGCGGACACAATTTATAAATTATCACGTTCGAAATTAATAAATGGTGTCGTTCCATCAGTATTTCCGGGAAAACCACATCCCATAGTACAATCGAAAAGAAAAACTCCGGCTAAGAGACGCGAGGAAATTAGTTGTCGAATTGAGAGACAAAATGAAGCTGTGTTGCAGGCCGACGTTATAAAAAGTTTTGAAGATGTTAAAATCAATTATATGTTTAAAATCAAAAATGAAGTTTTAAAAGAATACTACACTTTTATTCAAAATAATTCCTTAGTTTTTTATATTCTTGATATAGATATCGAAAAAGGCTGCAATTTTAAAATAAGAACTGTAATAAATAGTGATTTAAAAGTAAATATTTTTGTTTATGAAATATCTGTGTGCAAAAAAAAACTTGCAATGGGTGCTTCCAAATACGCAAAAAATTACACTATGGTCGCAGTTGGAGAATTTGTTGGTAAGATACAAAAATTTGTCAAATTTTTATTTTAAAAACAATTTTGAATTGTTGTTGGAAAGTGCTTTGATGAATTTAAATAAATAAAAAAATTTTATTTTTGAGTTTATTGAAACTTTGTATACGTGTGAATTTCCGGTGCTAGGAATTTCTAAAAATATTTGGAAGAAAAAGTAATACAAAATTATAAATAAGTGGAATCAGGTCACGCCATACTATAAATAAAAAAGACTGTGTGACTACGTGCGGCGCTGATTTACGATTTGAACAACTTTGACTTGCGTATGTTAACCGTATGTAAACCATATCGGTATGGTTGTTCATTGTGTAATTTATCCTGTTTAGGCACGGAAATCCTATCCACTGGTTATGTGTCAGACTTTTTGTATTACTTTTCTAGTGCTATTGTGAGTTAACTTAGCTTATATTCCGTTTTTTATATAATGTAAAAACGCTCAAGGCGTTTTCACCCTTATAATACTATCACAGCGTGGGCGTTCGGAAATTAAGGAGAGGAAAAGGTGAGATGTCTATCCACATGTGTCTTCAAGAGTCGGACAATTAATTCCACATAATTATTGTGCGGCTAAAGAAGGAATCTCTGAATTGGTAGGAACGTTCGAAGATAGGTCTAATGGTAGACCCGTAAGCTCGAGTTTAGGCCCGGCTATTTTGGTTGGGTTGGAGGATGGGCGGTATGCATATGGATATTTCTTTTGAACACCGCTTTGGAAAAACAGGAACAAGCAGGAAACATTTCTACGATCTTCAAGCGATTCGATTGTTTTTGCGATATTAACGTCACCAATAAGTTTTATCGCGCGGTTCTGAATTATGTCTAGTAGATGCAATGTGGCCATGGGAGCACCTCCCCAGACAACACAGTGTTATTCAAGTTTAAGGAGAATATAGGCGTTGTAGATAGTAGGAAGGTCTGGGGCAGTGAAGTTGATCTTGCACCTTTTTAGGAAACCTAAACAGTTCGCAGAACTCTATGCGATGGCTAATATGTGGTCATTCCAACAAAGATTGTTGACGCACACCGAGTATTGCGAGTTTTTCATTTCCTTGATGCATGATCCATTCATTGATAAAGATTGGGGTTTTGAATTACGTTTAGACGACAGAAGACAGCATTGGGTCTTGGAAGCGTTAAATTCTACTCTATTGTGTAGTCCCCATTTTGCTATGTTGTCAAGGCAGAATTTAACGTGCTTAACATACGTTCTTGTTGTGGGCTCAGTCACAGACACCTATATTTATCAAGACGCAGTAATGTTTTTGTCAATGTGTGTATTGAAAATTTTGTCTCTCTTTTGCGAATTGAATTTCTTTAGTTTACTTCGTAATTCATTGCGGATAGCTGTGTTTGAAGGTATAAATTTATTTAATAAATTTTAATAATAAAAAGTATTTGTTTTGTAATAAAAAATACAATCATTTATTTATATGGTGTTATGAAATATCTGTGTGCAAAAAAAAACTTGCAATGGGTGCTTCCATCGTTCCATCAGTATTTCCGGGAAAACCACATCCCATAGTACAATCGAAAAGAAAAACTCCGGCTAAGAGACGCGAGGAAATTAGTTGTCGAATTGAGAGACAAAATGAAGCTGTGTTGCAGGCCGACGTTATAAAAAGTTTTGAAGATGTTAAAATCAATTATATGTTTAAAATCAAAAATGAAGTTTTAAAAGAATACTACACTTTTATTCAAAATAATTCCTTAGTTTTTTATATTCTTGATATAGATATCGAAAAAGGCTGCAATTTTAAAATAAGAACTGTAATAAATAGTGATTTAAAAGTAAATATTTTTGTTTATGAAATATCTGTGTGCAAAAAAAAACTTGCAATGGGTGCTTCCAAATACGCAAAAAATTACACTATGGTCGCAGTTGGAGAATTTGTTGGTAAGATACAAAAATTTGTCAAATTTTTATTTTAAAAACAATTTTGAATTGTTGTTGGAAAGTGTTTTGATGAATTTAAATACAGCTTCCGCGGAAATTCCTGGTGACTTTTTATTCGCCAGTGAACTTATTTTTTTAACTGACCAAATTAAATTATTGCAACCTAAAAATAAAATACCGCGTTATTCAAAGAATTCAATTATTGTTGCCCACCTCTTGCATTCACAATCAAGCGCTGCATATAACATAATCAGACAGTATTTAAACTTACCGCATCCTGAACACATTCGACACATTTCTGGTTCTTTAAACGTCTCTCCCAAAAGTGAAATTTCAAATAATAATTATCTCAGACAAATTGTTTCTTCATTAATTGATAGAGAAAAAAAAGTAATCCTAATGATTGATTATAAAGCTGGTAATATAAAAGGATTTGCTCAAAATTCGTCAGAAGTTTTAGCGAGAACAGTTCAAACTTTTATGGTTGCCTCAGCATTTGTAAACTTTAAGGAAGTTGTAAAATTGGTTCCAGTTAAAGATTGTACTGGCAAAGAACTCTATAACTTAACAAAAAATAACAAAAAATTTTCTTATAAATTTGCATAACATTGGGTTAGAAGTATTTGTTATTATGACTGATAACAATAGTGTTAATCGAAGTATGTTTCAACTTTTTACTTCAACAAGCGATATTTCATTTCCGCATCCTTGTGATACCACGAAGACCATATTTTGTTGCTATGATCCCGTTCACAATTTTAAAAATATCCGAAACAATTGGTTGAATGTTAAAAATTTCGATTATTCTTTCGTTTATCCGGATTTTGAAACACGCGAAATCAAATATGGCCGTTTTACACACTTACGCGAATAATATACAAACGAATTAAACTTACCCTCAAAAACCGCATTTAAACTTAACTTTAAATCCATGTATCCAAATAATTTAGAAAAGCAAAAAGTTTCATTGGTTGATAATATTTTCCACAATAGTACAATTGCAGCTCTTATGCAAAATAATAAATTTTTACAAACAGCAAATTTTCTAGAATTAATTCGAAAGTGGTGGGATATAGTAAATGTAAAATCTAAATTCAAAGGTATTGCAAAACGTAATGAAAACTGTGAACCAATTTTCTTCCTTAATGACAATAGACTGATATTCATGCAGAAATTTATCGAATGGCTCACAGACTGGTACAATTCCAATAAGAACAATGGTAGATTGTCTAGAGAAACCCACACCGCAACCACAAAAGCTTTAATGGAGATAACAAAATACTCATTTAACCATTTTGGTATTGAGTATGTTTTATTAGGTAAATTCCAAAGTGATAGTTTAGAAAATAGGTTCAGTAAGTACAGATATTTGTAAGGACGCTGTTATAATATTTATTATCGAAATATAACTGAATCGGAAAACCAATTACGTATAAGAAAAATTTTTAGAAGAGCAATCCCATTAAACATGTTAAAAAATTCTCGAGAGCTTGAACACGAAAATATTTCAGATGATACATCTACGAGTATATTAACATATATGAAAATATTTGAAACTGAATATTTGGCGAACGTTGAGCTTGATGAAGTTTCGAATATTTATGTGTGTGGCTTCGCCGCCCATTCCCTTCTTAAAAAAGTTCAGTGCTCTGAGTGCCAAACAATTTTTATAAAAGAAATTGGACCTAAAGCTGGCGATATCTATTTCGATTATTTGCAATGGGGTGGTTTAGTTCAATCAACAGAAGTAGTACATAGATTATTTTTTCATACATGTGTAGAGGTGAGACGAATATATTAGTATTCGTTAAAATATAACTAATATTTGTACATATTACGTATCACTAATACGAATAACAAAGATATTATGATACTTTTATATTCACCAAACGTATTAGATTACACTATTCCAGTAAGAATCCAATCGAGAACTAATATTCATATGCATGTGTAGGTATTCAGTATGCATATGTGTGATACGAAAGCGCAAAGATGAAGTGATTTGGAGTGAGACAGAAAGCATCTCATGGTCTTATAGTACTATTCAGTTTCATAGCTCAAAATACGGACGGACATCGGTCATTTGACTCGGCAATTGATGCTGATCATAAATATAATTTTTCTATGTTACATGTTCAGTCATGTATCAAACTTAAATATCCTATGGGAATCTAAAGAACTTATTCTTTTATTCTATGTACTTCTATGTACATAATAGTATTGACAACATAATTTAATATACATATGTAACATTAACAGATATGTATGTATTTTAAAAAAAATAGATGTCTAAATACTGTACTCTCAAATGTAATACCATAGCTTTCTTACTATGAGAGATACCAGTATTAGTGATATTTTCGTATCGGTTAAGATATTATAATATTAAATAACGAATATATTCATATCAGGTGATATCTACAAATATTAGTATTAACCCATGCCTATACATGTGCCATATTCCAGGAAATTATTCGCCATGATGACGTAAAAGCGAAGTATTTTTCTGAAAGTCACCAAAGTAAGATTTTGCATAAATTAACAATTCATAGTGTAAAACAAGAAATTTTTTGTATCGATACCAACAAAATTTGTTCATGCGGTGAAACGAACCTTAATATTTTTAAAATGTTGCTTTCTCCGATGGCCAATATAATTATTTCGAATTATTGTAAGCAAGTCAACGATAATTATGCCGCAGAGAATTTTAATAAACGAAAGTTACTTAATTTTTGTAGATTTTAAGAATATGATTGTAATATCTTATTATTATGATAATTTATATTATTATATATTATTAATATGTAAAATTATTAAATATCATATTACTTTTGATATGACAAACCCGAGAAAATAAAAACCATTGAAATTGTAAACATTAAATTACGTTGTTTTATTTTCCATCGAAATTCAATAGAGCGTATACATTTAGTGCTTTTGAAAAAACCAAAAAAAAAAAAAAAAGAATTTATTATTATCACATACAAGACATTATTATTATTATTATAAATTAAAATTAATTTTCATTATCATTCAAAATATTATAATCACTATTAGGTTAAGGATGTGGATTAAGTTTTTTTTTGTTTACCCACCCCGAAGTAGGAGGGGAATGTAACGAAGTTAATTTATATTAACTTAATTAAATTAAATTAACAACGTTACAAACCGTACGGCAAAATATGAATATTAAACATAAGTACATACCGAACAGAAATGTAATACAAACCGCACGCAAAATATAAATATTATACATACCGAACAGAAATGTAATACAAACCGCACGGCAAAATATAAATGTTATACATAAGTACGTACCAAACAGAAATGTAATATAAACCACACGACAAAATGTAGGTATATAGTAAGCATTATGAATAAACATAGACAACCCATTGAAAAGACCCCTGTCACGCCCCATGTCATAACAGCAATAATAATAAGAACAATAAAAGTAATAACGAACAATTACAACAATAATAACACAAAAATACGCAAAGGTAATAAATTGTATGTATACCATTCGTATACGAACAATTTATCATACAATATTCGGGGAAATAGAATTCCCAACAAATCGAAAGATTTAAGTAATGACATGGGACGCGAAAATCCACAACAAATCGGGAAGTGTGGAGAAGAGTATTCTGTCCGATAAAGACGATAAGTAATTCTCCCATACCAAAAACACTCCCGCTACCTTTTTGAATTGATAAAGCTTAACAAAGTATTGATTGCTTTTGTACTTTGCTTATGCTATATCTGGGAACTGTGTTGTTCTACTCGACCGCCCACCGTAAGTTCCACTAGTACTTTCAAGTACGTAGTAAGCAGTCGTTGATTGCTTTTGCTTCTGCTAACTACGGCTTAGAGCCGAGCCGTTCTTCCCGAACGCCCTCCGTGTGCTCCGTAGTACTTTCAAGTACGTAGTTAGCAGTCGTTGATTGCTTTTGCTTCTGCTAACTACGGCTTAGAGCCGAGCCGTTCATCCCGAACGCCCTCCGTGTGCTCCGTAGTACTTTCAAGTATGTAGTTAGCAGTCGTTGATTGCTTTTGCTTCTGCTAACTGTGACTTAGAGCCGGGAGTTCCTCTCGAACGCCCTCCGAGTGCCCACCTTAGATTACGTTAGGCAGGTAGCTAAGTATAATAAGTATTCGATATAAGTATATTAAAATTGTAAATTGTAAGGAAGAAAACACAAAAATAATAAATAAAACACAAAAGAACGAAAACCCACAAAACTCTTTAATTTGTAACAAACAAGCAAAACGAACCCTGGGTGACCGGCGAGCGTCACCCGAGCGAACAACGTTACAATGGTTTCCATTACTCAGCAAGATGGCGAAGAGAGAGCAAGCAGACTAATTTTTCTGTTTGTTGTTCTTGTAAATTTTGGTTTTGGTTTGGCGTTCTATTTGCAAATCTTTCAGCATACCCGTGGGTATTGTTTCGGATATTGTTATAGCAAATCGAAAGAAGCATAATTAAAGTGTAAAAATATATATAGGATTTTGTTCAAGAAGCTGATATTAAATAACTTATTTAATATAATTTTGGTTTTTATTTCAAAGTACTTGGAAAAAATATTTACTTAATTTAGACTTTGCTCTAATGATAGAGCAATATAATGTACACACGCTAAAGGGATTTAAGGGAATTGCACCCTTATAATTTCAAGCACTGCGTGGGCGTTCGGAAATTAGGAAGAGGAAAAGATGAGATGTCTATGCTCGTGCGTCTTAAAGGATTGCAGATCATACAAATGCGGAAACACATAAGTATAGTGCGGCTAAAGAAGGAATCTCTGAATTGGTTAGTACGTCCGAAGATGTGCCTAATGGTAGACCAGTGTGCTCGAGTTGAGGCACAGGTATTACGGATGGGTTCAAGAATGGGCGGGATGTATCTGGATATTTATTTTGAACTCCGCTTGTGGAAAATGTTGTTTTATTAGAAGCTTTCCGCTGTGTTGACCTCTGATGTCGATGAGATTTGTGGCTAACTCGTTCAGTTGAAGTTTTCCATACACGTTATAAATTTGTGGAATGTGTACTAGACGTTGAGCTAGTTTTGTTATGTTGCTATCGTGTTGTAATGGGATTTGGAAACGATTGTCTTCCTAATGTTCTATTTCAACTATCATCTTGAATATTTATTTCTGAAATCGTTGTCGGCTATTATTTTCAAGACTCTGTTTTGGAGTTTCTCCAGTGATTGTATGTAGGTATTTGCCGCGCAACACCACAAAAATGCGTTGATAGGTCTGTTTTATAGGATCAGTTACAGGTCTGTTCGATGAAATTGGCTACATACATGTATTAGTAAATCAAACATTGCTGTGTCTTGATAAATATAGGTGTCTGTGGCTCAGTGTATAAGTGAATGGCTTCTGAGCAGGAGGTTCGTGGTTCGAATCCCAGTAACATCAAAAGAAATTTTCACGGTGTCTCACCTCGCGAATGTCTGACAAACGTCCGAGAGTACTAACTTGTCACGGAAAGCTTCTCAATTAGCCTTTTGGATCCAGCATTAAATTGTAGGTCCCCTCCATTTATTTGTGTGCGAAAATATACATGCTCATATGCTCAACACAAATGGTTACGAGAAGCTAGGCCTGGACTGCAATGGTCTGTCGCGCCGAATATTATTATTTTTGTTTATATACAAGATGATTAATATTGTTATGTTGCAGGCATTTGCCATTTATCATCCGGGTGACATAACCGCGTAATTATAGCCGTACGAATACGTTCAGTTGATCTAATGGGTGTTTTTTTAGGAGGTTTGTTTTTCCGATAGATGTCGTTTTATTTTATGACAGTTGTTTTGACAGCTCAAAGTGGCATTTCTACTCAGTATTGTTTGGCAAATCATTATGAATAGGTTAACTCCAGAACAACGTTTTCAAATCGTGGAAATTTATTTTCAAAATCAGTGTTCAATTAAAAATGTTTATAGAGCACTTCGTGAATTTTATGGTGCACATAATCGTCCGTCAGAGACCACCATAAAGAACGTAATTACCAAATTTCGGTCTACATTCACTCTTTTGGATGCCAAGCCACCGACAAGAATGAGAAGAGTTCGTACAGAAGAAAATATTGCTGTCGTTGAGGCCAGTGTCGAAGAAAACGACAATTTATCGATTCGTCGTCGTGCTCAGCAAATTGGACTTTGTCCATCGACTTTATGGAAAATTTTACGTAAACGTTTTACGTTTGGTGCCATACAAAATTCAATTGGTGCAAGAATTAAAGCCACACGACCATCGTTTGCGCCGTGAATTCAGTGATTGGTCGTTAAATCAATTGAACGAAGATCCATTTTTTTACCGTAAAATTCTCTTCAGTGATGAGGCGCATTTTTTGTTGAATGGATACGTCAACAAACAAAATTGTCGCATTTGGAGCAAAGATAATCCACACGCCGTTCAAGAATTACCAATGCATCCTGATAAATGTACTGTTTGGTGCGGTCTATGGGCTGGTGGGATCATCGGTCCATATTTCTTTAAAAATGAGGAAGGACGACGCGTTACCGTGAATGGAAATCGATACAGAACCATGTTAAATGAGTTTTTGTTGTCAAATCTTGAAGATATGGATATGGATGAAATGTGGTTTCAACAAGATGGTGCCACTTGCCATACAGCACGTGAAACAATCGACTTATTGAAAGAAACTTTCAACGACAACATTATTTCGAGAAATGGTCCGGTGAATTGGCCTCCGCGTTCGTGCGATTTGACGCCACTCGATTACTTTTTGTGGGGATACGTGAAGTCATTGGTTTATGTGGATAAACCTCAATCGATTGACGCTTTGGAAACCAATATTCAACGTGTCATTGCTGACATACGCCCTCAAATGCTTGAAAAAGTGCTGGAAAATTGGACCTCCAGAATGACATTTGTGAAAAATAGTCGTGGTAGCCATATGCCAGAAATTGTGTTTAAATGTTAAATGCCAAAAAATTATCTACCAAATAAAAAAAAATTTTGGTCATTTCATAATTTTATATGTGTTTTATTCAAAAAAAAAATCAGCAACCTCTTAAAAATACACCCGTTATAAGAAACATTTTTATTTATTAAAGGTTATTAGTTTTTGAATTTAATTATATTATTTGAATTACAAAATAAAATAAAGTGTCCTAAATATTTCGGAAACAACTTTTGTCCGGTTCCAAATTGGGTCTTTGTAATAGCATAGCGCAAATAGAGCGAAAACAGATCTGTATATTTTGGGAGATTTACCCCTCTTTAAACTAACCCAACAACAACACATGCAACAAAAAAATGTAAAAATATTTTCACCTTTCGTGTTCGATTTCCCTTTTGAAAAAATCCTCGCTCGAGCGCGCTCTGGGGCAGAGTTTTTAGGAAAAAAAATTAACATTAGTATTTCCGGCCAGCAAATAATATATACTACGTTTCCAATAACCTAAATTGAGTTGGGTTTGATTGAAATTATTTTTGTCTCATGCAAAATGGCCTCACTTGTTTCCATGTAATCAGGTTGAAACTGAGTTGAAATTTTGACCATAGAATACAAAATCCGACGAATTCCTGGAGTGAGTCGAGGAGGGTCTTAACGTTCCAAAAACCGATCGTTGTCCGTGTACGAAAGCCATCAACAAAGTATCCGTCCGAATATGTCCGAGGCATTGTATTACGTTTCGGAGCAATTGGGTTTTTTACGGTTGCGGCCAGAGACCAACCAACACTTATCCTGTTTTGTAGCGCAGGAGGCTCGCCATATCCCCTCTTCCGTTCGCTATTTTCAGATAAACTCCCACATGTCCCCACGAGGAGGTGGAACTAGGACTTTTTTTTAAATTCTCTATATAAACTTCACGTCGGCATGCGTTCTTTCAGTCGTTCGGTGGTGGAATTTTGCAGGCAGTACTTCGCATGTGTTTTTATTTTTCAGCATTAATAATGGATTACTTTAAGGCGCATATTTTGGTTATTAGAGAATTTACATGAACATTTTTATGGGTTGTTTCTTTAAATTTTATTTTTGAGTTTATTGAAACTTTGTATACGTGTGAATTTCCGGTGCTAGGAATTTCTAAAAATATTTGGAAGAAAAAGTAATACAAAATTATAAATAAGTGGAATCAGGTCACGCCATACTATAAATAAAAAAGACTGTGTGACTACGTGCGGCGCTGATTTACGATTTGAACAACTTTGACTTGCGTATGTTAACCGTATGTAAACCATATCGGTATGGTTGTTCATTGTGTAATTTATCCTGTTTAGGCACGGAAATCCTATCCACTGGTTATGTGTCAGACTTTTTGTATTACTTTTCTAGTGCTATTGTGAGTTAACTTAGCTTATATTCCGTTTTTTATATAATGTAAAAACGCTCAAGGCGTTTTCACCCTTATAATACTATCACAGCGTGGGCGTTCGGAAATTAAGGAGAGGAAAGGGTGAGATGTCTATCCACATGTGTCTTCAAGAGTCGGACAATTAATTCCACATAATTATTGTGCGGCTAAAGAAGGAATCTCTGAATTGGTAGGAACGTTCGAAGATAGGTCTAATGGTAGACCCGTAAGCTCGAGTTTAGGCCCGGGTATTTTGGTTGGGTTGGAGGATGGGCGGTATGCATATGGATATTTCTTTTGAACACCGCTTTGGAAAAACAGGAACAAGCAGGAAACATTTCTACGATCTTCAAGCGATTCGATTGTTTTTGCGATATTAACGTCACCAATAAGTTTTATCGCGCGGTTCTGAATTATGTCTAGTAGATGCAATGTGGCCATGGGAGCACCTCCCCAGACAACACAGTGTTATTCAAGTTTAAGGAGAATATAGGCCTTGTAGATAGTAGGAAGGTCTGGGGCAGTGAAGTTGATCTTGCACCTTTTTAGGAAACCTAAACAGTTCGCAGAACTCTATGCGATGGCTAATATGTGGTCATTCTAACAAAGATTGTTGACGCACACCGAGTATTGCGAGTTTTTCATTTCCTTGATGCATGATCCATTCATTGATAAAGATTGGGGGTTTGAATTACGCTTAGACGACAGAAGACAGCATTGGGTCTTGGAAGCGTTAAATTCTACTCTATTGTGTAGTCCCCATTTTGCTATGTTGTCAAGGCAGAATTTAACGTGCTTAACATACGTTCTTGTTATGGGCTCAGTCACAGACACCTATATTTATCAAGACGCAGTAATGTTTTTGTCAATGTGTGTATTGAAAATTTTGTCTCTCTTTTGCGAATTGAATTTCTTTAGTTTACTTCGTAATTCATTGCGGATAGCTGTGTTTGAAGGTATAAATTTATTTAATAAATTTTAATAATAAAAAGTATTTGTTTTGTAATAATAAATACAATCATTTATTTATAATTATTAGTGTTAGATTTCTAAAAATGCCAAGAAGGTGTTGTGTTATTGGCTGTCAAAGCAATTCTAGTCATAATAAGGAAAATGACAAAGTAGTACCAACATTTTGTTTTCCGGCTGATAATATTTTAAAAACCAAATGGATAAAAGCCCTCAAAAGAGAAAACTGGCATCCTACAAATATTCAGCTGTGTGTCTTGAACATTTCATACCGGAAGATGTTCAAAGAAATTTAAAAATAATGTACGCGGACACAATTTATAAATTATCACGTTCGAAATTAATAAATGGTGTCGTTCCATCAGTATTTCCGGGAAAACCACATCCCATAGTACAATCGAAAAGAAAAACTCCGGCTAAGAGACGCGAGGAAATTAGTTGTCGAATTGAGAGACAAAATGAAGCTGTGTTGCAGGCCGACGTTATAAAAAGTTTTGAAGATGTTAAAATCAATTATATGTTTAAAATCAAAAATGAAGTTTTAAAAGAATACTACACTTTTATTCAAAATAATTCCTTAGTTTTTTATATTCTTGATATAGATATCGAAAAAGGCTGCAATTTTAAAATAAGAACTGTAATAAATAGTGATTTAAAAGTAAATATTTTTGTTTATGAAATATCTGTGTGCAAAAAAAAACTTGCAATGGGTGCTTCCAAATACGCAAAAAATTACACTATGGTCGCAGTTGGAGAATTTGTTGGTAAGATACAAAAATTTGTCAAATTTTTATTTTAAAAACAATTTTGAATTGTTGTTGGAAAGTGCTTTGATGAATTTAAATACAGCTTCCGCGGAAATTCCTGGTGACTTTTTATTCGCTAGTGAACTTATTTTTTTAACTGACCAAATTAAATTATTGCAACCTAAAAATAAAATACCGCGTTATTCAAAGAATTCAATTATTGTTGCCCACCTCTTGCATTCACAATCAAGCGCTGCATATAACATAATCAGACAGTATTTAAACTTACCGCATCCTGAACACATTCGACACATTTCTGGTTCTTTAAACGTCTCTCCCAAAAGTGAAATTTCAAATAATAATTATCTCAGACAAATTGTTTCTTCATTAATTGATAGAGAAAAAAAAGTAATCCTAATGATTGATGAAATATGTATAAAATCAGGAATTGATTATAAAGCTGGTAATATAAAAGGATTTGCTCAAAATTCGTCAGAAGTTTTAGCGAGAACAGTTCAAACTTTTATGGTTGCCTCAGCATTTGGAAACTTTAAGGAAGTTGTAAAATTGGTTCCAGTTAAAGATTGTACTGGCAAAGAACTCTACAACTTAACAAAAAATAACAAAAAATTTTCTTATAAATTTGCATAACATTGGGTTAGAAGTATTTGTTATTATGACTGATAACAATAGTGTTAATCGAAGTATGTTTCAACTTTTTACTTCAACAAGCGATATTTCATTTCCGCATCCTTGTGATACCACGAAGACCATATTTTGTTGCTATGATCCCGTTCACAATTTTAAAAATATCCGAAACAATTGGTTGAATGTTAAAAATTTCGATTATTCTTTCGTTTATCCGGATTTTGAAACACGCGAAATCAAATATGGCCGTTTTACACACTTACGAGAACAATATACAAACGAATTAAACTTACCCTCAAAAACCGCATTTAAACTTAACTTTAAATCCATGTATCCAAATAATTTAGAAAAGAAAAAAGTTTCATTGGTTGATAATATTTTCCACAATAGTACAATTGCAGCTCTTATGCAAAATAATAAATTTTTACAAACATCAAATTTTCTAGAATTAATTCGAAAGTGGTGGGATATAGTAAATGTAAAATCTAAATTCAAAGGTATTGCAAAACGTAATGAAAACTGTGAACCAATTTTCTTCCTTAATGACAATAGACTGATATTCATGCAGAAATTTATCGAATGGCTCACAGACTGGTACAATTCCAATAAGAACAATGGTAGATTGTCTAGAGAAACCCACACCGCAATGGTTAAAACCACAAAAGCTTTAATGGAGATAACAAAATACTCATTTAACCATTTTGGTATTGAGTATGTTTTATTAGGTGAATTCCAAATTGATAGTTTAGAAAATAGGTTCAGTAAGTACAGATATTTGTAAGGACGCTGTTATAATATTTATTATCGAAATATAACTGAATCGGAAAACCAATTACGTATAAGAAAAATTTTTAGAAGAGCAATCCCATTAAACATGTTCAAAAATTCTCGAGAGCTTGAACACGAAAATATTTCAGATGATACATCTACGAGTATATTAACATATATGAAAATATTTGAAACTGAATATTTGGCGAACGTTGAGCTTGATGAAGTTTCGAATATTTATGTGTGTGGCTTCGCTGCCCATTCCCTTCTTAAAAAAGTTCAGTGCTCTGAGTGCCAAACAATTTTTATAAAAGAAATTGGACCTAAAGCTGGCGATATCTATTTCGATTATTTGCAATGGGGTGGTTTAGTTCAATCAACAGAAGTAGTACATAATTTATTTTTTCATACATGTGTAGAGGTGAGACGAATATATTAGTATTCGTTAAAATATAACTAATATTTGTACATATTACGTATCACTAATACGAATAACAAAGATATTATGATACTTTTATATTCACCAAACGTATTAGATTACACTATTCCAGTAAGAATCCAATCGAGAACTAATATTCATATGCATGTGTAGGTATTCAGTATGCATATGTGTGATACGAAAGCGCAAAGATGAAGTGATTTGGAGTGAGACAGAAAGCATCTCATGGTCTTATAGTACTATTCAGTTTCATAGCTCAAAATACGGACGGACATCGGTCATTTGACTCGGCAATTGATGCTGATCATAAATATAATTTTTCTATGTTACATGTTCAGTCATGTATCAAACTTAAATATCCTATGGGAATCTAAAGAACTTACTCTTTTATTCTATGTACTTCTATGTACATAATAGTATTGACAACATAATTTAATATACATATGTAACATTAACAGATATGTATGTATTTTAAAAAAAATAGATGTCTAAATACTGTACTCTCAAATGTAATACCATAGCTTTCTTACTATGAGAGATACCAGTATTAGTGATATTTTCGTATCGGTTAAGATATTATAATATTAAATAACGAATATATTCATATCAGGTGATATCTACAAATATTAGTATTAACCCATGCCTATACATGTGCCATATTCCAGGAAATTATTCGCCATGATGACGTAAAAGCGAAGTATTTTTCTGAAAGTCACCAAAGTAAGATTTTGCATAAATTAACAATTCATAGTGTAAAACAAGAAATTTTTTGTATCGATACCAACAAAATTTGTTCATGCGGTGAAACGAACCTTAATATTTTTAAAATGTTGCTTTCTCCGATGGCCAATATAATTATTTCGAATTATTGTATGCAAGTCAACGATAATTATGCCGCAGAGAATTTTAATAAACGAAAGTTACTTAATTTTTTATAGATTTTAAGAATATGATTGTAATATCTTATTATTATGATAATTTATATTATTATATATTATTAATATGTAAAATTATTAAATATCATATTACTTTTGATATGACAAACCCGAGAAAATAAAAACCATTGAAATTGTAAACATTAAATTACGTTGTTTTATTTTCCATCGAAATTCAATAGAGCGTATACATGTATTAGTAAATCAAACATTGCTGTGTCTTGATAAATATAGGTGTCTGTGGCTCAGTGTATAAGTGAATGGCTTCTGAGCAGGAGGTTCGTGGTTCGAATCCCAGTAACATCAAAAGAAATTTTCACGGTGTCTCACCTCGCGAATGTCTGACAAACGTCCGAGAGTACTAACTTGTCACGGAAAGCTTCTCAATTAGCCTTTTGGATCCAGCATTAAATTGTAGGTCCCCTCCATTTATTTGTGTGCGAAAATATACATGCTCATATGCTCAACACAAATGGTTACGAGAAGCTAGGCCTGGACTGCAATGGTCTGTCGCGCCGAATATTATTATTTTTGTTTATATACAAGATGATTAATATTGTTATGTTGCAGGCATTTGCCATTTATCATCCGGGTGACATAACCGCGTAATTATAGCCGTACGAATACGTTCAGTTGATCTATAAGAAACATTTTTGTTTATTAAAGGTTATTAGTTTTTGAATTTAATTATATTATTTGAATTACAAATTACAAAATAAAATAAAGTGTCCTAAATATTTCGGAAACAACTTTTTTCCGGTTCCAAATTGGGTCTTTGTAATAGCATAGCGCAAATAGAGCGAAAACAGATCTGTATATTTTGGGAGATTTACCCCTCTTTATACTAACCCAACAACAACACATGCAACAAAAAAATGTAAAAATATTTTCACCTTTCGTGTTCGATTTCCCTTTTGAAAAAATCCTCGCTCGAGCGCGCTCTGGGGCAGAGTTTTTAGGAAAAAAAATTAACATTAGTATTTCCGGCCAGCAAATAATATATACTACGTTTCCAATAACCTAAATTGAGTTGGGTTTGATTGAAATTATTTTCGTCTCATGCAAAATGGCCTCACTTGTTTCCATGTAATCAGGTTGAAACTGAGTTGAAATTTTGACCATAGAATACAAAATCCGACGAATAATACAAAATAATAACAATCGCCATTTTGAATTTCAACTTAACCCCGTTTGCATGATTGCTCACTCAGGTTCAACCCAGGTAACGGGTGTTTTTTTAGGAGGTTTGTTTTTCCGATAGATGTCGTTTTATTTTATGACAGTTGTTTTGACAGCTCAAAGTGGCATTTCTACTCAGTATTGTTTGGCAAATCATTATGAATAGGTTAACTCCAGAACAACGTTTTCAAATCGTGGAAATTTATTTTCAAAATCAGTGTTCAATTAAAAATGTTTATAGAGCACTTCGTGAATTTTATGGTGCACATAATCGTCCGTCAGAGACCACCATAAAGAACGTAATTACCAAATTTCGGTCTACATTCACTCTTTTGGATGCCAAGCCACCGACAAGAATGAGAAGAGTTCGTACAGAAGAAAATATTGCTGTCGTTGAGGCCAGTGTCGAAGAAAACGACAATTTATCGATTCGTCGTCGTGCTCAGCAAATTGGACTTTGTCCATCGACTTTATGGAAAATTTTACGTAAAGATTTGGGTTTGGTGCCATACAAAATTCAATTGGTGCAAGAATTAAAGCCACACGACCATCGTTTGCGCCGTGAATTCAGTGATTGGTCGTTAAATCAATTGAACGAAGATCCATTTTTTTACCGTAAAATTCTCTTCAGTGATGAGGCGCATTTTTTGTTAAATGGATACGTCAACAAACAAAATTGTCGCATTTGGAGCAAAGATAATTCACACGCCGTTCAAGAATTACCAATGCATCCTGATAAATGTACTGTTTGGTGCGGTCTATGGGCTGGTGGGATCATCGGTCCATATTTCTTTAAAAATGAGGAAGGACGACGCGTTACCGTGAATGGAAATCGATACAGAACCATGTTAAATGAGTTTTTGTTGTCAAATCTTGAAGATATGGATATGGATGAAATGTGGTTTCAACAAGATGGTGCCACTTGCCATACAGCACGTGAAACAATCGACTTATTGAAAGAAACTTTCAACGACAACATTATTTCGAGAAATGGTCCGGTGAATTGGCCTCCGCGTTCGTGCGATTTGACGCCACTCGATTACTTTTTGTGGGGATACGTGAAGTCATTGGTTTATGTGGATAAACCTCAATCGATTGACGCTTTGGAAACCAATATTCAACGTGTCATTGCTGACATACGCCCTCAAATGCTTGAAAAAGTGCTGGAAAATTGGACCTCCAGAATGACATTTGTGAAAAATAGTCGTGGTAGCCATATGCCAGAAATTGTGTTTAAATGTTAAATGCCAAAAAATTATCTACCAAATAAAAAAAAATTTTGGTCATTTCATAATTTTATATGTGTTTTATTCAAAAAAAAAAAAATCGGCAACCTCTTAAAAAAACACCCTTTATAACCCACCATGGAAACGAGATTTTAGAAATATCAAGAGGAACGAAGCAGAACAAAAATTTTTATATCGGGTGTTTCAACAGGTGCGCTTCAACTTTTCTCCGATAGGGACGGCGAACGACGCCATATTTTTTATTGTTCTTTTGTCATTTGGAAACTTCATTAGTAAACATTTTATCATGGAACGCTACACATGTGAACAGCGATTGCAAATCGTGCAAATTTTTTATCAAAATAATCGTTCTGTTGCCGCAGATGCAGATGCAGATTTTCACCGAAAAATCATCTTCAGCGATGAGGCTCACTTTTGGCTAGAAGGATTTGTCAACAAGCAAAATATGCGTTACTGGGCAGAATGCAACCCACACATGATTCATGAGGCACCGTTGCATCCCGAAAAAGTCACTGGTTGGTGCGGATTACATGCCGGCGGCGTCATTGGGCCATATTTTTTCATCGACGATAACGATCGCCACGTTACTGTTAATGGAAATCGGTACCGCGATATGATAAACGATTTTTTTTGGCCGCAATTGAATGGAATGGACTTGGACGACATGTGGTTTCAGCAGGACGGGGCCACATGCCACACAGCACACGATACAATCGCGTTATTGAAGACTAAGTTCGATGAGCGTGTTATTTCGCGAAATGGGCCCGTCCAGTGGCCGCCGCGCTCGTGTGATTTGACACCTCTAGATTATTTTCTTTGGGGTTATGTGAAGTCATTGGTCTATGCCAATAAGCCGGCGACGTTGCAAAAGCTCAGAGCCAATGTTGAACGTGAAATTGCTGGAATTTCGGCCGATTTATGCAAAAGAGTGGTCGAAAATTGGGTTCAAAGATTGGACTTCATAAAACGTGCACGCGGTGGTCATGCAAAAGAAATCGAGTTTCATACTTAAATGTATCATATGTATATGTTCAAATTCGTTAATAAAAAAAAAAGTTAGTTCAAAAGTTGAACAGTTTGTGTTTTATTCAAAAAAAAGTTGAAGTGCTCTTATTGAAAAACCCTGAAATGAATGGATTTCGCAATTCAAATAACTTATACACTCAGCTTAATTTGGTTTTTGTATCATATAAAGAACCGGTTACGCACTGTACTCACTCTGCTTAACAGCTGAACTCAGCAAAGAAAGGGTTTTAGTATACTACGCAGTTCGTACGTCCTCGTGTAGTGATGGGTGAAATTGGTTGATTTGCTAACCAAGATTGAATTGATTTATTTTAGGATTAACCAGGTTAATTTAACCTGATACTTTAACCATGTTATGAACCAATTTGACTGTCGATTGGTTTTATAGAAACCGACGACGTGATATGAGTAACGAATTAATCAAAAACGATCGACGAAATAGTGTTGGAATATTAGCCGTATTTTATTTGCCGAGGAATAAGGAATTACAACAACAATTGCACTGTCGAATTCCTTCTTTGGAATTTGAAAACCTGCTGTTTGGCTGGTTTTGACATTCGAATTCCTTATTTTTTTATGTGTTTCAGTCGATAAGTTCGCTTATATTGACTTGACAGTAATTAAAAATTTCAATGTATGGAGTATATCACTAAAAAGGTCATCGAGGCAGTCTTTCAGTTGCCTTGTTTATTGTCAGTAATAAGTTTTTTAATAAAAGCCGGTAATTTGTTAATAAAAAACAGTCAATAACGTCTGCATGCATGAAATAGTTCCATGCTTTACTGTTTTCAGTCGATACAACGATACACCAAAAACATAAAACGATTTATTTGCAATAAGATATAAAGTTCAGTTTGGTTGCTATATTTTTTTAAATTCTCTATAATAACTTCGCATGCCGTGGCTGGCTGGCTGGTGGGTAGAATCTTGTGATAAATTTTAACACACTTCCTAAAACACAATTTTATTCAAACTTTACACACATGTGTATTTCCCATGACAACACTTTCTATTAATTCCCATAAAAAAAATTTACAAAATTTACCGGTATTTTTTTTTCAAATTTTATACACATGTGCATCTCCGATGGACAACACTTTTTGTAAACATTTGGAAGTAATCGGGCCCCGTGGTCGGGGCACCCATAAGAATTCTTTAAAAAAAGTACCCGATTTTCATTAAATTTTACACACATGTGTATCACCGATTGACAACATTTTTTGTAAAAATTTGGAAGTGATCAGGCTCCGGGGTCGGGGGCACCATACAAATTTTATAAAAAAAAGTACCCGATTTTTTTAAAATTTTATACGCATGGGTATCTCAGATGGAAAAAACGTTTTATAGAAATATGGAAGAGATGGAGCCCCTGGGTCAGGGGGGCACCCATACAAAATTTTATAAAAAAGGACCCGATTTTCTTCAAATTTTATACACATGTGTATCTCCGATTTACAAGAAAAATTTAAATTTTTATGGGTTGTTTTTTAAAATTCGCGTGCCCGTGCCTGGCTGGTGGGTAGAATCTTGTTATCAATGTTTAACCCACTTTCTAAAGCTTAAGCTGTTTATTTCAAAATCCGGCTAAACAACGGTACGTCCGGCATTCGATTTGCCTTCTTGACACCCCTCACCGTAAAGCCCTAATTGAGCAGATTGCGAAAATCGCCATCTTGTTTGGGGGCGACGCCCCCTTTGGGTAGGATGGGCATCCAAAGTTTTGAGTTTTTTTTAGAAAAATGCATTTTTCTAAGTATTTATATGGAGGTGTTGAGGTTAATTGGTATCATACGAAAGGTAATAAAAATACCTTCCATTTAAAAATGGGGCCAATAGAACCCCCCTCGACGGAGTAAGAGCAAAAAACAGACTATTCCATAAAAGTGTAAAAAGGGGCGTGCTTAAAAGTGGGTGGGGCGAAATATTGGCATAAATTGAAAGGTGATAATTAGGTCTACACAGCCATGCTATTCTAAAGGGCGTGGCTCAATTCTAGCGGAATAGCGATCAGTTTATACAAAACCGGTGACACACTGTAAAATGTTCTGCGCTCAATTCATTTATATTCAGATAATTGGAAGGTATTTTTATTACCTTGCGTATGGTACCAATAAGCCCCCACACCTCCTTATAAATACTTAGGCCCGATTTTATGAACGACGATAGATAAAATAAAATCCTAGAGTAAAGATTAATCTTTACTCTCGGATTTTTTTTTCGTCGATTCTATGAACGACGATAGATTATAAAAATTCGTTAATTATTACAGGTTTTATTGCAGTTATACCGCAGTTTTTTGTACGAGTGGTAACAGTTTTTTGACGTTTACACTTATATTATATAGTTTATACTAACATTTTATGCTGTGTGTATGATTAAAAATTTCAATATCACTATATTTTTATATTTTTTAACTATTTTGTACTTACTAATACTCATTTTTCATTCCATTTTCAATTAATTTTAAATAATTTAATTTATTAAATTATGATGAATTGATCTCTTCTCAATTCTAAATTCTCACTAATAAATATAATGTTTACATTTTAAAACGTCAAAATTTATAATAACAACAACACCTTTTTTTACCCTCTGATTTACCCACAAAAATCAGCAGATAAAACAGAGAGTAGAAAAAAATGCTGGGCAAAAATACCGTTGCCGAGCATAACGTTGAAACGCCTGATGAAATTTCAGTGGATCCTAACAACTATTTTCCGGCTTCTGATGTACTTCAATTACAAACTAATGATGCAGTAATCAATTCAGATACTGGTACTGGAAATGCTGAAATAATCTATTTTAATTATTTAGAAGATAAATGCATTGCAGGTCTTCCTGCTTACCAAATCACAATAATATTAGATGTATGTTCGAAAAAATATTATGCTGGATATGTGGTGTCCCTTTTGAAAACTGTACGCATTGTAAAAGCAGATTAAAAAATCGGATAAGAAAATTAATCTTCAAAATGAGTCATTAATATTTTATAAATTTTATAAGAAAGAATCGGATTTTGGCTCAGTTCCCCCTTCAGAAATTTTTACTGAAATAAGTAAAATCATATAAAGATTTTTAAAAGCGTTTTCGACGAATCTCCTCACTATAAAAATAAAAAACAAATAAAATATACCATATAGTTGACCAATGTATGGAACGGACCAGGCAACACAAGGAATTTAATTTTTAATTAATAAAATTAAATACGTTTTTTATTAAATTATTAAGTTTAATAAATAACTATGGAAAGTAGTAAAAATACGAAGAGTTGGTTGCGTATACAGGCGCAATCGTTAATTACAGAGTATAAAAAGTATCCCTGTTTGTATAATCCTGTGGATATACATTTTTTAAATAAATCTGTACGTAGAGAAAAACTAAATATCATACTAAATGTGCTAAAAACAGTTAAGCCTTTAGTAGCCATAGAGGATATTAAAAGAAAAATTAAATCTTTAAGAGCCCAGCTTTTTAAAGAGCGGCAAAAAGTATTTAATTCCAAAAGAAGCGGTTCGGGAGCTGATGAAGTCTATAAGCCAACACTTTGGTGCTAAGATCAGCTATCTTTTTTAATAAATATCAATGATGCCAAGCGTCCAATATAGATTTGTCGGAAGTAAGTTTAATATTACTGGGGTGCATTTAAAAACTTTAGTAGTACAACTACATACTAGAAAGTAGAACGTTTCAAATTTGCAACGACGCCACATTTAACACCACCATTGTTCGGCAATTGTTCTGTTTCAGTAATTTGTGGTGGAATTGTAAAAAAACAGAATAATTTTTATTCATATTAATTATTTAAACATATTCATACTAGTTGAATTTTTATAGTATATTTTTATAGAATATTAATAGTAATTCAAATTTCTTTTCAGATTGGGATAAAAGAATCTACATCTCGGAGCGACGTAGAGGAGGAAGCAGGTGAATTGGAAGATATGGGAAATTCGTCTCAAAAAGTAAGATAAAATCGTAAAATTTCGTTTAAATCGAATATCACAGTAACTTATATTTTATATATAATTTTAGACAAGAAAAGCGAAGGGTCATACTATGGAAAAGTATGGTATAGAGGCTATCCAGCTATGAAGAAATTTTTTGCCAATCAGCCAAAAAAACAGCA
This sequence comes from Nephrocerus scutellatus, assembly GCA_947095585.1. NCBI lineage: Eukaryota > Metazoa > Arthropoda > Insecta > Diptera > Pipunculidae > Nephrocerus > Nephrocerus scutellatus. The sequence goes on from OX352763.1 coordinate 75,035,629, forward strand.
GAAAGAGGTCCAAAGGGAAGAAGAGTTTTGCCGCTATCTTTGCAGTTTATTAAAAAAAAATTAAATTAGAAGACAATTTTGAAAGTCTAACATTAGAAATAATAATGCTAGTCAATCAAAAAATCAATGAAGAGAGAAAATGGTTACAAAAAAATAATTATGTATCTCCCATTTCAACCTCTACTTCCAGTTTACCCCTATATTCCACAACGAACTCATCCTCATCCAGAGATTCTTTACATTCTCCAATCCAATTCTCCTCAAACTATTGAATTTGGGGATCTTCTCTGTACCACTGACTTTTTGTTATTAACAAATTGTGAAGTACACAGCAACATTTCACAATAGTTGTAACTTTCTCTTGATTAATTTGGTTTTTTGAAAATTAGGAATCTATTACTTAAAATTCCAAAAGACCTTTCAATTTTTTGACGAGCACGACTTAATCTCCAATTAAAATTTTTTTTTGATTCATCGGTGGTCGTAAAGGAATATGGTATCTTCATATTTTCCTATAACGGAAAGGCGTTATCGCCAATAAAGAAATGTGGCAGCATTCTTGAATTGCCAAGCATTTTTTTTGGTGGTTAATGTCTATCAGGTTGCTGTAGTATATACATAAAATTATAACGTTGTAAAACGCCTGCATCACTAATCCGGCCATTGCACCCCACATCTATAAAAATAAATTTAGCATAGGCATCTGCAAGACCGAGTAATACTATACTGTGAAATCCTTTATAGTTATAAAAGAGTGGTGCATTTTTTTTAATGGCCTAAACGCAATATGCTTTCCGTCGAGTGCACCTAAACAATGAGGAAACTGCCATTTTTCGTTATAATCATCGGAAATTATTAGCCATTCTTCTTTAGTAGTAGGAAACTGAAATAAAATATATTATTTAGTAATTAATTTTTTGACATTAAGATGTTTTCACTTCATTACCTTTAAAAATTGATTTTTAAAACGAAAAACTGCCATTTTTCGTTATAATCATCGGAAATTATTAGCCATTCTTCTTTAGTAGTAGGAAACTGAAATAAAATATATTATTTAGTAATTAATTTTTTGACATTAAGATGTTTTCACTTCATTACCTTTAAAAATTGATTTTTAAAACGTTTATAAATAGCTTTGCTAAAATTTAAAATTGCGGTCGCCAGGAATGATTTAGATAATTTTGAATTATAATCTAACTCCATAAAACTTTCTCCTGTAGCAAAAAACCTCAAAGAAACCGCAAGTTTTTCTTCTGGACTGATCGCTTCCCTCATATTAGTATCGGATTTTTCTATATCGGGCCTGATTGCCAATAAAATAAAATTAAAAGTTTCTTCGTCCATTCGAAGATAATTTTTAAAATCTTTCGAATTAGGCTTCAATTCTAGCATCAAGCTTTTTGTGTTGCCATATCGATTTCTGTTTTTCTTATCTGTGACTTCTAATCCAATTCACTCTTTCGCTGACGACAGCACTCTCAGCTACTCATATAAGTTTGAGGAACGTCCCTCCACCTCTGATGTGGAACTCAAACAACTTTGTATGCTAAGCTCGTTAAATTCTGACCTTGACAGCATAATACAATGGGGAGAAATCAATCGAGTAGAATTTAACGCATCCAAAACCCAATGCTGTCTCCTGTCGTCCAAGCGAATCCTTAACCCCATGCCATTATCCATGAATGGCACTTGCATCGAGGAAACTGAAAATCTCGCAATTCTCGGTATGCGAAATGTTTAGGTTTTCTAGCCCGGTGCAAGAAATATTTCACTCCCTCTGATCTGGCTACCATATACAAGGCTTTTATTCGCCCAAAACTTGAGTACAATTGCCATATCTGGGGGCCGATTTCGGTCGCAAATGAGTCTAGACTCCTGAACAACCGCAAGTTTGTGGTGTAAGTAGATGTTATGTGTAGTGGTACGACGTTTTGACGCATGCGCATAATTTGATTTTGCTTTTATGTCAAGAGCAGTGCCGCTGGCTTACATTTTTAGAGCGGAGTATATTATCGGCTTTTTGGAAGTATACTGGATTATACGATAAAAATATTTGTAAAAATAGTTCCAACAGAAAACAAAAAAGCCTTTTAAATTATATAAATATTTTGTGATTGATTTTTCGCCCTTTTTTGCAATTGCACAAAATAAATTATTTCATGCTTATATTCCTGTGTTTCATTATGTCTACACAAGTACGATGTTGTACTTATACTTTTATTATTTTACTACATTACAACAACTAAATACAAATGCCTTAAATAAAGTACCAAAATATAACAAATAAACCGACGTTTATTTTGTGTATTGTACATCCGAAAACAAAATCATATAAAGATTTTACAAAAATCAATCGAAAAAAACTCGTCGGTTTCTTAGTATATTATATAGTATTTGGCTTTTAATTTGGAAGCAAAGGCATCAATTGAAATAAAATACCAAATTTTTTTATTTGTGTTTTGTTTATTTTTTGACATACATTCTTGGTCAATATTATTTTTGGGAAATGTAAAAATTCCTTTATAATATTTATTGATAGTTCGGAGAGAAATTTACAGACTTAATAACATGTAATTGTAAAAGAAACCATTTTTTTGCTAAAAAATCAAATAAATTTGGTATCGTTTCGATTTAGAATTACTTAATAAAAGTAGTATAATTAGGTTTAAGGTAGTATAATAGTGCGGCTAATGAAATAGTAGTATAATACCTTGATTGCAATTTAGCAGCAGCACTGGTCATAAGCATATGATTAGTGTTTAACTACAATTTTGACAGATAAAGACTTTTCACGTAGTCGCCAGCATGTGGCTAGACTACTGCATGAGGCAAGAGTGAACCGATTCGGCAAATATGTACAAGATTTTACTACTTTCTGTCATTAAATTTACACTAACCCAAAGAAAGAAAAAACATAACACAACAATAAAATTGTATGCTATACACCTCGTACATATACGAAAATTACATCTCACCTTCAGGAGTCTAGACTCATTTGCGACCGAAATCGGCCTTCTGGTCTAGTGCGCCTAAGACTATTTTGCATCAGCTAGATAGAATACAAAACCGCGCGATAAAACTTATCGGTGACGAAAATATAGCGAAATCAATAGATTCGCTTGAACACCGCAGGAAGGTTTCCTGCTTGTCAGCTTGTCACTGTTTTATCGCTTCTTCTACCAGCGGTGCTCAAGAGAAATAGCCATCTGCATGCCATCTCTTCTTGAATTCAACCGCAATACTCGTGGCGCTCTAAATGCTCATCCGTTTACCCTCAAGCCCATCTTCGGACGTACAGTTAAATTCAGGGATTCGTTCTTCAGCCGTAGAACACGTATGTGGAATGCTCTACCAAGCTCTGTCTTCCCACCTCACTATGATCCACAGGCATTCAAAACACAAGCTCATAGACATCTCCTCTTTTCTCCTCCTCTTCCTTAACGCCCACGCTGTGCCAAGCATATAGCCTAGCATTATAAGGGTGCGAACCCCTTGAAGCGTGCGCGAATTATAAAAAAAAAAAAAAATACTCCTTTATCCGGCAACGTTGCTTTCTTTTTAAACTTGCTTCCTCTTCGAGTCCAGCTGACAAAAATAAACAAGCTGCAGCTGTTGATGCCATAACTACAACCGCTGCTTCTTCGTCATCATCAGAATCACCAGAGAATGATGTAGCCGGAAGTAAAATTTTGGAGGTATTATCCATATTTTGGATTTTACTATACGTATTCTGTGTTACAATATATTTTATATTCGGTTGGGCTAAAGAGCCTTGAGCACTGCGACCTCTAGGTCTATTGTGCGTGGTTTTGTTTATAATATGTTATGTAGAATACAATATGCCGATAATACGTGTAACAAAATGTTCAAGTTTTTATACACACTGCTTTTTTGTCTAATTTTTAATGTTTATTTATAGTGAAATTTCACAATCAGAATAAAACCATCTATATATAAAAAAATCAATTGCTGTTCGTTAGACTGGCTAAAACTCGAGAACGGCTGGACCAAATTGGATACTTCCTTCGGCGAGTTAGTTCGTAATTGCTACGCGAAGGTTTAAAAAATAGTCAGCCCCGCTAAGTGGCCCTGGTATCGTTAAAATAAAAAGAAAGTCGTTGGCAAAATTTGGACCCGATAGGTGGCACTGGCGTCAGTGGGCGGGAGGTCAGTTGGCGGTAGGTCAGTGGGCGGTGGTCAGCGGGATGGGGTAGCCGGGAAACGCGGGTGTAAGTGGGCGTGGTGTCAGTGGGAGTGAGTTCAGTGGGTGGTGGGTCAGTGTGTATGAAGTCAATGGGTGGGTGAGGTCAGTGGGTGGTTGGTCAGTGTGTATGAGGTCAATGGGTGGGTGAGGTCAGTGGGTGTGAGTTCAGTGGGTGGTGGGTCAGTGTGTATGAGGTCAATGGGTGGGTGGTCAGTGAGCGGTAGGTCAGTGGGTGTGAGTTCAGTGGGCGGTGGGTCAGTGTGTATGAGGTCAATGGGTGGGTGGTCAGTGGGATGGGGCAGCCAGGAAACGTGTAAGTGGGCGGGTAGCAAAGCGTCCGGGAACCGCTAGTATTATATATAAGAACTCACTATAATCGTTTATTATTGACACTTGAAATATGAAATAATATTAAAATGGCGACTATACATCAAAAACTATATTTTTTTAAAGCAAAACAACCTTTCCTGTTAGAAGAACAAAAACGAAATGAAAATAATCTGGTATTTTGTTGACTCTTCTAAACGATGAGGGAATTTGTTGCTGAAGAATGCGGAATAAAATGCTTCGTGTAAATACACCCATTCAGAATGCTGTAATAACCGTAAAATAATATTGAATTTTATGATCCAGTGATTATTCGGAAACACTGAAAATGGATTGTGAAATCTAAATCAGCCGTATTTTATTTGCCGAGAAACAACAACAATTGCACTGTCGAATTCCTTCTTTGGAATTGTGAAAACCTGCTGTTTGGCTGGTTTTGGCTGGTTTTGACATTCGAATTCCAAACTCGCTCGGCAAATAAAATGCAGCTATCATTAAAATGAATCCAACGAACACGGAACGAAATACAAACGTTGAAAAATCGAGAACTAGAAATAAAAGAAACTACCCTCGTTTAAAAATCCTACAATAATTCTAGGAATCGGAAATCATAATATTATTTATACTGCGAATTTATTGGGATTCACTTATTATTACTATATTTTACAATTTATCATCTTTAATTTCGGCGATGCCATCCTATTACTAACAAAAATCATACCTTTAAAAACATATTATTATTCTTTGAAGCATGGATTAATTATTAAATTGTTGAACAGCCCTGAAAATTTATTCGCTTAAAAAAATTGAAGAAAATTGAAGAACATCGGTTAATTTTTTTAAAATTTTCTATGGGAGCAATCACATCCAAATTTTAATAGGAAGTATGTGTATGTGTGTCCAAAAATAAACATGCACAACACAAATGGTCGCGAGAAGCTAGGCATTAGACCGCAACGGTCTGTCGCGCCGAATATTATTATTATTATTGTCAACGGAAATACACATGTCAATTTTTTAGTTGCTTCAGCTAATGATAGTGTTTTCGTTGGATATAACCATATATATTTGGAAAAGCCATCGATAATTGAAAAAATATATTTGTATTGTTGGGTGGTTAAATCCATTGGACCTTTATTGTCGATGTGAAAGTTATGTAACGGTTTTGTGTTTTTATCCAATGGTTCTAGCAAACTTTACTGCTTACCAAATCACAATAATAATAATAATATATTTGCGGCTTTCATTGACTACAAAAAGCCTTTCGATATGGTTCCACATAACTGGTTGATAGAAACTCTTAGATTTTATAAAATCAACCCACAAATCGTGACTTTCTGTTATCTTGACTACTGCGAGAATGTTATGTCACAATGGTGCACTAAGTTACGGGCCCAAAATGCCGAGATTAATAACAATCAAAAGAGGTATTTTTTAAGGAGATAGTCTTAGCCAACTCTGGTTCTGCCTTTCTGTCATCCCACCTTCATCTCTATTAAAAAAAAGCAAACATGGTTTCGAGGTAAAAAGCAGTATCCAATCTACTTGGCTTACTCATCTTATGTACATGGACGATATCAAATTATATGCCCGCATATCGAATCCGATAATTGTCGTCGATTTCATGCTCAACATGAAACCATTCAACATATCCTCGCTGGATGTACTACTCTTGAAAGTTGTGTGTACAAACGCAGACATGGCAACATCGGAAAAATTCTTCATTAATAACTTTTGAGGAAATACGGCATCCTAACATAATTCGTACCATACTATAAATACACCCATGACTCGGTAGTAGATTGTCTCGATACGTCATCTACTGGGACCAAACTATTTTGACAGACACAAGTGTTCCCTTTAACAGGCCTGACGTTTTAATCTACAACAAGTCTACAAAAGACATAATACTTTTTGATTTTGGTGCTGTCAATAGTAATAATATGGAATCCACGCATACTACTAAGATTCAAAACTACACAAAATTGGGCTTTGAACTTAAGAATCTTTGGAGAGCGGAAACCGCCATAACTGTACCAGTTATAATTTCAACAACCCGACTGGTCCCAAAAACAACAGTTTTAGCTATAGAAAGAGTTGGAGTTCAGAAAAAATAGTCTTTGCAATGCAAAAATCTGTTATCCTTGACAGTTGCCGCCTAGTAAGGGAATTTCTCTTTAATTAATAATACTTTGTCTTTTATAGCGCCGTGCTTGTTTTTTCTGAGCCTTTGGCAGGTGAATTTTATCCTTCGCATTGTAAAGATAGTGCGGGGGCTAAAATTTCGTTCATAATAATAATAATTGGGCAACGCCCATAAAAATAATACGGCTGTGTAGAACTAATTTTCAACTTTCATTTAGCCCGACCACTTTTAAACACGTCGTTGCGTGTGCTAGGGAACTTGGGAAATGATTCTTGGGTATATTCTAAGAAAAAAATCTTTCTACAGTAAGGGTTTATCTCCAATGTTGACATCATTTATCGAGGATTCAAGAAAAAGCTACTTTCGTGTACCCAGACCCATTTTAAAAGAAATAGGTCCGTTAATACTAACAGTAGAAACTTCGTTAAGGACTTTATTATTAGAAGAAATACTAGCTTTTCTAACTGCGTTTAAATAAAGTTGATATCTTGTTTGAGTCTTCAGATATCCAACTTCAATGCCTGTTCCAGTTTTCTTGTCCATGCTAATTTTTGACTTTGAGGTAAATTTTCTCCAGAAAATGCGTAATAAACATTACGTTTTACTATTTTTTCTTGCAAACGTAACAATAATAGAAATAATAATTTTATGATACTTAGGAAAACCTCCAACAGGTAAAATTTAAAAAAAGGTTTTTCTGCTTTAAGTTCCAAAGGCAATGAATAAAAAATGATTTTGTTTTAGATAATTTTTATTTAATGTGTGTACTAAAACAGTTGTAACAGGTGCTCAACAGATACAGCTTGAGGCAGCCTTCGCGGTAATTTGTAGGCCTTTGACAGACTTACTAAAAAATCCAAAAGCTTACAGTGGAGCGAGGCACAAACTGCGTTTGACGTCCTGAAGGCCAAACTGACTTCTTAACCCGTGGCTAAAAATTAAAGAAAAACCAAATCGTTTAATTTAAATTGTCAAAACACATAAAATACTTATTACTTACTTTATATTTTGTCATTATGTTAGACCATTTTTTTCTTAGTTTAAACCACGGCTCATTTATCTCAGCTTTTTCACCAACGGCTCTACAAAAGATTAACATATTGAACTTGATGTAAATAAAAACATATAACATATTAATTTTACTTACTCCCAACTGCTCCTTTTCCCAATGAATATATTATCTAACTTAATTCTTGCCTTTATTAATTTTTTTGTATCGTCGTAGCTCCCTATAATTTATCAAGAAGAAACAATACATAGGTGAAAAATAATCTCAAAATATTATGCACAACAAAATATTTTTAAAACAAAATTCAATTTATTTTTTACTTACATCTATCGGCATATTGTCTTTTAGACATATTTAGTGTTAAATTATCGTTGAGGTTTTTTCCAGCCAAGGAGGTTTATTAAGCTAATGTCCAAATTTTCAATATAGTTTTCATCGTATCCATGTAAAATTAGGTTCAATTATTTTCTTGTCGTTATTTGATTGTTTAGGTAAGAAGCAGGGTAAGTAATATGTAGGTATAAACACGTTTTTAACTTTTCACTAACACTTTATTTTAAATTTTTATTCATATGTATAAATTTTTATTACTACTCATCTGGTTTACATTCGAATACCATCTAAAAATGACAACTAAAACGAAAAGCATCCTGCCGAGTAGTCTAAATGGTGATTAATAGCGGAACTAATGAACAATTTAGAAAAGTCGATCATTTAGACGAAATTTTTCACATGAGGCACACAGCATAAGTATCAAATTCGTCTTTAAAATATTAGCCTGAGACGCGACCCCTGCCTTTATTAATTTTTATATTCGTATTGAACACAAAAGGTCAGAAGTCGCGCTGTTAAGCAATAATTTGTTTTCTTACCTGTTTACAAACTCTGCTGCCGCTGATAGCAGGTCTGCCATCCACTATAGTGGCAGGGTTTTGTTGTTGATTGTTGTGGAATTTCTTTCGTTCAACAATTCTCGTTGCCTGCCTACATTTAATGGTAACTGAAACAAATAGAAATAAAAGGAAAAGCAGAAGGCATGTCATTTACAATAATAATTTACATTTACCCGTTGATTTTTTACAGCAGCGAAATCCACTACCCTCAGATGCATGTGAAATGCATTGGGTTCGTTATCTAATTGTTTTCAGGGCTAAGGGCTGGATTTAACCCCAGCACTATCGACACTATACACAATCAGACTTTGCACACGCGATATCTATTAATAAATAAATTTAAAAAAACAGAAACAAACGAAATGTAAACAAACAAAAACGAAAAAACGCACACAACACTTTGACAAAATAAATACCGACTGACCTACATCTTGATTTACAATAGGCATTGTGCGAGTAGCTCCCTCAACTTCCCAAAATAAATTGCTACATTCGGGGGAAATTAATTGTTATGCTGTTCAGCGACAGAGGGTGCTGGGGAAGCATAGGTATTTTAGATAATTATTTTACTGGAAATTTTTTTGAGTGTTTGATGTGTGTATATTAATAATTGTTTAGGTGTTGTATGATCGTTATTCATGTTTAATGTTTATTAGTAATTGTGATTTTTAGTTTAAAAAAAGGACGGAAATAAGATATAGCTTACGCGCTATTTATATACGGACAAAAGGGGGAATACAAAGGACAGAATAATACTTGACGCATAAATTAATTCTAGAATGTTCGATGGCGGAAAACGGGTTGTGATAGTCGGTTGATGAGGGAGATATGCAGTCGAAAATTAGCAATCAAGGACAGTCAAAAATTAGCAATGAAGGAGAGTTGATTCTAACATTCAAGTCGAAGACGATATAAAAAAAGAGTTTAAATTTAAGTTTTAAAGTTAAAAAACCTTTAATTGTGGAGATTTGAAATTTTGTTAAAGTTTTGTGAACGGAAAACGATGCAGCACCATTTTTTTTTAGTGAAATAGTGCAAAGGCGCTAATAGCACAGTTTCTTGCTTTAAAATCGAATATATAAGAAAAACGGAAAAATCTTTATAAGTGGAAACACCATTCCTTTAAAAAGGTGCAAAAGAGCGAATCGCTCAGTTTCATTCATAAAAATTAAATATTTGAAAACCATGACCATCAGTGAAATCTACATTTTCAAAGAAAAAAAGTTCGAGTACGGCAAGTGACTTTGAGAAAGCGACATATTGATCAAGCGGAATTAGAACCAAAAATTTCCATATCCCAAACTGTCAAAATTTGATCGGGAGAAATTCCGTGTACATAGAAACAGAAAATAGCTGCTAAATAGAAAATTCTTATGAGGGTGCTGCCGAAACCATCAGTGTAGTTAATACAAAAACTACAACAACAACCATCAGTGTAGTTAATACTAAAGCTATAACAACATCCATCAGTGTAGTTAATACAAAAACTAAGACAACAACCATCAGTGTAGTTAATACAAAAACTACAACAACAACCTTGAAAGTTGTGTGTACAAACGCAGACATGGCAACATCGGATAAATTCTTCATTAATAACTTTTGAGGAAATACGGCATCCTAACATAATTCGTACCATACTATAAATACACCCCTGACTCGGTAGTAGATTGTCTCGATACGTCATCTACTGGGACCAAACTATTTTGACAGACACAAGTGTTCCGTTTAACAGGCCTGACGTTGTAATCTACAACAAGTCTACAAAAGACATAATACTTTTTGATTTTGGTGCTGTCAATAGTAATAATATGGAATCCACGCATACTACTAAGATTCAAAACTACACAAAATTGGGCTTTGAACTTAAGAATCTTTGGAGAGCGGAAACCGCCATAACTGTACCAGTTATAATTTCAACAACCCGACTGGTCCCAAAAACAACAGTTTTAGCTATAGAAAGAGTTGGAGTTCAGAAAAAATAGTCTTTGCAATGCAAAAATCTGTTATCCTTGACAGTTGCCGCCTAGTAAGGGAATTTCTCTTTAATTAATAATACTTTGTCTTTTATAGCGCCGTGCTTGTTTTTTCTGAGCCTTTGGCAGGTGAATTTTATCCTTCGCATTGTAAAGATAGTGCGGGGGCTAAAATTTCGTTCATAATAATAATAATTGGGCAACGCCCATAAAAATAATACGGCTGTGTAGAACTAATTTTCAACTTTCATTTAATACTAATATTTAGCCCGACCACTTTTAAATACGTCCTTGCGTGTGCTAGGGAACTTAGGAAATGATTCTTAGGTATATTCTAAGAAAAAAATCCTTCTAAAGTAAGGGTGTATCTCCAATGTTGACATCATTTATCGAGGATTCAAAAAAAAGCTACTTTCGTGTACCCAGACCCATTTTAAAAGAAATAGGTTAATACTAACAGTAGAAACTTCGTTAAGGACTTTAATAAGAAGAAATACTAGCTTTTCTAACTGCGTTTAAATAAAGTTGATATCTTGTTTGAGTCTTCAGATATCCAACTTCAATGCCTGTTCCAGTTTTCTTGTCCATGCTAATTTTTGACTTTGAGGTAAATTTTCTCCAGAAAATGCGTAATAAACATAACGTTTTACTATTTTTTCTTGTGAATGTAACAATAATAGAAATAATAATTTTATGATACTTGGGAAAACCTCTAACAGGTAAAAGTTAAAAAAAGGTTTTTCTGCTTTAAGTTTCAAAGGCAATGAATAAAAAATGATTTTGTTTTAGATAATTTTTATTTAATGTGTGCACTAAAACAGTTGTAACAGTATCAAAGTATCCTCCTTGGTTTTGTATGCACACATATTGACGCTGAATTTGTGTTGAAAGGATGACTGTCTCCTTCTGTGTGGTTAAATACCTTAAAATGCTATAATGCATATTTGCCGAATTCATAAGTGACTGAGAAATCCCATCAGTTAAGGCTGCCTCAAGCTATACGTAAAATATTTAAGTTTTACTATGCTTCCTCTGGTCGTGGTTGGCGCAGTCGAAATGCTGTAGAAAAATAATAATGAAAATTAGGCAGTTGATTAGCTGAAGTCGATGAACAGGAGCACGACCAGTAGTTGAATAAAAACAAAAAGAAGATCCTTAAAACAGAAAAAATTGATTACAGTTTTTCAAATGTGGGGTATACCTCGTTATTTCCTCGTATAATATTAATAAAAAAAAACCATAGAAAGGTAAAGGAACCTCCGAAACCCGCAAACCGCGAAGGTTATGAGTCTAAAAAAAAAAACAGTTGAAATTGCGACACCAAAGGCCATCGATTCGATATGGCCTTGAACAGCGGAGAATTTTTTGCTATGGTTGCGCCGGAAAGAACACTTACAAGCCAAACTGCCAAAAATGTAAGCGGCTGTGAAACTGGACGAGGGGGTGTGAACAGAACCACCAGTTCACACCCACGTTAAACTCAAAAACTACTCGCATTGTTTACCCTATGAATATGCTCGAGGAAGTCGCAAAACACCTCTGTCGCCCTGGCTTAACCTTAAATGTTACCAAAAGTAAGTTTTGTCTTACAGAGGTTCGATACCTTGGTCACATCATCGGTAATGGTGGATTGAGAACTGACCCCGAAAAGATCCAAGCAATTGTGGAATATCCTGTCCTCAAAACGGTGCCAACTCCGTCGCTTCCTTGGCATGGTCGGTTGGTATAGAAAATTCATTTCGAATTTCGCGGTAATTTGTAGGCCTTTGACAGACTTACTAAAAAATCCAAAAGCTTACAGTGGAGCGAGGCACAAACTGGGTTTGACGTCCTGAAGGCCTAACTGACTTCTTCACCCGTGGCTAAAAATTAAAGAAAAACCAAATCTTTTAATTTAAATTGTCAAAACACATAAAATACTTATTACTTACTTTATATTTTGTCATTATGTTAGACCATTTTTTTCTTAGTTTAAACCACGGCTCATTTATCTCAGCTTTTTCACCAACGGCTGTACAAAAGATTAACATATTGAACTTGATGTAAATAAAAACATATAACATATTAATTTTACTTACTCCCAACTGCTCCTTTTCCCAATGAATATATTATCTAACTTAATTCTTGCCTTTATAAATTTTTTTGTATCGTCGTAGCTCCCTATAATTCATCAAGAAGAAACAATACATATGTGAAATATAATCTCAAAATATTATGCACAACAAAATATTTTTAAAACAAAATACAATTTATTTTTTACTTACATCTATCGGCATATTGTCTTTTAGACATATTGTGTTAAATTATCGTTGAGGTTTTTTCCAGCCAGGGAGGTTTATTGAGCTAATGTCCAAATTTTCAATACAGTTTTCATCGTGTCCATGTAAAATGAGGTTCAATTATTTTCTTGTCGTTATTTGATTGTCCAGGTAAGAAGCAGGGTAAGTAATATATAGGTATAAACACGTTTTTAACTTTTCACTAACACTTTATTTTAAAATTTTATTCATATGTATAAATTTTTATTACTACTCATCTGGTTTACATTCGAATACCATATAAAAATTACAACTAAAACGAAAAGCATCCTGCCGAGTAGTCTAAATGGTGATTAATAGCGGAACTAATGAACAATTGAGAAAAGTCGATCATTTAGCCGAAATTTTTCACATGAGACACACAGCATAAGTATCAAATTCGTCTTTAAAATATTAGCCTGAGACGCGACCCCTGCCTCTATTAATTTTTATATTCGTATTGAACACAAAAGGTCAGAAGTCGCGCTGTTAAGCAATAATTTGTTTTCTTACCTGTTTACAAACTCTGCTGCCGCTGATAGCAGGTCTGCCATCCACTATAGTGGCAGGGTTTTGTTGTTGATTGTTGTGGAATTTCTTTCGTTCAACAATTCTCGTTGCCTGCCTACATTTAATGGTAGCTGAAACAAATAGAAATAAAAGGAAAAGCAGAAGGCATGTCATTTACAATAATAATTTACATTTACCCGTTGATTTTTTACAGCAGCGAAATCCACTACCCTCAGATGCATGTGAAATGCATTGGGTTCGTTATCTAATTGTTTTCAGGGCTAAGGGCTGGATTTAACCCCAGCACTATCGACACTATACACAATCAGACTTTGCACACGCGATATCTATTAATAAATAAATTTAAAAAAACAGAAACAAACGAAATGTAAACAAACAAAAACGAAAAAACGCACACAACACTTTGACAAAATAAATACCGACTGACCTACATCTTGATTTACAATAGGCATTGTGCGAGTAGCTCCCTCAACTTCCCAAAATAAATTGCTACATTCGGGGGAAATTAATTGTTATGCTGTTCAGCGACAGAGGGTGCTGGGGAAGCATAGGTATTTTAGATAATTATTTTACTGGAAATTTTTTTGAGTGTTTGATGTGTGTATATTAATAATTGTTTAGGTGTTGTATGATCGTTATTCATGTTTAATGTTTATTAGTAATTGTGATTTTTAGTTTAAAAAAAGGACGGAAATAAGATATAGCTTACGCGCTATTTATATACGGACAAAAGGGGGAATACAAAGGACAGAATAATACTTGACGCATAAATTAATTCTAGAATGTTCGATGGCGGAAAACGGGTTGTGATAGTCGGTTGATGAGGGAGATATGCAGTCGAAAATTAGCAATCAAGGACAGTCGAAAATTAGCAATGAAGGAGAGTTGATTCTAGCATTCAAGTCGAAGACGATATAAAAAAAGAGTTTAAATTTAAGTTTTAAAGTTAAAAAACCTTTAATTGTGGAGATTTGAAATTTTGTTAAAGTTTTGTGAACGGAAAACGATGCAGCACCATTTTTTTAGTGAAATAGTGGAAAGGCGCTAATAGCACAGTTTCTTGCTTAAAAATCGAATATATAAGAAAAACGGAAAAATCTTTATAAGTGGAAACACCATTCCTTTAAAAAAGTGCAAAAGAGCGAATCGCCCAGTTTCATTCATAAAAATTAAATATTTGAAAACCATGACCATCAGTGAAATCTACATTTTCAAAGAAAAAAAGTTCGAGTGCGGCAAGTGACTTTTAGAAAGCGACATATTGATCAAGCGGAATTAGAACCCAAAATTTCCATATCCCAACTGTGAAAATTTGATCGGGAGAAATTCCGTGTACATAGAAACAGAAAATAGCTGCTAAATAGAAAATTCTTATGGGGGTGCTGCCGAAACCATCAGTGTAGTTAATACAAAAACTACAACAACAACCATCAGTGTAGTTAATACAAAAACTACAACAACAACCTTGAAAGTTGTGTGTACAAACGCAGACATGGCAACATCGGATAAATTCTTCATTAATAACTTTTGAGGAAATACGGCATCCTAACATAATTCGTACCATACTATAAATACACCCCTGACTCGGTAGTAGATTGTCTCGATACGTCATCTACTGGGACCAAACTATTTTGACAGACACAAGTGTTCCGTTTAACAGGCCTGACGTTGTAATCTACAACAAGTCTACAAAAGACATAATACTTTTTGATTTTGGTGCTGTCAATAGTAATAATATGGAATCCACGCATACTACTAAGATTCAAAACTACACAAAATTGGGCTTTGAACTTAAGAATCTTTGGAGAGCGGAAACCGCCATAACTGTACCAGTTATAATTTCAACAACCTGACTGGTCCCAGTTTTAGCTATAGAAAGAGTTGGAGTTCAGAAAAATAGTCTTTGCAATGCAAAAATCTGTTATCCTTGACAGTTGCCGCTAAGTAAGGGAATTTCTCTTTAATTAATAATACTTTGTCTTTTATAGCGCCGTGTTTGTTTTTTCTGAGCCTTTGGCAGGTGAATTTTATCCTTCGCATTGTAAAGATAGTGCGGGGGCTAAAATTTCGTTCATAATAATAATAATTGGGCAACGCCCATAAAAATAATACGGCTGTGTAGAACTAATTTTCAACTTTCATTTAATACTAATATTTAGCCCGACCACTTTTAAATACGTCCTTGCGTGTGCTAGGGAACTTAGGAAATGATTCTTAGGTATATTCTAAGAAAAAAATCTTTCTACAGTAAGGGTGTATCTCCAATGTTGACATCATTTATCGAGGATTCAAGAAAAAGCTACTTTCGTGTACCCAGACCCATTTTAAAAGAAATAGGTCCGTTAATACTAACAGTAGAAACTTCATTAAGGACTTTAATAAGAAGAAATACTAGCTTTTCTAACTGCGTTTAAATAAAGTTGATATCTTGTTTGAGTCTTCAGATATCCAACATCAATGCCTGTTCCAGTTTTCTTGTCCATGCTAATTTTTGAATTTGAGGTAAATTTTCTCCAGAAAATGCGTAATAAACATAACGTTTTACTATTTTTTCTTGTGAATGTAACAATAATAGAAATAATAATTTTATGATACTTGGAAAACCTCCAACAGGTAAAAGTTAAAAAAAGGTTTTTCTGCTTTAAGTTTCAAAGGCAATGAATAAAAAATGATTTTGTTTTAGATAATTTTTATTTAATGTGTGCACTAAAACAGTTGTAACAGTATCAAAGTATCCTCCTTGGTTTTGTATGCACACATATTGACGCTGAATTTGTGTTGAAAGGATGACTGTCTCCTTCTGTGTGGTTAAATACCTTAAAATGCTATAATGCATATTTGCCGAATTCATAAGTGACTGAGAAATCCCATCAGTTAAGGCTGCCTCAAGCTATACGTAAAATATTTAAGTTTCACTATGCTTCCTCTGGTCGTGGTTGGCGCAGTCGAAATGCTGTAGAAAAATAATAATGAAAATTAGGCAGTTGAGTAGCTGAAGTCGATGAACAGGAGCACGACCAGTAGTTGAATAAAAACAAAAAGAAGATCCTCAAAACAGAAAAAATTGACTACAGTTTTTCAAATGTGGGGTATACCTCGTTATTTCCTCGTAGGCGAAGGGTATGAGTCTCAAAAAAAAACAGTTGAAATTGCGACACCAAAGGCCATCGATTCGATATGGCCTTGAACAGCGGAGAATTTTTAGCTATGGTTGCACCGCAAAGAACACTTATAAGCCAAACTGCCAAAAATGTAAGCGGCTGTGAAACTGGACGAGGGGGTGTGAACAGAACCACCAGTTCACACCCACGTTAAACTCAAAAACTACTCGCATTGTTAACCCTATGAATATGCTCGAGGAAGTCGCAAAACACCTCTGTCGCCCTGGCTTAACCTTAAATGTTACCAAAAGTAAGTTTTGTCTTACAGAGGTTTGATACCTTGGTCACATCATCGGTAATGGTGGATTAAGAACTGACCCCGAAAAGATCCAAGCAATTGTGGAATATCCTGTCCTCAAAACGGTGCCAACTCCGTCGCTTCCTTGGCATGGTCGGTTGGTATAGAAAATTCATTTCGAATTTCGCGGTAATTTGTAGGCCTTTGACAGACTTACTAAAAAATCCAAAAGCTTACAGTGGAGCGAGGCACAAACTGCGTTTGACGTCCTGAAGGCAAACTGACTTCTTCACCCGTGGCTAAAAATTAAAGAAAAACCAAATCTCTTAATTTAAATTGTCAAAACACATAAAATACTTATTACTTACTTTATATTTTGTCATTATGTTAGACCATTTTTTTCTTAGTTTAAACCACGTCTCATTTATCTCAGCTTTTTCACCAACGGCTCTACAAAAGATTAACATATTGAACTTGATGTAAATAAAAACATATAACACATTAATTTTACTTACTCCCAACTGCTCCTTTTCCCAATGAATATATTATCTAACTTAATTCTTGCCTTTATAAATTTTTTTGTATCGTCGTAGCTCCCTATAATTCATCAAGAAGAAACAATACATATGTGAAATATAATCTCAAAATATTATGCACAACAAAATATTTTTAAAACAAAATACAATTTATTTTTTACTTACATCTATCGGCATATTGTCTTTTAGACATATTGTGTTAAATTATCGTTGAGGTTTTTTCCAGCCAAGGAGGTTTATTAAGCTAATTTCCAAATTTTCAATACAGTTTTCATCGTGTCCATGTAAAATGAGGTTCAATTATTTTCTTGTCGTTATTTGATTGTCCAGGTAAGAAGCAGGGTAAGTAATATATAGGTATAAACACGTTTTTAACTTTTCACTAACACTTTATTTTAAAATTTTATTCATATGTATAAATTTTTATTACTACTCATCTGGTTTACATTCGAATACCATATAAAAATGACAACTAAAACGAAAAGCATCCTGCCGAGTAGTCTAAATGGTGATTAATAGCGGAACTAATGAACAATTTAGAAAAGTCGATCATTTAGCCGAAATTTTTCACATGAGACACACAGCATAAGTATCAAATTCGTCTTTAAAATATTAGCCTGAGACGCGACCCCTGCCTCTATTAATTTTTATATTCGTATTGAACACAAAAGGTCAGAAGTCGCGCTGTTAAGCAATAATTTGTTTTCTTACCTGTTTACAAACTCTGCTGCCGCTGATAGCAGGTCTGCCATCGACTTTAGTGGCAGGGTTTTGTTGTTGATTGTTGTGGAATTTCTTTCGTTCAACAATTCTCGTTGCCTGCCTACATTTAATGGTAGCTGAAACAAATAGAAATAAAAGGAAAAGCAGAAGGCATGTCATTTACAATAATAATTTACATTTACCCGTTGATTTTTTACAGCAGCGAAATCCACTACCCTCAGATGAATGTGAAATGCATTGGGTTCGTTATCTAATTGTTTTCAGGGCTAAGGGCTGGATTTAACCCCAGCACTATCGACACTATACACAATCAGACTTTGCACACGCGATATCTATTAATAAATAAATTTAAAAAAACAGAAACAAACGAAATGTAAACAAACAAAAACGAAAAAACGCACACAACACTTTGACAAAATAAATACCGACTGACCTACATCTTGATTTACAATAGGCATTGTGCGAGTAGCTCCCTCAACTTCCCAAAATAAATTGCTACATTCGGGGGAAATTAATTGTTATGCTGTTCAGCGACAGAGGGTGCTGGGGAAGCATAGGTATTTTAGATAATTATTTTACTGGAAATTTTTTTGAGTGTTTGATGTGTGTATATTAATAATTGTTTAGGTGTTGTATGATCGTTATTCATGTTTAATGTTTATTAGTAATTGTGATTTTTAGTTTAAAAAAAGGACGGAAATAAGATATAGCTTACGCGCTATTTATATACGGACAAAAGGGGGAATACAAAGGACAGAATAATACTTGACGCATAAATTAATTCTAGAACGTTCGATGGCGGAAAACGGGTTGTGATAGTCGGTTGATGAGGGAGATATGCAGTCGAAAATTAGCAATCAAGGACAGTCGAAAATTAGCAATGAAGGAGAGTTGATTCTAGCATTCAAGTCGAAGACGATATAAAAAAGGAGTTTAAATTTAAGTTTTAAAGTTAAAAAACCTTTAATTGTGGAGATTTGAAATTTTGTTAAAGTTTTGTGAACGGAAAACGATGCAGCACCATTTTTTTAGTGAAATAGTGGAAAGGCGCTAATAGCACAGTTTCTTGCTTAAAAATCGAATATATAAGAAAAACGGAAAAATCTTTATAAGTGGAAACACCATTCCTTTAAAAAGGTGCAAAAGAGCGAATCGCCCAGTTTCATTCATAAAAATTAAATATTTGAAAACCATGACCATCAGTGAAATCTACATTTTCAAAGAAAAAAAGTTCGAGTGCGGCAAGTGACTTTTAGAAAGCGACATATTGATCAAGCGGAATTAGAACCCAAAATTTCCATATCCCAACTGTGAAAATTTGATCGGGAGAAATTCCGTGTACATAGAATCAGAAAATAGCTGCTAAATAAAAAATTCTTATGAGGGTGCTGCCGAAACCATCGGTGTTGTTAATACAAATACTACAAGAACAACCATCAGTGTAGTTAATACTAAAGCTATAACAACATCCATCAGTGTAGTTAATACAAAAACTAAGACAACAACCATCAGTGTAGTTAATACAAAAACTACAACAACAACCATCAGTGTAGTTAATACAAAACTACAACAACAACCATCAGTGTATGTATATTAAAGCTACAACAACAACGATCATGCCAGTGGCGGGGTTCGTGTTAGCTCATCTTTATTAATTCTATTAAAAGGACTTCTCAAACAGTGAATCGAGTTTTGTTTGCTTCAAAAATTGAGTTTTAATACAATTTGAATTGAATTAAAGTTGAGTATTTTTTTGTTTTGAGTCATTTTTTTTTTAATTTAATTTGCAATTGAGTTCTTCTAACCTTTTGAGTTTCTTTATTATTGCATTTAATTTAATATCGAATTTTTTTTGAGTTTTATTGAATTTTTAAAGTATATTCATTGTAAACTGCGTTTAGTATGTAACATTAAATTTCTACAGTTTTCAACAGGTGATTCAACGACATCGTGCCGGCAGGATCTCTTTGAAATCCAAGTAAGTCATCATTGCATAATTTTTCTGATACACTATATTTACTACTAAGAGCAGTGAAAAGTACTTGATCATTCCTTTTTTTTAAACTTTGATTTTTTTATTAAATTTCATTTTTTTTAATTCATTGCAACCTAGTTGCATCAACAATAAATTGATTTATCTTTTTTTTACAATTATAAATGAATTATAAATTCTTTTGAATTCATACATATAAAATTAACATATGATTCATAAGAACAATAAAGTTTTTATATAAACCCTTTTAAATTCAAACCCAAATGAATAGTTAATTTACAATAAAAGTTTATAACGAATTAAATGAAGAAACTCTGAGTTTTAATTTCGTTTAACCTTTAGGTTAGAGGTACGATTTTCCTTTTTCTTGCTCGTACATGATATTAGACATCATGAGTGAGTAGAGTACGTGGGCTGAAGGTGTGTGGCTGGGATCGATGATCCCGCGGTGGTTTTCTCCGGCGCTTTACAGAGCCTGACTTGACTAACTGTGGACTTATAGACTGAGTAATGTCGACCACTTCTTTGACGATTTTGCGATGCCTCGGTGCAGATGCAACCAGGTCATTCCTCCTAGAATAGAATTAGGTAGTAGATAAGTAGATTATTTAAGTAAATGAAATGTTTAATTTTTATTAATATAATAATATTGTGACTGCAACTGGACTGAGAGGATATCCTTCTCTTTCCCACCCATCTTGTTTCCCCCTTTTTTTAAAATACGACACAAAAATTTTTTTTATTCATGGGGAGGTGTCATTGGCAAGAGATAAGAACCGCCCGTCCGACGAGCTAGACTGAGCAACCACAAGCGTGTCGTAATGTTCTTGCTAGTGGCAGAACCCCTAGTGGGACCCTCTCCATAACAAGATCCAACGTAATTATAGCATCACCGGCTTAAAAAGTTATTCGCGAAGCCTCTCATTGAATACTTGAGAAATTACCTCTTCCCCACTTTCGAAGTGCCGGAAACTATTATTACGGACAACGGTGTACAGTTTAAAAGTAAGGACTTCAACAAACTATTGGTTACCTACGGTGTAAGACATACGTACACCTCACTCTACTTACCGCAAGCAAACGCGTCACAGCGAGTAAATCGATCCTTATTCGCGGCCATTCGTTCCTTCCTCAAGGATGATCAGTCATGCTGGAATTTTAACCTTTGCCACATAAGCTGTTCACTGAGGAGTTCTGTAAATGCATCAACGAGATTCCCCATACTTTTTGACTTTCGGCCAGAATATGGTTGTGCATTATGACAGCTATGAACTTCTGCGGAAATTGGACCTGCTGGAGCCACCAGACACCTTTGTCACTCACGAGGAAGGTCTGGACTAGATTCGTGGTAAAGCAAAGGAAAATATGAGGCGAGCCTAAGAGCTAAACGAGCGAACCTACAATACTCGGTCCAGACAGATTAACTTTTAAATAGGCCAGGAACTTTACAGACATAGCTTCGCGCAAAGCAACTAGAAGAAAAGATTTAACGCGAAACTGGCGCCAACGTTCATGAAAGCTCGTATTAGGACTAAGCTTGGAAATTGCTATTATGTTCTTGAGGACCACCAAGGTATATTGTTAGCCACCTACCACGCGAAAGAAAGTTATAATCAGTTATAATCGGCCCGTCTGCTTGTCGCCTTCCTGTTAATCCTGTTTTGTGGATGCAAGCCTGTGCTTAGCTGTACCAAAACACTCGGTAGTGCGGTAGCCGCATAGAAACTTGATCAGCCTTAATTCCAACGTTGGAATGTCCCTGGTCTATATGAGTGTTCAAGAACAGAAATGTGTTTGTGCATGTTGGATTCATTTTCATAAAAAAATTCATAATGCAAATTCATCAGGCATGCGAATGAATCCAACATGCACGAAGCCAAAGTCTCGAATTCCGGCTGAGCGAAACATGATCCCAGACTTATTACAGCTCACCTTGAACTCAAGGTAAAAAACAAATAGGTGCAGCAATGGGAATATGTTTCGCTTATCAGCAATTCGAACTATTTTTTTTGTGTCAGTCACTGCGTGTGCAAACTGACTGCATATTATTGCAGTATTTTTATTATTTTTGCAATGAATCTCTGTCATTATCATTTTTGTGAAAGAATGTCCGTAAGGAAGTAAGATAGGATGTTTTGCATCGTATGAAAGCGCTGATGCTTCTAGTCTTCCTCCAACCCGCATAATATCATTTGTATCCAAAAAGGGTGCGAGACTGCTTATGGCGCTGGTTTTCTCGCACTCGCTGTATCGTTTAAGATGGGCGATGTCGGAATTGAACTCCTCTTTCTGCAGAAGTCGTAGAATGGTATGAAGCGAATCTGTTAATGCTTGGCTGGATAGTTCTTTTTTACTGCTTGTCTTATCTTCACGCCCTTTAAGTTTGCTGACGAATCTTAATATGTACGCAGTGATCCGCTGGACCCTTTGAAATGAGTTTCCATGCTTGATTTCGTAGATGAATTGACCTGACTCCTTATCATTAGTTGTTATTGGTAACGCATTAGAGTTTGGTTGCTGCTCAGACAATGCCGATTTGTTGTAAGGTTGTGGCCAAGATGATTCTCGACCATGAAGGAATAGGGGACCGTAAAACCAAAGATTGCATTCCTTCAACCTTTCCGGAGTAATTCCTCGTGTAAGTAAATCAGCTGGGTTCTCTTTGGATTTTACGTGACGCCATTGTTGTGGTGTGGTACTAACCTTTATCGAAGATACTCTGTTAGCAATGAACGTTGGGAGGGATTTCTCGGAGGAGTTGATCCAAGCCAAGACAATTTCAGAGTCACTCCAAAAATACGTAGGAGCATCTTCGTACCCAATATCCCTTTTTATTTGATTGGCGAGATCCGTTGCTAGTGTGGCGGCGCACAATTCTAGCCGTGGAATGGTCGGCTTCTTAAACTTTTCCTTCTCAAGTGGTGCTACACGAGATTTAGCACACAAAAATCGCACTATGATGGTTCCGTGACCAACCGTTGATCGTATATAGATGGAGGCTCCATACGCCCTTTCGGATGCATCAGCAAAAACGTGAACTTGTGTTACTTCTGGAGTCTGGTGTGAAAATATGTGTCGTGGAATCCTGATGAGATTTATTGCCTTGAGGTCGTCACGAAATCTTGACCATTGTGAATGCAATTCCTGAGGTAGAGCTGCATCCCAATCTAATTTTAATTTCCACAATTGTTGCAGAAAGATTTTCGCGGTGATTACCATTGGAGCCATGATTCCAAGTGGATCAAATATTCGTGCTATTTCTGATGAGACCTTTCTTTTTGTGACCTTGGCGTCGTGATTCTCATAAGTTTTGATGCAAAAATCGTCTACCTTGGGCAGCCAAGTTAGACCCAAAGTTTTTATGTTGTCTTCTGAGTCATTTTTGAAGTCCAGCTGTACTTCTTTGTCCTCTGAACCGAAATTTTGTATTAGCCGTGGGTGATTTGCGCACCACTTGCGCAGTTTGAAGCCTGCTCCCTGAAGCACGTCAATCAATTGCCTTTGCATTTCTAGAGCAGTGGAAAGACTGTTTGCGCCTGTCATGACGTCGTCTACGTAGAAATCGTGTTGAAGTATCTTGCTGCCGAAGGGGTGGCTTTTAGTTGTTGCTTAAGAGAGCTGTTGTAAACATTTGATTGATAAATAGGGGGCAGATGATGTGCCGTAGGTCACGGTGTTCAACTGATAACATTTTACAGGATCTGATACGTCCTTTCTCCACAGAATCAACTGGTACTTTCGATCTTCTTTATGTAGCAATACTTGTCTATACATTTTTTCTACATCGGCTGTAAAAACAAACCGTGGTAACCGGAATCTTAACAGAATTGTGAATAGGTCTTCTTGAATTCTGGGACCTACATGCAAGATATCATTGAGGGATATATTGGAGGATGTCTTGCATGACGCGTCGAAAACGACTCTCAACTTGGTGGTACTGCTATCAGGTTTTTGCACGCAGTGGTGAGGAAGAAAATAGTGTGGTGAATTCCTTGGTGGAAGCTCTACTTCTGTCATGTGATTTACAGTGATATACTCGTTCATAAATTGATCGTATTGTTGCTTAAGCTCCTTATTGTTAGCCAATCGTCTTTCTAAGGCATATAACCGTCGGAGGGCGATGGGTTTTGATTCCCCAAGACTTGTGGGATCGTCTGAAAATGGTAGTTTTACGGTAAATCGGCCTTGGATATCCCGATGAGTTGTCTGTATAAAGTTCTTTTCACACCACTTTTCTGCTGTTGTAAGAGCTCCTTGTGGTTCCTCTGGTTCTTCAGTTGTCCAAAATTTTTCAATTAGTTTGTTCAGGTTTTCGTCTTCGATGCACATACCGCAAGTAATTGATGTATTTGGAAGTGGTCCAATTCTCCCTGTTGCCATCCACCCGAATACCGTGTTTTGAAAGGTGGGCATCTCGATGCTGGATCTTATTTGTCCAACAGACAGAAGTTCATGGTACAATTCTGCGCCGATGAGTAGGTCGATATGCTCCGTACAGTTGAAGTTTGGATCAGCTAATTTTATATTCTTTGGAATGTTCCATTGTGAGATGTCTATTGATTGTGTTGGTTGAGGTGAAAGTAATTTTGGCAAGACCAACGCTTCAATTCTAGCCGAGAACCCAGTCAGCCTGGATTGCAAATGTACATTCACTCTCTTATGTGCCCTTTGAGTGGCATGACCGATCCCCTGGATGCACAAAGAATCATGCCTTGCTGGAATCTTCAATTTTTTAACGAGTCTCTCCGTAATGAAATTTACTTGAGAGCCTGAATCTAGCAGCGCTCTGCATTCGACGAATTCAACATTGTGAGATTCTAACTTGACCCGAGCCGTCCCAACAAAACATATCCTAGACGTTGTTGACTAACGGTGATTGAGCTTGATCGTGTCCCTGCGTCTTATTTTCCACTGAAGATGGGCCTGTTGTTCTAGTCGGGTTGATTCCTTTGAATTGTGTAGATGTTGTATTGATTTTTTGGCTTGAATTCACGGCTTCCAAATGCACTAAAGTATTGTGTTTTTTAGAGCATTTGGTGCATGATCGTCTCGGGCAAGTTGTTGCCCGATGTCCTTCCTTCAGGCAATTTATGCAGAGGTTATATTTTTTGAGCACATTTAGTCGTTGTGCGGGGGTTTTATCTAAAAATTCCTTGCAAGCGTAAAGTGCGTGATTTCCCTTGCAAACCAAGCATTCAGATGAACTCGCTGCCGCAACTAATGTCCTTAAAGGGTGGAGTCTTCGTCGATCCTCGATGTGCCGATCCTTGCCCAGAGCTTCCAGAGATTGAAATCGTTTCTCTAAGAAGTCCATCACTTGCTTTGTTGTTTGAAGTTCCTTTGGATTGTCGAGTGACTGCTCATATATGGTGTGCGTATCTCTGTCTAATTTTTTCGTCAATACGTGGGTTAATATTGGATCCCATTCCTTGGTGGACACACCGAGATTTTCTAATCTAGGAGCACATTCCTGCAGTCTTGCAATTAAGGCTGTGACAACCCCTTCAACTTCTTCAGCCAAGATGAAATGTTCTTCTTCATCGTAGCCGTTAGCTACGTTGTCATCACTTAGCTCATAAATTGATGTATGAAGTTCTTCAAGTTGAACCCAGTATTGTTCGATGGCTCTCAACTTATACTCCCAATGTGACCTTGTATGCTGTAGCTCTGGATTTAAATTGAAGTCTACACCACTCAATACACGACGTAGCGACACCACTATGGCGTTGTGTCGCCGTATGATTCTGTTGATCTCATCTGTTGGTTGAGTCGTCATCGTGACGATATTTTTGTTTTCGGCATCGGATTGTTGCGGCCCTTGTTGCTCTTGGTTTCTTGTAATTTCCCCTTCCAATGTTGGGGTGACCTTCAATAGCACGGCTATCTTTTCCTCAAAATGCCCTATGAATTTTCTGTAGTTTTCTAATACAGTGTCGTATACCTCATGAATAAAATAATCATGATTAGTCGGCACATCTGGTATGGACCTGATCTGGTTGTCGATTTCCTCGAACGCTTCCCAAGCTTCCTTCAACCGTCGAAGCCTTTCTCGAAAATAACTTTCTTGAGTTTTCCTGTCGGCAGGATCCTTTTTGTAGTTGCTGATGATCTTGTTGAAACTTTCAGCATTACGTTCTTGCTGTTGAGCTAATTTTTCGATATCCATGATGATATCCCTCGATGACTGCTTCAATCTCGCTGACTTGTGTGTGTTTCTAACTAGATATTTTTCTTATGCAGCTATCGTTGGTACCAGTGTATAGCCCTGGTACACGCCTTTAAGAACGTAGAATGAATTAAAAAACGCGACGAATACTTTACCAGTGTTCAAAGCCCTGGCAAACGCTTGTCGCGTCCTAAATTGTGATCGCTCAGCAGTCACTCCTTACCACTGGTGGGGGGAAGTGAATGCTGGGATCACGTCGGGGTCACCAAATGTTAACGGTGGAACTATTTTGTTCCAACGACGGAATAGTCAAGGTGCATGTACCTTGACTAATGATGTGGATATAACCGGTTCTTGTACCGATATATCTTAATATCCTATTAGTTAGCCGCCTTACCACTGGTGGGGGGATAGCTAACTAAAAATAAAATTGACAACAACCTTTTTTGATGATTAATAATTGAGTGATTTATTGTTCCCTAATACGGGAGTATTTATAAGGATAATATTGCCTACGTGGGCATAAATAACGAAAATACAAACATAAAGGAAAACGGATTATTGCTTAATTAGCATTAATGCCAAGGACAAAAAGAAAGGTCTCATCAGAAATAGCACGAATATTTGATCCACTTGGAATCATGGCTATTTATTTTTGATTATTTGATCCACTTGGAATCATGGCTCCAATGGTAATCAAAAATGATAATGACAGAGATTCATTGCAAAAATAAGCACGTTGGACCACAGACTCTTTTGGCCATTACTAGACAACGATTCTGGCCGATCAAAGGTAAAACTATTGCCAGATCTATAGTGCAAAACTGCATTCGGTGCGCAAAAGCAAAACCCAAGTTGCTCTCTCAGATGATGGGCAGTTTACCAGCCGATCGAGTTCAACCAGCACGACCATTCATCAATTCAGGAGTGGACTTTTGCGGGCCGATATGGATTCACTACCGTGGGAGAGGAAGTCGACCACAAAAGGGGTACATCGCAATATTCTGCTGCTTTGCTACTAAGGCTGTTCACCTGGAGATCGTTAGTGCTTTAACAACGGAAGCCTTTATAGGAGCACTGAAACGTTTCATGGGAAGACGAGGCCATGTTCGTAACCTATACTGTGATAATGCGACTAATTTTGTTGGAGCTAGAAATCAGCTTCAGGACCTTAGACAGACAGTATATTCCACGCAAGGTCAAGAATCAATCTCAAACTCGTGCAGCACAAAAGGCATCGATTTCCATTTCATTCCACCCCGATCTCCCCACTTCGGCCGATTATGGGAAGCTGCCGTTTAATCAGCAAAACATTTACTATATCGAAGCGTGTCATCAGCACCCTTGACACATGAAGAATTCAAGACCCTAATAATTGAAATTGAGGCAATTCTTAATTCACGGCCATTAACACCGCTTTCTTCAGATCCAAATGATCTCACCGCACTCAATCCTGGTCACTTCCTAATCGGTGAACCACTGACAGCACCGATTGACGCAAACGCTAAAAACACGAACGTCAACCTGCCGACACGATGGAAATTAGTGACGCACCTAAAAAATGAATTTTGGCGCAGATGGTCGAGTGAATACCTAAATGAATTGCAGCAACGGGTTAAATGGAAACAGCAAAAACCAAACTTACAACCTGGAGCCATAGTTCTAATTAAAGAAGATAACACCCCATGAAATGAAATGGCCACTCGGACGAGTCATTAAAACTCACATTGGAGAAGATGGCCAGGTCCGCGTAGCAGACGTCAAAACATCAACTAGCATTCTTCGGCGAGCGATTCACAAACTTGCTCCTCTTCCGCTTAATGATGAAACCCCAAAACAGGAACGACCACATCATTTTGAATTTCACACAAAAAGAAAGGCAGCAGAATCAACATCTCAAATCACAGGGGAGTCAACAAACAATGACCAACCACCAAAGAGAAAATGTCGAAAATCATACGGCTCGGCAATGTTATCCATCTTAATAGTATGCCTGATAGTACCACTCACATGTAGTTACCCAGTGGAAGTCAGCCAATTTCCATCTAAGCTAGGCCTTCATTTTGAAGCTCTAGGAACAGCCAACTTGGCAGCCAACGAATGGAACCTGGTGGTATACTATGAGCTAACACCGTACTGGACTGAATTCCATGAAATCACAAAGGGAATTAAATCTTTGCGACAACTCTGCCAGGTGATACCGCAAAACAATTCATGCAAGTCAATAATCGATCAATTTAGTCATGTAAAAGAAGAGCTCACAACAGGGAACGAATTCTTCTCGAGGAACCTTCATAAGGCAAGACCAAGAGCAAGACGCGGAGCTTTCAATATAGTTGGAACCATAGCCAATTCCTTATTTGGAGTTCTTGACTCGGAATATGCACAAGAGGTGTCAAAAACAATTGATGACATGAAGGGAAATGAAGACCACGTTCTGCGACTTCTCAATAATCAAACATCAATAATAGACTCAACTTTAAACATTATAAAGGGCAACCAGTTAAGTGTTCAAGAAAAATTTAGAGCGTTGAACGAGCAAATTAATCAAATAACTGCGCATACCACTCAAGAAGAACTAACTAGTACTTTTCTTTCCTTATCCATTGAACTGACGCTAATCATGTCCAACACACAACGAATACAAGCCTTACTAATCAGAGTGCTAATCGACACAAACCATGGAAAGATAAGCCCTCTTCTTCTATCACCACAGCAATTAAGTCACGAAGTCATAATGATAAAGGCGCATGTCCAATCCTCACTTCGCCTACCAATAGACTCGTCAGACCTGCTGCACCTATATACACTGATGTCCGTAAAGAGTGGGATCGTTAACGACCACGTGATCTTCCAAAT
The DNA here is from genome assembly GCA_947095585.1 of Nephrocerus scutellatus. Classification (NCBI taxonomy): domain Eukaryota; kingdom Metazoa; phylum Arthropoda; class Insecta; order Diptera; family Pipunculidae; genus Nephrocerus; species Nephrocerus scutellatus. The sequence continues at coordinate 75,064,685 of OX352763.1, forward strand.
CAAATTTCCTCTTGTCAATATAGAAGTGTTCGAGATATTCAGAGTATTGGCCATACCTATATTTAAAAACGGCTCCCTAATTGCAATCAACCCAGATTCATCTCACCTAATCATAAGTCCACACCGCGATCAATACTATCCAATAACGGAGCAGAAATTGGCAATGTGCTCAACAACGGAACCATCCACTTATATCTGCGAGCAAACAAAGCCGCTCTATCGCAAGAAGGCTAATATATATACATGCGAGGTTGACTTACTGAACAATATGCGGTTACCAAAACAATGCAAGATAACTGAGCTCACAGAAGACCAGGTATGGATACGATTGTAGCACCCCAATGAATGGATTTACGCCCTCAGAACGAAGACAACCATCAACACTGTATGCGGCAATGAGATTTCACCAATAACGCTGGAGGGCTCTGGCCTTTTAAAAATTCAGCCCAACTGCGTCATTAAACAAGATCTCTTAACATTCCAAGGACATAAAATCTATACCAGTATCGGCAAACCATCCTACACCAAACTGGTCAATCTAACGGACATCGCAATACCAAGCAATCTTATCCCAACTAACGAGTATTCATTGGCAGATCAACTTCAATTGGCAGAGATCGAAAGGTTGAGGCAAGAAATCAAGCAACTTCCAACAGAAATTCCACACAAAATAAGCAACCATGACCTTCACCAATACTCCGTGGCATACTTAGGACTTATTTTAACGGTATCAGCAATCATCTTCTGGGGATGGAAAACAAGGAAGACAAACAAACCTAGCAAACCATCGCCATCAGGACCTATCCCTAGAATACGTCGAAAATTCAGCCTACCTAGCGACGAAATCTGTTGAATGGCTGCATTCAACGGGGGGAGTATGTTCAAGAACAGAAATGTGTTTGTGCATGTTGGATTCATTTTCATAATAAAATTCATAATGCAAATTCATCAGGGTTGCGAATGAATCCAACATGCACGAAGCCAAAGTCTCGAATTCCGGCTGAGCGAAACATGATCCCAGACTTATTACAGCTCACCTTGAACTCAAGGTAAAAAACAAATAGGTGCAGCAATGGGAATATGTTTCGCTTATCAGCAATTCGAACTATTTTTTTTGTGTCAGTCACTGCGTGTGCAAACTGACTGCATATTATTGCAGTATTTTTATTTTTTTGGAATTAATTCGAATTAGGCAATAATTTACCTTTATAAAGTTCTAAGTAGAATCATTTTTGTATTTTTTGTACTTGGCATTAATGCTAATTAAGCAATAATCCGTTTTCCTTTATGTTTGTATTTTCGTTATTTATGCCCACGTAGGCAATATTATCCTTATAAATACTCCCGTATTAGGGAACAATAAATCACTCAATTATTAATCATCAAAAAAGGTTGTTGTCAATTTTATTTTTGGTTAGCTATCCCCCCACCAGTGGTAAGGCGGCTAACTAATAGGATATTAAGATATATCGGTACAAGAACCGGTTATATCCACATCATTAGTCAAGGTACATGCACCTTGACTATTCCGTCGTTGGAACAAAATAGTTCCACCGTTAACAATGAGCATAAGAGGTGTGCATATTTGCAGCATAACATTAGATACGGACATTTCCAACGCAGGCTTCTTTCCTCTCTAATACATGCGATGTGCCCAAATTGACAATGGCTTGGCAGGCCGAACTTGTGGGTTGAGCCGAATTCCATAAACTCGCCAAAAATAAACTGGTTTTTTCTCTCTCTCGTTTCCCGTTGGCACACATTGTCAAGCCGCGACCTCTTCGCAGTGTATGCAATGAGGTTGGATAAAGGAACAAAGAAGAACGAAGAAAAAAAAAGAGAAGAAAAAGAGCAAGAGAACAGCTACACACTGTTAGCGTACGTATTGGAATTTGAACTTGGAAATACGAACAGACATTACACCCATGCATTGGAGGAGACGGAAAAAAAAGTCGAATGGGAGAAAATGTTGCTGTCTGTTCGGCAGTTGCAGTTTAATATTCATCGGAGTTGGTCGTATCATCATATCGGTAAATAGTTACAATCTTGTTTTTCAAAATGGCTATTTTAAATTGACTTTTTTTTGATTGTTAATTGCAAATAAATCTTTTCCTATATACTTAAATTTCAATTCGTTCCCGTAAATTTAAAAATTAAATATAAATTTTCAAAAAAGTTCGCTGATAAACGGAAAAATAAAATAAATATGGAGAACTTTCAAGAATGTTCCAGTTCATTTTTTTGGGCAGTCACAGTTTAATATTCATCGGCATCGGTCGTACCATTAAATCGGCCAATAGTGCGCGACGTTTTTTTTTTTTTTTTTTTTTTTTTTTTTTTTTTTTTCAAAATGGCAATTTGAAATTGAATTAAATATAAATTTGCATAAAAGTTCGCTGACACACTAAAAAAAAGAAAACAAAAAGAAATGGAGACTTTCAAGAATGTTCCAGTTTAATTTTTCGGGCAGTCGCAGTGTAATATTCATCGGCGTCGGTCGTATCATCATATCGGTAAATAGTGCACAACCTTTTTTTCAAAATGGCAATTTTACATTGACATTTTTTTTGCCAAAAAATTTATTGATTGTTAATTGCAAATAAATCTTTTCCTATACACTTACCATGTGATCACCAAATTACAATTCGTTCCTGTAAATTTGAAAATTAAATATAAATTTGCATAAAAGTTCGCTGATTTATGGAAAAATAAAACTTTCAAGAATGTTCCAAATCAATTTTTCGGGAACTCTTAGTTTAGTATTCATCGGCGTCGGTCGTATCAGTAAATAGTGCGCGACAATTTTTATTAAATGGCAATTTTAAATTGAAATCCTTTTTAAATTCTCTATATTAACTTCGCGTGCCCGTGGCTGGCTGGCTGGCTGGTTGGCAGAATCTTCTGATCAATTTTTAACACATTTCCTAAAGCCCGATTTTATTGAACACATGTATATTTTTAATTTCAAGGTTTATAGTATGGATTGAAATTTAAAGAAAATAAAATTTTTTTGACAAAATCAAAAAAAAAAAAACAAGTTTGAGCACAAATTTTAAAAACGTGTCTAAACGAGGAAGGAAGATGGCCTCCTGCAAAAGTGAATAGTTTTATTGGCTAAACTATAGTATAGCGATTAAGGGGTTAGGGTTTTAAGACACCCCTCTTCTGAAAGCCCTTATTGAGCAGACCACGAAAACCGCCATCTTGTTTGGGGGAGACGCCACCTTTATGAGATAGGAGCTTCCAAAATTTTGAGTTTTATTTTTAAAAATTCATTTTTTTCAGTGGTTTGAAGAAGGTTTGGAAGTTAATTGGTGTCATATGAAGGATAATAAAATACCCTCCATTTAAAAAAATGGGGCCAATCAAACCTACTTCAGAATAGTTAGAGTCAAAAAACTCATTTTTCCGTAAAAGTTCAACAGTAGGCGTGTTGAAATGTGGGCGGGCCTCATTTTGATGTCAAATGAAAGCTGAAGGTTTTTCCCACACAACCATACTTTTTTTATGGGCGTGTCCCAATTTTCATAAAAGGCGGATCAATTTATACTCATTACAAATGATTGAGTTTTTTCCTAATGAAAATAGGTGATGAGATTTTCTTCGCTCAAATGTTTTATGTTTGGAAATGAATACTTTGCGCTCAATTAATTTATATTTTTCAATTGATTTATATTTAGAAAGAAGTTTGTCCTTTTAAAAGGCGTTTTTTTAAAATTATGGACACATTGCGCTCAATTAAATTATATTTAGATAGGAATTTTTCCTTTTAAAAAGCACTTTTGAAAATTATGGACAATGTATAATAAAATAGTACGGCTGTGTAGAACTAATTTTCACCTTTTATTTGATATGAATATTTAGGCCCTCCCAGTTTTAAACACGCCCCCTACTGAAATTTCATGAGGAAGTCAGTTTTTGGCTCTAACTCTGTCGAGGGTGGATTGAACTCAATTTTTTATAAGATGATAGGTATTTTTATTACCTTTTCTATCATACCAATTAACCCTCTAACTTCCATCAAACTACTGAGAAAACTGAATTTTTCAAAAAATAACTCAAAACTTTGGAAGCCCCTCCCTTCTAATGGGGGTGCAGCCCCCATGTCCCGTTAACATTTTTAGGCAGTGTGAGGTGGGGGCGTGGCAGTGGGCGTGGCAGATGATGAAAATTCCATTTATCGCTATACTATATATTCGCCGTTTTATTTGTTGTATGACTGAACTTTTACCCATTCATTTACATGTGTATGTAAAATGAATCCACCCGTGTTCCATTTACTTGTGTGTGTCCAATCAAAAAAATTTTAATATGTCCCATACTGTAATCAAAAGAAATTGCTAAATTTTGTTCAAAAGGAAGGAACTAAATTGCCACAGTTGAATAAATATAAAACATATCCGTGTACCAATGGCTTGTCAACAGCATGGACATAGAAGGCAATTTACGGGTATAGTTTGTAGCGTCGGCCGTTGGGCATTTTTTTATATAACTACATTCCCAAAAACGTGAAATGGTAAAAAAACCACTCGATGTTTAGTTCACCTATTGGGCAATTGGAAAGAAAAATGTTTAATATTTAGAAGATCCGTATACGTTTGTAACTTGTAAATATTATTTCGAATATATCGTTACGAAAAGTAGTTATTAGCGTATATAATAGAATAAGAATCCTAAGATAAATCGCAATATAAACTGCAATGTTTGTGCGGTTTGCCCGGTTTTTGTAAAAGAACATGATTGAACATGTAGTCTATTTTTAGAAGATGACTCATTCATATAAGTATCGTTAGTTTTAAATAAGTGAATAAGGCTACAATTTTCTGGATATTTCTGTCTGCAATATTAGAAGTTTCTGGATGTTTATGACTGAGTATACATAGATGCGTTAAGCCGAAGTAAGATGATTAGTGAATTGGAATTTTACCAGTGAAGTTCTAAAAGTTCTTGCAAAGCGATTAAGCTACAACATAAGAGAATTATTGTAAAGTACAAGTATTATAAGTGTTCTTGTGTACAATTAAAGTTATCAGCAGTATAAATTGTGAACTTGTGTTATTATTACTTGTTGTTCATTAAAGTTGTTATTTTTAAATTAATAAACTTGTGTTGTGTTTTATTTGTAAAATCCTTTACGAACTCGAAAGCTTGAGTTTCGTAACAATTGGTGTCAGAATTGGGATTTGCAAATCGTGTAAATTGAGAGACAATAAATTTTTGCAAATTGAGAGATAGCAACATTTTACAAATCGTGAACAATAAATAAATTAATTGGTGATTTTACAAACTGATAAACATTAAATAACAAAATGGAAAGTGCAGTGAACATAAAATCCTATAGTTCCCAGGAGCTTAAAGAAGAGCTTGGAAGGCGAGGTCTAAGCACCGCCGGAAATAAGCAGGAGTTATTTCTCCGATTGCAACAAGTCGTAAAAGCGGAAAAGCAGCAAGCCGATGAAGTGTTTTCAATTGAGACGGAGTTAGTGGAGCGAAAAACGGTTACTTCGGAAGATAAAGAAGCACCAAACATGGAAGCGATGTTTAATGCTCTAATGCAGCAAAGTGAACAAATTAAGCAGCAAAGTGAGTAATCGCAGCAACAGAGTCAGGAAAATAAAAAGATGAATCTAGAATTGAGTTCCAAGTTAAATGAGAAGTTGGAACAGCAAAGTCAAGGTCTGAAGAAAGATTTAAATTTTCAAATTAGCGACAAGTTGGAACTGCAAAGCCAAAAGCTGCTTAAAAGCTTAACTCCAAATTTGATCAGCAAAATCAGAAGCTGGAATCACTTAAATGTGAAATAAATGAAGTTCAAGCAACATTTCAAAAGGAAGTGAAATCGCTGGAAACGAATATGACAGAAAAGGTTAGTGGTCTTGAAGGCAAAATAAAGGAGATTGAGACCCGGCTAGACAATCGTCCCCAATTCGTCAGGGAAAACACTCAATAAAGCAGTACCAGAGTAATTCCAGAATTTTCTAGCAACCAGAAAGGAATATTGAAGCCTCCAGCGTTCGATGGCGACACAGTTTTTGAAAATTTCAAAGTCCAGTTCACAGCTGCTGTACAACACAATGGATGGGGTGCAGAAGAACAGCTAAATTCTCTGATCCTAGCGTTGAGGGGCAAGGCAGCAGACGTATTGCAAATGATTCCAAATGCTGAGATGAGTTCTGAAAGAATCTTGAAAGAGTTGGACTTGCGTTATGGACAGTTTCACACACAGGAGCTAAGCAAAATACAGCTCCAGATGAAGAAACAACAGCGAGGAGAAAGACTTCAAGAATTAGAACGGGAAATAACCAAATTAGCACGAAAAGCGTATTGTGGGGTTCCGGCTGGTATCTTGGACGGATTGGCAGTGGATGCGTTCATCAATGCTATTCGAGATGAACAGTTGAAGCTTCATTTGAGGGCAACAGCCAGAGGAAAGTCGATGAATGAAGTGTTGAACGAAACTTGGAAAGGACAGCAACAGCTTGCTTGTTAGTGGTGTGCTAGAAGGAAAACCATGTAGATTTACCTTGGATACAGGAGCTTCCAGATCGGTTGTAAATCCCAAAGTGGTGTCCAAAGGTCAAGTGGAAGAAGTATTTCGTTATTATTTGAGGACAGCGACAGGTGAAGTTGCAGCAATTAAAGGAGAGTGCTCCTGTAGTGTCATGTTTGGAGGATTAAGGTTTCGAAATCGGTTTATTGTTGCCCGAGTGGAAGATGAATGCATATTAGGTCTGGACTTTATGGTGGCGTACCAGATGTCACTTGATTTGAGAAAGCAAGTACTGAGATGGGCTCAGCTGACCGGCAATCACAATGGTGGATCATTGAGGAAGTGTTGTGTCGCCGCGTACAAACAAAGTAGAAGACCGGAAAACCAAAAATGTTCAGTTGTTTCACGAATCATTTGTCAGGAGAGCAGCTTAGGGAAGAACAAGAGCAGGATGATTCAATTGGTCCAGTACTTCGATTGATGGAGCAAGGTGAAAGACCGCAGTGGCACGAAATTGCAACAGCAAGTCCGACAGTAAAAAGTTACTGGGCTCAATGTCATTGAGATTCAAAGATGGACAATTAGTAAGGCAATGGGAATCTGCCGATGGTCGGTATTCCAAATCAAAGATAGTGTTACCAAGGAATTTGGTGAACAAAGTTATTCACGATGCACACAGTGGAACATCAGGCGAACATTTGGGAATTAAGAGGACACTGGATAAAGTAAGAACTCGATTCTTTTGGGTCAATTGTCGCAGATATGTTGAAAACTGGTGCCGAACGTGTGCGAAATGTGCTGCAAGGAGAAAACTGCAAAAAAGAGCTAGAGGGAAAACGCATCGATACAAAGTTGTAGCGCCAATAGTTGGGCAAGATGCAAAGGATTCCGATCGAAGACCAAGGGTGATCAATGTCCATTGATCAGTAAAGAACAACGTCGTGAATGGTAACGAAGGAATGAAAACACAGAATCACCTCCGTGCGAACTATGAAAAATTGCGGGAAGGAGACTTCGTTTGGCTATACAATTCGAAAACAAGAGAAGGGAAATTACAGAAACCATAGCAAAGTTGGGAAGAACCATACAAGAGGAACAACGACGCAGTACATCAGATTCAACAGAACCCCAGATGTCAAAAGGAAGTTGTCGGCATCAACAGATTGACAACGTACAACAACAGAAGGAGTGCTGAATCTGTTCGGGACGAACAGAATTAAGGTGGGGGTAATGTTACGAAAAGTAGTTATTAGCGTGTATAATAGAATTAGAATCCTAAGATAAATCGCAATATAAATACTGCATACTAAAAATAAGCACTTTTGTGTTGCATACTTTTAGGCTCTTACAGTATTAGATTATTTGAAATTTGAAATGTAACCGCCTACAAGTTTGAATCATTGTGTACTGGTCAAACAAGTAGTCAAACCAGTTTGTGCGGTTTGCCCGGTTTTTGTAAAAGAACATGATTGAACATGTAGTCTATTTTTAGAAGATGACTCATTACATATAAGTATCGTTAGTTTTAAATAAGTGAATAAGGCTACAATTTTCTGGATATTTCTGTCTGCAATATTAGAAGTTTCTGGATGTTTATGACTGAGTATAAATAGATGCGTTAAGCCGAAGTAAGATGATTAGTGAATTGGAATTTAACCAGTGAAGTTCTAAAAGTTCTTGCAAAGCGATTAAGCTACAACCTAAGAGAATTGTTGTAAAGTACAAGTGTGTACAATTAAAGTTATCAGCAGTATAAATTGTGAACTTGTGTTATTATTACTTGTTGTTCATTAAAGTTGTTATTTTTAAATAATTAAACTAGTGTTGTGTTTTATTTGCAAAATCCTTTACGAACTCGAAAGCCTGAATTTCGTAACAATAAGTATATATTACGGAAGACAAATCAAAGTCTTTTGGCAACATTCAACCATTACATGATTAATGGTTCCTTTGGAATGTCGTCTTGGAGAAGTAAAGTAAGCCATCAGAGTGTTATTCCAACTGAATATCAGAAAGCGATCAGAAAGGTGTCTTCTTATCCCACTACATTCTACAGGATTTCCAGCGTATATCTTAGTGTATGCAGTACTTGGGTGCTATGATGTCATCTTTTCTTTCTTTTTATATCAGAGGACTAAACTACTACTACTGAATTATTATTTTATATTTACTAATACCGAGATAGTTTCGTTAAATATTGCATATAATAACTTATATATTTTACTAATACCGAGATAAGTTCATCAGATATCGCTTGTAACACATTTTTATTACTTTACAAACTATATTCTGTTATAACGAAGTTCACACATATATGAATTTCATATGAGAGTGACTGCTAATTATAAAATTTTACGAAATAGAAGAATTAACTTATTGAATTCTCACTCCGATTTAATTTTCCTTTGAAATTTGTCAAAAGTTTATTTGAGGTTCCAAAAATGGCTTTTAATTTCGATAGAGCTATTAAATTGATACCAGAATTTGATGGTTCTCCTGAAAAACTACATATGTTTCTACATTTTTGCAACTTAGTTAATAAAGATGCAACGTCGTATGAAGATCGCGCCATGTTCTTAGAATTAATAATAATATTCGGCGCAACAGACCATTGCGGTCCAAGGCCTTGCTTCTCGCAACCATTTGTGTTAAGCATGTATATTTTTGCACACAAATGGAGGGGACCTACAATTTAATGACGGATCCGAACGGCAAATTTAGAAGCATTCCGAGACAAGTTATTTTGGAATTCTTCACAAAAATATTAAAATATAAATAATAAGACAGCGTTACGCTCATTTGAAGATAAAAGACCCACTTAAGATTTTAATAAAAGCATGTCGTTTTCAAAATTTAAGAGACGCCGTTTCTAAGGCTCTTGAAGAAGAAAACTTAAGCCGAACAAATAAAAGTAAACCCGTTTATACAACCCAAACTATAAAGTGTCAAATTTGTTTTAGAAACGGTCATACCGCTATGCTATAATTGAAATTCCAACCTTCCACAATTTCAAACTTTTGCTACTGTAACTTTAAATTCAAGTAACAGTAGCAATCGACAAAATCCTACACCATCTTTAAATCAAAATCAAATAGGTACGAATCTGAATATAAATCAAATCTGTCATTCATGTGCGTATTGTAAAAAGTTTGGACATCACATAAATATTTGTAAATCTCGTGAAAAAGCAAATCAAAGAAAATTGCAATTCGAAAATAATTACCCCAATACTTCACAGTCCCACACTTCTATTCAACTTAGATATTTTACATGAACCCCCATTTTTTTAGTCGATACTGGAGCGGACATTAGTGTTCTTAAGATAAATTTAATAAAACCAGGAACCTTATGTTATTCGAATTTAAAGCTAAAAATCAAGGGTATTATTGCAGAGTCGCTTGATACTTTAGCAGTTTGCACTTCTAAAATTTTCATTACAAATACACACACAATTTTACAAACTTTTCACATAGTTCTGCCTGATTTTCCTATAAATTGTGCAGGAATCATTGGAAATGATATCCTAACATAATTCAAGTACTCAATAACTCATATCTTCACTTGGACTACTGGTTACCCACTTTAAAAAAACAGATTACGATATTTAGAAAGTCAGATAGACACAGACCACATGAACGCAGAAGAATAAAAAAGTGTGTGCGTGGAGTCCACGCACGACAGAAGTGAAACATCTTGCTTATTAGATAGAGATAAGTTATTAGAATTTTTGTTTTTATTAAACAAGAGATAATATGTAGATGTAGAATGAGTGAGATGTATCTAATAGTAAAGATGTGGGTATAATCTCAAATGAAAAAAACAATTCAAAGTTTTAAAATATATTTTACAAGGAATTCATTAGACAAAAACATGAATCAGTTATAGTATTATTTTGTTTCTCATTTTTTATAAATCATTATCCGCAGAATTATCAGTGTCTATCATAGTGACAATTGGCTTATGATAGCTAAAATACGACACAAACATTTGGGATTTGATACGTCCTAAATTTCTAGAAAATACAGCATCAGTTGTTGTACCCGACTTGTTTGTGGGGGTATTGACATTGTTGTTAATTTTTAAATTGAATTTTCTAGCTAAAAAGTCGAAGAGAGGTTAACTTTCAGGTTTGGAGAACTGCACGTTGAAGTCACCGCTCATTATCATTGGTAGAGTCCCCCAATTATTATTTAGTAATGTTGCACCATCTGGTGTGTATGGTAATAACACGTGGTGAATGAATTCGATAATTTCATCAAGCTTCGTGTTAGGTGATATATACACAGCAACAATTAACACGGATTGTCCATTATCATGATGACATCTTGCAGCACAGATATCTCCAATGGCACATGTACTGACATCTTTTTCATTAGTTTGTCGAAGAGATATAGCTAAATGTGGAGTGAGGGTGATTAACTGATCAGCAGTACTTCGGTAAATAGCTACACCAGCGGCTCTATCTTTTTCTCTTTTAAATGTGACGATACACTCGAATCTCGGTATATCCACCTTTTCGCCTTGTTTCAACCAAGTTTCACTCATCACTAATAACGTTGAATTTCTTGCAACTTCATCTTGCAAATCTGGTGCGTGTAGTCTTAAGCTCTGACAATTGAGTGAAAATACCGAAATTCCTTTTTTTTTAGATATGAATTCAAGTACTTGTTGTCCCACCGTTTCTACTTTGTTGAGACTCAGTCTCCTGAATTCTGCCTGTAAATCTGCTGTTGATGTTGATGCTCTTCTTTCTTCGCTCTTCGGTCGGTGTGGTCACTCTACTTTATGGGATAACCTTTATTTGTCGTGCCAGTCACCGGTTTTTTTTTTTTTTTTTTCTATATTGTTTTTATTTTTATATCTATTTTTTTTCTCCCTGGTTTTTTTTTTGGCCTAAATATATTTCCCTGTGTCTACTCCTTCTCTGCCGGGTTCCGTAGGGTGATGTGTTGATTGGATGTCTTCAGAAGGACTGTATCGCCTGCGATCTGCTTCCCATACAGGTGTCCTAGGGGACCGCTTAGTCTGAACCGTCACAGGCGTTTATTTTTGCTTTCAAACGGTGTAGAGGGCTTCATTTTTACCACTTCCAGAGCGCGGTTGTCAAAGTTTTCGCATTGCGCCACTACTTCGAATTCCGTCAAGAGTATCTCCTCTACTTGTGGCTTCATCAAGGTGTCTGCTGGGTTTGGTCTAGTGATAATTACGGATTGTATGTGGATAGGGGATTTGGGTTGGACGGGGACTGGTGTTCTAGGTGGATTGTCGGCTTCAGGAGTTGTGGTGAGTGGTTTTTGTGGGGGGGGGCCGCTTGGTTGCAGTCCGAGCGCTGGTTGTTGTTGTTGCTCTACTGCCTTCCTCTTGCAGCGCGGCCAAGGATGTCGTGGGGCGCTCGACCGTGACGGACCGTTGCAAACACATCGGCAAGGGGCTTGCGGCACTTCCTACGTCCCTTGGGACGATCTCGCAAAGCCGGTTGAGCTCGTTGCTCGTTAGCGGCCTGTTTGGGGGTGGTGGCCTTTTCTTCCACTTCACTTCCCTTAGATGTTGTTGCGCAGTCTTTTTCGGCGGGGTTGCCATCGGTGGTGGTGGCCTGGTACGACGATGACACCTGGCATCGGCAGTTCGTCCGTAAATTTTGCGAGTTGTTTGTTGTTAGACATCTTGTTGTCGACTGGTATTTCTCGATTGACTATACCCACGGTCTGAGCTATCTCCTCCTGCAGTGTTTCAGATATTTCCTTGCAGTCTTTCACGTGAGCTGTGAGGGTTCTCTTTTTATCTCCTTCCAAGATAACTATGACGGGGGAGATTCTCTTCTTTACTCGGTAGGGTCCGATGTACCTTGGGCCAATTTGGCGGCAAATTGCTGGGCGATAATACACCATTTCTCCTACTGCAGGTGTCCACGGGCGGCGTCGGAGGTCGTAGTACCTCTTCTGGGTTCCAAATGCTTTTGCGAGATTCAGCCGGACTAAGGCGAGTATCTCGTGTAATCTGGTCACGCGTTCCGCGGTGTCAGGCTCGGAATTTAACGGTATGTCCGGTGTGGACGGTAGGCGTAATTCCCGGCCAAAATTTAGATATGCCGCTGAGTACCCTGTTACCTCGTTTCGACTAGTGTTTATGGCTAACATTAGCTCTGGTAGATGCTCATCCCATCTGCGATTGTCCGTCTTTACATATTGTGCGATCATGGTCTTGATGAGGCGGGTCATTCTTTCCGTTGGGTTGGCTTGCGGCGTATATGGTGGCGTAAACCTCTGCTTTATTTGTAGTTGTGCGAGCAGGTTTTGGAACTGTTTACTTCTGTATTGCGTACCGTTGTCAGTGATTAACAGTTTTGGGCAGCCATACCGGCTAAGTATTCGTTCCCTGAATCCTTTTATCAACGCGGGGGTTGTGGCATCGTGCAACGCCATGATTTCTGCCCATTTAGAAAACTTGTCGTAGAAAACGAGTATCATCGTATTTCCCTTCGTCGATCGTGGCAGTGGTCCTACAAAATCGGAGCATGCAATTTCCCAAGGGTGGTTAGCGGCAGTCATATACATTTTTCCAGCGGGTTTGCAAGTTGGTATCTTATATTCTATGCACGTAGGGCATCGCCGGACAAATCGCGCAACGTCGCGAAATAACCCCGGCCAATAGTAAGTACCCGCAACCCGGGCAATAGTTTTTGCTATTCCCATGTGGCCTGCGGTCACATCTGTGTGATTTTCTTCCAAGACTTGTGGGCGCAATGGTTTGGGGACGCAAATCTTCCATGCAGATTGAGCATTTTCTGTGTAACAGGTTGGGTTATAGATGTGTCTATACAGGGTTTTGTCGAGGACCTGGTATTCGGGGTTGTCTTCTGGTTTTGTGGTGACTGCCTGGATCTTGGAGTCGTACCACGAACAGGTTTCAGTAATAGGTAATAATATCTTGATTTGGGGTTTCTGGATGGGGTGTCTAGATAAGACATCTGCCACTGTATTTGATGATCCCTTTCGATAGCGAATCTCGAAGTCGTGTTGTTTTAATTCTATGGCCCAGCGCGCCAGTCGCCCAGATGGGTTATCGATGCTATGTAACCATCTCAGCGATTGATGATCGTACAAGGAAATGATACCCTTCTAGGTATGGTCTCATTTTCCGTATACCCCACACTACCGCCAAACACTCCCTTTCGGTGACTGAGTAATTTCGCTAAGCGTCTGTAAGCGTTCGACTAGCGTATGCGATCACTCGCTCCTGGTTGTTTATTGTCTGCCAGAGTACTGCTCCAAGTCCATCGGCGCTAGAGTCTGTTTGCAGGACGAACTGTCGGGAAAAATCTGGGCAGGCAAGAACTGGTGCCTCGGTTAGTTTCGTTTTCAGTGTTTCGAATGCTTCCTTTTGGGCTTCTTCCCACGACCACTTCTGTTTCTTCTTTAATAATTTGGTTAAAGGTGCTGTGATGGTCGAAAAGTTTGGGACGAAGCGTCGATACCACGATGCGATTCCAATAATACGACGAAGTTCCTTTATGTTTCGCGGGGGTATCAGTGATTTAACTGCTTCGATCTTGTCGTGATCCGTGTGAATACCACTCTGATTTACCATGTGTCCAAGATATCGCATTTCTGCCTTGCCAAATTCACATTTCTCAGTACTGATCTTAAGTCCGGCCGATTTCAAGCGTTTAAATACTTCAGTCAGGGCATTCATATGTTCAGCGAAGGTGCTTCCGATGACAATGATGTCATCCAAGTAGGCGAACGCGTATGGTTCCAATTCCGGACTGATAATTCTGTCGAGTAGTCTTTGAAAAGAAGCAGGGGCTGAGTGCAACCCAAACGGCATGACTTTCCACTGGTAGAGTCCTCTGCCTGGAACGGTGAACGCGGTATATGGTCGACTTGTTGCCTTCAACGGAATCTGCCAGTATCCTTGCTTAAGGTCGATCGTAGAAATGTATTTGGTTCCTTTGAGCTTGCCGAGTATGTGGTTAATCTGGGGTAGTGGATACGCATCCTTGATTGAGATTTCATTCAGTTGTCGGTAGTCAACACATAGCCTCCAGGTACCTTGTTTCTTCTTGACCAACACGATGGGTGAGCTATAAGGACTGTTGGACGATTCGATTTTCCCTTCTGCCAATAATTGGTCGATCTTTTCGTTAATAATCGCCTGCATCGCGGGGTTTCTGGGCATGTATCGCTGTTTGAACGGCCGCTGGTGTTTGAGTCGAATCTCATGCTCAGTAACACTGGTTGGTCCTTTAACGTTTTCAAACTGTGGTAATTCAACTGCCAGGAACTTGTCCAACTGCTGCCTTTCGGTCAGAAGACTTTGGATCACTGGTTGACTCGGTTCGGTGTATGCTATTATAGTATTCTTTCCTTGGTTAATGGTGAAACCAAATTTCGATAGGAAATCAGTCCCTATTAGGAATTTGTCCATCAGTTCTGGTATGAAGACAAATTCTTGGATGTACGTGTGGCCTTTCCATTCCAATTATATCATATATGCCTGACGAGCGGTGACTGTAGATTTGTTGGCTAAGGCGAAAGTCATAGTTATCGGTCTAACTGGTACTTGGTTGGTTATACAGACTTGCTGTATCGTTTTTCCGATGCATGATTTCCCTGCCCCAGTATCGATGACGGCATTATATTGTTTATTGTAACATACAATTGGTAATGTGTATGAGGCGTGACTGAGTACAGTCGGGTCTGGGACGTCTAATGCCTCATAGTATAGTGGCGTTTCCCGGTCTACATTGACCGTTGAGGTGCTGTATACCCTCTATGCCGCAGTATGAACAGAACAGTTGTCGCGCCTGTTGGCATTTCCTTTGAACATGCCCTGGCTGACCGCACTTCCAAGAATGGGTTTTCTGTTTATATGCGCTGGTGGGTGGTATATTACTGGTGGGTATCTGGTCGTTGATCATTGATATGTTGTGGACGTGTTACATCGTTGGCCACGATAGGGTATGTGACATTGTTGGCATGATGCGGATATGTTACATCGTTGGCCACGATAGGGTATGTGACATTGCTGGCATGATGCGGATATGTTACATCGTTGCTTTGTCTTGTTGGCGCGGAGATTTGTCGAGCTGACTGGATGGTCGTCTGGTGTGGAACGGATATTGGCAGTGGTACTGGTGGACTATAGCGTGTATGGGGTATAATTGCTGGTTGGAACGGTGGTGCTGTGTGACGAAGCGGTGGTGCAGTGGGGCGTAATGGTACCTGCCGACTCGGCATCTGCATAGGCCGTGGCGAATGTTGTTCAGCCATTAAGCACTCGTAGTCTTCGATGAGGGTGGTAAGCTCCGACAGATTTGCGAACTCTCGGCGTTTGATATAATGCCTGTATTCAGGGCGCAAATTTTCATAAATTCGCTGCAGCTTCTCATCGGTCATGAGGGACGTATGCCATCTCATCAGAGCCTGAATGGCAGGTTTGAAGTCCTTCCCTTTCTCTTTGTTACCCTGTGTTCGGTTTCAAATACGGTCCAGTAGTTGTGAGTAGAACCGCGGCGGTAAAAAGAAACGGCGCAGTTCTTCGCTAAATGTGTCCCAACTATTTAATGATTCTTTATTGTTTCGGTACCACACTAGCGCGTTCCCTTTTAATAATTCGGGTAGCGTGCGTACAATTCGGTCAAGAGGCAACTTGTAACGGTCGGCCAGTTCTTCCACGCGTTCCAAAAGTTCTAGTGGGTTGTTTGTACCTCCATCGTACCTTACATTCCATTACCTAACTTTATCCATGACCTCAGAGTCAGATGGACGATAGGCTAGCGGCTGCGAAGTACTTGCATCTACTGCTGGATGAATGACTATGGGAATTTCAACCATTTTTCTGTTTGTTGCTGCTATTTCCCCAGTCCGCAGGTCTTCACAAGATTTAAACTTTTTTAATTCAGCTGCTAATTTCTTTCGTAGTTCATCTACGGTTCCTGTCTGGTCTATGCCATGAAGTTCCAATTCGCTGATCAACTCTTATTTTCGCAAAGAGTACACCCCAGACGCACTCAGTCCAGTGTCTGTGGTTGCCATTGCCAAAAGGTGGTTTGTTGCTCGGGTCTGAATTTGCGCACTCTCCGGTTGGTGCCCTGACTATATCAGTAGTGATGATTTTACTAATACCAGCAAAAATGTTCCCTTTGGTAGTTGGCTAGGTAGATGTCTCTTTCGTAAATTAAGTTTTCTTTGCTGCTTTATTCTAATCGTTCGCTTAAACTAGTGTTGGTTCTAATAAATTTTCTGATGATACGACCGTTCGTGTCGTCTGCTTATATTTATGTTGGTTTAAATTTTCTGATGATGCGACTATTCTGGTTGTCGACTTATATTAAGACGGGCTCTAAATATATTTCTATCGGTGCGACCATTCTTGTCGTTTACTAATATTTCGACTAGGCTTTACACAATTACTGCGACCATTCTTGTCGTTTTGCTTATATTACTTATATATAATAATTTTTTTTGGTTTTGCGGGGGGTGACTATTTTAATATAGTCCCTGCTCGGGCGCCAAAATTGTAACGTTTTTACTCGGGTGACGCTCGCCGGCTTACCCAGGGTTCTTCTCCTCTACTTCGGTGTTACAAATTGTTGTTGTTCCTTATAAATAAGAATTCGGTTTTTAATTTATATTTTGGTTTTTGTCTTTATTTATTTTCTGTTTCTTTTATTCTCTTCTTGAGATTTTAATATTATATTACATGTCTTTCAAGTGCTTAAACTAGAAATAGCTACTTATTTATACTTAAATATATATATTCCTAAACCTACTTATAGAGGTATTTGCAGGAGATTGGCGCATCCAATACCCTATACCACAGTCGGACTTCGCAGTCGACTGAAAAGAATTGGTTATAGTGGGGAAACACAGACTGACGTCACCTATTCCCCGCTATATACGAGTGACCATAATGGGCTTTGATGAGGAAGAAGCGATAAAATCTACTCACTTTCCACTAAGTGCAATGCCGGTCAGTAGACTATGGCGCTAGTAAGGAAAAGCGATAAAATCCACTTATCCCTTACCAGCCCACGAGAGATTTCGGCAGAACAGATCCTCAGTGACGAAAAAGCGATTGAATCTACTTATTTCGCATTGCGGGTACTGTTTTGTCGACTTACAGCCAGGGTGTAATATGTTAGAAAGAGAAAGCGATAAAAACCACTTATCTCTCAATAACAAAATTTCACGAGCTGCGTTGTATGTATTGGGTTCAGCAGATTACTGTTCCCTTTTAAAAAGTTGTTCGTGTAGAACGTTGAGAGACTCTTAACCACTTTCAATGTAAACACTGAGTTAGGTTTTTTGGAGTGTGGATCTCTCATTGTACTGCGTTTTCGGTCCCTATGTCTTTAATAAAAAGTAAAGGCTTCTTGAGAATTATATCTATCTTCCAAACCAAAAAGGAAATTTCTAATAATTTATTGACTTTATTGTTGACTTACTAGTGTTAATATTATATGAATATACCTTTTCCTTCATTGTTTTATAATAACAAATCCAAAATGTTGTTATAAAGACATAGGGCCGAATGAATATTTTATTATATATGATATTAAAATTAAAAATATCCGAGTCAATGCCGGGGCATGAACCTGGTAACTAGAGACTTCTAGCTCATAGCTCTCCGCTGGCGCTATTGACTCACTTGAGTAACACAAGAATATAACTTAGTATCAACGCCTAGTAGCATCCTGTCGAATGAGAAATATTCTGCCGCATGCTTACTACGTTGACATTCCTATATGGTTACTCAAGCAATTTATTCTAAAAGTGTATACGTATGTATGTATGTGTGTATATATTTTGATTGGTGCCATGCAACTCATGTGAGCTGTGCGCACATATTACTTATATATATGCGCACATATTACTTATATATATATTTTGAATGAAATTTTATTAGCCGTATGGTTGTGGCGTAGTTGCTGGTAGGCAACTTCGTTACAAGCTCTTACTAGTAAACGCACGGACTGGGTAAGCTTCAAATCAAGTCTTCAAGAGAGGATATAACCACGTACACCAATACGATCTAAAGAGCAACTAGATTCAGAGCTCGATCAATTTATTAGAGTTTCGGCTTGGGAAAACACTCCTAACATCAAAAAACAATTGAAGCGTAACTACTATCCTCTCGAAATTAGAGAGTTAATTGCCGAAAAACGGAGAACGAGAAAGAAATGGCACCAAAGCAGAGCCCCGCAGGATAAAAATAAGTTTAATAAGCTGGTACAGCAAGTTAGACGAACAATTAAGGAACTTAAAGATTCTGAAATTAATTCATTTTTACAAAATCTTAGCAACAATAAAAACACGGAGTACTCGCGACTAAGAAACTAAAGAGACTAATCATTCACATTCCTCCCATCAAACAACTCGATGGAAAGTGGGCATAAAGTAACAAGCAAAAAGCTCAAAGATTTGCAGAGTATTTGGAAGAAATGTTTCAACCAAGCCCAGGAGAGCATGACGATTTGCCTAGCGAAGAACTAGCTGAAGAAAATTAAGAAATACGCACCACATCGTCATCTGAAGGCCAATTTCTTTGCTGCCTATAATGTCCAAACTTTTTGAAAGACTGCTTTTAAAAAGGCTGCTACCAACTATAGAGCGGAAACATATTATTCAATACCACCAATTTGGCTTTCGAGTGAAACATTCAACCATTGATCAGGTACACCGAATAACAAACATTGTTGAAAAAGCGCTTGAAGAGAAAAAAGTTTGTTTTACAGTCTTCCTCGATGTAGCACAAGCATTTGATAAAGTTTGGCATGAGGGATTAGTCTACAAACTAAAAAAGATACTACCCAACGAACAGGCTAAAATTCTAAGATCCTACATTTCGGGCAGATACTTTCGCATAAAAGAGAAAGACACATATTCGGAGCTTAAAGAAACCAAAGCGGGTGTACCCCAAGGGAGTGTTTTTGGGCCAATATTGTATCTCCTGTATACCCACGATATTCCAACACTAGAATACAATTCAATTGCTACATTTGCTGATGACACGGCTTTAATGGCAGTTGCGGAAAGTAATGTGGACTCAACTAGTAAACTACAAGAGGCGATCTCGCATATTCAAAATTGGACAAGAAAATGGCGAATACGATTAAACGAATCAAAATCAGTACATGTTGATTTCACAAATAAAAAAATAGAACATATACCAGTGTATATTAACAACCAAGCCATACCATACGCAAACTGTGCAAAGTATCTTGGTATGACTTTGGATGCGAAACTTCGATGGAAAGCGCATGTCAAGAAAAAAAGAGAGGAGATTAGTATTCGCTGCAGAAAACTATACTGGATGATAGGAAGACAATCTTGTCTATCAACAAACAATAACATTTTGATTTACAAGCAAGTCATAAAACCCATATGGACTTATGGCATTCAACTATGGGGTTGCACCAAAAAAAGCAACATTCAAATAATTCAACGATTTCAAAACAAGGTGCTAAGAAACGTTGTAAATGCACCTTTCTATATTCGGAACGATGACCTTCACAGGGACCTGGGCATGGAATGCGTACAAAATGAAATTCATAGATGCGCTAAATAGCATGAGGATCGGCTTCACCACCACACGAACCCTGAGACCACCCCGCTCTTGGACCACAAAAACCTAGTTAGAAGACTAAAAAGAATCAAACCTTTTGAACTAGTGCAGCATATATAATATAATCATTTATAGTATAAGTTAGCTTCAAAGCTTTAAACTTTTAATCTTGTATTTTTTATTAATTTAAGTCAAAACAAAATTGCTTATTAGTCTAGGGACTAGATTGTAATATTTTACTAACATTACCAAATGTTTTTCACTAAAAAAAAAAGTTTGGTCGGCAGATTCTAACTGAACTCTATTGAAAGCATCCGCATTAATGTTGTGCTTACCGGGTTTATAGATATAGATACTAAAATCAAATTCGTCTAGCTCGATTCTCCAACGCATTAAACGCGAAGATAAATTTTTTGATTTGTAAAGCCATATTAGGGGTTTGTGATCAGTGATGACCGTAAAATTGATACCTTTCAAATAAGGACGGAAGCGTTCTAAGCGCAAACAATTGCGAGCAACTCTTTCTCCACAGTTGAATAATTTTTTTCGACTTTATTAAGCACCCTACTTGCATAAGTTTTTACCGATTTACCGATTTGTTGTGAAAGAATTCATTCAACTGCTACGTCACTAGCATCTGTAGTTACAACGAATGGTTTCTGGAAATAAGGGTATTGTGATGGGTGACTTATTAACATCTCCTAAAGCTTATGAAAACGTTCGTCACAAAAAGCATTCCAATTGAATCGTACATTTTTCTTTAATAATGCATTTATTAGTTGCGTTATTTCCGAAAATTTGTTAATAAATAGCCTATAATAGCCGGCTAATCCCAGGAACGATTTTATGTCTTTTGCATTTTTAGGGTAGGAAATTTTTGAATTGCTTCGATTTTCGATTGATCAGGTTTTATTCCATTACTTGTTATCATATCATTTGGCTGTAATTTTGGATTAAATGTACGGAATGTTTGAAATACTTCAGTTAACTTCTTTTTGTGATCTAAAAGATTTTAACTATGCACAACAACATCGTCTAAATAAACAAAACATTTCAACCCACTCAAACCGGAAAGGACTTTATTCATGATTCGCTGAAATATCGCGGGTGCACCCTTAACACCAAAAGGCATACGCGTAAAATGGTAGTGCCCCGTTTGTGTACTAAAACCAGTTTCTCTATCTTAATTATGCAGAGGTATTTGATGATAACCATCTGCAAGATATAATGTCGTAAAATAAACTGCGTCTGCTAACTGTTCCAAAATTTCAGTAATTTTTGGTAACGGAAAGGTATAATTTGTGATTCGATCTTTTAAACGACGAAAGTTAACAACGACACGCCGACTCGTCGGTTGATTTTTTTGGGACGACTAATAAAGGGAAATTAAACGGACTGTTACTAGGTTCAATAATACCATCTTCGAGCATTTTTTTACTCGAGAATTAATTTCTGATTTTCCATAATAAGGAAGACGATATGGGCTGAAGGCTGTTGATGGGCTGGTTGAAGGGCTGTTGATTAGTTTTTATTGGAATACGTTGCGATCCAGCATCAGTTATTGTGAGGTGATCGCCTGGTAAATAAAATATATCGTTAAACTCTCTAAATAACTTAGTAATGCAGGATTTTTCTTCTGCGTTCATGTGGTCTGTGTCTATCTGACTTTCTAAATATCGTAATCTGTTTTTTTAAAGTGGGTAACCAGTAGTCCAAGTGAAGATATGAGTTATTGAGTACTTGAATTATGTTAGGATATCATTTCCAATGATTCCTGCACAATTTATAGGAAAATCAGGCAGAACTATGTGAAAAGTTTGTAAAATTGTGTGTGTATTTGTAATGAAAATTTTAGAAGTGCAAACTGCTAAAGTATCAAGCGACTCTGCAATAATACCCTTGATTTTTAGCTTTAAATTCGAATAACATAAGGTTCCTGGTTTTATTAAATTTATCTTAAGAACACTAATGTCCGCTCCAGTATCGACTAAAAAAATGGTGGTTAATGTTAAATAGCTAAGTTGAATAGAAGTGTGGGACTGTGAAGTATTGGGGTAATTATTTTCGAATTGCAATTTTCTTTGATTTGCTTTTTCACGAGATTTACAAATATTTATGTGATGTCCAAACTTTTTACAATACGCACATGAATGACAGATTTGATTTATATTCAGATTCGTACCTATTTGATTTTGATTTAAAGATGGTGTAGGATTTTGTCGATTGCTACTGTTACTTGAATTTAAAGTTACAGTAGCAAAAGTTTGAAATTGTGGAAGGTTGGAATTTCAATTATAGCATAGCGGTATGACCGTTTCTAAAACAAATTTGACACTTTATAGTTTGGGTTGTATAAACGGGTTTACTTTTACTTGTTCGGCTTAAGTTTTCTTCTTCAAGAGCCTTAGAAACGGCGTCTCTTAAATTTTGAAAACGACATGCTTTTATTAAAATCTTAAGTGGGTCTTTTATCTTCAAATGAGCGTAACGCTGTCTCATTATTTATAATTTTAATATTTTTGTGAAGAATTCCAAAATAACTTGTCTCGGAATGCTTCTCAATTTGCCGTTCGGATCCGTCATTAAATTGTAGGTCCCCTCCATTTGTGTGCAACAATATACATGCTTAACACAAATGGTTGCGAGAAGCAAGGCCTTGGACCGCAATGGTCTGCTGCGCCGAATATTATTATTAATTCTAAAAACATGGCGCGATCTTCATACGACGTTGCATCTTTATTAACTAAGTTGCAAAAATGTAGAAACATATGTAGTTTTTCAGGAGAACCATCAAATTCTGGTATCAATTTAATAGCTCTATCGAAATTAAAAGCCATTTTTGGAACCTCAAATAAACTTTTGACAAATTTCAAAGGAAAATTAAATCGGAGTGAGAATTCAATAAGTTAATTCTTCTATTTCGTAAAATTTTATAATTAGCAGTCATTCTCATATGAAATTCATATATGTGTGAATTTCGTTATAACAGAATATAGTTTGTAAAGTAATAAAAATGTGTTACAAGCGATATCTGATGAACTTATCTCGGTATTAGTAAAATATATAAGTTATTATATGCAATATTTAACGAAACTATCTCGGTATTAGTAAATATAAAATAATAATTCAGTAGTAGTAGTTTAGTCCTCTGATATAAAAAGAAAGAAAAGATGACATCATAGCACCCAAGTACTGCATACACTAACATATACGCTGGAAATCCTGTAGAATGTAGTGGGATAAGAAGACACCTTTCTGATCGCTTTCTGATATTCAGTTGGGAATAACACTCTGATGGCTCACTTTACTTCTCCAAGACGACATTCCAAAGGAACCATTAATCATGTAATGGTTGAATGTTGCCAAAAGACTTTGATTTGTCTTCCGTAATATATACTTATTGTTACGAAATTCAGGCTTTCGAGTTCGTAAAGGATTTTGCAAATAAAACACAACACAAGTTTAATTATTTAAAAATAACAACTTTAATGAACAACAAGTAATAATAACACAAGTTCACAATTTATACTGCTGATAACTTTAATTGTACACAAGAACACTTGTACTTTACAACAATTCTCTTAGGTTGTAGCTTAATCGTTTTGCAAGAACTTTTAGAACTTCACTGGTTAAATTCCAATTCACTAATCATCTTACTTCGGCTTAACGCATCTATTTATACTCAGTCATAAACATCCAGAAACTTCTAATATTGCAGACAGAAATATCCAGAAAATTGTAGCCTTATTCACTTATTTAAAACTAACGATACTTATATGTAATGAGTCATCTTCTAAACTTCCAGAAACTTCTAATATTGCAGACAGAAATATCCAGAAAATTGTAGCCTTATTCACTTATTTAAAACTAACGATACTTATATGTAATGAGTCATTTTCTAAAAATAGACTACATGTTCAATCATGTTCTTTTACAAAAACCGGGCAAACCGCACAAATTGGTTTGACTACAATGATTCAAACTTGTAGGCGGTTACATTTCAAATTTCAAATAATCTAATACTGTAAGAGCCTAAAAGTATGCAACACAAAAGTGCTTATTTTTAGTAGGCAGTATTTATATTGCGATTTATCTTAGGATTCTAATTCTATTATACACGCTAATAACTACTTTTCGTAACATTACCCCCACCTTAATTCTGTTCGTCCCGAATAGATTCAGCACTCCTTCTGTTGTTGTACGTTGTCAATCTGTTGATGCCGACAACTTCCTTTTGACATCTGGGGTTCTGTTGAATCTGATGTACTGCGTCGTTGTTCCTCTTGTATGGTTCTTCCCAACTTTGCTATGGTTTCTGTAATTTCCCTTCTCTTGTTTTCGAATTGTATAGCCAACGAAGTCTCCTTCCCGCAATTTTTCATAGTTCGCACGCAGGTGATTCTGTGTTTTCATTCCTTCGTTACAATTCACGACGTTGTTCTTTACTGATCTATGGACATTGATCACCCTTGGTCTTCGATCGGAATCCTTTGCATCTTGCCCAACTATTGGCGCTACAACTTTGAATCGATGCGTTTTCCCTCTAGCTCTTTGTTGCAGTTTTCTCCTTGCAGCACATTTCGCACACGTTCGGCACCAGTTTTCAACATCTCTGCGACAATTGACCCAAAAGAATCGACTTCTTACTTTATCCAGTGTCCTCTTAATTCCCAAATGTTCGCCTGATGTTCCACTGTGTGCATCGTGAATAACTTTGTTCACCAAATTCCTTGGTAACACTACCTTTGATTTGGAATACCGACCATCGGCAGATTCCCATTGCCTTACTAGTTGTCCATCTTTGAATCTCAATGATATTGAGCCCAGTAACTTTTTACTGTCGGACTTGCTGTTGCAATTTCGTGCCACTGCGGTCTTTCACCTTGCTCCATCAATCGAAGTACTGGACCAATTGAATCATCCTGCTCTTGTTCTTCCCTAAGCTGCTCTCCTGACAAATGATCTTTCATCTGCTGGACGGTGATTCGTGAAACAACTGAACATTTTTGGTTTTCCGGTCTTCTACTTTGTTTGTACGCGGCGACACAACACTTCCTCAATGATCCACCATTGTGATTGCCGGTCAGCTGAGCCCATCTCAGTACTTGCTTTCTCAAATCAAGTGACATCTGGTACGCCACCATAAAGTCCAGACCTAATATGCATTCATCTTCCACTCGGGCAACAATAAACCGATTTCGAAACCTTAATCCTCCAAACATGACACTACAGGAGCACTCTCCTTTAATTGCTGCAACTTCACCTGTCGCTGTCCTCAAATAATAACGAAATACTTCTTCCACTTGGCCTTTGGACACCACTTTGGGTGTCTGGAAGCTCCTGTATCCAAGGTAAATCTACATGGTTTTCCTTCTAGCACACCACTAACAAGCAAGCTGTTGCTGTCCTTTCCAAGTTTCGTTCAACACTTCATTCATCGACTTTCCTCTGGCTGTTGTCCTCAAATGAAGCTTCAACTGTTCATCTCGAATAGCATTGATGAACGCATCCACTGCCAATCCGTCCAAGATACCAGCCGGAACCCCACAATACGCTTTTCGTGCTAATTTGGTTATTTCCCGTTCTAATTCTTGAAGTCTTTCTCCTCGCTGTTGTTTCTTCATCTGGAGCTGTATTTTGCTTAGCTCCTGTGTGTGAAACTGTCCATAACGCAAGTCCAACTCTTTCAAGATTCTTTCAGAACTCATCTCAGCATTTGGAATCATTTGCAATACGTCTGCTGCCTTGCCCCTCAACGCTAGGATCAGAGAATTTAGCTGTTCTTCTGCACCCCATCCATTGTGTTGTACAGCAGCTGTGAACTGGACTTTGAAATTTTCAAAAACTGTGTCGCCATCGAACGCAGGAGGCTTCAATATTCCTTTCTGGTTGCTAGAAAATTCTGGAATTACTCTGGTACTGCTTTATTGAGTGTTTTCCCTGACGAATTGGGGACGATTGTCTAGCCGGTTCTCAATCTCCTTTATTTTGCCTTCAAGACCACTAACCTTTTCTGTCATATTCGTTTCCAGCGATTTCACTTCCTTTTGAAATGTTGCTTGAACTTCATTTATTTCACATTTAAGTGATTCCAGCTTCTGATTTTGCTGATCAAATTTGGAGTTAAGCTTTTAAGCAGCTTTTGGCTTTGCAGTTCCAACTTGTCGCTAATTTGAAAATTTAAATCTTTCTTCAGACCTTGACTTTGCTGTTCCAACTTCTCATTTAACTTGGAACTCAATTCTAGATTCATCTTTTTATTCTCCTGACTCTGTTGCTGCGATTACTCACTTTGCTGCTTAATTTGTTCACTTTGCTGCATTAGAGCATTAAACATCGCTTGCATGTTTGGTGCTTCTTTATCTTCCGAAGTAACCGTTTTTCGCTCCACTAACTCCGTCTCAATTGAAAACACTTAATCGGCTTGCTGCTTTTCCGCTTTTACGACTTGTTGCAATCGGAGAAATAACTCCTGCTTATTTCCGGCGGTGCTTAGACCTCGCCTTCCAAGCTCTTCTTTAAGCTCCTGGGAACTATAGGATTTTATGTTAACTGCACTTTCCATTTTGTTATTTAATGTTTATCAATTTGTAAAATCACCAATTAATTTATTTATTGTTCACGATTTGTAAAATGTTACTATCTCTCAATTTGCAAAAATTTATTGTCTCTCAATTTACACGATTTGCAAATCCCACTTCTGACACCAATTGTTACGAAACTCAAGCTTTCGAGTTCGTAAAGGATTTTGCAAATAAAACACAACACAAGTTTATTAATTTAAAAAAAAACAACTTTAATGAACAATAAGTAATAATAACACAAGTTCACAATTTATACTGCTGATAACTTTAATTGTACACAAGAACACTTATAATACTTGTACTTTACAATAATTCTCTTAGGTTGTAGCTTACTCGCTTTGCAAGAACTTTTAGAACTTCACTGGTAAAATTCCAATTCACTAATCATCTTACTTCGGCTTAACGCCTCTATTTATACTCAATCCAGAAACTTCTAATATTGCAGACAGAAATATCCAGAAAATTGTAGCCTTATTTACTTATTTAAAACTAACGATACTTATATGTAATGAGTCATTTTCTAAAAATAGACTACATGTTCAATCATGTTCTTTTACAAAAACCGGGCAAACCGCACAAATTGGTTTGACTACTTGTTTGACCAGTACACAATGATTCAAACTTGTAGGCGGTTACATTTCAAATTTCAAATAATCTAATACTGTAAGAGCCTAAAAGTATGCAACACAAAAGTGCTTATTTTTAGTAGGCAGTATTTATATTGCGATTTATCTTAGGATTCTAATTCTATTATACACGCTAATAACTACTTTTCGTAACATTACCCCCACCTTAATTCTGTTCGTCCCGAACAGATTCAGCACTCCTTCTGTTGTTGTACGTTGTCAATCTGTTGATGCCGACAACTTCCTTTTGACATCTGGGGTTCTGTTGAATCTGATGTACTGCGTCGTTGTTCCTCTTGTATGGTTCTTCCCAACTTTGCTATGGTTTCTGTAATTTCCCTTCTCTTGTTTTCGAATTGTATAGCCAACGAAGTCTCCTTCCCGCAATTTTTCATAGTTCGCACGCAGGTGATTCTGTGTTTTCATTCCTTCGTTACAATTCACGACGTTGTTCTTTACTGATCTATGGACATTGATCACCCTTGGTCTTCGATCGGAATCCTTTGCATCTTGCCCAACTATTGGCGCTACAACTTTGAATCGATGCGTTTTCCCTCTAGCTCTTTGTTGCAGTTTTCTCCTTGCAGCACATTTCGCACACGTTCGGCACCAGTTTTCAACATCTCTGCGACAATTGACCCAAAAGAATCGACTTCTTACTTTATCCAGTGTCCTCTTAATTCCCAAATGTTCGCCTGATGTTCCACTGTGTGCATCGTGAATAACTTTGTTCACCAAATTCCTTGGTAACACTACCTTTGATTTGGAATACCGACCATCGGCAGATTCCCATTGCCTTACTAGTTGTCCATCTTTGAATCTCAATGATATTGAGCCCAGTAACTTTTTACTGTCGGACTTGCTGTTGCAATTTCGTGCCACTGCGGTCTTTCACCTTGCTCCATCAATCGAAGTACTGGACCAATTGAATCATCCTGCTCTTGTTCTTCCCTAAGCTGCTCTCCTGACAAATGATCTTTCATCTGCTGGACGGTGATTCGTGAAACAACTGAACATTTTTGGTTTTCCGGTCTTCTACTTTGTTTGTACGCGGCGACACAACACTTCCTCAATGATCCACCATTGTGATTGCCGGTCAGCTGAGCCCATCTCAGTACTTGCTTTCTCAAATCAAGTGACATCTGGTACGCCACCATAAAGTCCAGACCTAATATGCATTCATCTTCCACTCGGGCAACAATAAACCGATTTCGAAACCTTAATCCTCCAAACATGACACTACAGGAGCACTCTCCTTTAATTGCTGCAACTTCACCTGTCGCTGTCCTCAAATAATAACGAAATACTTCTTCCACTTGGCCTTTGGACACCACTTTGGGTGTCTGGAAGCTCCTGTATCCAAGGTAAATCTACATGGTTTTCCTTCTAGCACACCACTAACAAGCAAGCTGTTGCTGTCCTTTCCAAGTTTCGTTCAACACTTCATTCATCGACTTTCCTCTGGCTGTTGTCCTCAAATGAAGCTTCAACTGTTCATCTCGAATAGCATTGATGAACGCATCCACTGCCAATCCGTCCAAGATACCAGCCGGAACCCCACAATACGCTTTTCGTGCTAATTTGGTTATTTCCCGTTCTAATTCTTGAAGTCTTTCTCCTCGCTGTTGTTTCTTCATCTGGAGCTGTATTTTGCTTAGCTCCTGTGTGTGAAACTGTCCATAACGCAAGTCCAACTCTTTCAAGATTCTTTCAGAACTCATCTCAGCATTTGGAATCATTTGCAATACGTCTGCTGCCTTGCCCCTCAACGCTAGGATCAGAGAATTTAGCTGTTCTTCTGCACCCCATCCATTGTGTTGTACAGCAGCTGTGAACTGGACTTTGAAATTTTCAAAAACTGTGTCGCCATCGAACGCAGGAGGCTTCAATATTCCTTTCTGGTTGCTAGAAAATTCTGGAATTACTCTGGTACTGCTTTATTGAGTGTTTTCCCTGACGAATTGGGGACGATTGTCTAGCCGGTTCTCAATCTCCTTTATTTTGCCTTCAAGACCACTAACCTTTTCTGTCATATTCGTTTCCAGCGATTTCACTTCCTTTTGAAATGTTGCTTGAACTTCATTTATTTCACATTTAAGTGATTCCAGCTTCTGATTTTGCTGATCAAATTTGGAGTTAAGCTTTTAAGCAGCTTTTGGCTTTGCAGTTCCAACTTGTCGCTAATTTGAAAATTTAAATCTTTCTTCAGACCTTGACTTTGCTGTTCCAACTTCTCATTTAACTTGGAACTCAATTCTAGATTCATCTTTTTATTCTCCTGACTCTGTTGCTGCGATTACTCACTTTGCTGCTTAATTTGTTCACTTTGCTGCATTAGAGCATTAAACATCGCTTGCATGTTTGGTGCTTCTTTATCTTCCGAAGTAACCGTTTTTCGCTCCACTAACTCCGTCTCAATTGAAAACACTTAATCGGCTTGCTGCTTTTCCGCTTTTACGACTTGTTGCAATCGGAGAAATAACTCCTGCTTATTTCCGGCGGTGCTTAGACCTCGCCTTCCAAGCTCTTCTTTAAGCTCCTGGGAACTATAGGATTTTATGTTAACTGCACTTTCCATTTTGTTATTTAATGTTTATCAATTTGTAAAATCACCAATTAATTTATTTATTGTTCACGATTTGTAAAATGTTACTATCTCTCAATTTGCAAAAATTTATTGTCTCTCAATTTACACGATTTGCAAATCCCACTTCTGACACCAATTGTTACGAAACTCAAGCTTTCGAGTTCGTAAAGGATTTTGCAAATAAAACACAACACAAGTTTATTAATTTAAAAAAAACAACTTTAATGAACAATAAGTAATAATAACACAAGTTCACAATTTATACTGCTGATAACTTTAATTGTACACAAGAACACTTATAATACTTGTACTTTACAATAATTCTCTTAGGTTGTAGCTTACTCGCTTTGCAAGAACTTTTAGAACTTCACTGGTAAAATTCCAATTCACTAATCATCTTACTTCGGCTTAACGCCTCTATTTATACTCAATCCAGAAACTTCTAATATTGCAGACAGAAATATCCAGAAAATTGTAGCCTTATTCACTTATTTAAAACTAACGATACTTATATGAATGAGTCATCTTCTAAAAATAGACTACATGTTCAATCATGTTCTTTTACAAAAACCGGGCAAACCGCACAAACATTGCAGTTTATATTGCGATTTATCTTAGGATTCTTATTCTATTATATACGCTAATAACTACTTTTCGTAACGATATATTCGAAATAATATTTACAAGTTACAAACGTATACGGATCTTCTAAATATTAAACATTTTTCTTTCCAATTGCCCAATAGATGAACTAAACATCGAGTGTTTTTTTACCATTTCACGTTTTTGGGAATGTATGTAAAAAAATGCCCAACGGCCGACGCTACAAACTATACCCGTAAATTGCCTCTTATGTCCATGCTGTTGACAAGCCATTGGTACACGGATATGTTTTATATTTATTCAACTGTGGCAATTTAATTCCTTCCTTTTGAACAAAATTTAGCAATTTCTTTTGATTACAGTATGGGACATATTAAAATTTTTTTGATTGGATACACACAAGTAAATGGAACGCGGGTGGATTCATTTTACATACACATGTAAATGAATGGGTAAAAGTTCAGTCATACAACAAATAAAACGGCGAATATATAGTATAGTGATAAATGGAATTTTCATCATCTGCCACGCACACTGCCACGCCCCCACCTCACACTGCCTAAAAATGTTAACGGGACATGGGGGATGCGCCCCCTTTAGGAGGGAGGGGCTTCCAAAGTTTTGAGTTATTTTTTGAAAAACTCAGTTTTCTCAGTAGTTTGATGGAAGTTAGAGGGTTAATTGGTATGATAGAAAAGGTAATAAAAATACCTTTCATCTTATAAAAAATTGGGTTCAATCCACACTCGACAGAGTTAGAGCCAAAAACTGACTTTCTCATGATATTTCAGTAGGGGGCGTGTTTAAAACTGGGAGGGCCTAAATATTCATATCAATAAAAGGAAAAATTCCTATCTAAATATAATTTAATTGAGCGCAATGTGTCCATAATTTTCAAAAAACGCCTTTTAAAAGGACAAACTTCTTTCTAAATATAAATCAATTGAAAAATATAAATTAATTGAGCGCAAAGTATTCATTTCCAAACATAAAACATTTGAGCGAAGAAAATCACATCACCTATTTTCATTAGGAAAAAACTCAATCATTTGTAATGAGTATAAATTGATCCGCCTTTTATGAAAATTGGGACACGCCCATAAAAAAAGTATGGTTGTGTGGGAAAAACCTTCAGCTTTCATATGACATCAAAATGAGGCCCGCTCACATTTCAACACGCCTACTGTTGAACTTTTACGGAAAAATGAGTTTTTTGACTCTAACTATTCTGAAGTAGGTTTGATTGGCCCCTTTTTTTTAAATGGAGGGTATTTTTATTATCCTTCATATGACACCAATTAACTTCCAAACCTTCTTCAAACCACTGAAAAAAATTAATTTTTAAAAATAAAACTCAAAATTTTGGAAGCTCCTAAAGGCGGCGTCTCCCCCAAACAAGATGGCGGTATTGTTGCCCGAGTGGAAGATGAATGCATATTAGGTCTGGACTTTATGGTGGCGTACTAGTCCGACAGTAAAAAGTTACTGGGCTCAATATCATTGAGATTCAAAGATGGAAAACTAGTAAGGCAATGGGAATCTGCCGATGGTCGGTATTCCAAATCAAAGGTAGTGTTACCAAGGAATTTGGTGAACAAAGTTATTCACGATGCACACAGTGGAACATCAGGCGAACATTTGGGAATTAAGAGGACACTGGATAAAGTAAGAAGTCGATTCTTTTGGGTCAATTGTCGCAGAGATGTTGAAAACTGGTGCCGAACGTGTGCGAAATGTGCTGCAAGGAGAAAACTGCAACAAAGAGCTAGAGGGAAAACGCATCGATTCAAAGTTGTAGCGCCAATAGTTGGGCAAGATGCAAAGGATTCCGATCGAAGACCAAGGGTGATCAATGTCCATAGATCAGTAAAGAACAACGTCGTGAATTGTAACGAAGGAATGAAAACACAGAATCACCTGCGTGCGAACTATGAAAAATTGCGGGAAGGAGACTTCGTTGGCTATACAATTCGAAAACAAGAGAAGGGAAATTACAGAAACCATAGCAAAGTTGGGAAGAACCATACAAGAGGAACAACGACGCAGTACATCAGATTCAACAGAACCCCAGATGTCAAAAGGAAGTTGTCGGCATCAACAGATTGACAACGTACAACAACAGAAGGAGTGCTGAATCTGTTCGGGGACCTACAATTTAATGACGGATCCGAACGGCAAATTGAGAAGCATTCCGAGACAAGTTATTTTGGAATTCTTCACAAAAATATTAAAATTATAAATAATAAGACAGCGTTACGCTCATTTGAAGATAAAAGACCCACTTAAGATTTTAATAAAAGCATGTCGTTTTCAAAATTTAAGAGACGCCGTTTCTAAGGCTCTTGAAGAAGAAAACTTAAGCCGAACAAGTAAAAGTAAACCCGTTTATACAACCCAAACTATAAAGTGTCAAATTTGTTTTAGAAACGGTCATACCGCTATGCTATAATTGAAATTCCAACCTTCCACAATTTCAAACTTTTGCTACTGTAACTTTAAATTCAAGTAACAGTAGCAATCGACAAAATCCTACACCATCTTTAAATCAAAATCAAATAGGTACGAATCTGAATATAAATCAAATCTGTCATTCATGTGCGTATTGTAAAAAGTTTGGACATCACATAAATATTTGTAAATCTCGTGAAAAAGCAAATCAAAGAAAATTGCAATTCGAAAATAATTACCCCAATACTTCACAGTCCCACACTTCTATTCAACTTAGATATTTTACATGAACCCCCATTTTTTAGTCGATACTGGAGCGGACATTAGTGTTCTTAAGATAAATTTAATAAAACCAGGAACCTTATGTTATTCGAATTTAAAGCTAAAAATCAAGGGTATTATTGCAGAGTCGCTTGATACTTTAGCAGTTTGCACTTCTAAAATTTTCATTACAAATACACACACAATTTTACAAACTTTTCACATAGTTCTGCCTGATTTTCCTATAAATTGTGCAGGAATCATTGGAAATGATATCCTAACATAATTCAAGTACTCAATAACTCATATCTTCACTTGGACTACTGGTTACCCACTTAAAACAGATTACGATATTTAGAAAGTCAGATAGACACAGACCACATGAACGCAGAAGAAAAATCCTGCATTACTAAGTTATTTAGAGAGTTTAACGATATATTTTATTTACCAGGCGATCACCTCACAATAACTGATGCTGGATCGCAACGTATTCCAATAAAAACTAATCAACAGCCCTTCAACCAGCCCATCAACAGCCTTCAGCCCATATCGTCTTCCTTATTCTGGAAAATCAGAAATTAATTCTCGAGTAAAAAAATGCTCGAAGATGGTATTATTGAACCTAGTAACAGTCCGTTTAATTTCCCTTTATTAGTCGTCCCAAAAAAATCAACCGACGAGTCGGCGTGTCGTTGTTAACTTTCGTCGTTTAAAAGATCGAATCACAAATTATACCTTTCCGTTTTCAAAAATTACTGAAATTACTGAACAGTTAGCAGACGCAGTTTATTTTACGACATTATATCTTGCAGATGGTTATCATCAAATACCTCTGCATAATTAAGATAGAGAAACTGGTTTTAGTACACAAACGGGGCACTACCATTTTACGCGTATGCCTTTTGGTCTTAAGGGTGCACCCGCGATATTTCAGCGAATCATGAATAAAGTCCTTTCCGGTTTGAGTGGGTTGAAATGTTTTGTTTATTTAGACGATGTTGTTGTGCATAGTTAAAATCTTTTAGATCACAAAAAGAAGTTAACTGAAGTATTTCAAACATTCCGTACATTTAATCCAAAATTACAGCCAAATGATATGATAACAAGTAATGGAATAAAACCTGATCAATCGAAAATCGAAGCAATTCAAAAATTTCCTACCCTAAAAATGCAAAAGACATAAAATCGTTCCTGGGATTAGCCGGCTATTATAGGCTATTTATTAACAAATTTTCGGAAATAACGCAACTAATAAATGCATTATTAAAGAAAAATGTACGATTCAATTGGAATGCTTTTTGTGACGAACGTTTTCATAAGCTTTAGGAGATGTTAATAAGTCACCCATCACAATACCCTTATTTCCAGAAACCATTCGTTGTAACTACAGATGCTAGTGACGTAGCAGTTGAATGAATTCTTTCACAACAAATCGGTAAATCGGTAAAAACTTATGCAAGTAGGGTGCTTAATAAAGTCGAAAAAAATTATTCAACTGTGGAGAAAGAGTTGCTCGCAATTGTTTGCGCTTAGAACGCTTCCGTCCTTATTTGAATGGTGTCAATTTTACGGTCATCACTGATCACAGACCCCTAATATGGCTTTACAAATCAAAAAATTTATCTTCGCGTTTAATGCGTTGGAGAATCGAGCTAGACGAATTTGATTTTAGTATCTATATCTATAAACCCGGTAAGCACAACATTAATGCGGATGCTTTCAATAGAGTTCAGTTAGAATCTGTCGACCAAACTTTTTTTTTTAGTGAAAAACATTTGGTAATGTTAGTAAAATATTACAATCTAGTCCCTAGACTAATAAGCAATTTTGTTTTGACTTAAATTAATTAAAAATACAAGATTAAAAGTTTAAAGCTTTGAAGCTAACTTATACTATAAATGATTATATTATATATGCTGCACTAGTTCAAAAGGTTTGATTCTTTTTAGTCTTCTAACTAGGTTTGTGTGGTCCAAGAGCGGGGTGGTCTCAGGGTTCGTGTGGTGGTGAAGCCGATCCTCATGCTATTTAGCGCATCTATGAATTTCATTTTGTACGCATTCCATGCCCAGGTCCCTGTGAAGGTCATCGTTCCGAATATAGAAAGGTGCATTTACAACGTTTCTTAGCACCTTGTTTTGAAATCGTTGAATTATTTGAATGTTGCTTTTTTTGGTGCAACCCCATAGTTGAATGCCATAAGTCCATATGGGTTTTATGACTTGCTTGCAAATCAAAATTTTATTGTTTGTTGATAGACAAGATTGTCTTCCTATCATCCAGTATAGTTTTCTGTAGCGAATACAAATCTCCTCTCTTTTTTTCTTGACATGGGCTTTCCATCGAAGTTTTGCATCCAAAGTCATACCAAAATACTTTGCACAGTTTGCCTATGGTATGGCTTGGTTGTTAATATACACTGGTATATGTTTTATTTTTTTATTTGTGAAATCAACATGTACTGATTTTGATTCGTTTAATCGTATTCGCCATTTTCTTGTCCAATTTTGAATATGCGAGATCGCCTCTTGTAGTTTACTAGTTGAGTCCACATTACTTTCCGCAACTGCCATTAAAGCCGTGTCATCAGCAAATGTAGCAATTGAATTGTATTCTAGTGTTGGAATATCGTGGGTATACAGGAGATACAATATTGGCCCAAGAACACTCCCTTGGGGTACACCCGCTTTGGTTTATTTAGGCTCCGAATATGTGTCTTTCTCTTTTATGCGAAAGTATCTGCCCGAAATGTAGGATCTTTGAATTTCAGCCTGTTCGTTGGGTAGTATCTTTTTTAGTTTGTAGACTAATCCCTCATGCCAAACTTTATCAAATGCTTGTGCTACATCGAGGAAGACTGTAAAACAAACTTTTTTCTTCTCAAGCGCTTTTTCAACAATGTTTGTTATTCGGTGTACCTGATCAATGGTTGAATGTTTCACTCGAAAGCCGAATTGGTGGTCTGGAATAATATGTTTCCGCTCTATAGTTGGTAGCAGCCTTTTTAAAAGCAGTCTTTCAAAAAGTTTGGACATTATAGGCAGCAAAGAAATTGGCCTATAGGATGAAGCTTCGTGAGGTGGTTTTCCCGGTTTGGCTATCATGATAACTTCAGCTACTTTCCATAACTGCGGAACATATTTTAATTTAAATGCAGCGTTGATGATGCATGTAAGCTTCGCGATTCCTTTTTCTGGGAGTTGCTTGAGAATTTCACCAGTTATCAATTCAAATCCTGGCGCTTTTTTCGCATTTAAAGTTTTTATTTCTTTTCTTACTTCAGATGACGATGTGGTGCGTATTTCTTCATTTTCTTCAGCTAGTTCTTCGCTAGGCAAATCGTCATGCTCTCCTGGGTTTGGTTGAAACATTTCTTCCAAATACTCTGCAAATCTTTCAGCTTTTTGCTTGTTACTTTTTGCCCACTTTCCATCCAGTTGTTTGATGGGAGGAATATGAATGATTGGTCTCTTTAGTTTCTTAGTCGCTTTCCAGAGCGAGTACTCCGTGTTTTTATTGTTGCTAAGATTTTGTAAAAATGAATTAATTTCAGAATCTTTAAGTTCCTTAATTGTTCGTCTAACTTGCTGTACCAGCTTATTAAACTTATTTTTATCCTGCGGGGCTCTGCTTTGGTGCCATTTCTTTCTCGTTCTCCGTTTTTCGGCAATTAACTTTCTAATATCGAGAGGATAGTAGTTACGCTTCAATTGTTTTTTGATGTTAGGAGTGTTTTCCCGAGCCGAAACTCTGATAAATTGATCGAGCTCTGAATCTAGTTGCTCTTTAGATCGTATTGGTGTACGTGGTTATATCCTCTCTTGAAGACTTGATTTGAAGCTTACCCAGTCCGTGCGTTTACTAGTAAGAGCTGGATTACTTACATTCTGGATAATGCGCTCACTCAAAGCCAGTAGGATAGGTGAGTGATCCGAGCTTAAATAATGACTTTCTTCAATTTGCAAAGAGTTTCTTGAGATATTTTTAACTATGAAGAAGTCAATGAGATCGGGGATTTTTTGCGAGTCAGTCGGCCAGTAAGTAGGCTTTCCTGTAGATAACGCTTCGCACCCTTTCTCGTTTATTGCGTTAAGGAGTTCTCTTCCCTTGGTTATCGTTAACCTTGAACCCCAATATGTGTTTTTCGCGTTAAAGTCTCCACCGATGATGAACTTTCTTCCCAGTTGATCAAGGAGTTCTGAATATTCGTTTTTTTTAATCGAATGTTTAGGAGGACAGTAAATACTAGCCACAAGTATTGCGTAATTTGTTGTCTCTATAACTAATGCTGTTGATTGTATTTTATTTGTTTGAAGTTTTGATTCTTCATAGTGATTTATAGTTTCCTTTACAATGACAGCGCTCCCCGCTCTAGCAGAATTGTCCGGGTGGATGGTATGATAGACTTATTATCCTCTGAATTTAATAAACGATTCTTTGGTGAAGTGAGTTTCGGAAACGAGACAAACGTCTATTTTATTTATATCCAGGGCCGACCAAACTGAGGATATTTTCGTTGTGACTCGTTCCCAAACTAAATCAGGATTAACAAAATCAGAAGCAGATCAATCTTTAAGGCAAATCTTAACAAAAAGCCCACCAAATCAAGCATTTAATCAAGCAGTAAATAAAAACCCTGTCATTCAAAGGTATGAAAACATTTCCTAAAATGTGAGTTATGTCAAAAAAATAAAATTTCAAGAAGAAATAAACTTCCAATAACCTCTACATCGTAAACTCCTTTTGAAAAAATATTTCTAGATATTGTAGGCCCTTTAAATGCCTCTTATAACAATAATAAATATATCCTGACAATACAAGATGATTTATCTAAATTTTTAGTAGCCATACTTATCGAAAATCAAATTTCGGAGACTATTTTCAAAGCTTTTGTCGATAATTTCATTTGCAGATTTGGAGTCCCTTTTGTATTTTGACTGGCAGCAATTTTGTGAGCGAATTCTTTCACAACGTAGTAAAAGTATTGAAAATAAAAAAATTGCAATCTACTGCCTATCATCGACAAACTAACGGAGCTCTAGAGAGGTCTCACAGAACGCTCGTCGAATATATACGAAATTTTACCGATAATGATCGTAACAATTGGGACAGTTGGTTACCATTTGCTATATTTACATGTAACTAAACCCCACATTCATCTACCAATTTAATGCCATTCGAAATTATCCATTGATTTAAACCAAATATGCCATCGTCTCTCAAAAATATTAATAATATAATTTTTATAACCCAGACGATTACTTGCAAAATTTACGCGTTAAACTAGAAAATGCTTATGAAATGGCAAGAAACAATTTAATTGCCAACAAAGAAAAATCTGAGGTTATTACGATAAATTAAGTAACACTATAGAATTTCATATTGGAGACAAAGTACTTTTAAAAAAATGAGAAAACAAATACACAAATAATTATAAATTAAATTTAGAGTTGGAAATGAAATTTCTAGTAAACATAACGAATTATTACGAATTTAATTAAATTTTAAAATTTAATTTTTTTGGAGGGTGAGGTGTTGTGTTCGGCTCTGTATCATTCTACATACAATTATAAACACTAAATAAGTCACATTCATTTTTATATACTCACCATTATACTTACTATTATAAATTTACTATCATTAACTTACTATTATAAACGAGCATATAATAAGGGGTCAGTCATAACGATTCAACCTAGTAACCTAACTTATTAATAAAAAATAATAATTTGTAAAAAGGAAACTTGTTTATTTCAATAAAGAAATCACAACACAAGTCCATCCGTCAAGTTATCGAAATTCTGGATGCAATTTTCTGTTGCTATTGTTACCCAACGGAAATAAAAAGTGATAACATTCCATTTAATTCGCGATTATTTGAGCAATACACAAATATTGCAAACATTGTTTTAAATTTCTCTAGCCCAAGATACCCACAAAGCAATTGGCTGAGAAGGGAGTTGAGAAGGGAATTGCAATCGTAAAAAATATTTTAAAACGATGCTATGAGGCCAATGAGATGGATAAATTTCAATATCATATCTTGGAATGTAACACAACATCAGTTGCATCAATGCAAGTCTCCCTGTCACATATATTTTTAGATCGTCGAGTGAAAATTCATTTACCAATTGCAGACTTTTTGTTGCACCGTGATGATACTGGAAACTTGTTGGTTGAGGGGAAATAGAGAGAAAAGAAAAAAAAAACAACCCATAAAAATTCAAATTTGTCATATAAATTCTCTAATCGCAGAAATTGATAAGGGAGCCCCTCGATCCTGGGTCATTTTTTACTTTTTTTATTTTTTTATTGTAGGAGAAAATCATCGAAAGAGACATTTGACATCAGATGTCAAATTTGAAAATGCTCAGATCATTCTGATAATTTCTGGTAATTTTCTGATCACTTGTAGCACGCTCATACTCTGAGCAAATAAGAAACACGAGCATTTTTCTTGAGAACTCTTTGACTGCTCTGAACTAATTTATGAAAACGCCAAATGACAGAATATTGTGAAAACTTGTTGTTCTATCTGCAAGTTGATATCGACAACAAAAATCGACATCAATAAAAATACAATTCAGTAAATAAGTAAAAGTTGAATTAAGCATAACACATTTATGTCTCGTTTCATTTGCTGGGTGCACACCCGACACAGGGCCCGATCTCTCCAAAAATTTTACAGAAGGTGTTTTCCATTGGAGATACACATTTGTATAAAATTTTAAGAAAATCGGGTAAATTTTTTAAAAATGAATAAAAAATTATATTTAAAAAAATGTATAAGGGCCTTGCGGCCGAACCCGGGGCCCGATCACTACCAAATTTTAGAAAAAGTATTGTTTATTGGGTATACACATTGTAACGAAGTCGATTTAAATCGACTACGTAACACACCCTACGACTAATATCCGAAACGTCCGTCCGCTCAAAACACAACATGCATGCATGCATGCGGTGACAAAACACCATAAAATTCCTTACTAGTTATTATTTATTTGAGCAATACACAAATATTGCAAACATTGTTTTAAATTTCTCTAGCCCAAGATACCCACAAAGCAATTGGCTGAGAAGGGAGTTGAGAAGGGAATTGCAATCGTAAAAAATATTTTAAAACGATGCTATGAGGCCAATGAGATGGATAAATTTCAATATCATATCTTGGAATGTAACACAACATCAGTTGCATCAATGCAAGTCTCCCTGTCACATATATTTTTAGATCGTCGAGTGAAAATTCATTAACCAATTGCAGACTGTTTGTTGCACCGTGATGATACTGGAAACTTGGTGGTTGAGGGGAAATAGAGAGAAAAGAAAAAAAAAACAACCCATAAAAATTCAAATTTGTCATATAAATTCTCTAATCGCAGAAATTGATAAGGGAGCCCCTCGATCCTGGGTAATTTTTTACTTTTTTTATTTTTTTATTGTAGGAGAAAATCATCGAAAGAGACATTTGACATCAGATGTCAAATTTGAAAATGCTCAGATCATTTTATTCTGATCACTTGTAGCACGCTCATACTCTGAGCAAATAAGAAACACGAGCATTTTTCTTGAGAACTCTTTGACTGCTCTGAACTAATTTATGAAAACGCCAAATGACAGAATATTGTGAAAACTTGTTGTTCTATCTGCAAGTTGATATCGACAACAAAAATCGACATCAATAAAAATACAATTCAGTAAATAAGTAAAAGTTGAATTAAGCATAACACACATTTATGTCTCGTTTCATTTGCTGGGTTCATTTGTGCGTGAGCTAAGATTTCTTTCTCTCTCCACCTCCAAAACCAAGCAGCGCAGCACACACCGCACACAGTCATTAAAGTACGACGGTATCTGATGCCACTAAATGATATTTAAAAAAATGTATAAGGGCCTTGCGGCCGAACCCGGGGCCCGATCACTACCAAATTTTAGAAAGTGTTGTTTATTGGGTATACACATGTGTGTAAAATTTGAAAAAAAATCTGGTATGGGAGCCCCACGAACCCGGGGCGTGATCACTTCCAAATTTTAAAAGAAAGCATTGCCACCGGAAATACACATGTGTACAAAATTTCAGGAAAATTGGGCTTTAGGAAGTTCGTTAAAAATGTGTATCTTTGATGGACATCACTTTCTGTAAAAATTTTGAAGCGATCGGGCCCCGGGGTCGGGGGGCTCTCATACAATTTTTTTTTAAATATCAATTTTTAACGCACTTCCTTAAACCCGATTTTCCTGAAATTTTGTACACATGTGTATTTCCAGTGACGATACTTTCTTTTTGGAAGTGATCGGGCCCCGGGTTTGTGGGGCTCCCATACAAATTTAAAATAAAAATTACCCGAATTAAATTTTAAAAACATGTGTATACCCAATAAGCAATACTTTTTCTAAAATTTGGTAGTGATCGGGCCCCGGGTTCGGCCGTAAGGCCCTTATACATTTTTTTAATTTCTTATAGTGGCATCAGATACCGTCGTACTTTAATGACTGTATGCGGTGTGTGCTGCGCAGTCGGCTGCGCTGCATGGTTTTGGCGGTGGAGAGAGAGAGAGAGAAATCTTAGCTCACGCACAAATGAACCCAGCAAATGAAACGAGACATAAATGTTTTATGCTTAATTCAACTTGCTTACTTATTTACTGAATTGTATTTTTATTGATGTCGTTTTTTTTGTTGTCGATATTAACTTACAGATAGAACAACAAGTTTTCACAATATTCTGCCATTTCGCGTTTTCATAAATTAGTTCAGAGCAATCAAAGAGTTCTCAAGAAAAATGCTCGTGTTTCTTATTTGCTCAGAGTATGAGCGTACTCTAAGTGCTTAGAATAAAATGATCTGAGCATTTTCAAATTTGACATCTGATGTCAAATGTCTCTTTCGATGATTTTCTCCTACAATAAAAAAAATTACCCAGGATCCGAGGGGCTCCCATATCAATTTCTGCGATTAGAGAATTTAGATGAACGTTTTTAATTTTTATGGGTTGTTTTTTTTTTTAAAAACTTAGCCCGATTTATGTATCTCCGATATACCGAACTTTTTTTAAAATTTTTTGAGTTTTTGATTTTAATTTTTTTCCCATACAAATTTTTTTTACACATGTGTATCTCCGGTGGAAATAGTTTTTGAAAAATAATTTTAATTTTTTCCAAATTAAGCCGGTTCACACTTTGCACACATATGTATCCCCTATTAGAGAATTTACATGAAAAATTTTAATTATTCTGCCATTTCGCGTTTTCATAAATTAGTTCAGAGCAATCAAAGAGTTCTCAAGAAAAATGCTCGTGTTTCTTATTTGCTCAGAGTATGAGCGTGCTCTAAGTGCTTAGAATAAAATGATCTGAGCATTTTCAAATTTGACATCTGATGTCAAATGTCTCTTTCGATGATTTTCTCCTACAATAAAAAAAATTACCCAGGATCCGAGGGGCTCCCATATCAATTTCTGCGATTAGAGAATTTAGATGAACGTTTTTAATTTTTATGGGTTGTTTTTTTTTTAAAAAACTTAGCCCGATTTATGTATCTCCGATATACCGAACTTTTTTTAAAATTTTTTGAGTTTTTGATTTTAATTTTTTTCCCATACAAATTTTTTTTACACATGTGTATCTCCGGTGGAAATAGTTTTTGAAAAATAATTTTAATTTTTTCCAAATTAAGCCGGTTCACACTTTGCACACATATGTATCCCCTATTAGAGAATTTACATGAAAAATTTTAATTTTTATGGGTTGTTTTTTTAGACATAAAATTTTGTAGACAAAATAAAAACAGAATTGCATAAAAAAACCACCCATAAAAATTTTCATGTAAATTCTCTAATAACCAAAAGTATACTGAATTCCACTATAAATGCTGAAATATAAAAACACACACGAAGCACTGCAACCCAACAACAACAACAACAACCTCAGTCGTAAAGCAAACAGCGCTGCCCACAACGCACACGGAACACAGTCATAGTATGAAATGATTTGTATGTGAGCCCCCCGATCCCGTGGTCCGATCACTTTCAAATTTTAATAGATAGTACTGTCGCGGAAAATATACATATGTGCATTTCGATAAAATCGGGCTTTGGGAAGTGGGTTAAAAATTGATCACAAGATCTGACCAGCCAGTCCGCCAGCCCCGGGCAAATTTAAAAAGGAAATTGCTTCAGATTCACTTGTACTTGTTCACTTGTTGACATACCCCTACACAATGAAGAAGAATGTGGCAATTTCTTTCATAATACTTGACTGAAACTGAATTTAGACAGAATACTATTAATAAAATCATAAAAATATTAACTACGAATAATTAACCAATAAAATAAATAAGACAGTTTATAACCAAAGTATTATACAAGGCAGTATGCCTTGGAGTACTGACCCTTACCACTGGTGGGGGTGTTGATATTCAATGCAGCTATGTGTTGTTGTAGTTTTTAACTATTGACCCTTACCCTGGGTATGGGGAATCGGTAGTTAAATGAGAGACTGACTTTTGTGAAGTGTGTAAATTTTATTTCGATCATCCTATTTATACAAAATACAAAAACTATTTATACGTTAAAGTAGATATAAACCTTATCTCTATGTGGGATATGGTGCTCGCATATTACAATTCGGAGATAAGACCATGTACATAACATAAGTCTTATCTTTATTACATGTTGGTTCGCATAACATAAATTTTATCTCTATGGTGTTTGTGTATTGCATTCTAGTGATAAGTCATGTATGGATTTTTACTTAACACCTTCCTTATCTGGATTGGTGTTAGGTTGCTTCTTCTATCCTGGGGGCTGATGAAGATAAGGCTGCGATGTTTTGAGCTGCGCAAGGCAAATCCTTGGATCAACAGATAACGAAGCAACACGTTGTATGCGCATCATATCGCATGGTAAATGTGACTATGAGTGCTGATAATCGTATACGTGCATAGTGTATGTTGGATTTGTGGGCGCTGATACTTAAAAAAAAATTGTATGGGAGCCCCCCGACAACGGGTCACGATCGCTTCAAAAATTTAACAAAAAGTTTTGTCCATCGGAGATACATATGCGTATAAAATTTGAAGAAAATGGGGAACTTTTTTCATAAAATTTGTATGGGTGCACACCCGACACAGGGCCCGATCTCTCCAAAAATTTTACAGAAGGTGTTTTCCATTGGAGATACACATTTGTATAAAATTTTAAGAAAATCGGGTAAATTTTTTAAAAATGAATAAAAAATTATATTTAAAAAAATGTATAAGGGCCTTGCGGCCGAACCCGGGGCCCGATCACTACCAAAT
The DNA here is from genome assembly GCA_947095585.1 of Nephrocerus scutellatus. NCBI lineage: Eukaryota > Metazoa > Arthropoda > Insecta > Diptera > Pipunculidae > Nephrocerus > Nephrocerus scutellatus. The sequence continues at coordinate 75,109,148 of OX352763.1, forward strand.
TTTAGAAAAAGTATTGTTTATTGGGTATACACATTGTAACGAAGTCGATTTAAATCGACTACGTAACACACCCTACGACTAATATCCGAAACGTCCGTCCGCTCAAAACACAACATGCATGCATGCATGCGGTGACAAAACACCATAAAATTCCTAACTAGTTATTATTTTAAAGTAATGACATGGGACCAGAAACACTAGGCAAGTCGTCCAGAAGCTACTGCGACCAGAGCTCCGTCTCCCAGTTCTATACAAACAAATTGTATAGGAAGGAAATTTTGGCGAAACTATCAAGCACCGAATGATATATTTTCACTCTGTTTCTTTTGCACCGTTGAACAGGCACCGAATGATTTATAATCACTCTGCCTTGTGACACGGTGGCGCACTATTCGTACCGAAGTCCGAATACTCCCGGCATAGGTGACTGAGTGAGTCAGAGTGCTCAACTCAGTTTCACCCCAGTTTTCGTACACTCGCCGAGGCACTGACTGATCTTTTTATTCACTCTGCCTCGACGATATTGTACACCGTCTGTACCGATGTACAAACGCCCGAGCCAGCTTGACACAATAGCTCTGTTCCACACAAACGCGTACCCAGCCAGGCACTGAATGATATATATTCACTCTACCTTGGTAGTGGTGCCGCACCGTCCGTACCAGAGAACGAAACCCATTGAGTGAGTACTACACTCACTCAATACTCCGCCTAGTGCTAGCGGACACGCTGTCCGACTAACACTCCGTGAAACCCTCTCCCATTCCTTTACCTTATCATTATATTATTACTATTATTATGTTATTATTAGTATATTATTATAACTAGCATTAAGTCTACCAGCGTTATAAACACAAGAAACAAACATAAAAAATTAAGGAAAACGAAAACACTACTCTTTTATTAATTTGTAGAACGAGTAGAGGAATTAGCAAAATGCTACCTGATTCCGCTCGACCGCATTGTCCGCACCTTACCTGAACTTCTGAAAGGTACCGCTCTGGTCTGGTACCGGAACAACAAAGAGTCCATCCATAACTGGGCAGAGTTCAGCCAAGAACTACACCAAGAGTTCACTACTCTATCGAAACTAACTGCTCTAGCCGAGGACTTTGAGCAACTAAAAGGCGAGTTGCCCGCCAATCATACCGACAACACAACCAACCGTACCACCATTCCGCCAGACCGCTCCGTACCAGTGACAGTCATTGGAGCCAACCGCACCGCCGAAACCGAACCGAATATACCGATACTTCGTAGTCTGAACAGCCGGACAGATTCCTAGCCGGAGATTTACCGAAATTCGAAAACCTTAAGGACCCAACCACCGTCATCGAGCATGGGATTCGCTTAAAGCACCACCAGCCATTTAAACAAAGGTATAGGCCCAGAAATCCAGCCATGCAAGTGGTCATCAACAGCGAAATCGACCCGCCAATCACAGAGTGGAAAATAGAACCGTCGAATAATCCTTATGGACGAAAGCTTCGCCTACCCACCACTACCGATGTCAGTCTAAATACCGAACCCGAAACCTCTGAACGACTGAATGCATTAACCGACGCCCTCGCCTTGGTCCGTCCGAACTTAGCCAAGGCGTTCGGCAAGCAAAAACACCAAAAGTAGGGGAATTGGTGTACTACCGCCACCGACCTCTATCATCCACCAACAAATTTTCGGCGAAATTGGCACCGAGGTACATTGGTCCCTACCGCATCAAGAAGAAGGTGTCCCCAGTAGTATACATCCTGGGAGGTGAACATCGAAAAATCATCACCGCGCACATTAAAGACTGCAAGCAACTACCGTTCCAGTCACCGCCTCCGTTCCAGCCACCGCCTCCGTTCCAGCCACCGCCTCTGTTCCAGCCATCGTCTCCGTTCCAGTCACCGCCTCCGTTCCAGTCACCGTCTCCGTTCCAGTCACCGTTTCCGTTCCAGCCACCGTCTCCGTTCCAGTCACCGCCTCCGTTCCTGCCGTTACCAAGTAACTAAATCAAACACAATTTTAATTCGATCTCGTCTCGTGACCAACACAAGACAATCAAATTTTGTTCTTAAACCCCGTTGGCACAAACACGACGAAAGCCAGGGCTGCAACCTGAACAAATTAAAGGGGACCACAAACCACCAACAAGAAGAGGAGATTCCGGCTGTCGGGCCCGTAGGGTTTCGTATACGGCACCCAGGTAGCAAGCGACACTATCCACCTCAGGGCAACCGACAACTCCACCATCGTTGTCCAGCCGAAACCAACGAAGAATTTGTAAAAAAAAACGTCTTGATACGGAAAATTATCATTGCTATTATTACCTGAAAATCATTATTACTTTTGCTATTATTAACTGAAAATTATTATTACTTTTATTAAAAAAAATATATATATATAACGGGTGTTTTTTTGGGAGGTTTGTTTTTCCGATAGATGTCGTTTTATTTTATGACAGTTGTTTTGACAGCTCAAAGTGGCATTTCTACTCAGTATTGTTTGGCAAATCATTATGAAAAAAAAAAAAAAAAAAAAAAAAAAAAATGACATTTGTGAAAAATAGTCGTGGCAGCCATATGCCAGAAATTGTGTTTAAATGTTAAATGCCAAAAAATTATCTACCAAATAAAAAAAAATTTTGGTCACTTCATAATTTTATATGTGTTTTATTCAAAAAAAAAATCGGCAACCTCTTAAAAAAACACGTTATATCTAACGTTAGATATAACGTGTTTTTTTTTATTTTATTTTTTATTTCTGGCATATGGCTACCACGACTATTTTTCACAAATGTCATTTTTTTTTTTTTTTTTTTTTTTTTTTTTTCATAATGATTTGCCAAACAATACTGAGTAGAAATGCCACTTTGAGCTGTCAAAACAAATGTCATAAAATAAAACGACATCTATCGGAAAAACAAACCTCCCAAAAAAACACCCGTTATATATATATATCATTATAATTATCACTTTTATTATCTAGTCCTTAAGGTTCAAACAAAAATATATTAAATATATTATTAAACATTACTATTATTATTACATCATCGTTATTATTATTGAAAATTGAAAGAAAAAAAACATTATTACTATTGAAAATTGAAAGAATAAAAAATACATATCATTATAATTATCACTTTTATTATCTAGTTCTTAAGGTTCATTATGGAAATTACCAAATTGTTTTAGTTCTTAAGATTCAAAAAAAAATATGAATTTTTATTACTTTGTTAACTCGGGCCGGGACGGCACAGCACAATAAAGGTCATCACAGTAAAAAGAAAAAAATTTTTGTGACCAAACCGACCGAGGTTATATATAGTCATAAGCTTATTAAATATATATATATATGGTTATATATATATATATATATATATATATATATTATAGCTATAAGCAGTATAAAATTGTTTCTTCTCCTTAAACATGTAATCACCCCACATCCACACTTAAAAAAAAAAATACTCTTTTCTCTTTCCCACCCCGAAGTAGGAGGGGAATGTAACGAATTCGATTTAAATCGACTACGTCACACACCCTACGACTAATGTCCGAAACGTCCGTCCGCTCAAAACATGACATGCATATACGCACAACCGTACGGCACACACAAAATGCAGCCCACAAACAGGCAGTCATACTGTGTCGTACAACGTACATATCATGCAGTCGACAAGACGTATATATACGTGCCAATTTATCGTATAATACACACCGGCTCGCATATATGGTTGAATGTTGCTTGTAAATTGCAAGCACTGGTCCACATGTCATTACCAATGTACCTGTTGGAACTTCACTTCGGTGAAAAAACACCATAAAATTCCTAACTAGTTATTATTTTAAAGTAATGACATGGCGACCAGAAACACTAGGCAAGTCGTCCAGAAACTACTGCGACCAGAGCTCCGTCTCCCAGTTCTATACGAACAAATTGTATAGGAAGGAAATTTTGGCGAAACTATCAAGCACCGAATGATATATATTCACTCTGCTCGGTATTTTGCCATACCAGTCCGTCTAAGCAATATTTCCCCGTGTGCGACTGTTTGATCTTTAAATGATTTATATTCACTCTGCTCACTCAGTTTCTTTGCACCGTTGAACAGACACCGAAAGATTTATATTCACTCTGCCTTGTGACGCGGTGCCGCACTATTCGTACCGAAGTCCGCATACTCCCGGCATAGGTGACTGAGTGAGTCAGAGTGCTCAAATCAGTTTCACCCCAGTTTTCGTAAACTCGCCGAGGCACTGACTGAACTTTATATTCACTCTGCCTCGACGATAGTGTACACCGTCTGTACCGATGTACAAACGCCCGAGCCAATACTGACACAATAGCTCTGTTCCACACAAACGCGTGCCCAGCCAGTCACTGAATGATATATATTCACTCTGCCTTGGTAGTGGTGCCGCACCGTCCGTACCAGAGTACGAACCCCATTGAGTGAGTACTACACTCACTCAATACTCCGCCTAGTGCTAGCGGACACGCTGTCCGACTAACACTCCGTGAAACCCTCTCCCATTCCTTTACATTATCATTATATTATTACTATTATTATGTTATTATTAGTATATTATTATAACTAGCATTAAGTCTACCGGCGTTATAAACACAAGAAACAAACAATAAAAAATTAAGGAAAACGAAAACACTACTCTTTATTAATTTGTAACACTCCGAAAAACGAACCCTGGGTGACCGGCGAGCGTCACCCGAGCAAACACGTTACATGTGTGTAAAATTTGAAAAAAAATCGGGTAATTTTTATTTTAAATTTGTATGGAAGCCCCACGAACCCGGGGCCCGATCACTTCCAAATAATAGAAAGTATTGTCACCGGAAATATACATGTGTGCAAAATTTCAATAAAATCGGGCTATGGGAAGTGGGTTAAAAATTGATCAGAAAATCTGACCAGCCAGCCAGCAACCCAGCCACGTGCACGCGAAGTTAATATAGAGAATTTAATAAAGTGCAAAAGCGCTTTTTTGATCAACACGCAAAATCGTTGCCGGCCTTGAACACTAATGATCTGGTAATATTTAAGATGAATGGACAGGAGTGGCATTACGGGAAAATTGTTATTGAAAATTATATTAATCATTTTCATCGTAATCGTCGTTTCATTGTCAAAGCCAAAAAATAATGACTTCAATGCGAGTTAGTTTATGTTGGATGAATCTTTATTCAGGGACAATTATAAATAAAAATCCATAAAATCCTGTGGGCCGCCATCTCCTGTCGTTAGTAATAAACCTTATATAAATGTGAATTTCGATATTAATAAGTCTGGGGAATTGGAAGTGGACGATCAACTGCTATGGGAACTGAAAAAAAGGTTCCCCAGAAAGGATTACTGATCGTGAAACCTCTAAGCCCGTGGGCGTTAAATCATCAATGACTCATTTTTTAAGATTAAGATATTTTATTAAACATTTAAGTAATATACAATTTTGACTTAAAACTAAACTTATAACTATTATTAATAAGTGTCGGCTCAACAATAGGGGCCCGACGTATTTACATTGTCTTTTTTTTTTTGTATTGTTTATTACTAAACAATTATTTTGACTACTTAATCTACTACATGTTTATGTTTACAGCAATTTAATTTTAAACAATCAATTTTAAAATAAAATAAAAATGAAAAAAAAATATATGAGGATGTATAAACAGGGCGATCTTCAGCCTCTGTAATGTTGATTGCTGGCCTTCTCGTAGAAGGAGACGTCCAGCTGCTTCGTAAAGTCTTACAGCCGACACAAACTTATAGCTGTTTGGCACCCTCCAGAGTCCTGTACAGATCCTTAGTACCTTTCTTTCAAATAGGGAGATCTTCTTCATCGTTGTTGATGAGACGGTGAACCATATGGAATAGCCATAGGTTATCACTGGCCTGATGAGCTGCTTGTAGATGAGCCGCCTGGTGTTGTTGGACAGTCCGTTTCGTCTTTTTAGTAGCGGGTGCACCAAATGAAGAGCGTAGTTCGCTTTTTTCATTGTTTTATCGATGTGAGAGTTAAACTTGAGCCTCTCAGTAAAGTTGATTCCCAGGTACTTAGTCTTTGACTTGTTGTTTATTGTCGTGTTATCCGGAAGGGTAATTTTTAAGGCTCTGCACCGGCTTGCGATTTTTCCTATCCTTATTTCGGTTGCTGGTACTCGGAAGCAGATGAGTTCCGTTTTGTTGGCGTTGATCTTCAGTCCCCACTTCAGGTAGTACTCCCAAAGATTTCGGAGGTGTTCCTCCACTCTTCGGGCAGCTATCTCAGGAGAGCGGGAAACAGCATACGTGATGGAGTCATCCGCGAAAAGCATGGTCCTTGTATTGGTGGGTTGATCCGCCGTGAAGATGCTAAATAGGACTGGTCCAAGTCTGGAGCCTTGGGGAACTCCGGCTGTAATTCTTTTCCTTGTCGATGGGCTGCCATACACCTGTACAAAAAAGACCCTGTTAAAAAGAAATTTTTTAATTATTTTCACAATATAATTGGGGAAACCAAATCTAATAAGTTTGTACAGAAGCCCGTTTGTCCAGACGCTATCGAAAGCTTTTTCGATGTCTAACAAACAGACTACTGTACTACTTTTGACATTCAGTCCTAGAGTGAAGTTACTGTGTAGCTTCATCAGAGGGTGCAGCGAAGAGTGCTTATTTCGAAAGCTGAACTGAAAGGAAGGAATTAGATTTTTTCCGAGCAATACGCATTGATCTTTTTACGGATCAAAGACTCCAATACTTTACTCATACAACACAGTAAAGCTATTGGGCGGTAACCAGTTACACTGGAGCGGTCGGTTTTCTTCGGTACTGTTACTACTTTGGCTATCTTCCAGTTGTCTGGAAAGTATCCATTGTTAAGGCAATTGTTGAATATGATGATTAACATCAAAATTGCCATACCCGGCAGCTTTTTAAGCAGGAAATTTGAAATCCCGTCAGTGCCCGATGATTTTTTAGAGTTTCCACTCATAATTAAAGCACTGACAACAGCTGCCCCTGTAAACATATCCACGTCTACGGGTGCGTTTGCGGGATTGTCTTCGCTGAATTGCACTTCAAAATTTCTTGGGGAAAGAAAGACACCACTTTCACAAAACTTTCAACTTGCTCTATGAATTCTGGAAGATGAGTTGGTGGTTGGTCTGTAAAGCTCCTTTCGAAATGACAGGCTTTTCCAACAGAACTGGATGCTACTTGCTCTCCAAACGTGATCCTTTCTGGAATAGAAATACGTTTTCCGATCACAGAATTCAGCTTTTTAAAAGCATCGGGCCTGGTTTGATGTTCGGCAGTCGTTTGGTCAGTTCATCTTCCTGGTAACTTCGCACAGCTTGACGAAGCATGATTACTGCACAACGCAGTTGCGAAAATACAGACTGATATTCGTCATTAACTGTGTTTAGAGTCCTGTTGAAGATCCTCTGAAGCGTTACCTTAGCCTTTGCTTGTGAGCATATATTCCCTGAATATTCTCAGGTATATGTTGAAAGCGATCCCTGCTAGAGCGAACAGTTTTCTGCCGATCTATGGCTGTGTTCATTGAAGTCTCGAATTTTTTAATAGCATCATCAATTTCGTTACTCTCCAGTTTTCTACAAGCCGCCTGCCATAGTGTTCTCGATAAGGACCGCCGTCCCAGACCAATCGCTGCTTTTGTCGACCCTGTGGATGTTGTATCCGTCTGGACTGAATGGGTTTCTCCCTGCGAGATTAGTTTCCTGTAAAAGAAGAATGTCAGGTTTATTAGTTTTAATGAATAATTTTAGTGTGATACGCCTAGCTAACAAATAAATAGAGTTTACATTATATGAGAATATACTTATCCTGCTTATTGTGAACATAATTCACAAATAAGTCGACCCAAAACGGTTGTTTTGAACCTGTCATCAAGACTGCTATAATTAGCAGGCACGACTTCTCTTGCTTTCTGCAGAATTGTGAAAAGGTCTGCTCCAAATAGCCTTTCCGTATCGTCGAAGATGTTTGACTTTCCAGTAGATGGCAATCAAACCATCAAGCCGTTACAACGAGTAAATATTAATTTTATGTTATTTTAAATTTTTTTATTTTATATTTATATGATACTCTAAGTTCGATGTAAACATTTTTAAAAAATATTTAAAAAAAAACAAAGCGTGTAATAAGTATGAACACGCCTTAATTCGAAGAGCTGTTTGTATGTTTTATGTAGGAAAATCAACCTAGTTGAACACCGGCGACAATAAAGTGAAAATCAACTTGAATAAAGTATAATTTATTAAATGAATTAAAGCGACTGTGTTTATTATAAAGTATATTCCATATATTCCGATGCCATAAAAAAAAAATATATTGGACAAGTTCCTACAGTTTAAAGAAGATGAAAGCCTCATGATCTGCTGAAACACCTGAACAGCGTGACGAAAGACTTGAAAACAATCAAAGCAGAACTTTTTCTTTAAGAGCTGCTGAAACAACTGAACCGCGTGGCACACGACTTCAAAACTATTTCCTACGACATCTTGAAACCAAATCACTCGCCGTAGAAGAACACAGGACGGCTAGCCAAGAATTTCGAAACATGGCAGAAAGTGCAATCAGTAACTAAACAGCAATTCTTAAAAACTGTTTGGTATTAATGAACATTGTGTGCAAACTTAGCTTTTCGCCTAACTTTGCAGAAGAAAAAAGTGGAAATTGTACTAATGAGTTTACCCGATGCTGCCAGAAGGGCACAGTTTAGATATCTCCACTTGATAATTATCCCGGGTATTTAGAAAATCTCTTGACCAATTCTCTGGCAGTTAACAAAGAATTTATGGAATGTAAGTTAACATAAAGTATTTTTATTATTAAATTTAAACTTTATTTTGGTACCGAGACCGACTATCATACAAAAAACATTTAACTTGAAACTAGATAGAAAATTATAAGTAGCCGTATACCCATTTTACGGTGAGTTAGCGTCTGGCTTTATTTTTTAATAAGAATTATCATTCTTTCTCAACATAGGAGTATATTGCTGAAGAAGCGCATTCAGGTCGGTGACATTTTATATTTTTATCAACATCCGCTAGGCAATGATGAGTCGTGTTAACTCCTCCCTCGCTTAAATGAAGGACGTCCCCGGGCTTCCTAAATTCTTCAATAAGAGTTTGAATATCATGCTGCTGACAATTTAAAGCAGACAAAGCCAATAGTTAAAATAAAAGAGGTAGGCATCAAGGGTCCAGTTATGAGCCTCTCTCTAATCTTTTCAATATGCTGCAAGTTTTCTGCGTTCAATCTTTAAAGATACGGGAAACTCAATAACTCTTGATGATTCGTAATTTTGAGGAGAGCGGATGCTAGCGATCCTGGTAATTTCTTTATGATATTCCTTTGGGGCCTGTATAGGGACTCATTAATCTTTGCTTCTTCGTTAAAAGTGAGTAGGAATGTGGCTCCAGCTTTTTACAAAATGATGTTGTCAGGGTGGTGCTGCAGTTTCCGATAGCCAGTATTTGATTTTCACACTCTGCTACATTGTTTTCGCCGTTGAAATGAAGGATTACATTATTATGCTGAACTGGGTATAAGGTTACTTTTTTGCAAACTAAATCTGGTTTTGTATATTTAATTAAGAAATCTAAAATCTTATTATCTAATAAAACTAGAACATTACCGACTACCGACTGCTCAAAACTTGGTTGCGTAACAATCGACTTCGTGATGTAGGTTTTGCTTTACCTCCTAGTGGTGGTTCCGTGCAACTATGTGTATAAATCCTTATATATGAAGGTTAAAATTGCAAGTGCGAACGGTCTAGCGTTTCTTGTCTAGGTAACGTGGGTTAGCACCTGCGGTACCGAAAAATACCCACTACTGAAACCGACACAACGCCTCGGATAAGTAATGATCGAATAATGACGACTTTTGGCTATTGTACCCGGACTAAGATTGGTTTCTGGAATGTCAGGACGCTCCTTGACTCAGGGAGTGAAGGACCTCAAATGCCAGATTTCTTCAACTGGAATGTGAGTTTCTTTGATATAATTTGGACATACTGGGAGTGAGTGAAGTAAGCTAATTTAATGGCACCCACATGGTGATAGGATCTTATAGGCCAGATTTCGGACTACGGTGCGTCACGATCATACAGTGTTACGCCCCAACGAATCCCTCGACTGAGGATGAAAAGGACAACTTCTACAATCGGCTAAGCTCTGTATACAACGTCTTTTAGACGTCCGAAATAGACGAGGAGCCAACATGGGTATGGTACGGGATCATCACCCTATGGTAGCTACTGTCCAGTTAAGTACTGCACCAGTTCAAAGAATCCACAATATCATCCGAATGCCTAGGTATAAATAGACCAGCTAAAGATCCCCTCAGTACGCCAACAATTAAGGGATCATTTATCGCAAGGAGTGGAAGCAATCAGCATCTTACTGCCGAAAATCATCCAAGAATATTGGAAAGCTGTGAAAAATGTTTTCACATCTGGAGTGGAGAGTTTTGTTGGAAGAAGCCAGGCAAGGCACAGCACGTGGTTTACCGAGGATACCTGGAGGTGGATTGAAGAACCTAAGCTACTTAAAGCTCGTATTGTAGATACCCCAGCAGCAGTGAGGATCGAGCTAGAGTCCCTGAATCGCAAAAAATGAGAGAACCTACATATATAAGGTGTAGTGTAAGACGTGACAAAAGTAATTATGTTACCAATCTGGCCTAAGAAGCAGAGGAAGTAGCGCGCAAGTGCGATAGCAGAACCATTTACAGAATCACCAAGGAGCTGATAGGTGGTCACCGCTCTAGCCAATATCCGGTGAAAGGTCTAGATGGTGCCGTATTCGTTTCAGATGAGGATCAGGTCAAGCGATGGAAGGAGCATTTTTCTACGGTCCTTTACCGTTTATTTGCTCTAACATCTCAACTCAAATATCTGGACTACGCTAAGGACTTTTGTTTACTGTCACACAGGATTATGGAGCTGCACCAAATGACAACAAATGTGGAAGGAGATGCAACCTCCGCACTAACTCAGTAACTCAAGTTAACATTGCTGGACACCCGGCAGAGAGAGTAGAGAGTTTCCACAGCAGCACACTATGCAATGCAATGGAATCCGTTATCTCAGGATGGTAGAAGAACGGGTCGTCCGAGAAATATATGGCGCAGAACAGTTGAGAAGGAGTCGAGCTAATTGGGGAAGAGTAAGAGAGAGCTGAAGCTCATTGCCAGGAACCGCACGCGATGGCGCGAAGGGGTAGTAGAGGCCCTAGGACCCACCAGGGGATATAGTACATAACGACGAACCAGAGTTTCATACAAATATTCACTATCAATTAGTTTAGCTTTTGTGCTTTAACAATAGGATTAACAATGTCTATTAGCATGTTTATTTGTTGCTGTGCTCTTGTATTTATGAGAACCTGCCTATTTTCTGAATCAATGCTGTTTAAATTTAAAATTTTCAAAATCTGGTGTCCCAGCGACTGTCTTAAGGGCTGTGCCTAGGAAATTTATTCTTCTTGCATGCCTGTGGTGAACATTTACTGTACCTTTTTTAAATTCTCTATATTAACTTCACTTTCCCGTGGCACGTCTGTCGGTCGGCTGTCGGACGTCTGTCGTGGAATCTTCCGATCAATTTTTAACCCACTTCCCAAAGCCCGATGTTATTGAAATTTTGCACACATGTGTATTTCCGGAGACAACACCCTCGGGCCACGGGGTCGGGGGGCTCCCCTACAAATATTTTACAAAATTTTTCTCGATTTTCTTCAAATTTTATACACATGTATATCTCTAATATACAAAAGTTTTTGTAAAAATTTTGGAGACCCCGGCCCCGGTTTCGTGGGACCCCATAACTTTTTTTAAAAAAATTAACCCGATTTTCTTCAAATTTAATACACATGTGTATCTCTGATAGACAACACTTTTTGTAAAAAATTTGGTGACCACGACCCCGGGGTCGTGGGGCTCCAAATTTTTTTAAAAAAAAATTAGCCCGATTTTCTTAAAATTTTATATATCTCCGATGAAAAACACTTTTTTAAAAATTTTATAGAACCCGGGCCCCAAAATTTTTTTTTAAAAAAAATTAACCCGATTTTTTTTAAATTTTTTATACGTGTGTATCTTAAATTTTAACACATACCCATCTATTAGAGAATTTACATGAAAAATTGTATTTTTATGGGTTGTTTTTTTTTATTATTTTTTTTATTATTTATAATAGTACAATCTTATCACATGAGAATTTATTACTAATGATGATACGCACTTATTTGTAACAAATAAGTGGAACGAGTACGGGTTTACAACGACGAATCAATATTCTGCTCCCAGCAACGAATCTTCAATTATTAGATGACTAGCTCATGTGGTTTAATTCTTTTAAGGCTTCTTAGTTCTTGTGTTAGGTCAAGAAGTTGTATTGCTTCAGTATTGGTATGTTGCAGTAATCTTCTTTCATGTTTGATGGCAAATTCCTGGATTACTTCATCAACCCATTTAACATTTAGATCTTCATGTAATTCCTCGTTGGTTACGTAGCGGTAAGCATTCGTTATTGCACGTAGAAATTTATTTTGGCAACGTTGAATGATTAAACGATTTGTTTGTTTAGTACAGCCCCAGAGTTTGATCCCATACGTCCAAGTTGGTTTAATATTCGATTCGTAGATAAGGCGTTTACAGTACAGGCTAAGCTTATAATGTTTTGCTATCAGCCAGTACATTTCACGTTGTTTTATTTTAATTTGTTCAGCTTTTTGTCTAACGTGGTGTTACCAGTTTAATCTTGAATCGAGATGCAATCCAAGATATTTAGCAGATTCAGCTTGTGGAATTTGTACCCCATTGAGAAATGTATGGAAGTTGCAATTTTTGTGCCGCAACGCATATGTTACATGGACTGATTTCAGCTCGTTCAGCTTTAATTTACAATCCCTTGTCCATTGGCTGATTTTATAGAGTACCTGTTGTAAGTATTCAACTGCTTGATTCTGCGATTCGCTTGATGCCAATACTACCGTATCATCAGCAAAAGTTCCAATGAAGTTTGTTTCCGTCGTCGGTGTATCGGAAGTGTAAAGAAGATAAAGGAATGGACCTAGTACACTACCCTGAGGCACTCCTGCTATAGCTGGGTAAAAGTTAGAGTATGAATCTTCATGTGATACTCTAAATTTTCGTTTGGAGAGATACGACTCGAGCAGTTGGCAGTAATTTTGTGGCACTAATTTACTTATCTTGTAGATAAGACCCACATGCCACACTCTATCGAAAGCCTGTGATACATCTAGAAATACAGCAGGGCAGTATTTCTTATCTTCAAATGATTGTTCTATCTTTGCGGTCACACGATGAACTTGACCTATGGTCGAATGTTTATTCCTGAATCCAAACTGGAAATCAGGTATAACGATCATTGGTTTTAGTCGTTTCAAAAACAACTTCTCAAACAACTTTGAGAAAATTGGTAACAAAGAGCTCGGCCTGTATGATGTCATTTTCTCACCGGGTTTGTCTGGTTTTTTTATCATGACTATTTGTGCTACCTTGAAACACTCAGGCACACATGTTTTCGTCTAACATGTCTAACAAGCATTATATATATATGTTAACATAATGACTGCTCTCTTTGATAACTCCTTAAACAGCCTTGGCGAAATTTCGTCAATTCCAGGTGACTTTTTGGGATTTAAATTCGTGTCTATTTCATGTGCGACTTCTAGTGGGGTGACATTATTGATGTTTAATAAAGATCTATAAACTGGTTTAGGATCAATCCTAGATTGTATATCTTGTGGTTGAAATACTGATGCCAAGTGTTGAGCAAACAGTTCGGCTTTTTCATCGTTACGTCCCACCCATTCTCCATTTATGTTCCTAATAGGTAGCACTTGTATTATTAGCCTCTTATATGTCTTAGTAGCTTTCCAAAGAGAATAGTTTTTGTCAGCTTCAGGACCCAGTCCTTTCAGATAATTTTCAGTACAAGCCTCTTTATGTTCTTTAATTAATCGGTTAACTTTATTACTTACTTGATTAAATTCTCTTTTGTCAACAATATTTCCGGTTCTATGCCATATGCATCTTTTCCTACGCCTTTCTTTTATCAGTTCTCGAATCTCCATGGGGAAGTTGATCTCTTGTATAACTTTATCATCTAATTCGGGTGTAGCCTCTTTAGCTGCTTTACGCATAGAGTTAATAAAATATCCAGCTTGTATTTCAAGTTCTTGTTTAGTTTTGAGACAAACTTTAACTCAATTAGACTCCAGTTTCTCTCTAAATAATTCCCAATCCGTGAACTTATTAGTAAGGTTAAGTTTCCTCTTCTTTTTAATGACTATTGTACTCAGAGTCATTAAGACCGGTGTGTGATCGGAAGTAAGGTTTTCAATACCTTCGACTTCAATGTAATTCGAGGCTATTCCTTTCGAGATATAAAAGTCAATCAAATCAGGAACTTTGTTGATGTCTGTAGGCCAATAAGTGGGCTTACGCGATGAGTGATATTCGCAACCTGTCATTTCTATTGCACTTAGGAGTTATTTTCCTTTTCCTGGTGTTATGAGTCGTGATCCCCAAGCAGTGTGTTTCACGTTGTAGTCACCTCCTATAATAAACCTTGGTCCAAGTTTATTAAAAATGTTGACATATTGATTTCTTACGATATTATGTCTTGGTGGGCAGTAGATCGCCCCTAAACTTAGTTCAGCACCACCATGGTTCATGGACAGTAGCTTGCATAAATGGCTCTTTAACTTCCTCTTGTTGAAAATGTAGGATGTTTTGTTTGATTAAGATTGCTGTTCCTCCTCGAGCACGACCACTGGGATGCAATGTTCAATAGGCTTTATATCCCATAATTTTGATAAAGTTTTTCTCTGTAAAGTGCGTCTCTGATTTTAAAGCTATGTCTATATTGTTGATTCTTAGAAATACATATAGTTCTTTGGCTCTTGCATTAAGCCCGTTAGCGTTCCAGGCTATGATACGTAGGAACGTTACAGTCATTTACTTTTTATTTTTTTAGCGTTTTGTTTGGTGGCTTGGAATTATCTTCCAGTTTTCCACCCTGTAAGAGAGCTGGCTGAAATTTTGTCTTATTTCAGCCTGAAATTTGGTGAGCAACTTCATTATATTACTAATGGTTGGCTCGTTGGGCTCAGGTATCGGCCTGTTTTCTTCTTTTTGATTGTTATTTAAAATTTTGGTCACATGGGCGTAGGTGACCCCTTCTCTAACCGTATCCTATTGTTTGTTTGGCTTTTGCTGTATGCGCTGAGCTACTGTTGTTTTTCTCGGTAGCTGAGCATTTAGCTTATTCTGATACACTTGGCATCCTTTATAGCTAGCCGGATGACCTTTTTCTCCGCACAGTTTACAAGTTGGCATAACATTTCGTGGCTTTTGACATGGTTTTGTTTGATGGTTCTCTGCTCATTTGACACATTTCGCTTGCCTATTGCAAAAGTTTTTCGTGTGTCCTAATGTTTGTCAATTTGTACACTGAGGTATACCTGTTACCTTTACAGGTACTCTATAAAATCAGCCAATGGACAAGGGATTGTAAATTAAAGCTGAACGAGCTGAAATCAGTCCATGTAACATATGCGTTGCGGCACAAAAATTGCAACTTCCATACATTTCTCAATGGGGTACAAATTCCACAAGCTGAATCTGCTAAATATCTTGGATTGCATCTCGATTCAAGATTAAACTGGTAACACCACGTTAGACAAAAAGCTGATCAAATTAAAATAAAACAACGTGAAATGTACTGGCTGATAGGAAAACATTCTAAGCTTAGCCTGTACTGTAAACGCCTTATCTACGAATCGAATATTAAACCAACTTGGACGTATGGGATCTTTTATCAGTTCTCGAATCTCCATGGGGAAGTTGAACTCTTGTATAACTTTATCACCTAATTCGGGTGTAGCCTCTTTAGCTGCTTTACGCATAGAGTTAATAAAATATCCAGCTTGTATTTCAAGTTCTTGTTTAGTTTTGAGACAAACTTCAACTCAATTAGACTCCAGTTTCTCTCTAAATAATTCCCAATCCGTGAACTTATTAGTAAGGTTAAGTTTCCTCTTCTTTTTAATGACTATTGTACTCAGAGTCATTAAGACCGGTGTGTGATCGGAAGTAAGGTTTTCAATACCTTCGACTTCAATGTAATTCGAGGCTATTCCTTTCGAGATATAAAAGTCAATCAAATCAGGAACTTTGTTGATGTCTGTAGGCCAATAAGTGGGCTTACGCGATGAGTGATATTCGCAACCTGTCATTTCTATTGCACTTAGGAGTTATTTTCCTTTTCCTGGTGTTATGAGTCGTGATCCCCAAGCAGTGTGTTTCACGTTGTAGTCACCTCCTATAATAAACCTTGGTCCAAGTTTATTAAAAATGTTGACATATTGATTTCTTGCGATATTATGTCTTGGTGGGCAGTAGATCGCCCCTAAACTTAGTTCAGCACCACCATGGTTCATCGTTATTGTGGTAGCTTGCATAAATGGCTCTTTAACTTCCTCTTGTTGAAAATGTAGGATGTTTTATTTGATTAAGATTGCTGTTCCTCCTCGAGCACGACCACTGGGATGCAATGTCCAATAGGCTTTATATCCCATAATTTTGATAAAGTTTTTCTCTGTAAAGTGCGTCTCTGATTTTAAAGCTATGTCTATATTGTTGATTTTTAGAAATACATATAGTTCTTGGGCTCTTGCATTAAGCCCGTTAGCGTTCCAGGCTATGATACGTAGGAACGTTACAGTCATTTACTTTTTATTTTTTAGCGTTTTGTTTGGTGGCTTGGAATTATCTTCCAGTTTTCCACCCTGTAAGAGAGCTGGCTGAAATTTTGTCTTATTTCAGCCTGAAATTTGGTGAGCAACTTCATTATATTACTAATGGTTGGCTCGTTGGGCTCAGGTATCGGCCTGTTTTCTTCTTTTTGATTGTTATTTAAAATTTTGGTCACATGGGCGTAGGTGACCCCTTCTCTAACCGTATCCTATTGTTTGTTTGGCTTTTGCTGTATGCGCTGACCTACTGTTGTTTTTCTCGGTAGCTGAGCATTTAGCTTATTCTGATACACTTGGCATCCTTTATAGCTAGCCGGATGACCTTTTTCTCCGCACAGTTTACAAGTTGGCATAACATTTCGTGGCTTTTGACATGGTTTTGTTTGATGGTTCTCTGCACATTTGACACATTTCGCTTGCCTATTGCAAAAGTTTTTCGTGTGTCCTAATGTTTGTCAATTTGTACACTGAGGTATACCTATTACCTTTCTTGGTGGTTCAATAGACACCTTTTTTTTCTGGCAACTCTGTCAAGATAACAACAAGTGTGTTGCGTCATGATATTTTTAAAACCTAAAAATGCTCTAACATCTCAACTCATTGCTGGACACCCGGTAGAGAGAGTAGAGAGTTTCCACAGCAGCAAACTATGCAATGTAATGGAATCCGTTATCTCAGGATGGTAGAAGAACGGGTCGTCCGAGAAATATATGGCGCAGAACAGTTGAGAAGGAGTCGAGCTAATTGGGGAAGAGTAAGAGAGAGAGCTGAAGCTCATTGCCAGGAACCGCACGCGATGGCGCAAAGGGGTAGTAGAGGCCCTAGGACCCACCAGGGGATATAGGACATAACGACGAACCAGAGTTTCATACAAATGTTCACTATCAATTAGTTTAGCTTTTGTGCTTTAACAATAGGATTAACAATGTCTATTAGCATGTTTATTTGTTGCTGTGCTCTTGTATTTATGAGAACCTGCCTATTTTCTGAATCAATGCTGTTTAAATTTAAAATTTTCAAAATCTGGTGTCCCAGCGACTGTCTTAAGGGCTGTGCCTAGGAAATTTATTCTTCTTGCATGCCTGTGGTGAACATTTACTGTACCTTTTTTAAATTCTCTATATTAACTTCACTTTCCCGTGGCACGTCTGTCGGTCAGCTGTCGGACGTCTGTCGTGGAATCTTCCGATCAATTTTTAACCCACTTCCCAAAGCCCGATGTTATTGAAATTTTGCATACATGTGTATTTCCGGAGACAACACCCTCGGGCCACGGGGTCGGGGGGCTCCCCTACAAATATTTTAAAAATTTTTTCTCGATTTTCTTCAAATTTTATACACATGTGTATCTCTGATATACAAAATTTTTTGCAAAAATTTTGGAGACTCCGGGTCCGGTTTCGTGGGACCCCATAACTTTTTTTAAAAAAATTAACCCGATTTTCTTCAAATTTAATACACATGTGTATCTCTGATAGATAACACTTTTTGTAAAAAATTTGGTGACCACGACCCCGGGGTCGTGGGGCTTCAAAATTTTTTTAAAAAAAATTAGCCCGATTTTCTTAAAATTTTATATACGTATGTATGTATCTCCGATGAAAAACACTTTTTTTAAAAATTTTATAGACCCCGGGCCCCAAAATTTTTTTTTAAAAAAAATTAACCCGATTTTTTAAATTTTTTATCTCAAATTTTAACACATACTCATCTATTAGAGAATTTACATGAAAAATTGTATTTTTATGGGTTGTTGTTTTTTTGACTAGCTCATGTGGTTTAATTCTTTTAAGGCGTCTTAGTTCTTGTGTTAGGTCAAGAAGTTGTATTGCTTCAGTATTGGTATGTTGCAGTAATCTTCTTTCATGTTTGATGGCAAATTCCTGGATTACTTCATCAACCCATTTAACATTTAGATCTTCATGTAATTCCTCGTTGGTTACGTAGCGGTAAGCATTCGTTATTGCACGTAGAAATTTATTTTGGCAACGTTGAATGATTAAACGATTTGTTTGTTTAGTACAGCCCCAGAGTTGGATCCCATACGTCCAAGTTGGTTTAATATTCGATTCGTAGATAAGGCGTTTACAGTACAGGCTAAGCTTATAATGTTTTGCTATCAGCCAGTACATTTCACGTTGTTTTATTTTAATTTGTTCAGCTTTTTGTCTAACGTGGTGTTACCAGTTTAATCTTGAATCGAGATGCAATCCAAGATATTTAGCAGATTCAGCTTGTGGAATTTGTACCCCATTGAGAAATGTATGGAAGTTGCAATTTTTGTGCCGCAACGCATATGTTACATGGACTGATTTCAGCTCGTTCAGCTTTAATTTACAATCCCTTGTCCATTGGCTGATTTTATCGAGTACCTGTTGTAAGTATTCAACTGCTTGATTCTGCGATTCGCTTGATGCCAATACTACCGTATCATCAGCAAAAGTTCCAACGAAGTTTGTTTCCGTTGTCGGTGTATCGGAAGTGTAAAGAAGATAAAGGAAAGGACCTAGTACACTACCCTGAGGCACTCATGTGATACTCTAAATTTTCGTTTGGAGAGATACGACTCGAGCAGTTGGCAGTAATTTTGTGGCACTAATTTACTTATCTTGTAGATAAGACCCACATGCCACACTCTATCGAAAGCCTGTGATACATCTAGAAATACAGCAGGGCAGTATTTCTTATCTTCAAATGATTGTTCTATCTTTGCGGTCACACGATGAACTTGACCTATGGTCGAATGTTTATTCCTGAATCCAAGCTGGAAATCAGGTATAACGATCATTGGTTTTAGTCGTTTCAAAAACAACTTCTCAAACAACTTTGAGAAAATTGGTAACAAAGAGCTCGGCCTGAATGATGTCATTTTCTCACCGGGTTTGTCTGGTTTTTTTATCATGACTATTCGTGCTACCTTGAAACACTCAGGCACACATGTAAGACGAAAGCAAGCATTATATATATATGTTAACATAATGACTGCTCTCTTTGATAACTCCTTAAACAGCCTTGGCGAAATTTCGTCAATTCCAGGTGACTTTTTGGGATTTAAATTCGTGTCTATTTCATGTGCGACTTCTAGTGGGGTGACACTATTGATGTTTAATAAAGATCTATAAACTGGTTTAGGATCAATCCTAGATTGTATATCTTGTGGTTGAAATACTGATGCCAAGTGTTGAGCAAACAGTTCGGCTTTTTCATCGTTACGTCCCACCCATTCTCCATTATTGTTCCTAATAGGTGGCACTTGTATTATTGGCCTCTTATATCTCTTAGTAGCTTTCCAAAGAGAATAGTTTTTGTCAGCTTCAGGACCCAGTCCTTTCAGATAATTTTCAGTACAAGCCTCTTTATGTTCTTTAATTAATCGGTTAACTTTATTACTTACTTGATTAAATCCTCTTTTGTCAACAATATTTCCGGTTCTATGCCATATGCATCTTTTCCTACGCCTTTCTTTTATCAGTTCTCGAATCTCCATGGGGAAGTTGATCTCTTGTATAACTTTATCACCTAATTCGGGTGTAGCCTCTTTAGCTGCTTTACGCATAGAGTTAATAAAATATCTTGTATTGTATTTCAAGTTCTTGTTTAGCTGAGCTGGCTGAAATTTTGTTTATTTCAGCCTGAAATTTGGTGAGCAACTTCATTATATTACTAATGGCTGGCTCGTTGGGCTCAGGTACCAAAATTTTAAATAACAATCAAAAAAAAGAAAACAGGCCGATACCTGAGCCCAACGAGCCAACCATTAGTAATATAATGAAGTTGCTCACCAAATTTCAGGCTGAAATGAGACAAAATTTCAGCCAGCTCTCTTACAGGGTGGAAAACTGGAAGATAATTCCAAGCCACCAAACAAAACGATAAAAAAATAAAAAGTAAATGACTGTAACGTTCCTACGTATAATAGCCTGGAACGCTAACGGGCTTAATGCAAGAGCCCAAGAACTATATGTATTTCTAAGAATCAACAATATAGACATAGCTTTAATATCAGAGACGCACTTTACAGAGAAAAACTTTATCAAAATTATGGGATATAAAGCCTATTGGACATTGCATCCCAGTGGTCGTGCTCGAGGAGGAACAGCAATCTTAATCAAACAAAACATCCTACATTTTCAACAAGAGGAAGTTAAAGAGCCATTTATGCAAGCTACCATAATAATGATGAACCATGGTGGTGCTGAACTAAGTTTAGGGGCGATCTACTGCCAACCAAGACATAATATCGCAAGAAATCAATATGTCAATATTTTTAATAAACTTGGACCAAGGTTTATTATAGGAGGTGACTACAACGTGAAACACACTGCTTGGGGATCACGACTCATAACACCAGGAAAAGGAAAAGAACTCCTAAGTGCAATAGAAATGACAGGTTGTGAATATCACTCATCGCGTAAGTCCACTTATTGTCCTACAGACATCAACAAAGTTCCTGATTTGATTGACTTTTTTATCTCGAAAGGAATAGCGTCGAATTACATTGAAGTCGAAAGTATTGAAGACCTTACTTCCGATCACACACCGGTCTTAATGACTCTGAGTACATTAGTCATTAAAAAGAAGAGGAAACTTAACCTTACTAATAAGTTCACGGATTGGGAATTATTTAGAGAGAAACTGGGCAATCTAATTGAGTTAAAAGTTTGTCTCAAAACTTTAACAACAACTTGAAATACAAGCTGGATATTTTATTAACTCTATGCGTGAAGCAGCTAAAGAGGCTACACCCGAATTAGGTGATAAAGTTATACAAGAGATCAACTACCCCATGGAGATTCGAGAACTGATAAAAGAAAGGCATAGGAAAAGACGCATATGACATAGAACCAGAAATATTATTGACAAAAGAGAATTTAATCGAGTAAGTTATAAAGTTAACCGATTAATTAAAGAACATAAAGAGGCTTGTACTGAAAATTATCTGAAAGGACTGGGTCCTGAAGCTGACAAAAACTATTCTCTTTGGAAAGCTACTAAGAGATATAAGAGGCCAATAATACAAGTGCCACCTATTAGGAACATAAATGGAGAATGGGTGGGACGTAACGATGAAAAAGCCGAACTGTTTGCTCAACACTTGGCATCAGTATTTCAACCACAAGATATACAATCTAGGATTGATCATAAACCAGTTTATAGATCTTAATTAAACATCAATAGTGTCACCCCACTAGAAGTCGCACATGAAATAGACACGAATTTAAATCCCAAAAAGTCACCTGGAATTGACGAAATTTCGCCAAGGCTGTTTAAGGAGTTATCAAAGAGAGCAGTCATTATGTTAACATATATATATAATGCTTGCTTTCGACTTACATATGTGCCTGAGTGTTTCAAGGTAGCACAAATAGTGATGATAAAAAAACCAGACAAACCCGGTGAGCAAATGACATCATACAGGCCGATCTCTTTGTTACCAACTATCTCAAAGTT
Organism: Nephrocerus scutellatus; assembly: GCA_947095585.1. Lineage (NCBI taxonomy): Eukaryota > Metazoa > Arthropoda > Insecta > Diptera > Pipunculidae > Nephrocerus > Nephrocerus scutellatus. Next base: position 75,131,396 of record OX352763.1, read on the forward strand.
GTTTGAGAAGTTGTTTTTGAAACGACTAAAACCAATGATCATACCTGATTTCCAGTTTGGATGCAGGAATAAACATTCGACCATAGATCAAGTTCATCGTGTGACCGCAAAGATAGAAAAAGCATTTGAAGATAAGAAATACTGCCGTGCTGTATTTCTAGATGTATCACAGGCTTTCGATAGAGTGTGGCATGTGGGTCTTATCTACAAGATAAGTAAATTAGTGCCACAAAATTACTGCCAACTGCTCGAGTCGTATCTCTCCAAACGAAAATTTAGAGTATCACATGAAGAATCATACTCTAACTTTTACCCAGCTATAGCAGGAGTGCCTCAGGGTAGTGTACTAGGGCCTTTCCTATATCTTCTTTACACTTCCGATATACCGACAACGGAAACAACTCTGGGGCTGTACTAAATAACTAAATTGTTTAATCATTCAACGTTGCCAAAATAAATTTCTACGTGCAATAACGAATGCTTACCGCTACGCAACTAACGAGGAATTACATGAAGATCTAATTGTTAAATGGGTTGATGAAGTAATCCAGGAATTTGCCATCAAACATGAAAGAAGGTTACTGCAACATACCAATACTGAAGCAATACAACTTCTTGACCTAACACAAGAACTTAGACGCCTTAAAAGAATTAAACCGCATGAGCTGGTCATCTAATAATTGAAGATTCGTTGCTGGGAGCAGAATATTGATTCGTTGTAAACCCGTACTCGTTCCACTTATTTGTTACAAATAAGTACGTATCATCATTAGTAATAAATTATCATCTGATAAGATTGTACTATTATAAATAAAAAAAAAATAAAAAAAAAATATATATATATCATTGTTTATTCACCAGATTTCCACTCATTCAGGCATTCGACATAACCACATTTTCATCAATCCACGTTTTGGTCTTACAAGCCAGAATTTTCGCTATTCATCCGACATTTTTGTCTTTCAGACTAAATTAGCTCCTGTGTCTATACTAGTGGAAAGTTTTTGGTAGGAACTCGTGTATCTCTGCTTCTATCAGTCAGGATGGGACTAGTTTTAGAACAATTGTGACGCGTGTGGCACGTGTAACGCATGTGGCGCATGTAACGCGTGTGGCGCGTGTTAAAAAACGATGTTATTGTTATGTTATTAAAAAAAAAGAAAGGGGAAGCTAGGAACCGAATACAACCTTTGCTCAGAGTTCTAACCACCAACTGTGGAGAGGTATAACCTCTACCAGCTACATACAATTATATTCAATGATTCGTAACCCCTTACTTTGGGTGGGGGGAAGCGACGAACCGCATACAAGCTAAGAACTTATAATTAATAACTCGTAACACCTTTCCACGGGTGGGGGGAATGCTACAAGCTATATACATACAACGACTACAACTAAAAAAAAAATCCACAAGCTGTGAAGAGGTGGTGGTACCACGGATGGGGGAAGCTACGAACCGTATACAAGCTTTGCTCAGAGAACTAACTACCAATTGTGGAAACGTATAACCTCTACCAGCTACAGAGAATTATATTCAATGTTTCGAAGCTCCTTACCGTGGATGGGGGAAGCTACGAACCGTCTACAAGCTTCGTCCTATCGCTAATAATTTGTAACTCTTACCGCGGGTGGGGGAAGCCACAAATCATGTAGAACCTAAGGATAGTAGCCTACAACCCCTTACCACGGGTGGGGGGAAGTTGTAAGCTATATATAGCTAAATTAAGATAAAACTAAAAATAAAGAAAGATTACGAGGCCACTTACCAGCTCCGCACCGTGCCATGGTTCACTAAAGACTCCGCTGCTGGTCGGTCAGCAGCCTTCTTTTATATCAAACTAACTAGCCGAATGTGTGTTCGACCTCTCGACCTATGGACCAAAGCTCGTTACAATTGTTTCTTACTCTTCAGGGTGCTTAAAGTTTTAAATTTTTAATTTTTTAATTTTTATATGGGGCTTGAGGGATGAGCCTTGAGGGGGTTTTAAAGGGGAATGAAGTGGTTTGAAGGGGAGTATTTGGGATTGTTAAGAGGGTTTTGAGGGGGTTTGAATGGATTTTTTAGGTGATCATGACGGGGTATTTAGTCGGTATTATGTTGGGTCTCGAGGGGGTCTTAAGAAGATTATGTAGTTGTCTTGATAAGAAAGTGGGGTACTTTTTTTATAAAAATTTTATGTGTGCCCCCCAACCCCGGGGCAAATTTCTACAAAAAGTGTTGCTCATCGGAGATACACATGCGTATAAAATTTGAAGAAAATCGGGTAGTTTTTTTTTATAAAATTCTTATGGGTACCCCCAACCCCGAGGCCCGATCACTTACAAATTTTTACAAAAAATGTTGAAGATCGGAGATACACATACGTATAAAATTGGAAGAAAATCGGGTAAATTTTGTACAAAATTTGTATGGGAGCTCCCAAAACTCGAGGCACGAGGGGCCCAAAATTTGAATAGAAAGTTTTGTCATGGGAAATACACATGTGTGCAAAGTTTGAATAAAACAGGTATTTCTGGTCTGCGTATTTAGGAAGTGTGTTAAAAATTGATCACATGATTCTACCCACCAGCCAACCACGGGCACACGAAGTTGATATAGAGAATTTAAAAAGTAGTCAGTCTTTCTGGATTAACCACATCGAAGAATACTCAATAAGAAAAAATAAAACTTGAATTTTTTTTTTTTTAATTTTGATTTTTATTAATCGAACGCGGCTAAGAGGTCAGAATGCTTTTTGCTAAGCACCCAAGTCTCGGATCCATATGTAAGTACTGGTATGACCATTGTCTTATATATCAGCAGCTTGGATGTTATGGTTAAGTCCCTGGATTTGAAGAGTCTTGACAAACTATAGTAGGCTTTGTTGGCATTAAGCAACCGTGCGCGTATTTCTGGTTCCATGCTGTTATCGGCTGCTATAGTTGACCCGAGATAGTGAAAGGATTGCACTACTTTAAATTCGCGCTCCACTATTTGAATTGAGGGACCAATGTTGGATCTTCTTCTCGCAGACGTGGCCATCATGTACTTTGTTTTGCTCTCATTTATGTGCAGCCCCAGATTTCGTGCCACCTGCTCAATCTTGATGAAAGCTTCCTGTACAGCTCTTCGGTTTCTACCAAAGATGTCAATATCGTCTGCGTAAGCCAGTATCTGAATGGACTTATAGAGGATTGTTCCTCTCGCCGTTACGCCAGAGTCTCAGATCCCTTTCTCCAACGCAGGTTGAAGAGGACGCAGGCCAGTCCATCCCCTTGTCGGAGCCCGTTATATATGTTGAATGGGCTTGATAGTGATCCGGATATTTTTAATTGGCTTATAAAATTGGTCATGGTCAAACTACATAGTCGTGTCAGTTTATTTGGGATGCCGAATTCTCTCATGGCTTTATAAAGTTCTACTCTGGCTATGCTATTATAGGCGGCTTTAAAGTCTATAAAAAGATGGTGTAGTGAGTTTTGAAACTCTAGACATTTTTCCATCACCTGCCTTAGGGTGTAAATCTGATCAGTTGTTGATTTGCCTGGGATGAAGCCACACTGGTATGGACCAATGATGACTTTAGCGTATGGGGCTATCCTGCCTGTCTTGAAGGATAGAGGAGAAAATCTTATACGCGGTACTCAACAATGTTATACCACGATAATTGCTGCATTTTGTGATATCTCCCTTTTTATGTATGGGGCAGAGGATGCCTCTTCGCCAGTCTTTTGGCATAGCTTCTTCTTCCCATACTTGCACTATTATTTAATGAATTTCTTGGTGTAATGTTGGCCCTCCTATTTTTATCAGTTCCGCTGGGATCCCATCAGATCCCGGGGCCTTATTATTTTTGGGCCGACTTATCGCTCTGCTAACTTCGTCTATGCTGGCAGCATAGTATGATCTTCGTTCATTGGTGGAGCCTCAAGTTAGCTGGCCATTTAGCAACTCATGAAAGTGCTCTTCCCATCGCTCTAAGATGCCTTTAAGATCGGCGATCAGATTACCCTCTTTGTCCTTGCAGTATGTGCAACGCGGTGTATATTGCGGCACACCGCGGATTCTTTGGTAGAACTTCCGCGCCTGGTGCGGACCTTGCTCTCTGTACTGTTCTAGTTCACGGACGAAATTCTTCTCCCAGGATGCTTTCTTTCGCCGGTAAACTGTTTTTTCATATTTTCTGAGCTCTTTATATTCATCTTCGCGTGCCCGCGTTCTATGAGATTGTTGCATTGCTCGGTACGCAACAGTTTTACGTTCATTCGCTAACTTACATCAGTCATCGAACCAGTCGTTTCGATCTCTACGACTACTGCCTAACATGGAGTCAGCAGTACTAATGACAGTATTCTTAAGGCGTGTCCATTTCTCTTCTACGCCCATTTAGAGCGAGTCCTATCGCTTGACCGTATTTATGGTCTCTTCATTGCGAAGGGCAGCCGTGTTGACTCGAATCTGATTCGCGAATGCAGTCTTAGGTGCTGTAGGTGCGTGAACGTTTATGAGGCTATTGTTTTTAAATATTCCCCGCACGCAAAAGAAAGAGTTGTCAAGGAATTCGCTATACGTTTGCAATTTCCAAACTGCCTGGATGCACTTGACGGCAAACACGGGGCTTTCAGATGTCTCCGGAAAAATGGAGCATTCTATCACAACTATAAAGGAACAAATAACATAAAATTGCTTGCATTGGCAGATGCTAGTTGTAGATTTTTATATGTGGATATCGGATGTAACGTACTGACGAACGACGCTGGAGTATTATTACAAAGTTAGTTAAAAATGACAATTGATGACGCCACTAATCAACTCCCTGCAGATAAAACCATTGGAAACGGGAGAGTGCTTCCGTATGTCATTGAAAGATATAAGGCCTTTCCCCTTCAAAAGGATCTCATAAAGCATTTTGCAACCAAATGTTAAACCAAACCAATTTTCAACATGTGCCTCTCCAGAGCTAGGCAAATTGTTGAACATTCCTTTGGAGTTTTAAACAATAGATTTAAAGTTTTACAAAGCACAATAAACCTCCGAGCTCCGTGTCAAAAATGTGCAACTAATAACGCAAGCGTGTTGTTATTTGCATAATTTCCTATTACACCACATCCACATCCACGCCGCAACAAACTACGGACAATCCTCATAGAGGTACAGCAGAGCGATTACGCCAAAGTTTTGCCGAATATTTCACACACGAAGGACATGTGTAATGGCAGGACAAGCAACTTTTACGTTTGTGAAACATGTACATTGTGCTTACTTCTCTTTTCGGGTATCCAGCGAACTCTCACCTGACTCGCATGGCTGCCCTGTGTTCAATGCATTTTTTATTTTTTTATTGTAGGAGAAAATAATCGAAAGAGACATTTGACATCAGATGTCAAATTTGAAAATGCTCAGATCATTTTATTCTGAGCACTTAGAGCACGCTCATACTCTGAGCAAATAAGAAACACGAGCATTTTTCTTGAGAACTCTTTGACTGCTCTGAACTAATTTATGAAAACGCCATATGTTAAAACTTGTTGTTCTACCTGTAAGTTGATATCGACAACAAAAAACGACATCAATAAAAATACAATTCAGTAAATAAGTAAGTTGAATTAAGCTTAAATCATTTATGTCTCGATTCATTTGCTGGGTTCATTTGTGCGTGAGCTTAGATTTCTCTCTCTCTCCACCACCAAAACCGAGCAGCGCAGCCGACTGGGCAGCACACACCGCACACATTCATTAAAGTACGACGGTATCTGATGCCACTTTATGATATTTAAAAAAATGTATAAGGGCCTTGCGGCCGAACCCGGGGCCCGAACACTACCAAATTTAAGAAAAAGTATTGCTTATTGGGTATACACATGTGTGTAAAATTTGAAAAAAAAAATCGGGTAATTTTTATTTTAAATTTGTATGGGACCCCCACGAACCCGGGCCCGATCACTTCCAAATTTTAAAAGAATGTATTGTCACCGGCAATACACATGTGTACAAAATTTCAGGAAAATTGGGCTTTAGGAAGTGCGTTAAAAATTGATAATTAAAAAAAAATTGTATGGGAGCCCCCCGACCCCGGGGCCCGATCGCTTCAAAAATTTTACCAGAAGTTTTGTCCTTCGGAGATACACATGCGTATAAAATTTGAAGAAAATCGGGAACTTTTTCATAAAATTTGTATGGGTGCCGACCTAGGGGCCCGATCTCTCCAAAAATTTTACAAAAAGTGTTTTCCATTGGAGATACACATTTGTGTAAAATTTTAAGAAAATTTTAAGGTACATTTTTTAAAACATTTGTATGGGACCCCGAGGTCCGAGGGGCCTCAAATATAGAATAATAGAAAGTATTGTCACCGGAAATATACATGTGTGTAAAATTTCAATAAAATCGGGCTATGGGAAGTGGGTTAAAAATTGATCAGAAAAAATCTGACCAGCCAGCCAGCCACCCAGCCACGTGCACGCGAAGTTAATATAGAGAATTTCAAAAGAGTTTTAATTTACCTCATTGGTGTTAGATATTGATGACCTTGTTTTGCAGTATGTTTTCAGGAACTCTAACTGACCAAAGCACCCAAATTTCAGCCTGCAACACTTTTCCTTGATTTTTCAACTTCACGAATCTCTTTTATAAAATGAAATTTGATGACGTAATTTGTGACGCGTGGCGTGTGGTGCGTGTTATATATGAAAATCGTTTCTAAAGGAGTAAATATCAGTCGCGCGTCGGAGCTGACACGCACCTTTTTTTTGTTTTACTAGCTGTGTTGAAACATTGCAATCTACAGCTTTTAGCTGCTCTACTATAGCATCATTGCATCAAAACGTTTTATTCTGTTGATATACTCTGGATGAGCAACGTCGTACAGAAGAAGTAACGAAAATTTACCGTCAGACGGTGTACACTCCTTGCATAGAAAACGAAAATGAAGCAAAACGCACAACTAAAAACAGCAATCAAAGAAAACGTAAAAAACAAGCAACGAAAATCTACCGGTTACTGTTCAGGTTGCTGTTCTTCCATCGCATCTCCTTTATCTTTCCCACGTTTGGAAATTCAAAACATGACCGTGTAAAACCAGACACAGCCCAGGTAAGAGCGGCGTTCGATTGTACTGAAGAAAAATCAATTCACTTCAGTTAATTTAGCGACTCTTCACTTAAATTGAGCTACTGAAGTGAACAGACGGTTCGATTGGTATTTTTCACTTCAGATATATGTAAATGTTACACATCTGAAGTGACTACATGAACAGAACACCTCTTCACTTACTTCAGTTGCCCAATTTCACCCAATCGTATACGAAGTAATGAATAATGAAGCTGTTACGCACTAGTCCCGGTGCTTTCCCGTAGGAGAAGAGGGAGTGTGCGGGCGAGTTGAATGAGAATAAATAACACCAAATTTTAGTATAGTTATATAGTTTTATTATATTTATATGGTTTTTTATTTACTTGTTTGGATTATCTTTATCTTTTTGGATTAGTGTTTAAGTTCAACTGCCGCCCTTAGTAATCATAGCAGTGGTCTTTTATAATATTTTGGATGGATCGACCAACCAATATGATTGGTTGGTTGCGATCCACCAATGGAACGACAGCATCGTGTGCATGAACAAGGGTTCAATACACAAATACAAGTGCAAGCTTATATTCGTAGCACACAGTCGACCTGCGACATTTATGTCTCTTCTGCAGTCGAGCCACTTGACGGTCGCCTTAGAATTTCCCTCCCGCTGATATTACTATTTCGTAATATCTGCATTTACACTAACTGTTTCTTAGTATCGTATCGGCATTTGTGAGCTGCGTGCTGTGTTTGAAACTCGAGATGCATAAAGGATCACAGTGCCTTTATCGTATCTCGATCGGTTTCTTATTACAAACACCAGCCATCCGTACATACTCTGCAGATTAGTGGTGGATGTGAATTCGGAAATTCGGTACACGAATGTACCGGCAATGTGACAGGCTGTGCCGATCATAGAATAGGTAATTTATTGAAAGCAGATGTGGAAACTAGAGTTAAGCAAGACTGTGTGTGGTCAGGGGTGTAATGGTTGCGCCGGTCACAACATCCCTTCCCCCTACGAATAAGAATATAGTATTTTTGGGTTTTTTTTTGTGCTGAAATTTATAAAATATTTATTTATATATATAAAAGAATGAAAATTATATAATATATTTGTAATATGGTTTTTTTTTGGGGGGTTTTGTTTTTGAGTTTATTTTATGTTATTACAATTATGTAAGGTCTTTTTAAGTGATATAATAGTGATTTTTTTTGCAAGATAATGAGTAGGTATATTATAAAATTAAATATCGTGTGAATTCGTATGTTTTGTTTCATTCATTCGTTCTGAAAATACTTTTAAGTCAATTATTTGTTCAAAGTTGCAAATGAGTATTGCGATATTAAGTTTAGAATGGATAAGAGGTGGGTATAATTTTCTTTAAGGATGATTTTTAGGATGCTGTTAAAAAGAAAAATTGTTTTTATATGGTTTCCGGTTTGTCGTTTTCCTGTTCGCGGATAGCGACCATTTTAGTTGTGTTTTGTTTATCTGGGGATACTTATTGATTTAGTTGCCATGCTTTGTATTTGTTTATTATTATTATGATTATAACGGAAATGATCATAAGGTTAAGTTACCCATAATGATGAATGTTGTGTATATTGAAACTTTCAAGGTCTGTTTTTTCTGTGTTTTTTAAATCTTTTATTTGTTAGGACAGTATGTCTAAGTCTTTTTTTCGGTGTTTTTTAAAAATTTTATTTGTTGGGACAGTATGTCTAAGTCTTTTGAGTCAGAATTTCGTATTAGTGCTACTTCAGGAAGGAGAATTTGATTCGTGCGTTTTTGTGAGAATGAGTTTGAAATATTTATAGGGGGTATGTAGAAATTGTTCAGTGACGATGTTTTGAAATAGGAATTTCTTATAGTCAAGTCCATTGATTTGATATAACATTCGTCTGTTATTTCTATGGTGCCTGTATTTATAAATTGGAAGGGAAAGATTTTGTTTGAACAAATTTCGTCTATTTCGTATTTGTCATCTATTTTTGTATTTGTTTTGTTGATCCAGTTGGATCCAAATAGTAGTCAGTTGAGTTTCTCTCAGTTCGCAAATATGTGGTAAGGTTTTGGATGTTTGAAAAAGTAAGACAGCACAAGGCTGATTTCTTGATCTTGATCAGCACAAGGCTGTTTTCTTGATCTTGTAGTAAATACTGGATGTACTGCTTGGCATAAATATGTCTTTTCGTCAGTGTTGAGAATCACATACATACAGAAAAAACATACAAATAATAATTCTCAGCCGGTTCGCATCTCTCTTTTGTTTCAGCACACAATGTTTAATTTTTTAGTTGTTGTTCAGCCTCTGTGATGTGCGGAAGTAAATACAGTCTGCTTGTAAATAAATGTGTGCTCAATATTTTCATTACTTTTATTTTTTAAAACCAAGATTAAACGTATTAACGTTTATTACTTTAAACTTATTTCAAAGTTACATTAAACTTACATTCTTGTCTTCGTTTATTATGAAATAAATTATTCCTGTTGAGAACTACGAAAATAAATACAAAATATTACTTCTCGGCCGTAACTGTTTTATTGTCTGGAAATGTTGTTGTAGTCTGGACACACAAAGAGGAAACACACATCGTAATTATATCGCGTTTTATTTTAGCGGTTTACAATAATCTTCGAACAAGAAATCTCATGATTTCTATAAAAATATCTTCGAATAAAAATCTTATGATTTTTACCAACATCTTACACTTAAAATCTTCTGATTTCAACATGGTCCTTTGAACCGGATTATAAAAAGTGTATTTCATCGACACAAGGAAATTGGAAAATTATTATTAAAATTCATCGAAAAATGTTGTAACTGCATCGAATTACTACAACGCATACAAACAAGTATCACAAAAAAAAACCGGAATTTTTGGCATCATCGGACTACGCCATCATCGGACTGCGTCATCATCGGACTACGGCATCATTGAACTACGTCATCATCGGCCAGGCGGCTGCACCATGCAAATTCAGCTTTACCAAAATAACATTATCTGATCATCTGTTTGCAGTTTATATAAATATTGTTACACAGGTACGTGCATTTTTGAATCTACTAAGGGTGTTCTTTTTTAACATATTTAAAGTTGAAATAAATTGTTCTTTTGTTCTTCGAAAAGTTCATTGCTAGTTTGTTATTCGCATTATTTTGTTTTTGTAAATTCAATTTCGAATCTTGAGTCATTGAACATCGCAAATGACTGACGCTAAAATTTCGGAATTGAAACGAAAGCGTGGCGGAATCAAGTCGATTATCACACACTTTCAAAATAAGTTAAGTCGCGGTGATTTCAAGCGATTAGCGGAATTTGAATCTACGTTGCAGCGCGTGAAGTCGGCATATGACAATTATTACAAATTCCAGTACGAGTTGGAGGTTTTAGTGGTGAATGATCAAGATGAGGCCATTTTGGATAAATTCTCATTTGAGGATCATTACGGTTCGGTCGAAGCAGAATTGCTTACCCAAATTGATATATTAAAAGGTCAGAGCCATAATAATTCAAGGTTAAATCAGTATAAGTTGCCTAAAATAGATTTACCTAAGTTTGATGGTTTGCCAATCAATTGGCTTAATTTTAAAGGTATTTTTACGGGACTAGTACATGATGACATAACTTTAAGCGATACAACTAAATTTTATTATTTGATTTCATGTTTGCGTAATGGCAAGGCATATCATCTGATAGAGCCTTATCCTATTGATGATACAAACTACATACACTTTTACATGAAATTCATGTCAAGGAGTTGTATGAAAATAAAAAACCACAAGAAAATAATTTAGCCTCTCTTCAGAGTTTCATTGATACTGTAAGCAAACACTTTATGGCCTTACACACAATTGATAACCAGATGAATGTGTTTAACTTGTTTTTGTTGCACCACTTGGTGGAAAGGTTAGACAATGCATCAAAGGTTTAAAGTTTTAAAGAAAAAATCGGAAAATCAGAAAGATTCATTAACATTTGAATCATTTATTGAGATTTTACAAAATCACGCAAAAATTCTTCGTTCATTTAAAGCATCGATATCTTTGAATTCTTCGAACTCCCAAACAAGCAAGGAAAAGGTCCCAGTAGGATATAAACCCAATTTCAAAAAAACATTTATGTCCAGATCTAATGATTCCTCCTGTGAATATTGCAAGGGCAACCACAAAATTATTGATTGTTTTGAATTTAAAAAACCGGACATTTCACCCGTAAAACGTTTAGAGATTGTTCGTAGGCTTAGGTTATGCACGAATTGTTTAGGGTCCAATCATAAAGTCTTCGAATGCAAAGGTCGTGTTTGTAGTCTTTGCTCACTCAAACATAATATATTACTTCATTTTAAGGGTAATGCATCGCATGGCAAACCATACTCACAGAATGGGTCCAATATGTGCTCTTCGCAAAACGTAGCACAAGATACGATATCAACCAATACTTCGAACAACAAGGGTTCTGTTAACGCTCATAGTACGCTCAATGAAACTAGTTGTGTTTCGGACGTGGTTCTATTACCCACGGCAATTGTTTGGGCTACAAAAGACGACGGAACAGTTCTTCCTTGCAGAGCACTGTTAGATAGTGGCTCACAATCGCATTTTGTCACCGAGCGCATATGCCAGTTGACAAAAATAAAGAAATATCCTACTATGGTCTCGATATCTGGAAAAAATCAAAAATCGAGTAATGTTAAAAGTGAAGTGTCGATCAGGATTCAATCACGAATTTCCGATTATGAGGCATATTTGAAATTCTTGGTGCTACCAAGTATCACCAATGATTTACCTTCGAATTATGTGCTCGTTAATAAAACCGATATGCTACACTCGGTTAACTTGGCCGATCCATGGTTTTACAAACCGAACTGCATTGACATGATCTTGGGCGCAGAGATCTTCAATGAAATCATTTCGAACGAAAAGCTAACATTGTTTAAGGAATTGCCTTCATTTGTTAACACCTCCTTCGGTTTTGTCATCGCAGGCAAAATAAACAGTCCACTAAAATTAGGGTCGCCCATTAAAAATATGTGCAACATTAACAGCGAATCGTCGAATTTTGTTTGTACATTACAACAATTGAGTACTCAAATTCAGAAATTCTGGGATATTGAGTCAATAAAGTCTGATCGAAACTATTCCATTGAAGAACGATTGTGCGAAGAGCATTTTGTAGATAATGTCTCACGTGATTCTACAGGACGATATTGCACGTCACTTCCCTTTAATAACAAAATTAAAACGATCGGTGAATCAAGTTTCGCGGCTATGGCTCAATTCAAGACACTTGAGTCAAAACTGAAGAGAAATCCAAAATTGCAAGAGCAATACTCAGAATTTATCAATGAGTACATCGAGTTGCAACATATGGAAGAAGTCCCTGATCGAAACATCGTCACAAATCCTTATGGAAAATCCTTCTACTTACCCCACCATTGCGTATTAAGGGAAAATAGTACTACTACCAAATTGCGGGTAGTATTTAACGCTTCGCAAAGAGCATCAAATGGTGTAACACTCAATGACTGCCTCTTGGTGGGACCCACCATACAACAGGACCTCTGGTCAATAATTGTAAGATTTCGAAGGCACCCTATTGCGTTTTGTGCTGATATTACAAAAATGTACCGCCAAATAAAGATAGAAGATTCCGATTCAGATTTTCAACGTATCTTTTGGAGAGAATCTAGTGATCACGAGATCAAATGTTATAAACTCAAAACGGTAACCTATGGTACAGCTTCAGCACCATTCTCGGCGGTGCGCTCTTTACATAAATTGGCAGATGATGAAAGAAATATTTATCCCGAAGCTTCGATAGTACTTAAACGCGGTTTTTACGTCGATGACGTTCTCACAGGAGCTAACACCTGTAAAGAAGCCATGAAATTAAAGAATGATTTAATCGGTTTACTGCTCAAGGGGGGTTTTGAATTACGAAAATTTGTATCAAATGAGCTATCTCTTTTATCAAGCGAGAATAAGTTAATAGACCAAAAGGTTTCGGTGTTAGGTTTATTGTGGGATTACAAAAATGACAGATTTCAAATGCATTTCGATCAGATCGAAATAAATGAAAAAATAACATATACCAAGCGTTTAGTATTATCCGAAATAGCACGACTCTTCGATCCATTAGGAATATGTGCTCCAATGATATTTATAGCAAAATTGTTTATGCAAAGGCTCTGGTCTCACACAGAATTAAGTTGGGATACTGAGTTGCCTTCAAACGTGAAGGAATGTTGGATTGATTTCAAAACGCAATTAATTAGACTAAAAACGGTATCGTTTCCTCGAGAAATTGGTTTGCAAAAAGCGAAACAAATTGAACTTCACGGTTTTGGGGATGCTTCGGAGAAAGGATATGGCTGTGTAATATACGTACGTATAGTTCATTGGGACAATAGTGTAACTCTTCGATTATTGAATGCCAAATCACGTGTCGCTCCACTAAAAGTTCAGACTATACCAAGATTAGAGCTCTGTGCATCTCTGTTGCTAGCTGAACTTATGGAAAAAACGTTGGGGATTATGGACGTAAGGTTTCAGTCAATATATTACTGGTCAGACTCCGAAATTACACTATTGCGCATTAAAAGTGAACCATCGAGATTTGTAATTTTTGTAGCAAATCGTCTCAGCCAGATTCAAGAATTATCGTCGCCAAATGATTGGCACTTCATTCCATCGGAAATGAAACCCGCTGATTTAGTGTCTAGAGGCGTTATGCCTGAACAGTTTGCTGAGTCTAATTTATGGTGGAATAGTCCACAGTTTCTGTATTTGAATAATGAACTGTGGCCAAAACCATCTGCGAGTAAAATCTCTGAGTCTGTCGAACTTGAACTTCGCAAAGTTCAAAACGTTATGGTGAGTCGTATTGAGAGTTGGGATCTTTTTGCTCAATATTCATCAAAAAATAAATTGCTGCGAATCACAGCCTGGTGTAAGCGTTTCATCGATAATTGTCGATTGAGATCTGAAACTCGAATATTCGGAAACCTCACCACCCAGGAAATTGATTGCGCTTTAAAGGGGCTGATAATGATAGTGCAGCGCTCTGAGTTTGTAGACGAAATAAAAGAATTGCAAAAATCACAAATTGTATCCCCTAAAAGCCGGTTAAAATCACTTAGTCCGTTTTTAGACAACGACAACATGCTTCGAGTAGGTGGGCGATTGCAACACGCTAACATACCATATGACTCACAGCATCAATTTATATTGCCAGCATCGCATATCTTTACGAAGCTGTTAGCGCGTGGTGAGCACGAAAGATTATTGCACTGTGGTCCTCAAGCACTATTATATGCTCTTCGGTTAAATTATTGGATCATAGGTGGTCGAAATCTATGTCGAACGATTGTGAGTAAGTGCGTTAAATGTTTTAGAGTTCGTCCAAAAATTATAGCACAGATCATGGGTGACTTACCTAGTGCTCGTGCTAATCCTTCGAGGCCATTTGCAATTGCAGGTGTGGATTTCTGTGGGCCTTTTAACATTTGCCATCAATTAAGGAAAAAGATAACCGTAAAGGTATATGTCGCTCTGTTTATTTGTTTTTCTACAAAGGCTGTGCACATGGAGATTGTAGACAGTCTATCAACTCAAAGTTTTATCGCCACACTTCGTCGTTTTGTAAGTCGTAGAGGATTATGTTCACACATATATTCTGATAATGCGACAAATTTCGTGGGTAGCAAAGTAGAATTGATTGAGTTACAGAGATTGGTTTCTGCCGAATCACACCAGCGTCAGGTGGATCAATTTTGTTCTGCAAACGGTATGCAATGGCACACTATTCCCGCTCGGTCTCCACACTTTGGGGGTCTGTGGGAGGCGGGTGTCAAGAGTGCAAAGCATCATTTACAGTGTACACTTGGACAAACTTCGTTTGTATATGAAAGCTTCCAAACAATTATTGTTCAGATTGAAGCGTGCCTCAATTCAAGGCCACTAAGTCCAATGTCAGTTGATCCGAACGACATGACCTGTTTGACACCTGGTCATTTTTTAATTGGACAGCCATTGACCGAACTTCCCGATCCATCATTGGAACATTTAAATTATAATAAATTATCCCATTATCAGCGCATTCAATATCTGATCCAACAGTTTTGGAAAAGATGGTCAAAGGAGTATTTGTTGCAATTGCAACACCGTCATAAATGGATAGAACCCACTGAACAATTCATGTTGGGATCACTTGGTTTGCTCCATGAGGATCATATTCCACCAATGAAATGGAAACTCGGACGGATTGTCGAGGTGTTTGCTGGTGCCGATAATAAGGTACGTGTGGTTCTTGTTAGAACGTCGACCGGTGATTTTAAGCGTGCTGTAACAAAGATCAGCGTATTACCTATTGAAGTATAACTGGATCGTTTTTCTTTCCGCGTCTATTTTGATTGCGAGTTTAATTAGAATGCATATGCAAAAAAAGTTATTTTTGATAATGGTAGTTTTTTGTAAAATTTAAGATGAACACCTTGGTATGAAATCAAAACTGCACGGATCAGTTGCTTAGTCTTTAAGTACTACTATTTTTATTATTATTATTGTTATTATTAAATATCTTATAAAAGGAATTGTTTAATAATTCATAATTTTTGAAATTAGTAATTTCAAGGGGGCGGGCATGTTGAGAATCACATACATACAGAAAAAACATACAAATAACAATTCTCAGCCGGTTCGCATCTCTCTTTTGTTTCAGCACACAAGTTTCATTTTTTAGTTGTTGTTCAGCCTCTGTGATGTGCGGAAGTAAATACAGTCTGCTTGTAAATAAATGTGTGCTCAATATTTTCATTACTTTTATTTTTTAAAACCAAGATTAAACGTATTAACGTTTATTACTTTAAACTTATTTCAAAGTTACATTAAACTTACATTCTTGTCTTCGTTTATTATGAAATAAATTATTCCTGTTGAGAACTACGAAAATAAATACAAAATAATACTTCTCGGCCGTAACTGTTTTATTGTCTGGAAATGTTGTTGTAGTCTGGACACACAAAGAGGAAACACACATCGTAATTATATCGCGTTTTATTTTAGCGGTTTACAATAATCTTCGAACAAGAAATCTCATGATTTCTATAAAAATATCTTCGAATAAAAATCTTATGTTTTTTACCAACATCTTACACTTAAAATCTTCTGATTTCAACAGTCAGTTTGTTTACATTTTCCTAGTTCATTGATTGTCATGTCATTTGTTGGGAGAGGGATTGCTTTAAAAATTTGAAATATTGTTTATATGTGTATATTATTTATTCATAAAAAATCTTTAAATCATTATTATTTTTTATTTTGTCTTTTCTACCAAATTTAACAAGCGTGTTTTCTGCTGAAACTATTTTTAATACTTCGAATTGACCTTCCCAAAGGGTCGAGAGTTTGTTTTTTCGTGTGTGATTTTTGACTAGAACTTTGTCACCTATATTAAAAATTTTCTCATTACTCTTGTTATCATAATACCTTTTTGAAATGTTTTTCTGGTTTGTTATCCTATGTTTTGCTGCTTGGTAACCATGCTGAAGTCGTGATTTAAACTCGTTTGCATTGTTATCATAATTGTACTGAATAAGTGGTTTTTGTTGAAAAATGGTTGGTATTTTTGGGGGGTATCCATACAGTAGTTCGTATGGGGTGTAACCTGTACTGCTATGAGGGGTGCTATTGTAGACAAACATTGCGTACGGAATCCAAGTATCCCATGTAAGCGGATCTCGATTGACGTAGTGTCGAAGATATTCTGCAAGTATTTTGTGACTTCTTTCTAATGCTCCATTGGTTTGAGGATGATAAGGTGTGGTGTTAAGTTTTTTAATTTTTTAAAGATTGCAAATTTCTTTAAACAGTCTACTCAGAAAGTTTGTGCCTTGGTCAGTTAAAAGTGATTGTGGTACTCCGTGTCTACAGCTTATATTTTCAACGAATGTTCTTGCCACAGTGAGGGCTTCTGCGTTTTGCAACGGAAATGCTTCTGAGAATTTGGTTAAATCATATTGGAATGTTAAAAAGTATTTTTGACCGTGATAGCTAACTGGTAGTGGTCCAACTATATCTAAAGCAATTCGCTCAAATGGTGTAGAACTTGTGCTAGTTATTTTCATTGGTATTGTAGGGTTTATTTAGCTCTTGTTTAATTGACACGACGTACATTTTTGTAAATGGTTCTTAATGTCTGAAGTCATTGTAGGCCAGTAATATTTAAGTTTAATTCTTTTCAATGTTCTGGATACTCCTTGGTGTCCTCCAAAAGGTGATTCATGGTATTCGGTTAATACTGCTGCTATTTGTTCATTATTGTTTAAGATGATTTTGTTATTGCTGTATAAATTTATCGTTATGTTTAGATAATGAAATATTTTTTCTAGATTTGTTTTAAACTCATTTAAACAATTGGTTTTGAATATTAGGTATGGTGATTCCTATCGTCTCACAATTTCTTTTATTAATTTTATCTTAAATGCTCGTTAGTGTCTGTTCAATCATAATTTAGTCTTTCTGACTTCTTATTGGGTAGGGTACAAATATGTATGGATTTATTTTGGTCGTTCGTATGTGTTAAAATTTTTCCTAAAGCAAGTTTAGTGAATTCATCGATTAATATTTTTAATTCATTTTCTTCTGGGGATTCTATTGGTGGTAAAATAATAATTTTATGTTGCAGGTTTTTAACTGAATAGATAGATTCTGCTCTTTCGATTAAATTATAAGATGAAACATGTTGTAATATATCATTTGTTGTTTTTGGAGTGTTTTCTGCATTGACAATTTTTGCTTGTGATCTTGTTGTTATTAATACGTCCCTTTTACTATTTTCGTGCGCTGCTTCCACTACTACGCGACTGAGAGCGTCCGCGTTAACGTTGGATTTCCCAGGCTTGTATACTATGTTGTATTCGTATTCGTCAAGAGTAATTCTCCATCGGGCTAGTCTGGATGTGGGGTCTTTGAGATTCATTAGCCATGTCAGAGGAGGATGATCCGTGACTATAGTAAATTTTCGGCCATTTAAATAAGGACGGAACTGTTTGACTGCATATATGATTTCATCTGGTTTCATCTGCATTCTTCGTCGTTAGTAAAAAAAATTTTTTCAAAGTTAGAATAAGCTAAAATTGTTGATGTGGTTAATTTATTTTTTAATATTCTGAATGCGTCATCACAATGTGCGTCCCATTTAAATTCAATATTTTTTTTTAGCAGATTTGTCAATGGTTTTGTTATATTAGCAAAATTTGGAATGAAACGTCGATAATATCCCGCAAGTCCAAGGAATGCTTTTATATCCTTAGCTTTTTTTGGTACTGGGAAGTTTTCTACTGAATTTAATTTTTTTCAAATCTGGACTTATTCCATTTTCAGATATCACGTGTCCTAAGTACATTAGTTCTCTTTTAACGAAGTTACATTTGTCTGGTTGTAATTTTAGATTATGATTTCTAAGTCTGTGGGATACCTTGGTCGTCAACTTACGGTTATGTTCCTGTAAATCATATCCATATATGACAATATCGTCCACGTATACGAAACAATCTATTCCTTGTAATCCCATTAGTACATTGTTCATCATTCGTTGGAAAGTTGCTGGCGCGTTTTTTAATCCAAATGTCATTCGAGTATATTCGTAATGTCCGAAAGGCGTACTAAATGCGGTTTTCTTTTGGTCCTTTTCATCGAGTTTTATTTGATGAAATCCACTTGCTAGATCCAATGTGCTGAAATATTTGGATTTCGCCAATTGTTCCAAAATATCCGTTATATTTGGTAGGGGATATGCGTCTCCTATAGTAACTTCATTCAGTTTTCTGAAGTCAACGAATACTCTCCATCGTTTTTTTCCTGTACTTTCCGCTTTCTTGGGTACCAGTAAGAGAGGTGAATTTCAAGGACTATAGCTTGGTTTAACTATTCTTTCTTCAAGCATGTCTTTTACTTGCCGGTGGATTTCAGTTTTCTGCGATTCTGGTAGCCGATATGGTTTCCTATAGATTGGTATTTCAGGATTAGTGATTATTTTGTGTTTTATTGCATCTGTATAATTCAAATGGTCTCCTTTAAGGAAAAACACGTCGTTAAATTCTCGACATAATTTAGAGTGGATTCTAATTTAGATAATCTATGATTTACAGGATCTTTAGATGTATTCATCTCTATAACGTCAAAGTCCTCTAATTTATCCCATTCCAGTTTCCAGTCTTCATTATGCAAATACATTTCTTCATCATTGCTATTTAAAACCATTATTTGTACCTTATTTCCTGATGATTTTACAGCTGTGGCTGCTACGTATACTCCGGGTTTAATTTCCTTTTTTCTTATTACGATGTTTCCATTGGTTGGAAATGGTATTTGTATTGCTTTCTCGCATCTTGGTTCTATTATAAATATATTTTGTTTATTTTCGGGTTTATATTGAGTTTTAACTTTTAAATGTTCAGTCTTATGGTTTGCTAAGCTCTCGTTTAACTTAGTCTTACGATTTGCTGAATTTTCTTCTAAATATTTAGTCTTACTGCTTTCTAAATTTTCTTTTGTAGGCTACCTTTTGGCGTAGTCTTACTGTTTGCTGCATTTTCTAATAAATTTGCTAGGCTATTTTTGAGCGTAGTCTTACAGTTTGCTAAATTTTCTTTTGTATGGTCAGTCTTACTCTTTGCTAGGCTACCCTTTGGCGTAGTGTTACTGTTTGCTGCATTTTCTTCTTAATGGTTAGTCTTACTCTTTGCTAGGCTATTTTTGAGCGTAGTCTTACAGTTTGCAAAATTTTCTTTTATATATTCAGTCTTACAGTTTGCTGAACTTTTTTGTAGAACTTCGAGTAAAAGCTCTCTGTTTATATAACTTATTTCCCCTGGATAATCGTTGAGGAAATCGTTACCAAGTATTCCGTCATATTTTAAATTTGCATTTTCGCCTATTATGTGAAATGTGTGATCAATTTTTAAACGTACCAACTAACGACCCGTGGGTGGAAATCGTGTTTCCTGCAATAGTGGTAATCTGGCAGTGTATGTTATTTATCAAATTTGTATTAATTCCTAAGATATTTTGGCGCTTGAGGAGGCGTATTTCTGCTACTGTATCTATAAGGAATACATTGTATATTTTGTTAGAAGGTTTAAAAGGAATACATACTGTTGGTTCTGTTGTATTTAAAAAAGATATATTTATTTTATTTAAAATTGTTTTATTTGTAAGTTTTTATTTGTGATTGTTTTATTCATATTTGATTCATTTGTCAAAAGATTTATTGGTGGACTACTGCTGCTGTCTGACCCAATCGGGAGAACGTGTCCGTTTTCGTTTCCCTGGGAAATTCGTTTCCCTGCGAAATTCGTTTCCCTGAGCTTGATTTGCTTGACGAGTTCTGCTTCTATGATTTTGCTGGTTTACCGCTGTATTTGTTGGTGGTCCTCTGAAAGGATTTTGATACCGAGGTTGGTGTTGCCTGTTATGTGTGAGGTGGTTGTTTTCGTATCGTCCTTGATTTCTCGAAGTGTTAGTTTATGGATGTAGGTTGCTTTGTCCTTCGTTCCTTAATCGCGTGCGGCATTCCTGATATGTATGATCGCTTCTTTTACGGTATGAGCACACCAGGTATTGTACTTCTCTTTTTATTTCTTTCGGGACGAAATTTGGAAGTGAAGTGTTCCGGTAACATGCCGTTGAGGTATGCCCATACCTTTTACATACCGTTCAAAAAGGTTGCTCCCTTGGTTTACTGAAACCTCGAATCATTTGGAAGTGTGGTTCTATCCGCGACGATTGTTCATTAGCAAAGTTCGTGCTTTGCTTTAAGTCCGTTTCTGCTTTAATCAGGATCCTGAGGTCATGACTTCGTAAGCCATCTTCGAATGCGTTGATCGCTAGCCGCTCGTTGTCTTTCACTAAGTACGCCCGAACGCTAGTATCACTGATATTTGCATAGCTTGCCGAATTTAATGCACTTAGCAAATTACATATTCTGTCCCCGAATTCTTTCACAGATTCTCTAAGGTTTTGTTTTACCTTAGATAAATCTCCTTGTATTGAGCTTCGTGAACGTTCATCCTTAAATTTTTTTTCTGATTCCTTAATAAGATCAGATCAAATTGTCTGATACTGTATTAATTCAAACGCGGGACCCTGCGACTTAGTCGATGCAAACAGGATGTTTCCACACGCAATATACTTATTTAATTGTCCCGGTGTTCAACCTCAGGAACAAGATGTAACGCATCGCTTAGACTAATTTTTACCTCCGCGTCTGTAGGCATTTCGAATTTTTTGATAGAATAGGGGTGGAAGTGAAATGGTAGTTCCTCAAACAGACGAACTCTTTTGGCTTGTTTGCGGGTAAGAATTTTGAAAAAAAAAATTTTTTTATCAGGAAAGGGAGAGAGAGGGGAAAAAATTCTTTTTGCAACTTGGAACGTAACGAAAACTTTTTTGCCTATGATTTTACTCGCTAAAAAACACGAATACACAGTCAATTTAAAAAAAAAAAAAAACAATTTTATCACTTATTAAAAAAATTTTTTTTTTGTGTAACTTAACTTCACTATTAACATCCCCTGTTATAGCCGGGTTTAACGCTTTGTTAAGAAATCACCTTTTTTTTTTATTTTAACTCCTCTGTTGTAGCCGAGTTTTACGCCTCGTACTATTTTACTAATTTTTTTTTGATTACTTACAATCTTTTATTTTGCAAGAATCCCACCAAGATTTTCAATTCCTTATTTGGTGTATTTCACCAGCTTTTAATTATGCAATTTTTTAAATTTTTATTTTTTTTCGGTAGATGATCCCACCGCTGCCACCAATTTTGTTACGCACTAGTCCCCGTGCTTTCCCCTAGGAGAAGAGGGAGTGTGCGGGCGAGTTGAATGAGAATAAATAACACCAAATTTTAGTATAGTTTTATTATATATGGTTTTTATTTACTTGTTTGGATTATCTTTTTGGATTAGTGTTTAAGTTCAACTGCCGCCCTTATTAATCGTAGCAGTGGTTTTTTCATATTGGATGGATCGCAACCAACCAATCATATTGAAACGACAGCATCGTGTGCATGAACAAGGGTTCAATACACAAATACAAGTGCAAGCTTATATTCGTAGCACACAGTCGACCTGCGACATTTATGTCCCTTCTGCAGTCGAGCCACTTAACGGTCGCCTTAGAATTGCCCTCCTGCTGATATTACTATTTCGTAATATCTGCATTTACACTAACAGTTTCTTAGTATCGTATCGGCATTTGTGAGCTGCGTGCTGTGCTTGAAACTCGAGATGCATAAAGGATCACAGTGCCTTTATCGTATCTCGATCGGTTTCTTATTACAAACACCAGCCATCCGAATGTACTCTGCAGATTAGTGTAGGACGTGAATTCGGAAGTTTGGTACACGAATGTACCGGCAATGTGACAGGCTGTGCCGATCATAAAATAGGTAATTTATTGAAAGCAGATGTGGAAACTAGAGTGGAGCAAGACTGTGGGTGCGGTCAGGGGTGTAATGGTTGTGCCGGTCACAACAAAGCTTTGAAATTATGTTAAATCGAATTTTTTGTCAACTTAATAATAATGGCATTATTAAATCGGTGTTATGTGTCAATTTGGTATAAAGTAATCAGGATCTTGTTATTTAAATTGTGGCTGGCCAGATCTTACGATCGAATTTTAATCCATTTCTTAAAGACCGATTTTATTCAATCTTTGCACACATGTGTATATCCGATTAGAGAATTTTCATAATAATTTTTTATTTTTATGTGTTGGTTTTTAAATTAATTATAAATATAAAATAGTAGCGGAAATAACCGTCGTTTCCCGGCTGCCCAATCCCACTGACCCCCACCCAAGTTAACACTTGCCCACTGACGCCACACTCACTGACCCCCAGCCCACTGACCTCTTGCCCTATGATCTCCCGCCAGCTGAACACCCACCCACAGACCTCCCGCCCTATGACCTTACGCCAACTGACCAACTCACCAACCCAGAAAACTATAGAATCGACACTTATATCGACAAAAAATGTATACGTGTTCGAATATTCTTTATACGAAAATCATATACAGGGAATACTACATTTTCAACTCAAGCGCCACCTATCGGGTCCAACGACTATATTTTTTTTTTAATATTATTATTATGTGAATTTGAGCCAAATAGGTCAATATATAATAATTTAGAATTTTCGAAAAAAAGCGACCCAAGCGCCACAAACACAAACAAAAACAATCCGGAGAACAGCACGAACATATGTTATGAGTATAAGTTCGGAAAGCTTCAGCGGTTCAGCCATGATAGTCAGACATACACACGCACGTTTTTATATATTAATATAAATGCAATAGCTAATTAATTTAATGTTTATATATTTTTAAGGATCTTTTCATTCCGTAATCGCCTTCTTTAAGCCCACATATTATTTATTATATCATTTCATAATGTATTAATGCAATTATTATATTATCCATTATATTTTTACTAAAATGAAAACTGAGCGACTTTTTTTCGCTCGGATTTCTCGCTTTTTGTTTTGTGGGTTTGTTCATAATCGCTTTTGAATCACCGGACAAAACTAAAAGGCGAGAAATTTGAAAAAAAAAAAAATTACTTCTCGTCTTTTGTTCAAAATAGAAATAGTTTCCTTTGGCTTTAAGGCAATTACACGATCATAATATTTAATATATAAAAATGATTGTATACAACGAAGTAATGAATAATGAAGCTTAGAAATGATGTGAATCCGGATTTTATGATTCCGTCATCATTAATAATAATGGCATTATTAATGACCGTGTAATGTGCAATTTTGTAGACGATAAGCACTCGAGATCTTGTTATTTAAAATGTGGCTCAGTTAGGCTGTCCATATTGTACGGCGTCCAGTTGGCATGCGGCCCTGAGCGCTTATATAAGTTAAGGCACGTTAAATTCATCAAGCAGTGAACCTCTAATTTTTCGCTGCCTTGCAAAATTATTATCTCGCAACGACATCCGTTCAAAATACTTGTGTGCCTAACACGCGCACCAAACCCTAGCTAGCATTTTGTGCTAAGTTGCATTTTCGGTACTAAGTTGCATTTTTGTTTATCAACGTTTTAACATTGGCTGTGCGAAAATACGTGTGTGCCTAACACTCGCACGAAACCCTAGCTAGCATTTAATGCTATCTTTTTGTATATCTACGTTTTCACGATCGCTGTGCTGGCTCGCATTCTTGTTCGTTTCTGTTTCTCCCTTCAACGTTTTCTAAATCAAAGAAAAACATTTGAATGTTGAGGACTTCTTTAGTGAATCAGTTTGAACTACTGAACCAATCTCACATAGTGAGCAATTTAACTAAAAGATAAGTTGAATTAAGAAATTATTTCTTCTCCCATAGGGAGCTAATTTTGAAATTCTCCTACAATTTAAGGCCGGATCCGAACGGAAAACTGAGAAGCTAAAATAAACAAATACTTTTTGCAACTTGGAACGTAACGAAAACCTTTTTTGTTTATGATTTTACTCGCGAAAAAACACGTATACCCACTCATGCACAGAATTTTTTAATATATAGACGAATAAAAAAAATTATCGATTTTGTGTTGTGTTGCCTGTCCAATCCCACTGACCCCCACCCAAGTTAACACTTGCCCACTGACGCCACACTCACTGACCCCCAGCCCACTGACCTCTTGCCCTATGATCTCCCTCCAGCTGAACACCCACCCACAGACCTCCCGCCCTATGACCTTACGCCAACTGACCAACTCACCAACCCAGAAAACTATAGAATCGACACTTATATCGACAAAAAATGTATACGTGTTCGAATATTCTTTATACGAAAATCATATGCAGTGAATACTACATTTTCAACTCAAGCGCCACCTATCGGGTCCAACGACTATATTTTTTTTTTAATATTATTATTATGTGAATTTGAGCCAAATAGGTCAATATATAATAATTTAGAATTTTCGAAAAAAAGCGACCCAAGCGCCACAAACACAAACAAAAACAATCCGGAGAACAGCACGAACATATGTTATGAGTATAAGTTCGGAAAGCTTCAGCGGTTTTTTAAGGATCTTTTCATTCCGTAATCGCCTTCTTTAAGCCCACATATTATTTATTATATCATTTCATAATGTATTAATGCAATTATTATATTATCCATTATATTTTTACTAAAATGAAAACTGAGCGACTTTTTTTCGCTCGGATTTCTCGCTTTTTGTTTTGTGGGTTTGTTCATAATCGCTTTTGAATCACCGGACAAAACTAAAAGGCGAGAAATTTGAAAAAAAAAAAATTACTTCTCGTCTTTTGTTCAAAATAGAAAGTTTCCTTTGGCTTTAAGGCAATTACACGATCATAATATTTAATATATAAAAATGATTGTATACAACGAAGTAATGAATAATGAAGCTTAGAAATGATGTGAATCCGGATTTTATGATTCCGTCATCATTAATAATAATGGCATTATTAATGACCGTGTAATGTGCACTTTTGTAGACGATAAGCACTCGAGATCTTGTTATTTAAAATGTGGCTCAGTTAGGCTGTCCATATTGTACGGCGTCCAGTTGGCATGCGGCCCTGAGCGCTTATATAAGTTAAGGCACGTTAAATTCATCAAGCAGTGAACCTCTAATTTTTCGCTGCCTTGCAAAATTATTATCTCGCAACGACATTCGTTCAAAATACTTGTGTGCCTAACACGCGCACCAAACCCTAGCTAGCATTTTGTGCTAAGTTGCATTTTCGGTACTAAGTTGCATTTTTGTTTATCAACGTTTTAACATTGGCTGTGCGAAAATACGTGTGTGCCTAACACTCGCACGAAACCCTAGCTAGCATTTAATGCTATCTTTTTGTATATCTACGTTTTCACGATCGCTGTGCTGGCTCGCATTCTTGTTCGTTTCTGTTTCTCCCTTCAACGTTTTCTAAATCAAAGAAAAACATTTGAATGTTGAGGACTTCTTTAGTGAATCAGTTTGAACTACTGAACCAATCTCACATAGTGAGCAATTTAACTAAAAGATAAGTTGAATTAAGAAATTATTTCTTCTCCCATAGGGAGCTAATTTTGAAATTCTCCTACAATTTAAGGCCGGATCCGAACGGAAAACTGAGAAGCTAAAATAAACAAATACTTTTTGCAACTTGGAACGTAACGAAAACCTTTTTTGTTTATGATTTTACTCGCGAAAAAACACGTATACCCACTCATGCACAGAATTTTTTAATATATAGACGAATAAAAAAAATTATCGATTTTGTGTTGTGTTGCCTGTCCAATCCCACTGACCCCCACCCAAGTTAACACTTGCCCACTGACGCCACACTCACTGACCCCCAGCCCACTGACCTCTTGCCCTATGATCTCCCTCCAGCTGAACACCCACCCACAGACCTCCCGCCCTATGACCTTACGCCAACTGACCAACTCACCAACCCAGAAAACTATAGAATCGACACTTATATCGACAAAAAATGTATACGTGTTCGAATATTCTTTATACGAAAATCATATGCAGTGAATACTACATTTTCAACTCAAGCGCCACCTATCGGGTCCAACGACTATATTTTTTTTTAAATATTATATGGTGTGAATTTGAGCCAAATAGGTCAATATATAATAATTAAGAATTTTCGAAAAAAAAGCTACCCAAGCGCCACAAACACAAACAAAAACAATCCGGAGAACAGCACGAACATATGTTGTGAGTATAAGTTCGGAAAGCTTCAGCGGTTCAGCCATGATAGTCAGACATACATACGCACCAACGTTTTTATATATTAATATAAATGCAATAGCTAATTAATTTAATGTTTATATATTTTTAAGGATCTTTTCATTCTGTAATCGCCTTCTTTAAGCCCACATATTATTTATTTTATCATTTCATAATGTATTAATGCAATTATTATATTATCCATAATATTTTTACTAAAATGAAAACTGAGCGACTTTTTTCCTTTCGGATTTCTCGCTTTTTGTTTTGTGGTTTTGTTCATAATCGCTTTTGAATCACCGGACAAAACTAAAAGGCGAGAAATTTGAAAAAAAAATTACTTCTCGTCTTTTGTTCAAAATAGAAATAGTTTCCTTTGGCTTTAAGGCAATTACACGATCATAATATTTAATATATAAAAATGATTGTATACAACGAAGTAATGAATAATGAAGCTTAGAAATGATGTGAATCCGGATTTTATGATTCCGTCATCATTAATAATAATGGCATTATTAATGACCGTGTAATGTGCAATTTTGTAGACGATAAGCACTCGAGAAATTGTTATTTAAAATGTGGCTCGTGTAGGCTGTCCATATTGTACGGCGTCCAGTTGGCATGCGGCCCTGATCGCTCATATAAGTTAAGGCACGTTTAATTCATCAAGCAGTGAACCTCTCATTTTTCGCTGCCTTGCAAAATTATTATCTCGCAACGACATCCATTCAAAATACTTGTGTGCCTAACACGCGCACCAAACCCTAGCTAGCATTTTGTGCTAAGTTGCATTTTCGGTACTAAGTTGCATTTTTGTTTATCAACGTTTTAACATTGGCTGTGCGAAAATACGTGTGTGCCTAACACTCGCACGAAACCCTAGCTAGCATTTAATGCTATCTTTTTGTATATCTACGTTTTAACGATCGCTGTGCTGGCTCGCATTCTTGTTCGTTTCGGTTTCTCCCTTCAACGTTTTCTAAATCAAAGAAAAACATTTGAATGTTGAGGACTTCTTTAGGGAATCAGTTTTCGTATGAACTACTGAACCAATCTCATATAGTGAGCAATTTAACTAAAAGATAAGTTGAATTAAGAAATTATTTCTTCTCCCATAGGGAGCTAATTTTGAAATTCTCCTACAATTTAAGGCCGGATCCGAACGGCAAACTGAGAAGCTAAAATAAAAAAATACTTTTTGCAACTTGGAACGTAACGAAAACCTTTTTTGTTTATGATTTTACTCGCGAAAAAACACGTATACCCACTCATGCACAGAATTTTTTAATATATAGACGAATAAAAAAAATTATCGATTTTGTGTTGTGTTTTTTTTTTATATAATAATTTTATAAATTTTTTTTTTATTTACCCTGAATTAAATTTGTATGAATGATGGTGCTGAGCTTATTCTGATAATGCTGATGCTAATGCTGATGCTGATGTTGATGGTCCTGCTGTCCGCCCGCTAGTTTGGCGGGTGCTGTTTATCAACTTTTTTTTTTTTAAATGTTTATTGCACACAATCAGTCAATTAAAAAAAAAAAAAAAACAATTTTATCACTTATTAAAAAAAAATTATTTTTGTTTAACTTAACTTTTGTAACTTCACTTCACTATTAACTTCCCCTGTTATAGCCGGGTTTAACGCTTTGTTAAGAAATCACCTTTTTTTATTTTAACTCCTCTGTTATAGCCGAGTTTTACGCCTCGTACTACTTTACTATTTTTTTTTTTTGATTACTTAAAATCTTTTATTTTGCAAGAATCCCACCAAGATTTTCAATTCCTTATTTGGTGTATTTCACCAGCTTTTAATTATGCAATTTTTTAAATTTTTATTTTTTTTCGGTAGATGATCCCACCGCTGCCACCAATTTTGTTACCCACTAGTCCCCGTGCTTTCCCGTAGAAGAAGAGGGAGTGTGCGGGCGAGTTGAATGAGAATAAATAACACCAAATTTTAGTATAGTTTTATTATATATGGTTTTTATTTACTTGTTTGGATTATCTTTTTGGATTAGTGTTTAAGTTCAACTCCCGCCCTTAGTAATCGTAGCAGTGGTTTTTTCATATTGGATGGATCGCAACCAACCAATCATATTGGAACGACAGCATCGTCTGCATGAACAAGGGTTCAATACACAAATACAAGTGCAAGCATATATTCGTAGCACACAGTCGACCTGCGACATTAATGTCCCTTCTGCAGTCGAGCCACCTAACGGTCGCCTAAGAATTGCCCTCCTGCTTATATTTATTACTATTTCGTAATATCTGCATTTACACTAACTGTTTCTTAGTATCGTATCGGCATTTGTGAGCTGCGTGCTGTGCTTGAAACTCGAGATGTATAAAGGATCACAGTGCCTTTATCGTATTTCGATCGGTTTCTTATTACAAACACCAGCCATCCGAATGTACTCTGCAGATTAGTGGTGGACGTGAATTCGGAAATTTGGTACACGAATGTACCGGCAATGTGACAGGCTGTGCCGATCATAAAATAGGTAATTTATTGAAATCAGAAGTGGAAACTAGAGTGAAGCAAGACTGTGGGTGCGGTCAGGGGTGTAATGGTTGTGCCGGTCACAACAAAGCTTTGAAATCATGTGAAATCTAATTTTTTGTCAACTTAATAATAATGGCCTTATTAAGACGGTGTTATGTGTCAATTTGGTATAAAGTAATCAGGATCTTGTTTTTTAAATTGTGGCTGGCCAGATCTTACGATCGAATTTTAATCCATTTCTTAAAGACCGATTTTATTCAATCTTTGCACACATGTGTATAACCGATTAGAGAATTTTCATGATAATTTTTTATTTTTATGTGTTGGTTTTTAAATTAATTATAAATATAAAATACTAGCGGAAATAACCGTCGTTTCCCGGCTGCCCAATCCCACTGACCCCCACCCAAGTTAACACTTGCCCACTGACGCCACACTCACTGACCCCCAGCCCACTGACCTCTTGCCCTATGATCTCCCGCCAGCTGAACACCCACCCACAGACCTCCCGCCCTATGACCTTACGCCAACTGACCAACTCACCAACCCAGAAAACTATAGAATCGACACTTATATCGACAAAAAATGTATACGTGTTCGAATATTCTTTATACGAAAATCATATGCAGTGAATACTACATCTTCAACTCAAGCGCCACCTATCGGGTCCAACGACTATATTTTTTTTAAAATATTATATGGTGTGAATTTGAGCCAAATAGGTCAATATATAATAATTAAGAATTTTCGAAAAAAGCGACCCAAGCGCCACAAGCACAAACAAAAACAATCCGGAGAACAGCACGAACATATGTTGGGAGTATAAGTTCGGAAAGCTTCAGCGGTTCAGCCATGATAGTCAGACATACATACGCACCAACGTTTTTATATATTAATATAAATGCAATAGCTAATTAATTTAATGTTTATATATTTTTAAGGATCTTTTCATTCCGTAATCGCCTTCTTTAAGCCCACATATTATTTATTTTATCATTTCATATTGTATTAATGAAATTATTATATTATCTATTTTTTTACTAAAATGAAAACTGAGCTACTTTTTTTCGCTCGGATTTCTCGCTTTTTGTTTTGTGGGTTTGTTCATAATCGCTTTTGAATCACCGGACAAAACTAAAAGGCGAGAAATTTGAAAAAAAAAATTACTTCTCGTCTTTTGTTCAAAATAGAAATAGTTTTTTTTGGCTTTAAGGCAATTACACGATCATAATATTTAATATATAAAAATGATTGTATACAACGAAGTAATGAATAATGAAGCTTAGAAATGATGTGAATCCGGATTTTATGATTCCGTCATCATTAATAATAATGGCAATATTAATGACCGTGTAATGTGACAATTTTGTAGACGATAAGCACTCGAGATCTTGTTATTTAAAATGTGGCTCGTGTAGGCTGTCCATATTGTACGGCGTCCAGTTGGCATGCGGCCCTGAGCGCTCATATAAGTTAAGGCACGTTAAATTCATCAAGCAGTGAACCTCTCATTTTTCGCTGCCTTGCAAAATTATTATCTCGCAACGACATCCATTCAAAATACTTGTGTGCCTAACACGCGAGTTACATACGCTACACAAGCCCCTCACCCAACACAAAGTCAACTCACACAAGGTCAGTGCATCAGTCGTTGAACCCCATAAACCTGATGCAATACATCCGGCCCAGTTGCAGTTGCTAGACTTACGTAAAGTATAAAAATCAGTTAATTAAGCAAAATTGCAAAACACTTTGTTCACACGAAATAAAATTGTCAATTGTCAATTAAGCAAAATTGCAACACTCTAATTTGTTCACACACAATTGTTAATTAAGCAAAACTGTAAAGGTAGAATTTGTTCACACAAAATTGTCAAATTAGCAAAACTGCAAAAACCCAAAATTGTTCACCACCAAAAATATACTAATAAAGAAAACCAGTAATAAAGTTGCTCTCTACCAAACAAGTTGTTCTTTTTTTTACCTCCACGTTCTCCACGACGTAATTCGCGCACCAAACCCTAGCTAGCATTTTGTGCTAAGTTGCATTTTCGGTACTAAGTTGCAGTTTTGTTGATCAACGTTTTAACATTGGCTGTGCGAAAATACGTGTGTGCCTAACACGCGCACGAAACCCTAGCTAGCATTTAATGCTATCTTTTTGTATATCTACGTTTTAACGATCGCTGTGCTGGCTCGCATTCTTGTTCGTTTCTGTTTCTCCCTTCAACGTTTTCTGAATCAAAGAAAAATATTTGAATGTTGAGGGCTTCTTTAGTGAATCAGTTTTCGTATGAACTACTGAACTAATCTCACATAGTGAGCAATTTAACTAAAAGATAAGTTGAATTAAGAAATTATTTCTTCTCCCATAGGGAGCTAATTTTGAAATTCTCTATATTAACTTCGCGTGCCCGTGGCTGGCTGGTCAGATCTTGTGATCAATTTTTAGCCCACTTCTTAATAAATAATAATATTCGGCGCGACAGACCGTTGCGGTTCAAGGCCGAGCTTCTCGCGACCATTTGTGTTGTCCATGTATATTTTTCGACACAAATGGAAGGGACCTACAATTTAAGGCCGGATCCGAACGGCAAACTGAGAAGCTAAAATAAAAAAATACTTTTTGCAACTTGGAACGTAACGAAAACCTTTATTGTTTATGATTTTACTCGCGAAAAAACACGTATACCCTCTCATGCACAGAATTTTTTAATATATATACGAATAAAAGAAAATTATCGATTTTGTGTTGTGTTTTTTTATATAATAATTTTATAATTTTTTTTTGTATTTACCCTGAATTAAATTTGTATGAATGGTGCTGAGCTTATTCTGATAATGCTAATGCTGATGCTGATGCTGATGCTGATGCTGATGTTGATGGTCCTGCTGTTTGCCCGCTAGTTTGGCGGGTGCTGTTTATCAACTTGTTTGTTTTTTTTAAATGTTTATTGCACACAATCAGTCAATTTAAAAAAAAAAAACAATTTTATCACTTACTAGCTGATTACCCGGCTTTGCCCAGGAATTTATTTATCCCAAGATTATCTTATTTAAAAAGTAAAATCAATGGAATTTTTTATTCACAAAATAAATATTTTAAGGTAAAAGAACACTATACAAATTATAAAGAAACATTTTTTTAAAAATCTACTAAAATATAATAAAATAAAATTGCATTCTTTTAAAGTTAAAAGGTAGATCCGTCAAAATGAGTGGTATCCGTGGGATAAAAACTGTTTCGCCCTCTCCCTTTCCTTTTATTATAGTAGCTTCAATTACATTGCCCAGCATCTTTTTTACGCACAACCTTGTTCCGTTGAACAGTTTTGGCGAATCAAGATTACGTAGTAAAATAATTGGAGATCCCACTTTGAGTAAAAGACGATGTGGTGGCAATCCAGCCAAATCAAGTGAGTTTAGGAATTCGGTTGGGAAATTAACGACCTCATCGGCATCCACTACAATATCGATAGACTTGTATTCAGTGACTACGCCTGGTAACATGGCAAGTATTTGGTTATTTATTTCGCAACCAGTTCAGAATGTGATAATTTGGCCTCTATCAATTCTGCGACAGACGATACCAAATTACAAAAATCGGATGGTAATTTTATCTTGCCAGAAGACTCGACTATTAATCTACCTTCTCCGATCTCCAGTAGTTTGTTTGAGAAAATTTGAGCGCTTTCGTCCTCCAGTTTTACTCTCATGTTCTGATTTAGACTGGTCTTTCGCACATGTTTCCACAAAAATGAATGTTTTAAACATGCGTAGATTTCATCGGCCGATGTTGATTTTGGAATGACGGGCAGAGTTTGACGAAAGTCTCCACAAAGGAGTACCAAAGCTCCTCCCATCAGGTTATCGTTTCTCCTTAGGTCTCTCAGAGTGGCGTCAAGTGCCTCGAGAGCTTTCTTATGAGCCATCACATACGATTATTTTACATGTCCTGAGCACTTGCACCCGACCACTTGTTTTGCTAATGTTGCAGGTAGCGTATTCCCGCCTGGCGATGTCAAGTGGCACCTTAAGTGCAGAATGGGCTGTCCTCCCTCCTTCCAATAATGTCGATGCAATCCCTGAAGAGGCGATGGCAAGAACAACTTCTCCGTGAGCCCTGATTTGGGCAAGAATTAAATTGGTTAAAAATGTTTTTCCTGTGCCCCCAGAAGCATCTAGAAAAATTATACCACCTTGTTGTTTCGCTACCTGATCCATGATAATTTGATATGTTTTTTTTTATCTTGATTTAAAAGTGGCTTCTTTTCCGCAACGTATGCACTTCGCTCTTCGGTGTTGTAGTTCTTTTCACGTATGTAATCTGCATGAAGTATGTCTTGGCGGTCTCGTTTTGGTGCAGGTAGGCCGAGCTACAGTAATGTTTTATTGATCATCGACATACATTTGTCCTAAAGGATAATCAAAGTTTTGTTGTAAATGTCCGGACCAAACGTGATTTCTAATGTCGGATTATCTCTCCGGACTTTTGCAAGTATATCATCACTTAGGGCTTCCTTATATTTTTCCCATCAAGTATTTGGATTCGATGGACTGCATGTAGTTAATATTATAGCAAACAAATTTCTTATTTGCTCTGCAATGTAAGATCCCAGTGCTGGTCTCCTTCCAGTAAACCCAATTGCTGACAGGCTTCTCTAAATGTCTGGCATACTTCTCCGTTTACAATTCTTAGCTCTGCGAAAGATCTTGGTCCTCGAATTGTGTGAAGAAGTATCCTTAAGAAATAACATTCGGCGTTATTGGGGTTAACTGTGTACACTCGACCCAAAGCTTCACTCGCGACTGCATCATGTCCAGGAACAGGCTGTCCAACTTTTCTTCTATAGAAAACTTTTCTCGATTGACTCCATGTGTAATATCGAGGTATCTCAGGATACAACAAAGTCTTTGCGAAAGGATCCTGCTGACAGAGTTTAAAAAATGCTGTTAATGTTGTGTTTAATGGCTGATCAACCACTGCACGGGCGCTCTCTGTTGTGAAATAAACTCTCTGACCATTTTATAAATGGACGCTGAGATGAACAACAGTAGGGTGTCTTTCGTGAATCGTAAATCCAAGGATTCGCCAAACTGCTTCGTTGCTACTAATGTACCTTCCCAACTGATAAAGGATCACTTCATCGTTTGCTCTCTCGTTCTTATGCCGAAAACAGCCATGTCACTACCTTTGTTGACATACTTGCACTCGTATTTAATCGACTTCACACTGTTACAATACTCTACGTGCCTGGAACATTTTTGACAGCAACGGTGAAAATGGACAACCCACCTATCGATTTCTATTTCTGTATTATTGCCTTTCTTTATTTTCGTCGAGATCCCTCTATCCTCTGGAGCACGTCGTCTATATAATGAATAACCATCATTTCCTGTTTGTGTCTCTTTAAGCAGTTTTCTTGGGTACTTCTTGGTACACTTTCCATCCTTCATACACGGCGAATTGGGATTAAGATTTCCACATGGTCCATGTATCATGTTTTTCTTAATCACTTCAAAAAGTTCAGGATCTTTTGTGAGGTCAGGCAACTCAGCCGATATAACTTCATCGATTTTTGTGGGTTCAATTTTTTCCGCTAACCAGATTAAATTTTGTGAGTGTGGCAGTCCTCGCTTTTGCCATTCAATCGTGTACATCCAGCATCTTGGCACTCCCAAGACATGACTTTTTGTTATAATTTCAATTAGTTTCAACTGCTTCTGTTTGAATACTCTCGCAATCAAGTCGTGGCGCTCATTCGGTAATTGACCATTAGTAAGCATCTCCTTGATCTCTTTCCAAGCCGGATTACACGTTAAGGTGATAAATAAATCTGGTCTTCGCGAGTTACATACGCTACACAAGCCCCTCACCCAACACAAAGTCAACTCACACAAGGTCAGTGCATCAGTCGTTGAACCCCATAAACCTGATGCAATACATCCGGCCCAGTTGCAGTTGCTAGACTTACGTAAAGTATAAAAATCAGTTAATTAAGCAAAATTGCAAAACACTTTGTTCACACGAAATAAAATTGTCAATTGTCAATTAAGCAAAATTGCAACACTCTAATTTGTTCACACACAATTGTTAATTAAGCAAAACTGTAAAGGTAGAATTTGTTCACACAAAATTGTCAAATTAGCAAAACTGCAAAAACCCAAAATTGTTCACCACCAAAAATATACTAATAAAGAAAACCAGTAATAAAGTTGCTCTCTACCAAACAAGTTGTTCTTTTTTTTACCTCCACGTTCTCCACGACGTAATTCGCGCACCAAACCCTAGCTAGCATTTTGTGCTAAGTTGCATTTTCGGTACTAAGTTGCAGTTTTGTTGATCAACGTTTTAACATTGGCTGTGCGAAAATACGTGTGTGCCTAACACGCGCACGAAACCCTAGCTAGCATTTAATGCTATCTTTTTGTATATCTACGTTTTAACGATCGCTGTGCTGGCTCGCATTCTTGTTCGTTTCTGTTTCTCCCTTCAACGTTTTCTGAATCAAAGAAAAATATTTGAATGTTGAGGGCTTCTTTAGTGAATCAGTTTTCGTATGAACTACTGAACTAATCTCACATAGTGAGCAATTTAACTAAAAGATAAGTTGAATTAAGAAATTATTTCTTCTCCCATAGGGAGCTAATTTTGAAATTCTCTATATTAACTTCGCGTGCCCGTGGCTGGCTGGTCAGATCTTGTGATCAATTTTTAGCCCACTTCTTAATAAATAATAATATTCGGCGCGACAGACCGTTGCGGTTCAAGGCCGAGCTTCTCGCGACCATTTGTGTTGTCCATGTATATTTTTCGACACAAATGGAAGGGACCTACAATTTAAGGCCGGATCCGAACGGCAAACTGAGAAGCTAAAATAAAAAAATACTTTTTGCAACTTGGAACGTAACGAAAACCTTTATTGTTTATGATTTTACTCGCGAAAAAACACGTATACCCTCTCATGCACAGAATTTTTTAATATATATACGAATAAAAGAAAATTATCGATTTTGTGTTGTGTTTTTTTATATAATAATTTTATAATTTTTTTTTGTATTTACCCTGAATTAAATTTGTATGAATGGTGCTGAGCTTATTCTGATAATGCTAATGCTGATGCTGATGCTGATGCTGATGCTGATGTTGATGGTCCTGCTGTTTGCCCGCTAGTTTGGCGGGTGCTGTTTATCAACTTGTTTGTTTTTTTTAAATGTTTATTGCACACAATCAGTCAATTTAAAAAAAAAAAACAATTTTATCACTTACTAGCTGATTACCCGGCTTTGCCCAGGAATTTATTTATCCCAAGATTATCTTATTTAAAAAGTAAAATCAATGGAATTTTTTATTCACAAAATAAATATTTTAAGGTAAAAGAACACTATACAAATTATAAAGAATCATTTTTTTAAAAATCTACTAAAATATAATAAAATAAAATTGCATTCTTTTAAAGTTAAAAGGTAGATCCGTCAAAATGAGTGGTATCCGTGGGATAAAAACTGTTTCGCCCTCTCCCTTTCCTTTTATTATAGTAGCTTCAATTACATTGCCCAGCATCTTTTTTACGCACAACCTTGTTCCGTTGAACAGTTTTGGCGAATCAAGATTACGTAGTAAAATAATTGGAGATCCCACTTTGAGTAAAAGACGATGTGGTGGCAATCCAGCCAAATCAAGTGAGTTTAGGAATTCGGTTGGGAAATTAACGACCTCATCGGCATCCACTACAATATCGATAGACTTGTATTCAGTGACTACGCCTGGTAACATGGCAAGTATTTGGTTATTTATTTCGCAACCAGTTCAGAATGTGATAATTTGGCCTCTATCAATTCTGCGACAGACGATACCAAATTACAAAAATCGGATGGTAATTTTATCTTGCCAGAAGACTCGACTATTAATCTACCTTCTCCGATCTCCAGTAGTTTGTTTGAGAAAATTTGAGCGCTTTCGTCCTCCAGTTTTACTCTCATGTTCTGATTTAGACTGGTCTTTCGCACATGTTTCCACAAAAATGAATGTTTTAAACATGCGTAGATTTCATCGGCCGATGTTGATTTTGGAATGACGGGCAGAGTTTGACGAAAGTCTCCACAAAGGAGTACCAAAGCTCCTCCCATCAGGTTATCGTTTCTCCTTAGGTCTCTCAGAGTGGCGTCAAGTGCCTCGAGAGCTTTCTTATGAGCCATCACATACGATTATTTTACATGTCCTGAGCACTTGCACCCGACCACTTGTTTTGCTAATGTTGCAGGTAGCGTATTCCCGCCTGGCGATGTCAAGTGGCACCTTAAGTGCAGAATGGGCTGTCCTCCCTCCTTCCAATAATGTCGATGCAATCCCTGAAGAGGCGATGGCAAGAACAACTTCTCCGTGAGCCCTGATTTGGGCAAGAATTAAATTGGTTAAAAATGTTTTTCCTGTGCCCCCAGAAGCATCTAGAAAAATTATACCACCTTGTTGTTTCGCTACCTGATCCATGATAATTTGATATGTTTTTTTTTATCTTGATTTAAAAGTGGCTTCTTTTCCGCAACGTATGCACTTCGCTCTTCGGTGTTGTAGTTCTTTTCACGTATGTAATCTGCATGAAGTATGTCTTGGCGGTCTCGTTTTGGTGCAGGTAGGCCGAGCTACAGTAATGTTTTATTGATCATCGACATACATTTGTCCTAAAGGATAATCAAAGTTTTGTTGTAAATGTCCGGACCAAACGTGATTTCTAATGTCGGATTATCTCTCCGGACTTTTGCAAGTATATCATCACTTAGGGCTTCCTTATATTTTTCCCATCAAGTATTTGGATTCGATGGACTGCATGTAGTTAATATTATAGCAAACAAATTTCTTATTTGCTCTGCAATGTAAGATCCCAGTGCTGGTCTCCTTCCAGTAAACCCAATTGCTGACAGGCTTCTCTAAATGTCTGGCATACTTCTCCGTTTACAATTCTTAGCTCTGCGAAAGATCTTGGTCCTCGAATTGTGTGAAGAAGTATCCTTAAGAAATAACATTCGGCGTTATTGGGGTTAACTGTGTACACTCGACCCAAAGCTTCACTCGCGACTGCATCATGTCCAGGAACAGGCTGTCCAACTTTTCTTCTATAGAAAACTTTTCTCGATTGACTCCATGTGTAATATCGAGGTATCTCAGGATACAACAAAGTCTTTGCGAAAGGATCCTGCTGACAGAGTTTAAAAAATGCTGTTAATGTTGTGTTTAATGGCTGATCAACCACTGCACGGGCGCTCTCTGTTGTGAAATAAACTCTCTGACCATTTTATAAATGGACGCTGAGATGAACAACAGTAGGGTGTCTTTCGTGAATCGTAAATCCAAGGATTCGCCAAACTGCTTCGTTGCTACTAATGTACCTTCCCAACTGATAAAGGATCACTTCATCGTTTGCTCTCTCGTTCTTATGCCGAAAACAGCCATGTCACTACCTTTGTTGACATACTTGCACTCGTATTTAATCGACTTCACACTGTTACAATACTCTACGTTAATGTGTGCCTGGAACATTTTTGACAGCAACGGTGAAAATGGACAACCCACCTATCGATTTCTATTTCTGTATTATTGCCTTTCTTTATTTTCGTCGAGATCCCTCTATCCTCTGGAGCACGTCGTCTATATAATGAATAACCATCATTTCCTGTTTGTGTCTCTTTAAGCAGTTTTCTTGGGTACTTCTTGGTACACTTTCCATCCTTCATACACGGCGAATTGGGATTAAGATTTCCACATGGTCCATGTATCATGTTTTTCTTAATCACTTCAAAAAGTTCAGGATCTTTTGTGAGGTCAGGCAACTCAGCCGATATAACTTCATCGATTTTTGTGGGTTCAATTTTTTCCGCTAACCAGATTAAATTTTGTGAGTGTGGCAGTCCTCGCTTTTGCCATTCAATCGTGTACATCCAGCATCTTGGCACTCCCAAGACATGACTTTTTGTTATAATTTCAATTAGTTTCAACTGCTTCTGTTTGAATACTCTCGCAATCAAGTCGTGGCGCTCATTCGGTAATTGACCATTAGTAAGCATCTCCTTGATCTCTTTCCAAGCCGGATTACACGTTAAGGTGATAAATAAATCTGGTCTTCCGTACGTCCTTACGTACGTCATAGCATCTTGAGTGTATTCGTACATGTGTCTGGGACTGCCTGTAAACGTAGCTGGTAGTATGACAAAGGCACCAAGATTTTCAACATTAACGTCATTTACCACAGCAACTCTCAGGTGAATATATTCTTTAACTCTCAGTTTACGTTGATTTATACGAATGTAAAGAAGACGCTCACTTTCGATTTTTGCATACATATCAACGATGAATTGATGAAACAATTGTCTGCAGTTTAATATGTGGTTCTGTTCATCTCGAACTATAAGTCTGTATGCATAGAAATCCATCGCTGAAACTTTTTTGCTAGTTGTGTTAACTGTCGTGGGCTGACCTGCCTCAGATTAAAATGATATCCATCTTCACCACGGGGAAACATCACTGGGTACTGGAGACCATCATAAGATGGATGTGTTTCTCAAATACGATATCCCGTTGATCAAACTCATCACCTGATATAAATACCGCGACTTCATCTACCTGAGGAGCATTGAAGCGGCGTTCGTGATCGCCTGCTGGTCTTCGGTTTGCTCTTATGACAACTTTATATTCATCCGTTGGCATACGTTCCAATGATGTTTTAAAAGTTTTAATCAAATCATTGTGCTCATGAAACATTTTCTGTAAGTTTGACACTATCGGACGTTTTGTTCCAGAGATATAATTACACCTCTGGTCAGTTTCCATTTGTTCGTTTCCAATAAAATATAATTGTAGAAATTTCGGTGGTTGATCTTGTAGCGGAAGCAGCGATCCCGCCTTATGGTAAATCTGTCCTTGCATCGTAAATGTTGATGAAAATCCGGGCTGATTAATAACTGTTGTGGCGCCGAACGATGTCATTTGGAAACATGAATTGTATTTTCTGATGTTACTAAGAAAATGCTTTGACTCCGACGTTTCTCCTGAAGTGTAACTCAAAAGTTCTTGTGGTGGTGATTCTAATGGAAAGAGTTTCACTTTTCCATTTTTGCAGCAAATACCAGGTGACTCTGATTTAAACTTTCTTGCTTGATAGTAACTACAAACCATTACCATTTTCCGATGGTAACACTTTCATACTGTGTAGTCTATGTGTGGATCATAGTGAAATCCTTCCAATGCTAAGCTCAATTGTTGTGCAGTCCGTAATCGTCTGCGTCTATGCCTCATTTCCTGTACTCTAAAGCTGATTGAATGTAGTAGCTCTTTCTCTCTGATCCTCTAGTCAGGCTTCACGCTGTTGTCTGGTCTCTGAAGCTCTAGATGTAGTAGCTCTATTTCTCAGATCCTCTAGTCGGGCTTCACGCTGTTGTCCGGTCTCTGCAGCTATAGATGTAGTAGTTCTTTCTCTCTGATACTCTAGTCGGGCTTCACGCTGTTGTCTGGTCTATGAAGCTCTAGATGTAGTAGCTCTATTTTTCAGATCATCAAGTCGGGCTTCGCGCTGTTGTCCGGTCTCTGAAGCTCTTGACGTAGTAGCTCTATCTCTCAGATCATCTAGTCGGTCCTCACGCTGTTGTCCGGTCTCCGAAGTTCTAGATGTAGTAGCTATCTCACGCTGCGTTGCAAGTCTTCTATTAGTTTCCTCGGTTTTCTTGTCTTCGCTGTTGTTTAATTTGTTCAGCCTTTGCTTGCACTTGGCCAATCCCTTTACGTTTCCTTGGCGGCATTTTAAAAAAGGCACACTCTAACTGAACAATGGAATTTATTATAGAAAATAAAAAAAAATTATAAACAACAGAAAATAAGAAAATTTAAAAATTATAATGTACTTACATCCGTGTACAAATATAAAACCTTTACAAAACCAAAAAAAAATCAACTTTATTTTAAATTAGTAAAATACACACTCTCAAATAAAGTAGAAAGCACAAAAAATTATATCAATAACTTTTTTTACAACATGTAAACAGTTATCATTACACAATTTATTTAAACTTCAATATAATTGCGTATTTGTTGTAGCACACTTGAATTATATTTAAGAACTGTTTTTATTTTTAAAAGATTTGTGTTTATAAACACAATTCTTACAATAGTTATCCTCAATATTAGGAAGGGTAGAATAAATATTTATGTATACAATTTAAGGTAAAAGTAATTAATAGTAATAAAAGTTCATGTGTCTTGCAGTGGTACAGATTTATTGACACGACTGCTCTTATTTGGGTCTTACCAGCATATGCTAAAAATACATATTGAATTTGTATATGTACATTAGTAGGTAAAAGTAATTAGTAGGTAATAAAGTTGATGTGTTCTGCAGTGCACAAATCTGGGTTTTACCAGAATACCCATACATATAAAAAATGTGCATTAGGTAGAAAAAATAATTAGTAGGTTAAAAAGTTCATGTGTACCGCAGTGGTACATAGTTTCTTTTTAGACAGCTACACATATTTGGGTTTTACCAGCATATGTAAAACAGACAATTCATCAGGTATACATATATTTTATGACAGCGTTTTCTGTTTTACCAAGAAATGTAAAACATAGTATAATATTAATACAATATTATAATTTTTCCTTTTAGTTGACTGTATGAAATACTTTTTATTGACTGTATTCCAAAATTTTACAGTTGTCATCTGTGTAGAAATATAAAAACTCTTCAGAGAATTAAAAAAGATAAGACACGCATTAGACACGTCCGTATTGTATTCTTTATACAACGTTTCAATTGATCTTTAGAAAGATGAAAGGGAAGGAGTATTGGTAATGCCTTCTAACCACCACTATTCTTATACTAATACTATCTTACCATCACCGTTCAACTCAGCGACCCAGAAAACTATAGAAGCGAACTAATATCGGTCACCCCACCCCTCCGTTATCGATCCCATCCACCTAGAGCTGTCTTACCATCACCATTCAACTCAGCGACCCGAAAACCATAGAATCAATACTAATATCGGTCAACCCCCCCCAACCCCCCGTTATCGACCCATCCCCCTAGAGCTGTCTCACCATCGCCATTCAACGCAGCGACCTCGAAAACCATAAAATCGACACTAATATCGGTCACCCCCTCACCTCTCCGTTATCGACCCTATCCCCCTAGAGCTGTCTTACCATCACCATTCAACTCAGCGACCCCGAAAACTGTAAAATCGACACTAATATCGTTCACGACCCCATCCCCCTAGAGCTGTCTTACCATCACCATTCAACTCAGTGACCCCGAAAACAATATAATCGACACTAATATCGTTCACCACTCCCACCCCCCCCCCCCCCGGTAATCGACCCCATCCCCATAGAGCTGTCTTACCATCGCCATTCAACTCAGCGACCCTGAAAACTATAAAATCACAAAAATTAGATCGCCCACCCCCTGCGGAGATACATAACTCACCCATAGGAGGGTACTACCTGCACTATTCGTCTCGGCGATACCGAAAACGGTGGGTCCGAAACTAATATCGGCTGCCACACCTCCCCCAACCAAAAAACGTGCTACCCCCCACCACCTATGTTTGATTCCACATAGTAACTAATATGTATACCAAGTTTGGTTGAAATTGGTCAAGGCGTTCCAGAGCTAGTTAGGCACAAATATATATACAAATAAATTCTCTATTTTATATATATAGATTAAAAAAAATTTTTTTTGTGTAACTTAACTTTTGTAACTTCACTATTAACTTCGCCTGTTATAGCCGGGTTTAACGCTTTGTTAAGAAATCACCTTTTTTTTATTTTAAATCCTCTGTTGTAGCCGAGTTTTACGCCTCGTACTATTTTACTATTTTTTTTTTTTTTTTGATTACTTACAATCTTTTATTTTGCAAGAATCCCACCAAGATTTTCAATTCCTTATTTGGTGTATTTCACCAGCTTTTAATTATGCAATTTCTTAAACTTTTATTTTTTTTCGGTAGATGATCCCACCGCTGCCACCAATTTTGTTACGCACTTTTGTAATGCACGGGGCTTTCCCGTAGGAGAAGTGGGAGTGTGCGGGCAAGTTGAATGAGAATAAATAACACCAAATTTAAGTATAGTTTTATTATATATGGTTTTTATTTACTTCTTTGGATTATCTTTATCTTATTCGATTAGTGTTTAAGTTCAACTGCCGCCCTTAGTAATCGTAGCAGTGGTCTTTTACAATATTTTGGATGGATCGACCAACCAATATGATTGAGCCAAATGGGTCAATATATAATTATTATTG
Organism: Nephrocerus scutellatus; assembly: GCA_947095585.1. Taxonomy (NCBI): domain Eukaryota; kingdom Metazoa; phylum Arthropoda; class Insecta; order Diptera; family Pipunculidae; genus Nephrocerus; species Nephrocerus scutellatus. The sequence continues at coordinate 75,175,006 of OX352763.1, forward strand.
AATTTTCGAAAAAAAAAGCGTTCCAAGCGCCACAAACACAAACAAAAACAATCCGGAGAACAGCACGAACATATGTTGTGAGTATAAGTTCGGAAAGCTTCAGCGGTTCAGCCGTGATAGTCGGACATACATACGCACCAACGTTTCTATATATTAATATAAATGCAATAGTTAGTTAATTTAATGTTTATATATTTTTAAGGATCTTTTCATTCCGTAATCGTTGTTTTTAAGCCCACATATGATTTATTTTATCATTTCATAATGTATTAATGCAATTATTATATTATCTATTATCTTTTTACTAAAATGAAAACTGAGCGACTTTTTTTCGCTCGGATTTTTCACCTTTTGTTTTGTGGGTTTGTCCATTATCGCTTTTGAATCACCGGACAAAACTAAAAGGCGAGAAATTTGAAAAAAAAATAACTTCTCGTCTTTAAGGCAATTACACGATCATACTATTTAATATATAAAAGTGATTGTATACAACGAAGTAATGAATAATGAAGCTTAGAAATGATGTGAATCCGGATTTTATGATTCCGTCATCATTAATAATAATGGCATTATTAATGACCGTGTAATGTGACAATTTGGTAGACGATAAGCACTCGAGATCTTGTTATTTAAAATGTGGCTCGTGTAGGCTGTCCATATTGTACGGCGTCCAGTTGGCATGCGGCCCTGAGCTCTCATATAAGTTAAGGCACGTTACATTCATCAAGCAGTGAACCTCTCATTTTTCGCCCTCACTATGGTGAACACCCATAAGGCCAAAGGGGCAGCCGCCGTGGTGGCCAGGATGTTCACCAAACAACATCTGGGGCTAGTGCTGGTCCAGGAACCCTGGTTCTACAGGGGACGGATATGCGGTCTGTCTTGCAGAGATGCAAAGGTGATATATGAAGTGGGGCAAGTTGCCCCACGAGCCTGCATCGTCGTTAGAAATAGTATTAATTATCTATCTCTTTCAGAATTTATAACCCGGGACCTAGTAGCAATCCAGTGCCAGTTTAACGTAGACGGCACGCACCGGGAGATAGTCATCGCTTCGGCCTACTTTGCCGGGGACAGGAAAGAAATACCGCCCCCAGAAATTCAAGAACTTGTAGAGCACTGCCGAAGGCTTAGCAAACCTCTACTGATCGGGTGCGATGCAAATGCACATAACGAAGAATGGGGGAGCACCGACACAAATAAGAGGGGTGAGTACCTTTTAGAGTTTTTGGTGAAGGAAAACCTAGATATTTACAATGTAGGTAGTATTCCAACATTCGTGACTAGGGTTAGGGAAGAGGTACTCGACATAACCTTCGGAACTCCGACAGTGAGTCGTTTACTCAATAAGTGGAGGGTCTCCTCCGAACCAACTCTGTCAGACCACAGATTAATCTTGTTTGAATTGGGTGGGTTGGTTGTAGGGGAAAGGGTTATTAGAAACCCCAGAAGGACTAATTGGGTAAAATTTAGAATCTATTTGCAGGGCAATCTACTACACACATCAGTTCAAAGAGTGGCCAGGTGTCCGCACGAGCTAGAATGCGCAGCAGGACTGGAAGAAAGCCTCGGAGATATGCACCGAGCAAAGAATCCGGTGGGCAGTTAACAGCTTTCAGCCCTTTAAATCAGCAGGTGTGGATGGGATAATCCCAGCAGTTATGCAAATGGGGCTAGACAATCTCCTCCCATACCTACTAAGAATATTTAGAAGTAGTCTAGCACTCGGGTACATACCGAAAAGCTGGAGAAGGGCTCGGGTGGTATTCATACCTAAGGTAGGGAAGAAGGATCCCTCACACCCAAAGTCCTACAGACCAATCAGCCTCACTTCGTTTGTCCTAAAGACTATCGAAAAGGTTATCGACAACTATGTAAGGTCGACTATACTGGTAAAAGAACCACTGCATTCCAGTCAACATGCATACAGAGCGGGCAGATCTACTGAGACCGCACTGTGGGAACTGACGGAAAGCATTGAGGGCTCACTCGCCAGTAAGGAAATCGCTCTATGCGCCTTCCTAGATATCGAAGGGGCGTTTGACAACGCATCACATGAAGCGATAAGAAATGCTCTGGAGAAGAAAACAGTGGACAGCACAATCAGCAAATGGATCTGCGAGATGCTAATCACTAGAACAGCAGAAACCATAGTCGGTGACAAAACCATTATGGTTAACACAACAAGAGGGTGTCCACAAGGAGGAGTACTTTCCCCACTACTGTGGAGCATCCTAGTAGATGAACTACTTCGGCGACTAGCTGAAGCAGGAACTGTATCTCAGGGTTACGCGGACGATATAGTCATTGTGGCCAGAGGGAAGTTCGAGGAAGTTCTATGTGACATAGTTCAAAATGGACTAAATATCACAAGCAGATGGTGCCAAGATGTGGGACTTAGGGTGAACCCAAGCAAAACCACATTGGTCCCCTTCACCAACAGAAGGAAATTGGGGCGAATGCGACCAATAACCCTCAATGGAGAAGTGATCGCAATCAGCGAAGGGGTCAAGTACCTTGGTCTGATATTAGACAAGAGACTGCTATGGAATAAACATCAGCAGGCAGTAATAAAGAAATCTAAGAAAGCACTCATGGTGTGCAGAAGAGTGGCAGGCAAATCATGGGGAGTAAGCCCCAAAATAATGCACTTGATGTACACTATGATAGTTATACCAATGATCACCTACGGAGCAGTGGCATGGGCAAGTAGAACCAAACTAAGCACCACAAGGAGAGAATTGGAGAAGGTACAAAGGCTAGCCTGTGTCCTAATCACAGGAGCTATGAGAACCTGCCCAACGGCGGGTATGGAGGTAATCATTGGGCTACTCCCGCTGCATATAGTGGTAGAGGGCAAATCCAATGAAACCCTTGTACGCTTAACCAAGGTTGGCTGCTTCACGGGCAGCAGAGCGGGGAGCTTAGGGAATTCACTAGCCAAGCTAACCCCTATGGCATGCATGCCATGTGACAACATGGTGCAAAAACTTGAGTTCAAAAAGAACTATGAAGTCAAACTAAGCACCAAGTCGGACTTCAGGTCTGAAACAGATTACAAGATACATCCAGGTACTATAAAATGGTATACGGATGGATCAAAGAAGGCGGATGGCACAGGTGCGGGGGTAATAGGGCCACGAACCAAGTACTCTGAAGCAATGGGCCATTATCCGAGTATCTTCCAGGCAGTAGTTCACGCCATCGAAAGATGCGCTCAATTCAATCTGGATAGGAAATACATGAGGCAGGAAATAGCCATCATGTCAGACAGCCAAGCTGCGCTAAAAGCTTTAGATGCATTCCACACCACGTCTAGACTGGTGGAAGAATGCAAAACAAGGTTAAACAGACTTGGTAAAAACAACAAAGTAAAATTGTACTGGGTGCCGGGACACACCGGTATAGAAGGTAACGAACAAGCGGACCAGCTCGCAAACAAAGGGGCAGAAACTCCGCTTGTAGGGCCGGAACCCTTTTGTGGAATTGGGTACCGTATTATGCGTGAAGAATTACGCAATATAGGTAAACAAACCGCTTCATTAAGATGGAAGGAACTCCCAGGTCTACGGCAAGCGAAGGAATTGTTGGGTGGCTATAACCCAAAGAGGTCCCGATCAATAATGGGACTAAGTAGGGGTAATGTTAGAATCATTACGGGGTTCCTAACAGGGCACTGCAGGCTGAAGGGACACCTAAAGAAAATTAAATTAGAGGAGGATGATAGCTGCAGGCTATGTGGAGAAGCAGAGGAAACCCCGTGGCATCTACTCAACGACTGCGGAGCAACGATCCGCCAGAGAAGGAGCCAGCTGGGAACTCACGCATTCTCCGAGCTTGTACGTCATTCATTAGAACCTCTCCATATCATTAGGTTCCTAAAGGCCATTGGTATGGAGGGAGTGCTGTAGGGTTGGGCAGGTACCGTCCCTGCAGCGCTAGTCGGGGGGGGGGGGGGGGGCGCAATAGATCCACAAGGGTCGCAGTGCCATTGATTCACCCCCATAACAACATCATCACATCATCATCACACGCATTCTCCGAGCTTGTACGTCATTCATTAGAACCTCTCCATATCATTAGGTTCCTAAAGGCCATTGGTATGGAGGGAGTGCTGTAGGGTTGGGCAGGTACCGTCCCTGCAGCGCTAGTCGGGGGGGGGGGGGGGCGCAATAGATCCACAAGGGTCGCAGTGCCATTGATTCACCCCCATAACAACATCATCACATCATCATCACATCTCATTTTTCGCTGCCTTGCAAAATTATTATGACATCTATTCAAAATACTTGTGTGCCTAACACGCGCACCAAACCCTAGCTAGCGTTTTGTGCTAAGTTGCATTTTCGGTACTAAGATTGTTTATCAACGTTTTAACATTGGCTGTGCGAAAATACGTGTGTGCCTAACACTCGCACGAAACCCTAGCTAGCATTTAATGCTATCTTTTTGTATATCTACGTTTTAACGATCGCTGGCTCGCATTCTTGTTCGTTTCTGTTTCTCCCTTCAACGTTTTCTGAATCAAAGAAAAACATTTGAATGTTGAGGACTTCTTTAGTGAATCAGTTTTCGTATGAACTACTGAACCAATCTCACATAGTGAGCAATTTAACTAAACGATAAGTTGAATTAAGAAATTATTTCTTCTCCCATAGGGAGCTAATTTTGAAATTCTCTATATTAACTTCTCGTGCCCGTGGCTGGCTGGTCAGATCTTGTGATCAATTTTTACCCCACTTCTTAATAAATAATAATATTCGGCGCGACAGACCGTTGCGGTTCAAGGCCGAGCTTCTCGCGACCATTTGTGTTGTCCATGTATATTTGTCGACACAAATGGAAGGGACCTACAATTTAAGGCCGGATCCGAACGGCGAACTGAGCAGCTTTCCGTGACAAGTTATTACTCTCGGAACGTTTGTCAGACATTCGTGAGAGGTGGGACATCGTGAAAAATACTTTTGGTGTTTCTGGGATGTGAGTGATCGGACATTATACTTCAATAAAGAAATCGCTGAATCTCCCATAAGGACCAAATAATATAATAATATAATATAATAACACTAGTTTTAGTGTTTAATTATAGTAAAGAAATCGTTAAATCTCCTATCAGAAGTAAATCGTAATTTCAATATGTGAAGTGAAATAGCACATCTACGGCGAAAATTAATTGGCGCCGAACGTAAAAATCCTGTTACCATTTGGTGAAGAAAAATAGTCCTCATAGAGGATAATAATAATTTTCAAAAAAAAAAAGCAAACACGAGAATCTCAGAAAACTAAGCCAGACTAAGCCTAAGAAACCCGTTCTGAACTGGAATCGATGCAAATCATCTTTACCAAGAACCAACAAAATGAAAAGCTAGAATCACCATGGACTCTGTAAACTTACAAATAATTTTATATACCGCTATTCAACAAGCCGTTCACAGAAATAAGTAAGATTTCAATACTAATATCGATAATTTAACCTATAGGGTTTAACCTTATAAAAAGCATAAAGGCGGTTTTTGACACGGAAAAAGACATTATCTACTTTGATGATGGTCAAGAAAAACTGAAATACCTTGAGTTAAATGCTTTAGTAGAAAATGCCTGTATACCAAAAAATTTTGAAAAAATTGTTTTTAAAAAAATTACTTAAGCTTTGCCTTTTATCACGAAAATTTCCGCAACAATTTGGACTAAAGACCAGGAACTCATCTATTCGAAATATCAATCATCATCATCATTCCAATGATAGAATTTGACAATAAAGAAGTTAGGGAGCTTTTAAAGAGCGACATAATTAAGCCGTCCCGATCTCCTTATAATAGCCCTGGTTGTCGATAAGAAAGGGACAGACGAAAGTGGCAAGCCCAACAAACGACTTGTATTTGAGTACACCAAACTTAAGTTAAAAACTATTCCTGACAAATACCCGATTCCTGAACCGTCTGTTATTCTGGCGAATATAGGAAAGTCTAAGTTTTTCACGACATTAGACTTGACATTAGCTCAACCAAATTAGTTTTGCTGAACGAGATCGCGAAAAGACTGCTTTCAGTGTAAATAATGGAAAATACGAATTTTGCCGTTTGCCATTTTGCTTAAAAAACGCACCACGTATTTTTCAGCGGGCCATAGACGACGTATTACGTGAAGAAATCGGGAAAACATGTCACGCTTACAAAGATGATATCATCATATATACTAACTCTGAGCAAAAGCATATCGATGACATTGACAGAACATTAAAAAGACTTTATCACGCTAACATGAGAGTATCATTAGAGAAATCGACTCATTCCTCGTTGCTGGAAGATAAGGTATTCTAGCATTTAGCGTGTTATTGAATGCAAGGACTTCGCACTTTAGCCGTTCAATCGTGAGGAAATATTAGCGTTAATCGTTGATGTGAAGGCAAGGACATCGCTCTTGAGCCGTTCAATCGTGAGGAAATATTTGCGTTAATCGTTGATGTGAAGGCAAGGACTTCGCTCTTGAGCCGTACAATCGTGAGGAAACACTAGCGTTAAGCGTTGATGTGAAGGCAAGGACTTCGCTCTTGAGTTGTTCAATCGTGAGGAAATACTAGTGTTAAGTTTTGATGAGAAGGCAAGGACTTCGATATTGAGCCGTTCAATCGTGAGGAAATATAAGCATTAATCGTTGATGTGAAGGCAAGGACTTCGCTCTTGAGCTGTTCAATCGTGAGGAAATACTAGCATTAAGCGTTGATCTGATGGCAAGGACTTCGCTCCTGAGTCGATCAATCGTGAGGAAATACTAGCGTTAAGCGTTGATGTGAAGGTTCGCTGATGAGCCGTTCAATCGTGAGGAACGACTAGCTTTAAGCGTGAGTGTGAAGGCAAGGAGTTCGCTCTTGAGCCGTTCAATCGTGAGGAAAGACTAGCGTTAAGCGTTGATGTGAAGGCAAGGACTTTGCTCTATATCGTTAGGAAAACTAGCGTTAAGTTTACAGTGAAGGCAAGGACTTTGCTCTTAAACCATTCACTTAGACTTACTACCAGAAACACGAATCACAAGGAAAGAAAAAGGACTGTTTGGATTTCTGGCCTTTTAGCGGTGCTTCGTATGGTAATTCAATATTCTGTGTTTGTCGGTTCGAGATCCCGTTGACGCTACGATAGGAAAATCCCCTCAATCATATGTTCGGTCGATGGTGTATTGTTGTTTTTGTCTGCTTTGATTTTGCGTTGTCTTATATTGCATATCGTTGTTGTTGTTTTGCTCGGCCAGTTAGCATTGCTGAGTATGGTAATTAAATCTTCTGAGTGTATGTTGTCATGCATTGCGTTTTGTTTGTTGTTGCTTTACTCAGTAATCATAAGTTGGGTCTTCCGAGTCTGTGTCGTTTTGTACTGCGTGCTTGTTGTCGTTGTTTTACTCGGCTGTCTGATAATGCTGTGCACTGCTTTACTCATTTGTTAGACCTTTCGAGTCTGTGCCGTCTTGTACTGCATGATTGTTGTTGTTGTTTTACTCGGCTGCCTAATAATGCTACGTATTCTGGGTGTATGCTGCCATGTATTGTGTGTTATTCCTTAGTCATAGCTGGGTCTTCCGTGTCTGTGTCGTCTGGCACTACATCCTTGTTGTTGTTGTTTCTCTCGGCTGCCTAATAATGTTGCGTACTCTGCACGACGTATCCGCGGATGATCTGGATGGCTTCGCTCCTTGATGCTGTGGCCCAAATGTCGTATACGTCGATGGTGGGGCGGTGCGGTCTCCACGGGTTGGTAACCACCACGAGATACCAGTGGTTGTCTTCGCAAATGGGCACTAAGACCAAGCCCTTCTTAATGAGGTGCGTGCCGTCTTATGGCCATCGTCTCAGGGTCCTCTCGCTGCTCTGATTTATATTGTTGCATCCATGAGAAGAAAAACGTGCTGCAAACTTTGATTCTTGAGTCGGTGATTTTCCTCCATTCTTCCTTCCAGCCACTTAAGTCCAACTTCCACCAGAACGTCATTTAGGTTTTTTGATTCATTTATTTCGTTTATTATTTAGCAGAGCTCTGCTATTAAAATTCAGTTTACAATTAATAATAATTCAAACTTAACTTAAGGTGAATCTAAAATTATTAAATATAATATGACTGTCGTTGTTACAATTTTCAAGTTTGTTTTAAATAGGCTTTTCAGTCATGAATAAATTATAAAACTGCACATAATCTCGTTTCTTGTTTTATATCTTTCCCGACGTTTCGAACATATATAATGTCATTTTCATAGGGCTACAAACAAGTTTTTTTTTAAACGTTATAATTATTCACTCTCCACATAAATATACTTACTTACTATACTATTGTAACGAGGTTTCCCAGCCGGGATAGACCTCAGTGTGACCAGGGTTCAATAAAGGGGGGACGTTACAATAAAATTTGTGGTTTTGGGTTTTGGAAAATTAAATTGATCTCTTTATTCTTTCAAAATTACTTGTGTTTTTTAATTACAACATACTATCATTAGATTTACTTAAGTAAAGGAAAAAAATGTAAAGCAAATGTGCAAAGTTCTCTTTATTCCTAGAGTTAGGGGAAGAACGGGTTAATCGTAGTGGCAAGGTAGTACTCTTGAACCACTGTAGCTGAAAAGAAGGTTTATGGATTAATGATGGGTATAAGTACAAAGTACTTGTACCCCTTGGCTCCTAGAGTTAGGGGGAGAACGGGTTAATCGTAGTGGCAAGGTAGCACTCTTGAACCACTGTAGCTGAAAAGAAAGTTTATGGATTAATGGTGGGTATAAGTACAAAGTACTTGTACCCCTTGGCTCCTAGAAAAAGGGAGAGAACGGGTTAATCGTAGTGGCAAGGTAGCACTCTTGAACCACTGTAGCTGAAAAGAAAGTTTATGGATTAATGGTGGGTATAAGTACAAAGAATTTGTACCCCTTGGCTCCTAGAATTAGGAAGAGAACGGGTTAATCGTAGTGTCAAGGTAGCACTCTTGAACCACTGTAGCTGAAAAGAAGGTTGGAAGGAATAGCAAGGTAGTATTCTTGAACTATTAATCGAGGATTTGGGTTTTCAGCGTTTAGCTCGGAAGCAATAGCAAGGTAGTACTCTTGAACTATTACCAACGATGTAGCATATCCGCATCATGTTTCAAATACCAGAACTATACCGCATCATAGACCGATTACCAGCGATGTAACACATCCACATCACTGACCGCCAGTCCGCCAGTCCGCCCGTCGTTTACACATAGCTACGACCGGAAAACCTGTTGCTGGACTTGCGGCCAGCCCGGACATACTCGTCGAACTTGTCATCAGAACCGCCGACTATTTTGCTCATACTGTGGTACAAATGATGTATACAGCAGACATTGCAACTGCAAACCGGAAAACCGCCAACACTATGAGGCATCAGACGCGCCCACCACTACCGTTCCCATCTACGCCTCATACACCATACCGATTAAATTTCAAAACCGCCTGTACGACGTCGTTATCGACACCGGCGCAGGAAGATCGTGCATTGGAAAAACCGTCCGGAACCTCTGCATAAAGCACCGTGTACCAGTCCGACCCATCTCAATAACATTTGCCTTGGCCGATAAGTCCACCGCCACCGCTCGGCAAGCGTATATGTTAGAACTAAGTTGGGGAGAATGGAGTTTCACACAAGAATTTGTGTATATTCCGAAACTTTTGGACGAATTCTTGATAGGAACAGACTTCCTTTCAAAATTCGGCTTCACTATTAACATTGGGAAAATGTTATAGCGTCTCCAACCGAACCAAGTATGCCAATTATCCGAAGTCTCACTACTAAAAAGCCACAGCTGCACAAATTGTTGTCTATAGAACTACCAATGTTCAAAAGCCTCAAAGGACTGACAACCATCACCGAACACAAGATCCGATACCGAAAAGGTTCCTTGAAAACTGTAGCAAATGTCCTATCTAGACACCCGACACCGAATACTCCAGTAAAGTTAATCCTACCGATAACCGAAACCTGCCCATGGTATCACTCCAAGATACAGGTAGTCAAAAGCAAACCGGAAGAAAACTCAGAGTACCAAATTATGGACGGAACCGCCATATTTTCAATCCGACCTGTCGCACCGAAACCGCTCCGACCGCCTGGCAAGTCTGCATTCCGAAGCCACTACGTCAGCAGATCCTACATGAAAATAATGCCGACGTGACCGCAGGCCATCTGGGGAATGCAAAGACTATTGCCAGGATTGCTAGAAACTATTATTGGCCAGGATTATTCCGTGATACCGCTCGGTTTGTCCGCAAGTGCCATACGAGTTCGCAGCGAAAGTCGCACCTAAACATATAGGCCCATACAGGGTAAAGAAGAAGAAGTCACCAGTAATCTTTGTCCTCGAAGGAGAACAAAACTAAACTATCACCGCACACGTGAAGGATATCAAGCAAATATCCCAACAACCACAGGTCGGGAAAACCCACGCGGCAGGTATGGTCAACAGCAAGCTCACGCAGCGAAACTCAAATAAGATGTCCTCCAGCGAACATCAACAGCTCACCAAATTCACCGACGCCGATCTAGCACCGGGGACCCATCGACGTACCACGCCACGTCCCGTGCTGGCACCGCCCCAGAAGACCATCCAGCAAGCAGTGCGAGATATCGCCTGGAAGAAGCGGCGTCCGCCCCCGAACTGACCGCTGACCAGCAACGAGCTGGTGCACCTGTGCGAGGTAGTCCCCCGAATCATTGGCACCGCAGCAACCCCACTACCGTTTGCCAGACTCAATCCAACCGTGGGACCACCAAGGTTACTACCACATATGTCTAACAACCCACCCCCAAAAAAGGTCCACATCCTCTCCCACACAATCTATAGACCTCAAACCCAACCCCCAAACATCCCAAACACACCAATTGCCAAACCCCACACAAACTCATCACTAACTCTTAACACACAACCCCAACAAACACCCACAACCGCTAAAAGACAAGAACTTCCGATTACCGATTTCACCGAAATAGCCAGGAGCAACCCGTTCAACCCGGAAGCCTTCAAAGGGCTGATGATTCAGCCACCCCAGCCGTTGGGTGGACGAAAAAGGAGATTCTGAGTAAGTGGTCCTTGCAGAATGGTCTATGGACCGCAGCAAGACAACCACACAATCGTGTTAAAGGCCGACCAGAGCAGCTCACGCTTCGACTCATAGGAAGCACTCCGCTAAAGACGCCAACATCAACATCATTAACATCAACATCAACAACAACAACAACACGCAACTAACTGGATGATCAGCAAAAACTTTATCATTATTAATTACCTTTAAGAATTTTTCAAAAAAAAAATTTTTTTTTTTATCATTACTTTATTATTGAAATTACTTACTACATTGTTATTAGTTTAAGAAGTCGTTGAAAAGAAAAAAAAAAGGAAAAAAAAAAGAAAGAGAAAAATTTTATTTTTGTTAATTATCATTACCATTCAAATCACATACATTAGTATTACTCGAATTACTTATTACTACATTATTATTATTATTATTATTAGCTTTAGGAATAAGTTCCAAAAAAAAATATATATATATATATATAAAAAATATATATATATATACAACAAAAAAAAAAGAAAAAAAAAATATATATACAACAAAAGAAAAAGAAAAAAAAAATATATATATACATACAACAAAAAAAAATTATATATATATATATGTATATATACAACCAAAGAAGTAAAAAAGAGGGAAACAATTTTATTATCATTACCATTCAAAATCACTTACATTGTTATTATTAGTTAGAATCTGTTCAAAACAAAATTTTTAGCTTATCATTCATTATTTCACTTTTTACCTTTATTACTATTTTAAGAAATTGTTAAAAAAAAAATGTTACTTTATTATTCAATACTTATTACATTATTATTAGTTTAACAAATCGTTCAAAAATAATAAATAATAATAAGAAGGAGAAATTTTTTTTAAGAAAATAAAAGAATAATAAATAGAAAATATTATGAAACTTTTTATATACAAACCGGATTTCATCACTTATTTCTTTCCTCTTGTAACTCGGGCCAGTGTCTGGAACAAAAATAAAGGTAATCCCAGAAGAAGTGACCACACCGACCGAGCTTTAATACTCATAAATCAATAAATTAAGTTATTAGAACTTTCTACCCACCCCGAAGTAGGATGGGAATGTAACGAAGTTAATTTGACATCAAATTAACAAGCTATAGTTTGTGCTTCTTCAAAAATTTCATGAATTTCTTCTAATCTTGGCCAAGTTTTTCCATAGAGTTTTAATAAATTTTTGGAGTACCGTAAGATATGAAAGCGAATAAAAAAATTTTTTTTTTATACTCATAGTCTCCTACCTATTATGTTTTGTTTTAGTATCTCTTTTTTAATGACCTTATTTACTTTTTTGCTTAATATATTGCGTTAATCCGTTAATCCATAGTTCATTGTTTCGTAATTTTTATTGGTCGAAGGTCCATTGATATTCACAATGACCTCTTCGACTTTTGACTTGGTTTTTCCCATTTTTTTTCTAATTAAAACTGTTTAAAACGCTAGTTAATATATATATAACATTTTATTTATTTATTATTATTTTTTTTTTTTTTGAAGAAAATTATTAAATCTAAATTTTATGTATTATTCCTCCTCGTCTGTTTCCCAATTGTCGATTATACTAAACATTTCTACTAAACGTGGGAACTTGTCTACTTCGGCATTTATGAGTCTGATTTTATATTGTCGGATTACGTCTTCCAATATAAATTCATCGGTATCCCTGTCACTTTCGTTGTCCATTTGTGGTAGTTTCGCTTGGTGTAGTTTTGTCAAATTTTTAGTTTTATCTAGCTCTGCTTAAGGTGTCATCGAATAATTTGTCGAACGCCTGTTTTTCTGATTGGTTGTTCCTCTTCTTTTCCCTCTTACTGGTGCGGATGGCCTTTTTTAAATCCTTTATTTGCCGTTTGTCAGTCTTTTCAATCCAACTAGTTGTTGCTTCTGTCGCGCTTGTCTGCCTCCTCGTTTCTTTGATGGTGATAGTATAGTATAGGCTTCAACTGCTGGCTTCTTCAATTTCTGTCGTCGTCTGTACTTCTCTATTGACAGTGGCTTTGGTCCCACCTGGTCCTGTGCTTCCCTGATGTAATCGGCCACAAGTGCAAGTTTCTCTTGCTGTCGTTCGTTGGACGACATGTATGATGATTTAAAGGACTTCGATAAATATCGACGACTTAGAAAAATTATTTTTCTTGATGAATAACGACTTAGAAAAATTATTCTTGCTCGACGATAAAAAAAGACTTATATGAAAAATTATTTCAGTACTCAGTATTAAGCTAGAATCTGGCAGGATCGCCATGTAAAGTTGTCCTAATTTGTGGGAACAACTTTGCTGTTAATTTTTTTGAAGGATTTAGATATCAAGCTCGATATCTGACTCGTTAGGCGTATTGCCGTGTCAAGGAAAATGTTGTGATCGGCACAACCATTACACCCCTGACCACACACACAGTCTTGCTTAACTCTAGTTTCCACATCTGCTTTCAATAAATTACCTATTTTATGATCGGCACAGCCTGTCACATTTCCGGTACATTCGTGTACCGAATTTCCGAATTCACATCCACCACTAATCTGCAGAGTACGTACGGATGACTGGTGTTTGTAATAAGAAACCGATCGAGATACGATAAAGGCACTGTGATCCTTTATGCATCTCGAGTTTAAAAAACACAGCACGCAGCTCACAAATGCCGATACGATACTAAGAAACAGTTAGTGTAAATGCAGATATTACGAAATAGTAATATCAGCAGGAGGGCAATTCTAAGGCGACCGTCAAGTGGCTCGACTGCAGAAGGGACATAAATGTCGCAGGTCGACTGTGTGCTACGAATATATGCTTGCACTTGTATTTGTGTATTGAACCTTTGTTCATGCATACGATTCTGTCGTTCCATTGGTGGATCGCAACCAACCAATCATATTGGTTGGTCGATCCATCCAAAATATTATAAAAGACCACTGCTACGATTACTAAGGGCGGCAGTTGAATTATAGACACGATACACGTTAAACACTAGGCGGCAATTTAATTATAGACACGATACACGTTAAGCACTAGGCGGCAGTTGAATTATAGACACGATTCACGTTATACACTAGGCGGCAGTTGAACTTAAACACTAAGCGGCAGTTGAAACCAAAGAACCCAACAGATAATATTAAAAATCCAATATAATAAATACACTAATTACTACATAAAGTAAATTAAACGTTTTTCATTTAATTAACGCGCCCGCATACTCCCTCTTCTCCTACGGGAAAGCACGGGGACTGTGCGTAACAAAAACCCAAAAGCCGGAGCTCTCTAGGGAGTCAGAATACCGAATTGGTATGATGCTTTAATAAATTAAAACTGATGATTATTGTTTTTGTATGTACGTACGTTATTGTTTAGCATGGACTGCTGAGCAGGGGGTTCATGGTTCGAATCCCAGTAGCACCAAAGTATTTTTCACGGTGTCCCATCTCTCGCAAAAGTTTGACAAACGTCCGAGAGTAATAACTTGTCACTGAAAGCTTCCCAATTCACCGTTGGGATCCGGCATTAAATTGTAGGTCCCTCCATTTGTGTACAAAAATATGCATGCTCAACACAAATGGTTGCGAGAAGTCAGGCCTTGGACCGCATGGTCTGTCGCGCCGATATTATATATATATATGCATGTATGTAATATATGACCGACCGCGTCAAGTGTTTTTGGGTTCGTTCGCCTATGCTGCTGCGTTAACATATTTGTTTCCACAACTCCATAGTGCCAGGCTACTGATAAATTTGGCGCCGCGAAGCTTTTCAAAAATGTGTGGATTCGTGGCAGAGGGTATGCATCTGGTACGGATCTTGCATTTTTCCCGTTAGTCAATGCAAAGCCTCCATTTGCCTGTCTTCTTTCGCACGAGAACTATCGGAGTGCTGTGGGGGCTATGTGAGGGTTCGGTACCTCACTTCTCCAACAATTCGTCGATTTCTGCGTTTTTTATCACCTGCATGGCTGGGTTCCGGGGGAAGTAGCATTGTTTTATTGGACGTGCGTCGTTTATTCTATGTTCTGTGATGTTGGAAATGGCGGGTATTTGGTCAAATTTCTGGAATTCTTGTTGCAGGAAAGCTGCAAGCTTTTCCTAGTCTGTCCATGATGTTGCCTGAGTGGTGGTGCATTGTCGGATGTGTTCTGAGGGATCTGTTCAGTGCTGTAATTTTATTGTCTAACCGCCGCAGCTTAGACGGGCCCCACGTGACAAAAATCTAAACCTAAGACTATTTTGTCCATCCCATCTGGGATAATCATGAACGGAAACTGAATCTCTCTATTCCCTATCCGGACATCTAGCTGTAGGGCCTCTCGAATCAGCTTGGGTGTTCTTTCGGCCATTCGCACGGTCACATCAACGGGTAAACTTTTTGTTGTGCTCCTCCTGTCCTCCGCAAAACGTTCGCTCACAAGACTCCTAGTAGCCCCTGTGTCGACGTGGCTTTTGTAAGCGTTCCTCCTATGGTTATAGTGGCGAATATTCGGTTGGAATCGTATGCAAGGAAATTTACTGGGTATGAGGCGTTGGTCTTGGGGGTGCTGTTGCGATCGTTTCTCGATCGTTCGACGCTTTTCCGGCAGCATTCCACGGTCCGCAAACTCCGCAGGCCGCAGTCGCAACAAAAAAGGATTTGGGGTTATGACATTCCCTTCTCACGTGTCCGTCCTAACCATATCGCAGGCAGGCTGTCCTGACATATATCCGTGCTTCCGAGTTCTGTGCCACCATGAAGGTCCTTTCGGGTTGTCTGGGTCGGGGTGGGGGTATAATGAGTTCGGCTGCTCCAGCGATGCCTTCAAAGTCTTCTGCCAGGCTGTTGAGCTCGCGGAGATCTCTAAAGTCCATCCTCCGGATATAGTACTGGTACTCTTGACGGCAATTCCAGAAGTAATAGTAATAGTAAAGTGTCTCTATATGAGGTGATAATAATAAGTTAGTTATATAATTGTATTAAAGGATTATGTTTACTAATGCCCAGCAATAGTAGTAGTAATAGCATAGTAGTTATATATATAATAGTAATATCAACTTAGTTATATAGTCATGGTAATAACCATAGTGATAGTAATAGTATAGTATTTATATATAGGATCTGATAATACGAGGATGGCTATATAATTGTATTAAATTAGGTTTACTAACGCCAAAGCAGTTATATAGCCATAGTGATAGCAATAGCCTAGTATCTATATATTTCCAGTAATAACCTTAGTGATAGTACTAGTATAGGATACATATATATGATCTGATAACACGAAGATGGCTACATAATGGTATTAAATTATGTGTACTAATGCCAAGGCAGTTATATAACCATAGTAATAGCGTCTATAGATAACTAGTAATAACCACAGAGTTAACAACAGTATAGTATATATTTATATATATATGATCTGCTAATACAGGGATGGTTATATAATTGTATTAAATTATGTTTACTAAAGCCAAGGCAAGTTTATAACCATAGTAATAGCAATAGTATAAGTATTGAATCTATATATATCTAGTAGATAGTATTATTATAGTATGTATATAAAGGGTTTTTCAATACGAGCACTTCAACTTTTTTTTTGAATAAAACACAAACTGTTCGACTTTTGAACTAACTTTTTTTTTATTAACGAATTTGAACATATACATATGATACATTTAAGTATGAAACTCGATTTCTTTTGCATGACCACCGCGTGCACGTTTTACGAAGTCCAATCTTTGAACCCAATTTTCGACCACTCTTTCGCATAAATCGGCCGAAATTCCAGCAATTTCACGTTCAATATTGGCTCTGAGCTCTTGCAACGTCGCCGGCTTATTGGCATAGACCAATGACTTCACATAACCCCAAAGAAAATAATCTAGAGGTGTCAAATCACACGAGCGCGGCGGCCACTAGACGGGCCCATTTCGCGAAATAACACGCTCATCGAACTTAGTCTTCAATAACGCGATTGTATCGTGTGCTGTGTGGCATGTGGCCCCGTCCTGCTGAAACCACATGTCGTCCAAATCCATTCCATTCAATTGCGGCCAAAAAAAATCGTTTATCATATCGCGGTACCGATTTCCATTAACAGTAACGTGGCGATCGTTATCGTCGATGAAAAAATATGGCCCAATGACGCCGCCGGCATGTAATCCGCACCAAACAGTGACTTTTTCGGGATGTAACGGTGCCTCATGATTCACGTGTGGGTTGCTTTCTGCCCAGTAACGCATATTTTGCTTGTTGACAAATCCTTCTAGCCAAAAGTGAGCCTCATCGCTGAAGATGATTTTTCGGTGAAAATCTGCATCTGCGGCAACAGAACGATTATTTTGATAAAAAATTTTCACGATTTGCAATCGCTGTTCACATATGTAGTGTTCCATGATGAAATGTATACTAATGAAGTTTCCAAATGACAAAAGAACAATAAAAAATATGGCGTCGTTCGCCGTCCCTATTGGAGAAAAGTTGAAGCGCACCTGTTGAAACACCCGATATATGATCTGATAATACGAAGGTGTCTATATAATTGTATTGTATACATATATTGTATATAGTTATATGGTATAGCAATAGCAATAGTATAGTATCTATATATATCTAGTGATAAACATAGTGATAGTATTCTTTTAGTATATATATATATATAGGATCTGATAATACGCAGATGCTATATGATTGTATTAAAGTAGTTTTACTAATCCAAGGCAGTTATATAGCCATATCAATCGCAATAGTTTAAGTATAGTATCTATATATTTCTAGTAATAAACATCGTGATAGTATTATTATAGTATGTATATATATGATCTGATAATACGAAGGTGTCTATATAATTGTATTGTATACATATATTTTATATACATGGTATAGCAATAGCAATAGTATAGTATCTATATATATCTAGTGATGGTAATGAAATATGTTTAGATTATGTAGTAATAATATATTTGTGTAATGTTAATGAAATGTGTTTAGATTATGTAGCAATAATCGTGTAATGCTAGTATAGTATATTACAGAACGAGCAAGGAAAGTGGAGTTTATCGTGCGAGGTCGAAGCTTGAACGAACGAGGCGGTAGCCGAGTTCGGCAATCTAACGAGCACGATGATCACTTTTCTGCAAGTCATGTACGCTATTTTTCACGCGTCCAAACTGTTTTTTTTGCTAAATCGAGAGAGAAGCAGAAATGTGAGAATGTGTGTTCGCTGTGACTGCAGTAAATAACAAAGAAATGAATTTTTCACGCGTCCAAACCGGTTTTCCTGCTTATTCGAGAGAGAAGCAGAAATCACAAACGACAAACAAAAGAGAATTCTTGCTCATGCGCAATGTGTTCGCTGAGATTGTAGTAAATAACAAAAGACGTTTATATCATAACATAACTAGTGTTGCTATGGGCTACTTTCGAGGCTAGTTTATAGCGTACGAAACAGTCACTTTCGTCTATGGGCGTGTGAAAATGTATTATAATGGCATGTACAATACTAAGAATACTAAGATATTGGTGTAATGGTAATGAAATATGTGTAGATGTACTAATTAGATCATGTAATAATAATCGCGTAATGCTAGTTATGTAGTATGATGGTATGTACAATACTAATAATAATAATATATTTGTGTAATGTTAATGAAATGTGTTTAGAAAGGTTTATTGGGTTTAGTGGTAGATTTTAATGAGTAACATGTACAATATGTACATGTACTAATAATAATACTAGTACAATACTAATAATAATAATATATTTGTGTAATGTTAATGAAATGTGTTTAGAAAGGTTTATTGGGTTTAGTGGTAGATTTTAATGAGTAATTTTCGTCTTTGGTGCTGCTTTCAAATGGGCAGGCAGTGTTAGTTGAAATTCTTTCTAGGGGATCCTGAACTTCTTCAATAAGGCTTGCCAATGGACGATCATCTTCATCTATGAATACACAGCTTCGATAAGACACGTGCTCATTTTCAAAGTGAGTTAGAAATACTTGAAATGCAATGCTGGCTTGGCCGAGGATGCACGAAATCTCAAACGATGTTGAACTGTTGCAGAATACTTCACCACATTTAAAATTGCAGTACATAGCTGTTGTGTACTTAAAATGGTACAAAACTTCGAAAATCCAAAGTTCTTTTAAATTATTACGTTATAATAAGGAATAACTGCGCTCCCACCGAGCACTTGCACTGTCAGTGACCTCAGAAAATAAAATTCACAATCGGGTGCTCATCCAACTTGTCGGATGTCAGCTCCCCTTTTCAGCTTTAAATTGGGGTTATGTGATGTCAATCAATCATTCACCAGCGTGGCTTGGGAAACCAGAAACACACACGATGTCGCCGCTTGACGCTGCAACCACTTTTTCTCGATTCGACCAGACAACAGCACGAATTCACATAATCACAAATCGCATAAAGAGAAATGACTATGGCGAACAATATCAGACGAGCTCTCTCCAATGCGCATCAGATAGGCCAAAAGCAAAAACAAAAGTGCCCAAACGCCATCATCAAAAATTGCCATCAGGCCACGACATGTCAGTTCTGCCAACTTAGTGATGAGTTAAAGCCCATGTCGTGCCTATTGCGTTTACACGATGAATTTAATTTCCAGTGAATTTAATTTCCAGTGAAACTCGCATTGAATAATTGGAATGACCGTCGACGAAGGCGGTCGTTACAATTTTATGCGTGGCTGCAGTCTTTAATGAAAGCAAGTCTAACTCTGCCTTTTCAACTCGATTTTACTCCCTTTTTATATCCTCAAATCAAATCGACCTTCATCCCCACCACTATGCAGTTCACAGAAATGCACCCATCATCGATATTTTCCCATATCGATATTTCAAATAACAATGCTCCAGATACAGTGCAACGCATGCTTATCTGGATAAGCAATTAAATCATTATATTATTGCCCAATATTAACGCATCAGCATAAAATTCGTCAATGGCTCTAGATATAGCTCATACACCCAGCCATTGCCCTTGACGATTTCCAATCACCCTTGCTCTCTCTATACCTATATTTTATAATTGCACTTGACTTTGGATTTCATGTGTATCCGCCGCATTGTATTTGGTATGGAACAATTGGGCTATGCTTGTGACGTATTCGGAAATGTGTATTGCTATTCGTTATAGCTGTAGTGTTGTATATACACATCATTGAATGCACTGCGAGCGCATGAATTATTGTCATTTAACTGAAGTGGGTATCGGGGGACAAGCTCATGAACACGAAATATTTATGTGTGACATGGAATGTGAGCGCTGTGGCGTACTTTTGATATTGTGTCTTCTTTCAGTGGGGCATTTTTATATAGGAGCATTTGACGTCGTGGGAAGAAGATCATATCAGGAGTGATGATTTGATGAGGCGACATGTAGAGTGATCACTACATCCCATCCCCCTTAGAAGAAGAAAACTCCACGGTTAGAATTTTCGGGACAACTTTAAAATAACGGCTGAAGAGCCATATTTTACATAATAATACCATTGGGTCTATAAACTATGTATTTATAAAAATACATAACTAATTTGTTAGAATTGCGACACCGAAGGTCATCGATTTGATATGTGCCTTGAACAGCGGTTCATTTTCTGTTACGGATGTGGTGCAAAGAACATTTACAAACCAAACTGCACAAAATGTAATCGGCTGGGAAACTGGACGAGGGGTGTTAACAAAAACACCAGTTTACCAAACACTACTCGGATTGACAACTCAGGGGGGCTAAGACCACCACCATCGAAGGTGATCCTGATGAAAAACCGTAAAGTCCCAGATCTTGATTCGTCTCGTAGGAAAGCAGATGTGACATTGACCCACATTAAGCCATGCAGCAACCGTATCAACGATTAATAGTTGGCCCGAGCAAGAATTTTTGAGACGTTAGAATTGCTGGAACCGACACCACACAGCAGATCCTCCAGGCGGATGAAGGCATTTTGGAAATAGGTCAGAAAAAACCGAATGTTAATGAGTACAATCCTAAGCAAAGCAAATGATGCCCGTCACACTGCTACGTAAGGAACAATTAGGATTATTGGACAGCGGCGCTTCCATTACTGGCGACTAGAGTCCTAAACAGCAAAGTTGCACTTAAGATTTTCGTGTCACCCCTCAAAACAGCTGATGGAAAGTCTCAAACCATCTGCGGTTGTTTTCAAGTGGATATCGCTTTTCGGAAAAAGACCAAGCCCAAGATTTATACCTGGGCATCGACTTTTGGTGGGTGTTTTATCTGGCTGCTGACATCGTTTCGGAGATAGCCGTGAGCCAAACGGGTAACGGTTTGCAAAACAGGCACCACTTGAATGATTCGCAATTAACTAGAATAGAGGCAGTGAAAAATTTATTTCCATCTTATTACACCGAGGGCTTGGGGAAAACTCGCTGGTAGAACACGTCATAGACACCAACGGATGTAAAGCCATAAAATAGCAGCACTACCCGGTGTCGCCAGCGATCGAGAAACAGATTTTCAATGAACTGGATCGAATGCTGAGTAGGAGTGATTGAAGAGTCCCAAACTTCGTGGAGCTCCCCCGAAGTCCTAGTCCGCAAACCGGGTAAATTGAGGCTCTGACTAGATTCGCGGAAATTAAACGCTGTAACAGTTACGGATGCATACCCCCTTGCGCACATCCAGGGGATTCTAAGTATGTTGCCACGGGCTGAATTTATATCCAGCTTGGACCTGAAAAATGTATTTTAGCAAATTCCGTTGGAATTAAATTCTCGCCAGAAGACGGCCTTTTCAGTTCCTAAGCGCCCGTTATACCAGTTTAAGGTAATGCGCTTTGGGCTATGTAATGCTCCCCAAACCATGTGTCGTCTGATGGATAAAGTCATCCCAGCTGACTCCACGATAGAGTTTTCGTGTATCTTCACGATCTGTTGGTCATATTCGAAGATTTTGATAGCCATGTAATTACACTTCAGGAAGTCGCAAGACATCTCCGTTGAGTTGGTCTAACATTAAATGTGGCCAAAAGTAAGTTTTTCCTCATGGAGGTTCGATATCTTGGGCATATCATCGGTAATGGGGGATTGAGAATGGATCCCGAAAATATTCAAGCGATTGTGGAGTACCCTGTCCCCAAAATGGTGCGCCAGCTTCGTCGCTTCGCATGGCCGGCTGGTATAGGAAATTCATTTTAAATTTTACGGTAGCTTTCACACCATTGATGGACTTATTAAAAAAAATCCAAAAGCTTGCAGTGGAATGGTGAGGCACAAGCTGCTTTCGATGCAGTGAAGGCTAAACTTGCCTCTTCACCTGTGTTGTATACCCCTGATTTCTCCAAACCATTTATGATTTAGTGCGACGCCTGTCAATCAGGAGTTGGTAGTGTTCTTGTGCAAACCCTGGACGACGGTTCAGAAGTGCCGATTGCGTATTGGTCACAGAAGCTCAATAAGGCCCAACGTAATTACAGCGTAACCGAGCAAGAATGCTTGGCCGCGGTGCTTAGCATCAAACACTTCCGCCCCTTTGTTGAGGGACTTGATTTCACCGTGATTACCGATCATGCGTCTCTGCAAGGGCTTATGCGCCAAACGGACCTTAGTGGTAGGCTAGGAAGGTGGGCACTTAAACTTTAAGGTAAGGTTTCAAATTTGAAATTCACATAGGAAAGGATCTGAACACAAAGTCCCAGATGGGTTGTCGAGGGTGTATGAAAATGTTATCGCCTCGATTAACTTGTTATCACCGGAAATTTATCTGGACCTCTCCAGAATATGAAGACCGAAAACGACAAGTAATCGAGAACAGCGATAAACTGACAGATCTAAGAGTGATTAACCGTCATCTGAATTCTGCCGTGGTGAGGAGATCCAAGAACAATCGGGGTGGAAGCTATGAGTTCCTAGGAACCTCACTAAACAGGTGATCGAACGAGCGTACGACTTACCAACGTCAGCACACGGGGGCATCAATAAAACCTTACACCGGATAAAGAAATTCTTCTTTTGGCCGCATATGTTTGCCGAAGAACGGGAACATGTCCTAAAATGCACCGTGTGTAAAACCACTAAGCACCCAAATGTTAGCTTAAGACCGTATATGGGTCGACAAAACACTTCAGAAAGACCATTTCAACGGTTGTACCTGGATTTAATTGGGCCCTTTCCACGATCCAAGGCAGGAATCACCCGATACTCCGATCTCTCACGAGGATGGATTGGCTCAAATACGTAGCCTAGCCAAAGAACGAATGAGAAAGGCGTACGAAGTAAATGAACGAAATTATAATACTAGATCAAGACCGATCGACTTCCGAGTAGGGCAAGAAGTATATCGGCGCAACTTCGCACAAAGTAATTGGCAAAAGGGTTTTAACGCCAAACTGGCTGGGAAGTTGGGGAGTTGTTATTACGCTAGAAGATCATCAGGGAAAACCGATAAGGGTGTACCATGCGAAAGATATCAGGCAATAGGATTAGTGTACTTAAGGGTAATTCCCCAGAAATCCTGTTTTGTGGTGGCGACAGCAAAGAAAGAAAAGAAAGCATATCACCCAGTGCCCACTAGCCCAATAGCGTGGTATAATATAATTTGTTCGACAAGCATACTTATGCCAAGCGAGAGCAAACGCCCATACGCCATATCAAATTTCAAGGCCAAAATGTCCAATTATTGGAATTTTTAGTAACCAACAGTATATTTCCCATCAGCTTGCAAGTAATTTTTTTTTCTGACGCATCAAGTTTACCATTAGTACGGCGAAAATATACCCCCTCTCTCTCTCTCGCTTGGTCGGCCCTCGCAAATTCATTGTCGGATGCACGGTAGCAATGCAACGTCAACCTACAAGAGGAGGCATGAGAAAAAAAAAAGAGAGAGAGGGTTCGGTCGGCTGCACTGAGGTGAATTCGTAGAGCGGGGTGAGCAGTGAGCCACACATACAGGTACAGCGAAAATCGACTTTGATGTTTAATCACCGATGTGGTTTTTTAAGGGAGTCAGATTTACAACTCGCCGGGATCGGCCGCACTACAATAAAGCAGCACAAAAATAACATGGCAATTAGGTGGCTTGTTCCGTACGTTTTGCACGTCATTAAAATAAGAAAGAAATTTTTTTAATTTATGATGTCTACACGATATCCGTATTTTGCCCGGATATCATTTTTTTCATTCAAGTAAAATGGTTAAAAAATTAACGGCTAGAGGCGATCCCGAAGGCGCCTTATTTTAATTTTTGGCCTATTAATAAAAAGAAATTCCAACAATTTACTACAAAAATTTTACAAACCTTTTTGTGCATTACCTGTGTGTGTGTGAGGCGCGAACCTCCAAAATGGCCGACGCATACTCCACGCCGTCCGGACCACGTTTTTCCCGTTCCTGAAAATAAAATTAGAGAACTTATTAACGATAGTTTTTAAAAATTCACGGCTAGAGGCGAGCCCGAAGGCGCCTTATTTTAATTTTTGGCCTATTAATAAAAAAGAAAATTCCAATAAATTAACTACAAAAAATTTTCATTGATATTACATATTATTGATTTTATAGAAATAGTTTTTAGTTTTTTTTCATTGGACCATTGCCGCTGGCAAACGTATTTCGATATTGCCTTATAGGTATTGATCGTTTTAGTCGTTGACCTGTAGCAATACTTATCAAGGAAATAACTGCTGAAACGATCCTAAAGCATTTATTAGTGGCTGGATTCAATTCAATTCATGCCGCACAACATTACAACAGATCAAGGTATACAGTTTGAATCGAAATTATTTAACGAATTTTTACGACTGTTGGGTACCAAACATATTCGTACAACCGTCTATCATCTACAAACAAATGGTCTTTTGAACCTTTTCATCGTACGTTTAAAGCAGCACTCAAATGCTACAAAAACCATAACTGGGTAGATGATTTACGATTGGTTTTTCTTGGTTTGCGTTCGGCGTTTAAGGATGATCTAGATTTAGCAACACCATCGGAAATGTTATACGGTACAAATTTAAAATTGTCAGGTAATTTGTTTTGAATCAAAAAAAACGCTACAAATCTACGCAATGTGATGGGAAAATTTAAGCAATTCAAACATCAAACCATTCAACAACAGCGTTTTTACGCAAAAGTCATTAAAAAATTCCACACATATGTTTTTACGTGATGACAATGTTACAATGAGGTTTAGGGTAGGGTGTTTTTGTGGAAGACTTTTCGAACGCGGGTTGAGAAGTGTTCTTATGGGGTCTAGTGAGGAGTATTGTGGTGGTCAGGGTGTCTTAAGAGGATCTTAATGTGGTTTTAAGACGGGCTTAAGTGGGATCTTGAGAGGGATTTAAGGCGGTCTTGAGGCGGGTCTTAAGGGAATTTGAGGTGGTTTGATGACGTCTTAAAGGAGTTTTGAGAGGAGTCTTGAGGGGTTCTTCAGGGGGCTTGGGTTGGAAGCTCTGAGGGGGTATTGGTCTTGTTTTATGGGAGTTTTTAGTGTGGTTTTAAGGGATTCTTAAGAGGGTATTGGGGATTTTAATGGGTTTTCTGGGTGGTTCTTTTGTGGGTCTAGAGTTTTAAGGGAGCCTTAGGAGGGTTTTGGTGGGTTTAAAGGAGGGTCTTGAGGTATTCTTGAGAGAGTCTTGAGGAGGTGTTTAGGTGGTCTTAATGAAGTTTCAAGGGGGTCACGAGTGTGTGTACTCACTCGCACAGCAGAATACATTAGCTCGTGTGTCTATAATAGTGGAAAGTTTTTGGTAGGAACTCGTGTATCTCTGCTTCTACCAGCCAGAATTGGACTAGTTTTAGAACAATTGTGACGCGTGTGGCGCATGTAACGCGTGTGGCGCGTGTAAAAAACGATGTTATTGTTATGTTATTAAAAAAAAAAGAGTTTTTAAAAAAAAGAAAAAGAAAGGGGAAGCTACGAACCGTATACAAGCTTTGCTCAGAGAACTAACTACCAATTGTAGAAAGGTATAACCTCTACCAGCTACAGAGAATTATATTCAATGTTTCGTAGCTCCTTACCGCGGGTGGAGGGAAGCTACGAACCGTCTACAAGCTTCGTCCTATCGCTAATAATTAGTAACCCTTACCGCGGGTGGGGGGAAGCCACAAATCATGTATAACCTAAGGATAATAGCCTACAACCAGTTACCACGGGTAGGGGGAAGTTGTCAGCTATATATAACTCAATTAAGATAAAACTAAAATTAAAAAAAGGTTACGAGGCCACTTACCAGATCCGCACCGTGCCATGGTTCACTAAAGACTCCGCTGCTGGTCGGTCAGCAGCCTTCTTTTATATCAAACTAACGGTACTTTGGTCCGACATGCATGAAATATTTTCCGTATGTTCGTCATGTATGTTCGATGGTCTCTACCGTTGCAATGCGCATGCACACTGCCTCTGCCTGTATGCAATGTGCTGCCATGCCGGTTTGTATGTGTGTAATGAATTTTCTATTGTCCCTGCCGTTGACATGCGCATACACACTGCCCTTTCCTCTTTGCAGCGTGTATGCCATGCTGATACCCCTGT
Organism: Nephrocerus scutellatus; assembly: GCA_947095585.1. Classification (NCBI taxonomy): domain Eukaryota; kingdom Metazoa; phylum Arthropoda; class Insecta; order Diptera; family Pipunculidae; genus Nephrocerus; species Nephrocerus scutellatus. The sequence continues at coordinate 75,201,566 of OX352763.1, forward strand.
ATGTACTGTGTGTATCAAGGCACGTGTGCGTAATGTGTGTTCGACCTCCCGACCTATGGACCAAAGCTCGTTACAATTGTTTCTTACTCTACAGGGTGCTTAAAGTTTGAAATTTCTAATTATTGCGAGCCCGATGGTCGAAGCTTATATTCAGAGGACATGCAAATTTTTTCGGCGAACTTGTGTACGATGGGACTTGTTTTAAAACAATTGGTTAGCGCTCGGCTTGCGATGGCGTAATTTTTTAATTTTTAGTGGTAACTATCCCTGAGATTTTAAGTGATTTTTAAATGGGGCTTGAGGGATGAGCCTTGAGAGGGTTTTAAAGGGGAATAGGGTAGTTTGAAGTGGAGTATTTTGGATTGTTAAGAGGGTTTTGAGGGGGTTTGAATGGATTTTTTAGGTGATCATGAGGGGGTATTTAGGTGGTATTGTGTTGGGTCTCGAGGGGGTCTTAAGAATATTATGTAGTTGTCTTGATAAGAAAGTGGGGTACTTTTTTATAAAAATTTTATGTGTGCCCCCCAACCCCGGGGCAAATTTCTACAAAAAGTGTTGCTCATCGGAGATACACATGCGTATAAAATTTGAAGAAAATCGGGTAGTTTTTTTTTATAAAATTCTTATGGGTACCCCCAACCCCGGGGCGCGATCACTTACAAATTTTTACAAAAAATGTTGAAGATCGGAGATACACATACGTATAAAATTGGAAGAAAATCGGGTAAACTTTGTAAAAAATTTGTATGGGAGCTCCCAAAACTCGAGGCACGAGGGGCCCAAAATTTTAATAGAAAGTTTTGTCATGGGAAATACACATGTGTTTGAATAAAATAGGTATTTAGGAAGTGTGTTAAAAATTGATCACATGATTCTACCCACCAGCCAGCCACGGGCACACGAAGTAAATATAGAGAATTTAAAAAGAAGTCAGTCTTTCTGGATTAACCACATTGAAGAATACCCAATAAAAAAAATAAAACTTGAATTTTTTTTTAATTTTGATTTTTATTAATTAACCCATCCATACTCGCAACAGGCGAAACCTACAAAAGTACCAACTACCAAACTGTCGGAATATCCACCAGCTTCCCTAACCAAGCGTACTCCGATTTTTTAGCTGTCTTCGCCCCTTGTATTATCTCGGTTATTTTTGTAATCTTTTTGAAAAATTGACTTATTCTGTAAAATCTGTAAGTAAAAAAAATGTTTATTTGGTTTCCTCTAAAGTTAATTACTACTTAAACTTATCATGATCATATTTGGCTCTACAACCGGGGTCCGGTCCTGGCCTCCCGCAAAAAGTCTCTCCACCGGTCCCGATTTCGAGCCGATGTCATCCAGTTTGGCATTCCTAAACTCTGGGCGTCCTGGTCTACGCCATCCTTCCAGCGTAGGCTTGGCCGGCGATGTCGATATCGCGGTAACGCTTGTAGATCTCATCATTATAGAGTCTCCGGAATCCTTCCTCACATACGGGGCCAACAATACTCCGTTAGACTTTTCTCTCGAACGCGGCTAAGAGGTCAGAATGCTTTTTGCTAAGCACCCAAGTCTCGGATCCATATGTAAGTACTGGTATGACCATTGTCTTATATATCAGCAGCTTGGATGTTATGGTTAAGTCCCTCGATTTGAAGAGTCTTGAAAAATTATAGTTCCCAGTTATAGTTACCTGGGATGAAGCCACACTGGTATGGACCAATAATGACTTTAGCGTATGGGGCTATCCTGTCTTGAAGGATAGAGGAGAAAAGCTTATTCGCGGTACTGGTTATACCACGATAATTGCTGCATGTATGGGGCAGAGGATGCCTCTTCGCCAGTCTTTTTGCATAGCTTCTTCTATATAGAGTCTCCGGAATCCTTCCTCACACACGGGGCCAACAATACTCCGTTAGACTTTTCTCTCGAACGCGGCTAAGAGGTCAGAATACTTCTTGCTAAGCACCCAAGTCTCGGATCCATATGTAAGTACTGGTATGACCATTGTCTTATATATCAGCTGCTTGGATGTTATAGTTAAGTCCCTGGATTTGAAGAGTCTTGAAAAACTATAGAAGGCTTTGTTGGCTTTAAGCAACCGTGCGTGTATTTCTGGTTCTATGCTGTTATCGGCTGCTATAGCTGACCCGAGATAGTGAAAGGATTGCACTACTTAAAATTCTTAATTCGCGCTCCACTATTTGAATTGAGGGACCAATGTTGGATCTTCTACACGCAGACGTGGCCACCATGTACTTTGTTTTGGTCTCATTTATCTGCAGCCCCAGATTTCGTGCCGCCTGCTCTATCTGGATGAAAGCTTCCTGTACAGCTCTTCGGTTTCTACCAACGATGTCAATATCGTCTGCGTAAGCCAGTATCTGAATGGACTTATAGAGGATTGTTACGTCGCCGTTACGTCGGAGTCTCGGATCCCTTTCTCAAACGCCAGGTTGAAGAGGACGCAGGTCAGTCCATCCCCTTGTCGGAGCCCGTTATATATGTTAAATGGGCTTGATAGTGTTCAGGATATTTTTACTTGGCTTATAAAATTCATGGTCAACCTACATAGTCGTGTCAGTTTATTTGGGATGCCGAATTCTCTCATGGCTTTATAAAGTTCTACTCTGGCTATGCTATCATAGGCGGCTTTAAAGTCTATAAAAAGATGGTGTAGTGAGTTTTGAAACTCTAGACATTTTTCCATCACCTGCCTTAGGGTGTAAATCTGATCAGTTGTTGATTTACCTGGGATGAAGCCACACTGGTATGGACCAATGATGACTTTAGCATATGGGGCTATCCTGTCTTGAAGGATAGAGGAGAAAAGCTTATACGCGGTACTGGTTATACCACGATAATTGCTGCATGTATGGGGCAGAGTCTTTTGGCATAGCTTCTTCTTCCCTTACATGCACTATTATTTCATGAATTGCCTGGTGTAATGTGGGCCCTCCTGTTTTTATCAGTTCCGCTGGGATCCCATCAAATCCCGGGGCCTTATTATTTTTGAGGTGATTTATCGCTCTGCTAACTTCGTCTATGCTTGGTGGCGCCAACATAGTTTTATCTTCGTTCATTGGTTCATTTAGCAACTTATGAAAGTGCTCTTCCCATCGCTCTAAGATGCCTTTAAGATCGGCGATCAGATTACCCTCTTTGTCCTTGCAGTATGTGCAACGTGGTGTATATTGCGTCATACCGCGGATTCTTTGGTAGAACTTCCGCGCCTAATGCGGACCTTGCTCTCTGTTCTGTTCTAGTTCACGGACGAGATTCTTCTCCCAGGCTGCTTTCTTTCGCCGGTGAACTGTTTTTTCATATCTTCTGAGCTCTTTATATTCATCTTCGCGTGCCCGCGTTTTATGAGATTGCTGTATTGCTCGGTACGCAACGTTCATTCGCTAGCTTACATTAGTCATCGAACCAGTCGTTTCGATCTCTACGACTACTGCCTAAGATTGAGTCAGCAGTACTAATGACAGTATTCTTAAGGCGTGTCCATTTCTCTTTTACGCCCGACATCTCAGCCACAGGACATACTCTCCCTGAATTTAGAGTGAGTCCTATCGCTTGACCGTAGTTATTTCTGGTCTCTTCATTGCGAAGGGCAGCCGTGTTGAGTCGAATCTGATTCGCGAATGCAGTCTTTCGTGATGATGCAATCCGCGCTTGGAGCACCATACCAACAAGTTAGTGGTCCGAGTTGACGTTGGCATCTCGGTACGTTCGTATCGTTATCAGGTTCGGGTTGTGGCGGCGGTCTATCAACACATGGTCTATCTGGTTGCGAGTGGCTCCATCGGGGGATACCCAGCTGGCTTTGTGGATATTTTTACGCGCAAACCTTGTACTCGCAACTACCATATTAATACTTGCTGCCATCTCTATGACTCGTTGTCCATTGTCAATAGTGTTCTCGTGTAAGCTGAATACTTGTTCACTACCTATTTTATCATTAATATCCCCCTGAATGATTTTTACATCATACTGAGGGCAGGCTGACTGGTTCGACTGATTCAAAGAATTCTTCTTTTTTATCACCTGGCGAATCCTCTGTAGGTGCGTGAACGTTTATGAGGCTCATGTTTTTAAATATTCCCCGCACGCGAAGGGTGCATAGCCGTTCATTTATCGCTTTAAAGCCGATAACGGTGGGTTTCATTCTTGACATGCTTAAATATATGTCATATTCTGATTTTTGTAAGACACCATTCCCTGTCCACCGCATCTCCTGGATTGCTGTTATGTCAGCCTTATATTTAGACAGGGTATCGGACAGCTGCTGTGTAGCTCGAGCTCTATACAGTGAGCGTACGTTCCACTTCTTTAGCCGTTTATTTAAACTTATCACAAATAATTATAATTATTTCAGTTCCAGTTGTCAGTTGTCAAGGAATTCGCTATACGTTTGCAATTTCAAAACTGCCTCCGGAAAAATGGAGCATTCTATCACAACTATAAAGGAACAAATAGCATAAAATTGCTTGCATTGGCAGATGCTAGTTGTAGATTTTTATATGTGGATATCGGATGTAACGTACTGACGAACGACGCTGGAGTATTGTTACAAAGTTCGTTAAAAATGACAATTGATGACGCCACTAATCAACTCCCTGCAGATAAAACCATTGGAAACGGGAGAGTGCTTCCGTATGTCATTGAAGGATATAAGGCCTTTCCCCTTCAAAAGGATCTCATAAAGCCATATCCTTTTGCAACCAAATGCTAAACCAAACCAATTTTCAACATGTGCCTCTCCAGAGCTAGGCAAATTATTGAACATTCCTTTGGATTTTTAAACAATAGATTTAAAGTTTTACAAAGCACAATAAACCTCCGAGCTTCGTGTCAAAAATGTGCAACTAATAACGCAAGCGTGTTGTGATTTGCATAATTTTCTATTACACCACATCCACAACCACGCCGCAACAAACTACGGACAATCCTCATAGAGGTAGAGCAGAGCGATTACGCCAAAGTTTTGCCGAACGTTTCACATACGAAGGATATGTGTAATGGCAGGACAAGCAACTTTTACGTTTGTGAAACATGTACATTGTACTTACTTCTCTTTTCGGGTATCCAACGAACTCTCAGCTGACTCGCATGACTGCCCTGTGTTCAATGCATCACAGTTTTCTATGTTGTCATTCTGTATTTGTTTATCCAAAAATTGTTTAGCCATTGTAATAAAATTAATAAAATAAAAATAATTTTAATTTACCTCATTGGTGTTAGATATTGATGACCTTGTTTTGCAGTATGTTTTCAGGAACTCTAACTGACCAAAGCACCCCAATTTCAGCCTTCAACACTTTTCTTTGATTTTTCAACTTCAGGAATCTCTTTTATAAAATGAGTTCGTATTGGACGAATTTTTGGAGTTTACTCCTTAAGAATCGACTTTCATATATAGAAAAAAAAACAACCCATAAAATTTTTCATGTAAATTCTCTAATAGGAGATGGGTATGTGTTTAAGTTTGAAGAAAATCGGGTTAATTTTTTTGAAAAATTTTTATGGGGCCACGACCCCGGCCATCAAAATTTTTGCCAAAAGTTTTGTCCATCGGAGATACACACAAATATAAAATTTAAAAAAAATCGGGGCCCGGGGTCTCCAAATTTTTTACAAAAGTGTTTTTTATCGGGGATACATACGTTAATAAAATTTGAAGAAAATCGGGTTAATTTTTTTTTTTTTAAATTTTCGGGCCCCACGAACCCGAGGCCCGGGGTCTCCAAAATTTGTACAAAAAGTGTTGTCTATCGGAGATACACGCGTATATAAAATTTGAAGAAAATCGGGTTAATTTTTTTAACAAAATTTTATGGGGCCCCACGAACCCTCCAAAATTTTTACAAAAAGTGTTGTCCATCAGAGAAACACATGTGTATAAAATTTCAAGAAATTCGAGTAAAATTTTGTAAAATATTTGTATTGGAGCCCCCCAACCCCGTGGCCCGAGGGGCCTCAAATTTTAATAGAAAGTGTTGTCTCCGGAAATACACATGTGTGCATTCAATAAAATCGGGCTTTGGAAAGTGGGTTAAAAATTTATCGCAAGATTCCACGACGACCGACGACCGACATCCGTGCGACGGGCAAGTTAAGTTAATATAGAGAATTTAAAAAGACACAAATCATTTAATGGGGAGTGAAATCGAGTGTTACTTGTTACGCGTTAACAAAAGCGTTACCAAAAAGTGATGTGGTTAGTTTTTGGCGTTTCGCACGACCTAGAGAGCACACACGCGTTGTGTGTGGCGCGTGTAATGCATGTAAAAGTGGAACTGGTATATATCCGACTCTACTAGCCAGAATTTGATGACACATGTTTTAAAACAATTGCTTAACGCTCGGCTAGCGATGACGTAATTTGTGACGAGTGTGATGCGTGGCGTGTGGTGCGTGTTATATATGAAAATCGTTTCTAGAGGAGTAAATTACAGTCGCGCGTCGGAGCTGACACGCACCTTTTTTTGTTTTACTAGCTGTGTTGAAACATTGCAACCTACAGCTTTTAGCTGCTCTACTATAGGATCATTGCATCAAAACGTTTAATCCTGTTGATATACTCTGGATGAGCAACGTTGTACAGAAGAAGTAACGAAAATTTACCGTCCGACGGTGTACACTCCGTAGATAGAAAACGAAAATGAAGCAAAACGCACAACTAAAAACAGCAATCAAAGAAAACGTAAAAAACAAGCAACGAAAATGTACCGGTTACTGTTCAGGTTGCCGTTCTTCCATCGCATCTCCTTTTTCTTTCCCTTTTTCTTTCTCTTTTTGAATTTCAAAACATGCATATGAAAACATGCACTGTGTAAAATCAGACACAGCCCATCTAAGAGTAAAACTCTCTGCGGCGTTCGATTGGACTGAAGAAAAATCAATTCACTTCAGTTAATTTAGCGACTCTTCACTAAAATTGAGCAACTGAAGTGAACAGACGGTTCAATTGGTATTTTTCACTTCAGACAAATGTCAATGTTACACATCTGAAGTAACTACACGAGCAGAACACCTCTTCACTTACTTCAATTGCTCAATTTCACCCAATTATTAACTCTAGTAAAAAGTTGTCAATCGAAGAGTTTCTTCACTAGTGTTTGTTCAGATACAGCTACTTATTCAGTTAACTCAGTCCAATAGTATACGAAGTAATGAATAAAGAAGCTTAGAAAACATGTGCAACCGGGTTTTTTGTCAACTTAATAATAATGGCATTATTAAGACCGTGTAATGTGCCAATTTTGTATAAAGTAATCGGGATCTTATTTAAATTGTGGCTGGCCAGATCTTACGATCGAATTTTAATCCATTTCTTAAAGACCGATTTTATTCAATCTTTGTACACATGTGTACATATATCCTATTAGAGAATTTTCATGAACATTTTTTATTTATATGCTTTGGTTTTTAAATTAATTATAAATATAAAATACTAGCGGAAATAACCGTCGTTTCCCGGCTGCCCAATCACACTGACCCCCACCCAGATTAACACCAGCCCACTGGAGCCACGGCCACTGACCCCCAGCCCACTAACCTCTTGTCCTATGATCTCCCGCCAGCTGAAGATTTTGAAGAAAATCGGGTTTTTTTTAAACATTTTTATGGGGCCCCACGAACCCGGGGCTCGGGGTCTCCAAAATTTTTACAAGAAGTGTTGTCTATCAGAGATACATGTGTTTATAAAATTTGAAGAAAATCGGGTTATTTTTTTTAAAAAAATGTTATGGGGCCCCACGAACCCGGGGCCCGGGGTCTCAACATTTTTTACAAAAAGTGTTGTCTATCAGAGATACATGCGTATATAAAATTTGAAGAAAATCGGGTTATTTTTTTAAAAAAAATTTATGGGGTCCCATGAACCCGGGGCCCGGGGGCTCCAAAATTTTTACAAAAGGTGTTGTCTATCAGAGATACATGCGTATATAAAATTTGAAGAAAATCGAGTAAAATTTTGTAAAATATTTGTATGGGAGCCCCCCGACCCCGGGGCCCGAGGGTCCTCAAATTTTATTAGAAAGTGTTGTCTCCGGAAATACACATGTGTGCAAAATTTCAATAAAATCGGGCTTTGGGAAGTGGGTTAAAAATTGATCGCAAGATTCCACGACAGACGACCGACGACCGACCCACGGGCAAGTTAAGTTAATATAGAGAATTTAAAAATGAATGTATACAACGAAGTAATGAATAATGAAGCTAAGAAATGATGTGAATCCGGATTTTATGATTCCGTTATCATTAATAATAATGGCATTATTAATGACCGTGAATTGCGACAATTTGGTAGACGATAAGCACTCGAGATCATGTTATTTAAATTGTGGTTCGTGTAGGCTGCCCAGATTGTACGGCGTCCAGTTGGCCCTGAGCGCTCATATAAGTTAAGGCACGTTACATTCATCAAGCAGTGAACCTCTCATTTTTCGCTGCCTTGCAAAAATATTATCTCGTAACGACATCTATTCAAAATACACATAAAATACACGCGCACACCCTAGCTAGCATTTTGTGCTAAGTTGCATTTTCGGTACTAAGTTGCATTTTTGTTTATCAACGTTTTAACATTCGCTGTGCGGAAATAGGTGTGAGCCTAACACGCGCACGAAACCCTAGCTAGCATTTTATGCTAAGTTGCATTTTTGTATATCTACGTTTTAACGATCGCTGTGCTGGCTCGTATGTTTCTCCCTTCAACGTTTTCTGAATCAAAGAAAAAATTTGAATGTTGAGGACTTCTTTAGTGAATCAGTTTTCGTATGAACTACTGAACCAATCTCACATAGTGAGCAATTTAACTAAAAGATAAATTGAATTAAGAAATTATTTCTTCTCCCATAGGGAGCTAATTTTGCAATTATCTATATTAACTTCGCGTGCCCGTGGCTGGCTGGCTGGTCAGATCTTGTTATTAATTTTTAACCCACTTCTAATTTAAAAATAATATTCGGCGCGACAGACCGTTGCGGTCCAAGGCCGAGCTTCTCGCGACCATTTGTGTTGTCCATGTATATTTTTCGACACAAATGGAAAGGACCTACAATATAGGGCCGAATCCGAACGGTGAATTGAGAAGCTTTCCGTGACAAGTTATTACTCTCGGAACGTTTGTCAGACATTCGTGAGAGGTGGGACACCGTGAAAAATACTTTTGGTGTTTCTGGGATTATAACCACGTACCTCCTGCTTATTAGCCATGCGCAATTCCACTGAGCCACGGCACCCACTTCTTAAAGCCCGATTTTATTGAAACTTTGCACACATGTGTATTTCCGGTAACCATACTTTCTATTAAAGTATGTGAGTGATCGGACCACGGGGTCGGGGGGTCCCATACAAATTTTTCCGTTATAGCGGCATCAGATCATTTCATACTATAATGACTGTGTTCTGTGTGCGTTGTGCGCTGTGGGCTGTCAGCAGCGCTCTTTCCTATACGATTGTGGTTGTTTTGATTTTGTGTTGCAGTGCTTCGCATGTGTTTTTATATTGCAGTATTTATAGTGGAATTCAGTATACTTTTGGTTATTGGAGAATTTACCTGAAAATTTTTATGGGTTGGTTTTTTATTAAAGCTAAATCTTTATTTTTAATAATATAATAATATAGTTCTAGTAATACTGTTTAATTATACTTCAATAACGAAATCGCTGAATCTCCCATAAGGACCAAATAATATAATTCTATAGTTTTAGTGTTTAATTATAGTAAATAAATCGTTAAATCTCCTATCAGAAGCAAATCGTTGTTTAGATGTAAAGTGAAATAGCACATCTACGGCGAAAATTAATTGGCGCCCAACGTAAAATCCTGTTACCATATGGTGAAGAAAAATAGTCCTCATAAAGGATAATAATAATTTTCAAAAAAAAAAGGAAACACGAAAATCTCAGAAAACTGAGCCAGACCAAGCCTAAGAAACCCGTTCTTAACTGGAATCGATGCAAGTCATCTTTACCAAGAACCAACAAAATGAAATCATCTTTACCAAGAACCAACAGAATTAATTAATTTAATTAATTTTTATTAAAGCTAAATCTTAATTTTCTTCTAAAAGGATAAACAGAACTTTAAATATTTTGAAGACCTATATTTGTGTTAATTAGTTTTCGGATTCAAAAATAAAATCACTCGATTTTTTTTCCCTCTCGCTTTACATAATTCGTAATTTTTCCCTAAGTTCATACAAGGATTTGAGACAGCTCGCAGGGACACAGAAGAACTTCTAGCTAGAATACGAGCTTTCAGAATTTCTGACCAACCGGCAATAGCTAGAATCACCATGGACTCTGTAAACTTACAAATAATTTTAGATACCGCTATTCAACAAGCCGTTCACAGAAATAAGCAAGATTTCAATACTAATATCGATAATTTAACCTATGGGGTTTAACCTTATAAAAAGCATAAAGGCGGGTTTTGACACGGAAAAAGACATTATCTACTTTGATAATGGTCAAGAAAAACTGAAGTACCTTGAGTTAAATGCTTTAGTAGAAAATGCCTGTATACCAAAAAATGTTGAAAAAATTGTTGTAAAAAAAATGAATGAAGCTTTGCCTTTTAACACGAAAATTTCCGAAACAATTAGGACTCAAGACCAGGAACTCATCTATACGAAATATCAATCCTCATCATCATTCCAATGATAGAATTTGACAATAAAGAGGTTAGGGAGCTTTTAAAGAACGGCATAAATAAGCCGTCCCGATCTCATTATAATAGCCCTGGTTGTCGATAAGAAAGGGACAGAAAAAATTGGCAAGCCTAACAAACGACTTGTATTTGAGTACACCAAACTTAAGTTAAAAACTATTTCTGACAAATACCCGATTCCTGAACCTTCTGTTATTCTGGCGAATCTTGGAAAGTCTAAGTTTTTCACGACATTAGACTTGAAGAGTAGCTTCCACCAAATATGTTTGGAAAATACGAATTTTGCCGTTTGCCATTTTGTTTAGAAAACGCAACCAAGTATTTTTCAGAGGGCCATTGACGACGTATTACGCGAAGAAATCGGGAAAACATGTCGCGTTTACAAAGATGATATCATCATATTTACTGACTCTGAGCAAGAGCATATCGATGACATTGACAGAACATTAAAAAGACTTTATCACGCTAACATGAGAGTATCATTAGAAAAATCGTCTCATTCCGCGTTGCTGGAAGATAAGGTATTCTAGCATATAGCGTGAAGGCAAGGACTTCGCACTTGAGCCGGTCAACCGTGAGGAAATACTAGCGTTAAGCGTTGATATGAAGGCATGGACTTCGCTCTTGAGCCGTTCAATCGTGAGAAAATACTAGCATTAAGCGTTGATGTGAAGGCAAGGACTCCGCTCATGAGCCGTTCAATTGTGAGGAAATACTAGCGTTAAGCGTGGATATGAAGGCAAGAACTCCGCTCTTGAGCCGTTCAATCGTGAGGAAAGACTAGCGTTAAGCGTGGATGTGAAGGCAAGGACTTTGCTCTTGAGTCATTCAATAGTGAGGAAATCCTAGCGTTAAGCGTTGATGTGAAGACAAGGACATCGCTCTTGAGCCGTCTAATCGTGAGAAAATATTAGCGTTAAGCGTTGATCTGAATTCAAGGACTTCGCTCTTGAGTCATTCAATAGTGAGGAAATACTAGCGTTAAGCGTTGATGTGAAGGCAAGGACTTCGCTCTTGAGCCGTTCAATCGTGAGGAAATGCTAGCGTTAAGCATTGATGTGAAGGCAAGGACTCAGCTCTTGTGCCGCGCAATCGTGAGAAAATACTATCGTTAAGCGTTGATGAGAAGGCAAGGACTTCACTCTTGAGCTGTTCAATCGTGAGGAAATGCTAGCATTAAGCGTTGATGTGAAGGCAAGGACTTCGCTCTTGAGCCGTTTAATCGTGAGGAAATACTAGCGTTAAGCGTTGATGTGAAGGCAAGGACTTCGCTCTTGAGCCGTTCAATCGTGAGGAAATACTAGCGTTAAGCGTGGATGTGAAGGGAAGGACTTCGCTCTTGAGCCGTTCAATCGTGAGGAAAGACTAGCGTTAAGCGTGGATGTGAAGAAGAGGACTTCGCTCTTGAGCTGTTCAATCGTGAGGAAATACTAGCATTAAGCGTTGATGTGAAGGCAAGGAATTCGCTCTTGAGCCGTTCAATCGTGAGGAAAGAATAGCGTTAAGCGTGGATGTGAAGGCAAGGACTTTTCTCTTGAGTCATTCAATAGTGAGGAAAGACTAGCGTTAAGCGTGGCTGTGAAAGCAAGGACTTCGCTCTTGAGCCGTTCAATCGTGAGGAAATGCTAGCGTTAAGCATTGATGTGAAGGCAGGGACACAGCTCTTGGGCCGTGCAATAGTGAGGAAAGACTAGCGTTAAGCGTGGATGTGGAAGCAAGGACTTCGCTCTTGAGCCGTTCAATCGTGAGGAAATACTAGCGTTAAGCATTGATGTGAAGGCAAGGACTCAGCTCTTGTGCCGTGCAATCGTGAGGAAATACTAGCATTAAGCGTTGATGAGAAGGCAAGGACTTCACTCTTGAGCTGTTCAATCGTGGGGAAATAGTAGCGATAAGCGTTGATGTGAAGAAGAGGACTTCGATCTTGAGCCGTTCAATCGTGAGGAAATACTAGCGTTAAGCGTTGATTTGAAGGCAAGGACTTCGCTCTTGAGGCGTTCAAACGTGAGGAAAGACTAGCGTTAAGCGTGGATGTGAAGGCAAGGACTTCGCTCATGAGCCGTTCAATAGTGAGGAAAGACTAGCGTTAAGCGTGGATGTGAAAGCAAGGACTTCGCTCTTGAGCCGTTCAATCGTGAGGAAATAGAAGCGTTAAGCATTGATGTGAAGGCAAGGACTCAGCTCTTGTGCCGTGCAATCGTGAGGAAATACTAGCGTTAAGCGTTGATGAGAAGGCAAGGACTTCACTCTTGAGCTGTTCAATCGTGCGGAAATAGTAGCGTTAAGCGTTGATGTGAAGGCAAGGACTTTGCTCTTGATCGTTAGGAAAACTAGCGTTAAGTGTACAGTGAAGGCAAGGACTTTGCTCTTAAACCATTCACTTAGACTTACTACCAGAAACACGAATCACAAGGAAAGAAAAAGGACTGTTTGGATTTCTGGCCTTTTAGCGGTGCTGCGTATGGTAATTCAATATTCTGTGTTTGTCGGTTCGAGATCCCGTTGACGCTACGATAGGAAAATCCGCTAAATCGTATGTTCGGTCGATGGTGTATTGTTGTTGTTGCCTCTTATGATTTCTGTGTTGTCTTATATTGCATATCGTTGTTGTTGCTTTCTTGGCCAATTAGCATTGCTGCGTATGGTAATTAAATCTTCTGAGTGTATGTTTTCATGCATTGCGTGGTGTTTGTTGTTGCTTTACTCAGTAATCATAAGTTGGGTCTTCCGAGTCTGTGTCGTTTTGTACTGCGTGCTTGTTGTCGTTGTTTTACTCGGCTGTCTGATAATGCTGTGTATGGTCATAAATCGTCTGAGTGTATGCTACCATGTATTGCGTATTGTTGTTGTTGCTTTACTCATTTGTTAGACCTTCCGAGTCAGTGCCGTCTTGTACTGCATGATTTTTGTTGTTGTTTTACTCGGCTGCCTAATAATGCTTCGTATTCTGAGTGTATGCTACCATGTATTGTGTGTTATTCCTTAGTCATAGCTGGGTCTTCCGTGTCTGTGTCGTCTGGCACTACATCCTTGTTGTTGTTGTTTCTCTCGGCTGCCTAATAATGTTGCGTACTCTGCACGATGTAGTGATCGCACTACATATCGCCTCTCAAAACACAACTCAACTCAAAATCAACTCTCCTAAACACGATTCTTTCCCACGGCGTCATAATACCGAAAGTACGCTAAGCACGCTACAGCGCTCGCTTTTCATGTCAAACATAAAATACAATGTTTATGAGCTCGTCACCCGATATCCGCTACATCCAATAGCATTTAAATATCCATACACATAATTCATGCGATCGCCCTGCCTTCAATGCTGTGTACAGCAATACACATAATTCGAGCGATCGCTATGCCTTCAATGCCGTGTGCATACAGCACTACAGCTATAATGCATACAGCAATGCTATGTGCATACACCACTGCAGCTATAGCAAATATCAATAGCAATACAATTCATGCGATCGTTTAGTGCTGTGTGTATCTATATACTGCACTGCAGCTATAGCAGTCCCATTGTTCCATACCAAACGCAATGCTGTACGACGGCGGATACACAAAATCCAAAGTCAAGTACGTTTATGCATTGTAGGTATAGAGAACCAGGGTGAATGAACATCGTCAACAGCAACATCTGGATGTATGAACTATATCCAGAGCCGTTGACGAATGTAATGCTGACACATTTATATTGTGTAATAATTTTCCGGCTTAATCGTTTAGCCTAATATTGTTGGGTAATAATTTAATTGCTTACGCAGTTAATAGTGCATTGCACTATAACTGGAGCATAAATTAATTGATTTATGGATATTGGGAAATATTGCTGATGGGTGCATTTCCATGAACTGCATTGATTTGGGTACAAAGATCGTTCGGATTTGAGAGTATAAAAGGGAAGTGAAAACCGGTTGAAAAGTCAGAGTTAATCTAATTGTTAAGCTACGAGCATCCTAGTAGAGGTCGCAGCCACGCCAAAGACAGCGGGCCTCCCTAGGATTTAAAAAACAAAGTTAGTATAAAATATAAAATTAACTAGCAGAGGTCGCAGCCACGCCAAAGACAGCGGGCCTCTCTAGTAGTGTATAACAACAAAAATAAATAAATAAAAAATACAACTTAAACTAAAACAACCGTTAGTTTTATTAAAAACATTAACTCTCCGCCCACATAGCTCTTCCCTTGGTCTCACAAGGAAGCACGGCTATACACGTCGGCGTTAAAACATTTGGTGGCAGCGGTGGGATCTACAAAAAGATCTCTTACCAAAGAATTATAAGCCAAAACAGAAGGCCGATCTTCTGATGCGTGCTGGGGCTATACACCAGCAAAGTAAGCAAAGTAAGCAAAGTAAGCAAAGTAAATAAAAATAAATAAAAGTAAATAAAAAGTAAATAAAAGTAAAAGTAAAAGAAAAAAAAAAGTGAAAAGTGACTGTGAAATTTAGAAAGCCCCGAAGACAGTAAGACCTTGCCAGCTTTAGAGCGTAGGAATTTGGCCAACATTCGGGCAGTGAAAAAAGACCAGGCTGTAACTGCAACTTTAGGGCGCGAAGCCTGCCTGGCAAAGTCAACGGTAAGCAGCAGGAAATCAACAACAGCAACAGAAAACCAGCAACAGCAGCAGAAAACAACAACAGCAGCAGAAACTCAGTAACAGCAACAGAAAACCAGCAACAGCAGCAGACAATCAGCAACAGCAGCAGACAACCAGCATCAGCAGTAGCAAACATAACAGCAACCCCACGAAAATTAACAAGGTAGAATAATCCTTCTATATAAAAAAAAAAAAAAAAAAAAAAACACACACATATCCTATATTAATATATATATTTTTTACATATATTTTATTGAAATTTTTATATCTTTTTGGTTCTATACCTTGTTGGAAAATTTTAAAATATTTTTGGGTTTATATCCTGTTGAAATTTTTTTTTGTGAATCTTGGGTACATTGTTGCAAACCTTTTTCTCCTCCCTCACTTTAATCCGATATTTTTCGCGAAGTCTTGTATTACCTCGATATTTTTCGCGAATTTTTGTGCTGTGAATATTGTTTTTTTTTGATTTTTGTGCTGTTGGACTAGTCAACTTCCAAAATAAGTAGACCGGTCACTAGGCAAATTAGTAGACAGGCAAAAGCAATTGCTGATACTAATTTGTCTTCAAGCTTGAGTTTTTCGTCGGACTTAGAGGTCATTCCTGAATAAGAGTCGTCCAACATGGATATAAAAATTAGTATTTCTGATGTGTATAACATCATACCCCTTTTCGACGGGAAGCCAGCCGAATTGGCAAAATTTACGTCCTGCGGTGATATTCTTTTCACCTCTGTAAAAGAGAGTGATGAACCCACGTTTTTAGCCATTGTTAAAACAAGGCTACAGGGTCCCGCATTCGAGTTGACACAATTCAACTCACTCACGACTTGGGCAGCTCTCAAAGAGAAGCTCGAGTCAGAGTATAAGGAGGTAAAAACGCGTTCCTCTGCGCACAACGAACTGCTGACCACAAAGCAGCGATTCAAAGAGTCGGTCAAGGAGTTTGGTGAACGGGTTTGTACTGCCCTAAACAATCTAAATTCGGCCACATTCAACACAACTCGCGACGAGACAGTACGGGAATTCTTGGTGCAAGAAAACCGTCGTCTAGCGATCCAGGTGTTCGAAGACGGTTTGAGACATGACCAAATAAAGTTAATAGCCAAGGCTTTCGGGGGAGCTGACCTAAAAAAGGTTATAGCTCATGCTGAAGGACATGCTGCACGCATTGATCACACCCCACAAAATTTCCATAACAAATTTGCCGCTCAGAGAACTTCGCAGACCATATATTGTCAGACTTGCGGTAAGCCCGGTCACACGAGGGAAACGTGTTACCGGAATAATCAATTTCCCACTTTTCAGAATAGGCCCCCTATTAAAAAGGAAGTACAGTTCATTTCTTGCAATTACTGCAAAAAGAGGAACCATACCGAAGCAAATTGCAGGTTACGGTTATCCAACCACAGGCCTCCACAAAATCCATTTAGAAATGGAAACTCCTCTCCTGGTTTCAGCGGAAACCATAGTAGACCTGAATACCCCTCTAAGCAAAATAATAGCCAAGGAATAAGGTATTCAAATGTTCATGAATCGGGAAACGAAGCCATTCGGGAGGAAACGATCGGCAATTCCTCTCGAATGACTGCGACCGCCGAAGTGTACCGTCCCAAGAACTGAATTTTAGATTTTTCGTCTCGTTTCTTCCCGAGTTTAAGGAACCAACGATACGACTAAAGTTCAGTCCTTCGGATAATAAATTCTCTACGTTCTTGATTGATACGGGTGCTGACGTTAGTTTGGTAAAAGAAACTGTGTATGGTAGAAATACGATACATGGTGACGACCTCTACACCATTACTACCATAGCCGGGGAGTCGCTAAAACCCCTTGGTTTGGTGAATGGTACTTTAGAGTTCAAGTCACCCGAACATACCCTCTTGTTAGATCACCCGTTTCACATACTAGATAACCAAATTAATTTCCCTTACGATGGAATTATTGGAAATGATTTTTTATCTCGATTCAAATGCGTAGTGGATTTCAAAAACGATACGCTAGAAATTCCATTCAAGAGAAGTCAAACGGAGGAAAACAAACATTTCCGTTCGACCTATGAAAAAGATCCTAAAAACTTTGAGTCGCCATGCGAACTCCGATCCACCAATACTGATGATTCCCATTTCTGTAACCAATTCAATAACTTAGTAGAGCGTAAAACCAAGAAAAAAGACTTAGAGACAAAAGATCCTAAGCAAAATAAAAAAGACTTAGAGACAAAAGATCCTAAGCAAAGTAAAAAAGACTTAGAGACAAAAGATCCTAAGCAAAGTAAAAAAGACTTAGAGACAATAGATCCTAAGCAAAATCAAAAAGACTTAGAAAAAACTAAGCAATTTATAACAATAACAAACTTGGTAGACAATAAAGCTAAGAAAAATGAAAATAAAAATTTGAGTCAAAAAGAACAAATGGAATCACAGTGTAAAGAAAAATTAATAAAAGGAAAGACTAGGGCAAAGGAAGTCAAAGTACAAGCGCAAAATTGTTTAATCCAACAAAGTGAGGTAATCGATGTTTCGAAAAGTAAGTCTCCTATATATAGCGGATCTGGGGAAGTAGCTCTTCCAAAACCAGAACGAATTTTTGATGAAGCAAAACAAAACATAAATACCGAACAAAAATTTGTTGAACTGATTAACATACCTGCACGAAGTACTCTCTTTTCTAAAGTCGCTTGTAATTGTGCAAATGACGTCGTCATTCGGAAGAAACAGGTTTCACCTGGGGTCTTTTTGGCCTCTTCCATCGCCCAATCAAGTGACAACTTTGCAAAAGTCCTACTCCTTAATGTTAATGAATACCCAGTGCAGCTAAATGCACACGATCTAAGTTTAGAATGGGATAACTTAGACGAATTCAATTTCTTTACTACAGACTCGGAAAACGATCCGGTGTACAAGCGTCTAGAAAATTTGGAAAAATTAGTGGACATAAGCCACTGCAATAAAGAAGAAAGATCTTCCATAGTTCAGATATGTCGGGAATTCAATGATTTATTTTATTTGCCTGGAGATAAACTATCTTGTACTGATGCGGCGACACACCAAATAATCACGGAGGCAGGTAAACCTCCTATATATGTTAGACCATATAGACTGCCAGAAACAAGCAGAGCGGAGATTAATAGACAGGTAGACGAAATGCTCGAAAATGACATTATCCGACCAAGCTACAGTCCTTGGAACTCACCTCTATTACTTGTTCCTAAAAAACCTGATGCTCAAGGTAATAAAAAATGGCGAGTAGTTGTAGACTACAGGCGTCTTAACGATGCAACTGTTGGGGATGCATTTCCGCTTCCCAATATAACAGATATTTTGGACCAACTAGGTAAATCAAAATATTTCAGCACGTTAGATCTTGCAAACGGCTTTCATCAAATTTTGGTTCAAGAAGAAGATCGGGAAAAGACAGCGTTCAGCACTCCCACTGGTCATTGGGAATATAACCGAATGCCTATGGGTATGAAAAACGCTCCCGCCACTTTCCAAAGAACGATGAATAATGTTTTAATGGGTCTGATTGGGATTGAATGTTTTATCTTTGTTGATGACATAGTAGTCTATGGACCTACTTTGGACGAACATAATCGGAAGTTGCGAAATATTCTGACAAGGCTACGGTTTAATAAATTGAAACTACAGCCTGACAAATGCCATTTTATTAAGCGAGAGCTTATGTACCTGGGACATATTATCAGTGATGAAGGAATCAAGCCAAGGAATCAAGATGAAGGAAGGCAAAAGATATAAAAGCGTTTTTGGGATTTGTAGGATACTACCGAAGATTTATTCCCCAGTTTGCCCTGATAGCTAAACCATTGAATAATTTGCTGAAAAAGAATATAGATTTCAAATGGGATGCTTTATGTGAAGAAGCTTTTGTAATTTTAAAAGAAAAATTAATCTCCTCGCCAATACTAATTTACCCAGATTTTAAAGAAAAATTTCTAATCACTACCGATGCAAGTGATTTCGCTATAGGAGCCGTATTGTCTCAAGGAAAAATAGGCCAAGACAAGCCTATATATTACGTCAGCCGAACCTTAAATGTTGCTGAAACAAAGTATACTACTACCGAGAAAGAGTTATTGGCAATAATATTTGCATTCAAGCAGTTCCGTCCCTACGTTTACGGCAGAAAATTCACAATACTCACGGATCACAGGCCGCTTCAATGGCTTTTAAATCTTAAAGATCCTACATCAAGAATGGCTCGCTGGCGCATATCGCTAGAGGAATATGAATATGAAATAATATACAAGCCAGGCAAATGTAATGCCAATGCCGATGCACTCAGTCGCATCCCTGGAAACACACAAAGTGACCCAATAAATGGAAAAGTTTTAGTCACTACCAGGAGCAAGGCCAAACAACAAAACCTCGATGAAATATTCGTAGTAGGAAGTGAAGAAATTGTGCCTCCACCGACTGAATGCACCATAATTAAGACTTGTAAGTCCATAACGCTAGCCGAACACACTTCTCCGATCCAGATCTTTATTCTATCTCATGAACAACGACAAGAGGAAACGTTATTTAAAAATATTTCGGGGTATACTCGCCCCAATCCTTACGAATTAAAGATATTTCCTCATGCTACTAAATCGTCAACATACATGATCACCTCATTGCCGGCACATCTTACGGAAAAGGGAACTATAGAGAACCACATTTCACAGATCCGAGACTTTTGTCAAAAAGAAAAATTAGAAGTATCGACATATCTATTCCTCCCAAAGAACCATTTTTTGAATACTTAAAATCCTCCATAACACACGCGTTTTCGCAAATAAAGCTCGATATTTATTTGTATTCGGACAACCGAACCATTATCACCGATCCACAAGAGATCGAAAAAATTCTGCATGACTTTCATAATTCACCTTTCGGAGGTCACCAAGGAACCTCTAGAACACTTAAACGCCTCAGAAAAAGGTATTATTGGCCTACCTTGGTCAAGGACACTAAGGAATTCATTCGGAAATGCGAATCCTGCCAAAGAAATAAGTTAAGGCAAAATCCACGAATTCCGATGAAAGTCACGACGACTAGCACGAGTCCGTTTGAGCGTGTAGCTTTGGACATCGTCGGGCCACTTCCAACTAGCTATGAGGATAACAAATATATACTCACCTTTCAGGACGATTTGACAAAGTTCACTGAAGCTATGCCACTTCCAAACGCTGAAGCTTCAACTGTGGCGCGTTGTTTTGTAGAAAAAATAATATGTCGCTTTGGACCACCCGATGCGGTGTTAACTGATCAAGGAACTAATTTCTTGAGTAACCTTTTTAAGGAGGTTTGTAAGCTTTTTAAAATCAAAAAGATACAAACAACTCCTTACCATCCGCAAACGAACGGAGCTTTAGAGCGTAGTCACCGAACGCTAGCTGAATATCTCAGGCACTATGTCGATAAAGACCAGCTTTCATGGGACACCTGGTTACCATATTCAATGTTCGTATATAACACGACACCTCATAGCAGTACAAAGTTTAGTCCTTTCGAACTCATTTATGGATTTCCTGCACGGATCCCCAATTCCATAAACCGAAGTCCACAAGTTTCTTACAATTATGACAACTACGCTTCAGAATTAAAAGCCCGTTTACAACACGGTTACCAAATAGCCAAACAGATTCTATTAGACACAAAAGAAAAATCCAAAACATATTACGACAGGGGATCGAAAGGAAAAAAATTTAAAGTAGGAGATAAAGTCTTTATAAAAAACCACACCAGAAAGAATAAGCTCTCTGCATTATTGGAAGGTCCTCATGAGGTAACCAAAATAATGTCAGATGAAAATACAGAAGTTAAAGTAGGAAACAAATTTAAAATACTCCATAATAACAACATAAAGATTTTGACAGAATAATTTAAATTACTCCATTCTCAAAAGTTTCTAGAATAAAAACAACAAAGTTTTTTTTCTCTACTTTCATGTCAGAATGGAGTCAATAGATTATCTGCCCGATACGTACTGGATTTTGTACAGCATAGTCTCAGACTACGAAATTCCTTTACGGAAGGGATTCTCAAAAATCGGGAACGGCTATCCAAATCGTATATCCATTCCCACCGAACTCGTTTCCATTATACACGCGATAATCGAAATAGATGACGGTGAGGAAAATGTTACGGTCAAGGATTGCCAGGGCTCCTACGTGGATGGGTTCGCGATCTACAGCTTCAGATGCTTGGACAGGAGTAATAGTATAAATAATAGAAATAATTATATATATATATATATAAATTTATCCAAGCAAGAATAAAATTTTAAATCTTTAAACCACTGTTTCAATTCATCACTTCTCTTCTGTCTTCTTACTCATTGAAAAAAAAAAAGAAGGTTTTTTGTAAAGAACTTATTTTCTATCTCCCCTACGTAGAAAAAATGAAAAGCGTAACAATTTGGTGTTTTATGTTCACCATGGCGCTTGGACATCTTAATTTCACGCCAATAAAACAAGGTTATGAAATTATGGTCAAAATCTAGACAGCACTCTTTTAAGGAATTCTTTTATCCCGATGATAAATTTAACTCTTTTAAAATCCGAAGCTAGCGCAACTTCTGCGAAAATAAATCCTATTAAATTACTCAGACACGATGAAAATAATAATCTCGCGGAAATCTCTTACCAGGTAGATTTGCTAAAGAAAGAGGAAGGGAAAGGTTTGCAAAAGTTAGATAAGCACGATGTTCACCATTATACTGTAATATATAGCTTGACTTTAGTAACATGCATAATGCTGTTGTTAATTTATAAATACAATTCTAAATTGAAAGAAATTGTAACTGAAGTTAGAAAACCAACAGAAAATAAACCAAATGAGGAAATTATTGATGAAGTTTTTGTTGATCAGTCTATTGTACTAGAAGTAGATAATAACAATGCTAACCCAAACCCAAGCCCAAGATTTACATTAACATCATAAATAAGAATACATATACTCTATTAAAAGAAAAAAAAAATATATATATATAATCATTAAAATAATTTTTAGAAGTATTAAATAGAGACATAAATAAAATAAACAAACTTTTTTTTTTTTTTTTTTTTTGAAATATGAAATCGTAAAACCAATTAAAACAAAAAAAGAATTTTTTAGAATTTACGATATCAAAACATCTATTAATGTTGAAAAATTAATTTAAGAAATATAAATCGTACAAATATAATTAAAACAATTAAGATAAGTATTAGTGTCTAAATGAAAAAAAAAAATGCAGAAAAATTAGACTACTTTACCTTTTTATTATATTACAAAATTAATATATAATATTTGTAAATAATAATCAAAAAATATATATATATTATCTTTGACAAACCAATTATGTAATGGCTTTTCAACGAATATGGTTCGAAAATTCCAACCGTGGAATTTCCTTCTTCTAAGGGGGGTGGGATGTAGTGATCGCACTACATATCGCCTCTCAAAACACAACTCAACTCAAAATCAACTCTCCTAAACACGATTCTTTCCCACGGCGTCATAATACCGAAAGTACGCTAAGCACGCTACAGCGCTCGCTTTTCATGTCAAACATAAAATACAAT
Organism: Nephrocerus scutellatus; assembly: GCA_947095585.1. Taxonomy (NCBI): domain Eukaryota; kingdom Metazoa; phylum Arthropoda; class Insecta; order Diptera; family Pipunculidae; genus Nephrocerus; species Nephrocerus scutellatus. Next base: position 75,224,400 of record OX352763.1, read on the forward strand.
GTTTATGAGCTCGTCACCCGATATCCGCTACATCCAATAGCATTTAAATATCCATACACATAATTCATGCGATCGCCCTGCCTTCAATGCTGTGTACAGCAATACACATAATTCGAGCGATCGCTATGCCTTCAATGCCGTGTGCATACAGCACTACAGCTATAATGCATACAGCAATGCTATGTGCATACACCACTGCAGCTATAGCAAATATCAATAGCAATACAATTCATGCGATCGTTTAGTGCTGTGTGTATCTATATACTGCACTGCAGCTATAGCAGTCCCATTGTTCCATACCAAACGCAATGCTGTACGACGGCGGATACACAAAATCCAAAGTCAAGTACGTTTATGCATTGTAGGTATAGAGAACCAGGGTGAATGAACATCGTCAACAGCAACATCTGGATGTATGAACTATATCCAGAGCCGTTGACGAATGTAATGCTGACACATTTATATTGTGTAATAATTTTCCGGCTTAATCGTTTAGCCTAATATTGTTGGGTAATAATTTAATTGCTTACGCAGTTAATAGTGCATTGCACTATAACTGGAGCATAAATTAATTGATTTATGGATATTGGGAAATATTGCTGATGGGTGCATTTCCATGAACTGCATTGATTTGGGTACAAAGATCGTTCGGATTTGAGAGTATAAAAGGGAAGTGAAAACCGGTTGAAAAGTCAGAGTTAATCTAATTGTTAAGCTACGAGCATCCTAGTAGAGGTCGCAGCCACGCCAAAGACAGCGGGCCTCCCTAGGATTTAAAAAACAAAGTTAGTATAAAATATAAAATTAACTAGCAGAGGTCGCAGCCACGCCAAAGACAGCGGGCCTCTCTAGTAGTGTATAACAACAAAAATAAATAAATAAAAAATACAACTTAAACTAAAACAACCGTTAGTTTTATTAAAAACATTAACTCTCCGCCCACATAGCTCTTCCCTTGGTCTCACAAGGAAGCACGGCTATACACGTCGGCGTTAAAACAACGACGTACCCGCGGATGATCTGGATGGCTTCGCTCCTTGATGTTGTGGCCCAAAAGTCGTATGCGTTGATGAGGTCCCCGTGCCGGGTTCCATCTACTCACCTGTGCGTGCCGTCTTATGACCATCGTCTCAGGGTCCTCTCGCTGCTTTGATTTATATTATTGCATCCTTAAGAAGAAAAACGTGCTGCAAACTTTGATTCTTGATTCATTGGCCCTGGGGAAAATTTACCGATCACCTGTCCCAACTCGATCTCTCCGGATGCATGTTTAGTACCTGCGTTCTCCACAGTGATGTGTCGTGCGGCTTCATCGACTATTTTCGCTACCCTCTTATTGTTCATTATGTTAGTTTTTTTTTTGTTGGTCTTGACTTTTGTTTGTTTGTTGGTCTTGATGTCTTAATGCATTCAGTAATCACTTGAGACAAATTTTGTCTGCCGATTGTACTTGAAATGAAAACAAGTTGCGGGACCTGTGTTCCGTTGTTTTCTCTTTTTTTCGGTCTAGTTTACTTCGTTAGTAATTCAGCGCATCTTGGTCGGTTACAATGTTTGGGTGTCGTGGTGTTGATTGGGATGTTTCCGAGCCAGTATCACAGTTTCTATAGTTTGGACTTTGTTAGTCCAAGACGAAGTCGTCAAATGCCGTTTTGGGGTATCAGGGCATTGTTGACGTGTTGCTCTGGGTCTCAGGGATAATTTTGCCGATTGCTGTTGCATCTTCGTCATGCATCTTGTTTCTTTCTCAGAATTGTGCTCCTTGGTGTGGGTGTAGTGGGGTTTTATCCTTGTGCTTTTTCTAAAAGGCGTTGTGCTTGCAGTTCTTCATCCCCGATTGCCAGCTGCGCGAGGTGTTATGCCGTTTGTTTTGTCGTTTGCTGCTGTGTTGTATCATTGTGAAATCGTGTGTGTGTTGTGTGTGAGGTAACACGGTCTTTGTGATGCGGTTTGTCTTTTCTGGTTCATGTGGGAAGTTTTCGTGGAAGTCCTTCAATTCGTTGACTTGGGCAGTGCGCTCCTTATTCTGCCCCTGTCTTCTTACCCTCACGATGACTGCTGAGACAAAATCTATCACACAGTATGGTCCGTCATATCTCGGGGCGAACCCTTCCACTGCGCTTTTCATAGGTGATGTTATTTGACTAGGAACAGCTTTCCGATCTCTGGTTTCCAAGGATGTCGTCTTAGGTTGTAGTGGCGGGCTTGCTTCCCTGCAGTTGGTTCATCTGGGCCTTCCGGTCCTCGGGAGCTTTGACTAACGTGTCTGTCTCAGGAGAGATTTCGTCATATAGCGCATGTGGGAGGCGTGGTTCTCGGCCTTGTGCAAAAAGGCTGGACTGTACCCCGTCGATTACTGGATGCTCAAATTTATTGCCAGCATGACTTCGGGTAGCTTCTCGTCCCAAGTGTGTTGTTGTGCTCCTTTGCGTTGTGCAATTATAGTTTTGACAGTGCGGTTGGCTCTTTCAGTAGGGTTTTCTTGGGTGTATGGCGCCGTGAATTGTTGGCGTACGCCCATGGTCTCCAAAAACCCAAGGAATTCTCTGCTGCTGAATTGTGCACCGTTGTTATTACGATCTTTGGTACGCATAATCGGGCTAGTATGCGTTCGCGGAACGCCCCTTGAACTCCTTCTGTCGTTGCCCTCGCATTAGGATCAGTTCGACCCACTTCGAAAACCGATCAAAAAAAATAGCAACATGGTATTTCCGTGTTTTGATCTTAGAAGTGGTCCAACGAAGTCAATGCATAACGTGGCCAATGGTTCGTCGGCCACCTGGGTAAGCATTTTTACTGCTGCTTGTTCTTGAATGGGCTTTTAACACTGGCCACTTTCACATCTTTCAACGTGCTGACGGATGTCGCGAAACATACCTGGCCAATAATAGTGACCGCATATTCGCGCCGGAGTCTTCCGGATTCCAAAGTGCTTATGCGCTATCGTAGTTCTCCTGTAGCACCCGACTTAGAAGGCTACTTGGCACACACAGCTTCCATGGTGCTGCGTCTTTGTCTCCGGCTCGCTGTCCTATGTGTCGGTATAGCTGTTGACCTTCGATCACGTAGTTGGAGAATTTAGCTGGGTCTTCCTTGACTTGCCGGATTTTCTTCTGCGTCCAGTGGCACTTCTGTTACTCTGCGTACTCCTCGAAGGTCGCCATCAGCATTTCTTGCTGCTATCATGACAGCGCGTCTGCGATGACGTTGAGTTTGCCCCGCATGTATTGTATGTCGGCCTGTTACTACCGTAAACCGATACCCTTCGATGTATGCTCGCATCTTCCTTATTCCCAATATGATGGCCAGGCACTCCTTCTCGGTCGGCGAGTAGTTCAGTAGTATCAGTCGTTCGTTGCAATCGATTTCCTGGGTGAGGACTGCTTCCAAGCCATAATCGCTGGCGTCTGTTTGGAGTGTAAACTTCTTAGAGAAATCAGGAAAAGTTTTCTTTTAAGGGTTTCAAATGCTTACTGCTCCTCTTCTCCCCACTTCCAGTGCTTCCCTTCCTTGAGCACGTTGGTCATAAGTCGTACGGTCTCGGCGAAATCTGGGACAAATCGTCGGTACCACGACGAGATGCCTAAATACCGACGTACTTCCCGGATATTTCGTGGTGGTTGTAGCTCTTTGATAGCCGTCACTTTATCCATGTGCTCATCAAACGTTCTCCCGATAACGACTATGTCGTCGAGGTATGCAATCGCACGAGGCTCCATCTCCGGTCCGAGGACTCGATGGAGCGCTCGCACGAATGGCATCACGCGCCACTGAAACACGACACGACCGGGCACCGTAAAGGCAGAGTACTGCTTACTCCTCTCCTCCATGGGTATTTGCCAGTAACCATTTCGCAGGTCCAGCCTACTGATAAATTTGGCGCCGCGAAGCTTTTCAAATATGTGTTGAATTCGTGGCAGAGGGTATGCATCTGGTACGGATCTTGCATTGAGTTCCCTATAGTCAATGCAAAGCCTCCCTTTGCCTGTCTTCTTTCGCACGAGAACTATGGGTGCGCTGTGGGGGCTATGTGAGGATTCGGTACCTCACTTTTCCAACAATTCGTCGATTTCTGCGCTTTTTTAACCTGCATGGCTGGATAACGGGGGAAGTAGCATTGTTTTATTGGACGTGCGTCGTGCATGATTATTCTATGTTCTGTGATGTTGGAAACGGGGGGAATTCGGTCAAATTTCTGGAAATCAGGTTGCAGGAAAGCTGCAAGCTTTTCCTAGTCTGTCCATGGTGTTGCCTGAGTGCTGTTGCATTGTCGGATGTGTTCTGAGCGATCTGTTCAGTACTGTAATTTTATTGTCTAACCGCCGCAGCTTAGACGGGCCCCCGCACGTGACCAAAAATCTAAACCCAAGACTATTTTCACCATCCCATCTGGGATAATCAAGAACGGAAACTGGATCTCTCTATTCCCTATCCGGACATCCAGCTGTAGGGCCTCTCGAATCAGCTTGGGAGTTCCTTCGGCCATTCACACGGTCACGTCAACGGATAAACTTTTTGTTGTGCTCCTTCTGTCCTCCGCAAAACGTTCGCTCACAAGACTCCTAGTAGCCCCTGTGTCGACGTGGCTTTTACAAGCGGTTAGAATCGTATGCGAGGAAAGTTACTGGGTATGAGGCGTTGGTCTTGGGGGTGCTGTTGCACCTTGGCTCCGACGGTTCCCTCGCTCGTTTCCTGATCGTTCGACGCGTTTCCGGCAGCATTCCACGGTCCACACATTCCGCAGGCCGCAGTCGCAATAGAAAAGGATTCGGGGGTTACGACACTCCCGTCTCACGTGTCCGTCCTGGCCACATCGCAGGAAGGCTGTCCTGAAATTTATCCGTGCTTCCGAGTTCTGTGCCACCATGAAGGTCCTTTCGGGTTGTCTGGGTCGAAGTGGGGGTATAATGAATTCGGCTGCTTCAGCGATGCCTTCAAAGTCTTCTGCCAGGCTGTTGAGCTCGCGGAGGTCTCTAAAGTCCATCTTCCAGATAAAGTACTGGTACTCTTGACTCGTGGCTCATGGGATTTTGCATCATGATTACAAAATCCTTAAAACGTTGCTTTGGTTTTTGCTGGCATTGGCGATTTTTGTCGTCCGTGTGTTCCCAGTACTTGGTGAGCAGGAAGAAGTCTATGGAAGTCTGCTGTGAAAGCCTTCCAGCTCTCCCATCTTTGGTTGTTTTTGCGGAACCACATCAAAGCACGGTCGCGGAGTAATTTAGGCATGGTTCTGGGCAGGAGGGCTGTCTTTAGGCAGTAGGCATCAACTAGTTCTCTCTTCCAGCCTTTCAATGAACTGAACGGGTTCCTTCCCACCATCGTACCTTGCTGACCATTTTCTGACTTGGTCAAATATATATATTTAGCGGTAATGGTGATGGAATGCGTCTGTCTCTCCTCTTATTCGCTAAGGGTATTTCGTCCTCCGACGTAACGTCTCGTCCCGAAACGTAAGTGAAAAATGTTTTTCTTAAATCATCCACTGCGCCGTTGTTGTCCAGCCTGAACTCGCTCATGTAGCTCATCAGCTTCTTCTTTGACAACGTATAAATCCAGCTTGGTTTTGCACCGGTGTTTTTTAATTTTTGGTATATTAGTCTATCTTTACCAAATTCCAGGGTCCCTGCTTGTATATCAGGTCGTTACAATAAAAGAAGTCTGTACACTGTTGAACTCTTAAAATACTTAGAATTATTATTTGCTAAGGACTATTTAATGGCAATATAATATAAGTGATAAATTATTGTCTAGGTTAGCATATCGACGTATTTGTTCTAGCGTTTCCTAGTGGCAAAGTTTAATGCAGGAACGACGTATTTCCAGGAGGGGTATCATCTTTCCGTTTTGCTGGAAGATAAGTTATTCTAGCATTTAGCGTGTTATTGAAGACAAGGAACTCGCTCCTGAGCCATTCAATGTCTCTCCTCTTATTCGGTAAGGGTATTTCGTCCTCCGACGTAACGTCTCGTCCCGAAACGTAAGTGAAAAATGTTTTTCTTAAATCATCCACTGCGCCGTTGTTGTCCAGCCTGAACTCGCTCATGTAGCTCATCAGCTTCTTCTTTGACAACGTATAAATCCAGCTTGGTTTTGCACCGGTGTTTTTTAATTTTTGGTATATTAGTCTATCTTTACCAAATTCCAGGGTCCCTGCTTGTATATCAGGTCGTTACAATAAAAGAAGTCTGTACACTGTTGAACTCTTAAAATACTTAGAATTATTATTTGCTAAGGACTATTTAATGGCAATATAATATAAGTGATAAATTATTGTCTAGGTTAGCATATCGACGTATTTGTTCTAGCGTTTCCTAGTGGCAAAGTTTAATGCAGGAACGACGTATTTCCAGGAGGGGTATCATCTTTCCGTTTTGCTGGAAGATAAGTTATTCTAGCATTTAGCGTGTTATTGAAGACAAGGAACTCGCTCCTGAGCCATTCAATTGTGAGGAAATACTAGCGTTAAGAGTTTATGTGAAGGCAAGACTTGGCTCTTGAGCCGTTCAATCGTGAGGAAATACTAGCGTTAAGCGTTGATGTGAAGGCAAGGACTTCGCTCATGAGCCATTCAATCGTGAGGAAATAGTAGCGTTAAGCGTTGATGTGAAGGCAAGGACTTCGCTCATGAGCCATTCAATCGTGAGGAAATAGTAGCGTTAAGCGTTGATGTGAAGGCAAGGACTCAGCTCTTGTGCAGTGCAATTGTGAGTAAATACTAGCGTTAACCGTTGATGAGAGGGCAAGTACTTCACTCTTGAGATGTTCAATCGTGGGGAAAGAGTGGCGTTAAGCGTTGATGTGAAGGCGAGGACTTCGCTCTTGAGCTGTTCAATCGTGAGGAAATACTAGCATTAAGCGTTGATGTGAAGGCAAGGAATTCGCTCTTGAGCCGTTAAATCGTGAGGAAAGACTAGCGTTAAGCGTTGATGTGAAGGCAAGGACATCGCTCTTGAGCCGTCTAATCGTGAGAAAATATTAGCGTTAAGCGTTGATGTGAATTCGAGGACTTCGCTTTTGAGTCATTCAATAGTGAGGAAATACTAGCGTTAAGCGTTGATGTGAAGGCAAGGACTTCGCTCTTGAGCCATTCAATCGTGAGGAAAGACTAGCGTTAAGCGTTGATGTGAAGGCAAGGACATCGCTCTTGAGCTGTCTAATCGTGAGAAAATATTAGCGTTAAGCGTTGATGTGAATTCGAGGACTTCGCTCTTGAGTCATTCAATAGTGAGGAAATACTAGCGTTAAGCGTTGATGTGAAGGCAAGGACTTCGCTCTTGAGCCGTTCAATCGTGAGGAAATAGAAGCATTAAGCGTTGATGTGAATTCGAGGACTTCGCTCTTGAGTCATTCAATAGTGAGGAAATACTAGCGTTAAGCGTTGATGTGAAGGCAAGGACTTCGCTCTTGAGCCGTTCAATCGTGAGGAAATAGAAGCGTTAAGCATTGATGTGAAGGCAAGGACTCAGCTCTTGTGCAGTGCAATTCTGAGAAAATACTAGCGTTAACCGTTGATGAGAAGGCAAGTACTTCACTCTTGAGCTGTTCAATCGTGGGGAAATAGTAGCGTTAAGCGTTGATGTGAAGGCAAGGACTTCGCTCTTGAGCTGTTCAATCGTGAGGAAATACTAGCATTAAGCGTTGATGTGAAGGCAAGGAATTCGCTCTTGAGCCGTTCAATCGTGAGGAAAGACTAGCGTTAAGCATTGATGTGAAGGCAAGGACATCGCTCTTGAGCCGTCTAATCGTGAGAAAATATTGGCGTTAAGCGTTGATGTGAATTCGAGGACTTCGCTCTTGAGTCATTCAATAGTGAGGAAATACTAGCGTTAAGCGTTGTTGTGAAGGCAAGGACTTCGCTCTTGAGCCGTTCAATCGTGAGGAAATAGAAGCGTTAAGCATTGATGTGAAGGCAAGGACTTCGCTCTTGAGCCGTTCAATCGTGAGGAAATACTAGCGTTAAGCGTTAATGTGAAGGCAAGGACTTCGCTCTTGAGCCGTTCAATCGTGAGGAAATAGAAGCGTTAAGCATTGATGTGAAGGCAAGGACTCAGCTCTTGTGCAGTGCAATTGTGAGGAAATACTAGCGTTAACCGTTGATGAGAAGGCAAGTACTTCACTCTTGAGCTGTTCAATCGTGGGGAAATAGTAGCGTTAAGCGTTGATGTAAAGGCGAGGACTTCGCTCTTGAGCTGTTCAATCGTGAGGAAATACTACTATTAAGCGTTGATGTGAAGGCAAGGAATTCACTCTTGAGCCGTTCAATCGTGAGGAAATATTAGCGTTAAGCGTTGATGTGAAGGCAAGGACTTCGCTCTTGAGTCGTTCAATCGTGAGGAAATACTAGCGTTAAGCGTTGATGGGAAGGCAAGGACTTCGCTCTTGAGCCGTTCAATCGTGAGGAAATACTAGCGTTAAGCGTTGATGTGAAGGCAAGGACTTCGCTATTGAGCCGTTCAATTGTGAGGAAATACTATTGTTAAGCGTTGATGTGAAGGCAAGGCCTTCGCTCTTGAACCGTTCAATCGTGAGGAAATACTAGCGTTAAGCGTTGATGTGAAGGCAAGGACTTCGCTCTTGAGCCGTTCAATCGTGAGGAAATACTAGCGTTAAGCGTTGATGGGAAGGCAAGGACTTCGCTCTTGAGCCGTTCAATCGTGAGGAAATACTAGCGTTAAGCGTTGATGTGAAGGCAAGGACTTCGCTCTTGAGCCGTTCAATTGTGAGGAAATACTATTGTTAAGCGTTGATGTGAAGGCAAGGCCTTCGCTCTTGAACCGTTCAATCGTGAGGAAATACTAGCGTTAAGCGTGGATATGAAGGCAAGAACTCCGCTCTTGTGCCGTTCAATCGTAAGGAAAGACTAGCGTTATGCGTGTATGTGAAGGCAAGGAATTCGCTCTTGAGCCGTTCAATCGTGAGGAAAGACTAGCGTTAAGCGTGTATGTGAAGGCATGGACTTCGCTCTTGAGCCGTTCAACCGTGAGAAAATACTAGCATTAAGCGTTGATGTGAAGGCAAGTGCTCCGCTCTTAAGCCGTTCAATTGTGAGGAAATACTAGCGTTAAGCGGGGATATGAAGGCAAGAACTCCGCTCTTGAGCCGTTCAATCGTGAGGAAAGACTAGCGTTAAGCGTGTATGTGAAGGCAAGGAATTCGCTCTTGAGCCGTTCAATCGTGAGGAAATACTAGCGTTAACCGTGGATGTGAGGGCAAGGACTTTTCTCTTAAACCATTCACTTAGACTTACTACCAGAAGAACGAATCATAAGGAAAGAAAAATTACTGTTTGAATTCCTGGCTCTTAAACAATTCACTTAGGCTTACTACCAGAAGAACGAATCACAAGGAAAGAAAAGGGACTGTTTGGATTCCTGGCCTTTTATACTTTTCCATCGGTTGAGTAAATCCCGTTGACGCTACGATAGAAAAATCTACTAAATGGTATGTTCGGTAGATGGTATATTGTTGTTGTTGCCTCTTTTGATTTTTGCGTTGTCTTATATTGCATATCGTTATTATTGCTTTGCTCGGCCAGGTAGCAATGCTGCGTATGGTAATTAAATCTTCTGAGTTGTCGGTTCGAGATCCCGTTGACGATACGATAGGAAAATCCGCTAAATCGTATGTTCGATCGATGGTGTATTGTTGTTGTTGCCTCCTTTGATTTTGCGTTGTCTTATATCTCATATCGTTGTTGTTGTTTTGCTCGGCCAGTTAGCATTGCTGAGTATGGTAATAAAATCTTCTGAGTTTGTCGGTTCGAGATCCCGTTGACGCTACGACGGGAAAATCTGCTAAATCGGATGTTCGGTCGATGGTGTATTGTTGTTGTTGCCTCTTTTGATCTCTGCGTTTTCTTATATTGCATATCATTGTTGTTGCTTTTCTTGGCCAATTAGCATTGCTGCGTATGGTAATTAAATCTTCTGAGTGTATGTTGTCATGCATTGCGTGTTTTTTGTTGCTGCTTTACTCAGTAATCATAAGTTCGGTCTTCCAAGTCTGTGTCGTTTTGTACTGCGTGCTTGTTGTCGTTGTTTTACTTGGCTGTCTGATATTGCTATGCATTGTCATTAAATCGTCTGAGTGTATGTCGCAATGTATTGCGTGTTTTTCTTGTTGATTTACTCATTTGTTAGACCTTCCAAGTCTGTGCCGTCTTGTACTGCATGCTTGTTGTTGTTGTTTTACTCATTAGAGATCGATTGGATCTTCCAAGTCTGTGTTATATTGTATTGCCTGCTTGTAGTTATTGTTCCACTCGGCTGGCTAATAACGCTGGGTATTCTGAGTGTATGCTCCCATGTATTGTATGTACGATATTCATTAGTCATAGCAGGGTCTTCCGTGTCTGTATCGTCTGGCAGTACATGCTTATTGTGGTTGTTTCTCTCGGCTGCCTAATAATGTTACGTACTCTGAGTTTATGCTACCATGTATTGCGTGTTGTTGTTGTTGCTTTACTCATTTGTTAGACCTTCCGAGTCTGTGCCGTCATGTACTGCATGATTGTTGTTGTTGTTTTACTCGGCTGCCTAATAATGCATCGTATTCTGAGTGTATGCTGCCATGTATTGTGTGTTCGTTATTCATTAGTCATAGCTGGGTCTTTCGTGTCTGTGTCGTCTGGCACTACATGCTTGTTGTTGTTGTTTCTCTCAGCTGCCTAATAATGTTGCGTACTCTGAGTGTATGCTAACATATATTGCGTGTTGTTTGTTAGACCGACTGGTGAATTCACTTGTCGCGAGAGGAGAGAAAAAAATATAGAGGAAACTTGGTTTTCTGTATACTAGAAGGCAGGCCAAGTGATGGCTGTACTCCAGAGAGTATTTTCGGTGGTTTTACCACTTTCAAGGAAAAATGGGGAAACATGTTGCCAGAGTTAAAGACTATTGTCTGTCTGTCTGTGTCTGTGTTCTTTGTTTTGTGTTTTATTTATTAGAAGAAATCGTACATAAAACTAGTGTGTGGAATAATTTTATGTGCAGAAATATTTTCCGTCACAACATCAGTCGAATACTTGAGATTCGTTGTTTCTACCGATGGAATTGAAATTTTTCACAAAATAAAATAGAAGCTATTGTAAATTACAAACCCCCACAACCTTAAGAGGCCTGAAGTCATTTTTAGGTCTAGCAGGTTACTATAGGAGGTTTATTAAGGATTACGCAGCTATAGCAAAAACCCTGACCAAATATTTGCGAGGAGAAAATGGACACGTCGGAACACAGCATTCAGAACATGTTTAGATTTATTAAGATAAAGATCCCCTAAGTTCTTTTAAAAGAATTAAAAAAATTCTTTCATCTGAAGACGTCCTAATTGTATACCCAAATTTCGAAGAACGTCCAATCACTATGATATCTATCATCCACAGAGGAAAACTACGTGACGAACGAGCGCGAACTTTTAGCTATTGTATGGGCCCTTCATCACTGATCATCAGCCTCAAACATTCTCAATCTCCAGTAAAAATCCGAATTCAAAAATAAAACGAGGGCTTTTATCAAGGAATACTCTCCAACATTTTTTTACAAACCAGGCAAAGACAATGTAGTAACCGATGCCCTTTCAAGACAATTTGTCAATATTACCACAGACTCGACGTCCATAAGCTCAATTCAAGACTGCGGAAGCGAAATGTCACTTACCGCAATTATTCCTGCTGTCGATTAATTGTTTCAGGAACTAAATAATCCTTACTCAGGGTTCCGAGTTTAAGAAGGAAACAAAAATCCTTTATAAAAACAGAGTTTGATATTGTATTACATACAAGGAAATTGGGGACCTTTTGGATGCACTCAAGGATTGTGTAAGCCCACAAGTAGTTAACGCAATTCACTGTGACCTACGTAATAATAATAATATTCGGCGCGACAGACCATTGCGGTCCAAGGCCGAGCTTCTTGCGACCATTTGTGTTGTGCATGTATATATTTGGACACAAATGGAAGGGACCTACAATTTAATGCCGGATCCGAACGGCGAATTGAGAAGCTTTCCGTGGCAAGTTATTACTCTCGGAACGTTTGTCACCCATGCGCTAGATGTGGAACACCGTGAAAAATACTTATGGTGTTACTGGGATTCGAACCACGCACGTCCTGCTCAGTAACCATGTGCATCCACTGAGCCAAGGCGCCCACGTACCCTAACTTAAATACAATACTTCCGATTCGCAAATAAAATGTAACAGACATTTTTAACCCCAATGATCAAATTTAAATCTTAATAAATTAGCACAATAGCGCACATCGATCAATTGTAGAGAACACAGAGCAGGTCCTCCAAGATTATTATTTTTCGGATATTAGAAGAAAGCTAAATGAGAAAGGACAAAAAACTGCAAAATTTGTCACACAGCCAAATACCAGAGGCATCCACAGAAACACCCACTTAGCGAAACTCCCTGTTAGGTTAACAATCGTTGACCTCGATACAATGCAATCAAAGTATTGTCACCAGCAACACACACACTAAATGCGGACTGCTGACGCGCCGCATTCCACACCGCCAGTCGTACAAAGTCGCTCTACGTTCCGTATGCATACGGTTGGTATTGCACTCACTTTGTTGCCTACATACTGGTACCCACGACCACATATAATTATTTCGCTGAGGACGCTGAAATAAATTTAGCAAAGTTTTTCTCGAAAAAGAAGTAAAGCAGGACATTGGGACAACGCTCAAAATAGTCCATAAAGATAATTTTCGATTCCTCATTACAGCGTCCTGATGATCCTAACTACCATACCCGTTAATCGTGCTACCATTCTGGATTACACTTCTTCGCATTACATACCAGTAGCGGACGGAAATGTGGCCATTTTTGACGGTAATGGAATGTTAGCCCACGTCGCAAATTTAACAGACTTTATAGCTATAGCCGAGGACACAAAGCAGCTTACCGAACTGCTACCACAATCACAATTACACATAATTCTTAGAAACCGAGGTAGACCGGATACTAAAAGCAATAGCCTCTCTTCGCATACATCATAGACACGCACGCGGTATTAACAATCTTGGAAGAGCGTTGAAATATATAGCTGACACACCAGATTATGATGATTTTGCTGAAGTTCGCAACAAACAAAATGAGCTCATTACGTGTTATCGACACATCCACCGTGCTTTCCTTTTTAAAGAGGAGAAGAGTGGAGTCCGGAGAGTATAAAAATAAAATGCTGCGTGTTAAATTTTTAGTGTTTTTATTTAAACAAAGAGGCCTGCTGCCGCTATGCAGGGCTGCGACCTCAGTGTTTGGTATATTATATTTTATTAATATTTTGATTTCAAGAAAGACCCGCTTTCTTAGGCGTGGCTGCAGTCTTTAATGAAAGTAAGTCTTAAGCTATGTTCAGACGATTGCCACATCTGACAATATTTTCAGATGTTTAGTGAAAAAATTGTCCCAAATGAAATGAGTAAAATAAATAGTGTCGACGTACCAAACGATCCAACATTTGGGCCGGTTGAACTTCCACTTTCGCAGTCGCCGACGAAGTCTGCAAAAAAAACAAAACTGCAAAAGTTTGCAGTTTGTGGGATACTGGATGCGCAGAATATAAGCTGCCGAAAGAAGCTTTATGGCAAGAAGTAGCGGACGCCATCCTTATGAACCTCAAAGACTGCAAGGGCAAATGGTCGAATCTCCGCGTTACATTCAACAGCAACCTTTGTAAATATCGCAAAAAAAAAATCAGGTCAAGGTGCTAGCGAATCAGTTCCTATTGTCTGGAAGTATTTTAAAGCAATGATGTTTTTGGAAACTAACAAAGTTCTCCAGTCCACCCAATCGACTTCGTCTATGGAATTGGTAAACTATAGCTTCGCCTTTATTGGTTTTATGTTTCGGAATTATTCATGTGTTATTTGTGTACCTTTTTCAGATCTCTGCTGTCGACGACCAAACAATTTTAAATGAACTTGGCGAGCATAATACGCGGGAATTTTTGTCACCGTCAACATTAACGTCTGGGCAACGACGCAAACGAAGGATTACCACATCAACACCATTGCCATCTCCGTCAAATATAAGCCCCGATTCAAGTTTAAAGCAAATGGCGGTAGAGGCACTGCAGTCCATTCGTTCTAATAGTTCGCAACCAAAATGTGCATCCATTGCCTTATGCGACTATATGGCCTCTAAGTTGCAAAACTTATCGCCGGAACAAGCTGCTTTTGCAAGGTGTAAACTGAGACGTGCATTCAACGACATAATGGATGATGCTGCTCTGATAGTGAGTGCATTTTCAGATTCATTATCTTTTATATGTTTTCATTACCTTTTCTGCAGGAAAAACCATTCGAGCAGTATGAACTGATGTCCATTACAGGGCAGCCAGCAACAGATACCACTGACAGTGGCGAAATCGCCAGTGAGAGGGCATCACCAATATAATTAATAATTAACCCAAAATGCAAATATATAATTCATATTAAAAAAACGCAAAATGCAACTTAAATTTTTTTATTAAAGCAATTTATACTGCCACTCTAATTCACCCTCTTCGATGAAGTACGTCTTGAACTCATTTCGTACATCTTTGGCTTCGAGTAGAGTATCAGTACGTGATCCTTCTAATGGATACAATATACTGCCTTCCACATCCATATCACATCGCCAATCACCCAAGATAAGTTCGCCGATATTATTATAATGGTTGAATGAATTGCTCGGAGCATAGTTCTTTTTATTTGTTGTCATCAAGTAGTTGTGGAGCACGCAACACGCTAGCGTTACTTTCTTTGACTTTTCGGCATCCAAATGTATGGGCTTTCGCAGCACTCGGAAACGTGCCGACATAATACCGAAACGTTTTCGATAATACGACGGGCGCGACTCAATCTATAATTGAATACTCGCTGCACCATTGAGAGACCGCGTTGGCTGTATGGTTTCAATATATATTCGGCTGTAAAGCGAACGCATCGTCTGCAACGAGTACATACGGAACACGCAATTCTCTACCGGGTAGTGCTTTGCGTGCTGGCAAACACAGCTGATTAGTGTCCAGGGCTTGTCCAAATGTGCATCGGTTAAACACACCACCATCGGAAAATCGCCCATTGCGGCCGACGTCGATGTACAGCAGTTTATATTCCGCATCGGCAACACCCATCAATACAATACTGTGTGTGCCTTTGTAATTGTAGAATATGCTACCAGCATTGGGTGGTGCGATCATTACCACATGCTTTCCATCCACTGCTCCAATGCAGTTTAGAAATTGCCATAGTTCGTTGAATTTGATGGAAACAGCATCCCAGGCCTCTGGTGTTCTCGGCGTCTAAAGTGAAATACTGTTTTCTGTGCATTTGTGTCTAAATTTAATTAGGTAACAAAATTAATTTACCTGAAGATATTTGTCCACGAGCACTTTGTAGATTGCATCCAGAACATCTGGAATGATGGACGAGATCGTTGACACCGGAATACGGAAAAGATATTGCATAGACCGAAAATGTTCACCGGTAGCTAAATATCGTAGAGTCAACACAAGCTGGATATGTGGAGTCACCAAAGCAAGAAGATCATCGAATTGTTTAGTATTCATACGCAAAAAATTGCGATAAAATTCTGGCTCCTCACCTCTAAATTCGACGAGCAATTTTGCGTAAAGCCCCTCCTGTTGACGGCGGGCCACCCAATCCTTCGTCCAAACACGCCGACGTTTGTGTGGCAATTCTTCCTCCTCGCTACTTTCCAATACGTATGCCGTCAAAACAATCGCAAGTGCATCTTTTTGCTCCATTTCGATGTAATTTATTTTCTCCACGTTTCTCCACAAACACTTCACTGAGTGCGCCATGAAAACCCGATTTTTAATTTTTCTGACAATGCATGGCAACGGATCCAAAAAAATTTTGTAAACAAACTTCCACCAACCGTGTGAACTGACAATTTTTAACCTGACAACGTTTTCAGACAAAATATTGTCAGGCCAACTATCTGACAATGAAATTGTCAGAGTTTGGAACAAAATCTGGCAACCGTGTGAACTGGCAATTTAGCATTATAAGGTAGTTCGCTATTGTCGGCTCATTTGCAGTTCATTGTCAGACTATTGGTAGACCTGACAATATTGCCAGATGTGGCAATCGTCTGAACATAGCTTAATTCTGCATTTTCAACTCGATTTTACTCCCTTTTTATATCCTCAAATCCAATGGACCGCCATCCCCACCACTATGCAGTTCACAGAAATGCACCAATCATCGATATTTTCCCATATCGATAATTCAAATAACAATGCTCCAGATATAGTGCAACGCACTATTATCTGGATAAGCAATTAAATCATTAAATTATTGTCTAATATTAACGCATCAGCATAAAATTCGTCAATGGCTCTAGATGTAGTTCATACACCCAGCCATTGCCCTTGACGATTTCCATTCACCCTTGCTTACTCTATACCTATATTTCATAATTGCACTTGACTTTGGATTTTATGTGTATCCGCCGCCTCATAGCATTGTGTTTGGTATGGAACAATTGGGCTATGCTTGTGACGTATTCGGAAATGTGTGTTGCTATTCGTTATAGCTGTAGTGTTGTTGAATGCACTGTGAACGTATGAATTATTGTCATTTAACTGAAGTGGGTATCGGATGACGAGTTCATGACCATGAAATATTTATGTGTGACATGGAATGTGAGCGCTGCGGCGTTCTTTTGATATTATGTCTTCTTTCTGTGGTGTTTTTTTAAATAGACGCATTTGACGTCGTGGGAAAGAAGATCATATTAGGAGAGATGATTTGATGAGGCGACATGTAGTATGATCACTACATCTCACCCCCTTAGAAGAAGAAAATTCCAGGGTTGGAATTTTCGGGTAACATTAAAATAACGGTTGAAGAGCAATATTTTACATAATAATATGTCGACTAAGTTTTTATTAAATTTTTTATTATTTGTTGTTTTTTAATTGAAATTTGAATCATCAAAAGGAGAATCTGTATCGGTGGATCGAAGTTCGCATGGCAACTCAAAGTTTTCAAAGTTTCATGAATTTTCTTCGTATGCCGAACAGAAGGTTTATTTTCCTCCGTTTGGCTTTCTTTGTACGGAATTTCTAGTGTGTTGTTCTTGTAATCTACTACGCATTCAAATTTAGATAAAAAATCATTCCCAATAATACTGTCATAAGGGAAATAATTTTGATTATCAAGTAAATGGGAAGGGTGCTCTAATAAAAGGGTATGTTCGGTTGACTTGAACTCTAAAGTGCCATACACCAAACCAATTGTTTTTAGCGATTCCCCGGCTATGGTAGTTATGGTGTAGAGATCGTCACCATTTTTGCATTTTTGTTATACATATTTTTAGCCAAGCTAACGTCGGCACCCGTATCTATTAAAAACGTAGCAAATTGCTTATCCGAAGGACTGAATTTCAGTCGTATCGTTGGTTCCTTAAACTTGGGAAAAAACGGAACGACAAATCTGAAACTCAATTCTTAGGATGGTACACCTCGGTTTTCGTAGTCATTCGAGAGGAATTGCCGAATGCTTCGTCATGAATGGCATCGTTTTCCGATTCATGCATATTCGAGTACCTCACCCCATGGCTATCATTCTTCCTTGAGGCCATTCCAAAAAGGATTTTGTTGAGGCTTGTGGTTGGATAATCGCAACCTACAGGTTGCCTCGATGTGGTTCCTCTTCTTGCAGTAATTGCAGGTAAGGAATTGCACTTCTTTTTTAATGGGAGGCCTACCCTGAGAATTTTGAAATGGATTATTCTGGTAACACGTATCACTCGTGTGACCGGGCTTACCGCATGTTTGACAATACATGGTACCTTGTGGATTCCTGTGGGGAGCAAATTTGTTTAAATAGGTTTCTGGGGTGTGGTCTATGCTTGCAGCATGTCCCTCAGCATGAGCTATAACCCTTTTTCAGGTCAGCTCTCCTGAAAGCCTTGGCTATAAGCCTAATCTGGTCATTTTTTAAACCATCCTCGAACACCTGGATCGCTAGGCGGCAGTTTTCTTGTACGAAGAATTCTCTAACCGTCTCATCGCGGTTGTGTTGAAGGTGGCGGAGTTTAACTTGTTTAGGGCCGTGCAAACCCGTTCGCCAAACTCCTTGACCGATTCTTTGCATTTCTGTTTTGTGGTCCGCAGAGGAACGTGTTTTCACCTCCTTATATTCCGACTAGAACTTCTCTTTGAGAGCCGCCGTTCGTCACTCTCTTTTATGGAGGTGAAGAGAATGTCACCGCATGATGTGAATTTAGCCAACTTGGCTGGCTGGAAACTCTAATTTTGATGTTAATGTCGGACGTTTTTGGAGGAATTTTTGAGTGAATTTGAAGACAAATTAGTATCAGCAATAGCTTTTGCTCGTCTACTATTATTATATTCGCAGCAACACAGAGGGAGAAAAAAGAAAAACGGTTTCCAAAGAATAGGCCCAGGATTCAAAATTTTTCATATATATATACCTTAAATTTTTTCTGCTTGCTCTGCGTTTTTTTTCTGTTTGCTGCTGCTGCTGTGGTTGATTTCGCTGTTGCTGCTGCTGTTGATTTTACTGTTCACCGCCAGGCAGGCTTTGCAACCCAAAGATGTTGTTAAGGCCTGGTGTTTTCACTGCCCGAATGTTGGCCAAATACCTCTGCTCTAAAGCTGACAAGCACTTACGTTTTTTGGGGCTTTCTAAAACACTTTACGTTTTTTTTTCGTTTTAAATTCACTTGTATAAAAATTTTTTCTTTTTTTTTACTTTACTTTACTGGTGTATAGCCCCAGTACGCATCAGAAGAACGGTCTTCCGTCTTGGCTTTATTTCGTTGTTAAGAGATTACTGAAATCCCACCGCTGCCACCAAATGTTATCGACACATCCTCCGTACTTTGCTTTTTAAAAAGGAGAAGAGAGCAGTCCGGAGAGTATAGAAATAAAATGCTGCGTGTTAAGTTTTTGGTGTTTTTATTTTAAAAAAAAAAAACAGGCCCGCTGTCGCTATGCAGGGCAGCGACCTCACTGTTTGGTATATTATATTTTTTTCATATTTTGATTTCAAGAAAGACCCGCTGTCTAAGGCGTGGCTTTATGGCTTTCTTTAATGAAAGTAAGTCTAACTCTGCCTTTTCAACTCGATTTTATTCCCTTTTTATATCCTCAATTCCAATCGTAATCGTTTGCTATGGAACAATTGGGCTATGCTTGTGACGTATTCGGAAATGTGTATTGCTATTCGTTATAGCTGTAGTGTTGTATATACACATCATTTAATACTCTATGAGCGCATGATTTATTGTCATTTATTTAAATGAAGTGGTGACGAGCTCATGAACATGAAATATTTATGTGTGACATGGAATGTGAGCGCTGCGACGTACTTTTGATATTGTGTCTTCTTACTGTGGTGTATTTTTATATGGACGCATTTGACGTCGTGGGAAAAAAGATCATATTAGGAGAGATGATTTGATGAGGCGACATGAAGTGCGATCACTACATACGGAAAGCAATGCCCAAATGATAATTAACACAGAAATACAAAACCAAATAAACAACCTAACTCGCACAGCCAACATACTACTGAACAAAACTAAAACAATGGAAATTGATACGGGTCACTAGTACGACCTACTCAGTGTAAGAAATAGAGCTATAACCAGGGAATTAGATAACATAGCCTTGTCCTTAACTCTAGGAAAATTACAAACGATCAATCATATTTTGTTAGACAGTTTGGAAATAAATTTTAGTTTAAAATCCGAAATAGAATTTAAGCGTTAGCATAAACGAAATAATTGTAAATTCTAATTTGATAATTTTACAGGATGAAAATATTTTAAAATATAATAAATTTCCAAAAATCAAATTATTTTGGGGATCTACATTGCGATTGATCGGGAAACTACTGACTGCTTAAAACTTGGTTTGAGCCAGTAGCGCAACAATCAAGTTCGTGATGATGATGTATTGCTTACTCTAACTCCTAGTGGTGTTCCCCGGGCAACTATGTGTATAAATCCTTATATATGTAGGCTAAAACTGCAGGTGCGAACGGTCTAGCGTTTCTAGTCTAGGAACGTTGGTTAGGACCGAAAAATGTCCGCTACTGAAACCGAGACAACGCCTCGGATAAGTTATGATCGAATAATGACGACTTTTGGCTATTGTACCCGGGCTAAGATTGGTATCTGGAATGTGAGGACGCTCCTTGACTCAGGGAGGGAAGGACCTCAAAATGCCAGATTTCTTAAATTAAAATGTGGTTTCTTCTATATAATTTGGACACACTGGGAGTGAGTGAATTAAGATGGTTTGATGCGGGAGAGTACCAATTCCCAACTTGTAACACTGTGCTACTCTACTCCGGCAAACCCTCCGGCAGTCCCCGTAAATCTGAAGTGGGTCTGCTGCTAACGCCAACAGCACGCAGAGGCCTAATTTCCTGTTACCCAAATGGTGATAGGATCTTATCGGCCAGATTTCGGACTAGAGTACGGCGCGACACGATCATACAGTGTTACGCCCCTGAGAATCCTTCGACTGAGGATGAAAAGGACAACTTCCACAATCAACTAAGCGCTGTATTCAACTTAATGCCCAACAGAGATATCGTCATCATGATGGGGGACTTGAATGCCAAGGTTGACAACGACAATGAAGGACTCAAACATGTGATTGGGAAGCACGGCCTCGGCGAACGAAATGACAATGGTGAAAGATTTGTTGATTTCTGCAACACCAACCACCTTGTCATACGAGGCACCATGTTTGAACATAAGACCTGCCACAAGGTCAGCTGGGTGTCAACTGCAATCAATCATCATCCAACCGAATCGACCATGTGGCGATCAGCCAACGTTTTAGCAGCTGTCTTTTAGACCTCCGAAACTGACGAGGAGCCGACATGGGTATGGTACGGGATCATCACCTTATGGTAGCTACTGTCCAGTTACGTACTGCATCAGTTCAAAGAATCCGCAATATCATACGAATGCCTAGGTATAACATCGACCGGCTAAAGATCCCCTCAGTACGCCAACAATTACGGGATCATTTATCGCAAGGAGTGGAAGTAATCAGCAGCTCACTGCCGACAACCATCCAGGAACATTGGAAGGTTGTGAAAAATGTTTTCACATCTGGAGCGGAAAGTATTGTTGGTAGAAGCCAGGCAAGGCTCAGCACGTGGCTTACCGAAGATACCTGAAGGCGGATTGAAGAACGTAAGTTACTTAAAGCTCATATTGTTAATATCGGGCAGCACCGAGGATCGAGCTAGAGTCCCTGTAACGAAGCAAAATGAGAGAAGTGCAGCGTAGTGTAAGACGTGACAAACGTAATTATCATGTTAACAAGCTGGCCTCAGAAGCAGAGGAAGCAGCGAGCATGTGCGATAGCAGAATCGTTTACGGAATCAGCAAAGAGCTGACAGGTGGTCACCGCTCTAGCCAACATCCGGTGAAAGGCCTAGATGGTGCCGTACTCGTTTCAGGTGAGGATCAGCTCAAGCGATGCAAGGAACATTTCTCTACGGTCCTTAACCGTGTATCTGCTGACGATATGCACCCAAATCAAACGGAGCTGCCGGAAGTAACAATTTCCCGAATTCCCACCTCATCTCCCAGTAAAGATGAGATCGCTACCGCGATCAATGCACTAAAGAACAACAAGTCGGTAGGACTAGATGGTATACCCGCAGAGCTTCTACGTTCCGCGCCAACGATAAAAGCAGAGCTTTTGTATCCTCTTGTAGAGGGAGCTTGGGAGGCAGAAAGTTTCCCTGACGAGTGGAAGAAGGGAGTGATTGTCAAGCTCCCTAAAAAAGGTAGTCTTATGGAGTGCGAAAACTGGAGAGGCATTTGCGTTCTTTCTGCAGTTGCAAAGGTAATAGCCAAAGTAGTACTTGAGCGAATTAAGGAACATCTGGAAGATACACTCGATGCCGAACAAGCAGGATTCCGCACTGGGTCCTCCTGAGTAGACCACATAAACACCCTCCGGATCATTATTAAACAGTGCGTTGAATTCCGGTCACCTGCACCTGCTGTTCATCGATTTTTAGAAGACATTTGACAGTGTCAACAGACAGTTTATCTGGCTCGCCTTGCGCAGGAGAGCTATACCCGATAAACTAATAGCTATTATTAAAGCAACCTTTGATGGCTCTAAATGTCATTGCTGCATAGAGGAAAGCTGTCAGAGGAATTCGAGATCCTAAGTTGGGTACGACAAAGTTGCATTCTACCGCCAATACTTTGTTGGTGATTAGCGTTGTACTTCGCGCAGTTCTATCTACTGGAAACGGAGGAATTCGTTGGACTCCTACATCTCAACTCAAACATCTGGCCTACGCTGACGACGTTTGTTTACTCTCACACAGAATTATGGAGCTGCAACAAATTACAACAAATGTGGAAAGGGAGGCAAATGTAGCGGATTTATTCTGCCAAAACCAAAATCATCAACCTCGGCACTAACTCAGTAACTCAAGTTAACTTTGCTGTAAAGCCGGTAGAGAGAGTAGACAGTTTCCAATAAAAAGATTACAAATGTTCGTAAATAGGTGCAACGGAAAATCTTAAGGGTTTTCCGGCCTAACCGTATGTCTAACGAACATCTTTACCAGAGAACTGGTCAGGAATCAATAGGCACAACCATCCAACGACGGAAGTGGCAGTGGATTGGTCATACACTCCGAAAAGACGACATTTTCATAGCAAACTACGCAATGCAATAGAACCCATTATCTCAGGATGGTAGAAGAACGGGTCGTCCGATAAATACATGGCGCAGAACAGTTGAGGAGAAGTCACGGCAATTGGGAAAGACTTGTAGAGAGCTGAAGCTCATTGCCAGGAACCACACGAGATGGCGCGTAGGCGTAGTAGAGATCTTCAATTTCAATTTGTCGAGTTCTTAGCAACGAAAACTATTCAAACGATCTATTAAGCAATTACACCACTGCATGTAACACGAATCTCGTACACAATGTGCCACTTATAACAGAAATCGACGACGGCATCGTCATTATTAATGATCAGCCCGTTGTGGTGATAAACAGAGGTGAAACAAGGTGTCTTCAAAGGTGCACCTTTCTAATAACATTCGAACAAACATTAATTGTAAGTTAAACAAAGTTCGAAAATCTGCGGAAAATTGCTTTCAGAAGCCCCGAAACTCCTAAAGCCCAAACTGTGAATATCACGGACCACATTTCCATTCTGTCGTTACAATATCTGCACGAGCTAAACGTTTAGAATGTGGAACACATTTCAAATTTACACCTTAAAGTAACAGGAGTTTGTTACACCTCTGCTTCTCCATTTGCCTTAATCCTCATAATTTGCGCCGCGTAAGTTCTCATCAAACGGCAACGCAAACTAGAAATTAACAATATCCTTCGTAATTATGATCAGTCGAGGACGTCTGATGCTTAAAGTGGTGAACAATTCACTACAGTGAACGTCTCATTTTTCGTTGCCTTGCAAAAATATTCACGTCGATCATAGAATTCGCCGGATCAACTGTGGCGGGAGTTTCATTCACTTTTGACGTTTTAGGTATTATAGAATCCGTCGAATGAAAAGTGAACGAATGGTGGTAATGCAGTTCGAAAAATCGTATTATAGAATTCGCCAGTGAAACGCTCTTCATAGAAAAAGTTTTATCGTAAATTTGAACAAACACTGCAGATTGAGAACAGTGATATGAATATTTATCTCAGTGATTGAGAATTATGTTCTTGTTTTGTGCCAAGGAGAATAAACAGCAAGTTTTGTATGATAATAAACAAAATTAATTAATTTTAAATACAATTTTTAAACAAATTAAATTTTTTTATAGAAAACGTACGATCGTACCGGGCACAGTTCGAAAAGATGGTTAGCCTTATGAAATAGCCAAAAACCTTACAAAATTCACAATCGAAACAGTTTTAGAGTTTTGGCACTCACTCAGAGATCAGCTAAATGCGGGACCACCTATTAAAGAAACCGCCGAGCGGAAAAAAGGTAAGTTAGGTTTATGTTATTAGGTTAACTAGAAAGATGTACATGAGTTTTCTAATTTCACACCTTAAGAAGAGCAAGTTATTAACCTAGTTGGTCTCCGGGATTTCGTTGATGGTATCGCAAATGCGAAAAAGTTTGGTATTACACGCAAGCGCATCGAAGCCAGTGTGGAGTGTGGGAATGTGCGATATAAAAATCTAGCAGATATTAATCTAGTGGATCAAAATCTGATAGTAGTAGATGAAAATCTAATAGACGAAAATGACGAGAGCAACTACATCATTGAGGAAATGGAAGTGGAAAACACACCTGCAGTTAAAAAAACCAAAAAAGCAAAACACTTGAACTTGTTGGAAAAACAAATTGACATTCAGCAAAAGTTGTATAAAAATATTGCACAATTTGGCGTAAATTACAATGAACGATCAGCGGAGGCCAATACAAACCAAAAAAAATATATATAGAACGATTGAAAAGATGTGCGATCATCAAAAACATACCAATGTTATATGGCAAGCCCAATTAACCGGAACTAAACGGCATAATGAAAGCACTTGGCTTTAGAAAAAAAAATAAAATTAAAATGCAAATTATAGAAATAGAATTCAGTAAAGCCGAATCATCTTAGTCTTTTACATACATACATAACAAACGAATTCTGAATAATTTGGATTTTTTTAATTATTGGAATTAAGTCTCAAACGAAATCTTGTTAGATTTGGCACTTGGCACTTGGCTCTAGAAAAAAACTAAAATTAAAAGGCAAATTATAGAAATTGAATTGAGCAAAGCCGAACTATAGAAGTCTTATACATACATACATAACAAATGAATTTAGTTTTTTTTTAATTATTGGAATTGAGTCTCAAATGAAATCTTGTTAGATTTCCATATTTCATTTCAAGCAACAAGTGATAATAGCCAAGAAGGCTTAATTTTTTTGTAATATTCGTCACCTATGAAGTCTGTTGATTTTTGTATTAGTATTTTATATTTGGTAAATAAAACAACCAATGGAATTTGAAAACAAAATTTTATTTTTATTTTTGAAATTCAATAAAAATGGTTACGAAGTTCATTCGCCTATAAAGCATATCTATGTTCTTGGAAAGGAACATCACTTTGATCGAATATTTCATCTTCCTCTTGGAGATGTCCTTGAATCATTTGTTCATCGTAATCCGGTTCATTCATTATGAAGAGCGGGAGCAACATTAATAATTCTCGCTGCTTTTTCCGGGGTATAATGTAAATGTCTCGCTACACCTAGAAGACATCTACACCAGTTCTTCCATACACCAATTGTCCGCTCGATTATATTGCGACCGGAACTATCATCATTATCATATTTGGCTCTACAACCGGGGTCCGGTCCTGGCCTCCCGCAAAAAGTCTCTCCACTGGTCCCGATTTCGAGCCGATGTCATCCAGTTTGGCATCCCTGGTATCCGCCATCCTTGCAGCGTAGGCCGTGTTCCATATTTCCTACCGCAAATGACTTTCCGAGCAGGATCCTCTTCGCTCATGCGAGGTGTTCTTCACGATGACGACATCGCGGTAACGCTCGTAGATCTCATCATTATAGAGTCTCCGGAATCGTCCTTCCCCACATACGTGGCCAACAATTCTCTGTAAGACTTTTCTCTCGAACGCGGCTAAGAGGTCAGAATGCTTTTTGCTAAGCTCCCAAGTCTCGGATTCATATGTAAGTACTGGTATGACCATTTTCTTATATATCAGTTCCTGGATTTGAAGAGTCTTGACAGACTATAGCAGGCTTTGTTGGCTTTAAGCAACCGTGCGCGTATTTCTGGTTCCATCCTGTTATCGGCTGCTACAGTTGACCAGAGATAGTTAAAGGATTGAACTACTTCAAATTCGCGCTCCACTATTTTAATTGAGGGACCAATGTTGGATTTTCTACTCGGAGACGTGGCCACCATGTACTTTGTTTTGCTCTCATTTATGTGCAGCCCCAGATTTTGTGCCGCCTGCTCTATCTGGATAAAAGCTTCCTGTACAGCTCTTCGGTTTCTAATAACGATGTCAATATCTTCTGCGTAAGCCAGTATCTGAATGGACTTATAGAGGATTGTACCTCTCGCCGTTACGTCAGAGTTTACTCTGGCTATGCTATCATAGGCTTTAAAGTCTATAAAAAGATGTTGTAGTGAGTTTTGAAACTCTAGACATTTAGACGCCTTATGGTGTAAATCTGATCAGTTGTTGATTGCCTGGGATGAAGCCACACTGTTATGGACCAATGATGACTTTAGTGTATGGGGTTTTTCTGTCTTGAAGGATAGAGGAGAAAATCTTATACGTGGTACTCAACAACGTTAAACCAAGATAATTACTGCATTTTGTGATATCTCCCTTCTTATGTATGGGACACAGGATGCCTGCATTCCGCTGCGATCCCATCAGATCCAGGGGCCTTATTATTTGAGCCGATTTAACGCTCTGCTTACTTCGTCTATGCTTGGTGGCGGCAGCATAGTATGATCTTCTTCTTATGTATGAGACACAGGATGCCTGCGTTCCACTGCGATCCCATCAGATCCAGGGGCCTTATTATTTGAGCCGATTTAACGCTCTGCTTACTTCGTCTATGCTTGGTGGCGGCAGCATAGTATGATCTTCGGTCATGGGTGGAGCCTCGAATTCCTCAGTTAGCTGGCTATTTAGCAACTCATGAAAGTGCTCTTCCCATCGCTCTAAGATGCCTTTAAGATCGGCGATCAGATTACCCTCTTTGTCCTTGCAGTATATGCAACTAGGTGTATATTACGTCATACCGCAGACTCTTTGGTAAAACGATTTCCGGATGGAGTCAGCAGTACTAATGACAGTATTTTTAAGGCGTGTCCATTTCTCTTCTACGAACGGAACTATGGCTTTTATAAAAATCGGCTCTTATCGGTATTTATCCCAGCATTTCGAAATGGAGTAATTAGTCACGGCACCAGTAGGTATTCAGAATTAGTTTTTTAAAATAAATGAAATATTAAGCAAGAAAATATTTCTGCAATTAAAATGTATCCTTACCAAGTAATCTCTGAGTTCTATCACCACCATGGTACAAACTTTTAAAATAATCTGAACAGCCGCTGTTCCACCAAATGAATGAGTCGTGACTCGCCCCTGGATATGTAGCATCCATACACCGAATCGTTGTTTATGGTCACGAATCTTAATATAATATTTGGCGCGACAGACCATTGCGGTCCAAGGCCTAACTTCTCGCGACCATTTGTGCTGCACATGTTAATTTTTGGACACAAATGGAAGGGACCTACAATTTAAGGCCGGATCCGAACGGCGAATTGAGAAGCTTTCCGTGACAAGGTATTTATTACTCTCGGAACGTTTGTCACCCATTCGCGAGAGGTAGGACACCGTGAAAAATACTTCGAACTTGAACCTCCTGCGCAGCGGCCATGTGCATTACCACTGAGCCACGGCGCCCTTAAAAATAAATTAAATTTTGCAATAAAACAATAATAAAAAATATTTAGAATTAATTCTTACGATCATGACATTTAGACTATAAAATCCTTTGCGACTATAAAATAAATGCGTATTATTACCCGTTGGTTTTGCGATTTTAATGTGAGTTGCATCTACACACATAATATAGGGACTCATTGCCAAGGGAGGACTCCCTGAATGACTTGCGTCACGGCAATAAGTTGGGCTTAACCCTTTATTAAAATTCAAAATAAAAAAAAATCGAAGGAATGTGATTTACAACAGATCACACTCACGTTTGTAGCCGGTTTCAATTTATTTTCTCAGAATTCTCTCTGATTCATTGAAAAAGCAATACGTAAAACGAACTTAAACGACGCAAGTCCAAATACTTTTATCAATGAATCATGGTCAGGGAAAACTACAAAAAACCTTGACCAAGAAAATATTAGAAATTATAAAAATAATGTAAAAAATACTGATAAAAAATTTTTTATTTTTTTTTAAATATATATTTTATATTAATAAACAACTTATGAATACTTTATCCATCATCCTTCAGGAAGTTGTTAACGGCTAATTTGAAGGCCTGCAGATTATATTAACTCTAAAAAAAAAACCAATAGAAATAGAAAAATAACCAATAAATTTAAACAAAATATTCACTGGATATTGGATTGCTGGAATATGTCTTTGCACATCTTTCTAATCGCTTTTCGCATCTTATTATGCGGCGTTACTTCCTCATATACATTTAGAAATGAAATAGGAAATAGAATAGGCTTATAGTATCACAAATTTAAACAATTTATAATTAATTTCACTAATTTATAATTTATGTGTACCTAATAGAAATAAAATTTACGAAAATGTAAATTCCAAATTTAATGTCAACATTTTGACAGTGAAACTGCAGTCCCACTGCGGATCGATAAAGAAGTTTTCCGGCGGATTATTGCAAAAAATTTCAAATGCGGATCAAATGCGGAATGAAGGAACTCCCGCCGCAGTGAATCCTCCGAGTGCTATAATCGAAATGATTGTCTCGCAACAACATCCGTTCGAAATAATTGTGTGCCTAACACGCGCAAATAACCCTAGCTAAGTTGCATTTATGATACTTAGTTGCATTTTTATTTATCTTCGTTTTAACATTCGCTGGGCGAAAATATTTGTGTGCCTAACACGCGCACCAAACCCTAGCTAGCATTTAATGATAAGTTGCATTTTTGTATATCTACGTTTAAACGATCGCTGTGCTGGCTCGCATTCTTGTTCGTTGCTGTTTCTTCCTTCAACGTTTGCTGTATCAAAGAAAAGGGCAATTGAAATGTTGAGGACTTCTTTAGTGAATCAGTTTTCATCTGAAATACTGAACCAATCTCATAGAGTGAGCAATTTAATTAAAAGATAAATTGAATAAAGAAAATATTTCTTCTCCCATAGGGAGCTAATTTCTATTAAAGCTAAATCATTTTTTTAAATTATATAATAATATAATATAATAATACTAGTATTAGCGTTTAATTATACTTTGTAATGCACTTTTTAATTCTAGTTGTAACGCACCGTTTCCATTTGTGTGCAAAAATATACATGCTCAACACGAATGGTTGCGAGAAGCTAGGCCTTGGACCGCAATGGTCTGTACGCCGAATATTATTATTATTAACACACCTTTTATTTCTCAATTACAAATTAAACCTTATTTTAATAATTCTTTAAAAAGGTTCCACAGAATGTCACCTCGTCGGAAGTCGTAATAACAATTATAATCATCTATGGCAGCTCCATCTGGAGTATCGATGCTGTCATTGTCAGACTTGATCGCAGCGATGACAACACACGATTTTCAATCTTACAACTTGAATAAAGAAATCGTTGAATCTATCATAAGGAGCAAATAATATAATAATACTTGTGTTTAAATATAATAAAGGAATCGTTAAAACTCCCATAAGAAGCAAATCGACGTTTCAATGTGTGAAGTAAAATAGCACCTCTACGGCGAAAATCAATTTATACAAACAAGAAAATATAAGAGAGAACTTCTTATTCGCAGCCAACTACCAAAAGTTATACTTGACTACTCTCGGTGCATTCTCGCTCAGCTCTCATCCATTTGGTAAAACACGATCTTCTTAAAGTAAAGAGTAAGCGAAAGTGCTTACTGCATTCTTTGTACCATCTCCGTACGTTTGAAGTACGAGTCTTACTCAATGCTCGCCCGCCGGCTTAAATTTTTTTTGTTCAGTTTTTTACTTGCAATTAATTAACTTAAATAGCGAATATAACTTTGCTAATGATGTGGGCCTCGCATTATCAATTGTGCCATTTAAACTTAGAAAGTTTGTCCCATTGAATTTAAATTTTGTTTGTGGCCGAAAGTTCGCGAATTCTGTAAGACGCATCACGTGGCTTTACAAAAATGGCCGCCGTAGTAAAATATTGTGAGCTGAAAATTAAAAAAGACGCATAAAGAAAGAATGTTCGCGAAACCCCTTTTTAACTATAATACCTACCATTTTCTGGCGTAAAATTCTCGAAACCTGTAAAATCAATAATTACCTTTTTTCTGCATGCCGAAAAGTTCGCTTCTTCTATTAGACGCAACAGGCGGGTTTCCCAAAAATGGCCACCGTAGAAAAAGATTGTAAGCTGAAAAGAAAAGAAGACGTATAAAGAAAGAATGTTTTCGAAACATGTTTAAATTATAATACATAACCTTTTCTCAAAACGTGTTAAATCAATAATTACCTTTGTGTGTGGTGAAAAGTTCGCGAGTTTACTGATGTCAAATAACTTACATATACTATAAGACAAGTTGGTACAATTTTTCATACATGTTTTCGTTAAAACTAAGCTTCGTTCGAGAGGGACAGATAACAGTACAATCGAAAACCAACATGATTCCGTTAAAATTAAGCTTCGAACGAGGACAGATGGCAGTATAAACATTTTTAACGAAAAATATTTGTTTTACTATTTTTTACGTTTTCAAAGACAAACAAAAATAAATATTTTATTTCTCGTAAAACTTCAAGCGGTGATGTTCATTTTGTGTTTTATGCTTTGTTCTGTGCTTTCAAAATATTTGTTCTTGTTTTTGTGGTTTTTGTGGTCTGTACTGTTGAATATGCCGGTACGTGTTTCAACTATTCAGCCCAATATAATTTGCATTTGTAAGTTACATAAAAATAATAATTAAAGTAGGGAAATGACTTATAATGATTTATAATTCAATAGGGCACCCAAATCAATGCAAACCAAAGATGAGTGGCTCGCTGTTATTCCTAACATATCAGCTGCCGAGTTGGATGCTCCCACTTTTTAAAAATGCCATACCATCGAAATTTATTTTGGACGGCATGTGGTAAGTTTGAATCTTTTTGTTTGTTTATACATTGTTAAATTTAGTATATTACATAACGAGAGAGGAAAGTGGAGATTATCGTGCGAGGTAAAAGCTTGAGCACGATGATCACTTTTTTGCGAGTAATGTACGCTATTTTTCACACGACCAAAACATGTTTTTCTACTAAACCGGTTATGCACAATTAATTTTAATGTATTTTAATATTTGCATACAGTATACCCAACACAACCAGTACACCAAGTACACCCAGTACAACCATTATATTTAATATTTGCCTACATTGTTGATATATAATCTTAATCTTAAATACATACTTTTAATCATAATATAATAACATAATATTAATTTTTTGAAGTTCTTTCGCAATTAACATTCTATAATTATTCGAATTTGTAAGTGCACATTTTTTTTCGCTTTCTAACTATTTTTTGAGTACGGGAATTGTTTTTTTTTTCGCATCCAAAAGATAAATGTCAAATTTATATATGTTAAGAGCGACCTGAATCGATCGCTTCTATGCGAACGAATGTGAACGGAAACTTAACAATAAGCTTCTGTGTATTCGCAAATTCGCCTGTGCGCGCTCATGATTGCGCAAATGTCCATTACACTCGTAATTAATGCTTAAGCAAGGTGTCAACGAAGTGAGACATTCGGCGCGGAAATTTAACAGCTAAGATAAATTGTGTGAACTTTAAAATTATAATAATTCGATTGATATCATTTTTGAATTGAAGAATTTAAATTTATTTAATTTATTTAATGCATCTTTTAGGAAACGAGAAAATTTGTGGCTTGTTGAATGTTTATGACAATGACAGCGGTTGCTAAAGTTTATTATAAGTAACTTATGTTGTTTTTTTTCTTTTAGAAATTTGCACTCGAGCTCAGAATTCTTCTCGACAAATCAAACACAAAAGGCGATAACAAATATTCTACCGGTTAATTGTAATACCTAATTTTTGACTTATATGTAGGATAAAAGAAATGTTTCAATCCGCTGCATTCTACTGCGTTGAGTGGAATTCCATTCACAGTAACTAGTTCAATACAATGATCGATCATTTCAACTGAAATTATTTTGAAACTAACGGGTTTTTTTAAATTCCGATTGAACCTATTTCCTCTAAACTTTTTTGCTTATAACGGTCCATATGTTTTTTAATTTTGTTCTACCCCTCCCGGCACAAAAACGATATGCGTCAAAATCGCACCGAGAACGGTGAGTTTGCGCTGTTTTTTTTTACAAGACACTAACATCCCTCCCGGCCAGACGCATCATAAACGTAACGTTTACGACGGTACGTTTTGACGCTACGATGAGAATGACATATGTTAGTGTCTTGTAAAAAAAAACACCGTAAACTCACCGTTCTCGGTGCGTTTTTGACGCATATCGTTTTTGTGCCGGGAGGGATATGTCATTTTCATTCAGTGAGTGTTAGAAATTAAAATGTCGAAACAGAAACTTTATAGAACCATACGTAAAGAAATAGTTAATATTTGTGAGACATTGTTAACATTGAACACCCAGCAATTGTTGTAGAAGAAAATAAACTGAAAAAAACGCTAAATTCTAAAAGGAACAGCACTTACAATTTTTACGTAAACGTAGCGATTAAATTACTTAAAAACGTTACATTTATAAGGAGCCGTAAACCTTACGTTTTCGTGACATCAAATACGATCAACTTTATACACCCTAATACATACGAAACACTGCGTAAATTGGTTTACCTTCTCTTGTGACAAAAGTTCGGTATACGTACCGTAATCGTAGCGTCAAAACGTACCGTTTACGACATTTTTAGTGTAACAAAAATGTCATAAACGTTACGTTTATGATGCGGCTGACCGGGAGGGATGTTAGTGTCTTGTAAAAAAACAGCGCAAATTCACCGTTCTCGGTGCGATTTTGACGCATATCGTTTTTGTGCCGGGAGGGGTAGAACAAAATTAAAAAACATATGGACCGTTATAAGCAAAAAAGTTTAGAGGAAATAGGTTCAGTCGGAATTTAAAAAAACCCGTTAGTTTCAACATAATTTCAGTTGATCGATCATTGTATTGAACTAGTTACTGTGAATGGAATTCCACTCAACGCAGTAGAATGCAGCGGATTGAAACATTTCTTTTATCCTACATATAAGTCAAAAATTAGGTATTACAATTAACCGGAGAATATTCGTTATCGCCTTTTGTGTTCGATTTGTCGAGAAGAATTCTGAGCTCGAGTGCAAATTTCTAAAAGAAAAAAAAACAACATAAGTTACTTATAATAAACTTTAGCAACTGCTGTCATTTTCATAAACATTCAACAAGCCACGAATTTTCTCGTTTCCTAAAAGATGCATTAAATAAATTAAATAAATTTAAATTCTTCAATTCAAAAATGATATTAATCGATTTATTCAAATTTTAAAGTTCACACAATTTATCTTAGCTGTTAAATTTCCGCGCCGAATGTCTCACTTCATTGACACCTTGCTTAAGCATTAATTACGAGTGTAATGGACATTTGCGCAATCATGAGCGCGCACAGGCGAATTTGCGAATACACAGAAAGCTTATTGTGCGGTTATAATAGAGTTCAGTTCCGATTCGTTAAGTTTCCGTTCCTAGAGGTGTCTTACCATCATCATTCGACTCAGCGACCCCGAAAACCATAGAATCGACACTAATATCGGTCACATCCCCCCCCCTCAGGTATCGACCCTATTCTCCTATAGCTGTGTTATCACCACCATTCAACGCAGCGACCCCGAAAACAATAGAATCTACACTAACATCGGTCACCCTACCACGTTCAGCTATCGACCCGATCCCCCTAGAGCTGTCTAACCATCACCATTCAACTCAGCGACTCCGAAAACCATAGAATCGACAATAATATCGGGCACCATGCCCCATGCGGGGATATATAACTCATCCATAGGAGTGTACTACCATCACTACTTATGACGTCGATACCGAAAACTGTAGCAGGGGGTATCAGGTTTTTAGGTTGTGGTAGGGGTGAGAGCCGCATCCCACAGCCACAAAACATGCTACACCCCACCCACAATATTCGATTCCAGATAGTAATGTATATGTATACCAATTTTGGTTAAAATTGGTGAAGGCGTTACAGAGTTAGTTAGGTACAAACAAACAAACAAATCAATTCTCTATCTTTACTAATATTATAAAAAGGTAAAGTCAGTTTGTGTGTAGGAGGTGATCTTCGAAACTACTCGACTGATTTAAAAAATTCTTTCACCAATATTTAGAAACGACTTTCAGAGTGAACATAGGTTATGGATTATCTTGTTTTAATAAAAGAGCCTCTTGTGGCGATCAATTTTGAAACTAAATAACTAAAGTCGACGAAAAAACGGTTAGGTATCATAATGACTGTGAGATATATTTATATATATATATATATATATATATATATATATATATATATATATATATATATATATATATATATATATATATATATGGAAACGCTAGTTTTATATATATATATATAGATAGAAGATATATAGATTTTGGTAAAAAAAAATCCTAATTTAGAAAACGCCATCTGTTGTTTAACAAAACCAAAAAAATAAATAAATTTGGACTATATAGTTATTATGTCAAAATGGAAATAAAATAAAACAAGATTTAATATTTATGTTTTTAATATTTTTATATTGGTTCATTTATATAAATAAATTTTGTTAGTTTTTTTCGGATATGCGTTTTGCAAAAATGGAACATCCTAATTTTAAAATATAATTCAATAATTTTTTAATTAATAAATATAAATGGTTAGTCAAATCTAATATTGTTTGTAAATGGTTAGTATTGTCCAAAAAGTTTAAATTTATTAGTGCTACATTTTGTAAGCTCTTTAATACTAAATTGTTGTAGTTCAATTTTTCATTATCAGCGTGGATTTTAAAAATTCTTCACATTCGCTGATAATTTTAAATTCCGCTTTTGATGGATGGGGTAATTTACCATTTTTCTACATTAAAAAAATTTAAATTATTTTGCAGTTTTTCGCTTTTATTAACTATTTCTCGGCATTGTTACACTAAAAATGTCGTAAACGGTACGTTTTGACGCTACGATTACGGTACGTATACCGAACTTTTGTCACAAGAGAAGGTAAACCAATTTACGCAGTGTTTAGTATGTATTAGGGTGTATAAAGTTGGTCGTATTTGATGTCACGAAAACGTAAGGCTTACGGCTCCTTATAAATGTAACGTTTTTAAGTAATTTAATCGCTACGTTTACGTAAAAATTGTAAGTGCTGTTCCTTTTAGAATTTAGCGTTTTTTTCAGTTTATTTTCTTCTACAACAATTGCTGGGTGTTCAATGTTAACAGATGAACTATAAAAGTTTTTGTAGAACCATTTCCTTGAACCACTCTAGCACTCTCACAAATATTAACTATTTCTTTACGTATGGTTCTATAAAGTTTCTGTTTCGACATTTTAATTTCTAACACTCACTGAATGAGAATTTGAGATTTTTCTTTAATGATGGATGAAATGTCCATCAAAAAATATAAAGATTGGGATAATAACAATAAAACTTGGATTTGTGGATTATTGTAACGCCTGTTTTGATGACAACGTTGAAGATGAAGAAACATTGGCGTCAAATGTTTTAATATTTATAATTTGTGGAGTGAACTTATCATTAAAAGTTACAGTAGCCTATTTTTTCATCACAACGTTAAATGCAATAGATCGATCACATATAGTAATGTAAAGCAAAAATAATTAGCTTAACATTCGACGGGGTAAAAGCTAATTTGACTATGGTGAAACTGTTGGGAGCACGTTGGATCCTATAAACGAAAATTTTTCAATATTTTTGTATAATTGCCATATGCTAATTACTTTGAAATTAATTTGAAATTGAAACGTATCTTTTATACAAAAGAAAATGAAACCAATGAATGGCAATATATTGAAAAATGATAGAACATTCACAGTCACAAAAAGTCCTTGCGCTTGCAAAGAGATTACATGCTACACATATTAATTTTCAAAATTCTACTATGAAAGTAAAGTATGTGGTTCAATTCTTTAGCCTGAGTGTTTTTATGAAAACAATCCATTATTTGCTAATTGTCTGCCCAATATTAAATTTCTAACATTGATGAATGATTGTTTTGATATATTTAATACCAATAGTATCATAGGAAAGTATTTTCATAAACGTCCTCTGTCAAACCAAACATATGAATTATTTTTGAAAAAACTCGAGTCTCTTAAAAAAACTATTAATGATTTGCAATATTTCAATTATAAATCAAATACAAAATTATATATAATAACTAGTAATTTTAATACAGGTTTTTTAGGTTTTTTAATAAATGCTGAAAGCATAAAAATCCTGTATATGGATTATATTTTTACTAAAAAAATAGATTACATACTTACTTATAAAATAGTCCAGATCACCTAGATTTATTTTTTGGTTTAATTATGTATAGAACGGAACGAAATGTTAACCCTACCTGTAAAAAGTTTATAGCATCCTATAAACGGTTGATTGTTAATAAAGCTATCAAAGCATTGGGTACGGGGAATGTTCGTTTACCCGAAATTTTAACGTTATCATCCAAAAGACCCAAAAACAATACAAATTTAGAATCAAACACGGAAGAGTTATTGTTAGAATTAGTAGAAGTAGATCTAGATTCTTATGATTGCGATATCATTACGTATTTGTCAGGATATATAGGTACCAAACAATTGCCGAGAAATAGTTAATAAAAGCGAAAAACTGCAAAATAATTTAAATTTTTTTAATGTAGAAAAATGGTAAATTACTCCATCCATCAAAAGCGGAATTGAAAATTATCAGCGAATGTGAAGAATTTTTAAAATCCACGCTGATAATGAAAAATTGAACTACAACAATTTAGTATTAAAGAGCTTACATTTGGTAATATTGTAAAATGAACCAATATAAAAATATTAAAAACATAAATATTAAATCTTGTTTTATTTTATTTCCAAATTGACATAATATATAGTCCTAATTTATTTATTTTTTTTGGTTTTGTTAAATAATTAGAATTTCGTTCAAGAACTACTGTGTTGCCATCTGTTCAACTCCTCCGAAACTCCACATGTTGGTGCGAATTTTCTGAGCAGGTTCCCTTATATTTATATATAATTTATTTGACTGAGGCTTCAAGGGCACTGTCGTAATCGATTATAGAAACAACAGATGGCGTTTTCTAAATTAGGAATTTTTTTTAGCAAAATCTATATATCTTCTATCTATATATATATATAAAACTAGCGTTTCCATGTATATATATATATATATATCTCACAGTCATTATGATACCTAACCGTTTTTTTGTCGACTTTAGTTATTTAGTTTCAAAATAGATCGCCACAAGAGGCTCTTTTATTAAAACGAGATAATCCATAACCTATGTTCACTCTAAAAGTCGTTTCTAAATATTGGTGAAAGAATTTTTTAAATCGGTCGAGTAGTTTCGAAGATCACCTCCTACACACAAACTGACTTTACCTTTTTATAATATTAGTAAAGATAGAGAATTGATTTGTTTGTTTGTTTGTACCTAACTAACTCTGTAACGCCTTCACCAATTTTAACCAAAATTGGTATACGTATACATTACTATCTGGAATCGAATATTGTGGGTGGGGTGTAGCAGGTTTTTTGGCTGTGGGATGCGGCTCCCACCCCTACCACAACCAAAAAACCTGATACCCCCTGCTACAGTTTTCGGTATCGACGTCATAAGTAGTGATTGTAGTACACTCCTATGGATGAGTTATATATCCCCGCATGGGGCATGGTGCCCGATATTATTGTCGATTCTATGGTTTTCGGAGTCGCTGAGTTGAATGGTGATGGTTAGACAGCTCTAGGGAGATCGGGTCGATAGCTGAACGTGAAAGGGTGACCGATGTTAGTGTAGATTCTATGGTTTTCGGGGTCGCTGCGTTGAATGGTGGTGATAACACAGCTCTAGGAGAATGGGGTCGATACCTGAGGGGGGGATGTGACCGATATTAGTGTCGATTCTATATTTTTCGGGGTCGCTGAGTCGAATGATGATGGTAAGAACGGAACGGAAACTTAACGAATCGGAAATGAACTCTATTATAACCGCACAATAAGCTTTCTGTGTATTCGCAAATTCGCCTGTGCGCGCTCATGATTGCGCAAATTTCCATTACACTCGTAATTAATGCTTCAGCAAGGTGTCAATGAAGTGAGACATTCGGCGCGGAAATTTAACAGCTAAGATAAATTGTGTGAACTTTAAAATTTGAATAAATCGATTGATATCATTTTTGAATTGAAGAATTTAAATTTATTTAATTTATTTAATGCATCTTTTAGGAAACGAGAAAATTCGTGGCTTGTTGAATGTTTATGACAATGAAAGCGGTTGCTAAAGTTTATTATAAGTAACTTATGTTGTTTTATTTCTCTTAGAAATTTGCACTCGAGCTCAGATTTCTTCTCGACAAATCGAACACAATAGGCGATAACGAATATTCTACCGGTTAATTGTAATACCTAATTTTTGACTTATATGCGTCAAAATCGCCGGGAGGGATATGTCATTCTCATTCAGTGAGTGTTAGAAATTAAAATGTCGAAACAGAAACTTTATAGAACCATACGTAAAGAAATAGTTAATATTTGTGAGACATTGTTAACATTGAACACCCAGCAATTGTTGTAGAAGAAAATAAACTGAAAAAAACGCTAAATTCTAAAAGGAACAGCACTTAAAATTTTTACGTAAACGTAGCGATTAAATTACTTAAAAACTTTACATTTATAAGGAGCCGTAAACCTTACGTTTTCGTGACATCAAATACGACCAACTTTATACACCCTAATACATACGAAAGACTGCGTAAATTGGTTTACCTTCTCTTGTGACAAAAGTTCGGTATACGTACCGTAATCGTAGCGTCAAAACGTACCGTTTACGACATTTTTAGTGTAACAAAAATGTCATAAACGTTACGTTTATGATGCGGCTGGCCGGGAGGGACTCTTGTAAAATCTGTCAGAACATCTGGATTTAGGCACGAACATGTTCGCCATGTAAGTAAATATCATAACAATATGTGATTTTTTTTAATAAAGGAATAAAGGTGATTTACACAGGCCAAAATTGTCGATGAACAAACAATATATGTATTTATTATAAATTCGTATTTATCTGTTAGACAATTTTTTTTCCGCGCGTAACGAAATAACGGAAATAAAAAAACTGTCATAACGGTAGGGATTTCGTTAGGTAACAGATTTTTAAATTTGTAACATTTGTAACACTATTGTTTAGTTTTAGAATTTATGTTATCATAAAATTATTTAGTTTTAAGAAATACATATTAGCATTAAAATAAACACGTTATTATACATACCTAAAGTAAAGAAAAATAAATGTCATATACCATGCATACCTTGCACATCGTACAAAACACCTTACACATTCCACACAACAAATAGATCATATTGCACCATGCACAATTTGCTCGTAAGAAAACACCTATTTTAATTTGCACGTCGATTCACTGAATATTTCTGCTGACGCTATGTCTGCGGAATACATTTATTCGTGGAAACGACTTCCACCTTCAAATTTTTATCTTTGGTAATTGTCGCGTAAGCAAATATTGCATCAGTAGTTATCTTGTAATACAATTTTACATACATGCTAGAATAAGAATATTTTTGTATAAATAGATGTTGAATAAAGACTGAAAGATCAGATATTATCAAGCAGTTGTTCAAGACTTTTTAATCATTCCAAGTGAGTCTGCTTGGAGCTGTGAGATATTATCCCATCGGTTCTGATGCATCATCAGCAACACTATTCATCAATCAACCAAGATACAAGAATCTTGGTCTGAATAAAATAACATAAAATACATTTCCATCATTTGTGTATTCTGATGTACCATCAGTAATACTGTCAGGAAGTCAGTCAAGATACAAGAATCTTGGTCTGATTGAAATAACATAACATAACAGAAAATACATTTTCATCGTGTGTGTATTCTGATGTACCATCAGTAATACTATTAGCAAGTCAGTCAAGACCCCGACGTGATTTTTTACTTCCCCCCACCAGCGGTAAGGGGTAAATTTCACTAAAAATAAATAACAAAAGCGTACTGGTAGCTTTATAACCAGTGGCGAAGAATCCCAAGTGACGCCAGACATATATCAGACGCTACATCAGAGCGAATTTCCGCACCGAATCACCGACCGGAGCATTCATCATGAACGAAATAGAGGTTTTACGCATCATTGCTAGGCAAAGGGCCATAGCAGAGGAGCTGCAGAAGCTACAAGTCAACATAGGCAAAGACGGTCCCGCCCAGAAAACATCCGCATACAGTGACAAACGGCTAAAAATCATTGAAGACTTGTGGCAGGAGTTCACAGATAACCACGAACGAATCAAAGACGTCGTCAAACAAGACTCACCATACATCCAAGGCACAATCATTAAGGTGAAGCAGATGTATAGTGAAATAAAAGAATATCTGTCATCTATCCCGGACGACTCAGAATTCACTGGGTCATCTGAATCAGAACACATGGCTGGGTCTAATCCAGTGCCAGCCGCCCGATCCACTCAATCACCAGCACGATCCACACAATCCGAAGAACAAACATCAGAGGTCGTGAAAATAATTCAACGTCAAAAAGCAACCACACAAACATTAGAACGAATATTCGTGAATCTTGATGAAGGTTCAATGGAAGCTTGGAGTTCTCCATTCTGCCACCTCAAAATAAATATTTTAAATAAATATTGGGGGCAGATGGAGGAAATGAATCAATCAGTCGCAGAACTGGTGGAAGACCCTCTTGCAGAAGGCTATCAAATGGACGAGTATCTTCAATTGGAAGATAAAGTCAACCATTATCTTTTCGCATTGACGTCCAGATTGGAACAGTTGACGAATCAGCCGAATACGTCACGAGCCGCAACCTCGACTCCTGCTCAGAATATGTCAAACGCGACTCTAGACTTGCCAAAGATAACCCTACCGAAGTTCGATGGCGATTACATGAAGTGGCGGCAGTTTTCTGATCTTTTTACGGAGCTTGTGCACAACAAACCAATTGCCAAATGTCAAAAAATGCACTTCCTTAAAACAAGCTTGTCCGGTGAAGCAGATTGATTGGTACGTCACATGGCTCCCACTGAAGCAAATTACGATGCGGCCTGGAAAATAATCAACGACAGGTATGAAAACAAGCGCCTTCTTGTCAACGCTGTCCTCAACAAGCTTCTGACACAGCA
This sequence comes from Nephrocerus scutellatus, assembly GCA_947095585.1. NCBI lineage: Eukaryota > Metazoa > Arthropoda > Insecta > Diptera > Pipunculidae > Nephrocerus > Nephrocerus scutellatus. The sequence goes on from OX352763.1 coordinate 75,265,561, forward strand.
GACATCAACAATTGAGAGCGCATACTCAATAAAAACACTCCACGACATTACTCAAGAATGTCTCTTGGCGTTAGGAGGCCTAGGAATCGACATAGCATCCTGGGATCCAATACTCCTCCACATTATAATAAAGAAAATAGACAAAAACACCCACACATTATGGGAACAGTCGTTGAAGCAACCTAGAGTACTACAACCACTAAAAGACTTCCTCGAATTTTTGGAGACTAGGTTCCAGTCCTTGGAAGCATTAGGTGCCAAATCTAAGTTCGCTGATGAGTCGAGCAGGCGATTGCCTTATCAGAAATCGCTCGCAGCAACATCAACCACATACAATTCATATTCATGCAAATGTTGCAAGGAAAATCATCCATTGTTCGCTTGTATCAAATTTTTGCAAATGACACCAGTTCAACGGTTGGCACTGGTAAAAGCATCAAATAGCTGCATCAATTGCCTTAGGGACGGACATACATCATCAAAATGTTCATCACGGGGGTGCAGACTTTGTTCAAAGAAACACAACACATTACTACATCTGGATAACGCAGTTCAGAGCTCATCAGTTGCCTCTAAGAGCACATCAAACAGACAAACTAGTAACAGGGTTCATGACCCAACCAATTCAATCAACTCGACTTCAACACAGCAAATCCCGATGTCGTCAAATATAGGTAGCGTTGCTCAACACGCAAACAATCTAATCGACTCTCAAACCAACATTTCATTAGCTGCAACTGGCAAAAATACAAGAGAAGGATATGTCTTCCTAAGCACAGTGTTAGTGAAATTAGTAAGCAACAGTGGAGCCATTATACAGTGTCGTGCCATCCTAGACTCCGGATCACAAGTAAATATAATAACGGAGAGAATGATGCGCAAGCTGGGTATACCACTCACACACAAATCATCGATAGTAAATGGTATCGGACAATCAAGGCGCGAGACTCATCTCAGAGCAAATATCGAATTATCATCCAACATAACTAATTTCTCAACAAGAATGGAAGCCATCGTCTTACCACAAGTAGTATCTTCACAACCATCACAGTCATTCGACGTATCCAGATGGGAGATACCAAAAAATATTAAATTGGCAGATCCAGACTTCAACAAAACCAACCGCATTGATCTACTAATCGGAGCAGAATATTATCATCAGCTTCTTTGCATTGGACAAATAAGGCTAGGAAAAGAGCTCCCGCTGCTTCAAAACACTCTTCTCGGATGGATTGTTACGGGTAGGATCGGCGAAGCATCCACATTAACTTCAACCTGTGGTATCTTTACGCAAGATGAGTCGCTTGAACAAGCGATTGAGAGATTCTGGGAAATTTAAAAACTCCCGGAGGCTAATTCCACACGCACTTTAGCAGAACAGCGATGCGAAGAAATTTTCAATCAAACGACCAAAAGAGACGATGAGCGAAGATTTGTTGTAAGGTTGCCTTTCTCCATGGAAACAACAAAATTGGGTGCATCTATAGACATATCATTGAGTAGGTTCTATGCATTGGAACGCCGATTAGCAAAAGATGTCAACTTGAAGAAGCAGTACATTGAGTTTATGGAGGACTACAATAACCTAGGCCACATGAAAGAAATTGACTACAATTCTCTCAGGGTACCACATTGCTTCCTGCCACATCATGGAGTGGTCAAATCAGATAGTAGCAGCACAAGGCTAAGAGTTGTTTTTGATGCTTCAGCAAAAACTTCTACAAACATTTCTTTGAACGACATTATGTATGCTGGTCCAACTATCCAAGAAGAGTTATTCACAATTTTGATGCGGTTTAGGCTGCCAAGGTATGTCATTAAAGCTGATATTCAAAAAATGTATCGGCAGATTTGGGTACACCCAGAAGATAGATGGTATAACTTAATCTGGTGGAGAGCAGATCCAAATCAACCGGTAAATGCTATAAACTCAACACAGTAACATACGGAACAACAGCATACTTGGCAACAAGGTGTCTACAGAAGCTGGCTCAAGACAATGAGATTAACTATCCATTAGGCTCAAAGGTGTTGCAGAGGGACTTCTATGTAGACAATGCGATGACTGGCGCAGATAGCTTAACCACGGCAAAGGCTATTCAAGCGGAATTGTCAGCACTACTTCAAGAAGGTGGATTCAAATTACGAAAATGGTGTGCAAACCATGAACAACTACTGGAAAACGTTCCATTAGAAGACCAGGAAATCAGCTTTGACGAAGGCAATAACGAAGGGTTTGTGAAAACTCTTGGATTGATATGGTTACCGAAATCAGACGTATTCAGCATAAAAATAAATAGTGACTCACCAAAACGAATCACCAAGAGATCAGTGGCATCTGATATAGCAAAACTTTTTGATCCACTCGGTATTGTTGCGCCAGTGGTGACAGTGGCCAAACTATTTCTTCAAGAATTATGGGAACTGAAGTACGATTGGGATGCTGCCCTTCCAGTAGAAATGTGCACCAGATGGTGCACGTACCGTAAGCATTTGCAGACCTTAGACCGAATTCGAATTCCAAGGCATGTGTTTGCTCAATCTGTTCCTACGTCAGTACAAATACACACATTTGCTGATTCATCCGAAAAGGCTTATGATGCCGCGGTGTACGTGAGATCCACCAACAAAACTGGCGTGATAATAGTTCGACTTCTATGCTCCAAATCGAGAGTAGCACCAGCTACAAAGACATCATCAGGAATAAGTTCATTAACCATACCCAGACTCGAACTATGTGCTGCCGTGTTAGCCGCAGAATTGTCTAACCGGGTGAAATCCGATTTACATATTGATGGAGCATCCACACATTTCTGGACTGACTCTCAGATAGTACTAGATTGGATCAATTCAAACGCAGAATCATACCAAGCATTTGTGGGTCGTCGTCTCGCAACCATTCAGCGACTTTCCAGCAGCATGCAGTGGCGACACGTCCGATCAAATGACAATCCATCAGATGTTTTATCAAGAGAAATTACCCCAGAGAAGTTACAAGAACACAACCTGTGGTTCTACGGCCCAAAATTCTTAAGTGGAACGGAATCAATCTGGACACTACCATATGCAAATCACAACCAGTGTGCAGAAGAAAGAAAGATGACATCACTATGTGTCAGCGTGACAAGGCCGGAAGAACAAATAAAACATTCAAATTCATGGTGCAAACTTAAGAGGATAATAGCTTATTGCAGACGATTCATTGGATTGATTAGGAATGGTCAGTTTCGTTCTAAAATCCATGTGTTAAGACATTCACATTCACAACTGCTTAAACCAATTTGGCCGTTGACAATTGCAGAACAAGACGCTGCTCTTCAACTCATTTTGAGAAACGTTCAAGAAAGCAAATTCAAGACAGACATCATTCATTTAAGGAAATACAAAGATCTAGACACAAAAAGCAAACTAGTTGGACTTTCAGTGTTCTTGGACCAAAACGAGCTCTTGCGAGTGGGAGGAAGGTTACAAGCATCCACTTTAGCATACGACGCCAAGCATCCTATATTATTGCCTTATGCACACCCAGTTGTCAAAATGCTGATGACAGATATACATTCAGAAAATCTGTACGTGGGTCCACAAGGACTTTTAGCTATAACCAGACAACGCTTTTGGCCAATCAAGGGAAAGAATATAGCACGTTCAATTGTTCAGCAATGCACACACTGCATCAAGGCTAAACCAAAAATGTATTCTCATATGATGGGAAACTTACCTCCACATAGAGTTCAACCAGCACGTCCCTTCATCATAGCGGAGTTGATTTTTGTGGCCCAATATGGATCCATTACCGTTCAAGGGGAACCCGTCCACAAAAAAGCTACCTTTCGATATTCTGCTGCTTTAGTACGAAGGCCATACACATTGAAGTTGTCAGCGATTTATCCACAGATGCATTCATCGGTGCGTTAAAAAGATTTATTGGTCGCCGAGGGCATTGTAAAAATCTTTATTGCGATAATGCCACCAATTTCGTTGGCGTAAAGAATCAATTGACTGAGTTGCAAACAGCCATATACTCAAACCAGGCTCAAAACCAGATTTCATCCACTAGCAGCTCGAGAGGAATAGAGTTCCATTTTATTACCCCAAGGGCTCCCCATTTCGGAGGTTTATGGGAAGCAGCCGTAAAGTCGGCAAAGTATCTGCTTCAGCGAAAGATCGCATCAGCTTCATTAACATATGAGGAGCTGTGTACTGTAAGTGTAGACGCCGAATCTATCCTGAATTCAAGACCACTTACTGCTCTCTCTACTAATCCAAACGACCTTACCGCATTAACTCCTGGCCATTTCCTTATAGGAGAGCCGCTAAGAGCTATAGCTGATCCTCATGCAGAACCGTTACGAGGAAGTCTTAGCAGCAGATGGAAACTAGTTTCACACATCAAGGAAGAATTCTGGAAACGGTGGTCCCAAGAGTACCTTAATGAACTACAGCACCGGAGCAAATAGAAAACTTCATCGAAAAATATTGAAATCGGCACGGTGGTCATCATCAAGGAAGATAATATCCCGATTATGAAGTGGCCACTGGGCAGAATTGTCAAGGTGTATCACGGTACCGACGGCTTCATCAGAGTACCAGATGTACGCACAAAATCAGGAGTCCTTAAGCGACTAATACACAAACTGGCCCCACTTGTCAAGGATGATGTAACCGTAGATGAACAACCATCATCAGCAGATGATCTAAATCAAAATCAGCCATATGTAGCCGCTCAAGATCGCAAACGAGGAAAGCAGTCAAAAACTTGTGATGAACCATCTAATAAAATGAACAAATCAGCTAAGAAGACCCGTATGCTGGGTTCAACATTGCTAACTACCCTTCTGGTATGCTTACTATGGCCAACTGTGAGAGGAAGTAATGGTGTGGAAATTACCAAATATGGACCAACTCCCGGAATACACTTCTATAATCAGGGAACTGTAAATTTGGTGGCTAATCAATGGAACTTAGTCATTTATTACAATCTTGACCCATATCGAAGAGAGTTTCAAGCCTTAGAAAATAGCACAGCGATAATGCAGCATGTTTGCAATCAAATAACATCAAAGACCTTATGCACTCAAGTTGTTCAAGAGGTTCAGTTCATCTTTCAACAATTTACAGACCAGAATGAATTACTAGTAACTCCACCTCAGCATAGATTACGGAAGGCAAAAAGAGGAGCTGTGGACGCTGTTGGCAACCTAGCAAATATACTTTTTGGAGTACTTGATTCTCGATACGCCGAAGAAATGGCTGCTAATATTGAAAAGGTATACGCCAATGAAAATCACCTTCTCGATCTATTCAAAAACCACACATCCATGCTAGATTCCACAGTGAACATAATGGCAAAAAACCAAGCAGCAATGGACAAACGACATAACACACTTGTAACGCAACTAGACCAAATAATCAATCGCGTGCATAACATTACCAAATACGCATATCAAATACAAGTGCAGCAATTGTTCTCATCTTGGGCTATTTACACCACACTACATATCACCAACATACAACGGACGCAAACATCTATTTTCACTGTACTAGCAGATACACATCACGGGAGAACCAACTACTTACTAATTTCTCCACATCAATTGAGAGAAGAAGCCGTCAAAATTAAAAACCATCTACCGCTAGGCATACACCTCCCTATTGAACTTAGCAACATACTAGCACTTTACAAACTTATGGTGACAGAAGGACGAATCCTGAGCAACCATGTAATTTTTAGAATTAGTCTACCACTGACAGGACGTGAAGAATTTCCAATGTTTAAGAACATCCCAATTCCAGCAATCACAAACAATACGCTCATCGCCATAGAACCATCATCCCCATATCTTGCAATAAACGCTCATCAGGACGAGTATTATCCATTATCCGATGACGACTTAGCAGCATGTACCATCATAGAAAACGCAATGTATCTATGCACACAAACCCATCCAATTTATCGCCGGGGATCAAACATCAGCTTGTGTGAAGTCAATCTGCTTAACAACATACCATCGCTTTCAACATGTACATTAAAGGCCGTTCAAACGATTCCCGTCTGATCAAAAATTCCAAACGCAAACCAATGGATCTATGCCGTAATGAACGAAACACTATTGAATGTAGTATGTGACAGACAACCATCGCTGATTACAATTAGTGGAACTGGCCTCTTAACACTGCAGCCAATCTGTGTTGTAAGGGAAAACTTCCTAACACTGCAAGCCCATCGCATATATTCAAGCAATATTCGGCTATCACAAACCAGATTCTACCAAGCTATGAATCTACCCGATCTCACGCATCTGCAAGCACTTCGTCACAATACTACTCGTGTCAATGTCAGCACACATATCATGGAACTTGAAGGACTACGTGACCAAATTAAGGCTGAACAGAGAGAACTTCCCAACCAGCTCCATCATCATAACATTCGGCATACCATCGTGAGCTCTTGCGGACTATTCCTAGCGGCCGCAGCTGTGCCTTATATCCTCTGGAACAATCGCCTATGTCGCTGCAAAAGGACGACGGCCAAGCCAGTTTAGTTTTAGAATTTATATTATCATAAAATTATTTAGTTTTAAGAAATACATATTAGCATTAAAATAAACACGTTATTATACATACCTAAAGTACAGAAAAATAAATGTCATATACCATGCATACCTTGCACATCGTACAAAACACCCTACACATTCCACACAACAAATAGATCATATTGCACCATGCACAATTTGCTCGTAAGAAAACACCTATTTTAATTTGCACGTCGATTCACTGAATATTTCTGCTGACGCTATGTCTGCGGAATACATTTATTCGTGGAAACGACTTCCACCTTCAAATTTTTATCTTTGGTAATTGTCGCGTAAGCAAATATTGCATCAGTAGTTATCTTGTAATACAATTTTACATACATGCTAGAATAAGAATATTTTTGTATAAATAGATGTTGAATAAAGACTGAAAGATCAGATATTATCAAGCAGTTGTTCAAGACTTTTTAATCATTCCAAGTGAGTCTGCTTGGAGCTGTGAGATATTATCCCATCGGTTCTGATGCATCATCAGCAACACTATTCATCAATCAACCAAGATACAAGGATCTTGGTCTGAATAAAATAACATAAAATACATTTCCATCATTTGTGTATTCTGATGTACCATCAGTAATACTGTCAGGAAGTCAGTCAAGATACAAGAATCTTGGTCTGATTGATATAACATAACATAACAGAAAATACATTTTCATCGTGTGTGTATTCTAATGTACCATCAGTAATACTATTAGCAAGTCAGTCAAGATACAAGAATCTTGGTCTGAAGTACATAACGATAAAAGAATCGTTACAACTATTTTTCAATATTCATTAAGTTATTCCATTTTTGAGTTACGTTACACGAAACGTTTTTTTATCACTGCTTTTAATACATAATTTTGGATATTTGAAAATGAATGATTGATTGATGAATTAAAACGTGGCAAGCAACTAGGTAAACATACTTCTAAGTTGCACCAATTTGCCATGACTATGTCTATGTCGTTTTTCTCTACAAGCGGCTACGAGCATCTTAGAGAATATTCTTAAAATGACGTAAAGCTGCCCCATATCCGTACCATCCGGCAATGGTACCAAAACACGTATGGAGGCCCTGGCATTACCAAGCAAGCTGTTGAGCAAATAAGAAATATAGTCCAAAGTAAAGGATACATTTATTTTTCTTTAATGATGGATGAAATGTCCATCAAAAAATATAAAGATTGGGATAATAACAATAAAACTTTACTTGGATTTGTGGATTATTGTAACGCCTGTTTTGATGACAACGTTGAAGATGAAGAAACATTGGCGTCAAATGTTTTAATATTTATTTATAATTTTTGGAGTGAACTTATCATTAAAAGTTACAGTAGCCTATTTTTTCATCACAACGTTAAATGCAATAGGTCGATCACATATAGTTATGTAAAGCAAAAATAATTAGCTTAACATTCGACGGGGTAAAAGCTAATTTGACTATGGTGAAACTGTTGGGAGCACGTTGGATCCTGTAAACGAAAATTTTTCAATATTTTTGTATAATTGCCATATGCTAATTACTTTGAAATTAATTTGAAATTGAAACGTATCTTTTATACAAAAGAAAATGAAACCAATGAATGGCAATATATTGAAAAATGATAGAACATTCACAGTCACAAAAAGTCCTTGCGCTTGCAAAGAGATTACATGCTACACATATTAATTTTCAAAATTCTACTATGAAAGTAAAGTATGTGGTTCAATTCTTTAGCCTGAGTGTTTTTATGAAAACAATCCATTATTTGCTAATTGTCTGCCCAATATTAAATTTCTAACATTGATGAATGATTGTTTTGATATATTTAATACCAATAGTATCATAGGAAAGTATTTTCATAAACGTCCTCTGTCAAACCAAACATATGAATTATTTTTGAAAAAACTCGAGTCTCTTAAAAAAACTATTAATGATTTGCAATATTTCAATTATAAATCAAATACAAAATTATATATAATAACTAGTAATTTTAATACAGGTTTTTTAGGTTTTTTAATAAATGCTGAAAGCATAAAAATCCTGTATATGGATTATATTTTTACTAAAAAAATAGATTACATACTTACTTATAAAATAGTCCAGATAACCTAGATTTATTTTTGGTTTAATTATGTATAGAACGGGACGAAATGTTAACCCTACCTGTAAAAAGTTTATAGCATCCTATAAACGGTTGATTGTTAATAAAGCTATCAAAGCATTGGGTACGGGGAATGTTCGTTGACCCGAAATTTTAACGTTATCATCCAAAAGACCCAAAAACAATAAAAATTTAGAATCAAACACGGAAGAGTTATTGTTAGAATTAGTAGAAGTAGATCTAGATTCTTATGATTGCGATATCATTACGTATTTGTCAGGGTATATAGAGACCAAAAAATTGCCGAGCAATAGTTAATAAAAGCGAAAAACTGCAAAATAATTTAAATTTTTTTAATGTAGAAAATGGTAAATTACCCCATTCATCAAAAGCGGAATTGAAAATTATCAGCGAATGTGAAGAATTTTAAAAATCCACGCTGATAATGAAAAATTGAACTACAACAATTTAGTATTAAAGAGCTTACAAAATGTAACACTAATAAATTTAAACTTTTTGGACAATACTAACCATTTACAAACAATATTAGATTTGACTAACCATTTATATTTATTAATTAAAAAATTATTGAATTATATTTTAAAATTAGGATGTTCCATTTTTGCAAAAAACTAACAAAATTTATTTATATAAATGAAACAATATAAAAATATTAAAAACATAAATATTAAATCTTGTTTTATTTTATTTCCAAATTGACATAATATATAGTCCTAATTTATTTATTTTTTTTGGTTTTGTTAAATAATTAGAATTTCGTTCAATAACTACTGTGTTGCCATCTGTTCAACTCCTCCGAAACTCCACATGTTGGTGCGAATTTTCTGAGCAGGTTCCCTTATATTTATATATAATTTATTTGACTGAGGCTTCAAGGGCACTGTCGTAATCGATTATAGAAACAACAGATGGCGTTTTCTAAATTAGGAATTTTTTTTAGCAAAATCTTTATATCTTCTATCTATATATATATATAAAACTAGCGTTTCCATGTATATATATATATATATATCTCACAGTCATTATGATACCTAACCGTTTTTTTGTCGACTTTAGTTATTTAGTTTCAAAATAGATCGCCACAAGAGGCTCTTTTATTAAAACGAGATAATCCATAACCTATGTTCACTCTAAAAGTCGTTTCTAAATATTGGTGAAAGAATTTTTTAAATCGGTCGAGTAGTTTCGAAGATCACCTCCTACACACAAACTGACTTTACCTTTTTATAATATTAGTAAAGATAGAGAATTGATTTGTTTGTTTGTTTGTACCTAACTAACTCTGTAACGCCTTCACCAATTTTAACCAAAATTGGTATACGTATACATTACTATCTGGAATCGAATATTGTGGGTGGGGTGTAGCAGGTTTTTTGGCTGTGGGATGCGGCTCCCACCCCTACCACAACCAAAAAAACTGATACCCCCTGCTACAGTTTTCGGTATCGACGTCATAAGTAGTGATGGTAGTACACTCCTATGGATTAGTTATATATCCCCGCATGGGGCATGGTGCCCGATATTATTGTCGATTCTATGGTTTTCGGAGTCGCAGAGTTGAATGGTGATGGTTAGACAGCTCTAGGGAGATCGGGTCGATAGCTGAACGTGGAAGGGTGACCGATGTTAGTGTAGATTCTATGGTTTTCGGGGTCGCTGTGTCGAATGGTGGTGATAACACAGCTCTAGGAGAATGGGGTCGATACCTGAGGGGGGATGTGACCGATATTAGTGTCGATTCTATGGTTTTCGGGGTCGCTGAGTCGAATGATGATGGTAAGACACCTCTGGGGTGTTGGGGTCGATATCTGAGGGGGTTCGCGATATTAGTGTCGATTCTATGGTTTTCGGGGTCGCTGAGTTGAATGGTGAAGGTAAGTCACATGAGCTCTAGGGGGATGGGGTTGATACCTGTGGGAGGGTGACCGATATTAGTGACGAATCTATAGTTCTCGGGGTTGCTGAACTGTATGGTAAGAAAGCTCTAGGACGATGGGGTCGATAGCTGAGGGGGATGACCGATATTAGTATCCTTTCTATATTTCTTAGGGTCACTGATATGAATAGTATTGGTAGGACACTCCTATTGATGAGTTGTATTCCCGGAGGGGGGAGGGTGACCTATATTTGCGTCAATCCCATAGGTTTCGGGGTCACTGAGATGAATAGAATAGTGGTTGTATCGCGTCAGATACTAGCTAAAGGATGGAGACGTGGTCTCCCCAAAAAAACCAACTGAATTATCCAATCAAATCGAAAACTTAGGTTTTTTTGTGTTTTAAAAAAAACAACAATTTAATTCAAACTTGCAAGTACAGTTTAGGTTTTAAACAATCGGAATTTTAACAGAACAAGACAAGTACAATTTAAATTTAACTTTTGACACGCGATGTTTCCAAATTAATTCAGTAGCCGTTTGTTAGCTGGTTGTTAGAAGACTGCCTTTATCGCCGAAAGTGATGATCATCGCCAGTTGCCGGCACCACCATTCCTACACATTTCATAGGCGTAACTTTGTAAGGACTTTATACCAAATCAGCAATTTCCACAGTTCGTTGACTATAAACATACCGCCGAAAATGCCGACGACTGCCAATGCGACGTACATTCGAGACATGATAATTGTGCTTATGGTGCACATTAGTTGTGGTGGACCGTTTTTAAATGAAAATATTTAGTTCGAGTGAGCGATGACTCGCATGCTCACAAAGATATTTGACGACGCGCATTGTTGTGTTGGAACAATGTGACGAGTCATTTGCGCGATTAAATCTGACGATGTTTATTGTAATAGTGGACTGGTGGTGATTCATTGGCCTTGAATCGATGAGTCGATCGAATCGATGATGATGATGATTTCAAATGTAGAATGTTGCGTTGCAAAAGGGGTGTTTGGAATGGCACTCGACGACCGGTTGGATTTGGGGTTTGGGACATTGTCATTGTCGCTCCTAATTCAAATAAATTACTTCAAAGGTAAATTAGTAGCCGTCTCTTATGGCAATATAAAATTGACATCGATTTTTGAAATCTGCCGCAGAGCTAATAATCCAGCTGTTTCTCAAAACTGTCACATTTTGAACCGGATGCGAGAAGGGGCCATTCTTGCTGATAAGAAATGAGACACCAACGAAACAAACAATCAAATAATTACAATGTTAATAGACGTAGTCACTGAATATAAGCGTAGCGATACTGTTATAGATGCTGATGAGGAAGTTAATTATCTAACTGAGTTCCTAAACTCACTTGATTCGTCTGGATTGTCACCGCATAGTCTTTTACTTACATTTGGATCTCCAATTATTTTACTACTGAATCTCGACTCGCCAAAACTTTGAAACGGCACAAGACTGTGCGTAAAATATGCTAGGCGATATAATTGAAGCAACCATCTCTACAGACTCATTTCAAGACTCATTTCGACTTTTTAAATTTAAGAGATTGCAATTTCCAAAAAAGCTTGCGTTTTAGATGACGATCAATAAGTCGGACAGTTTATTAAGTACTGCGGACAAGAACATAGAGAAGGTTTTGTCATTTACCCATGATAATCATTAAAAACAATACATAAGAGAGTAAGAGATATCCAGAATAACATTTGCAAAACAGGGTGCTTCATTTTTTTATATTTTTTTTTTATTAATACGTTTTAATTTTTGTTTTTTTTTAATTACCTAATTTTAAATTTTTATTACTATTTTTACATCGTTTTTGAATTAATTACTCAATTTTAAAGAACGCGTTAAAGATTTTTTTATGATATTCCCTTTTGTCAAAAATTTGGATATTTTGCTATGTGAAAAAAAATAATATAATAATAATTAATTACCTTAAAAAATAGAGAGAATAAACACGGAACTGGACATTGCCTTCTACCGGTAGGACAATAAAACATACATAGATATATATATATATTTAAAAAAAAAATAGAATTCCGAATATTTTTTGTTGTTGTAACTCACAAATATTCAGTTTTGTTCAGTTTTATTATACTGTAAAATTTTTGAAAAAAAAGAGGGGGAAAGGAAAATAAATAATAGTAGTGGCAAATACTCTAATGACTTCAATTCATTTTTCTTATTGTTAGGATAAAAACCATGATGAGGATTTAAGTTCTTAAATTGGTGTGCGGCCGGTGTCGCCGACGATGGTGTTTCAGGCAACACACCCTGTATGTTCTCTAAAACGACATGACATGAGGATCGACTTTTCTTAACTTTTTTTTTCTTCTCTAAACTTATGACCGACTATGAACACAGTTGACCGAAATACTAGCGGTACGTAGGACAATCACACTCGAAGCTACTGACACAATTTGTTTTCAAAGTTGAGGGGTCTGGCCTATGGCTGCGTATGCAATTTCGCTGCTTGCGCCTTTTTTTGCGAACCTTTTGTGCAGATGTGAACGGAATCGTGATGACGCGTATGCTGGTTTGTATATGCTTAGTTTTAGTTTTAATTCTTTTACTTTTAATACAAATTATGGAATTCCGGTCTCAAAGCGCATTTGCCGTAGAATAGGTATAAGTTTAGGTTAGTTTTGCGTGCAGTGCAAATTATTGCACTCTTAAAATATAGTGTAGTTTAGTCGTAGGGCATAGTTTTAAGCACATTTTAGGTCGGAATAATTATTATTTTAATTTTTTTTTGACATGACTTTTTGTTTGTTTGTGGAGAGGTGTTGCTGGTGGGTGACAAGGACCACCCCACCCGAGAGCTAGGCCACGCAACCACGAGCATGTCATCGTCTCCACACCAGTAGTAGAGCCCCTAGTGGAACCTCCTCTAAAACAAGTACTTGGAAATAATATTTAATTAACTTAAACTTTACTCTAATGATAGATAATGTTTTTTTTTTATAATGTACACACTCTAAAGGGATTTGCACCCTTATAATGTCAAGCACAGCGTGGGCGTTCGGAAATTAGGGAGACGAAAAGATGAAATGTCTATGCACGTGTGTCTTAAATGATTACAGATCATACAAATGCGGAAATACAGAATCGGGCAATTTATTTCACATAACTATAGTGCGGCTAAAGAAGGAATATCTGAATTGGTTAGTACGTCCGAATATAGGCCTAATTGTAGACCTGTGTGGTCGAGTTGAGGCACGGGTATTACGGATGGGTTCAAGAATGGGCGGGATTCATCTGGATATTTCTTTTGAGCACCGCTTGTGGAAAATATTGTTATATAGAAGCTTTCCGCTGTGTTGACCTCTGATGTTGATGAGATTTCGGTCAGTTGAAATTGTCCATACTAATACAAAACATATTGTAATATTCTAGTACAAAACTATCATCTTGAATATATCTGAAACGCTGAGAGTTCTGAAATCGTTGTTGGCTATTATTTTCAGGGTTCTGTTTTGGAGTTTCTCCAGTAATTGTGTGTGTGTATTTGGAAGCAACACCATGCTAAAATGCAAGAGCGAAGCTGTAATTATATCAGCGAATAGCATTCTTGTTATACGGGTTTTAGTGTGCATTCTTTAAAGTATAATAGCGCAAACAAGACACTCTTTAGCTTACTGCTAAGATTTTTAATGTGAGAGGCTAAAGTCGATCCTAACTCTGGTTTGAGGATAGAGCAGAAATTCGTATACGCATTACTTAACAACATTAAACCACGATAATTGATGCACGTTTTGAGATCTCCTTTCTAATCTATAGGAAACAGGATCTCCGGTCGTAAGGTAGAATAGTGCAAACAAGACGCTCTTTAGTTTAAGCGAAGATATTTAATGTAAAAGGGCTCAAATTGATGAACATAAACAAGGCCTGATGATTTTTGGTAAGGCTCAACACATTTCTACTAAATTCAGGCAGCAATTTGAAGACACGTCCGTTCAACATAAAACTCTACTTTGAGTGTTTTTGTTTCTCCTTAGGAGAACGTGGCAACCACCACGTAGAGGTTTAATGGCAATTCATCCAGGCAGAATAGATAATAAAAAAAATAACAAAAATAACACATGGCAGTCCAAGCTCTAATGAAACCGGCGGCCATTATGCGTCCTTGTTTTTTCAAGTAACAAAAACATGAAATTTATTTCAAAAACTTAGCTGTTCTCGGATGTGATGATACAAAACACTGGATGGAAAAGGGGCGTGTTACGTTTAATAGAAACTTATGTCGGAACGCAACTTTAATGGAGTATATATATATATATATATATTCTTCATACAAATGAACTGCCAATTCGACATTGTTGAGGGAGAAGAATGATACTGTTTTATTTATCGAAGATTTTCCTTGTCACACATAAGCTCTTAAAAAAGATGAGTTATTTTAGTAACAGAAGCATCTTCCAAAGTATTTGGTAACCTGACCCCTTGCAAGTAACATTTAAGAATGAGTGGCAGCAAAAAGTACAGAAGATTAACTTCCTAACCATATAAATAGAAGTTTTTAAAACGAACTGCTTAAGCTTTTATTTTTTAAAATAAATTAATGAAATAACCTTCGATTTTATATCTTAATCCAACTTAAGTTAAGCATGCGGGGACCGGTTAAGTGATTTAATTTTAAATAACATAGTGGAGCGAGAATTTAAGATAGGTCAATCCCTTGACTGAGGAACTTAACCATCCAAGCTGCTGATATATAAGACAATGGTCATACCAGTACTTACCTATGGATCCGAGACTTGGGTGCTTAGCAAAAAGCATTCTGACCTCTTAGCCGCGTTCGAGAGAAAAATCTTACGGAGAATTGTTGGACCCGTATGTGAGGAAGGACGATTCCGGAGACTCTATAATGATGAGATCTACGAGCGTTACCGCGATGTCGACATCGTGAAGAAAATTAAGCTCGGTAGGCTCCGGTGGGCAGGACACCTAGCTCGCATGAGCGAAGAGGATCCTGCTCGGAAAGTCCTTTGCGGTAGGATTTATGGAACACGACAGCGAGACCGGCCAAGCCTACGCTGGAAGTATGGCGTAGACCAGGACGCCCAGAGTTTAGGGATGCCAAACTGGATGACATCGGCTCGAAATCGGGACCGGTGGAGAGACTTTTTGCGGGAGGCCAGGACCGGACCCCGGTTGTAGAGACAAATATGATGATGAATCCCTTGACTGATGCCCAACGTTAATGAATGCCAAATTGGATGACATGGACCCAACATTACGACTGGAGATATCTTTTTAAGGCGACTTCGTGCCGTGGCGAAGAGGACCGAGCGGGAGAAGTAAACGAAAAGGTTAATGCAAAATTTTTCTTTATTTCCCAGAACAAAAGACCTTGGGTCTATAGTCGATTTTCAGCAGTTACTACTAATTGTAGCCGCGACAGATGTGTTTTCAATAATTGCTTTTATATTGTTTAATTGCAGTTTCAATTGACTACTTAAATCAATAGATTTAATTTCCCTTCAAAATGTATTTTCAATTGGTTTCAATGGGTAATTAAAAAACCATGCAATTAAAATATATTGAGTGGTGGTCCGATTTGTTTGGTTATACCCATACAAATTTTATAAACAAAAGTACCCGATTTTTTTCAAATTGTATACACATGTGTATGTGCTTTTTCAAATACTCATACAGAACTTTTTATTACAGTTTTATATTTTGGATTTCGGTTGCAATTTTTAGGACAATAAGATTAAATACTGAAAAAAACCACCCAAAAAATTTAAAATTTTAAAACGTTTTTTTTATACATATATTTATATATTTGTTTTTTGACTCATATATTCATATATATAATATAGAATGTAATGATATTTTACATAGTTTTCTGCAAAGTTCATGGCTTATTTACAGGAGGTTTTTTTACTAATAAAAGTGTAAAAATATATATAGGATTTGTTCAAGAAGCTTATATTTAATAATTTATTTAATCAAATTTTGGTTTTTATTTCAAAGTACTTGGAAAAAATATTTAATTAATTAAGACTTTACTCTAATGATAGAAATTGTTTTTTTTTTAATGTACACACGCTAAAGGGATTTGCACCCTTATAATATCAAGCACAGCGTGGGCGTTCGGAAATTAGGGAGAGGAAAAGATGAGATGTCTATGCACGTGTGTCTTAAATGATTGCAGATCATACAAATGCGGAAACACATAACTATAGTGCGGTTAAAGAAGGAATCTATGAATTGGTTAGTACATCCGAAGATATGCCTAATGGTAGACCAGTGTGCTCGAATTGGGGCAAGGGTATTATTGATGGGTTCAAGAATAGGCGGGATCTGGATATTTCTTTTGAACACCGCTTGTGGAAAATGTTGTTTTATTTGAAGCTCTAAATGCTCATCAGTTTACCCTTAAGTCCATCCTCGGACGTTCAGTTAAGTTCAGGGGTTCGTTCTTCAGCCGTACTATACGTATGTGGAATGCTTTGCCAAGCTCTGTCTTTCCACATCACTATGATCCACATGCATTCAAGACACAAGCTCATAGAAATCTCCTCTTTTCTTCTCATTTTCCTTAACGCCCACGCTGTGCGAAGCATATAGCCGAGCATTTTAAGGGTGCGAATCTCTTTTCTCATGCGAAAATTATATTTATAAAAAAACCTAATATTTTTTAAAAAAAAAAAATGAAATAAAAACCATTTATTTTATTTCTTAATCCAACTTAAGTTAAGCATGCGGGGATCAGTTAAGTGATTTAATTTTAAGTTAGATAGTGGAGTGAGAATTTATGGTAGATCATTATCTTATAACGAGGTTTTTCTCAGCCGGGGTATCCTTAGTGTAACCAGGGTTCGTTGATATAAGGGTCGTAGTTCTTAGTTTATTCCTTTCTTTAAAAACAAACGAAAATGATTGTGAAGTAGTTTGACTTAAGTCTTAAATTCCAAGTAATATGTCCGGTGGTTTGATGGCTTGGTCCAGCGGGATCGGACTAATCTGTCTGCGTAGGAGTAATCTGACCAACAAGCACGGATTCTACGATCACTTCACTGTCGAGCCGTTACGTCCAAGTGCTGACCAGCGTAAAGAGGATGCTACGCTCCGTTCGCTGCCAAGAGTTGCTACGCTCAAGTATGTTGACCCACGAAAAGAGGGTGCTACGCTCAGTTCGCTACCAAGAGTTGATATGTTCCAGTATGTTGACCAGCGAAAAGAGGATGCTACGCTCAGTTCGCTGCCAAGAGTCTCTGCGTCCACGTAGTTTGATCAGTGAAAGGAGGATGCTACGCGCGGTTCACTATCAGGAGTCACTATGTTCCAGTATGTTGACCAGCGAAAAGAGGGTGCTACGCTCAGTTCGCTGCCAAGCTGTGTCTATGTATTTTGATCAGTGAAAGGAGGATGATACGCTTGGTTATCTATCAGGAGTCGTTCCGCATAAGAAGAGACTGTCTGTTGGGCCTGTGTCCCCTTTTATAGGACCTGAAGCGGTTTAAAACTTTGAACCGGGTAGTTCCCTTTCCATATTTTCCATTTGGTAAATCACCGTTGTTGATATGCTGTTTCTTTTTTCCTTTTCATGGTTAGTTTCATCGTGTTGTTGTTGTTGTTGTTGTTGTTGTTTTGTCGCTTGTGTATATACGCTGCAAGATGCTATCGAAATGTTGGCGAGAATTCCCCCTGTGTTTGTTGTTGTATTTTCCCTTTAAATTGTCCATTGTGGCTATGCACTCAACGGCATCGTTGCTTGCAAAATGTTGACAAAAATCCCTTTATGTTTTTTTTTATTTTTTATATATAGAGACTCATTGCCAAGTGAGGAGGACACCCTGAATGACTTGCGTCACGGCAATAAGTTGGGCTAAGCCCTTTATTAAATTCAAAGTAAAATAAAAATCGAAGAAATGTGATTTACAATATATACCACATTTCTCACGTTTGTAGCCGGTTTCAATTTATTTTCTCAGAATTCTCCCTGATTCATTGAAAAAGCAATACGGAAAAACGAACACGAAAAACTGAAACGACGCGAGTCCAAATGCTTTCGACAATGAATCATGGTCAGGGAAAACTACAAAAATTAAAATTTTTAAATTATATATAATAAAAATAAAATAAAAATATTAATAAAAAGCGTATGAGCACTTCATCCTTCAGGAAGTTGTTAACGCCTAATTGGAAGGCCTGCAGATTATAAGAATCGGTAAACACGGGATCCACCAATTGATTCCACATCGAAGAGACTCTCGGAAAAAAGGAGGATTTAAAGTGTTGGGTTCTACAAGAAAAAAGTTTTAAGGCAAATCTATGTTGAGTGGACATTAAACGAGTGTTTACGTTACTGACAAAAGGACTTGGAACTAGAGAACGGGTTTCTAAAGCACATCTACCGTTGTAGAATTTGTAGAAAACAGATAAAGCTCCTACATTTCGTCTGTGCTCCAAAGTATCAAGAGACGAAGTAATGGATACATCGTTTATCAAACGTATAACTCTATTTTGAACTCCATCAAGATGAGCCAAATGAGAATTTGGAGCCTCACCCCACACATATGAATTAAATTCTAAAATTGGTCTAACATAAGATTTATATAATCTTAATACTTCTGAGGGAGTGAAGTAGAAGTTACAACGTCTTATTAAGCCCAAACATTGGCTAGTTCTTTTTGAAATTTCATAAATATGTTCTTTCCAGGAGAGATCACTAGATACTTTTAAACCTAACAACTTAAGCGAATCAGATCTCGCAATAGGGGTACCATTAATAACAGGTGGAACATAATGTTGAGTTGACTTCTGAGAAAAAAGACAAGACTGGAATTTATTTGGGTTAAATTCTACTCTATTAGATCTGCCCCAATCAAGAATGATTTCAATGTTCGACCGAATAATCGAATTCATTAATTCACGCGAACCTATCAAGCGAGAATTGCATTCTTTTTGACTGACAAACTCAATGGAAGCCGATAGTGTTGTATCATCAGCAAATGAATGGATATCACAGGTTGTAGAAGACAACAGGTCGTTGATATATATCAAGAAGAGCGTGGGCGACAAGGTTGACCCTTGAGGCACGCCAGCATTGATCCCATGTGAATCTAAAGATATACCATTTAATACAACTTTTATTTTACGGTTCCATAAATAGTTCTCAATCCATGTAATAAGAGAGGAGTGTAAGTTCAGCGCACGAATCTTATTAATAAGACAATCATGCCAAACTCTATCAAAAGCTTTAGAAATATCTAAGGAAACAACGCTTGATTCACCTAGGTTTTCAATGCTTCGCTCCAAATAATGAGTCATGCACGTCATTAGTTCACCAGAAGAGCGCTTTTTACGAAATCCATACTGAACATCGGATAAAAAAACATTCGAATCCAGATAGTTCATTATTCTGAAATTAATGATAAATTCCATTACCTTTTTTTTTTTTTTTTTTTTTTATATAGAGACTTATTGCCAAGGGATGACTCCCTGAATGACTTACGTCACGGCAATAAGTTGGGCTAAGCCCTTTATTAAATTCAAAATAAAATAAAAATCGAAAGAATGTGATTTACAATATATCACATTCCTCACGTTTGTAGCCGGTTTCAATTTATTTTCTCAGAATTCTCCCTGATTCATTGGAAAAGCAATACGAAAAACGAACACGAATTTAGAACGACGCGAGTCCAAATACTTTTATCAATGAATCATGGTCAGGGACAACAAAGCAATTGGACGGTTTTTCGTAGGTGCCGATTTATCCCCTTTTTTCGGAACGGGTTGAATATTTGCTATTTTCCAAATTGATGGAAAAACACCACTCTTCATTGAGAGATGAAACAATTTGCTAAGCGGTTTTTCCAAAGTATGATGACATCTTTTCAAAACTAATGGCGGAATACCGTCTGGGCCAGTCGCTTTATTAGGGTCAAGTTCTTTAACAATCTTTGAAACAACCCGTTTCCGGAAATAGATTTTAGACATACCTGGGCCTAGAATCGGGAAAATTGGTGGGCTTTGGTTAGTTAAAGGAAGGATAGACGCACCAGCGAAATGAGAAGCTAAGAGATTTGCTTTCTCAATATCTGTTCTATAATGAATACCATTATGAAATAAAGTTGGAATAGACGTTGTATTGTCTGCAAAGTTTCTTTTAACCAATGCAGCAAATGACCAAAAGCTTCGACTGTTTGAATCAGTATGAATCATCTCGAATCTTAAGGTCAAATATTATTTTTGATCTTTTCAAAATAGCGTTTGATCTGTTTCTAGCTAATCGAAACTTAACAAGGTTTTCTTCAGAAGTGCAATTAACGTAGTCCAAATGGGCTGCTTTTTTACACGCGACTGCTGACCTGCAATTTTCGTTAAACCATTTATTCTTACGAGTATTTTTTTTTTAAATGAAGATGGAATGCAATTTTTCATTCCTAGCAAAATGGTTGTCGTAATAAGATGAGATGCTTCATTAGCATTATTGCTGGAAAAGCAGGTTGACCAATCAAATGAGCTATAAAATTGGTTCAGGTGCTCCCAGTTAGCATTTTTAAAGTGCCAGAGTAACCTTTTATGATTAGGCTCTATAAAGGCTGGAGTTATTGAAAATTTGGCTACTACCAATGCATGGTCAGAAAGTCCTAATGGAGCAGATACATCAATTGAATATTTATCTGGCATAGTAGTTAGAATTAGAAATAAATCTAAAAGGTGATAAAGTGAACAAATAAACATCGAATGGTTTGAAATTTTAATTTCTATCCATATCGTATTGAACATGGGATTACTGTTTGAATAAATAAAATTAGGTATAGTAAAACTTATGTCATTACGAATAAAAAGAATAACCCCACGATGTGGAACCAAATAGTCGACACGAGAACACCCCGGACAATGATAATCATTCGGGGTACCCATATAAGAGGCCTGCGTTGTAGGGGATTCCGTTTGTCTACTGTGGCTATTGTGTTCGTGCATAGGCTAGTTTCGGCAGCATAGTGTTGTTGTTGTGTATAAATCGCCTTTTGATCAACGCTCCTCGGACGTTGACCGCATCTGTTGACTTTGATCATTGTAGTTCCTGCTTGTGTTTGTGCTGTTTTAGTGGATGTTGGTGTTGTGCGTGCGTTTGTTTTTATGTTGAGATTCTGCCTACGCTTCTGTGCTCCCGACTGCGTACAGAGTTTGCATGGAATATGTACTGCCTCCTTTTCTCTCCTATTGTTACATTTCGGCTTCTCGCGACCATGTGGGTTGTGCACGTATATTTTTGGACACAAATGGACGCCCACGTTAAAGGATGCCAAATGAGATGACATGGGGCCAAAATTACGTTTGGAGATATATTTTGAAGGCGACTTCGTGCCGTGGCGAAGAGGGCCCGAGCGGGAGAAGAAAATGAAAAGGTTTTTAATGCAAAAGTTTTGTTTATTTCCAGAACAAAGGACCTAGGGCGGGGGTCTATAGTCGATTTTCAGCACTTACTACTAAATGTCGCCGAGACATATGTATAGTGTTTTCAATAATTGCATTTGTATTGTTTAATTGCAGTTTCAATTGACAACTTAAATCAATAGGTTTAATTTCCCTTCCAAATTTATACAATTGACTGCAACTCTTGCCCAGAAACATATCCATTGCTGATGAACTCATTTAGGTTCAACCGCATCGTCACATTTTTCAGAAAAGGCAACTTGCGGAGGTAGGGAGTTAGTTATTTCGAAAGATGAGGTTTTCTTTAGAAAGAAAATTTTCAAGTGGTTTGAATGGGTAATTAAAATACCATTCACTTAAAAAAATATTAAGTGGTGGGCCGCTTTGTATGGTTTGCATCCATACAAATTTTGTTAAACAAAAGTACCCGATTTTCTTCAAATTTTTACACATGTGTATGTATTTTCATATACTAAAGCAGACATTTTTATTCCAGTTTTATATTTTCGATTTCGGTTCCAATTGTTATGATAAGTTTATAGATAATATTAATACTAAAAAAACCACCCATAAAACATTTTCTCTAATAGCATTTAAACGTTTTCTTATACATATATTTATATATATATTTTTTTATTGATATATTCATGTATATAAATATAACGATATTTTACTTTTTCTGCAAAGTTCATGGCTTATCTACAGCAGGTTATTTTACTAATAGCTATTTCGATTTGCAAGATAGAGTTAAAATTTCTCTCTCGTATCTTTGGTTTGGCGTTCTATTTGCAAACTGTACCCGGCGTATAGTTTGATTTTGCGTTTTATTTGCAATATTTTGTAACCAACACTGTAACTTTGCTACCCGTCGGCAATCGACGGGTATGGTGTAACGAAGTTAATTTATACGTAAATTAACAACGTTACAAACCGTACGGCAAAATATGAATATTATACATAAGTACATACCAAACAGAAATGTAATATAAACCACACGACAAAATGTAGGTATATGGTAAGCATTATGAATAAGCATAGAAAACCCATTGAAAAGACTCCTGTCGCGCCCCATGTCATAATAGCAATAATAATAAGAACAATAAAAGAAATAACGAACAATTACAACAATAATAACACAAAACTACGCAAAGGGAATAAATTGTATGTATACCATTCGTATACGAACAATTTATCATACAATATTCGGGGAAATAGAATTCCCAACAAATCGAAAGATTTAAGTAATGACATTGGACGCGAAAATCCACAACAAATCGGGAAGTGTGGAGAAGAGTATTCTGTCCGATAAAGACGATAAGTAATTCTCCCATACCAAAAACACTCCCGCTACCTTTTTGAATTGATATAGCTTAACAAAGTATTGATTGCTTTTGTACTTTGCTTATGCTATATCTGGGAACTGTGTTGTTCTACTCGAACGCCCACCGTAAGTTCCACTTGTACTTTCAAGTACGTAGTAAGCAGTCGTTGATTGCTTTTGCTTCTGCTTACTACGGCTTAGAGCCGAGCCGTTCTTCCCGAACGCCCTCCGTGTGCTCCGTAGTACTTTCAAGTATGTAGTTAGCAGTCGTTGATTGCTTTTGCTTCTGCTAACTGCGACTTAGATCCGGGAGTTCCTCTCGAACGCCCTAAATTACGTTAGGCAGGTAGCTAAGTATAATAAGTATTCGATATAAGTATATTAAAATTGTAAATTGTAAAGAAGAAAACACAACAATAATAAATAAAACACAAAAGAACGAAAACCCACGTCGGCAATCGACGGGTATGGTGTAACGAAGTTAATTTATACGTAAATTAACAACGTTACAAACCGTACGGCAAAATATGAATATTATACATAAGTACATACCAAACAGAAATGTAATATAAACCACACGACAAAATGTAGGTATATGGTAAGCATTATGAATAAGCATAGAAAACCCATTGAAAAGACTGCTGTCGCGCCCCATGTCATAATAGCAATAATAATAAGAACAATAAAAGAAATAACGAACAATTACAACAATAATAACACAAAAATACGCAAAGGGAATAAATTGTATGTATACCATTCGTATACGAACAATTTATCATACAATATTCGGGGAAATAGAATTCCCAACAAATCGAAAGATTTAAGTAATGACATGGGACGCGAAAATCCACAACAAATCGGGAAGTGTGGAGAAAAGTATTCTGTCCGATAAAGACGATAAGTAATTCTCCCATACCAAAAACACTCCCGCTACCTTTTTGAATTGATATAGCTTAACAAAGTATTGATTGCTTTTGTACTTTGCTTATGCTATATCTGGGAACTGTGTTGTTCTACTCGAACGCCCACCGTAAGTTCCACTTGTACTTTCAAGTACGTAGTAAGCAGTCGTTGATTGCTTTTGCTTCTGCTTACTACGGCTTAGAGCCGAGCCGTTCTTCCCGAACGCCCTCCGTGTGCTCCGTAGTACTTGCAAGTACGTAGTTAGCAGTCGTTGATTGCTTTTGCTTCTGCTAACTGCGACTTAGATCCGAGAGTTCCTCTCGAACGCCCTAAATTACGTTAGGCAGGTAGCTAAGTATAATAAGTATTCGATATAAGTATATTAATCTTGTAAATTGTAAAGAAGAAAACACAACAATAATAAATAAAACACAAAGGAACGAAAACCCACGTCGGCAATTGACGGGTATGGTGTAACGAAGTTAATTTATACGTAAATTAACAACGTTACAAACCGTACGGCAAAATATGAATATTATACATAAGTACATACCAAACAGAAATGTAATATAAACCACACGACAAAATGTAGGTATATGGTAAGCATTATGAATAAGCATAGAAAACCCATTGAAAAGACTCCTGTCGCGCCCCATGTCATAATAGCAATAATAATAAGAACAATAAAAGAAATAACGAACAATTACAACAATAATAACACAAAAATACGCAAAGGGAATAAATTGTATGTATACCATTCGTATACGAACAATTTATCATACAATATTCGGGGAAATAGAATTCCCAACAAATCGAAAGATTTAAGTAATGACATGGGACGCGAAAATCCAAAACAAATCGGGAAGTGTGGAGAAGAGTATTCTGTCCGATAAAGACGATAAGTAATTCTCCCATACCAAAAACACTCCCGCTACCTTTTTGAATTGATATAGCTTAACAAAGTATTGATTGCTTTTGTACTTTGCTTATGCTATATCTGGGAACTGTGTTGTTCTACTCGAACGCCCACCGTAAGTTCTACTTGTACTTTCAAGTACGTAGTAAGCAGTCGTTGATTGCTTTTGCTTCTGCTTACTACGGCTTAGAGCCGAGCCGTTCTTCCCGAACGCCCTCCGTGTGCTCCGTAGTACTTTCAAGTACGTAGTTAGCAGTCGTTGATTGCTTTTGCTTCTGCTAACTGCGACTTATAGCCGGGAGTTCCTCTCGAACGCCCTAAATTACGTTAGGCAGGTAGCTAAGTATAATAAGTATTCGATATAAGTATATTAAACGACTTTTAAAGTCGCCTCACCGACCGAGACCGAGAAAAGAAAACCATATTTCTTTCTATATTAAAATAACCGACCAGAAAGCACCGACCGGCAGAAACGCTGCATTACAATTTGGTTTACATTGGTGAATGCGTCACCACTAAAATTAGTTTTGGCACCAAACGGGGAGTACCAGACCATAGAAATATACAAATTGTCAAATACTGCCGAGAGAAAAGCTATAGATATACATAATAATGTCCACCGAGGAGACTGGTCTTAGTGTTTCCGGAGTATACTCACTTCGGAAAGATGAGTTACTAAACGAACTGTGTCGTCGTGGTATTAACCAAAGTGGTAGTGTAGATGAGCTACGCAAACTACTCTCTACCGAGCTAAAGAAACACAAATCTTGTAGCGATTTACCAACGATCAAACCGAAGCTCACCACCGACACACTACTATCAAGCATGGAATCCCAGACCACAACCACACACCGGCCAAAAATTCTGAACATCGAGTATTCAAAGCCAACGGAAACACAGACTCATAACCTGAATACACCGAGCATGGAATTCCATGTACAACCGAAACCGACACCGAGCATTCCATTTACTTCCTACTCAGAAGTACAACCGACACAGACTTATCGTCCTTCCGATGCGGAAGTGATGGATAAGGTAAGAAGGTGGAACGTAAGATACGAAGGGGGAAATAATAACCCATTAGAGTTCCTAGAAAGGGTGGAGGAACTCGCCGAATGCTACCAATTGCCACTCGACCGGGTAATACGAACACTACCAGAGCTACTTAAAGGGAACGACTTATCTTGCTTCGTAACAATAAGGATTTTCTTGATACGTGGGAAGAGTTTAGCGAGGAATTACGTCGCTTCTTATTACCGCCACGATTTGCTGAGCAACTCTTGGACCGCATTCGGAACCGAACGCAGAACAGCAGAGAGAAGGGGAAAGATTATATAACTTCCATACAAGCACTGATGCGATGGCAGATGTCGCTCACCACCGGGGAAAAATTAAATCGCATCTATGATAACCTACGACCGGATTATCGCCATTACATAAAACGAAGGGAGTTCACGACGCTATCGGAACTAACCTCACTCATTGAAGATTTTGAATGCCTTTTAAACGAGCAACCCCCCTCTCGACCTTCTGCAGCACCAGTACGACCGCCAGCGTTACGTACTAGCGCGCCACCGTTTCAACCGACCGCCCCGCCATTTCGTCAGGCCGCAACACCGCTCTACCAGAACAGGTCAGCGAATCAATCAGCCATGCCACGCCTGATCCACCGATCCAGACTACTCGATCAGTTAACAACGATGTAACATATCCGCATCATACCAGCAATATACCGCATCACATAACGGTTACCAACGAGGTAACATATCCGCATCATGGTCCAAATACCAGTAATAGACCGCATCATCCACCGAGTAACAACGATGTAACATATCCGCATCATACCAGCAATATACCGCATCACATACCGGTTACCAACGAGGTAACATATCCGCATTATGGTCCAAATACCAATACCAGCAATATACCACATCATATACCGGTTACCAACGAGGTAACATATCCGAATCATGTTCCAAATACCAGCAATATACCACATCATATAGCGGTTACCAACGAGGTAACATATCCGTATCAGGTGCCAAATACCAGCACTATACCGCATCACAGACCGATTACCAGCAATGTGAAACATCCACATCACCAGTCACCAGTCCGCCCGCAATTTACCAGTAACTATGACCGAAGAACCTGTTGCTGGACTTGCGGCCAGTCCGGACATACTCGTCTAACTTGCCGTCAGAATCGCCGATTATTTTGCTCATACTGTGGTACAAGTGATGTACAAAGCAGACATTGCAACTGCCAACTGGAAAACACCAACGGGCCGTCCAACACCATGAGGAATTAGACGCGCCCACTCCCACCGTTTCAACCCACGCCTCATACACCATACCCATCAAATTTCAAAACCGCCTGTACGACGTCGTTATCGACACCGGCGCAGGAAGATCGTGCATTGGGAAAACCGTCCGAAGCCTATGCATAAAGCACCGTGTACCAGTCCGACCGATCTCAATAACATTTGCCTTGGCCGATAAATCGACTGTCACTGCTCGGCAAGCATATATGTTAGACCTAAGTAGGGGAGAATGGTCCTTCACACAAGAATTTGTGTATATTCCGAAACTTTGTAACGAAGTTGCCTTCCAGCAACTACGCCACAACCATACGGCTAACAAAATTACATCTAAAATTATATATATATATATATGTAATGTGTGTGCACAACTTACACGAGTTGCATGGCACCAGTCAAGAATTTAAATAATAAGTATGTTCAAAATACATATTTATATATATATTAGGCGCAAAAGTCCCATTTAAAGTTCACGGCGCCAATCAAAATATATATAGACATACGTACATACATACGTACAAAATGTTAAGAATAATTGCTTGAGTAACCATATAGGAATGTCAAAGTAGTAAGCATGCGGCAGAATATTTCTCATAATAGGCAGGCTACTAGGCATTGATATGAAGATATATTCTTGTGTTACTCAAGAGAGCTATGAGCTAGAAGTCTCTAGTTACCGAGTTCATACCCCGGCATTGACTCGGATATTTTTAATTTTAATATCATATATAATAAAATATACATTCGGCCCTATGTCCTTATAACAAAAGAAAAGGCTTGTATTTGTTATAAACAATGGAGGAAAAGGTATATTCATATAATATTAGCACTAGTAATTCAACAATAATCAGTCAATAAATTATTAGAAATTTCCTTTTTGGTTTGGAAGATACAT
This sequence comes from Nephrocerus scutellatus, assembly GCA_947095585.1. Taxonomy (NCBI): domain Eukaryota; kingdom Metazoa; phylum Arthropoda; class Insecta; order Diptera; family Pipunculidae; genus Nephrocerus; species Nephrocerus scutellatus. The sequence continues at coordinate 75,293,891 of OX352763.1, forward strand.
ATAATTCTCAACAAGCCTTTGCTTTTGATTAAAGACATAGGGACCGAAAACGCAGTACAATCAGAGATCCACACTCCAAAAAACCTAACTCAGTGTTTACATTGAAAGTGGTTAAGAGTCTCTCAACGTTCTACACGAACAAACTTTTGAACCCATACCTACAACGCAGCTCGTGTAATATTTTAGCCAGAGATAAGTAGATTCAATCGCTTTCTCTTCCTAACATATTACACCCTGGCTGTAAGTCGACAAGCAGTACCCGCAGTGCGAAATAAGTAGATTCAATCGCTTTTTCGTCACTGAGGATCTGTTCTGACGAAATCTCTCGTGGGCTTGCAAAAGACAAGTAGATTAAATCGCTTTTCCTTACTTGCGCCACTCTTTGTTGACCGGCATAGGAAGTAAGTAGATTCAATCGCCTCTTCCTCAGTTATAGCCCACTGTTAAATCGCATATAGCGGGGAATAGGTGACGTCAGTCTGTGGTTACCCACTATAACCAATTATTTTCAGTCGACAGCGAAGTCCGACTGTGGTATAGGGTATTGGATGCGCCAATCTCCTGCAAATACCTCTATACGTAGGTTTAGGAATATATAAATTTAAGTATAAATAAGTAGCTATTATTAGTTTAAGCACTTGAAAGACATGTAATTAAAATCTCAAGAAGAGAAGAAAAGAAACAGAAAATAAATAAATAAATAAAAATAAAATAAAACAAAAACCAAAATATCAATAAAAAAACAGAATTCTTATTTATAAAGAACAACAACAATTTGTAACACCGAAGTAGAGGAGAAGAACCCTGGGTAAGCCGGCAAGCGTCACCCGAGTACAAACGTTACAAATTTGGCGCCCGAGCAGGGACTATATAAAGTAGTTATGACCGAAATTCCCATAGTCGTCCATCCAGCAGTAGATGCAAGTACTTCGCAGCCGCTAGCGTATCGTCTATCTGACTCTGAGGTCATGGATAAAGTTAGGAAATGGAATGTAAGGTACGATGGAGGTACAAACAACTCATTAGAATTTTTGGAACGCGTGGAAGAACTGGCTGATTGTTACCAGTTGCCTCTTGACCGAATTGTACGCACGATATCCGAATTACTAAAAGGGAACGCGCTAGTGTGGTACCGAAACAATAAAGAATCATTAAATAGCTGGGACACATTTAGCGAAGAACTGCGCCGTTTCTTTTTACCGCCGCGGTTCTACTCACAACTACTGGACCGTATTCGAAATCGAACACAGGGTAGTAAAGAGAAAGGGAAGGACTTCATAACTGCGATTCAGGCTCTGATGAGATGGCATACTTCCCTCATGACTGACGAGAAGCTGCAGCGAATTTATGACAATTTGCGCTCTGAATACAGGCATTATATCAAACGCCGAGAGTTCGCAAATCTATCAGAAGTCACCACCCTCATCGAAGACTTCGAGTGCTTGATGGCTGAACAACATTCGCCACGGCCTATGCAGATGCCGAGTCGGCAGGTACCAGTACGCCCTACTGTACCACCGCTTCGTCACACAGCAGCACCGTTTCAACCAGCAATTATACCCCATACACGCTATAGTCCACCAGTACCACAGCCAATATCCGTTCCACACCAGACGACCATCCAGTCAGCTCGACAAATCTCCGCGCCAACAAGACAAAGCAACGATGTAACATATCCGCATCATACCAGCAATGTCACATACCCTATCGTGGCCAACGATGTAACATATCCTCATCATGCCAGCAATGTCACATACCCTATCGTGGCCAACGATGTAACACGTCCACAGTATACCAACCAGATCAACGACCAGATACCCATCAGTAGTATACCACCCACCAGCGCATATAAACGGAAAACCCATTGTTGGAAGTGCGGTCAGTCAGGGCATGTTCGAAGGAAATGCCAACAGGCGCGACAACTGTTCATACTGCGGCATAGATTGTATACAGCACCTCAACGGTCAATGTAGACCGGGAAACGCCAACGGGCCGTCCAATCCTATGAGGCATTAGACGTCCCAGACCCGACTGTACTCAGTCAGGCCTCATACACATTACCAATTGTATGTTACAATAAACAATATAATGCCGTCATCGATGCTGGGGCAGGGAAATCATGCATCGGAAAAACGATACAGCAGATCTGTATAGCCAACAAGGTACCAGTCAGACCGATAGCTATGACTTTCGCCTTAGCCAACAAATCTACAGTCACCGCTCGACGGGCATATATGATACAATTGGAATGGAAAGGCCACACGTACATCCAAGAATTTGTCTTCATACCAGAACTGATGGACAAATTCCTAATAGGGACTGATTTCCTATCGAAATTTGGTTTCACCATTAACCAAGGAAAGAATACTATAATAGCATACACCGAACCGAGTCAACCAGTGATCCAAAGTCTTCTGACCGAAAGGCAGCAGTTGGACAAGTTCCTGGCAGTTGAATTACCACAGTTTGAAAACGTTAAAGGACCAACCAGTGTTACTGAGCACGAGATTCGACTCAAACACCAGCGGCCGTTCAAACAGCGATACATGCCCAGAAACCCCGCGATGCAGGCGATTATTAACGAAAAGATCGACCAATTATTGGCAGAAGGGAAAATCGAATCGTCCAACAGTCCTTATAGCTCACCCATCGTGTTGGTCAAGAAGAAACAAGGTACCTGGAGGCTATGTGTTGACTACCGATAACTGAATGAAATCTCAATCAAGGATGCGTATCCACTACCCCAGATTAACCACATACTCGGCAAGCTCAAAGGAACCAAATACATTTCTACGATCGACCTTAAGCAAGGATACTGGCAGATTCCGTTGAAGGCAACAAGTCGACCATATACCGCGTTCACCGTTCCAGGCAGAGGACTCTACCAGTGGAAAGTCATGCCGTTTGGGTTGCACTCAGCCCCTGCTACTTTTCAAAGACTACTCGACAGAATTATCAGTCCGGAATTGGAACCATACGCGTTCGCCTACTTGGATGACATCATTGTCATCGGAAGCACCTTCGCTGAACATATGAATGCCCTGACTGAAGTATTTAAACGCTTGAAATCGGCCGGACTTAAGATCAGTACTGAGAAATGTGAATTTGGCAAGGCAGAAATGCGATATCTTGGACACATGGTAAATCAGAGTGGTATTCACACGGATCACGACAAGATCGAAGCAGTTAAATCACTGATACCCCCGCGAAACATAAAGGAACTTCGTCGTATTATTGGAATCGCATCGTGGTATCGACGCTTCGTCCCAAACTTTTCGACCATCACAGCACCTTTAACCAAATTATTAAAGAAGAAACAGAAGTGGTCGTGGGAAGAAGCCCAAAAGGAAGCATTCGAAACACTGAAAACGAAACTAACCGAGGCACCAGTTGTTGCCTGCCCAGATTTTTCCCGACAGTTCGTCCTGCAAACAGACTCTAGCGCCGATGGACTTGGAGCAGTACTCTGGCAGACAATAAACAACCAGGAGCGAGTGATCGCATACGCTAGTCGAACGCTTACAGACGCTTAGCGAAATTACTCAGTCACCGAAAGGGAGTGTTTGGCGGTAGTGGGGTATACGGAAAATGAGACCATACCTAGAAGGGTATCATTTCCTTGTACGATCATCAATCGCTGAGATGGTTACATAGCATCGATAACCCATCTGGGCGACTGGCGCGCTGGGCCATAGAATTGCAACAACACGACTTCGAGATTCGCTATCGAAAGGGATCATCAAATACAGTGGCAGATGTCTTATCTAGACACCCCATCCAGAAACCCCAAATCAAGATATTATTACCTATTACTGAAACCTGTTCGTGGTACGACTCCAAGATCCAGGCAGTCACCACAAAACCAGAAGACAACCCCGAATACCAGGTCCTCGACAAAACCCTGTATAGACACATCTATAACCCAACCTGTTACACAGAAAATGCTCAATCTGCATGGAAGATTTGCGTCCCCAAACCATTGCGCCCACAAGTCTTGGAAGAAAATCACACAGATGTGACCGCAGGCCACATGGGAATAGCAAAAACTATTGCCCGGGTTGTGGGTACTTACTATTGGCCGGGATTATTTCGCGACGTTGCGCGATTTGTCCGGAGATGCCCTACGTGCATAGAATACAAGGTACCAACTTGCAAACCCGCTGGAAAAATGTATATGACTGCCGCTAACCATCCATGGGAAATTGTAACTCCGATTTTGTAGGACTACTGCCACGTTCGACTAAGGGAAACACAATGATACTCGTTTTCTACGACAAGTTTTCGAAATGGGCAGAAGTCATGGCTTTGCACGATCCCACAACCCCTGCGTTGGTAAGAGGTTTCAGGGAACGAATACTTAGTCGGTATGGCTGCCCAAAATTGTTAATTACTTACAACGGTACGCAATACAGAAGAAGACAGTTCCAAAATCTGCTCGCGCAATTACAAATAAAGCAAAGGTTACGCCGCCATATACGCCGCAAGCCAACCCAACTGAAAAGATGAAACGCGTCATCAAGACCATGATCGCGCAATATGTGAAGACAGACCATCGCAGATGGGATGAGCATCTACCAGAGATAATGTTAGCTATAAATACTAGGCGAAACGAAGTAACAGGTTATTCAGCGGCATATCTAAATTTTGGCCGCGAATTACGCCTACCGTCCACACCGGTCATACCATTAAATTCCGAGCCTGATACGGCAGAACGCGTGACCAGTCTGCACGAGATACTCGCCTTAGTCCGGCTGAATCTCGCAAAAGCATTTGGAACCCAGGTACTACGACCTCCGACGCCGCCCGTGGACACCTGCAGTAGGAGAAATGTTGTATTATCATCATTGACCACTCTCCTCGGCCGCCCAGCAATTTGCCGCTAAATTGGCCCACGGTACATCGGACCCTACCGAGTAAAGAAGAGAATCTCCCCGGTCATAGTTATCTTGGAAGGAGATAACAAGAAAACCCTCACAGCTTACGTGAAAGACTGCAAGGAAATATCTCAAACCCTGCAGGAGGAGGTAACTCAGACCGTGGGTATAGCCAATCAGGAGATGCCAGTCATCAACGAGATGTCCGACAAGAAGCAACTCGCCGAATTCACGGACAAACCACCGGTGCCAGCATTTCATCGCCGTACCAGGCCACAACCACCGATGGCTCCCCCGCCAAACCGGCCTCTAACGAGCAACGAACTCAACCGGCTTTGCGAAATCGTCCCAAGGGACGTAGGAAGTGCCGCAAGCCCCTTGCCTATATGTTTACAACGCCCCACCACGGTCGAAGGCCCAACAACATCCCTGGCCGCGCTGCAAGATGAAGGCCCAACAACATCCTTGGCCGCGCTACAAGATGAAGGCCCAACGACATCCCTGGCCGCGCTGCAAGATGAAGACAAGAAAGCAACGACAACAACCATCGCCCGGACCGCAACCTAGAGGCGTATAGCGCACACCCCCACACAAAAACCAACCACCATAACCCCTAAAACCAACAACCAACCCAAAACCCCAACCACCGTCAGACCTAAATCCCCAATCCACATCCAATCTGTAACCATTACCAAACCAAACACAGCAGAATTTACCCCTACCCCAGCGGACACCACGATTAGACCCCAAAAGGAGGAAATGCTCCTGACATCATTTAACATAACATCGCAAAGCGACGTCCGACACGATTCAGGCTTACCGGCCCCTTAGGGCACCTACACGGGAAGCAAATCGCCGCCGACGAGGCGGTTTTGTTGAAGACGGAGTCACACCAACGGATCACCCTGCGGAACCAGGCAGACAAGGAGGTAAGCACAGGAAAATATTTTTAGATTTAGGTAACTCGGGCTGGTGACTGGCACGACAAATAAAGGTTATCCCATAAAGTTGAGTGACCACACCGACCGAGAAAAGTACAGTCTAAATATTATTAAGCCATAAAATAAAAATTTAGATATAGTTATACTAGTTTTTTTTTATTTACATTGAGCCATAAAATAAACACTTAGATATAGTTATACTAGAATATTTTTTGTATATAAGAACAACGAAAACACAATCATATTAGAGAATTTATGCTATCTATATGTATATACATTGTTATATAACCCCTAGTATTTTCGTTTCTTCCCAGAAGTAGGAGGGGAATGTAATAAAGTTGCCTGCCAGCAACAACCATACGGCTAACAAAATTACATCTAAAATTCTATATATATGTAATGTGTGTACACAACTTACACGAGTTGCATGGCACCAGTCAAGAATTTAAATAATAAGTATGTTCAAAATACATAGATAAAGTCCCATTTAAAGTTCACGGCGCTCATAGACATACGTACATACATACGTACAAAATGTTAAGAATAATTGCTTGAGTAACCATATAGGAATGTCAAAGTAGTAAGCATGCGGCAGAATATTTCTCATAATAGGCAGACTACTAGGCATTGATATGAAGATATATTCTTGTGTTACTCAAGTGAGTCAATAGCGCCAGCGGAGAGCTATGAGCTAGAAGTCTCTAGTTACCGAGTTCATACCCCGGCATTGACTCGGATATTTTTAAACAGTTAATGCTTCTAGAGCTGCCCGGCATATCTTTTAAGGAAGGAGTCCTCGAGTGCCTGACAGCTCCCCACTACATCGACCGGTTTTCGCGCCGATTTTACCAGCAGCCCTGGATGTACAAGTGGGCGAAGACCTAGGTCAACACCCTCTCGACCACCAAGGCTTTGCCTAGAGTTTCCGTGGTTCGACAAGGTCCCCCTCTAGATGACCGGTGGAATTTATCACTGAGCAACCTGGCAGACCCGTGTGTCGACACCCGGAACTCCAAAACTAATTAAAAATAAAAATTAAATAACTAATTAAAATAAAGATTTAATAAAAATAATTAAATAAATAGGTTATTATAACCTATGAATTAGGGGAGAGAGAGCGAAGCCATGCCACGCGAGAGTTTCACAGGCTGGAACCCGTGTAGGGTTGAGATTGGTAGCCTAAAACGTTTTCTGCCCCCACCACAGGGCGTCATCAGTAGGCTTGATGAAGGAAGGAAGGGAAAGAGTAAGAGTAGATACGAGTGCGCCCCAAGGATAACGTTCGCGACAGATGACCGCACCATCTATTTGGGGTCAAGGGAGACGAAATACTAATAATAAAATAATAAAATATAAATTAATAATAATAATTAATAATAATAATAAAATATAAATTTATAATAATTAATAGTAATAATAAAGACCTAACCTACCGAATATCCTACGAGCTGGAAAAATCCCACGATGTCACGATGTCCCACGATGCGCCCACGTTGCGAACCGACGATGTGAGCGATGACTACCGACCGAGCAAGCAAATTATAAAAAACGTATATGCGCACTGCGGAAGGACAACCGTATTGTCCGAAGGTTCGCGCCAAACTAAATAAATTTAATTGTAGTGCCGACTACATTGTATGTCCGCACATACCATTAAATTAAATTAAATTAAATTTCCGACGCGATATTAAATTAAATTTCCGACCCGATATTAAATTAAATTAAACCTGAAATTGATGTCTATAACTTGTCTATCTTATCTAAGCTCATCTGTCTGGTAATAGAAATTAGCTTAACTAGCTCATCTAACTCATCTAGCTCATCTGTTTATATATTATCTAGCTGCGTCCCTGCTATGAGCATCTTTTCCAAATGTGTATATGCGCTAGTCCCCAGGCAGGTAAACTGTTTTTAGGAGAGTCTGCAGCGCATCTACAACATTCAGTGATTACTAAGTGTCAGCATCCTTTCCCAATGTGCTTGTACATCATTCAGTGATTACTTTGCGTCGTCGATTTCTGTCATGACTGTCAGAACTGCTCGGCATGTCTTTTTGTGGACGGAGTCCTCGAGTGCCTAACAGCTCCCTGAAAAGCTTCTCGAGCTGCCCCGGCATGTCTTTTTGTGGACGGTGTCCTTGAGTGCCTGACAGCTCCCTAAAACATACATAATATAATAAAATACAACATAATAAAATATTACAATTAATAAAACCACTTTTTGAGCTGTCCGGCATATCTTTTGCGGAAGGAGTCCTAGAGTGCCTTACAGCTCCCTAAAAAGCTTCTCGAGCAATAGCAATAATAATAAGACCAATAAAAGAAATAACGAACAATTACAACAATAATAACACAAAAAATACGCAAAGGGAATAAATTGTATGTATACCATTCGTATACGAACAATTTATCATACAATATTCGGGGAAATAGAATTCCCAACAAATCGAAAGATTTAAGTAATGACATGGGACGCGAAAATCCACAACAAATCGGGAAGTGTGGAGAAGAGTATTCTGTCCGATAAAGACGATAAGTAATTCTCCCATACCAAAAACACTCCCGCTACCTTTTTGAATTGATAAAGCTTAACAAAGTATTGATTGCTTTTGTACTTTGCTTATGCTATATCTGGGAACTGTGTTGTTCTACTCGAACGCCTACCGTAAGTTCCACTAGTACTTTCAAGTACGTAGTAAGCAGTCGTTGATTGCTTTTGCTTCTGCTAACTACGGCTTAGAGCCGAGCCGTTCTTCCCGAACGCCCTCCGTGTGCTCCGTAGTACTTTCAAGTACGTAGTTAGCAGTCGTTGATTGCTTTTGCTTCTGCTAACTACGGCTTAGAGCCGAGCCGTTCATCCCGAACGCCCTCCGTGTGCTCCGTAGTACTTTCAAGAACGTAGTTAGCTGTCGTTGATTGCTTTTGCTTCTGCTAACTGCGACTTAGAGCCGGGAGTTTCTCTCAAACACCCTCCGTGAGTGAGAGTGCCCACCTAAAATTACGTTAGGCAGGTAGCTAAGTATAATAATTATTCGATATAAGTATATTAAAATTGTAAATTGTAAGGAAGAAAACACAAAAATAATAAATAAAACACAAAAGAACGAAAACCCACAAAACTCTTTAATTTGTAACAAACAAGCAAAACGAACCCTGGGTGACCGGCGAGCGTCACCCGAGCGAACAACGTTACAAATTTGGCGCCCGAGCAGGGACGACTTTTAAAGTCGCCTCACCGACCGAGACCGAGAAAAGAAAACCATATTTTCTTTCTATATTAAAATAACCGACCAGAAAGCACCGACCGGCAGAAACGCTGCATTACAATTTGGTTTACATTGGTGAATGCGTCACCACTAAAATTAGTTTTGGCACCAACCGGGGAGTACCAGACCATAGAAATATACAAATTGTCAAATACTGCCGAGAGAAAAGCTATAGATATACATAATAATGTCCACCAAGGAGACTGGTCTTAGTGTTTCCGGAGTATACTCACTTCGGAAAGAGGAGTTACTAAACGAACTGTGTCGTCGTGGTATTAACCAAAGTGGTAGTGTAGATGAGCTACGCAAACTACTCTCTACCGAGCTAAAGAAACACAAATCTTGTAGCGACTCTTCTGACCGAAAGGCAGCAGTTGGACAAGTTCCTGGCAGTTGAATTACCACAGTTTGAAAACGTTAAAGGACCAACCAGTGTTACTGAGCACGAGATTCGACTCAAACACCAGCGGCCGTTCAAACAGCGATACATGCCCATAAACCCCGCGATGCAGGCGATTATTAACGAAGAGATCGACCAATTATTGGCAGAAGGGAAAATCGAATCGTCCAACAGTCCTTATAGCTCACCCATCGTGTTGGTCAAGAAGAAACAAGGTACCTGGAGGCTATGTGTTGACTACCGACAACTGAATGAAATCTCAATCAAGGATGCGTATCCACTACCCCAGACTAACCACATACTCGACAAGCTCAAAGGAGCCAAATACATTTCTACGATCGACCTTAAGCAAGGATACTGTCAGATTCCGTTGAAGGCAACAAGTCGACCATATACCGCGTTCACCGTTTATGGCAGAGGACTCTACCAGTAGAAAGTCATGCCGTTTGGGTTGCACTCAGCCCCTGCTACTTTTCAACGACTACTCGACAGAATTATCAGTCCGGAATTGGAACCATACGCGTTCGCCTACTTGGATGACATCATTGTCATCGGAAGCACCTTTGCTGAACATATGAATGCCCTGACTGAAGTATTTAAACGCTTGAAATCGGCCGGACTTAAGATCAATACTGAGAAATGTGAATTTGGCAAGGCAGAAATGCGATATCTTCGACACATGGTAAATCAGAGTGGTATTCACACGGATCCCGACAAGATCGAAGCAGTTAAATCACTGATACCCCCGCGAAACATAAAGGAACTTCGTCGTATTATTGGAATCGCATCGTGGTATCGACGCTTCGTCCCAAACTTTTCGACCATCACAGCACCTTTAACCAAATTATTAAAGAAGAAACAGAAGTGGTCGTGGGAAGAAGCCCAAAAGGAAGCATTCGAAACACTGAAAACGAAACTAACCGAGGCACCAGTTCTTGCCTGCCCAGACTTTTCCCGACAGTTCGTCCTGCAAACAGACGCTAGCGCCGATGGACTTGGAGCAGTACTCTGGCAGACAATAAACAACCAGGAGCGAGTGATCGCATACGCTAGTCGAACGCTTACAGACGCTGAGCGAAATTACTCAGTCACCGAAAGGGAGTGTTTGGCGGTAGTGTGGGGTATACGGAAAATGAGACCATACCTAGAAGGGTATCATTTCCTTGTACAGACCGATCATCAATCGCTGAGATGGTTACATAGCATCGATAACCCATCTGGGCGACTGGCGCGCTGGGCCATAGAGTTGCAACAACATGACTTCGAGATTCGTTACCGAAAGGGATCATCCAATACGGTCGCAGACCTCCTGTCAAGACACCCCACCGAGGAACCCCAAATAAAAATGTTATTACCTGTTCGTGGTATGACTTCAAGATCCAGGCAGTCACCACGAAACCAGAGGACAACCCCTAATACCAGGTCCTCGACAAAACCCTATACAGACACATCTATAACCCAACCTGTTACACAGAAAATGCTCAATCTGCATGGAAGATTTGCGTCCCCAAACCATTGCGCCCACAAGTCTTGGAAGAAAATCACACAGATGTGACCGCAGGCCACATGGGAATAGCAAAAACTATTGCCCGGGTTGTGGGTACTTACTATTGGCCGGGATTATTTCGCGACGTTGCGCGATTTGTCCGGAGATGCCCTACGTGCATAGAATACAAGGTACCAACTTGCAAACCCGCTGGAAAAATGTATATGACTGCCGCTAACCATCCATGGGAAATTGTAACTCCGATTTTGTAGGACCACTGCCACGTTCGACTAAGGGAAACACAATGATACTCGTTTTCTACGACAAGTTTTCGAAATGGGCAGAAGTCGTGGCTTTGCACGATCCCACAACCCCTGCGTTGGTAAGAGGTTTCAGGGAACGAATACTTAGTCGGTATGGCTGCCCAAAATTGTTAATTACTGACAACGGTACGCAATACAGAAGAAGACAGTTCCAAAATCTGCTCGCGCAATTACAAATAAAGCAAAGGTTACGCCGCCATATACGCCGCAAGCCAACCCAACTGAAAAGATGAAACGCGTCATCAAGACCATGATCGCGCAATATGTGAAGACAGACCATCGCAGATGGGATGAGCATCTACCAGAGATAATGTTAGCTATAAATACTAGGCGAAACGAAGTAACAGGTTATTCAGCGGCATATCTAAATTTTGGCCGCGAATTACGCCTACCGTCCACGCCGGTCATACCATTAAATTCCGAGCCTGATACGGCAGAACGCGTGACCAGTCTGCACGAGATACTCGCCTTAGTCCGGCTGAATCTCGCAAAAGCATTTGGAACCCAGGTACTACGACCTCCGACGCCGCCCGTGGATACCTGCAGTAGGAGAAATGTTGTATTATCATCATTGACCACTCTCCTCGGCCGCCCAGCAATTTGCCGCCAAATTGGCCCACGGTACATCGGACCCTACCGAGTAAAGAAGAGAATCTCCCCGGTCATAGTTATCTTGGAAGGAGATAACAAGAAAACCCTCACAGCTTACGTGAAAGACTGCAAGGAAATATCTCAAACCCTGCAGGAGGAGGTAACTCAGACCGTGGGTATAGCCAATCAGGAGATGCCAGTCATCAACGAGATGTCCGACAAGAAGCAACTCGCCGAATTCACGGACAAACCACCGGTGCCAGCATTTCATCGCCGTACCAGGCCACAACCACCGACGAGCAACGAACTCAACCGGCTTTGCGAAATCGTCCCAAGGGACGTAGGAAGTGCCGCAAGCCCCTTGCCTATATGTTTACAACGCCCCACCACGGTCGAAGGCCCAACAACATCCCTGGCCGCGCTGCAAGATGAAGGCCCAACAACATCCTTGGCCGCGCTACAAGATGAAGGCCCAACGACATCCCTGGCCGCGCTGCAAGATGAAGACAAGAAAGCAACGACAACAACCATCGCCCGGACCGCAACCTAGAGGCGTATAGCGCACACCCCCACACAAAAACCAACCACCATAACCCCTAAAACCAACAACCAACCCAAAACCCCAACCACCGTCAGACCTAAATCCCCAATCCACATCCAATCTGTAACCATTACCAAACCAAACACAGCAGAATTTACCCCTACCCCAGCGGACACCACGATTAGACCCCAAAAGGAGGAAATGCTCCTGACATCATTTAACATAACATCGCAAAGCGACGTCCGACACGATTCAGGCTTACCGGCCCCTTAGGGCACCTACACGGGAAGCAAATCGCCGCCGACGAGGCGGTTTTGTTGAAGACTGCGGAACCAGGCAGACAAGGAGGTAAGCACAGGAAAATATTTTTAGATTTAGGTAACTCGGGCTGGTGACTGGCACGACAAATAAAGGTTATCCCATAAAGTTGAGTGACCACACCGACCGAGAAAAGTACAGTCTAAATATTATTAAGCCATAAAATAAAAATTAAGATATAGTTATACTAGTTTTTTTTTATTTACATTGAGCCATAAAATAAACACTTAGATATAGTTATACTAGAATATTTTTTGTATATAAGAACAACGAAAACACAATCATATTAGAGAATTTATGCTATCTATATGTATATACATTGTTATATAACCCCTAGTATTTTCGTTTCTTCCCAGAAGTAGGAGGGGAATGTAATAAAGTTGCCTGCCAGCAACAACCATACGGCTAACAAAATTACATCTAAAATTATATATATATGTAATGTGTGTGCACAACTTACACGAGTTGCATGGCACCAGTCAAGAATTTAAATAATAAGTATGTTCAAAATACATAGATAAAGTCCAATTTAAAGTTCACGGCGCTCATAGACATACGTACATACATACGTACAAAATGTTAAGAATAATTGCTTGAGTAACCATATAGGAATGTCAAAGTAGTAAGCATGCGGCAGAATATTTGTCATAATAGGCAGACTAATAGGCATTGATATGAAGATATATTCTTGTGTTACTCAAGTGAGTCAATAGCGCCAGCGGAGAGCTATGAGCTAGAAGTCTCTAGTTACCGAGTTCATACCCCGGCATTGACTCGGATATTTTTAAACAGTTAATGCTTCTAGAGCTGCCCGGCATATCTTTTAAGGAAGGAGTCCTCGAGTGCCTGACAGCTCCCCACTACATCGACCGGTTTTCGCGCCGATTTTACCAGCAGCCCTGGATGTACAAGTGGGCGAAGACCTAGGTCAACACCCTCTCGACCACCAAGGCTTTGCCTAGAGTTTCCGTGGTTCGACAAGGTCCCCCTATAGATGACCGGTGGAATTTATCGGTGGAATTTATCACTGAGCAACCTGGCAGACCCGTGTGTCGACACCCGGAACTCCAAAACTAATTAAAAATAAAAATTAAATAACTAATTAAAATAAAGATTTAATAAAAATAATTAAATAAATAGGTTATTATAACCTATGAATTAGGGGAGAGAGAGCGAAGCCATGCCACGCGAGAGTTTGACAGGCTGGAACCCGTGTAGGGTTGAGATTGGTAGCCTAAAACGTTTTCTGCCCCCACCACAGGGCGTCATCAGTAGGCTTGATGAAGGAAGGAAGGGAAAGAGTAAGAGTAGATACGAGTGCGCCCCAAGGATAACGTTCGCGACAGATGACCGCACCATCTATTTGGGGTCAAGGGAGACGAAATACTAATAATAAAATAATAAAATATAAATTAATAATAATAATTAATAATAATAATAAAATATAAATTTATAATAATTAATAGTAATAATAAAGACCTAACCTACCGAATATCCTACGAGCCGGAAAAATCCCACGATGTCACGATGTCCCACGATGCGCCCACGTTGCGAACCGACGATGTGAGCGATGACTACCGACCGAGCAAGCAAATTATAAAAAACGTATATGCGCACTGCGGAAGGACAACCGTATTGTCCGAAGGTTCGCGCCAAACTAAATAAATTTAATTGTAGTGCCGACTACATTGTATGTCCGCACATACCATTAAATTAAATTAAATTAAATTTCCGACGCGATATTAAATTAAATTTCCGACCCGATATTAAATTAAATTAAACCTGAAATTGATGTCTATAACTTGTCTATCTTATCTAAGCTCATCTGTCTGGTAATAGAAATTAGCTTAACTAGCTCATCTAACTCATCTAGCTCATCTGTTTATATATTATCTAGCTGCGTCCCTGCTATGAGCATCTTTTCCAAATGTGTATATGCGCTAGTCTCCAGGCAGGTAAACTGTTTTTAGGAGAGTCTGCAGCGCATCTACAACATTCAGTGATTACTAAGTGTCAGCATCCTTTCCCAATGTGCTTGTACATCATTCAGTGATTACTTTGCGTCGTCGATTTCTGTCATGACTGTCAGAACTGCTCGGCATGTCTTTTTGTGGACGGAGTCCTCGAGTGCCTAACAGCTCCCTGAAAAGCTTCTCGAGCTGCCCCGGCATGTCTTTTTGTGGACGGTGTCCTTGAGTGCCTGACAGCTCCCTAAAACATACATAATATAATAAAATACAACATAATAAAATATTACAATTAATAAAACCACTTTTTGAGCTGTCCGGCATATCTTTTGCGGAAGGAGTCCTAGAGTGCCTTACAGCTCCCTAAAAAGCTTCTCGAGCAATAGCAATAATAATAAGAACAATAAAAGAAATAACGAACAATTACAACAATAATAACACAAAAAATACGCAAAGGGAATAAATTGTATGTATACCATTCGTATACGAACAATTTATCATACAATATTCGGGGAAATAGAATTCCCAACAAATCGAAAGATTTAAGTAATGACATGGGACGCGAAAATCCACAACAAATCGGGAAGTGTGGAGAAGAGTATTCTGTCCGATAAAGACGATAAGTAATTCTCCCATACCAAAAACACTCCCGCTACCTTTTTGAATTGATAAAGCTTAACAAAGTATTGATTGCTTTTGTACTTTGCTTATGCTATATCTGGGAACTGTGTTGTTCTACTCGAACGCCTACCGTAAGTTCCACTAGTACTTTCAAGTACGTAGTAAGCAGTCGTTGATTGCTTTTGCTTCTGCTAACTACGGCTTAGAGCCGAGCCGTTCTTCCCGAACGCCCTCCGTGTGCTCCGTAGTACTTTCAAGTACGTAGTTAGCAGTCGTTGATTGCTTTTGCTTCTGCTAACTACGGCTTAGAGCCGAGCCGTTCATCCCGAACGCCCTCCGTGTGCTCCGTAGTACTTTCAAGTACGTAGTTAGCTGTCGTTGATTGCTTTTGCTTCTGCTAACTGCGACTTAGAGCCGGGAGTTTCTCTCAAACACCCTCCGAGTGCCCACCTAAAATTACGTTAGGCAGGTAGCTAAGTATAATAATTATTCGATATAAGTATATTAAAATTGTAAATTGTAAGGAAGAAAACACAAAAATAATAAATAAAACACAAAAGAACGAAAACCCACAAAACTCTTTAATTTGTAACAAACAAGCAAAACGAACCCTGGGTGACCGGCGAGCGTCACCCGAGCGAACAACGTTACAAATTTGGCGCCCGAGCAGGGACGACTTTTAAAGTCGCCTCACCGACCGAGACCGAGAAAAGAAAACCATATTTTCTTTCTATATTAAAATAACCGACCAGAAAGCACCGACCGGCAGAAACGCTGCATTACAATTTGGTTTACATTGGTGAATGCGTCACCACTAAAATTAGTTTTGGCACCAACCGGGGAGTACCAGACCATAGAAATATACAAATTGTCAAATACTGCCGAG
Organism: Nephrocerus scutellatus; assembly: GCA_947095585.1. Taxonomy (NCBI): domain Eukaryota; kingdom Metazoa; phylum Arthropoda; class Insecta; order Diptera; family Pipunculidae; genus Nephrocerus; species Nephrocerus scutellatus. The sequence goes on from OX352763.1 coordinate 75,310,104, forward strand.
AGAAAAGCTATAGATATACATAATAATGTCCACCAAGGAGACTGGTCTTAGTGTTTCCGGAGTATACTCACTTTGGAAAGAGAAGTTACTAAACGAACTGTGTCGTCGTGGTATTAACCAAAGTGGTAGTGTAGATGAGCTACGCAAACTACTCTCTAAAGAGCTAAAGAAACACAAATCTTGTAGCGACTCTTCTGACCGAAAGGCAGCAGTTGGACAAGTTCCTGGCAGTTGAATTACCACAGTTTGAAAACGTTAAAGGACCAACCAGTGTTACTGAGCACGAGATTCGACTCAAACACCAGCGGCCGTTCAAACAGCGATACATGCCCATAAACCCCGCGATGCAGGCGATTATTAACGAAGAGATCGACCAATTATTGGCAGAAGGGAAAATCGAATCGTCCAACAGTCCTTATAGCTCACCCATCGTGTTGGTCAAGAAGAAACAAGGTACCTGGAGGCTATGTGTTGACTACCGACAACTGAATGAAATCTCAATCAAGGATGCGTATCCACTACCCCAGACTAACCACATACTCGACAAGCTCAAAGGAGCCAAATACATTTCTACGATCGACCTTAAGCAAGGATACTGTCAGATTCCGTTGAAGGCAACAAGTCGACCATATACCGCGTTCACCGTTCATGGCAGAGGACTCTACCAGTAGAAAGTCATGCCGTTTGGGTTGCACTCAGCCCCTGCTACTTTTCAACGACTACTCGACAGAATTATCAGTCCGGAATTGGAACCATACGCGTTCGCCTACTTGGATGACATCATTGTCATCGGAAGCACCTTTGCTGAATGAATATGAATGCCCTGACTGAAGTATTTAAACGCTTGAAATCGGCCGGACTTAAGATCAATACTGAGAAATGTGAATTTGGCAAGGCAGAAATGCGATATCTTCGACACATGGTAAATCAGAGTGGTATTCACACGGATCCCGACAAGATCGAAGCAGTTAAATCACTGATACCCCCGCGAAACATAAAGGAACTTCGTCGTATTATTGGAATCGCATCGTGGTATCGACGCTTCGTCCCAAACTTTTCGACCATCACAGCACCTTTAACCAAATTATTAAAGAAGAAACAGAAGTGGTCGTGGGAAGAAGCCCAAAAGGAAGCATTCGAAACACTGAAAACGAAACTAACCGAGGCACCAGTTCTTGCCTGCCCAGACTTTTCCCGACAGTTCGTCCTGCAAACAGACGCTAGCGCCGATGGACTTGGAGCAGTACTCTGGCAGACAATAAACAACCAGGAGCGAGTGATCGCATACGCTAGTCGAACGCTTACAGACGCTGAGCGAAATTACTCAGTCACCGAAAGGGAGTGTTTGGCGGTAGTGTGGGGTATACGGAAAATGAGACCATACCTAGAAGGGTATCATTTCCTTGTACAGACCGATCATCAATCGCTGAGATGGTTACATAGCATCGATAACCCATCTGGGCGACTGGCGCGCTGGGCCATAGAGTTGCAACAACATGACTTCGAGATTCGTTACCGAAAGGGATCATCCAATACGGTCGCAGACCTCCTGTCAAGACACCCCACCGAGGAACCCCAAATAAAAATGTTATTACCTGTTCGTGGTATGACTTCAAGATCCAGGCAGTCACCACGAAACCAGAGGACAACCCCTAATACCAGGTCCTCGACAAAACCCTATACAGACACATCTATAACCCAACCTGTTACACAGAAAATGCTCAATCTGCATGGAAGATTTGCGTCCCCAAACCATTGCGCCCACAAGTCTTGGAAGAAAATCACACAGATGTGACCGCAGGCCACATGGGAATAGCAAAAACTATTGCCCGGGTTGTGGGTACTTACTATTGGCCGGGATTATTTCGCGACGTTGCGCGATTTGTCCGGAGATGCCCTACGTGCATAGAATACAAGGTACCAACTTGCAAACCCGCTGGAAAAATGTATATGACTGCCGCTAACCATCCATGGGAAATTGTAACTCCGATTTTGTAGGACCACTGCCACGTTCGACTAAGGGAAACACAATGATACTCGTTTTCTACGACAAGTTTTCGAAATGGGCAGAAGTCATGGCTTTGCACGATCCCACAACCCCTGCGTTGGTAAGAGGTTTCAGGGAACGAATACTTAGTCGGTATGGCTGCCCAAAATTGTTAATTACTGACAACGGTACGCAATACAGAAGAAGACAGTTCCAAAATCTGCTCGCGCAATTACAAATAAAGCAAAGGTTACGCCGCCATATACGCCGCAAGCCAACCCAACTGAAAAGATGAAACGCGTCATCAAGACCATGATCGCGCAATATGTGAAGACAGACCATCGCAGATGGGATGAGCATCTACCAGAGATAATGTTAGCTATAAATACTAGGCGAAACGAAGTAACAGGTTATTCAGCGGCATATCTAAATTTTGGCCGCGAATTACGCCTACCGTCCACACCGGTCATACCATTAAATTCCGAGCCTGATACGGCAGAACGCGTGACCAGTCTGCACGAGATACTCGCCTTAGTCCGGCTGAATCTCGCAAAAGCATTTGGAACCCAGGTACTACGACCTCCGACGCCGCCCGTGGACACCTGCAGTAGGAGAAATGTTGTATTATCATCATTGACCACTCTCCTCGGCCGCCCAGCAATTTGCCGCCAAATTGGCCCACGGTACATCGGACCCTACCGAGTAAAGAAGAGAATCTCCCCCGTCATAGTTATCTTGGAAGGAGATAACAAGAAAACCCTCACAGCTTACGTGAAAGACTGCAAGGAAATATCTCAAACCCTGCAGGAGGAGGTAACTCAGACCGTGGGTATAGCCAATCAGGAGATGCCAGTCATCAACGAGATGTCCGACAAGAAGCAACTCGCCGAATTCACGGACAAACCACCGGTGCCAGCATTTCATCGCCGTACCAGGCCACAACCACCGACGAGCAACGAACTCAACCGGCTTTGCGAAATCGTCCCAAGGGACGTAGGAAGTGCCGCAAGCCCCTTGCCTATATGTTTACAACGCCCCACCACGGTCGAAGGCCCAACAACATCCCTGGCCGCGCTGCAAGATAAAGGCCCAACAACATCCTTGGCCGCGCTACAAGATGAAGGCCCAACGACATCCCTGGCCGCGCTGCAAGATGAAGACAAGAAAGCAACGACAACAACCATCGCCCGGACCGCAACCTAGAGGCGTATAGCGCACACCCCCACACAAAAACCAACCACCATAACCCCTAAAACCAACAACCAACCCAAAACCCCAACCACCGTCAGACCTAAATCCCCAATCCACATCCAATCTGTAACCATTACCAAACCAAACACAGCAGAATTTACCCCTACCCCAGCGGACACCACGATTAGACCCCAAAAGGAGGAAATGCTCCTGACATCATTTAACATAACATCGCAAAGCGACGTCCGACACGATTCAGGCTTACCGGCCCCTTAGGGCACCTACACGGGAAGCAAATCGCCGCCGACGAGGCGGTTTTGTTGAAGACGGAGTCACACCAACGGATCACCCTGCGGAACCAGGCAGACAAGGAGGTAAGCACAGGAAAATATTTTTAGATTTAGGTAACTCGGGCTGGTGACTGGCACGACAAATAAAGGTTATCCCATAAAGTTGAGTGACCACACCGACCGAGAAAAGTACAGTCTAAATATTATTAAGCCATAAAATAAAAATTTAGATATAGTTATACTAGTTTTTTTTTATTTACATTGAGCCATAAAATAAACACTTAGATATAGTTATACTAGAATATTTTTTGTATATAAGAACAACGAAAACACAATCATATTAGAGAATTTATGCTATCTATATGTATTTATATACATTGTTATATAACCCCTAGTATTTTCGTTTCTTCCCAGAAGTAGGAGGGGAATGTAATAAAGTTGCCTGCCAGCAACAACCATACGGCTAACAAAATTACATCTAAAATTCTATATATATGTAATGTGTGTGCACAACTTACACGAGTTGCATGGCACCAGTCAAGAATTTAAATAATAAGTATGTTCAAAATACATAGATAAAGTCCCATTTAAAGTTCACGGCGCTCATAGACATACGTACATACATACGTACAAAATGTTAAGAATAATTGCTTGAGTAACCATATAGGAATGTCAAAGTAGTAAGCATGCGGCAGAATATTTGTCATAATAGGCAGACTACTAGGCATTGATATGAAGATATATTCTTGTGTTACTCAAGTGAGTCAATAGCGCCAGCGGAGAGCTATGAGCTAGAAGTCTCTAGTTACCGAGTTCATACCCCGGCATTGACTCGGATATTTTTAAACAGTTAATGCTTCTAGAGCTGCCCGGCATATCTTTTAAGGAAGGAGTCCTCGAGTGCCTGACAGCTCCCCACTACATCGACCGGTTTTCGCGCCGATTTTACCAGCAGCCCTGGATGTACAAGTGGGCGAAGACCTAGGTCAACACCCTCTCGACCACCAAGGCTTTGCCTAGAGTTTCCGTGGTTCGACAAGGTCCCCCTCTAGATGACCGGTGGAATTTATCGGTGGAATTTATCACTGAGCAACCTGGCAGACCCGTGTGTCGACACCCGGAACTCCAAAACTAATTAAAAATAAAAATTAAATAACTAATTAAAATAAAGATTTAATAAAAATAATTAAATAAATAGGTTATTATAACCTATGAATTAGGGGAGAGAGAGCGAAGCCATGCCACGCGAGAGTTTGACAGGCTGGAACCCGTGTAGGGTTGAGATTGGTAGCCTAAAACGTTTTCTGCCCCCACCACAGGGCGTCATCAGTAGGCTTGATGAAGGAAGGAAGGGAAAGAGTAAGAGTAGATAGATACGAGTGCGCCCCAAGGATAACGTTCGCGACAGATGACCGCACCATCTATTTGGGGTCAAGGGAGACGAAATACTAATAATAAAATAATAAAATATAAATTAATAATAATAATTAATAATAATAATAAAATATAAATTTATAATAATTAATAGTAATAATAAAGACCTAACCTTACCGAATATCCTACGAGCCGGAAAATCCCACGATGTCACGATGTCCCACGATGCGCCCACGTTGCGAACCGACGATGTGAGCAATGACTACCGACCGAGCAAGCAAATTATAAAAAACGTATATGCGCACTGCGGAAGGACAACCGTATTGTCCGAAGGTTCGCGCCAAACTAAATAAATTTAATTGTAGTGCCGACTACATTGTATGTCCGCACATACCATTAAATTAAATTAAATTAAATTTCCGACGCGATATTAAATTAAATTTCCGACCCGATATTAAATTAAATTAAACCTGAAATTGATGTCTATAACTTGTCTATCTTATCTAAGCTCATCTGTCTGGTAATAGAAATTAGCTTAACTAGCTCATCTAACTCATCTAGCTCATCTGTTTATATATTATCTAGCTGCGTCCCTGCTATGAGCATCTTTTCCAAATGTGTATATGCGCTAGTCCCCAGGCAGGTAAACTGTTTTTAGGAGAGTCTGCAGCGCATCTACAACATTCAGTGATTACTAAGTGTCAGCATCCTTTCCCAATGTGCTTGTACATCATTCAGTGATTACTTTGCGTCGTCGATTTCTGTCATGACTGTCAGAACTGCTCGGCATGTCTTTTTGTGGACGGAGTCCTCGAGTGCCTAACAGCTCCCTGAAAAGCTTCTCGAGCTGCCCCGGCATGTCTTTTTGTGGACGGTGTCCTTGAGTGCCTGACAGCTCCCTAAAACATACATAATATAATAAAATACAACATAATAAAATATTACAATTAATAAAACCACTTTTTGAGCTGTCCGGCATATCTTTTGCGGAAGGAGTCCTAGAGTGCCTTACAGCTCCCTAAAAAGCTTCTCGAGCAATAGCAATAATAATAAGAACAATAAAAGAAATAACGAACAATTACAACAATAATAACACAAAAAATACGCAAAGGGAATAAATTGTATGTATACCATTCGTATACGAACAATTTATCATACAATATTCGGGGAAATAGAATTCCCAACAAATCGAAAGATTTAAGTAATGACATGGGACGCGAAAATCCACAACAAATCGGGAAGTGTGGAGAAGAGTATTCTGTCCGATAAAGACGATAAGTAATTCTCCCATACCAAAAACACTCCCGCTACCTTTTTGAATTGATAAAGCTTAACAAAGTATTGATTGCTTTTGTACTTTGCTTATGCTATATCTGGGAACTGTGTTGTTCTACTCGAACGCCTACCGTAAGTTCCACTAGTACTTTCAAGTACGTAGTAAGCAGTCGTTGATTGCTTTTGCTTCTGCTAACTACGGCTTAGAGCCGAGCCGTTCTTCCCGAACGCCCTCCGTGTGCTCCGTAGTACTTTCAAGTACGTAGTTAGCAGTCGTTGATTGCTTTTGCTTCTGCTAACTACGGCTTAGAGCCGAGCCGTTCATCCCGAACGCCCTCCGTGTGCTCCGTAGTACTTTCAAGTACGTAGTTAGCTGTCGTTGATTGCTTTTGCTTCTGCTAACTGCGACTTAGAGCCGGGAGTTTCTCTCAAACACCCTCCGAGTGCCCACCTAAAACTACGTTAGGCAGGTAGCTAAGTATAATAATTATTCGATATAAGTATATTAAAATTGTAAATTGTAAGGAAGAAAACACAAAAATAATAAATAAAACACAAAAGAACGAAAACCCACAAAACTCTTTAATTTGTAACAAACAAGCAAAACGAACCCTTGGTGACCGGCGAGCGTCACCCGAGCGAACAACGTTACAAATTTGGCGCCCGAGCAGGGACGACTTTTAAAGTCGCCTCACCGACCGAGACCGAGAAAAGAATACCATATTTTCTTTCTATATTAAAATAACCGACCAGAAAGCACCGACCGGCAGAAACGCTGCATTACAATTTGGTTTACATTGGTGAATGCGTCACCACTAAAATTAGTTTTGGCACCAACCGGGGAGTACCAGACCATAGAAATATACAAATTGCCAAATACTGCCGAGAGAAAAGCTATAGATATACATAATAATGTCCACCAAGGAGACTGGTCTTAGTGTTTCCGGAGTATACTCACTTCGGAAAGAGGAGTTACTAAACGAACTGTGTCGTCGTGGTATTAACCAAAGTGGTAGTGTAGATGAGCTACGCAAACTACTCTCTAAAGAGCTAAAGAAACACAAATCTTGTAGCGACTCTTCTGACCGAAAGGCAGCAGTTCGACAAGTTCCTGGCAGTTGAATTACCACAGTTTGAAAACGTTAAAGGACCAACCAGTGTTACTGAGCACGAGATTCGACTCAAACACCAGCGGCCGTTCAAACAGCGATACATGCCCATAAACCCCGCGATGCAGGCGATTATTAACGAAGAGATCGACCAATTATTGGCAGAAGGGAAAATCGAATCGTCCAACAGTCCTTATAGCTCACCCATCGTGTTGGTCAAGAAGAAACAAGGTACCTGGAGGCTATGTGTTGACTACCGACAACTGAATGAAATCTCAATCAAGGATGCGTATCCACTACCCCAGACTAACCACATACTCGACAAGCTCAAAGGAGCCAAATACATTTCTACGATCGACCTTAAGCAAGGATACTGTCAGATTCCGTTGAAAGCAACAAGTCGACCATATACCGCGTTCACCGTTCATGGCAGAGGACTCTACCAGTAGAAAGTCATGCCGTTTGGGTTGCACTCAGCCCCTGCTACTTTTCAACGACTACTCGACAGAATTATCAGTCCGGAATTGGAACCATACGCGTTCGCCTACTTGGATGACATCATTGTCATCGGAAGCACCTTTGCTGAATGAATATGAATGCCCTGACTGAAGTATTTAAACGCTTGAAATCGGCCGGACTTAAGATCAATACTGAGAAATGTGAATTTGGCAAGGCAGAAATGCGATATCTTCGACACATGGTAAATCAGAGTGGTATTCACACGGATCCCGACAAGATCGAAGCAGTTAAATCACTGATACCCCCGCGAAACATAAAGGAACTTCGTCGTATTATTGGAATCGCATCGTGGTATCGACGCTTCGTCCCAAACTTTTCGACCATCACAGCACCTTTAACCAAATTATTAAAGAAGAAACAGAAGTGGTCGTGGGAAGAAGCCCAAAAGGAAGCATTCGAAACACTGAAAACGAAACTAACCGAGGCACCAGTTCTTGCCTGCCCAGACTTTTCCCGACAGTTCGTCCTGCAAACAGACGCTAGCGCCGATGGACTTGGAGCAGTACTCTGGCAGACAATAAACAACCAGGAGCGAGTGATCGCATACGCTAGTCGAACGCTTACAGACGCTGAGCGAAATTACTCAGTCACCGAAAGGGAGTGTTTGGCGGTAGTGTGGGGTATACGGAAAATGAGACCATACCTAGAAGGGTATCATTTCCTTGTACAGACCGATCATCAATCGCTGAGATGGTTACATAGCATCGATAACCCATCTGGGCGACTGGCGCGCTGGGCCATAGAGTTGCAACAACATGACTTCGAGATTCGTTACCGAAAGGGATCATCCAATACGGTCGCAGACCTCCTGTCAAGACACCCCACCGAGGAACCCCAAATAAAAATGTTATTACCTGTTCGTGGTATGACTTCAAGATCCAGGCAGTCACCACGAAACCAGAGGACAACCCCGAATACCAGGTCCTCGACAAAACCCTATACAGACACATCTATAACCCAACCTGTTACACAGAAAATGCTCAATCTGCATGGAAGATTTGCGTCCCCAAACCATTGCGCCCACAAGTCTTGAAAGAAAATCACACAGATGTGACCGCAGGCCACATGGGAATAGCAAAAACTATTGCCCGGGTTGTGGGTACTTACTATTGGCCGGGATTATTTCGCGACGTTGCGCGATTTGTCCGGAGATGCCCTACGTGCATAGAATACAAGGTACCAACTTGCAAATCCGCTGGAAAAATGTATATGACTGCCGCTAACCATCCATGGGAAATTGTAACTCCGATTTTGTAGGACCACTGCCACGTTCGACTAAGGGAAACACAATGATACTCGTTTTCTACGACAAGTTTTCGAAATGGGCAGAAGTCATGGCTTTGCACGATCCCACAACCCCTGCGTTGGTAAGAGGTTTCAGGGAACGAATACTTAGTCGGTATGGCTGCCCAAAATTGTTAATTACTGACAACGGTACGCAATACAGAAGAAGACAGTTCCAAAATCTGCTCGCGCAATTACAAATAAAGCAAAGGTTTACGCCGCCATATACGCCGCAAGCCAACCCAACTGAAAGGATGAACCGCGTCATCAAGACCATGATCGCGCAATATGTGAAGACAGACCATCGCAGATGGGATGAGCATCTACCAGAGATAATGTTAGCTATAAATACTAGGCGAAACGAAGTAACAGGTTATTCAGCGGCATATCTAAATTTTGGCCGCGAATTACGCCTACCGTCCACACCGGTCATACCATTAAATTCCGAGCCTGATACGGCAGAACGCGTGACCAGTCTGCACGAGATAATCGCCTTAGTCCGGCTGAATCTCGCAAAAGCATTTGGAACCCAGAAAAGGTACTACGACCTCCGACGCCGCCCGTGGACACCTGCAGTAGGAGAAATGTTGTATTATCATCATTGACCACTCTCCTCGGCCGCCCAGCAATTTGCCGCCAAATTGGCCCACGGTACATCGGACCCTACCGAGTAAAGAAGAGAATCTCCCCCGTCATAGTTATCTTGGAAGGAGATAACAAGAAAACCCTCACAGCTTACGTGAAAGACTGCAAGGAAATATCTCAAACCCTGCAGGAGGAGGTAACTCAGACCGTGGGTATAGCCAATCAGGAGATGCCAGTCATCAACGAGATGTCCGACAAGAAGCAACTCGCCGAATTCACGGACAAACCACCGGTGCCAGCATTTCATCGCCGTACCAGGCCACAACCACCGATGGCTCCCCCGCCAAACCGGCCTCTAACGAGCAACGAACTCAACCGGCTTTGCGAAATCGTCCCAAGGGACGTAGGAAGTGCCGCAAGCCCCTTGCCTATATGTTTACAACGCCCCACCACGGTCGAAGGCCCAACAACATCCCTGGCCGCGCTGCAAGATGAAGGCCCAACAACATCCTTGGCCGCGCTACAAGATGAAGGCCCAACGACATCCCTGGCCGCGCTGCAAGATGAAGACAAGAAAGCAACGACAACAACCATCGCCCGGACCGCAACCTAGAGGCGTATAGCGCACACCCCCACACAAAAACCAACCACCATAACCCCTAAAACCAACAACCAACCCAAAACCCCAACCACCGTCAGACCTAAATCCCCAATCCACATCCAATCTGTAACCATTACCAAACCAAACACAGCAGAATTTACCCCTACCCCAGCGGACACCACGATTAGACCCCAAAAGGAGGAAATGCTCCTGACATCATTTAACATAACATCGCAAAGCGACAATTTTGATTTCCAAGCTCTGGAAGGAGTGATGATGGTGCCGCCAAGACCATACCGGAGCAAGAAGGACGTCCGACACGATTCAGGCTTACCGGCCCCTTAGGGCACCTATACGGGAAGCAAATCGCCGCCGACGAGGCGGTTTTGTTGAAGACGGAGTCACACCAACAGATCACCCTGCGGAACCAGGCAGACAAGGAGGTAAGCACAGGAAAATATTTTTAGATTTAGGTAACTCGGGCTGGTGACTGGCACGACAAATAAAGGTTATCCCATAAAGTTGAGTGACCACACCGACCGAGAAAAGTACAGTCTAAATATTATTAAGCCATAAAATAAAAATTTAGATATAGTTATACTAGTTTTTTTTTATTTACATTGAGCCATAAAATAAACACTTAGATATAGTTATACTAGAATATTTTTTGTATATAAGAACAACGAAAACACAATCATATTAGAGAATTTATGCTATCTATATGTATATACATTGTTATATAACCCCTTGTATTTTCGTTTCTTCCCAGAAGTAGGAGGGGAATGTAACGAAGTTGCCTGCCAGCAACAACCATACGGCTAACAAAATTACATCTAAAATTATATATATATGTAATGTGTGTGCACAACTTACACGAGTTGCATGGCACCAGTCAAGAATTTATATAATAAGTATGTTCAAAATACATAGATAAAGTCCCATTTAAAGTTCACGGCGCCGATCAAAATATATATAGACATACGTACATACATACGTACAAAATGTTAAGAATAATTGCTTGAGTAACCATATAGGAATGTCAAAGTAGTAAGCATGCGGCAGAATATTTCTCATAATAGGCAGACTACTAGGCATTGATATGAAGATATATTCTTGTGTTATTCAAGTGAGTCAATAGCGCCAGCGGAGAGCTATGAGCTAGAAGTCTCTAGTTACCGAGTTCATACCCCGGCATTGACTCGGATATTTTTAAACAGTTAATGCTTCTAGAGCTGCCCGGCATATCTTTTAAGGAAGGAGTCCTCGAGTGCCTGACAGCTCCCCACTACATCGACCGGTTTTCGCGCCGATTTTACCAGCAGCCCTGGATGTACAAGTGGGCGAAGACCTAGGTCAACACCCTCTCGACCACCAAGGCTTTGCCTAGAGTTTCCGTGGTTCGACAAGGTCCCCCTCTAGATGACCGGTGGAATTTATCACTGAGCAACCTGGCAGACCCGTGTGTCGACACCCGGAACTCCAAAACTAATTAAAAATAAAAATTAAATAACTAATTAAAATAAAGATTTAATAAAAATAATTAAATAAATAGGTTATTATAACCTATGAATTAGGGGAGAGAGAGCGAAGCCATGCCACGCGAGAGTTTTACAGGCTGGAACCCGTGTAGGGTTGAGATTGGTAGCCTAAAACGTTTTCTGCCCCCACCACAGGGCGTCATCAGTAGGCTTGATGAAGGAAGGAAGGGAAAGAGTAAGAGTAGATAGATACGAGTGCGCCCCAAGGATAACGTTCGCGACAGATGACCGCACCATCTATTTGGGGTCAAGGGAGACGAAATACTAATAATAAAATAATAAAATATAAATTAATAATAATAATTAATAATAATAATAAAATATAAATTTATAATAATTAATAGTAATAATAAAGACCTAACCTTACCGAATATCCTACGAGCCGGAAAATCCCACGATGTCACGATGTCCCACGATGCGCCCACGTTGCGAACCGACGATGTGAGCGATGACTACCGACCGAGCAAGCAAATTATAAAAAACGTATATGCGCACTGCGGAAGGACAACCGTATTGTCCGAAGGTTCGCGCCAAACTAAATAAATTTAATTGTAGTGCCGACTACATTGTATGTCCGCACATACCATTAAATTAAATTAAATTAAATTTCCGACGCGATATTAAATTAAATTTCCGACCCGATATTAAATTAAATTAAACCTGAAATTGATGTCTATAACTTGTCTATCTTATCTAAGCTCATCTGTCTGGTAATAGAAATTAGCTTAACTAGCTCATCTAACTCATCTAGCTCATCTGTTTATATATTATCTAGCTGCGTCCCTGCTATGAGCATCTTTTCCAAATGTGTATATGCGCTAGTCCCCAGGCAGGTAAACTGTTTTTAGGAGAGTCTGCAGCGCATCTACAACATTCAGTGATCACTTAGTGTCAGCATCCTTTCCCAATGTGCTTGTACATCATTCAGTGATTACTTTGCGTCGTCGATTTCTGTCATGACTGTCAGAACTGTTCGGCATGTCTTTTTGTGGACGGAGTCCTCAAGTGCCTAACAGCTCCCTAAAAAGCTTTTCGAGCTGACCGGCATGTCTTTTTGTGGACGGAGTCCTCGAGTGCCTAACAGCTCCCTAAAAAGCTTCTCGAGCTGCCCCGGCATGTCTTTTTGTGGACGGTGTCCTTGAGTGCCTGACAGCTCCCTAAAACATACATAATATAATAAAATACAACATAATAAAATATTACAATTAATAAAACCACTTTTTGAGCTGTCCGGCATATCTTTTGCGGAAGGAGTCCTAGAGTGCCTTACAGCTCCCTAAAAAGCTTCTCGAGCAATAGCAATAATAATAAGAACAATAAAAGAAATAACGAACAATTACAACAATAATAACACAAAAATACGCAAAGGGAATAAATTGTATGTATACCATTTGTATACGAACAATTTATCATACAATATTCGGGGAAATAGAATTCCCAACAAATCGAAAGATTTAAGTAATGACATGGGACGCGAAAATCCACAACAAATCGGGAAGTGTGGAGAAGAGTATTCTGTCCGATAAAGACGATAAGTAATTCTCCCATACCAAAAACACTCCCGCTACCTTTTTGAATTGATATAGCTTAACAAAGTATTGATTGCTTTTGTACTTTGCTTATGCTATATCTGGGAACTGTGTTGTTCTACTCGAACGCCCACCGTAAGTTCCACTAGTACTTTCAAGTACGTAGTAAGCAGTCGTTAATTGCTTTTGCTTCTGCTAACTACGGCTTAGAGCCGAGCCGTTCTTCCCGAACGCCCTCCGTGTGCTCCGTAGTACTTTCAAGTACGTAGTTAGCAGTCGTTGATTGCTTTTGCTTCTGCTAACTACGGCTTAGAGCCGAGCCGTTCATCCCGAACGCCCTCCGTGTGCTCCGTAGTACTTTCAAGTACGTAGTTAGCTGTCGTTGATTGCTTTTGCTTCTGCTAACTGCGAGCCGGGAGTTCCTCTCAAACACCCTCCGAGTGCCCACCTAAAATTACGTTAGACAGGTAGCTAAGTATAATAATTATTCGATATAAGTATATTAAAATTGTAAATTGTAAGGAAGAAAACACAAAAATAATAAATAAAACACAAAAGAACGAAAACCCACAAAACTCTTTAATTTGTAACAAACAAGCAAAACGAACCCTGGGTGACCGGCGAGCGTCACCCGAGCGAACAACGTTACAAATTTGGCGCCCGAGCAGGGACGACTTTTAAAGTCGCCTCACCGACCGAAATCGAGAAAAGAAAACCATATTTTCTTTCTATATTAAAATAACCGACCAGAAAGCACCGACCGGCAGAAACGCTGCATTACAATTTGGTTTACATTGGTGAATGCGTCACCACTAAAATTAGTTTTGACCACCAACCGGGGAGTACCAGACCATAGAAATATACAAATTGTCAAATACTGCCGAGAGAAAAGCTATAGATATACATAATAATGTCCACCAAGGAGACTGGTCTTAGTGTTTCCGGAGTATACTCACTTCGGAAAGAGGAGTTACTAAACGAACTGTGTCGTCGTGGTATTAACCAAAGTGGTAGTGTAGATGAGCTACGCAAACTACTCTCTACCGAGCTAAAGAAACACAAATCTTGTAGCGATTTACCAACGATCGAACCGAAGCTCACTACCGACACACTACTATCAAGCATGGAATCCCAGACCCCAACCACACACCGGCCAAAAATTCCGAACATCACGTAATTAAAGCCAACGGAAACACAGACTCATAACCTGAATACACCGAGCATGGAAATCCATGTACAACCGAAACCGACACCGAGCATTCCATTTACTTCCTACTCAGAAGTACAACCGACACAGACTTATCGTCCTTCCGATGCGGAAGTGATGGATAAGGTAAGAAGGTGGAACGTAAGATACGAAGGGGGAAATAATATCCCATTAGAGTTCCTAGAAAGGGTGGAGGAACTCGCCGAATGCTACCAATTGCCACTCGACCGGGTAATACGGACACTACCAGAGCTACTTAAAGGGAACGCACTTACTTGGTTTCGTAACAGATAAATTACCGCCACGATTTGCTGAGCAACTCTTGGACCGCATTCGGAACCGAACGCAGAACAGCAGAGAGAAGGGGAAAGATTATATAACATCCATACAAGCACTGATGTGATGGCAGATGTCGCTCACCACCGGGGAAAAATTAAATCGCATCTATGATAACCTACGACCGGATTATCGCCATTACATAAAACGAAGGGAGTTCACGACGCTATCGGAACTAACCTCACTCATTGAAGATTTTGAATGCCTTTTAAACGAGCAAATGTTCCAAATACCAGCAATATACCTCATCATATACCGGTTACCAACGAGGTAACATATCCGTATCAGGTGCCAAATACCAGCACTATACCGCATCACATACCGATTACCAGCGATGTGAAACATCCACATCACCAGTCACCAGTCCGCCCGCAATTTACCAGTAACTATGACCGAAGAACCTGCTGCTGGACTTGCGGCCAGTCCGGACATACTCGTCTAACTTGCCGTCAGAATCGCCGATTATTTTGCTCATACTGTGGTACAAGTGATGTACAAAGCAGACATTGCAACTGCCAACCGGAAAACACCAACGGGCCGTCCAACACCATGAGGCATTAGACGCGCCCACTCCCACCGTTTCAACCCACGCCTCACCATACCCATACCCATCAAATTTCAAAACCGCCTGTACGACGTCGTTATCGACACCGGCGCAGGAAGATCGTGCATTGGGAAAACCGTCCGAAACTGGCACCGTGTACCAGTCCGACCGATCTCAATAACATTTGCCTTGGCCGATAAATCGACTGTCACCGCTCGGCAAGCATATATGTTAGACCTAAGTTGTGGAGAATGGTCCTTCACACAAGAATTTGTGTATATTCCGAAACTTTGTAACGAAGTTGCCTGCCAGCAACTACGCCACAACCATACGGCTAACAAAATTACATCTAAAATTATATATATATGTAATGTGTGTGCACAACGCACACGAGTTGCATGTCACCAGTCAAGAATTTAAATAATAAGTATGTTCAAAATACATAGATATATATATATATATATTAGGCGCAAAAGTCCCATTTAAAGTTCACGGCGCCGATCAAAATATATATAGACATACGTACATACATACGTACAAAATGTTAAGAATAATTGCTTGAGTAACCATATAGGAATGTCAAAGTAGTAAGCATGCGGCAGAATATTTCTCATAATAGGCAGGCTACTAGGCATTGATATGAAGATATATTCTTGTGTTACTCAAGTGAGTCAATAGCGCCAGCGGAGAGCTATGAGCTAGAAGTCTCTAGTTACCGAGTTCATACCCCGGCATTGACTCGGATATTTTTAATTTTAATATCATATATAATAAAATATTCATTCCGCCCTATTTGTTATAAACAATGGAGGAAAAGGTATATTCATATAATATTAGCACTAGTAATTCAACAATAATCAGTCTATAAATTATTAGAAATTTCCTTTTTGGTTTGGAAGATACATATAATTTTCAACAAGCCTTTGCTTTTTATTAAAGACATAGGGACCGAAAACGCAGTACAATCAGAGAGCCACCCTCCAAAAAACCTAACTCAGTGTTTACATTGAAAGTGGTTAAGAGTCTCTCAACGTTCTACACGAACAAACTTTTGAAGGGAACAATAATTTACTGAACCCATACCTACAACGCAGCTCGTGTAATATTTTAGCCAGAGATAAGTAGATTCAATCGCTTTCTCTTCCTAACATATTATACAGCCAGGGTGTGTAAGTCGACAAGCAGTACCCGCAGTGCGAAATAAGTAGATTCAATCGCTTTTTCGTCACTGAGGATCTGTTCTGACGAAATCTCTCGTGGGCTTGCAAAGGACAAGTAGATTCAATCGCTTTTCCTTACTTGCGCCACTCTTTGTTGACCGGCATAGGAAGTAAGTAGATTCAATCGCCTCTTCCTCAGTTATAGCCCACTGTTAAATCGCATATAGCGGGGAATAGGTGACGTCAGTCTGTGGTTCCCCACTATAACCAATTATTTTCAGTCGACAGCGAAGTCCGACTGTGGTATAGGGTATTGGATGCGCCAATCTCCTGCAAATACCTCTATACGTAGGTTTAGGAATATATAAATTTAAGTATAAATAAGTAGCTATTTTTAGTTTAAGCACTTGAAAGACATGTAATTAAAATCTCAAGAAGAGAAGAAAAGAAACAGAAATTAAATAAAGACAAAAACCAAAATATCAATAAAAAAAACAGAATTCTTATTTATAAGGAACAACAACAATTTGTAACACCGAAGTAGAGGAGAAGAACCCTGGGTAAGCCGGCGAGCGTCACCCGAGTACAAACGTTACAACTTTTGCATGAATTCTTGATCGGAACAGACTTCCTGTCAAAATCTGGATTCACTATTAACTGTGGAGAAACCTGAATCAAGGCCGTCAATTATCCGAAGTCTCGTGACGGAAAAACAACAGCTAGACAACCTGTTGTCCATAGAATTACCCATATTCGAAAGCTTTAAAGGACCGACGACCATCACCAAACACGAGATTCGACTCAAGCATTACCGACCCTTCAAGCAAAGGTATATGCCGAGAAACCCAGCCATGCAATCGGTCATCAACGAAGAGATAGATAAACTATTGGCTGAAGAGAAAATCGAACCATCAAATTGCACATACAGCTCGCCCATAGTGCTCTTCAGGAAAAAGCAAGGAACCTGGAGGCTATGCGTTGACTATCGGCAATTGAATTAACGATCTATTAAAGATGTCTACCCGCTGCCACAGATAAATCATATCTTGGATAAACTAAAGGGTGCAAAGTACATTTCCACAATTGATCTCAAACAGGGATATTGGCAAATACCCTTAAAACCCGCTAGCCGGCCATATACCGCTTTCACCGTCCCAGGACGAGGGCTCTTTCAATGGAGAGTAATGCCATTTTGGCTACATTCCCCCCCGCCACATTTCAACGACTACTCGACCGAGTCATCAGTCCCGAACTTGAGCCGTACGCATTTGCTTATCTGGACGATATAATCGTTATTGGGAGTACGTTCACAGAGCATATGACGGCGCTGACAGAGGTACTAAAGCGTCTGAAACAGGCAAAACTGAAAATCAACCCCGAAAAATGCGAATTTGGAAAAGCAGAGATGCGCTACCTCGGGCATATGGTTAACCAGAACGGAATACACACCGACCCTAGTAAGATCGAAGCCATCAAATCATTAATACCCCCCCCGCAATATTAAAGAACTCCGCCGTATACTCGGGATCGCTTCATGGTATCGCCGCTTCGTTCCAAATTTTTCTTCCATAACAGCACCGCTGACAAAACTGCTAAAGAAGAAAATCAAATGGTCATGGGAAGATGCCCAAGAAGAAGCGTTCCAAAATTTAAAAACTAAACTGACAGAGGCACCAGTACTCTCCTATCCAGATTTTACGAAACCATTTCTGCTCCAGACAGATGCCAGCGCCGAAGGACTGGGAGCAGTCCTCTCACAATCCATCGACACTCAAGAGCGAGTAATCGCCTACGCCAGTAGAACCCTTACCGATGCCGAGCGAAACTACTCGGTCACCGAACGGGAATGTTTAGCCGTGGTATGGGGCATTCGAAAAATGCGACCCTATATAGAAGGCTACAAATTTGTTGTGCATAGCGATCACCAATCACTGAGATGGCTTCACCGTATAGAAAACCCCTCCGGGCGATTAGCGCGCTGGGCCATTGAGCTACAGCAGTTCGATTACGAGATCCAATACCGAAAGGGCGCGCTGAACACCGAAGAAAACGTCCTATCTAGACACCCGACACCGAATACTCCAATTAAGTTACTATTACCGATAACTGAAACCTGCCCTTGGTAACACTCCAAGATACAGGCAGTTAAAAACAAACCTGAAGAAAACACCGAATATCAAATTATGGACGGAACCCTGTACCCGATCAAACACCGGGGACCCACCGACGTACCCAGCAACGTCCCGTGTTGGCACCACCGCAGAAAACCGCCCAACAAGTAGTGCGAGATACCGCGTAGAAGAAGCGGCCTCCACCCCCAAAACGTCCGCTGACAAGTAACGAACTTACAAAGCAGTGTAACGTAGCCCCCAGAGACGTTGGCACCGCAGCAACCCCAGTTCCGTTTATCAGGCTCAATCCTACCCAAACCCAAAGCACACCAGTCACCCCACTACCGACAAACCCATCACCAACCCATACAACACAACCCCACCAGACCCACAAAGTCATCAATAAAGAACTCAAAATCGCAGCAATCACCGAGATAGCCAGAAGCAGTCCTTTCAATCCAGAAGCCTTCAAGGGACTACTGATCCAGCAACCCCAGCCCTTGGGAGGACTGAAGAGGAGGAGGTTCCGACTACGTGGCCCCTGCGGAATGATCTATGGCACACAAACAGACGACCAAACCATCCTTCTGAAAGCAGACAAAACCAGCTCCCTCACCATCCGGCTCAACGCAAACACCCCCGTAAGAGCATCAACAACAACATCAACACCACCATCAACATGCAACTAACCAGGACTTTAGGAATTATTATTACTTTTGAATCAAAAAAAAAAATTTATTATTATTATCACCTTTAAAGATTTATTGTTATTATTAGGTTAAGAACTTGTCTGGAAAAAACCAAAAAAAAAAAAAAAAAAAAAGAATTTATTATTATGACATACAAGACATTATTATTATTATTATAAATTAAAATTAATTTTCATTATCATTCAAAATATTATTATCACTATTAGGATAAGGATGTGGATTAAGTTTTTTTTTGTTTACCCACCCCGAAGTAGGAGGGGAATGTAACGAAGTTAATTTATATTAACTTAATTAAATTAAATTAACAACGTTACAAACCGTACGGCAAAATATGAATATTAAACATAAGTACATACCGAACAGAAATGTAATACAAACCGCACGGCAAAATATAAATATTATACATACCGAACAGAGATGTAATACAAACCGCACGGCAAAATATAAATGTTATACATAAGTACGTACCAAACAGAAATGTAATATAAACCACACGACAAAATGTAGGTATATAGTTAGCATTATGAATAAACATAGACAACCCATTGAAAAGACCCCTGTCACGCCCCATGTCATAACAGCAATAATAATAAGAACAATAAAAGTAATAACGAACAATTACAACAATAATAACACAAAAATACGCAAAGGGAATAAATTGTATGTATACCATTCGTATACGAACAATTTATCATACAATATTCGGGGAAATAGAATTCCCAACAAATCGAAAGATTTAAGTAATGACATGGGACGCGAAAATCCACAACAAATCGGGAAGTGTGGAGAAGAGTATTCTGTCCGATAAAGACGATAAGTAATTCTCCCATACCAAAAACACTCCCGCTACCTTTTTGAATTGATAAAGCTTAACAAAGTATTGATTGCTTTTGTACTTTGCTTATGCTATATCTGGGAACTGTGTTGTTCTACTCGAACGCCCACCGTAAATTCCACTAGTACTTTCAAGTACGTAGTAAGCAGTCGTTGATTGCTTTTGCTTCTGCTAACTACGGCTTAGAGCCGAGCCGTTCTTCCCGAACGCCCTCCGTGTGCTCCGTAGTACTTTCAAGTACGTAGTTAGCAGTCGTTGATTGCTTTTGCTTCTGCTAACTACGGCTTAGAGCCGAGCCGTTCATCCCGAACGCCCTCCGTGTGCTCCGTAGTACTTTCAAGTATGTAGTTAGCAGTCGTTGATTGCTTTTGCTTCTGCTAACTGTGACTTAGAGCTGGGAGTTCCTCTCGAACGCCCTCCGAGTGCCCACCTTAGATTACGTTAGGCAGGTAGCTAAGTATAATAAGTATTCGATATAAGTATATTAAAATTGTAAATTGTAAGGAAGAAAACACAAAAATAATAAATAAAACACAAAAGAACGAAAACCCACAAAACTCTTTAATTTGTAACAAACAAGCAAAACGAACCCTGGGTGACCGGCGAGCGTCACCCGAGCGAACAACGTTACAATGGTTTCCATTACTCAGCAAGATGGCGAAGAGAGAGCAAGCAGACTAATTTTTCTGTTTGTTGTTCTTGTAAATTTTGGTTTTGGTTTGGCGTTCTATTTGCAAATCTTTCAGCATACCCGTTGGTATTGTTTCGGATATTGTTATAGCAAATCGAAAGAGGCATAATTAAAGTGTAAAAATATATATAGGATTTTGTTCAAGAAGCTGATATTAAATAACTTATTTAATATAATTTTGGTTTTTATTTCAAAGTACTTTGAAAAAATATTTACTTAATTTAGACTTTGCTCTAATGATAGAGCAATATAATGTACACACGCTAAGGGGATTTAAGGGAATTGCACCCTTATAATTTCAAGCACTGCGTGGGCGTTCGGAAATTAGGAAGAGGAAAAGATGAGATGTCTATGCTCGTGCGTCTTAAATGATTGCAGATCATACAAATGCGGAAACACATAAGTATAGTGCGGCTAAAGAAGGAATCTCTGAATTGGTTAGTACGTCCGAAGATGTGCCTAATGGTTGACCAGTGTGCTCGAGTTGAGGCACAGGTATTACGGATGGGTTCAAGAATGGGCGGGATGTATCTGGATATTTATTTTGAACTCCGCTTGTGGAAAATGTTGTTTTATTAGAAGCTTTCCGCTGTGTTGACCTCTGATGTCGATGAGATTTGTGGCTAACTCGTTCAGTTGAAGTTTTCCATACACGTTATAAATTTGTGGAATGTGTACTAGACGTTGAGCTAGTTTTGTTATGTTGCTATCGTGTTGTAATGGGATTTGGAAACGATTGTCTTCCTAATGTTCTAGTTCAACTATCATCTTGAATATTTATTTCTGAAATCGTTGTCGGCTATTATTTTCAAGACTCTGTTTTGGAGTTTCTCCAGTGATTGTATGTAGGTATTTGCCGCGCAACACCATGTTAAAATGCAATATTGAAGCTGTAATTCTATCAACGAAGAGTAGACTTGTTGTAATACTAGTTTTAGTGTGCACCATCCGGCTCAACGCAAACACCCCCGTAAGAGCATCAACAACAACATCAACACCACCATCAACATGCAACTAACCAGGACTTTAGGAATTATTATTACTTTTGAATCAAAAAAAAAAATTTATTATTATTATCACCTTTAAAGATTTATTGTTATTATTAGGTTAAGAACTTGTCTGGAAAAAACCAAAAAAAAAAAAAAAAAAGAATTTATTATTATCAATACAAGACATTATTATTATTATTATAAATTAAAATTAATTTTCATTATCATTCAAAATATTATAATCACTATTAGGTTAAGGATGAGGATTAAGTTTTTTTTTGTTTACCCACCCCGAAGTAGGAGGGGAATGTAACGAAGTTAATTTATATTAACTTAATTAAATTAAATTAACAACGTTACAAACCGTACGGCAAAATATGAATATTAAACATAAGTACATACCGAACAGAAATGTAATACATACCGCACGCAAAATATAATTATTATACATACCGAACAGAAATGTAATACAAACCGCACGGCAAAATATAAATGTTATACATAAGTACGTACCAAACAGAAATGTAATATAAACCACACGACAAAATGTAGGTATATAGTAAGCATTATGAATAAACATAGACAACCCATTGAAAAGACCCCTGTCACGCCCCATGTCATAACAGCAATAATAATAAGAACAATAAAAGTAATAACGAACAATTACAACAATAATAACACAAAAATACGCAAAGGTAATAAATTGTATGTATACCATTCGTATACGAACAATTTATCATACAATATTCGGGGAAATAGAATTCCCAACAAATCGAAAGATTTAAGTAATGACATGGGACGCGAAAATCCACAACAAATCGGGAAGTGTGGAGAAGAGTATTCTGTCCGATAAAGACGATAAGTAATTCTCCCATACCAAAAACACACCCGCTACCTTTTTGAAGCTTAACAAAGTATTGATTGCTTTTGTACTTTGCTTATGCTATATCTGGGAACTGTGTTGTTCTACTCGACCGCCCACCGTAAGTTCCACTAGTACTTTCAAGTAAGTAGTAAGCAGTCGTTGATTGCTTTTGCTTCTGCTAACTACGGCTTAGAGCCGAGCCGTTCTTCCCGAACGCCCTCCGTGTGCTCCGTAGTACTTTCAAGTACGTAGTTAGCAGTCGTTGATTGCTTTTGCTTCTGCTAACTACGGCTTAGAGCCGAGCCGTTCATCCCGAACGCCCTCCGTGTGCTCCGTAGTACTTTCAAGTATGTAGTTAGCAGTCGTTGATTGCTTTTGCTTCTGCTAACTGTGACTTAGAGCTGGGAGTTCCTCTCGAACGCCCTCCGAGTGCCCACCTTAGATTACGTTAGGCAGGTAGCTAAGTATAATAAGTATTCGATATAAGTATATTAAAATTGTAAATTGTAAGGAAGAAAACACAAAAATAATAAATAAAACACAAAAGAACGAAAACCCACAAAACTCTTTAATTTGTAACAAACAAGCAAAACGAACCCTGGGTGACCGGCGAGCGTCACCCGAGCGAACAACGTTACAATGGTTTCCATTACTCAGCAAGATGGCGAAGAGAGAGCAAGCAGACTAATTTTTCTGTTTGTTGTTCTTGTAAATTTTGGTTTTGGTTTGGCGTTCTATTTGCAAATCTTTCAGCATACCCGTGGGTATTGTTTCGGATATTGTTATAGCAAATCGAAAGAGGCATAATTAAAGTGTAAAAATATATATAGGATTTTGTTCAAGAAGCTGATATTAAATAACTTATTTAATATAATTTTGGTTTTTATTTCAAAGTACTTGGAAAAAATATTTACTTAATTTAGACTTTGCTCTAATGATAGAGCAATATAATGTACACACGCTAAAGGGATTTAAGGGAATTGCACCCTTATAATTTCAAGCACTGCGTGGGCGTTCGGAAATTAGGAAGAGGAAAAGATGAGATGTCTATGCTCGTGCGTCTTAAATGATTGCAGATCATACAAATGCGGAAACACATAAGTATAGTGCGGCTAAAGAAGGAATCTCTGAATTGGTTAGTACGTCCGAAGATGTGCCTAATGGTAGACCAGTGTGCTCGAGTTGAGGCACAGGTATTACGGATGGGTTCAAGAATGGGCGGGATGTATCTGGATATTTATTTTGAACTCCGCTTGTGGAAAATGTTGTTTTATTAGAAGCTTTCCGCTGTGTTGACCTCTGATGTCGATGAGATTTGTGGCTAACTCGTTCAGTTGAAGTTTTCCATACACGTTATAAATTTGTGGAATGTGTACTAGACGTTGAGCTAGTTTTGTTATGTTGCTATCGTGTTGTAATGGGATTTGGAAACGATTGTCTTCCTAATGTTCTATTTCAACTATCATCTTGAATATTTATTTCTGAAATCGTTGTCGGCTATTATTTTCAAGACTCTGTTTTGGAGTTTCTCCAGTGATTGTATGTAGGTATTTGCCGCGCAACACCATGTTAAAATGCAATATTGAAGCTGTAATTCTATCAACGAAGAGTAGACTTGTTGTAATACTAGTTTTAGTGTGCATTTTTTAAAGTATAATAGTGCAAACAGGACGCTCTTTAGTTTACGGCGAAGATATTTAATGTAAAAGGGCTAAAATCGAAGAAGATAAACAAGACGTGACGATTTTTGTTAAGGCTCAACAGATTTCTACTATATATATTTAGGCAGCTATTTAAAGAAACGTCCGTTCAAAATTTTTTTTATATAGAGACTCATTGCCATTGGGAGTGTGGTTGTTTTTGTGTTTTTGTTGTTTTTCTTTGAGGAAAAAAATACTGGCAACCACCACGTGGAGGAGTGCATAAATGCTACGTATTGTTCCCCCTATTTTGCTGATGGTTAACCGCCAGCGTATAACCATGAAGCCATGAGAATTTAGTGTCCCAAATAAACTGACACGACTATGTAGATTGAGCATGAACAATAGGCTGGGTTACAATTTTTTTGTTTGGAAATTTAATATCCGGTAGTGCGCAAAACTTTTAGTAGGTACTCCTCATTATACTGTGAGGAACAAAATTCTTTAATAAAATTTTGCCCACACAAAACTACACAAAAATCACTCAATATAAAAGAAGAGTGGAAATGGTAGTCAATAAGCACCTAACACAACAAAAAAAAAATGACTCAATATCCACCATTCTCGTTTTCTCATAAAAGCAGGCAAGCACTCAAAGGACAACCAACCACAGGCGGTGAATCTAATCACCACCGAGTCGAACGAAACTGCAGTGACCAATCCGACGCAACTGATCTAGCACGAGTCATAGGCGAACAGAAAATTCCAGAAGAGAAAGAAATATTAAGCACAAAACGAGAACAGCCGTGAATTCGCCCGAAATTACGGCTGTCCCACTCGCACCCAGGCGGCAGTAGACTCTTACGCACCGATCGGAACCCAATGCACACTAACTTCAAACGGCCGATGGGGTCGATGACCGAAACTTTTCAAAACACAAACCGTTTTCAAAAACCAAATGTGTAAATGACGTCAGCAGAGATCAAACAAACACATTACATGCATATGGTAGAGCATGCGTATAATAAAATATAAACATGTATATTTCATGTTTATTGCAATACAACAAAACATGTATATTGCATGTAGATTTCAATACGACATTACCTTGCCACTACCGCTGAAGCTAAACGCTGCGACGCCGACCGAGTTCCCAAACTAGTGGTTCAAGAGTACTTACCTTACCACTACCGCTGAAGTTTAACGCTGCAACGCTAACTGAATCCTCACATTAGTGGCTTAAGAGTACTTACCTTGCCATTACCGCTGAAGCTAAACCCTGCAACGCTAACTGAATCCTCACATTAGTGGCTTAAGATTACTTACCTTGCCATTACCGCTGAAGCTAAATGCTGCAACGCTGATTGAATCCTCACATTAGTGGCTTAAGAGTACTAACCTTGCCATTACCGCTGAAGCTAAACGCTGCAACGCTGACTGAATCCTCACATTAGTGGCTTAAGTGTACTTACCTTGCCACTATCGCTGAAGCTAAACGCTGCGACGCCGACCGAGTTCCCAAACTAATGGTTAAGAGTACTTACCTTGTCATTACCGCTAAAGCTAAACGCTGCAACGCTGACTGAATCCTCACATTAGTGGCTTAAGAGTAGTTACCTTGCCATTACCGCTGAAGCTAAACGCTGCAACGCTGACTGAATCCTCACATTAGTGGCTAAAGAGTACTTACCTTGCCATTACCGCTGAAGCTAAACGCTGCGACGCCGACCGAGTTCCCAAACTAGTGGTTAAGAGTACTTACCTTGCCATTACCGCTAAAGCTAAATGCTGCAACGCTGACTGAATCCTCACATTAGTGGCTTAAGAGTACTTAACTTGCCATTACCGCTTAAACTAAACGCTGCAAAGCTGACTGAATCCTCACATTAGTGGCTTAAGAGTACTTACCTTGCCATTACCGCTGAGGCTACACGCTGTGAACTCATCCCCCATCAAAGCATTATATCAAACTTTATATAAAATAAACAATTAACTTCCTAACCTCTTTTTCAGAGGAGAATTATCAAACTTTATATAAAATAAACATTAATTTCCTAATATCTTCTCACAGGAAAATTATCAAACTTTATATAAAATAAACACTTATTTCCTAAAGTCTTATCACAGGAAAATTATCAAACTTTATATAAAATAACTATTAATGTCATAAAATCTTTGTCACAGGAAAAATTATCACTACACGCCTCAAGGGGCCACAAATATCCTTTGTATAAATTAATATTGAATATACTTGAACTAAATAAAGATAAAATTCCAAAAACCCTAAAAAAACAATTATTATTGTGAGTTCTACCCCGGCTGGGAAACTCCGTTACAATTGGCGCCCGAGCAGGGACCCTGGAATTTTAAAACCAAATTTTATAAAGCAATCACCCAATAACACCAGAATACAGCCAAAATGGTCAAGACACGAATTCAGACTGGATACCAACGGTTCAGTAGAAAAACTGAGGAAACGTTTTTCCAACTATATTACAGGGCGAGCCGTTACGTCGGAGGACGAAACACGTCTCATCGAGTTGGAAAAGAAGCATATCCGCGGCACATCGCCACTGCCTCAAATATCCCTGAACCCTACGGATTCACAGGGTTACACGGAACCAAAGGCGGTCGTAAGCAGGACGGCGTCCCCAGTACCACGGGAAACCATCGCCATGCGAAACCCAACAGAGGCACCAGGGGCATCATACCCCATGGTTATCGACCAGGTACGTATGTGGTCAGTGCGGTACGACGGTGGTAAAGAGCCCCTTCTGTTTATCGAGAGATTGGAAGAACTCGCTGATGCATACTCGTTGAGCAGAAACCTGCTCCCCCGGACTATGCAAGAGTTGCTTCGCGACCGAGCCTTGCTGTGGTTCCGCAGCAACAACCAGAGGTGGCAGGACTGGAGCAGCTTCAAGACAGACTTCTTGCAATTCTTCCTGCCCACCACATACTGGGATCGTCTGGACGATGAAATCCGCCAAAGACGCCAGAAGCCGCAGGAACAATTCAAGGACTACGTAATTACGATGCAGAACCTGATGAGGCATGCGAATTATCCAGAAGAAGAGCAGGTGGAAAGAATCTTCCGGAACTGCCATCAGGAATACCAATATTATATTCGACGGAAAGATTTCTGTAACCTCCGTGAACTCATTGGACTGGCGGAAGAGTTGGAGAGCATAGCAGAGGACTGCGTAAGTATCCAAGCAAACCAAGACAGTACAACGACGACACATCGAAGAAGGCCACAGGAGAGGCATTGTATGGTGAGTCAGCCTGAAGAAGGACCATATAATCCTCGAACGACTTGTCGATGGTGCCGACAGGAAGGCCACTTTCAAAAGGAATGCACTAACAATCGGGTGATTTTCTGCTGGTGTTGTAGACAACAGAATATCAGGACAATTGACTGCTGCCGTCAACGCAATTTACACGCTGAGCATCGTCATTTGCTCCTGTCCGCCGAGAAGTCAGCCCTGATCCAGGATCGACACCGAATTCTCGCTCGCATCATCATAAACCGCGAACCCGTTCAGGCCACTATTGACACCGGAGCATCCCGCAGTTTCGTCAGCCAAGCTTTGGCTGAAAGGGTAAGAAACGTGGACAACACCAACCCCGTGCACATCCCAATACAAATGGCTAACGGAAGTCAGATAACAGTCCGTCAAGAGTTGAACATCAACCTTCAGTTTGGGGAATCCTTAAGTTCCCTGCGCTTGCTGGTGTTGCCGAACGCCGCTGATGACCTTACATTGGGAATGGACTTCCTTACAAGAAATAGGGCCACTTTTAGTCCCGGAGGTGAGTGCTTAACACTTCAAACTGGACCAGCACGCCCGGTTAAACGTCTGACGTGCAACCCACTCCAAGAACTAGAGCAACCACAATTGTCAAAGACCCAACAGCCGTTAAAGTCACACTTGCCAGTAGTCACACCGTCCAGCAGAAGACGTCGCAGCCACCAAAAACCCTTACAGATGCCAAACGACAAAATATCTTCACTTTCAGGGCATCAAAAGTCGTCGCAGCCTAGTTACCTCTGTCCAAAACAACAGAGCCATAGAATCGGCGAAAGACACCATAGTGTATCACCACATCCGTTTAGACATACTGCAGTCAGGGCTCTCGCCAAAGATTGCCACAGACGTCTAAACAGACAGCATTACCAGAAGTCATCTACAACAGCTAAACAATCATCATTATTGAGGAGAACCTCCGTCACTCCAAACCACCAGAAGCCGGAAAAACCTTCGCAACGAACTTTTTCAGCTTTTAGGATAACCATCACGCATCACCGTCGCCACAGCCACCAACCCAACACAAAACTGTCAAAGTCGCCACAGCCGTCACAGCTGCCACGGCAGTCACAGCTGCCACGGCAGTCACAGTCGCCACAGCCGTCACAGTCGCAAGAGCCAGAAGATCCATCGCCATTAACCAAAGCAGCTTTTAGAAATTATCACCGTCGCCAAAGCCACCAACTTTATCGAAAGCTATTAACAGCAGTGAATTCGCCCGAAAATACGGCTGTCCCACTCGCACCCAGACTCTTACGCACCGATCGGAACCCAATGCACACTAACTTCAGACAAACGGCCGATGGGGTCGATGACCGAAACTTTTCAAAACACAAACCGTTTTCAAAAACCATGTGTAAATGACGTCAGCAGAGATCAAACAAACACACTACATGCATATGGTACAGCATGCGTATAATAAAATCAAAACATGTATATTTCATGTTTATTGCAATACAACAAAACATGTATATTGCATGTAGATTGCAATACGACAAAACATGTATATTGGAATAAATGTGAAACATTACTGAATCCTCACATTAGTGGCTTAAGAGTACTTACCTTGCCATTACCGCTGAAGCTAAACGCTGCAACGCTGACTGAATCCTCACATTAGTGGCTTAAGAGTACTTACCTTGCCATTACCGCTGAAGCTAAACGGTGCAACGCTGACTGAATCTTCACATTAGTGGCTTAAAAGTACTTACCTTGCCACTACCGCTGAAGCTAAACGCTGCGACGCCGACTGAGTTCCCAAACTAGTGGTTAAGAGCACTTACCTTGCCATTACCGCTGAAGCTAAACACTGCGACGCTGACTGAATCCTCACATTAGTGGCTTAAGAGTACTTACCTTGCCATTACCGCTGAAGCTAAACGCTGCAACGCTGACTGAATCCTCACATTAGTGGCTTAAGAGTACTTACCTTGCCATTACCGCTGAAGCTAAACGCTGCAACGATGACTGAATCCTTACATTAGTGGCTTAAGAGTACTAACCTTGCCATTACCGCTGAAGCTAAACGCTGCAACGCTGACTGAATCCTCACATTAGTGGCTTAAGAGTTCTTACCTTGCCACTACCGCTGAAGCTAAACGCTGCGACGCCGACCGAGTTCTCAAACTAGTGGTTAAGAGTACTTACCTTGCCATTACCGCTAAAGCTAAATGCTGCAACGCTGACTGAATCCTCACATTAGTGGCTTAAGAGTACTTACCTTGCCATTACCGCTTAAGCTAAACGCTGCAAAGCTGACTGAATCCTCACATTAGTGGCTTAAGAGTACTTACCTTGCCATTACCGCTGAGGGTACACGCTGTGAACTCATCCGCCATCAAAGCATTATACCAACTTTATATAAAATAAACAATTAACTTCCTAACCTCTTTTTCACAGGAGAATTATCAAACTTTATATAAAATAAACATTAATTTCGTAATATCTTCTCACAGGAAAATTACCAAACTTTATATAAAATAAACACTAATTTCCTAAAGTCTTCTCACAGGAAAATTATCAAACTTTATATAAAATAACTATTAATGTCATAAAATCTTTGTCACAGGAAAAATTATCACTACACGCCTCAAGGGGCCACAAATATCCTTTGTATAAATTAATATTGAATATACTTGAACTAAATAAAGATAAAATTCCAAAAACCCTAAACAAACAAATCTTATTATTGTAACGACCAAATTTAAAATAGAACCCTGGTCACACTGAGTTCTACCCCGGCTAGGAAACTCCGTTACAATACACACCTTTCTTTTTAATTTTTAGCTCACGCACCACTCAAAAAACAACAAAAATAACACATGGCAGTCCAAGCTCTAATGAAACCGGCGGCAATTATGCGTGCTTGCTTTTTCAAGTAACAAAAACATGAAATTTATTTTGCAAACATAGCTGTTCTCGGATGTGATGATACAAAACACTGGATGGAAAATGGGCGTGTTACGATTTAAAGAAACTTATGTCGGCAAGCCACTTCAATGGAGTATATATATTCTTTATGCAAATGAACTGCCCATTCGACATTGTTGAGAGGGAAGAATGATCCTGTTTTATTTATTGAAGATTTTCCTTGTCACCCATAAGCTATTAAAAAGGTGAGTTAAATTAGTAACAAAAGCATCTTCGAAAGTATTTGACGACTGGACTCCTAGCAAAAAAATTCGAGCATGTTTAGAAGCTAGAAAAAGTAACATTTAAGAATGATTGGCAGCAAACAGTACAGAAGATTAAATTTTCAACCAAATAAATCTAAGTTTCTAAAACGAAATGCTTAAGCTATTATTTTTTAAATTGGAATAAGAAAACCGGCTGTTTTGCTGGTTTTGACATTCGAATTCCTTATTCCTTGGCAAATAAAATACGACTATAGATTACAAGAAAACGATTTATTTCAAATGTCAGAGACGTCAACACAAAATCCAGGGTTGTCCAATAGAATTTTGTCCAGGGTTGCAACATCTCCACTTAATAAAGGAGATATGGGTCTAGGTATTGAGGAAGGATGTTGTCCCGCGCAGATCGTCTTAACTCGGTTGGGACTACTGGAGATGTAACTCGCTGTTCCTCGGTTGAAACTGATTGAGGTACTTCAAAATCATCAAGCAAAATCTGAAGAGGTATTGTATCTTGTACTGGCGAAAACTGTCGATGTGATGATCTTGATATTAATTGATTTGCATGTGATCTGATTACTTTATTTCCATCTTCAAGGATAATTTTATACATATTTCCTATTTTGGAATGGATTTTTCCAGGGAACCATATGAAGTTATTGTTCTTATAAACCTTGGCTTGCACCAAGTCTCCAATTTTGTAATGCCTTGGTGTAGTTCCATGCGTTTTGTTAAACTGCTCATTCATTGAGTTATTCCGATAATCTGATGCATGAGGTTTCGGACTTGGTAGTAATGGTTCCAAAGTTGTTCTGATTCTGCGGCCAAACATAATCTCGGATGGAGACAATCCAGAAGGTGTATTCGGATTCGGTGTAGTGCGATAATTTGACAAGAACATTTGTAACGTTTCCTCTATCGACTCCCATTCCCCTTGAATTTTCTTCAGCGCTCTTTTCAGCGTATCGACGAATATTCCGCCTGTATACTTGACGGATGGTATGGTGCACAACGGAGATGCTGTATGCCGTTTCACTCACACATAATTGAAATTTTGCGGAAACGAACTGTGTTCCGTTATCTGAGACTATCAGTTGTGGTGATCCAAAACGAGCAAAACTTTGTTCAATTATAGTTACTGTTTTGGTTGCGGTAATAGTTGGTGTAATGAATATTTCTGGCCATTTTGAATATGCATCAAAAATATAAAAAATATAATCCGTTGATTGGACCGGCATAATCAATATGAATGCGCTGCCACGGGCCATCGGGTATTGACCATGACTCTAACGGAACCTTTGTAGATGTCTTTGCGACACTTGTGCATTTAACACATTACTTGACCAAATCTGCAGTATTTTTGTCAATTCCAGGCCGGTATACGTATCTACGTGCAATTGGGCATTGGGAATTGACATAACTGTTCGCAGTATTTTACATTGTTTGTCGCCTTGACTATCATTGAATGTTTAATTGGCAAATGACTGACTGTATCTGCCTGTGAATTGTGCAGATCAGCTTCCAATTGAAGCGATGCTATTACGTAGTCCTAGTCAGGTTTTAATTGTGCGTTTATTAACCGAGAAAGAATATCGGCGTATTCAAATTTATCTGTCGCTACGTAATTAATTTTGAAATCGTACAGGAGTAAGGTACAGGCCCACCTTTGAAGCCTATTCGCAGTATAGACAGGAATTCCCTTCTTTGAACCGAATATTGATAGTAAAGGTTTATGGTCCCTTTGTAAAATGAATTTTCGGCCATAAACCATCCGATCAAATTTAGTAACCTCAAATATTAAGCCTAATGCATTTTTCTCGATCTGCCCATCTCGGCTTTCGTTAGTGATCGAGAAGCATGGCTAACTGCCTTTACCGAACCGTCCTTATATCGGTGATATATGCAAGCACCGATCCCAGTCTGACATGCATCTGCTGCTACCACTATCGTTTGATTTGGGTCATAATGGGTAAACATGAGATCAGACTTAAGTATTTGTTTGAAACGTTCAAATGAATTCTGACAATCAGTCGGCCAGTCCCATTTAGCGTTCTTTTTGAGCAAGGCTTCAAGCGGGCGTCTTAGCTGATGCATATCTTTAATAAATTTACCGTAGTAATTAATGGCTCCCATATATGATTGTAACGTCTGAATGTCTTTGGGTGGAGGCATGCGTGTGATTGTTTCCAGTTTCCCTGGATCTGGTCTTATTCCGTTTTTATCGATAATTCGACCCAGATATTTAACGGATTTCATAAAGAAACTGCATTTATTTATTTTGATGTTGAAGCCAAAGTCTTTAATACGCTGAAGTGTTTGGTATAATCGATCTTTGTGCTCTGTTTCTGTTCTACCACAGATGATTAAATCGTCCATGTACGCTGCTACCCCTTCCAGGCCTTCCACCATAGTGCTCATAATTTGCTGAAATGCACCTGGCGCAGCTTTGACACCTGGAGATAGTCGATTAAATCTAAACAAACCACGATGTGTGTTGATTTTAAGCAATTCTCGTGACTTCTCATCGACTTCTACCTGGAGGAATACATCACACAAATCTATTTAACTGTGCCATTCGCCAGTTTTGCAAAAATGTCATTTCCCTGTGATCGTAGTGTTATTGAATTCTATATCACAATGGAATTCCGCTAACAAATCAAGCTGTTGCCTAGATGCAGTTGTTGCTGTTTGATTTGTCTCTGTCAATGTAGGTTCACCAATGCACTGCCAAACTGATTTGGAGATAATTGTGATATCTGACCCTGTATCCAGCTGCATGTTTACTGATCGCCATTTACTGAAAAAATTCCGTTTGAGTGTGGCGAATTTTGGTTTTGATTTTTAATACTCGCTTGATGGTTGTGTGGTTTGTTAAAACAACCATTGTATCCTTCTTTAAAGGCCCACCTGATGGCATTCCCGGCACCGGTGTTGTTTATATGAGCAGTCGGCTGTGAAGTGCATGTCACCGCATTTCCAACATGGTTTACTGGGTGCTGCTTGGCGTTTGTCCGTGTGCTGATTCGGACTGGACTTATTCCGGTATTTATGTTGTTTGTTAAAGACTTTTTTCTGATCTGTCCCTGCATTATGTTGTTGACTAATGAAATGTTTTTTTCATTAGATTTACACCTGAGTATTTGGCGTTGACTACTGATGTTTGTTTATTAATATGATTTTCATGATTCTCAATCATTTTTGTGTCTTTTTTTAGGTTAATAAGTTGTTGGGCTTCTGTAATCAACTTTTCTAGTGACATTGTTTTATCGACATTGATTCTCGAAAGTAGTTTTGTTCGGATGTTCGCATGACGACTTTAAACCACTTATAAAAAAAGGCACTTGAACTGATCTGCCGTTAAATTCTTCAGATCAAAATGTTTACAATGTCGGTTTATACGCCCCGCGTACGCCACAAAATCCTCCGAACTCTTCGTCTGTTGCTCAAATCACTCAACTCAAACACTTAAATCGCATATTGAATAATGGTTTTTTTGGACCGAAAATGTCTTTTAATTTTGCGACAGTATCGAACGAAAAATCACGAGGGTTTTTTGGCAAAATATAACTCATGTATTTATCATGATTTGACGTGTGTAATTTACGCAGAAGCAATCTAGTTTTTACCCCATCGTCTAAATTTTCTCCATCCATCTTGAACAAATCCTCAAATCGTTCATACCACGTGTTGAAGTATTTTCCGTCTTCTGGATCATGGTAAAATTCAGCAATTTGATTCGCAAGATTATGAATTTGTTGAACATCTTCATTTTTTGTACTTTTTGCCAAATGTTTGATTATGACGTCGTGTGATTTGAGCATTTCGGTGATAGAAGCCAACATTTTTTTCATAGATTCGACCATCTTGATTTTGTATAGAACGAATAGAAAATTTTCGAACACTTTATATATATATATCACTCCGTTATCTCGTCGCCATTTTATTGTTGTCCAATAGAATTTTGTCCCGGGTTGCGCAGCTAAAGAACTTAGTGAAAAATAACTGTTGGATGTTTGGCATGCGGCAGTTTGTCGATGATTTAACACTTTAGCAATCGAATAACGGATTATGAGTGTTTGTTTCTTCTGTTGAATTGACTCATTTTGTCGTGAAGGCATAACACTAGCGACAATTTGTGTTAATAATCCATTTTGAGATATACGATTAAAAAAAGTGGTGGCAAGTTGTGTTTCTTGTGTTTGTTTTTTGTAGTTATGTGTGATTTCAGAGTGGATCTCAGCAACATACGTGGGCTGAGAACGAATTCTTTCGCTGTCTTTATTTATGTACATGTCACTGGTCAGCAATTCTGGCACTGAAACTCAGGTATTTGATAATTCTGATGCATCGGAATTTAATCTGCCTGGGTATAGTTTGGTGCCATTATTTCTCTCTCGACTCGGACTCGCAATCTATGTCCGGAGTGATGTTCCGTTTCAGCTTTTGTCTCAAAGTAAAGGTACAAAAGCGCAACTTCTACCACTGTTTCCTTTACAGAAGCCCCCACATAGACAGTGTTTCAACTCAGAGCGAGTTTGATGCTGAAACGAGGTTTTCCTAGCCGGGGTAGGACTCAGTGTGACCAGGGGTGGAATCGGCTAAGGCGATGGTTGATTGTTGATCATCAAAATAAATGCTTTTGCTCCACGTAAGGTGATAATCAAGTTGACTATCACTTTTTTGCTATTTAGGTGTCACTTTCATACATTTTGTTAAATTATTTTGAGGAAGATAATTTGTGTCAGCATCATCTCCACTATAAATCAAAAGATTAGTGATTAATGTGAAAAAGTTATCAAAGTTAAAAGAAAAAATAAGTGAACATTAATGTATACTTCAATGCAAATTTTTTATGCGGCGAACAGAACGAGAAATGAAGAAGAAGACTACAAAAAAGTTCAATTGCTCAGAATTAACTTAAGGAATAAATCTAATATTCTGGAACTTCCTAACCCAATGTACCAAAACTCTATGGATATTCATTAATCAGTTATATTCAATATATAAATTACATATTTCCGATTCTTGAAAAATTTTCGACTAAACAGTCCTTAAAGAAAACAAACATTTTTCTCAATTTATATTTTAAGTTAGGTTTACTTACATTATTGCAGGAATAAAATATTTCGGTACAAACCACACAATCATTATCACATAAAACACAACAGCTGGTCGAAATGACATTATAATATGTGAGTGCTGCCAAGCACTCCAACATTTTTAGAGATCACTTTACGCAGAACAAAGAAAAGTTGATATTCAAAATTGACAATCAAAACAGTGACAGTCAACTATCGCGTTAGCGATTCCACCCCAGGGTTCTTCTCATATAAGGTCGTTACAATATAAAGAATTTATTTGTTTGGGTAATGGAACTTGATCTTTTATTATTCTTCTTTTACTTAACAATATTTATTTGTGCAACTTAAAGTATAATTCTTAGGATATCCTGTTGTATCCTCGTTAGCGATGTGTTTATGGTGGCGAAGTGTATCACCGGGGCGTTATGTATTGACCGAACTATGCGGGTAGCAAACGTGGTATCGTTGCGTTAGCGATAAGGCTGCTCAGTTCCCGTAAAATCATCTAATGGTGTGTTGTGTTGTCCAGATTTGTATATGTTTTTGTTGTTGCATTCCTACATTGCAAAAAATCAAAACATTATTCGGCTTTCGTTTTGTTTGTCAGTGTGCTGTTGTGTTGCTCGTCATGTTGATTGTTGTTGTTGTTGCTGTAGCAACTCCAGGCCTGAAACGAGACCAAGGGGTTTCCAAACATTAAACTCTCATTCACTGTACAAATAAACCCATTCATTCTCGCCGAGTACTTAAATTAACTAAAGGCTAATGGCAAGCAAAGCGGATAGAAAATAAAAGTTATAATACTATTTAGATGAATCAAAGGAGATGGTAGTATTCAAGTTACGTTGGCAGGCCAAGAAAAGTGACCGCGCCAACATGGTGGGACCACAGGTCCGCAACGTCCAAATCCGTAGGGTGTAAGGGGCAAATTAATAGGTGGTTGGTAGTATGGGTGCAATGGTTACAGTCGGGGCAGAGATCATTGGTGCCATGGATAATGCGTGCTTGATTGCTCTGAAGTATAAGGCACCAACCAGACCGAAGTTGTGCCAGGGTTGTCCGGGTTTCCATAGGCAGCGACTTTTCGCTCTTATTTATAGGAGGATGTGTACCAATGACCCTCTTAACCTTACTTGAGAAGACTGCAGAGACTGTATTAATTAGTTAACTGTAACTGTATTAATTAGTTAATGATATTGAATAGTTGGCAGCACTTTTGTTTGTCTTGATACCATCTGTCAAACTCCTTCTGATGTGAAACAGAAGGAATAATGTTATATGATATTGAAATAAATCTCTCTCTTCATTTTGCCTTCAACGTGAACACACAGTCTTCTTTTAATTACAACACGCGAATACATCACATAATTGGCGACGAGGCAAAAAAAAGTTTTTGTTAAAAATAAAAGCAATCATAATAAAGTTGCAAAAAGAATTAAGATTTTCTTAGAAAATAAAAGTTTACCTGTGTGAGGCTAGAAATATTTTTTCTATTAATAATGCCTACAGAACCAATTGCCATGAGCAATGCGATCACGTTGTTCCAGACGGCAAATGTTGCAGAATTTAACCCCAAAATTGAAAATTTCTTCATTTGGAAGGAAAAACTCGACATACACTTCTGCGAAATTAACTGTGTTGAAGACAACCAAAAGAAGGCAACTTTATTAAAATCAATTGGAGCAGCACCATATGGCGTTTTACATAGCTTGTGCAGTCCGGAATCTCCAGTTTCGAAATCGTACAAAGAACTGTGTACAATATTAAGCACGCATTACACTCCACCCACAATAATTTTCCGTGAACGAAAACTATTCAGTGATTCAACTAAACATGATAGTGAAACAGTTGCGGAGTGGTTTGCTAGAGTAAAAGGGTTGGCATTGAATTGTAAATTTGGCGAACACCTTGATGCATTTGTACTAAACCAATTCATCATGAGCTTACCGAGCGCAATTTTTGAAAGACTATGTGAAGAAGATGAAAAATTAACGCTTACAGATGCACTAAAAAAAGCTATGATAATTGAAACAAAAATTACTTCAAAAGTTTTTAAAGAACAAATCGTAAATTTTGTAAAAAAAGCACGTTCACAAGGAATCAAAGAAGAAGCAACTAATCAAATAGAGGCAGTGGAAGCAGTAATACTGACTTTGACAGCAGCGTTTTTGGAGCAGGCAGAGGCAGTGTTGGTGAAAGCAGACACAAATTCCAACGAAAGACTTGCACTCATTGCGGTTGGCGAAATCACGAGTCGTAGTCTTGCAAATATAAATACAGTAAATGTCATACGTGTGGAAAGACAGGACATTTAGCATCAGTGTGTAATTCTAAAATAGTTACAAAAACCCTTAAATTATGTATCGAAATCCAACAATAATTCTTTAACTGAACTCAATAATGATTCATTTTATTCTTCTGTTTACAGTGTGGCTTCAAAATCCTCTTCTAGTGGCATTTATTCCGTGCAAATCATTTTAGATGGAATACAGATGGAAGTTGTTTGTGATACTGGAGCACCCTGTGTATTGGTTCCAATTTCATTTTACGAACAATCTAAACATAAAAAGCCTCTCAGGCAATGTCAAGTGCCTTATGTAGACTACAGTGGGGACAGAATTCAACTGTTAGGTGAGTACGATTCAACAATAACGTACCGAGGCATAACTAAAAACATAACAGTGGTAGTTTGCAAAACACAGAGTCCACCTTTGCTTGGTCGTACGTTTTTACGTTTATTTAACTTTGAATTAGTTCAAGTAAACTCAGTCAATATTGAAGAAAAATTTCCTACAATTGTTGATCAATTGAAATTCGAATTTTCGAATGTCTTTAATGAAGGGCTAGGGTCATATAACGGTTGCAAAATATCATTAAAGGTTTGCGATGCTGCAAAGCCAGTGTTTTTCAAACCAAGACCATTACCATTGGCATGGAAAAGTAAGGTGGAAACACAATTGCGAAGGTTAATTCAGGAGGGGGTACTAGAACAAGTAGATAACTCTGAGTGGGGTACACCTTTGGTCCCAATTTTAAAACCAAATGGTGATTTAAGAATATGTGGTGATTATAAAGTAACTATTAACAAACATTTGTTAAATTTTATTCATCCGTTACCACGCATAGATGAAATTTTTGCTTCCTTAGAAGGAGGTGAATTATTCACAAAGCTTGATTTATCAAATGCGAACAACCAGTTGTTACTGGATGAAGAGTCACAACTTTTGTGTACTTGGAGTACTCACATAGGATTACTTAAAGTCAAGAGATTACCTTATGGAGTCAAAATAGCTGCGGCACTTTTCCAAAGAATAATGGAAAATTTATTACGCGGAATAAAAAATGTTGTAGTATATCAAGATGACATAACCATAACAGGCAGAGATATGCGACAACACATTAACACATTAAAGTCAGTCTTAAGAAAGCTCAGCTTGGCTGGTCTTAAGTTGAATTTGAACAAATGTGAATTTTTTAAATCCAAAATCTGTTATTTAGGATTTTCCATTGACAAACATGGCCTGAGTAAAAACAATGATAGAATTTCAAGTGTCACGTTGGCACCTATTCCAAACAATGTTTCGGAACTCAGAGCTTTTATAGGCATGGTGAATTATTATTCAAAATTTATAAACAATTTTGCTCAGAAAATGTTTCCATTGTACGAGCTTCTTCGTAAGAATGTCCAGTTCAATTGGTCTAATGATTGCCAGAAGGCATATGATTTATTAAAATCTGAAATCACATCAAATCAAATCTTGGTACATTTTAACCCGGACTTACCCATAATTTTAACCACAGATGCCAGCAATAATGCTGTAGCTGGGGTTCTTTCTCATAAAATTCAGAAAGATACTAGACCAATAGCTTTTGTTTTGAGTGCCTTAACTAGGAGTGAATGTAATTACAGCACCTTAGAAAAAGAAGCCCTTGCTATAATTTTCTGCGTAACAAAACTAAAACAATACCTTTTAGGTAACAGATTCGTCTTGCGAACTGACCATAGACCTTTATTAGGTATATTCGGCGAGCATAAAGGTTTACCTATTATGGCCTCTGCTCGTATGCAAAGATGGTCACTTATTTTATCAGGATTCAATTACACGGTTGAATATATTAAAGGTTCTTTAAATAATGCTGATGGGCTCTCAAGGATGCCACACTCTATTTCAACCAATGACTTTAAAGAAAGTAATTATATAAATTTTATTGAAGCAGAAAATAATCTTCATCTAAGTTTCAAAGAGATAGCTCGTGAGACAAGACGTGACCCAGTTTTATCAAAACTAAGTGAAGCTATTCAAAGCGGAACGGTTCACAAATTAAAAGGTGATGATTTCATTCCATTTCAAAATAAGGCTAATGAACTTTCTGTGGAATATGATTGTGTTCTATGGGGTTATAGATCCGTGGTACCAAAAAAGCTACGAAATCTCATTCTCAAGGAACTTCATGCTTCACACTTAGGAATTGTTAAAACAAAAATGTTAGCGCGCTCCTACGTATGGTGGCCAGGAATGGATAGCCAAATAGAAAGTTTAATTCGTGACTGCATTCCTTGTCAAGAATTGCAGCAAAGCCCTGAGAAAGCTCCTTTAATACCATGGAATCCAGCTGATTCCGTCTGGAGCCGAATTCACGTAGACTTTGCTGGTCCTATTAAAAACTATTATTTCTTTATTGTTATTGATTCATACTCCAAATGGGTTGAAGTTTTCAAAACTAAAGAAATAACTTCGGTGTTTACCATCACCAAGATGAGGGAACTATTTTGTCGTTATGGGTTAGTTGACGTTCTTGTAACTGACAATGGACGGCAATTTACTTCCGAAGAGTTTTGTAAATTTTTACGAAACAACGGTGTTAAGCACATTTATACTGCTCCTGGACATCCGGCAACGAATGGTCAGGCAGAAAATTTTGTGAAAACCTTAAAAAAATCAATATTTGCAAATCTTAAAGACAACAAAAATACTTGCTTGGATACCATTATAAATAGATTTATGATCGATTATCGGAACACCAAACATTGTGCAACTGGTGAATCCCCTGCTAAACTTTTCTTTGGAAGACTTTTGAAAACGCGTTTAAGTAGTTTAAAGCCTCCAACAACTAGAAAGTATATAGTTGAAAGTCAAGATAAAAACATACTGAACTACAAGGGTAAACGCAGGGCTCTGTTTTCAAAAGGGGAGAATGTTATTGTAAGAGATTATAGAAACCCTAACAAGCAAAGCTGGACTCAAGCTACCATTAAAGAACAATTAGGTCCTCGATCGTATTGTTGCATTTTGAATAACAGCAGAGAAATTAGGCGGCACTTGGATCAGATCCGTAAGAAAAACATCTATCAAAATGAAGTCGAAACCAACACGCAGGGTATGCCCTCTGAAGTTGAAGAACAAGAAAATTGTAAAATATCGCCTTCGGCAAATGATAATCATGATATTGCCTCTTTGAATAGAACTCCTCAGGCAGCCACTGGAAGAAGATTGAGACCACGCCAAGATGGAAAAGTCCTTAGAAGAGATAAATCATGTTAATCCTAATAATTGTAAGATTAAGAATTTAGTCCACTTGAAATAACATTAGTTTTAATTCATCAAAAGCTTTATAAATTTTGTGGAAATTCTTATTCAAATATGTAAAATGTATATAAAATTATTTATTTGCTTTTTGTTGCAATCCATTGAACAATTCTTAATATTTAAAATCATTGTAACAATATAAGCTTAAGGGAGGACATGTGAAGTATTAATTAGTTAATGATATCGAATAGTTGGCAACACTTTTGTTTGTCTTGATACCATCTGTCAAACTCCTTCTGATGTACAGATGAACAGAAGGAATAATGTTATATGATATTGAAATAAATCTCTCTCTTCATTTTGCCTTCAACGTGAACGCACGGTCTTCTTTTAATTACAACACGCGAATACATCACAATAGTGTTTACTATTTGAGGCTGAACGGACAGTGGCGGGATTCTAGGTGGCCGGTATACAGTCTCTGTACGTCCTGATGTCGACGCATGCGCGTAAGGGAATCTCACTGACAGTGATCTCGTGAACTGGGTGTCCGGGGTTATGGCAGGCTAACAAGAACTGCTTTGACAACAGTTCATTGTGTTGCCTTGTGTTGTGTTGCATGGGGAGCATGGACCTTTCGCCATGAAGATGATCAGGGTTGGTAATGGAGTGGCACCCAGTTGCGATGCGAAGGGCTGTGTTTTGCCTGGTCTGGAAATTATTCCATTAAGTGTCACTTAAAAATGACGTCCAGATGAGGGCGGCGTAGTTATTAATTGAGCGGCCAATAGCTTTATACGTCGTCATAAGGACTTTCTTGTCCTTTCCCCATGCGGTTCCGGTTAGGGCTCTAAGAACCCTAATACGACTGTTCACTTTACTGTAAATATTTTTTGCGTGCCTACAGAAGGTAAGGAGGTTGTCGAATATAACTACTAAAATTTTAGGGCTTATGACTGTAGGGATAGTTTCGTTTTTAATACGAATGCCAAGTGAAAGCTTGACTTCTTTAGTCCAAGAGGTGAACAGCGTAGCATATAATTCTAGGGAAGCGAGGTAGAGTTTCCTTTTCTTGAAAAATTCAGATAGCTCTGCCAGGTAGGTAAGTGTGACCTCGTTTACATCTGCACCGGAGTCAGCAACATAGCAATCATCAGCGTAAGTGATCAGTTTAACGCCAGTACGGGGTATAGGAAGCCCCGAGACATAGAGTTTAAATTATATGGGGGAGATGACCTCTCCTTGTGGGACTCCCATCTTAAGTTTCCGATGCTTTAAGCAGGAATATCTGAATTCAACATATGCGCTCCTGCCATTTATGTAGGCTGACAGGAACCTTTTGATGGAGTCGGGGAGAATGGATTTCAGTATGTCCTGTAGGAGAGTAGGGAGGTCAACCGTGTCGAAAGCCTTGGACACGTCGAGTGCCACGACAGCAGTGCGCCAGTGCGGGCGACGGTGGTAAAGACCGTGTGCAATGTGGGACGTCAGCTCCGTTAAGGTGGTAGTAGTGCTGCGATGTTTCATAAAGCCATGTTGGTGGGAGGCGAGACTCAAGTGTTGATAAAGACTGGGGAGGATGAGTGTCTCTAAAGTTGTGGCTATAGGAGATAACAGCGAAATTGGTCTATAAGGCATCCTTCGTGGGCGGGTTTGTCAGGCTTTAAAACTGGCAATTTTCCATACGTTTGGTATGG
Source organism: Nephrocerus scutellatus (assembly GCA_947095585.1). Taxonomy (NCBI): domain Eukaryota; kingdom Metazoa; phylum Arthropoda; class Insecta; order Diptera; family Pipunculidae; genus Nephrocerus; species Nephrocerus scutellatus. The sequence continues at coordinate 75,353,222 of OX352763.1, forward strand.
TGAGGTTTTCTATGGTAAGCATTTTAACGCTTTTAGTTTGGGTGAAACAGGACGAATGGTTTTTTCGTGAGCTAACGGGTGTTCGACGAATTGCCGTGAAAAATGTGATTCGCATTTTTTACTGCTGTCGTATTAGTGGGCATTATTTGAGATAGAGGTTAGGCCCTGAGATTGGGATTTCCCAGAAAGACCTTTGACCATAGACCAGAGTTTTTTGGATCCAAGCGTGCAGTTCTAAAAATGACTCAGCCACTTTAATCGCCGGTGATCGGCAACCAGTTCTTGTATGTCCTTGGTTAGCTGAGTAGCTCGAGGGTCAGCAGGATCCGTAACTCTTAGTTGGTCACGACGCTTAGCAAGCCGGAGGGCTTCCGGCGGAAAGGATGGAATGACTATTATTATTCCGGCAGGAATAACCTGTGCATTGTTAGTGCACAGGGGTGGTGGTGGAGATGGAATGGGGGGATTGTTGTGAAGCTCCTTGGGAGCAGCATGTGCCAACGAAATTGATGTTATAATCGTTGGCACTGTGTAGCCCTTAGCATTGCCGCAGGTGACAGCATTTGGCACAACTGTTGCAACGCACAGAGGCTTCACATTTCCGGATAGGACAGTTGCAGATCGAGCAGTACCATATCCTGGGACCTGTGTTCGACTCGATCCCGGCTTTAATTAGTAGTGTGCAGTGTAGGCATGCCGGGGGGCCCACTCTGAAAGCAGAAAAAAATAAGGATGCGCTTGCAAAGCAAAATAAAATAAATGCAAGAAGTGGATCCAGGTGATCCAATCTCAAACCTGTTGTTGTGTTTACGCCCTTTGGCCCAATGTCTTGATAGGTATTGGGGTCCTTTCGGTGCATAGAACCAATCGTCGTGGAAAGGTGTTGTTTGTTGTTGTTGTGTTGGGTTCAGCTTTGTTGTTGTTGGTGTCTTGATACGAAAAATAATTTGGCGTTGCATATTCGTTTGGTTTGGGTATATCGTTTTTGTTGTTGTTCGGCAGCGTGTTTCGGGTTGCTGTTGCTGAGTTGTTCGGTCATGATAGGTTGAGTTTCGTGAACTCCATCGGCCGTTTCCTTTGGTCTAGTTATGGTTGTTGTAATCCTCTCTCTCTCGCACTTGGGTTGCAGTAGTCGTCCGCATTTGCCACTGCACGTGTGTTTTGCCGACTTCTATGATTTGTGTTGACTTCTCCTAAATCTTCTGATCCTCCACATGCGTGTCGGTAGTTTTCCGTCTCGCTCCCCCTCTTGCAAGAAGTTTTTGTGCAGTGTGGTGAGTTTTCTCTGTAGTGCTTATCGTATACAAAAAAAGGGGAAATGCAAGAACGGAGAAATCAAAAATTATTCTCACTCTATTAGTGAAATCTGAGCGGCAAGTGATCTTTCGCTATTGAATAATAATTGTCACACTTGCAGCCAAAATTTTTGGTACAGGTTGTATTACAAAATGAAAAAAGTTTTAAATTTGTGTGGGAGACACTTTGACGAATTTGGTCCTCACACTCCCCTGTTGCTTCGGTACACATGCACCTTCCCTTCCTGATAACTGGGACTTGGAAACGAAAGCCCTCCACGAAGTGAACGAACCGAAAGCGTCGCCAGTTTTCCGTAGCAACGCGGCACATCTCTATATTGATTCTCTTATTGACTGGGGTGACTATTGCCGGTGATAAGTGGTTTGGGGTTCAAGACGGCGACGGTTGTGTCGAATTTGGCAACTGTGACGACTGTGATGGTTCTGGCGGCTATATCGACTGTGATGATTTTGTTGACTTTCGAATTAGTCGATGGCTATGATTAATAGCGGCTGCTTTATTTCTTGCCGACATATTCTCTGGATGCGGGTATTTTCTGCATTTTTTCTGCTGCATCTTTGACAATTGTGGTCCTTTGGTTCTCGGAGTGTGTTGCAAGTCTGAAGTTTAACTGGCCGTGCTGGCCTAGTTTGGCTTAAAGTGGCTCTGAACCTTGTAAAAAAGTCCATCCCCAGTGTGAGGTCATCAGTGGCGGTCGTTAACACCAGCAGGCGCATTAAGCATAAGGACTTCCCAAAGCAAACGTTGACGTTCAAGTCTTCGCGGACTGTCGTCTAACTCCCATTAGCCATTTGAATTTGGGATGTGCACAGGGGTTGTGTTGTCCAAATTTTGCAGTCTCTCAGCCAAAAGATCGCTCACGAAACTGCGGTATGCGCCTGAACGGTTTCGCGGCAGATGATGATGCGAGCGAGAAGTCGATTTTGGTCATGGATCAGAGCTGTCTTCTTGTTGGACTGGAGCGAATGACGCTGCTAAACGTGTGAAAAACGTTGACGGCAGCAGTTGATTGTCCTGATACTCCGTTGGCCACAATTCTAACAGAAAATAACCCGTGAATTAGCGTACTCTTGTTGAAAGTGACCTTCCTGTCGGCACCATCGACAAGTCGTTCGAGGATTGTATAGCGCTTCTTTAGGCTGACTCACCATGCAATACCTTTCCTGTAGACTTCTTCGGGATGTCGTCGTTATGCTCTCCTGGTTTTCCTGAATGCTTTCGTAGTCCTTTGCCAATGAGTTCTTTGCGATTGTGAAAGTCCCTTCTTCGGATATAAAGTTGGTATTCTCGCTGGCAATTCCGAAAAATTCTTTCGATTTGTTGCATCTCTGTGTAATTTGCTTGTCTCATGAGATTCTGCATCACGATTACAAAATCCTTAAAAATTTCCTTTGGTTTTTGGTGGCGTTGGCGAATTTCGTCGTCCAGGTGTTCCCAGTACCTGGTAGGCAGGAAGAACTGTAGAAAGTCTGCTGTAAAAGCCTTCTAACTCTCCCATTTTTGGTTGTTGTTGCGGAACCACAAAAAAGCCCGTCGCGGAGTAGTTGAGGCATGGTTCTGGATAGGAGGTCTTTGTTTAAGCAGTAGGCATCAGCGAGTTCTTCCAGCCTTTCAATGAACTGAAGAGGTTTCTTCCCACCATCGTACCTTACTGACCATTTCCTCACTTGGTCAATTATCTGGGCGTATGATGTAGCTGCCGTATCTGTCCTGTTCAACGTTGGCCTTTGGATCGCCGGATCCAAAGTTATTAGGGGCAATGGCGATGGGCTTCATCTGTGTCTCTCCTCTAATTCGCTTAGGCATATTTCGTCTTTAGACGTAATGTCTCGTCCTGAAACGTAGTTGGAAAATATTTTTCTTAAATCTTCCACTGCGCCATTGCTATCTAGCCAGAACTCGTTCATGTAGTTCTTTAGCTCCTCTTTCGGCAACGTATAGATCCAGCTGGTCTTAACCATCTTGGTTTTGTGCTGGTATTATTTCGTTTTAATGAAAAGAATTTATTTGTTTGGGGAATGGAACTTGATCTTTTACTTAATAATATTTATTTGTGCAACTTAAAGTATTTTTCTTAGGATATCCTGTTGTATCCTCGTTAGCGTTGTGTATAGGCTGGCGAAGCGTAGCTTCGGGGCGTCTTGTATTGATCTAACTATGCGGGTGGCAAGCGTGGTGTCGTTGCGTTAGCGATAAGGCTGTTACTTTTATACCACTCGGCTGTAATATAAAGGTAGGTATATTAATATTTGCTAAGGCTTAGCGTCAAATGCCTTACGCTACTAAATGTAGTTAGGTGCTAGCGTTAAGCGTGTGGACTTAATGGCAAGGATATCTCTCTTGAACCATTAATGCGAGGAATTTCTAGCGTTAAGCGTGTGGACGTAATGGCAAGGATATCTCTCTGGAACCATTAATGCGAGGAATTTCTAGCGTTTAAGCGTGTGTTCGTAATGGAAGGATATCTCTCTTGAACCATTAATGCGAGGAATTTCTAGCATTTAAGCGTGTATAATGGAAGGATATCTCTTTTGAACCATAAATGCGAGGAATTACTAGCGTTAAGCGTGTGGACGTAATGGCAAGGATATCTCTCTTGAACCATTAATGCGAGGAATTTCTAGCGTTAAACGTGTGGACGTAATGGCAAGGATATCTCTCTTGAACCATTAATGCGAGGAATTTCTAGCGTTAAGCGTGTGGACGTAATAAAAAGGATATCTCTCTTGAACCATTAATGCGAGGAATTTCTAGACGAGTTGCTAGCAGTAGGAATCACCAGGAAATAAAACACTGATTGTCGGAATTTCCTGCCCTTTAATACTTTTCTAATCGGTTTGAAAAGTCCTGTTACTCCTCAACCGTGGGTTGATCGATGTCGTTTGATTCCCACGGTCGGTACGAGATCCCGTTGTTGCTATGCTATGACGTTTCAACAAGTACCATAAGTAAGTTTGTCGTAAATAGCTGGTTGCTACTATTTCTCTGGGAATTCAAATAAAATACAGCTATTGTTGGTGCCTTCATGCGTTGCAAATTCGATTGGTTTGGTTGGTCGTTTTTGTTGTTGTTCGGCAGCGTGTTTCGGGTTGCTGTTGCTGTGTTGTTCGGTCGTTGAGTTTCGTGAACTCCATCGGCTGTTTCCTATGGTCTAGTCTAGCACTTGGGTTGCAGTACTCGTCCGCATTTGCCACTGCATGTGCGATTTGCCGACTTCTATGATTTTTGTTGACTCCTTCTAAATGTTCTGATCTCTTACATACGTGCAGAGTCGGTAGTTCCCCCCCTCTTGAAAGAAGTTTTGTGCAGTGTGGTGAGTTTTCTTTGTGGTGCTTATCTTATACAAAAAAAAACAACCCATAAAAATTTAAATTTTTCATCTAAATTCTCTAATCGCAGAAATTGATATGGGAGCCCCTCGATCCTGGGCCATTTTTTTTTATTGTAGGAGAAAATCATCGAAACAAACATTTGACATCAGATGTTAAAATTGAAAAAGCTCAGATCATTTCATTCTGAGCACTTAGAGCACGCTCATACTCTGAGCAAATAAGAAACACGAACATTTATCTTGAGAACTCTTTGACTGCTCTGAACTAATTTATGAAAACGCCAAATGACAGAATATTGTGAAAACTTGTTGTTCTATCTGTAAGTTGATATCGACAACAAAAAAACGACATCAATAAAAATACAATTCAGTATATAATAAAAATGTAAGTTGAAGTAAGCATAAAACATGTATGTCTCGTTTCATTTGCTGGGTTCATTTGTGCGTGCGCTAAGATTTCTCTCTCTCTCTCCACCACCACCAAAACCATGCAGCGCAGCCGACTGCGCAGCACACACCGCACACAGTCCATAAAGGGCGACGAATATCTGATGCCAGTATAGATATTTAAAAAATGTATAAGGGCCTTGCGGCCGAACCCGGGACCCGATCACTACCAAGTTTTCGAAAAAGTATTGTTTATTGGGTATACACATGTGTTTAAAATTTGAAGAAAATCGGGTAAATTTTTTAAAATTTTTGTTTGGGAGCCCCCCGACCCCGCAGCCCGAGGGGCCTCAAAATTTAATAGAAAGTGTTGTCTCCGGAAATACACATGTGTGCAAAATTTCAATAAAATCGGGCCATGGGAAGTGGGTTAAAAATTGATCGCAAGAATCCACGACAGACGACCGACGACCGACGACCCACGGGCAAGTGAAGTTAATATAGAGAATTTAAAAAAGGGGAAATGCGAGAACGGCGAAATCAAAAATTATTCTGACTCTATTAGTAATAGTTGAGCGGCAAATGATCTTTCGCTATTGAATAATAATAGTCACACTCGCAGCCACAATATTTGGTACAGGTTGTATTAAAAAATGAAAAAAAATTTTAAATTTATGTAGGAGAAATTTGTCCCAAAACATCGAAAAAATTAAATCGTTAGGCTAAACAACGGTACGTCCGGCATTCGATTTGGCCTTCTTGACACCCCTCACCGTAAAGCCCTAATTGAGCAGATTGCGAAAATCGCCATCTTGTTTGGTGGCGACGCCACCTTTGGGTAGGAGGGGCATCCAAAGTTTTGAGTTTTTTTTTAGAAAAAATGCATTTTTCTAAGTATTTATAAGGAGGTGTGGGGGTTAATTGGTATCATACGAAAGGTAATAAAAATACCTTCCATTTAAAAAATGGGGCCAATAGAACCCCCCTCGACGGAGTAAGAGCAAAAAGGGGCGTGCTTAAAAGTGGGTGGGGCAAAATATTGGTATCAAATGAATGGTGATAATTAGGTCTACACAGCCATGCTATTCTTAAGGGCGTGACTCAATTCTAGCGGAATCGCGATCAGTTTATATTGCGTTTATATGCAACGTTATCTAATAATGGTTACCCCATACCAAATGCTGACCGATACCATATTATGCTTACCCCATACAAAACCGATGACACACTGTAAAATGTTCTGCGCTCAATTCATTTATGTTCAGATAGGAGTTTTTCCTTTTAAAAAACGATGGCGATTTTCACACCCCCCCCCCCCCCCCCCCAAACAGACTTTTTTAGGTTTTGTATGGGGTAAGCATAATATGGTATCGGTCAGCATATTTTTTAAATGGAAGGTATTTTTATTACCATTCGTATGATACCAATTAACCCCCACACCTCCTTATAAATACTTAGAAAAATGCATTTTTCTATAAAAAAAAAACCACTCCCACCCAAAGGGGGCCCCGCCCACATTTGTGGGAGGTGGGTGCTGGGCGGTGGACGGGGCAAAAACACCCTTGCCGAGCATACCGTTGAAACGCCAATCGTTATTGCGGGCGATTTCAATGTACACAATTCTGTGTGGCTTCGCCATTCTGGCTGGAGAACACCCGAAGGAAGGTGTGTTGAGTTATTCGCTAAGTTTAATAACCTTACTCAGCTTGTAAATGAGCCTACACGAATACCTGACATTGCAAATCATTCCGCAAACACCCATGACTTGTTCCTTACATCTCGTCCTGATAAATACTCCGTCAATGTACTATCACCTCTACGCTCGTCAGACCATTGTGTAGTATCAGCTAATTTCTCGTTAATAAACCACGTAGTAAAAGAAAAAACTAAAAACAAAACAGTATGGCAATACGAGAAAGCAAATTGGCACGGCCTAATATAATTTTCCCTTTAAATAATTATTTTAATTATGAAAATATAATAATTTTATCTTCTTTATTATTAAAAAAACAACCCATAAAAATACAATTTTTCATGTAAATTCTCTAATAGAAGATGGGTATGTGTTAAAATTTGAAGAAAATCGAGCTAATTTTTAAAAAATTTATATGGGCACCCCTCGGACCTCAGGGCCTCACTCCAAAAACTTTACAAAAAATTTTGTCCATCGGAGATACACACGTATATAAAATTTTAAAAAAATCGGGTTAATTTTTTTTTAAATTTTGGGGCCCCACGACCCCGGGACCCACGGTCTCCAAATTTTTTACAAAAAGTTTTGTCTATCGGAGATACACATTATGGGGCCCCACGAACCCGGGCCCGGGGTCTCCAAAATTTTTACAAAAAGTGTTGTATATCAGAGATACACATGTGTACAAAATTTAAAGAAAATCGGGTAAATTTTGTAAAATATTTGTATGGGAGCCCCCCGACCCCGCGGCCCGAGGGCCTCAAATTTTAATAGAAACTGTTGTCATGGGATATACATGTGTGCAAAATTTCAATAAAATCGGGCTGTAGGAAGTGGGTTAAAAATTGATCACAAGATTTGGCCATCCAGCCAGCCAGCCAGCCAGCCACGGGCAAGTGAAGTTAATATAGAGAATATAAATACTACAATGTCCCAAAGGTAGTAAAAATTTTTGGTCATTCGTGAAAAGAACCAAAATACAGCCTCGTCGTCGATTCCAACGCTCATTTATAACGACATTTCAGTTGTCAGCTCTATAGACAAGGCCAATCTGTTTCCTGCGCATTTCGCAGCTAGCTCCACGCTTCCAGATTGTGCATTGCTACCTCCTGCACCACAGAGTATTGAACACTCTATGGGACAGATATTCATTCGTACTCGTGCAGTTGCTAGAGTTTTAAACGATCTCAACACTCACCAATCCGCTGGGCCAGATGGTATTTCCCCATTAGTTCTGAGGAGGTGTTCTTCCAAGCTGGCATTACCATTGCATAAGCTTTTCCATCTACCCTATTCTTCTGGACTCTTCCCGAGAAGTTGGAAAACATCCTTTGTCCAGCCCACCCACACCTAAAAAAGGCGAGCCGTTGCTGATCAATTTTCAGCTCAAGAAATATCTTGAAACCAACGAAATCCTTAGTGACCGACAGTATGCATTTTGTGGGCAACGTTCTGTTGGTGATCTGATGATATATCTCACCGAACATTGGAACCGGTCTTTGCATCAATTTGGAGAAAGCAAAGCTGTTGCACTCGATATTTCTAAGGCATTTGACAGAGTTTGGCATCAAGCTCTTTTGTCTAAAATGCGTGCTTATGGAGTCGATGAAAAACTGTTTCTTTGGGTTAGAAGCTATCTTTTGGACCGCTCATTTTAAGTTGTTTTGGACGGTTTCGAGTCTAAAGTTCATTACTTAAATGCTGGAGTTCTCCAGGGCTCTGTTTTGCCCCCGACTATCTTCCTCATTTTTATTAATGATCTCTTATCTGTGACTTCTCTCAGCTTCTCATATAAGTTTGAGGAACGTCCCTCCACTTCTCATGTGGAACTCAAACAACTACGCATGTTAAGCACGTTAAATTCTGACCTTGACAGCATATAAGGAGAAATCAATAGAGATGAATTTAACGCTTCCAAAACCCAATGCTGTCTCCTATCGTCTAAGCGAATCCCAAATCCCATGCCATTATCCATGAATGGCACTTGCATCGAGGAAACTGAAAACATCGCAATTCTCGGTATGTGTATTAGCGACAAGCTTCGTTGGAATGAGGAATGACCATATATTTACCGTCGCTAAAAATGCTGCGAAATGTTTAGGTTTTCCCGGTGCAATAAATATTTCACTCCCTCTAATCTGGCTACTATATACAAGGCTTTTATTCACCCTAAACTTGAGTACAATTGCCATATCTGGTCTAGTGCGCCTAAAACTACTTTGCATAAGCTAGATAGAATACAAAACCGCGCGATAAAACTTTTCAGTGACGAAAATATAGCGAAATCAATAGATTCGCTTGAACACCGTAGGAACGTCTCCTGTTTTTCACTGTTTTATCTCTTCTTTTACCAGCGGTACTCAAGAGAAATAACCAGCTGCATGCCACCTCTCCTAGAATTCAACTGCAATACTCGTGGCGCTCTAAATGCTCATCAGTTGACCCTTAAGCCCATCTTCGGACGTACAATTAAATTCAGGGATTCGTTCTTCAGCCGTACAACACGTATGTGGAATGCTCTGCCAATCTCTGTCTTCCCACATCACTATGATCCACAGGCATTCAAAACACAAGATCCTAGACATCTCCTCTTTACTCCTCCTTTTTCTTAACGCCAACGCTGTACCAAGCATTTAGCCGAGCATCATAAGGGTGTGAACCCCTTAAAGCGTGCGCGAATTAAAAAAAATATATATCGATTGCTCATGAACTCATTTAGGTTCAACCGAATCGTCACTTTTTTAGCAGAAAAGGCAACTTGCCAAGGTAGTGACTTAGCGACTTCGAAAGTTGAGGTTTTTTAGAAAGTACATTTTCAGGTGGTTTGAATGGGTAATTAAAACACTATTCAATTAAAAAAATATTGAGATTAATCAAATTCGTACTTACTGTAGTGAATAGACATTAATAAATTACGAGTACCTAAAATCCAGGACTATTAAGCAATACATTGATAAATTTTGTATTGAACATACGGATGTGGAACAAAGCTGTTGCGGGAAGAATATTATAGAATTCCACGAATTATTAGAAACTATTTAAATATCAAAACTTTAAATAACTATATTTAGGAGATTCTAGGCCAATTCCATTAGCACAATTCCACTAGACAAAATTCAACTGGACACAATTCCACTGGCACAGTTCCACTTGACACAATTCAACTGGACACAACTCAACTTGGCACAATTCGCTTGGCACAATTCAAAATTCGCGCGCGCGATTTACCACCCTAAATGCGTTTGATTATCAAAGACTAAAATTATGCAAGTTGAATTCGTTTAATTATAACAAAAGTTAACTAAAGAAAGAATACGAATGTTAAAGAATGTTAATTTAAAGAAAACAATAAGTAAATATTTTATTACCACGCCTACGCAAATAAAATATTAAACGCATTTATATGGTAAATCGCGAGCGCGATTGTTATTTTGTACAATAAAAACCATACCAACGCAAATAAAATATTATTGTGTTTATTTCTGTATTTGCGGTTCCGTGTAACTTTACAAGTTGAATTGTTTCCCAGTGGAATTGTGCAAGTTAAATTGTTCCCCAGTGGAATTGTGCCAAGTTGAATTGTGCCAGTGGAATTGTGTCCAGTTGAATTGTGTCTAGTGGAATTGTGCTAGTGGAATTGGCCGGTTACCATTTAGGAAGTTAAAGTTAATGATTTTTTTAGCATGTCTGAAAATATCAAAATATTTTAAATCTCATAAAGAAAACTAACTAAATTAATTGTACATATTACTTTATTTCAGCAATTTATTGACAAAGCCTGATGTATGTACTTGAATAAAAATATCATTTAAACACAAGTAAGTATTTATGAATGTAAAAAACTAAATTAAAATAAAGGTTAAAGATGTTAACTTAGGGATAATTGATTAAGGGCAAGTAACCGCTCCACTGCCGCATTTATGTCACCAAATGTTGCTATTAGTGCTGAAAAGAAATCAAGAATATGATGTTTAAAAAACAACCCATAAAAATTTAATTTTTTTTTTGCCGTGATCTGATGCGATATAGCAATATTTAAAAATTGTATATTGGGGTCCTCAAGGGGCCGATCGCTCCAAATTTAAAGAAAATCGGGTAAATTTTGTAAAATATTTGTATGGGAGCCCCCCGACCCCGCGGCCCGAGGGGCCGCAAATTTTAATAAAAAGTGTTGTCATGGGAGATATACATGTGTGCCAAATTTCAATAAAATCGGGCTGTAGGAAGTGGGTTAAAAATTGATCACAAGATTTGGTCAGCCAGCCAGCCAGCCACGGGCAAGTGAAGTTAATATAGAGAATTTAAAAATATGAAACAAAATGTAGCAAAAAATATTTTAATGAAGAAAATTTATCCAAGAAAACTTAATTTATGTGCAACAAAATTAAAAATGAATACTCAATTAAATGATATTTTAATAATTAATTTTAATATTATCAATATTATTTCTTAATAATCAATAAGAAAAGTTATGTGTATAAAAAATAGGAATTGTTATGTTTATAATGTACACACACGCTAAAGAGGTTTGCACCCTTAAAATGCTTAGCACTGCGTGGGCGTTAGGAAATTAGAGAGAGGAAAAGATGAGATGTCTATGCACGCGTGTCTTAAACGACTGCTGATCATAAAAATGCGGAAACACAGAATCAGGCAATTCATTCCACATAACTATCGTGCGGCTAAAGAAGGATATCTCTGAATTGGTTAGTACGTCCGAAGATAGGCTTAATGGTGGACCCGTGAGCTCGAGTTGAGGCAAGGGTATTACGGATGGGTTGGAGAATGGGCGGGATGCATCTGGATATTTCTTTTGAACACCGCTTATGGAAAAAGCGATAAAACAGTGACAGGCAGGAAACATTCCTACGATGTGCAAGCGATTCGATTCACGATATGTACGTCACCAATAAGTTTTAACGCGCGGTTTGAACTCTGTCTAGTAGATGCAATGTAGTCTTGGGGGCACATGCCCAGACAATACAGTTGTATTCAAGTTTAGGGCGAATTTACACCTTGTAAATATTAGCCAGATCTAAAGTAGTGAAGAACATCTTGCACCGTTTTAGGAAACCTAAACATCTCGCAGCATTTTTGGCGATGGCAAATATGTGGTCGTTCCAACGAAGCTTGTTGTTGACGCACATACCGAGAATTGAGAGTTTTTCAGTTTCTTTGATGCAACCTCCATTCATGGATAAAGGTTGGTGGTTAAAATTACGCTTAGACGACAGAAGACAGAAGAAGGGTTTTAGAAGCGTTAAATTCAACTCTATTTTGTAGTCCCCACCTTGTTATGCCGTCAAGGTCAGAATTTAACGTGCTTAACATACGTTGTTGTTCAAGTTCCACTTGTGACAAAAAGGGGCGTGCAGAAAGCGTGAAGTCATATGAAAAGAGTACTGTCGTCAGGGAAAGAATGAATTGGATTGGAGGTGGTGGATAGGAGGTCATTAATAAAAATCACAAAGACTGTTGTATATAAAACAGAGCCTTGAGGAACACCGCCGTTTATGCGGTGAACATTGGATGTGAATCTGTCGAATACGACCTGGATTGAATGGTCAGAAAGGTAGTTACTAGTCCAGTTGAGCAGGGTGTTATTAATTCCATAAGCATTCATTTTCGACAAAAGAGCTTGATGCCAGACTCTGTCATATGCCTTAGAAATATCGAGTGCAACAACTTTACTTTCACCAAATTTGTGAATAGACTGGTTCCACTTTTCAGTGAGATAAGCCATCAGGTCACCTGTAGAACGTTGCCTACGAAAACCATACTGCTGGTCACTAGAATTTCACGTGATTCAAGGTATTGCATAAGCTTACGATTGATCAGTGTATCCATGACCTTGGAAAGTATAGATGTTAGTGCAATGGGTCGGTACGAGGAAAGAGATGACGTTTCGCCTTTTCTAGGAACAGGCTGGAAAAGTCTGCGCAGTGGTAATGCCAACGTTGAAGAACACCACTTCAAAACTATAGCGGGAATGCCATCAGGCCCAGCAGATTTATGAATGTTGAGATCATTTAATACTCTAGCCACTTGACGAGTACGAATGTAAATCTGTGCCATAGATGATTTAACTCTTGCAAGTACAGGCGGCGACAACGCGGTATCTGGCAGCGTAGAGCTTGCTGTGAATTGTGCAGCAAGCAGATTGGCCTTGTCTATTGAGCTGACAGTTGGAATGTCATTGTGAATGAGCGTTGGAATTGAAGACGAGGCAGTATTTTTAATTCGTTTCACGAATACCAAAAAATTTTACTTCCTTTGGGACATTGAAGTATCTTTTGTCGCAGCTTTTGGTCATAGTCGAATTTTACGGGTTTAAGGTAGGCATTGCAATCATTTCTGACTCGTCTAAATTTGGTTCGGTTTTCCACAGTGGGGTTTTTTTTTTATATAACCGAAAGCATACCTCACGGTTTCTAGTAGCCTCTTTGCAGCTTAAATCATACCAAGCATGATATATTTATTATAGTTTTGCCTATTATAAACAGGATCCGCTACTCGAAGTGTTATCAACATCACGGTACTGGTACTGCTAAACAGCGTGCGAACATTTTGACAATTATTAGTCATTTTGTTTACAGTATCTCGTTCTTCGTTGAATTGAATAGAAATGATTTCAAATTGACTCAACCGTAATAATGTGATTGCATTGTAATCGACCGGAAAATCGCAACCAGCTATTGTTCGTGGGCATTTTTGGCTATCAAACCATTAAGCGTTACAATGAAGGCGTTGATAAAAAAAAATAGCAAGAGCATATTGAAACATTAAAAGATTCAAAAAATCAAAAATGAGAATCCGAGATTACCGAAAAATATTTGATTGTTGAAATATCGGTATATTTTTCTCAGTAACTTGGGTAAATTTCATATTAAATTTTATTTTGATTTTAATTTTTTTAAAAAAATATTTTTTTTGTGATAAATTTTTAACCCACTTCCCAAAGCCGGATTTTATTGAAATTTTGCACAGATGTATATCGCCGGTGTGTGACTCAGAAATGAGTAGGCAACATTTGGAATCTCACTCGGTTCAAACGAAATAGATCGCGAGAAAAACGCAAATACAGTGGGCGATAAGCGGTTTTAAACCCTTTAAATCGGCTGACCCAGTAGGATAATCCCTGCGGAAATTCAGAAAAACTCGGAGTGGATACTCCCATGGTTAGAGGCAATTTTCACATCGTATATAAAGCTGACATACATTCCTAGGGCTAGGCGGGTAAAACCTCACATGGCTACCCAAAAGACCTGAGACCCATAACTCTATCATCCTTTCTTATGAAAACTCACATTAGCCGTTAACAACTTCCTAAAGGATGATGGATAAAGTATTCATAAGTTTTTTATTAATATAAAATATATATTTAAAAAAAAAATTGTTTATCAGTATTTTTTACATTCTGTCTGGGCCTCAACCCGAATAAGACAGAGCTTGTCCCTTTCACCAGAAAAAATAAAATTCCAACAGTTGGCGGATCGCCAACACAAAATGGTACCCCCCCCCCTTAGTTTTTTCTTATAAAGCAAGATTTCTGGGGACAATATTGGACAGGAAACTGAGCTGGAAACCTTATATAATAGAGTAAATAAAGCAAATATTGCTTTATACTCGTGCAAGAACGCCATTGGTAAAAAATGGGATTTGAAACCAAAGCTGGAACACTGGCTTTACACGTCGGTAGTGAGACCAATACTACTGTATGGGGTAAGCGTATGGTGGCCAGCTATGGAAAAAACCACGTATATAAGTATATTGGGGATGGTACAAAGAGCGGCCTGTATGCTTAAAAGCGGGGCGCTGAGATCTACACCAACTCGCGCTCTGGAGGTTATGCTCCAACTGATCCCACTAGGTATATTTGGCAAACCGAAAGCGGCAATTACAGCTACGCGACTGTTAGCTGTCAATCAGTGGAGTCTTCAAAAATGACACTCCACCATAACTCAATCGCTAAAGCAGGAGCTGAGGAAACTGGATTACATAACCCCAGTGTTATGCTTTCAAAGAGGTTTTCGGACAACAATACCCTCAAGAGAAGAGTGGATCCGTAACCGATAACGAAACAATACAGTTTTTCACGGATGCCTCTTAGCTAGACGGTAAAGTAGAAGCAGGAGCCTTCTGTGACAAGCTGAAAGTAAGCATCTCTGTCCGTCTACCTGATCGCTGCAGCGTATACCAGCCTGAGGTGATAGCGGTTGAAAAGGTAATGAGTTGGCTGAAGCATAATGTATTATCTTCAAAGAAGATAGTCATTTATGTGGACAGTAAGGCGGCCATAAAATCTTTGGAGGCGGTCTCACTGAAATCTAAGGTGGCGTTGAGCTGAAACTCCTCTCTTAACGAGATGAGTGAGCAGTTCAATATAAGGATCATATGGGTCCCGGGCCACAAATATGCATGGGGAACTAGAGGGCGGACGAGTTAGCTAGACGTGGTACGACTCTCCAGCTGCTACCGGAAAGGGCGGAGGTAGGGAGTCCTATCGCGACACTGACATTTGAGCTTCGGAAAGAGGCAGAAACAATAACAAATGTAGATGGGAAGACACCGACACTTGCAATATTTCAAGACAGGTCTAGCCGAAGCGAAGCTGGACTTGAAGCGCTCAACTGCGCTTATTTCCCTACAAAGAAGTGAACTAAGAACAGTTGTAGTGATAATGCAGGACACTCCTTTTAGGGAAACACGCGAGAAGGATGGGTGTCGAATATAATGACTTTTGCAGAAGTTGGGTGGACGAGGAGGAGGAAGAGACCATATGAAATCTTCTTTGCTCATGTCCGGCACTAATGCACAGAAGGCACAAACTCTTGGGTAAGCGGATAATGAATAACCTATCAGATCTCGAAAACGACAAAGTGCGAGATATACTTCGATTCATTAAGAGCTCTGAATGGATCTTCTGAAAAGGGGAAAGGTATAATATCCTGTGGTAACATAAAGAACCGCGAATGGTCTAAGTGAGCATTAGCTGCCACCGCAACCTAACCTAACCTAACCTATTTCCAGTGACAATACTTTCTATTTTAATTTGAGAGTGATCGGGCCGCGGTGTCGGGGGGCTCCCAAAAAAATTTTTTTTCCCGGTGTCAGATCATTTCATACGATAATGACTGTGTTCTGTGTGCGCTGTGTGCTGTGGGCAGCGCTGCTTGCTTTACTATTGGGGTTGTTTTGTTGGTTGGTTGCGGTGCTTTGAATAATTTTTTTTTATTTCAGCATTTATAGTGGAATTCAGTATACCTTTTGTTATTAGAGAATTTACATTTTTAATAATAATTTTTTTTAAATAAATTATTTAAAATATTGGAAGTAATGTATATTTCACATGAATTAGATAAAAAATGAAAGTATTTTTTTTTTATTTGCGTTAAACAAAATATGAGACATTTTTTGTCTATTTCAAGTTTGATTTTTATTTCATATGAATAAGATAACAAAAAGTATTTTTATCATTTTTTGCATTTAAAAAGTTACGTATATTAATAAACCAAATATGACCCATTTGTAATGCTTAATGCTTACTTAATAAAAATTAGCACACGAAAATAAATTTAATCTTGAGCAGAATGGTGGGTTGCCTCTTTATATTTTTTTGATGAGCAAATTTGTTTTATAAAACCAGGTTTTGTTTTCAAATATGCACGATTTTCAGCACTTATTTTATAGATGTTCCAATCTGCCACTTTTTGAGTGGTTTTATAATTCAATATGAGTGAAAACTAATCAAAAACTCCTGTATTTTGAGTGCTCCTGAGAAAGCCCTGTTTATTTAACAAGTCCATCAATGCTCCAAATATTCCTTACTCGTCTTGTCCTCATTGACAGCACCAGTTTCCTGTAACTTCGCGATTTTATTACGGGTGGCGTGGGGAAGGAAGAATGAATTTTGTTTTTGGCTTGTTTACGAGCTCATTTATTTTATTCGCGGCCTATGTTGCAGACACTTTCTGTCCGTCGATATTTAACACAGCTTAATGAAACGTAGCTTACCGACCGCGCATAAAATTAACCATAATTTTGATCTAGGATTGTTAAAAAAAATTCCTTTGAAATAATTGGGCACTTATCAAAGTCAGAAAATGTTTTTTTTTTCAACATTTTTTTAAAGCGGGACATGTTGAGTTCTTAGGGGACGGTGGGACACAAAGCTCAAAAGCGGGACTGTCCCGCCGAAATCGGGACGTATGGTCACCCTAGGTATGATTCACACACAAAACACAACAAACAATCCTTTTGGAATTTTTTCAAAACCCACATCGATGATTCATTGGCTGCTCTAATTTCACGGTAAGTAGCGAAAGATGGTTTGCCGTTTGAAAAATTTGTACGTCCTACTATTTAGGACTCTTTATTTCAAAAGGTTATACTGTACCAAAAATCCAAAATCTCGCACGTTAATCAAATGTTATAAATTGTGGCAACAAAATTAAAAATGAAATTAAATCAGAGATTTCCAAATATCTTCATCATGGAACAGGACTTAATATTACACTTGAAGAGTGGTCATAAATAAGGATATATAAGGTATATGAATTTTAATATCCATGATTCATAAAATTTTTGGAATTTGGGCCTTGCTCGAATGAAAGGAGCTTTTCCAGCTGAGAAGTACTGCAGACAGTAGAAAATAAAATGAAAGAATTCGGTTTAAGTATCTCAACTATTGTCGCGCTTACAACAGACGGGGCTTCAGTTATGAAGAAACTGGGTGAAAATGTAAATTCAGTGCACCAATTGTGCTTAACCCATGGATTGCAACTTGCTGTCGTAAAAATGTTATACAATCATCAATATTCTGAACTAAATGAATTGAATGTCGAAAAAAAATGAATGTAACGGAAGAAGATGAATCCGATAATGATTGATATGATGCATTTATAGAAGAGTTTTTAATCGTCAACGATTCTACTGATGAAATTGATCTAACAAATAATAAACACATATATCCAAGTAAACAAAAAGTTAGAAAAGTGTTGAAATTGTTACGACATCTTTAAAAACACGTGAAAGGTAAGTTTAAGAAGAAAATATATTTAATCCTCGATACTAAAACCAGATAAAACAGTTTGTTGACTATCCTAGAAGCGCTTTATTTTCTTAATAACTTGCGTTCAGGAGAGTATGATTTACATAAATATTAACATTTGCTTTTCAGAATATGAATTTAAAATACCATTAAAAGTGACATTATTCCCAATAAAATTAGATGTAGCAGTAAACTGCACATTTTTAAGTCCCGACGCCACCATAAAATTTATGCTGGATAAATTATCCGAGGAGAATACAAACCTCAACAATAACTTAAATCTTAATTATTGATTCGTCTGCAGGAAAGACAAACCAAAAACTCAGATATTTTACGATATTTACATTATCCTGACGAATGAAAGGCAGTAAAATCTAGTTATAATAACTCTGGCTTGATTAATACAATAAGAAAAAAAAACAACCCATAAAAATTAAAATTTTTCTTGTAAATTCTCTAATCGGAGATAAACACACACACACACCCACACACACACTGCGTGCTCGTCTTGTGGCAAAATCATCCACGAAATGACACAGCGGCAGCGAACAGCGCTGCTCACAAAGCACAGAGCTCAGAATTTGCTGTGATCTGATGCGATATAGCGATATTTAAAAATTGTATATTGGGGTCCCCAAGGTCCCCATCGAAAACACACATGTGTACAAAATTTAAAGAAAATCGGGTAAATTTTGTAAAATATTTGTATGAGAGCCCCCCGAACCCGAGGTCCGAGGGGTCTCAAATTTTAATAGAAAGTATTGTCACCGGAAATATATATGTGTGCAAAATTTCAATAAAATCGGTCCATGGGAAGTGGGCTAAAAATTGATCAGAAAATCTGACCAGCCAGCCAGCCAGCCACGTGCACGCGAAGTTAATATAGAGAATTTAAAAATGTGATCAATCGATTGTTTCTTTAGTTGATCGTTTGTTTTTATACAAAGTGATCATATAACGGTGCGTTCGGACAACGATGGATTTGAGGAAAAATCATCTGAGATGATAAACATGACAATGAATGAACAGTTAGATTTGGAAATCAAGCAAAGAACAGATTTTAAGTTGGTGAAACACAACCCTACCGTCCCATTAAGTTCGTTGACACAAACAATTTTACAAAAACACACTTCACAGTTAATTTTTAAGAATCACTGACCCCACGCTCGCCAGAGTTGTATTGATAGACTTCCTCATACCGTTTCGGTGGTTAAGATGTCAACAAAAAAAACATGACGAAACAGTGCAGTCAGCCCATTGTCAGGAATGGCAACGGAGCCACCATTGTTCACCACTTCATGAGTAAAAAAAAACATGTAAATTCTCCAATAACTGAATTCCTCTTAAAATTCTGAGAAATAAAAACAAATGAGAAGCACTGCAACCCAACAACAAAACAACAACAATCGTAAGCAAACAGCACTGCTCACAGCGACATGACATGATCTGGAGCCGCTTTATGGAAAAAAAATTTTATGTAAGCCCCTCGACACCGCGGCCCGCTCACTATCGAAATTTAATAGAAATTGTTGTCATGGGAAATACACATGTGTGCAAAGTTTGTTTAAAATCAAGCTTTAGGAAGTGGGTTAAATATTGATCAAAAAATCTGACCAGCCAGCCAGCCACGGGCATGCGAAGTTAACATACAGAATTAAAAAAAAAAAAAAAAAAAATATCTAGCAAATATCAAATATTTAAATTAAGCGCAATGGCATCATAATAGACCGCCCTTGGCTGTAGAACGGACAGACGGAAAAGAAAATCGAATGGGAAGGGCTGGACTATAATCACCCCTTGCGGCGTGCGTACCGTTTTAATGCGAAGACGTACTGTTGCTCTGCATCACTGCACACCATGGAACTCTTTAACGTTTCTAACTACAAGGTCAATTATGGCGGATTTGGAAGTCGTTCTTAAGAGATTAGCTGATGCTAAACTTAGCTGTAACCGCTTGAAATGTACCCAATATCTTGGGTACAACAGAGGGACTACCAGATTCAGTTGCTAGTGACAAAGGAACTGCGTTTACGCATAACTTTGTTGAACTTTACGAAACAAATTCCATTCCATCATGCATCAAAAAAGGCCAGAAATTTAGTGAAGCAACAAGGAAGGACCACAAGTTCTCAAAACTTCTAAAAATTTAAGAAAAGTTGTTTAAATGATGTTTTGTTATTGCAGACTAAACACACAAGGGTGGTTATTTCGATCATTCTGCTCAGCAAAAAGCTGAGGATGCTTCATATTGGACATTGGGGTGTTTGAGGATGAAGCAGCTTGCCCGTCGATATTGTTGGTTGCCGAAAAAAGACGAAGAGATTCATTTTTCGGGACGGTTTCTCAACCATATATGGTTAATTTGCGTGGATAGTTTCTCAAGAAATCATACGTAATTAAGGTGGATGATATCACATCAAAATCAACGATTCGAGCCTTAACAAACATTTTCACATCCGAGGGACTACCAGATTTAGTTGTCAGTGACAAAGGAACTGCGTTTACTTCGCATGAATTTTGCGAAACAAATGGTTTAGAGCATCCTAACACCGCACCATTCCATCAAGAATCAAAATAGTCAGTCAATTAAGTCATCAAAGCAGTAAACATCACTATTGAAATGGAAATATTATATTTTACATAATAACTTAAAAAAACCCTAATTAAAATACATAATAGTGTAATAGTCTTCTTTATTAGCAATATTTTATATTATATTTACAAACATTACAAGCTGAGTAAGGTTATTTATCGCAGCGATTATCTCAACACACCTTCCTTAGGGTGTTGCCTGGCCAGAATGTCGAAAGCCACGCAGAATTGTGTACATTGAAATCGCCCGCAATAACGATTTCTTCAATTCGGTAGTCGGTATGGGTTTATACTGTCAATTTTGACTTTGAACTGAGAAGTGGATGTCTCACAATGTATTATCAACACAAATTGTCGCTTTCGTGACAAAATGGGTCAAATCACCAGAAGAAAAAAACACTTACAATCTGTTATTCGATTGCTAAAGAATTAGATCATCAAACTGCCGCATGCAAAACATACGATATTTTTGTTTTAGCAAGTTTTTTAGCTGTGCTGTTGGAGACAGGATTCACGGTTTTTTTTCTTGTTCTTTGTTTTGGCTGTTTTTTGTTTTTATTCTGCGCAAGTGCTTATGCTTAGCACACCCATGCGCTGCGGCGTATAAGAGACAACTCTGCATTTGATGGAATTGTTGATAAACTGACTAACTTTCGCCTGATCCGGAGTCCAGTAGCTTTGCTGCATGAAGTGTATCGTTTTTGTGCTGCGAAGTGGCCATTATTGTGCGCGTATGGTTACATTCCTAGAACACACATCACTTTATAAAATCATAATGTATTTTCATAATATTATTCATAATACAACTGGACCTATTGGACAATATAAGAGTGACGCATTTAATCCTTATCTTTAATTCTGATCTAAGAGATCAACATTCTAAATTCAAGGACAGCCAGATCTTCAATTGCGCATGAAATAAACATGTTTACGTCTTTTTTAATTCAAGGACAGCCAGATGTTCAATTACGCATGAAATAAACATGTTTACGTCTTCCTAAATTCAAGGACAAGATCAAAGTCCAAAAGCTTACAAAGAAGTTGGACAGCACACAAATAGTATATAAGCCGCCTTTTTCGGGTGAGGGCATCTCATATAAAAAGTATGTGTTCTGGCGTCTCCTGCAAATCATACGAATCACTTCAGTTGTATCCAGAGATTTAAGAAGTGCAGATCAATTTAGAAATCAGTATTATTCGTTGTACATTAGAGTTTTAAGTCTCAGTTTAATTAAGAAATTTAATTAAGAGTTCTTTTAGAAATTAAAAGAAAAACTTGCGTTCAATATAGTTGTGGTGTTTTCATTTGAAAACACAAAATATTTTTTTTTTTAAATGAGAATCGGAAACATAACTGGCGTAGTCGGTAGGATCTCGAAAAAAGATCAATATATCTTACTTTATTTAAAGTTTAATTCGGGATCGTCCTTTAATTAAATAAAATAGTTTGCCGGTAAAGTAAAATTACAAAACGGTATTATAGGACAACAATAAAAAAAATTATATACATTTAGAAAGTGAAAAACATAGTGAAACAGGATCTGTAAAAGACAATTTCACAAAATCTCGTAGAAGGAATGTTTTACTGAAAACAATTAAATCGAACATTTTAAATGCTACCAGAAAAAATAAAAATTGAAAAGGGAGCAGATGCACCGCAAGTAGAAGAACCACACATAGAACAAAACTCACAAAGTTGGATAGACGACGAAGCAAAAGCTGATTTTAAAGAACATTTTAAATCAATTCAAGAAAAGTTAAGAAGACAACAACTTCGACGAAATAAATAAAATTAAATAAAAGTGTGATTTTAATAAAAATAAAGAAGGAATGCGAAGAGGCCTAAAGAAGGAAGAATAACTTTACGTGGCAGAAAATATCAAAAAATAAATTCAAACCATAAAACATACCAGCTGCATTAAAATTTGACAGAAAGGAAAGTGATATTTAAACTATAGAATCAACACAATCAACAGATCAAGCAGCGATCCAACAACTAAAAGAAGAACAAATTGAAGAAAATCTCGAGCAACCAACAAATTGAAAAAATAAGGTAACACTAGCAACCATAACTATTGATCCACTAAAATTAGTGAAGAATTTACCAAACTTCAATGGTAAAACTGTAATTTAATTATATTTATAAAAAAGTCAGACTTTTTAATGAGTACAGTCAGTTTACACAATGAGCCCGCAAAAGAATTTATAGTTAGTGAAATAAAATCTAAAATAACAGATTATGCATTAGAAGTAATATTACGGGGGGGGTGGTGACCCAAATAGCTGGCAAGAAGTAAAGAATATATTAGTTAGAAATTTCGGAGAGGAAGAATTCTTTTTAAAATTAAAAGAACAAGCAGATAGAGTTTGTACTAAGAATATAACTCAGCTTTATAATTCATATTCATTCTTTGTAGATTAAATAATAAATATTATCTATCGGAAGATAAACCAATAGAATATAATTCTAGCAATAATGAAGCACCATTACTAGCTAAATTTTGCGAAAAAATTCCACCTAGTTCAATTATAATTCATCATAACATAAAAACTTTAAGTGAAACTTTTTATAAATTAGAAGCTTGTCATTGGACAAAGGAAGAGAATAATAATAATAATGATAGAAATTTTCGAAGTTTTAGAAATAACAATAATAATTTTATTGACAAAAATTATAAACAATATAATAACTATAATACAAATCAAATAAATAATAGAGATTATAAAAACGAACCAAGAAATTCAAATAACAATAGGAATTTCAATAACAAAGGTCAGAACTTTTATAGAAACAATAATCAAAACTATAGGAACCAAAATGAACTAAATTATAAGCAACCAAACAGAAGTGGGAATTTTTCTAATAATAATCGTAACCCATTTGCTACACAAATTAAAAAAAAATTATCCAGAACCAATGGAAGTAGATCACCTTACTCAAAATACAGCAAATTTTCAAACACCTGCCTCAACAGACCATTACCCTGCATAGATGTTCATATTCTTAATAAAAAACTTAGATTTTTAGTAGACACAGGAGCAGCTACATCTATTTTAAAAGAAAATATATTCCCAAGACATTTTGAAAGTAAATTACACAAACCAATTACAATTAAGGCAATATATAATGAAAACCAGGATTAAAAAAAACAACCCATAAAAATTAAAATTTTTCTTGTAAATTCTCTAATCGGGGATACACACACACACACTGCGTGCCTGTTTTGTGGCAAAATCATTCACCAAATGACGCAGCGGCAGCGAACAGCGCTGCTCACAAAGCACAGAGCTCAGACTTTGCCGTGGTCTGATGCGATATAGCGATATTTAGAAATTGTATATTGGGGTCCCCAAGGGGCCGATCGCTCCAAATTTTTACAAAAAGTGTTTACAAAATTTAAAGAAAATCGGGTAAATTTTGTAAAATATATGTATGGGAGCCCCCCGACCCCGCGGCCCGAGGGGCCTCAAATTTTAATAGAAAGTGTTGTCTTGGGAGATATACATGTGTGCAAAATTTCAATAAAATCGGGCTGTAGGAAGTGGGTTAAAAATTGATCACAAGATTTGGGCAGCCAGCCAGCCAGCCAGTCAGCCACGGGCAAGTGAAGTTAATATAGAGAATTTAAAAATACTAATATCCCATTGCTCACGAAACCCAAGATAGTTACATTCAAATTATCAAATACACAAATAAATTTATGTGGTATTGATTTAGCTTCAAAAGATTTAACTGACAAATTAACTAAACCTTATATGAACAGAGAAGAAAAGATAGCTCTGAATCAAATATTAAAAAATAATAAACAATTATTCTATAGAGAAGGAGATATTTTAACTTACGTAAAGGAAGTAACGCATAAAATTGTAACTAAAAGTGATAAACCAATATATTCACGTCTATATAGATATCGACAAGTACATATAAAAGAAGTCGATAAACAAATAATCGAAATGCTAGAACAAGGCATTATAAAGGAAAGCAACAGTCCATACAATGCTCCTATCTGGATCGTTCCCAAAAAGATAGACAATTCAGGACTTAAGAAATGGCAAGTTGTTATAGATTATAGAAAACTTAACGAAGTAACCGTGGGAGACAAGTTTTCTATTCCAAACATTGAAGACATTTTTAGTAAATTGGGAAGAGCCCAATATTTTACCACTCTTGATTTAGCGAAAGGCTTCCACCAGATATTGGTGAATCCTAAAGACAAGTACAAAACTGCATTCTCAACAGCAAATGGTCATTACGAATTTAATCGGATGCCATTTGGACTAAAAAATGACCCCGCTACTTTTCAGCGAATGATTAATCACGTATTAGAAGAACTTGTAGGAAAAATATGTGTTGTCTATTTAGATGACATTCTCATATTCAGTACATCATTAGAGGAATATCTTTGCTCAATTAATAAAGTATTTAAAACACTTAACCAGCACAACTTAAAAATACATATAGATAAATATAAATTTCTTAGCAAAGAAACAGAATATTTAGGGCGATTCTAGGCCAATTCCATTAGCACAATTCCACTAGACACAATTACACTGGACACAATTCAACTGGCACAATTCAACTTGGCACAATTCCACTGGGCACAATTTAACTTGGCACAATTTAACTTTTTCGCGCGCGCGAATTACCACCCTAAATGCGTTTGATTATCAAAGACTAAAATTATGCAAGTTGAATTCGTTTAAATTTAACAAACGTTAACTAAAGAAAGAATACGAATGTTAAAGAATGGTAATTTAAAGAAAACAATAAGTAAATATTTTATTACCACGCTTACACAAATAAAAAATTAAACGCATTTATGTGGTAAATCGCGAGCGCGATTGTTATTTTGTACAATTAGAACCATGCCAACGCAAATAAAATATTAATGTGTGTATTTCTGTATTTGCGGTTCCGTGAAAACTTTACAAGTTGAATTGTGCAAGTTAAATTGTGCAAGTTGAATTGTGCTAGTGGAATTGTGTCCAGTTGAATTGTGTCTAGTGGAATTGTGCTAGTGGAATCGGCCGGTTACCTTTAGGGCACGTAATTACTACAAACGGAATAAAGCCAAACCCAGAAAAAATAACAGCAATTGAAAATATACCCATTCCTTGTACAACATAACAAATAAAATCTTTTCTAGGTCTAACAGGTTATTACAGAAAGTTTATTAAAGATTATTCAAAGGTAGTAGTACCTATGACCAAATATCTCAAGAAAGGAACAAAGATATACATTAAAGACCCAGAATATATAACAGTTTGTATTTTACTGAAGCATTAAGGGAATTTTACCCGATCACGGAAAAGTGGCAGTATATTGTCCAAATGATACTTTATTTTGCAAAATTCAGGAAAAATATGTTGAGCTTTACAGCAATCAAAGTAAACTAATATTACTAAGATGCATTACTCTTTTAAAGGATTTAAGTAATACAAACGATGCGTTGAATCTCATTCAAAGGATTCATGAACAATTTAATCACAGCGGAATACAAGAAACATATCTTGAAATTAAAAGTGAATATTATTTTCCAAAATTAAGAGAATTTATTAGAAGATACATTAACAATTGTACTGTATGTCAAACAGCAAAACATGATAGAAGTCCAAAAAAATAAAATTTTAAATAAGCAAAACTGCACTTAAGCCAAACGAGCTTATACACATGGACATTTATATCCCAAGTAAAGATATTTACTTTTTAACAATTATAGACAAATTTACTAAACATTTGACAGCCTTTCCCCTAGCTAGTAGAAACACTCATAAAATTATTGAGCAACTTAAGCTTAGAAATTCTATATTAGGCACACCCCAAGAAATAGTATACGATAATTTAATAGCCTAGCATTTAAAGAATATTGCAATGAAGCAGGAATTAAAATAAATCTCATAACCCCAAAAGAAGGGAAACTCAGATGTAGAAAGAGTTAATTTAATGAACATATAAGAATATATAAAGCACAAGAAGAGAAAAAGAACATATTAAACTCAAGAGAAAAAGTAATAAAAAAAGTTAGTAAACATAATTGTACAATTAATTCAACAATATTAAGAAAACCTATAGATTTTATTCAAAACAAAATAAAAGTAGAAGAAGTAGAAGAGATAGAAAAAAGGATTCAAAAAATTAAAGAAGATAATATTAATAAAAGAAATCAAAATAAAACTGATTTTATTGCACCAGACTTAAATAAAGACGTTT
The DNA here is from genome assembly GCA_947095585.1 of Nephrocerus scutellatus. Classification (NCBI taxonomy): domain Eukaryota; kingdom Metazoa; phylum Arthropoda; class Insecta; order Diptera; family Pipunculidae; genus Nephrocerus; species Nephrocerus scutellatus. The sequence continues at coordinate 75,379,803 of OX352763.1, forward strand.
ACGTAAAAGCTGACGTAGTAAGAACATCAAAGAAGATAAGTGCAAAATATAAAAAAACCAAGATAAAAAAAATTGATAATAAATACTATGCAGATAATAAAAAATTACATAAAACCCATTTCAAAAGAAAATATAAATATCAAAGTAGTGATAATAATAATTTAATCTCTTTACAGCCAATATGAAAACCATAAATATAATTACATTATTCACTTTAACCATAGTGAAATCAGAATTCTTATTACAAGAAATTCACAATCAAGCAGGATACATAATTATAAAACAAGAACCCATTGAATTAATTGAAAAATATGATAAAATATTCCACATAATTAATTTAGAAACTTATAATGAAATTATTAAACAAATTGAATTTTCTATAGAAACAGGCTATAACAATTTTTAAGACTTAACATTAATAATATTACTGGCAGAAGCTTTAGGAGATTATAAATCAAAATTACAAAGTATACTTTCTTATTCGAGACAAAGGAGAGGATTAATAAACATAGGAGGTAACGCACTCCATTTTCTTTTTGGAGTGATGGATAATGATGAAAGATTAGAGATTGAGAATCATTTAAAAATAATAGAAGAAAATAATATAAATGCTATGACAGAATTAAATAAACAAGTAGGTATAAATACACAATTCCAAACAGATTTAGAAACAATGGCAGACCGTATAAACAAACACCAGTATGTATTAAGGAACTTTATCAATTCCACAGAAATAAAACAAGAAAGTCTAGCTAAAAGCAAATTAACATTACAGATCACTACAGATATAATGTTGTTAAACAACGAAATAGAAAAATTACAAGAGAACGTAGTCTTTTCAAGATTAGGAATTCTTGAAATATCCTGACTAAAGAAGAAAATAAACGATTTAATATAACCCTTAATAAATTAGAATACATTGAGAGCAGCTTATTAACTAGAAACAACCAATTAGTTTTTGCTTTAAAAATACCAGCATTTACACATAAATGTGAAAGCATAATGATTTTACCTATACCAAACGATCAAGGACTTGAAGTCGAAATATCAAAATATAACTACATCAGTTGTAACGAAACATTATATGAAAACAATAAAATAAAATATGTAAAACATTTATAGAAGAGTCCAATATGTATCCAAAACCTATATAAAACAAAATATGAAAATTGTAAAATAAGATCAAATAAAGGTCAAGAATTAATAGAATTAGAAGATGGACTTATTTTAACAAAAAACTTATTAGAAAAAAGCTTAAAAGAATATTGTAATAATATTGAATATAAAATTGTTAAAAATAACCTTATGCATTTTAAAGATTGTAACATTAAAAAAAATACAACTTTATATATAAATCAGAGAGAAACCTTTAAACAAAATATTATAATTCCATTATATAACACATTAAACTTTACAAAAACTAATGTAACATTAGAAGATATACATATAAATCAAATTGAAAATTGAAAAGAATTGCAAGCAAGATACCAAAACAATATAAAACATGTTATATCATATACGAGTATCACAATCATAATTATTATAATTGCAATTCTATTATTATATTATACATGTCGAAAAACCCAAAAAATTAAAATTGAAAATAGAATTATAGGTACTCAGGAGAGCATCAAACTTAAGGAGGGAGGGGTTACATTCCTAGAACACCCTCACATCACTCATAATGTATTTCATAATATTATTCATAAAACAACAAGTGCGCAGTCCTACTGGACAATATAAGAGTGACGCATTTTAATCCATATCTTTAATTCTGATCTAAGAGATCAACATGTTTACGTCCTTCTAAATTCAAGGTCAGCCAGATCTTCAATTGCGCATGAAATAAGCATGTTTACGTCTTCCTAAATTCAAGGACAAGATCAAAGTCCAAAAGCTAACAAAGAAGTTGGACGGCACACAAATAGTATATAAGCCGTATGCAAATCATACGAATCACTTCAGTTGTATCCAGATATTTAATAAGTGCAGTTCAATTTAGCAATCAGTATTATTCGTTGTACATTTAAGTTTTAAGTTCTCAGTTTAATTAAGAAATTTAATAAAGAGTTATTTTAGAAATTAAAAGAAAAACGACTAAGGTACAGCCCAAAACATCATGCATGGGCATGGAAGTGGGTGTTGACGGGTATAAAAGTGCCGGGGTAACCGCATGTGGAAAGGAGATACCCACCTGTCATCCGAATCCGATAGTCTACCCTGCCCAATCCTCGCATCACGTCATGACTCACCTTACATTGCTTTTACTTTCAAAGTAGGTAATGCACACAAGGAAAAGCGAAAGAAACAACAACAAATGAGAAGAAGAGACAACTTTCCTTTGAAACGAGCCCCGAACAAGTAAACAATCAAATTAACAAAATGTAGATTTACTTTTAATTCCTTTGTTTGTTCATAGAAACCCGTTAATTAAATTTAAACATGGTAAGGTATGGTTGACAAAAAAAAAACAACTTCATTAAGAAACTAGCTAATCCCTACAACCCTCAATTTAAATATGAATAACCAATATAAAATCAAATAGGTGAAAAATAAAAAAGTAAGGAAATAAGTACAATAAAAAGTTATAATCATGTGTGTCCGTGTCCGTGTAGGTAACGAATTTAGCGATGGCGGCGAACCGAACGAAAACATGGTGGGGTGCTCCTTAATACTAGGTTATAATTTTAAATTCTCTTGTATTTAACAATTACATAATCGTATTATGTATTATTTATTTTATAATATTTCAAAAACAAAAAAAGGACTATGCACAATTATACAAGAATTCTGCCTAATGTATTATTATTAACCGATTTAAACAGAACGAACAAGGAAACCACCACCAAAGTGTGGAATTCCAAAAAAAAAAAAAATTTAGAAAAGAGAGGAAAAAATGTCGGTTCCCCGTTTTCTAAGAAAAAAAACTCGACTTGTTCGGTCAGCAATCGAAACGGAACCCGTCTTTTCTTTTTCTTTATCCTTCTCTCTATCCTTCTCATGCTGATAAAAAAAAATTATTATTCCTTCACATTGGCATTAATGATGTGTTGGCGAGCCTCTGCCACATGACACAAATTGGGAATTATGTGGCGACGCTATGCCACTTGCCACGTGTATATAAAGCCTCCTTTAGTTTTGAACTTTTCATATGGTCGGCTGATAAGAATTGTAACAGTCTTTACTCGGGTACGCTCGCCGGTCACCCAGGGTTCTTTCTCCTTCTACTCGTTGTTACAAATTAAAAAGTTGGTTTTTTTTTCGGTTTATATTATAATTGCTTCTTTATTCAGTTATTTTTCTTAGAATATTGTTACATTGATATGACTCGACTCGCCTTGTCGTAAAAAAGGGGCTGTTCGTTAGAACAGAAGACAGCGAGAAGCTGTCTTTTTTAGGGGAAGTTGTTGTAAAACACAACGTCTTCATCCCTTTGAGTAGATGTAACTGCCTTGCCGCAGTGTAGTCTACTCTCGAATAGATATTACTTCCTTGCCGTAGTATGTTCTATTCTAATTTTGATGAGTGATTTTAGCCTATAAGTGTGTCTTAATAGTTAGATTTCTTGGGAATTTTGTTTTCACCCTTTTGGAAAAATAGTAGCTATTCCTCTATTGTTCTGTATGAGGATTTTTATTAATTATTTGATTATAAAGGTTGTCATTAATAAATTTCTTTTATTAATCGGATTGAAAACATTTTCCCAGAAAAAATAATTTCCTTGGCTCGACCGCCGGATTGAACCTTAAACCTACTGCATACCGGCCGAGTACACTCGTATTGCGCCAATATGATATATAGGCAAAATGTCTTAATTTTGCATTATATATCGAGTGACTGTGTTTTTGTATAGTAAGTATTTTAGACATATGGTTTGTAGCGAAGTGGTTTTTAAAAACTTCGTTACAGAATTATGCAACCGATCTAATATGCGAGTCGTTCTACTGAGCTTTATTTATTCGTGCTGATACTTCTAAAAAAAATTGTTAGTATATTTTGAGGATACCGGCTGAGACAGTCAACATGTCTCAATCTTTCGCTAGGTCCATGTTACACGTCAAAGTCGAAGACTTAAACGTTCTACTGGTGATTTGATGGTATATCTCACCGAACAGTGGAACCGATCTTTGCATCATTTTGGAGAAAGCAAAGCTGTTGCACTCGATATTTCAAAGGCATTTGACAGAGTTTGGCATCATGCTCTTTTGTCTAAAATGCGTGCTTATGGTGTTGATGATAAACTGCTTCATTGGATTAGAAGCTACCTTTGGACCGCTCAATTCAAGTTGTTTTGGACGGTTTCAAGTCTGAAATACACCACATAAATGCTGGCGTTCCCCAGGGCTCTGTTCTGTCCCCGACACTCTTTCTCATTTTTAAATTCTCTATATTAACATCGCATGCATGTGGCTGGCTGGTCAGATTTTCTGATCAAGTTTTAGCCCACTTCCCATGGCCCGATTTTATTGAAATTTTGCACACATGTATATTTCCGGTGACAATACTTTCTATTAAAATTTGAGGACCCTCGGACCTCGGGTTCGGGGGGCTCCCATACAAATATTTTACAAAATTTACCCGATTTTCTTTAAATTTTGTACACATGTGTGGCTTCGATGGAAAACACTTTTTGTAAAAATTTGGAGCGATAGGCCCCTTGGGGACCCCAATATACAATTTTTAAATATCGCTATATCGCATCAGATCACGGCAAAGTATGAGCTCTGTGCTTTGTGAGCAGCGCTGTTCGCTGCCGCTGCGGCATTTGGTGGATGATTTTGTCACAAAACGAGCACGCAGTGTGTGTGTGTGTGTGTGTGTGTATCCCCGATTAGAGAATTTACAAGAAAAATTGTAATTTTTATGGGTTGTTTTTTTATTAATGATCTCTTATCTGTGACTTCTAATCCAATTCACTCTTTCGCTGACGAGAGCACTCTCACCTTCTCATATAAGTTTGTGGAACGTCCCTCCACTTCTGATGTGGAACACAAACATCTTTGTATTTTAAGCTCGTTGAATTCTGACCTTGACAGCATAATACAATGGGGAGAAATCAATCGAGTAGAATTTAACGCTTCCAAAACCCAATGTTGTCTCCTGTCGTCAAAGCGAATCCTTAACCCCATGCCATTATCCATGAATGGCACTTGCATCGAGGAAACTGAAAATCTCGCAATTCTCGGTATGTGCGTTAACGACAAGCTTCGTTGGAATGACCACATATTTACCATCGCTAAAAATGCTGCGAAATGTTCAGGTTTACTAGCCCGGTGCAAGAAATATTTCTCTCCCTCTGATCTGGCTACCATATACAAGGCTTTTATTCGCCCAAAACTTGAGTACAATTGCCATATCTGGTCTGGTGCGCCTAAGACTTCTTTGCATCAGCTAGATAGAATACAAAACCGCGCGATAAAACTTATCGGTGACGAAAATATAGCGAAATCAATAGATTCGCTTGAACACCGCAGGAACGTTTCTTGCTTGTCAGTGTTTTATCGTTTCTTCTACCAGCGGTGCTCAAGAGAAATAGCCAGCTGCATGCCACCTCTCCTTGAATTCAACCGCAATACTCGTGGCGCTCTAAATGCTCATCAGTTTACCTTCAAGCACATCTTCGGACGTACAGTTAAATTCAGGGATTCGTTCTTCAGCCGTACAAAACGTATGTGGAATGCTCTGCCAAGCTCTGTCTTCCCACATCACTATGATCCACAGGCATTCAAAACACAAGCTCATAGACATCTCCTCTTTTCTCCTCCTCTTCCTTAACGACCACGCTGTGCCAAGCATATAGCCGAGCATTATAAGGGTGCGAACCCCTTGAAGCGTGCGCGAATTATAAAAAAAAATATATATATATAATCTATTGCGTTACTTATCGAGAGACATCTTTCTTGTTTGTTTCTTGCTTTTACGCTACACATTCTGTAACTAATTTGAAGAAACTCATTTAAAGCGAGGTATGAGCGGTTTTAACTTCTAACATATAGCTACGCCGTTGGGACTCCTGCACAGTTGTCTGGTGGCTCAAAAAAAACAACCCATAAAAATTAAAATTTTTCTTGTAAATTCTCTAATCGGAGATACACACAAAATTTCAATAAAATCGGGCTGTAGGAAGTGGGTTAAAAATTGATCACAAGATTTGGCCAGCCAGCCAGCCAGCCAGCCAGCCAGCCACGGGTAAGTGAAGTTAATATAGAGAATTTAAAAAAAAAAACAAAAAAAAAGGTGCAGTTCACCATTAAACATTTGTAAATACAGCTCCAAACCCTTTTTTTGATCATCACTGTGCACTTCCGATGTGCATTTCTAACATAAATCCTTCCCAACTGGTTCTTTAGTTAGTAGATCTTTTAACAGCTGAATCTGCTAGTTCAAATTAAAACAAAAAAATGCACAGACTTCATGCCCGTTCTCAACTATGTAGCCACAAAGTTGAGCGTCTGTTTGAAAAATGACACTTCTGTAATTTTAATTTCAGTCCATAGATAGCTACTTTGGTAAATATGCTGATAAGTGACAAGGATACTTCGTTAGATCACAGTTTTAGAAGAGTCTGTGGGACCAGTATTCGGATTAGTGACAAGGATACTTTGCTAGATCACGGTTTCAGAAGAGTTCGTGTGTCCAGTATTCTGATAATTCACTTGATCACGGTTTCAGATAAGTCTGTGTGCTGACGAACTCGTCTACAGTCCAGAGGGAAGAGGCCGCTTGTTGGATTTCTGACTCCTTTATACTATAACAATTATAACAACAATTCCGACAAAAATCTCTGAAGCCACACCAATTCTTTTACTGCACTTGACGCCGCTTTATACTCGGACTCCGTTGTTGATAACGCCACCGATTTTTGACGCTCAGTGCTCAGAGTCACCTGCGTAGTCTTCGTCACTGTATCTACAAAGCAACAAATCAACATTTGTCACGTATCGAATACCAACGCCCATCGTTGCCTTAACTTATTTCAAATACGCTTCACTGCATTCACGTGAATACATTACATTAAACTACCGACTGCTTCACGATATGGGATGCTCAATTTGAGCATCCGCTCAGTCTCCAAAATTCTGTATACTGTCGTAATAGTGTTGTCACTGTATTACAGTTCGCCATTCCAAAACGGTTTGAACCCTTTTTTGAATACGCCTGCTGGTGTACATGAATCGATTCGTGTGATCGCTGATCAATCTCTAAAAACTTGATTTCAAATCCCTTGCGCAAATGTTCGATGACTGGCAAAATGTCCTTCCTATTTTCTGCCGCAATCAACCCATCGTCGACATAAATCGCCAGAATCATCATGCTGCCCCCTTTATTGTGTATAAACAAGCACGGATCCGCTTCCCTGGCCTTGAATTTGCCAATGAACTGTGAGGAGTCAATTCGGCAGCGAATTCACCCCAGACATTTTTTTATAAATACATATATATATATACTTACTTATATTTTATAATTCAACATGCATTAAACTGAAAATCCCTGCCCAGACGCATTTTTACAAACAACGATGCCGTTGAGCACATACTCACAGTGGGCAAATTAAAATACAACAACAACACGGCGTAACGCAGACGCACTGCAGTTCCGATGAAACCAACCCTAGAAAGGAAAAGAAAACTGCATAGCAACAACGGTGATTTACCGAACGGGAGAACATGGAAACGGAACAACCCGGTTCAAAGTTTTAAACCGCTTCACGTCCTATAAAAGGGGACACAGGCCCAGCACACAGTCTCTTTTCTTCGTCATCTGACCGACTCCTGATAGTGAATCGAGCGTAGCATCCTCTTTTCACTGATCAAACCACATAGACACAGAAACTCCTGATAGTGAATGGAGCGTAGCATTCTCTTTTCACTGATCAAAGTACATAGACACAGAGACTCCTGATAGTGAACCGAGCGTAGCATCATCCTTTCACTGATCAAACCACATAGACACGGCGACTCCTGATAGATAACAGAGCGTAGCATCCTCCTTTCACTGATCAAACTACGTGGACACAGAAACTTTGGCAACAAACTGAGCGTAGCATCCTCTTTTCGCTGGTCAACACACGGAAACGTAGCAACTCTTGGCAGCGAACTGAGCGTAGCATCCTCTTTTCGCTGGTCAGCACAGACGATTTACTTCGATCCCGCTGGACCAAGGCATCAAAACCACAGGACACACTACGTAACATCTAAGTCAAATTATTTCATAATCGATTTTCATTTGTTTTAAAAGAAGGAAATAAAAACAAAATAAATCTTTTATTGTAACGACCCTTTATAACAACGAACCCTGGTCACACTGAGGATACCCCGGCTGGGAAAAACCTCGTTACAAATGGCGCCCGAGCAGGGACTCTGGAAAATATGTATCAAGCGAAGAAAACCGAATAGCGAACGAAGAAAACCAAATTAGCCAAGATGGTGAAAACGAGTTGGGTCTATAACCTCACGAAAGACAACCTACAAAGTTACATGGTGGAATTTAGGCTGGACGTAAACGGCGGTGTAGACGAGCTGAGAAAGCGTTTCACGACTTTCATGACAGGACGAGATGTAACCTCAGACGACGAACTACGTCTGGCGGAACTGGAAGCAAGACATCAACGCCCCCCCCCCCCCCCCACTATTAAATTTGTATGACGCGACAGAAGGCGAGAAAGTCAAAACACCGGGGTTAACAATCCCACCATCAAATCACACTTCAGCGTTCACAGACCGAGCACCGAACCGAGGAACAACGGCAACACCTGGTACATCATACGCGATGGTGATCGATCAAGTAAGGAAATGGTCAGTTCGTTACGACGGAGTCAAAGACCCATTGTCATTCGTCGAAAGACTGGATGAGCTGGCCGTCGCATATTCTTTAGACAAGGATCTGCTTCCAAAGACTATGCCCGATTTGGACGAAATTCGCCAGCGACATCAGAAACAGAAAACTTCAAAGATTTTGTAATTACGATACAGAACCTCATGAGGCACGCGAAGTACTCAGAAACACAACAGACCGAGAGGATTTTTCATAATTGCCGGCGGGAATACCAGCTATATATCCGAATAAGAGATTTTTAGGACCTACAGGAGCTCATTGGCCTAGCAGAGGACTACGAAAGTATCCAGGCAAACCAGGACAGCACAACGACGACACTTAGAATAAGTACACAGGAGAGGCACTGTATGGTCAGTCAGCCTGAAGATAGACCATATAAACCGCGAATGACTTGTCGATGGTGCCGACAGAAAGGCCACTTTCAAAAAGAGGGCACTAACCCTCGGGTGATTTTCTGCTGGGATTGTGGCCAAAAAAATATCAGGACAACTGACTGCTGCCGTCAACGTAATTCACACGCTGAGCATCGTCATTTCCTCCTGCCCGCAAAGAAGTCAGCCCTGACCCAGGATCGACACCGAATTCTCGCGCGCATCATCATCAACCGAGAACCCGTTCAGGCCACTATTGACGCCGGAGCGTCTCGCAGTTTTGTCAGCGAAACTTTGGCTGAAAGGGTTAGAAATTTGGACAACACTACCCCCGTACACCTCCCAATACAAATGGCTAACGGAAGTCAGATAACTGTCCGCCAAAAGTTAAACGTTAACTTTCGGTTTAGGGACTCTTTTTGTTCACTGCGCCTACTGGTGTTGCCGAACGCCACTGATGACCTTACATTGGGGATGAACTTCCTTACAGGAAACAGGGCCGCTTTTAGTTTCGGAGGTGAGTGCTTAACACTCCAAACTGTACCAGCACGGTTGGTTAAACGTCTGACGTGCAACACACTTCGAGAACTACAGCGACCACGATTGTCAAAGACGCAACAACCACTAAAGTCACACTTGTCATTAGTCACACCGTCCAGCAGAAGACGCCGCACACTCGAAACTATTACAGACGCCAAACCTTACAACATCTACACTTTAAGGACATCAGAAGTCATCGCAGCCTAAAGTAACCACAAGCGCAAGAGTTGACGCAAGTTACCTCTGTCCAAAACAACAAAGTCATAGAATTGGCGAGAGACACCATAGTGTTCAAGTATTACCACATCCGTTTGCGACATACTGAAGTCAGTACTATCGCCAAAGATTGCCGCAGACGCCTAAACATTCAGCACTGCCAGAAGTCGCCTGCAAGAGCTCAACAATCATCATCGTTGAGAAGAACTTTCGTCACCAAAAACCACCACCAGCCAGAAAAACCGTCGTCAAAAATCAAAGCAACTTTTAGGAATCGACACCGTCGCCACAGACGTCACAGTCGATACAGTTGTCACATTCATCACAGACCCCACAGACGTCACAGTCGCTACAGTTGTCACATTCATCACAGACGCCACAGCCGGCCAACTCGTCCTGGTTAAGCAACATCATCCGTCCAACGCACTGGAAGGATTCGCCAGCAAGCTCGCACCGAAGTACGACGGGCCATACCAAGTGGTAGACTTCAACTCACCCGTCATCGCAAAGCTGAGGTCGAGTGGCCAGACGAAGGAGCGTACCGCTCACGTGGGGAACTCAAACAGTTCCACCAAAAATTCCCCAACCGACACATGAGAAAGTACACATCGCAGGAAATCCACAGAGGAATCCACCAACAATAGTCTAGAAACATGCTCAGATCCATAAAAAAAAACATAGACAAGGCAACATTTTGTTAACGGACCTCGTAACCAAGACCGGAAGATTCAGCTTTGCCCGACGTGACCGGGAGGTCAGCGAATTTATCCCACACATTTTTTTATAAATATATATATACTTACTTATATTTTATAATTCAACATGCATTAAACTGAAAATCCCTGCCCAGACGCAGGCCGACTGCTCTTCTCCACTGTATGATTGCGATTATTAGGCCACACCCCCATTTTTGGGACACTGATCGAAATCAACAGAAAATATTATGAATATCAAGTAGCCGCGCCTCTACTGCGACCACCATAATGAAACAGTAGGAGAAGAAAAGAGTGCATATTACATGCAAAATTCTGTATGCAGTTGGGAACACAGAAGCATAGGCAGAAACTCCACATAAAACAAACGCACGCACAACACCAACATCCACCAACACAAGTACAAACGCAAGCAGGAACTAACTTTTGTGTCTTTCGGTGAAGGCATTTAATAGTATATTACAGAACGAGCAAGGAAAGTGGAGTTTATTTATGAGCACTTTTCTGCGAGTCGTGTACGCTATTTTTCACGCGTACAAACCGGTTTTTTTGCTAAATCGAGAGAGAAGCAGAAATGTGAGAATGTGTGTTCGCTGTGACTGCAGTAAATAACAAAGAAATAAATTATTCACGCGTCCAAACCGGTTTTTCTGCTAAATCGAGAGAGAAGCAGAAATCACAAACGACAAACAAAAGAGAATTCTTGCTCATGCGCAATGTGTTCGCTGAGATTGTAGTAAATAACAAAAGACGTTTATATCATAACATAACTAGTGTTGTTATGGGCTACTTTCGAGGCTAGTTTATAGCGTACGAAACAGTCACTTTCCTCTATGGGCGTGTGAAAATGACTGTAACACGACGGGTATCAGCTTAAGACTAATTTTATTGGTACATATCAATTAGAGGTCTGCATGAATACATTCATTTGCTCACTGCAATAGGGTACAGTACTTCAGTGTAATAACTGCTAAAAATGCACTAAGTACACCGAGTGCAACGAGTACACCGAGTACACTGAATGCACTGAGTTAACTTTTAACACTCACATAAGAACTAACTTGGTGTCTAGGCTTATACTACTAGACAAAAAATAATTAATTTTTAAATAAATAATTTGTATTATAGGTTTTATTTAGCTAAAAAAACGAAAAATATACGGAAAAAAAAACAACCCATAAAAATTAAAATTTTTCATGTAAATTCTCTAATAGAGATGGGTATGTGTTAAAATTTGAAGAAAATCGGGCTAATTTTCAAAAAATTTACATGGACACCACACGGGTCTCAGGGCCCTATCACTCCAACAAATTTACAAAAAGTTTTGTCCATCAGTGATGCACATGTGTTTAAAATTTGAAGAAAATCGGGTTAATTTTTTTGAAAAGTTATATGGGGCCCCAAGACGCCGGCCACCAAAATTTTTGCAAAAAGTGTTGTCCATCGGAGATACACACATATATAAAATTTAAAAAAAATCGGGTTAATTTTTTTAAAAAAAAAAATTTTGGGCCCAAAATTTTACAAAGTGTTTTCCATCGGAGATACATACGTATATAAAATTTGAAGAAAATCGGGTTAATTTTTTTAAAAACATTTTGGGGCCCCACGACTCCGAGGCCAGGGGTCTACACAATTTTTACAAAAAGTGTTGTCTATCGGAAATACACACGTTTATAAAATTTGAAGAAAATCGGGTTTACTTTTTTTAAAAAAAATTTATGAGGTCCCACGAACCCAGGGTCCGGGGTCTCCAAAATTTTTACAAAAAGTGTTGCCTATCGGAGATACACGCGTATATAAAATTTAAAGAAAATCGGGTTAATTTTTTAAAAAAAATTTATGGACCTCCACGAACCCGGGGCCCGGGGTCTCCAAAATTTTTACAAAAAGTGTTGTCCATCAGAGATACACATGTGTATAAAATTTGAAGAAAATCGAGTAAAATTTTTTAAAATATTTGTATGGGAGCCCCCCGACCCCGTGGCCCGACACTTTAATAGAAAGTGTTGTCTCCGAAAATACAGATGTGTGCAAAATTTCAATAAAATCGGGCCTTGGGAAGTAGGTTAAAAATTGATCGCAAGACCCACGGGCAAGTGAAGTTAATATAGAGAATAATTACCAAAGCCTATAAATGAATGAATCATTCATTCATAAGTGAGTACAGTAATCCCCCGATTTACGAACAGAATACGTTCTCTGAAAGTTGTACGTATATCGAAATTCGTATAGCGAGCCCAATATTAGTATGGCATTCTATTGAAAATAAATAGATACGTTCCAGAGATTGAAAATATTTGTAAAACGAGATTCATATTAGTATAATTTTGTATTAAAAATACATAGATGCGTACCCAAAATGTTCGTTATACGAAACCCTATTTTTAGAAACATTTAAAACAATGTGATAAGAAAATAAAAGAAAAACGATTAGAAAAGAAAAATAGAAGATAGAAGATGGAAGATAGAGGATAGAAGATAGAAGATAGAAGATAGAAGATAGAAGATAGAAGACAGAAGATAGAGGATAGAAGATGGAAGATAGAAGACAGAAGATAGAGGATATAGGATAGAGGATGGTAGATAGAAGACAGAAGATAGAGGATATAGGATAGAGGATGGAAGATAGTAGATAGAGGATAGAAGATGGAAGATAGAAGACAGAGGATGGAAGATGGAAGATGGTAGATGGAAGATGGAAGATGGAAGATAGAAGATAGAAGACAGAAGATAGAGGATAGAAGATGGAAGATGGAAAATGGAAGATAGAAGATAGAAGATAGAGGATAGAGGATGGAAGATGGAAGATGGAAGATAGAATATAGAAGATGGAAGATGGAAGATAGAGGATAGAGGATAAATGAAGATAGAAGAATAGAAGATAGAAGATAGAAAATAATAAAAAAATAAAATAATACAATAATAAAGTAACAAAATAATAAAATGAAAGATAACAAAATAATAAATTAAAAAAATAAAAAGATAATAAAAATGAAAGGATAACAAAATAATAAAATAATAAAATAATAGAATGAAAAGATAATAAAATGAAAAGATAACAAAATTATAAACTAATAAAATAATAGAATGAAAAGATAATAAAATGAAAAGATAATTAAATGAAAAGAGAATGAAATAATAAATTAATAAAATAAAAAGATAATAAAATAATAAAATGAAAAGATAATAAAAATGAAAGGATAACAAAATAATAAAATAATAGAATGAAAAGATAATAAAATGAAAAGAGAATGAAATAATAAATTAATAAAATAAAAAGATAATAAAAATGAATGGATAACAAAATAATAAAATAATAGAATGAAAAGATAATAAAATGAAAAGAGAATGAAAGAATAAAATGAAAAGATAATAAAAATGAAAGGATAACAAAATAATAAAATAATAGAATGAAAAGATAATAAAATGAAAAGAGAATGAAATAATAAATTAATAAAATAAAAAGATAATAAAAATGAAAGGATAACAAAATAATAAAATAATAGAATGAAAAAATAATAAAATGAAAAGATAACAAAATTATAAATTAATAAAATAATAGAATGAAAAGATAATAAAATGAAAAGATAATTAAATGAAAAGAGAATGAAATAATAAATTAATAAAATAAAAAGATAATAAAATAATAAAATGAAAAGATAATAAAAATGAAAGGATAACAAAATAATAAAATAATAGAATGAAAAGATAATAAAATGAAAAGAGAATGAAATAATAAATTAATAAAATAAAAAGATAATAAAAATGAAAGGATAACAAAATAATAAAATAATAGAATGAAAAAATAATAAAATGAAAAGATAACAAAATTATAAATTAATAAAATAATAGAATGAAAAGATAATAAAATGAAAAGAGAATGAAATAATAAATTAATAAAATAAAAAGATAATAAAAATGAAAGGATAACAAAATAATAAAATAATAGAATGAAAAAATAATAAAATGAAAAGATAACAAAATTATAAATTAATAAAATAATAGAATGAAAAGATAATAAAATGAAAAGATAATAAAATGAAAAGAGAATGAAATAATAAATTAATAAAATAAAAAGATAATAAAATAATAAAATGAAAAGATAATAAAAATGAAAGGATAACAAAATAATAAAATAATAGAATGAAAAGATAATAAAATGAAAAGAGAATGAAATAATAAATTAATAAAATAAAAAGATAATAAAAATGAAAGGATAACAAAATAATAAAATAATAGAATGAAAAAATAATAAAATGAAAAGATAACAAAATTATAAATTAATAAAATAATAGAATGAAAAGATAATAAAATGAAAAGATAATAAAATGAAAAGAGAATGAAATAATAAATTAATAAAATAAAAAGATAATAAAATAATAAAATGAAAAGATAATAAAAATGAAAGGATAACAAAATAATAAAATAATAGAATGAAAAGATAATAAAATGAAAAGATATTAAAATAATGTAATCGCTTTACGGATCTTTTTTGCACCAGTGGCGTGAACCGTAGTTCCTGTTCGTTTACCAGACATTTTTATAGCAAAATTATTTTTCAGTTAATATACCACCAACAATAATAGACTTTACTGATTAACCACCAACGCTAAATAATTAATAGACTTCACGTAAACAGTAAACAAATTGCACTAAAGAAACTACATATCGATGAATGATAGAACTTAATTTATTATTAAAGGGGATTTCCCAATTCCCAATTGAATTTTAAACATTGTTCGTAATAGCGAATTTTTCATTCGTATAACCAATTTTGTACTTTACGAATGATGTTCGTAACTTCGAAATTTTGTAAAACGAGCCTTCATAAATCGGGGGATTACTGTACTCGGTATACTCAGTGTACTCGTACTATTTTCGGTGTACTCTGTGTACTGAACCCATTCTTTGTGAGTACACTGCACTAAACATATTGTTGAGAATGGGTGAACTACCCATTTGACAAACAAACACCAGGTTAAATACTCGTTTTTGATTTCAAGCATATATAGTAAGCATATAATAGTGATGGGAACCCATATAATAATGAATGTCTTGAAATGTGTTTTAAGACATTCATTGCAGACCTCTAATATCAATTATCAATTAGCATAATAGTCACACGAGACAAATGTATATTATAATTAGTTGCACATATATATCACTCCCTCCGACTAAAAGACAACTTAAAAATTTTGTTTTTAATCTAGATCTAAGGTTATAAAAATAAGGAATATTTTATTTTATGATATTTATAAATATAACAAAGTTGTATTATTTTTTTTTGATAATTATAAGTAATTAAAAATGTTTTATAAATCAATTCGACAATAATAATAATAATAAAATAAATTTTTAATTTTCTACAATTTAATTTTTTTCTTATTTATAGCAGACAATTTGCTTGTTTTTTAATCTAGCTGATCTGTTGGAGTATAGCGATATCTCAGAAGGAAGTTATTAATTAAAAGCTCTATAGAAATAGTGTTAGAGTTTGAGGCCATCATCACTTTCTTCAGTGAGGTCTTTACGGTTTGTACCGCTCTCTCTGTTTCATTTGGCTGTGGATGGTATGGTGGACTTTTCATGCATTTAATATTATTACTTTCGCAAAATTTAAGAAAATGAGACGAATCGAACGGTGGACCACCCGAAACTATGGTATTAGGCAAACCAAAATAGGCAAAAACCAATCTTAACACTTTTATTACGTTTTCTACGTTTGTGTTTACCATATGTTTAACATCTGCCCATTTACTGAAGCTGTCGACAATAATGAGGTAGTTGTTCCCTTTAAAATAAAAATAAAATCGATATGAATTCTTCAAAAAAATACTTTCTCGTCTGGCCAGGGTTGATGGTGATTTGAGAAAGGTTTGTTGTTTACACACATACAAGCTTCGCCACTCAGAACATACTCCTCAACATCAGCATCAATTCTTGGCCACCAAAAATACCTTCGCGCTAGCATTTTCGTTCTAACTACCCCAATGTGTGTGTCATGCAGAAGACTTAATGTTACTTTTCTTAACTTCTCTGGAATAATTAGTCGCATTCCGTAAAATAAACAACCGTCTTCTTCAGTAAGATTTTTTTTAAAATTTTCTGGCACTGAATTCGGCTAGCCATTCCTAATCATATTACCTACATTTTGTAACGTCCAGTCCCTAGAGGTTTCTTTTCTGACATCATCGAAACTTATGTTTAAATAACGATCTGACATAATTGTTTTTATACTGTCTTCTTCTAAACCCGTAGACAGTGGTAGTGGTAATCGAGAAAGCCCGTCTGAATTTGTTAATTGTGTACCCTTCTTGTATTTTATTGTATACTAGCTGATTACCCGGCGTTGCCCAGGTATTTATTCATCACAATCTTCTATTAGGCATGGGTAGAAAAAAGAATGATATCTATCTATAAGGTAAAATTGCAGTTTTTATTAACAAAATTTATTTAATAAAATATATTTTAAATTACAGCTATAGTATTTAAATTATAAAATAAAATTAAATAAACCTACATAAAATTAATTTAAAACAAAACTTGGTTGTTAGTTTCACTTCAAGATCAAGAATAAATAAATTCTTATGTCAACCCAACCCAGAGCAACCAAAATTGAGTTGTCCGTGGGAAAAACATGGCGATCTCAAATCTATACTCCGCTGTACTTAATAAACTGTCCGACCTATTGATCGTCATCGAAAACGCTAGATCAGTCGAAATGAGTGCTATCCGTGGGATAAAAACTGTTTCACACTGTCCCTTTTCTGTCAAGATAGTCGCTTCAATTATACTGCCCGGCATCTCTTTTAAGCACAGTCTTGTGCCGTTGCAAAGTTTTGGCGAGTCGAGAAGCCGTAGTAAAATAATTGGAGATCAAATTGTAAGGTGGCAATCCAGACGAATTAAGTGAGTTTAGGAACTCCTTAACTTCCTCATCAGTATCTACAGAGGTATCGATACACTTATATTGAGTGACTATGCCTATTAAAATGGCAAGAATTTGATTTGTTTATTTCGTGGGTGTGTCCATTTTTAGTAGCACGAATGGCCTCTTCTCGCAACCGGTTCAAAATGTGATAGTTTTGAGAAACAGCCGGATAAAACGAATTTATTAGTTCGGCGGAAGATTTCAAAAATCTATGTTAATTTATTATAACCATAAAACACGGCTACTAATCTACCTTTTCCAATTTGAAGTAGGGGCGACAATGTCCTCAGCCCCAAATTTGTCGCCAAATGGTCCCGAGTACCATTCTATACACCACTATTCATATTGGTCCCCCCCCCCCTCAGTTACCGACTCCATCCCCCTAGAGCTGGCTTACCATCACCATTCAACTCAGCGACCCCGAAAACCATAGAATCGACACTAATATCGGTCACCCCCCTCCCCCTCTGTTATCGACCCCATCCCCCTAGAGCTGTCTTACCATCACCATTCAACTCAGCGACCCCGAAGACCATAGAATCAACACTAATATCGGTCACCCCCTCCCCCTCCGTTATCGACACCATCCCCCTAGAGCTGTCTTACCATCACCATTCAACTCAGCGACCCCGAAAAGCATAGAATCGACACTAATATCGGTCACCCACCCTCCCACTCCGTTATCGACCCCGTCCCCCTATAGCTGTCTTACCATCACCATTCAACTCAGCGACCCCGAAAAGCATAGAATCGACACTAATATCGGTCACCCCCCCCCCCCCCTCCCCCTCCGTTAACGACACCATCCCCCTAGAGCTGTCTTACCATCACCATTCAACTCAGCGACCCCGAAAACCATAGAATCGACACAAATATCGGTCTCCCCACCCCACTCAGTTATCGACCCAATCCACCTACAGCTGTCTTACCATCACCATCACCATTCAACTCAGCGACCCCGAAAACCATAGAATCGACACTAATATCGGTCACCCCCTCCCCCTCCGTTATCGACCCCATCCCCCTAGAGCTGTCTTACCATCACCATTCAACTCACGACCCCGAAAACCATTGAATCTACTCTAATATCGGCTCCCACCCCCCTGCGGGAATATAACTCATCCATAGGAGTGTACTACCAGTACTATTCGTCTCGGCGATACCGCAAACGGCGGGTCAGACACTAAAATCGCCTGCCACGCCTCCCACAGCCAAAAAACCTGCTACCCCCCACCACCTATATTTGATTCCACATAGTAACTAATATGTATACCAAGTTTGGTTGAAATTGTTCAAGGCGTTCCAGAGCTAGTTAGACACAAATATACAAATAAATTCTCTATTTTATATATATAGATTGGTACATACTCAGCAGAACTGCCCAACGGTGAATTCTCGCAGCCGCTATTGCCGGAGTAGATTTATTTGGGTTAGAAATCTCACGCAGTAGCTGTTGATCTGAATAGATCGTAAACGTTTTACTTTAAAATAAAAATAAAATCGATATGAATTCTTCAAAAAAATACTTTCTCGTCTGGCCAGGGTTGATGGTGATTTGAGAAAGGTTTGTTGTTTACACACATACAAGCTTCGCCACTCAGAACATACTCCTCAACATCAGCATCAATTCTTGGCCACCAAAAATACCTTCGCGCTAGCATTTTCGTTCTAACTACCCCAATGTGTGTGTCATGCAGAAGACTTAATGTTACTTTTCTTAACTTCTCTGGAATAATTAGTCGCATTCCGTAAAATAAACAACCGTCTTCTTCAGTAAGATTTTTTTTAAAATTTTCTGGCACTGAATTCGGCTAGCCATTCCTAATCATATTACCTACATTTTGTAACGTCCAGTCCCTAGAGGTTTCTTTTCTGACATCATCGAAACTTATGTTTAAATAACGATCTGACATAATTGTTTTTATACTGTCTTCTTCTAAACCCGTAGACAGTGGTAGTGGTAATCGAGAAAGCCCGTCTGAATTTGTTAATTGTGTACCCTTCTTGTATTTTATTGTATACTAGCTGATTACCCGGCGTTGCCCAGGTATTTATTCATCACAATCTTCTATTAGGCATGGGTAGAAAAAAGAATGATATCTATCTATAAGGTAAAATTGCAGTTTTTATTAACAAAATTTATTTAATAAAATATATTTTAAATTACAGCTATAGTATTTAAATTATAAAATAAAATTAAATAAACCTACATAAAATTAATTTAAAACAAAACTTGGTTTTTAGTTTCACTTCAAGATCAAGAATAAATAAATTCTTATGTCAACCCAACCCAGAGCAACCAAAATTGAGTTGTCCGTGGGAAAAACATGGCGATCTCAAATCTATACTCCGCTGTACTTAATAAACTGTCCGACCTATTGATCGTCATCGAAAACGCTAGATCAGTCGAAATGAGTGCTATCCGTGGGATAAAAACTGTTTCACACTGTCCCTTTTCTGTCAAGATAGTCGCTTCAATTATACTGCCCGGCATCTCTTTTAAGCACAGTCTTGTGCCGTTGCAAAGTTTTGGCGAGTCGAGAAGCCGTAGTAAAATAATTGGAGATCAAATTGTAAGGTGGCAATCCAGACGAATTAAGTGAGTTTAGGAACTCCTTAACTTCCTCATCAGTATCTACAGAGGTATCGATACACTTATATTGAGTGACTATGCCTATTAAAATGGCAAGAATTTGATTTGTTTATTTCGTGGGTGTGTCCATTTTTAGTAGCACGAATGGCCTCTTCTCGCAACCGGTTCAAAATGTGATAGTTTTGAGAAACAGCCGGATAAAACGAATTTATTAGTTCGGCGGAAGATTTCAAAAATCTATGTTAATTTATTATAACCATAAAACACGGCTACTAATCTACCTTTTCCAATTTGAAGTAGGGGCGACAATGTCCTCAGCCCCAAATTTGTCGCCAAATGGTCCCGAGTACCATTCTATACACCACTATTCATATTGGTCCCCCCCCCTCAGTTACCGACTCCATCCCCCTAGAGCTGGCTTACCATCACCATTCAACTCAGCGACCCCGAAAACCATAGAATCGACACTAATATCGGTCACCCCCCTCCCCCTCTGTTATCGACCCCATCCCCCTAGAGCTGTCTTACCATCACCATTCAACTCAGCGACCCCGAAGACCATAGAATCAACACTAATATCGGTCACCCCCTCCCCCTCCGTTATCGACACCATCCCCCTAGAGCTGTCTTACCATCACCATTCAACTCAGCGACCCCGAAAAGCATAGAATCGACACTAATATCGGTCACCCACCCTCCCACTCCGTTATCGACCCCGTCCCCCTATAGCTGTCTTACCATCACCATTCAACTCAGCGACCCCGAAAAGCATAGAATCGACACTAATATCGGTCACCCCCCCCCCCCCTCCCCCTCCGTTAACGACACCATCCCCCTAGAGCTGTCTTACCATCACCATTCAACTCAGCGACCCCGAAAACCATAGAATCGACACAAATATCGGTCTCCCCACCCCACTCAGTTATCGACCCAATCCACCTACAGCTGTCTTACCATCACCATCACCATTCAACTCAGCGACCCCGAAAACCATAGAATCGACACTAATATCGGTCACCCCCTCCCCCTCCGTTATCGACCCCATCCCCCTAGAGCTGTCTTACCATCACCATTCAACTCACGACCCCGAAAACCATTGAATCTACTCTAATATCGGCTCCCACCCCCCTGCGGGAATATAACTCATCCATAGGAGTGTACTACCAGTACTATTCGTCTCGGCGATACCGCAAACGGCGGGTCAGACACTAAAATCGCCTGCCACGCCTCCCACAGCCAAAAAACCTGCTACCCCCCACCACCTATATTTGATTCCACATAGTAACTAATATGTATACCAAGTTTGGTTGAAATTGTTCAAGGCGTTCCAGAGCTAGTTAGACACAAATATACAAATAAATTCTCTATTTTATATATATAGATTGGTACATACTCAGCAGAACTGCCCAACGGTGAATTCTCGCAGCCGCTATTGCCGGAGTAGATTTATTTGGGTTAGAAATCTCACGCAGTAGCTGTTGATCTGAATAGATCGTAAACGTTTTACCATAAATGTACTTGTGAAATTTTTTTACAGTAAAAATAATAGCTAACGCTTCTTTGTGCAGCTGTGAGTATTTTTGTTCTGCTGCACTTAGTGTACTAGAAGCGATAAGAACTGGTCGCTCCCGACCGTCTACAATGTGTGACAAAATTCCACCAACTCCGTAAGAACTAGCATCGCCATGCAAAACTATTTCCTTACTAGGATCATAATGTGCTAATACGTTGTTCTGCAGTATTAGCCGTTTGCTTCTAAGAAAGGTATCATCGCTTTCCTTCGACCATAAATATAATTTTTCATTTTTTGTCAAATTGTACAATTCCTTTAATTCTGTTGATAGATTCGGAATAAACCTGGAATAATACTTTAAAAGTCCCAAATAAGACTTTAATTCTGTAATGTTTTTAGGTACTGGGGCATTTTGTATGGCTTCTAGGTTTTTTGTGCTTGGTTTAATACCGTCTCTGGTAATCACATGATCAGCCAATCTATTTAATACTTTTGTTAAGTTAGATTGACATTCTTCGTAGTTTGAGCCACCAATAATAATATCGTCCAGATAGCACTGAACCTTTGGAATACCTAGTAAAATTCTATCCATGGTAGATTGAAAAATAGCCGGTGCACATTTTACACCGAACACTAGGCGCCTAAATCTAAACAAACCTTTATGAGAATTAATGGTTTACAAATCCTGACAGTCCTCCTCTACTTCCAGCTGTCGATAAGCCCCTTCCAAATCCAAAACGTAAAATATAGAACAATTAACTAAACCGGCAAATATGTCGTCACAGCGAGGTAACGGATAATGATCAGTGCGAATCCATGGATTATTGGTTACTTTACAGTCAACGCATAATCGTATTTCACCATTCCGTTTTTCTATAGCAACAACTGGAGATGCCCAGTCACTATACCGTACAGGATAAATAACGTTTTCCGCTACCAATCTATTTAATTCTTGTTCTACTTTCTGTCTCATACCAAAAGGCACGGTATATGGCTTAAAAAATACCGGCGTCGCTTTTTCTGTCAAAAGAATTTTCGCCTTAAAGTTTAAAATTGATTTTGATTTTTCTCCATTAAACACCGTTTTGTAATTTTTTATCAATTTCTCTGTATCATTTTGTCCGTTTTCTAACTTCTAACTTTCTTTCATTTCTTTCTAACATTTTATTTCTCCACTCTGGAATTAACTTATCCAACCATGACATTCCTAGTAACGGAACAAAAATTCTTGGACCCCCAACTATCACCAATTCCAATACAATTCTTCGTTCAACGCTAAACTCACTTTTGCATTGATATAACTTCACCACCTGAAATGAAATTTAAATTACGATTATATTTCATAGTTGAAACATTTGGGAACAAAGACCTAAAAGTTTGTTCATGAATAACCGAAGTACAAGCGCCCGAGTCAATTTACATTTTTAAACGCTTGCTATTACAAAATAATTCTATGAATAGCGCATTGCTTTCCTCACTTTGTAAGTTATTTAAAAAACCTACGTCAATACTATCAGTATTGTCTAAATTATTTATTAGTGTGCTAATATTATGGGTTTTATTAGAAACTTTATATTTATTATTTCGGCTAAACGATCTTTAGTTGTTCTTTACAAAACAATTCCTTTGTATATGACCCCATTTTTTTTTACAAAAGTTACACTGCACCTTAGAAAAATTGTCGGCCCTTGACCTAGATGAACGAATATTCTCGTGAAGTTTAACTGCTCTTGAGTCCCTTTCAATTCTCCAGCGTTGTTGGTTTTGTAATGAATGTACTGCTATTGTCGATGCCCCGTTGTACATGTTGATCATCTCTAATTCGATTAACTCCGTATTTAGCGGTGTTTCACATGATTTTTCGAACGTCAATTCACCAATATCAATTAACTTTGATTGAATTCTTTTATTCTTTAAACCCATTAAAAGTCGATCTTTTAGCGCTTTTTCCAGAAAAGCAGCATAATTACAGCTTTCCGCTAACTATGAAATCTGAAACTGTTTCATCTGAGTTCTGATTTCTATTTAAAAACTTAAAACGCTCAGCCGTAATATTTTTTTTTGGCTCAAAATGACATTTTAATTTCTTTATTAGTTCGTCGTATTGTAGCTCATCTGGTTTTTTTGGCGCTACCAACGTTTTAGCAATATTATATAAATCACCTCCACCGACACCAATTAAGAAAGACACTTTATCGTCATTTAACGATATTTTATAACTTAAGTAAGTGAGACAGTATTTCAATATAGTTATTAAAATTATCCCCTATATTGAAATATTCTATTCTTCCAATGAAACCTGCCATCACTTTATTATCACTTTCTTCTTGAATCTTAATTCCGTCTTTATTTTCCTCCGTCATATAGTAATTGCACACTTTTTACCAAACCAACTGGTGTATATAGAAACCGGTTTTTCCTCGTCGCCACTTTTGTGTCTTTCGGTGAAGGAATTAAAATGAATGTAACATGACGGGTATCAGCTTAAGACTAACTTATTGGTACATATCAATTATAAATTAGCATAATAGTCACACGAGACAAATGTATGTCATAATTAGTTGCACATATATATCACTAAAGATCAACAATCAACAGATGAGGTCAACGACCGAGAAGCGTTCACCAACAAGGCGATGCATACACAAAGACATTACAACGCTATGCACAAACAAAATAGCCACCGTAGACAAACGGAATCTCCTACAACAACAAATTGCAAAGGGAGATTTTGTCAACATTTTTGCAACAACGATGCCGTTTAGCACATATTCACAGTGGGCAAATTAAAATACAACAACAACACGGCGTAACGCATACGCACTGCAGTTCAGATGAAACTAACCCTAGAAAGGAAAAGAAAACGGCATAGCAACAGCGGTGATTTACCGAACGGGAGAACATGGAACATGCTGATGAAGCATCACAACTAATCACGTCAACCATTTTGCTAGGAATGAAAAATTACATTCCTTCTTCATTTAAAAAGAAAAATACTCATAAAAATAAATGGTTTAACGAACATTGCAGGTCAAAAAAAAAAGGTGTAAAAAAGCAGCCCATTTGGACTACGTTAATTGCACTTCTGAAGAAAACCTTGTTAAGTTTCGATTAGCTAGAAACAGATCAAACGCTTTTTTGAAAAGGTCAAAAATAATATTTGACCTTAAGATTCGAGATAACATGCGAAAAATTTTGAATACTGATTCAAACAGTCGAAGCTTTTGGTCATTTGCTGCATTGGTTAAAAGAAACTTTGCAGACAATACAATGTCTATTACATCTTTATTTCGTAATGGTATTCATTATAGCACTGATATTGAGAAAGCTAATCTCTTAGCTTCTCATTTCGCTGGTGCGTTTACCCTTTCTATAACTAACCAAAGCCCCCCAATTCTCCCAAATCTAGGCCTAGGTATGTCTAAAATCTATTTTCTGAAACGGGTTGTTTCAAAGATTCTGAAAGAACTTGACCCCAATAAAGCGACTGGCCCCGACGGTATTCCGCCATTAGTTTTGAAAAGTTGTCATCATACTTTAGCAAAACCGCTTAGCAAATTGTTTCATCTCTCAATGAAGACAGGTGTTTTTCCATCATTTTGGAAAATAGCAAATATTCAACCAGTTCCTATTGCTTTGTTGTCGGTTCTATCGAAGGTAATGGAATCTATCGTTAATTTCAGACTAATGAACTATCTGGATTCGAATGTTCTTTTATTCGATGTGCAATATGGATTTCGTAAAAATCGCACTTCAGGTGAACTAATGACGTGCATGACTCATTGCTTGGAGCGAAGCATTGAAAACCTAGGTGAATCAAGCGTTGTTTCCTTAGATATTGCTAAAGCTTTTGTTAGAGTATGGCATGATTGTCTTATTAATAAGATTCGTGCGCTGAACTTACACTCCTCTCTCATTACATGGGTTGAGAATTATTTATGGAACCGTAAAATAAAAGTTGTATTAAATGGTATATCTTTAGATTCACATGGGATCAATGCTGGCGTGCCTCAAGGGTCATCCTTGTCTCCCACGCTCTTCTTGATATATATCAACGACCTGTTGTATTCTACAACCTGTGATATCCATTCATTTGCTGATGAAACAACACTATCGGCTTCCATTGAGTTTGTCAGTTTGCGTGAATTAATGTATTTGACTATTCTGTCTAATATTCAAATCATTCTTGATTGGGGCATTTCGAATAGAGTAGAATTTAACCAAAATAAATTCCAGTCTTGTCTTTTTTCTCAGAAGTCAACTCAACGTTATGTTCCACCTGTTATTAATGGTACCCCTATTGCGAGATCTGATTCGCTTAAGTTGCTAGGTTTAAAAGTATCAAATGATCTTTCCTGGAAGGAACATATTTATGAAATTTCAAAAAGAGCTAGCCAATGTTTGGGCTTCATAAGACGTTGTAACTTCTACTTCACTCCCTCTGAAGTATTAAGGTTATATAAATCTTATGTTAGACCAATGTTCAGAATAGAGTTATCCGTTTGATAAACGATGTAACCATTACTTCTTCTCTTGATACTTTGGAGCACAGACGAAATGTAGGAGCTTTATCTGTTTTCTACAAATTTTACAACGGTAAATGTTCTTTAGAAACCCGTTCTCTAGTTCCAGGTCCTTTTCTCAGTAACGTAAACACTCGTTTGAGGTCCAATCAACATAGATTGGCCTTAAAACTTAAAATCCTCCTATTTTCCGAGAGTCTCTTCGATGTGGAATCAATTGGTCGAACCCGTGTTTCCCGAATCTTATAATTTGGAGACCTTCAAATTAGCCGTTAACAACTTCCTGAAGGATGATGCATAAAGTATTCATAAGTTGTTTATTAATATAAAATATATATTTAGAAAGAAAAAAAAATGTTTATCAGTATTTTTTACATTATTTTTATAATTTGTAATATTTTCTTGGTCCAGGTTTTTTGTAGTTTTCCCTGACCATGATTCATTGATAAATGTATTTGGACTCGCGTCGTTTTAGGTTCGTGTTCGTTTTTCGTATTGCTTTTTTAATGAATCAGAGAGAATTCTGAGAAAATAAAACCTTCTAAAAACGTGAGGAATGTGATATATTGTAAATCACATTCCTTCGATTTTTATTTTATATTGAATTTTAATAAAAGGCTTTGATACTTTGGCAACAAACTGAGCGTAGCATCCTCTTTTCGCTGGTCAACACACGGAAACGTAGCAACTCTTGGCAGCGAACTGAGCGTAGCATCCTCTTTCGAGGGTCAATATACTGAAACGTAGCAGCTCCTGGCAACGAACTGAGCGTAGCATCCTCTTTTCGCTGGCCAGCACTTGGATGTAACGCAGACGATTTACTTCGATCCCGCTGGACCAAGACATCAAAACCACAGGACACACTACGTAACATCTAAGTCAAATTATTTCATAATCGATTTTCATAAAGGAAATAAAAACATTGTATTCAGAGTTCCTAACCAAAAATAAATCTTTTATTGTATGAACCCAGGTCACACTGAGGATACCCCGGCTAGGAAAAACCTCGTTACAGAACGTCGTAAATTTCTTATTCCATAATCGA
Source organism: Nephrocerus scutellatus (assembly GCA_947095585.1). Taxonomy (NCBI): domain Eukaryota; kingdom Metazoa; phylum Arthropoda; class Insecta; order Diptera; family Pipunculidae; genus Nephrocerus; species Nephrocerus scutellatus. Next base: position 75,407,086 of record OX352763.1, read on the forward strand.
GACGCCTGTTTCAACCCATAGAAACTCTTGGATAGTTTGCACACCCGTCCACTGGCATCGTCGTATCCGATTGTTTGACTCATATAAACTTCCTCTTCCAAATCTCCATTTAAAAAATCCGTTTTACATCGAATTGCTCATTTATTTTGATGCTGCCATCGCCAAAATCGCCCGAATCGACGAAAACTTGTCGACTGGACTGAACGTTTCTTCATGGTCGATCCCATATTCCTGGGTAAAACCACGCACTAAAAATCGCGTCTTGTAGCAATCAATGCTGCCATCTGGATTTTGTTTGAATTTGAAAACCCAACAATTATCAATAATCGATTGCAATTGTTGATTCTTTCAAGAGAAAAACCACAAATGCAACTTGCATTTTGTTCGTCTCCGGATTCCAGACACGATATCCCTTCATATCCCTTTCAAATCATTGCCATATCAGACGAAAACACACTTAACTTTTATATACAGTTTTGGTCGTTTCTCCTTTGGAATGTGCACGAACACTTTGGAACCGAAAATCCGTAAATGGTCAATATTCGCCTTTTTGTTGTGCCACAATTCATGTGATAATTTATACGTTACAGTACTCGTTCCACTTGTATTAAAAAAGAAAAGAAAAAAGATTCATGTGATTCCAGGTACTTTTAAAACATTCGCAATGTGTTTGCGAATCCATTCGACGCCGTTAAACGTCAAAATATAAATGTCGCTCTTTCCGTCAGCCATGGCATTCGAGCCATTTCCAATTGTAATGTTCATCGATATATTTGTTAAATGGTTGAATCAATCACGTCGATTACTCATGTGATCGCCTGCACCGGGATCCCCTTTTGTTCGAGTCCTTTTCCTTCTGTGGACAATCTTGCTTCCAGTGCCCTTTACCAACACACGCAAAACGTTCGCCCCTTGACTTGGTTTTGTTATTTTTTTTTTGAAACGTCCCGACGAAACATTCAGTTCTGAATTTGTCCTTGCAAAGTTTCGTTTTGCCGCCAGCGCCCCGACACTTTTAATTTGTCTTTGCGAAACCAATTGTTGGTTTCGTATCCGTGATTTCCACCACATCAAACTAATCACCAGCCTCAAACACTTGACGAATTACAAATTCCATGTCAGCCAATTTCGAGCTTCTCGATGTTCACACGCATTTCCATTTTGCACTTATTTGTCAAAAAAAAAACCCGATTTGATTTTCAAAAAAATAATAATAATAATATTCGCTCGAGTCCGATGCACATTTGTTCCGCTCGTAAGGTCACTGCGCAGATGATCCGTAGATTTAATGTTAAAACAGTGATTGTTTTTATCAACATGTGAATCCATATTTGTTTACACTACTGTTCTGCTGTCGTCTGTTTCGTCCCTATCGCTCACTGGAATAGTCTCTCTATCAAAGTCTGTAATAATTTTTGCAAAATCTTGAATTGTTTTGTTTTAGTTCATCTGCTTGTAGTTTTAGAGTGTTAAGTTGAATAATTCTGTGCAAGCTCTCTGTATTTTGCCCTACCGTTTATTGTTCTTTTTCAATACTTTTTTCAATACTTTTTTCGGTTTTTTCTTAACCTTTGTTAACTGCGTCTTACACTCATCTATCTTGCTCACTATCATCACGCATGCACTTTTGATTGAGTGAACAATGCTCTCTATATCCGTTGTTTGTTCAAATTTTTTGTCGTTTGATTTCACACATCGAAACTGTTTCTTTTTTAATTTCCCTGCAGTGTTTTTTTTAATATATTTGGCAATTAGGTTAAGACCCAAAATGTAAAGTTTATTTAAAAGTGAAGTAAATTACAAAGTAAACTTAAAAATTATTTAATAAATCAACTCGAAAACTATGCCACTTCTTTCAAAACAACGGCCTCGCAACAGCTGCTGCAACCACCTAACTTCTTTTTCTGCAACTGACTTCAACTCACACAGCCAGGGCGGGCAGTGTGAACCTAAACCTTCTCTATAGAAAGCCCAAAAATACGCATACTAATGCAGTGAAACAATCCCAAACGCCAATCCCAAAGAAAAAATTTAAATGGATTTTGTTCTTTTGTTGATAAAGAATACATTAACAGGTACTTTTGACGTGACAACGTCTCACTACAAGGTAATAATAAAGGTAATAATAAAGGTGCATGTTCAATAAATAAAATGTTAAGTGATACAGTGCTAACACTGTTGTGAGACACTGTTAAGTGATACAGTGCTCACACTGTTGTGATCACTGTTAAGTGACACACTGTTGTGATCAACAGCGTCACACTCTTAAGTGAGCCACTTTTAAATGTCAGTACTTTGGGAACTAAGCCATTTTCCAAGCGATTCGCATGAAATTCGGAATGTAGGACTAAGATGCTACTATTAGACTTCTTCCTATGGAAATTCTGGAATATAATCATTATTGTCTGGAATTTCTGGAACAAAGCAATTTCTCAAGCGATTAGCATGAAATTCGGAATGTAGGACTAAGATGTGACTATAAGATTTCTTCATATGGAAATTCTGGAATATAATCATTATTGTCTGGAATTTCTGGAACAAAGCAATTTCTCAAGCGTTTCGCATGAAATTTGGAATGTAGGATTAAGATGTGACTATAAGATTTCTTCCTATGGAAATTCTGGAATATAATCATTATTGTCTGGATTTTCTGGAACAAAGCAATTTCTCAAGCGCTTCGCATGAAATTCGGAATGTAGTACTAAGATGCGACTATAAGATTTCTTCCTATGGAAATTCTAGAATATAATCATTATGGTCTTCAAGTCAATCAAGTCAGCGAATTCAAAAATGCCGCGCAAGTTTGTTGAACTAAAGATCAACGGCGCGAACGTTAAGCTACAACTCGACACAGCTTCAGCCATAACGATCATCTCGAAACGAAACTGGAGCCGCTTTGGAAAACCAACCCTCCAGAATATCTCAAAACAAGCAGGCAGCGCATCCGGAGAAGAAGTTCCGTTTCCATGTGTCATCAAGTTGAATTGGATTGAAGAGTACGCTAAGTGATATGTAGCTAATCGAGAAATTAACCTATTCGGAATTCCTTGGTTCCGTGTCCGTGAACAGCATCAATAAAATTCAGGACCTAAGCAATTTCTCGCGTGATGAAATTCGCATGAAATTTGGTATAAAATAAGACTGTTAAACTTGTTCCCATGGAAATTCTGGGATATGGTTATTAGGAATTGGAATTTCTGGAACTTATCAATTTATCAACACTAACCCCTTTTAATTTAATCAATATTGATTATTATTATTTTTAAATCGTTTAATGTATTTTTTAATTAATCATATTGCTTTATTATAGACTTAATTTAATCGTATTTAAAAATTATAATATTAATATTTGCCAATAGAATAGAATGAAGCAAACATGTGCAGTAGTAGTGATAGTATAGTCTCTGTTCGTGGGGCTCTATCGGTGCTTTGCTCTGTTTGTTCTTTTAACATTGCATAAAATGATACAGTGCTTTGTGATAGAGAAAAAAAATACAAATGTTACCAAAAAGAGGCAAGGCCATTTAGAAGTTGCAAGCGACGTTGCTGTTGCTGCTATTTCCTTTTCTTTTTGCTTATCTTATCCTTACTCATGTATACAGTAACTAGTGTGGTGTTCCATTGCTGGTTTGATGTTCGATAGTAAGTTGGATGTCTGCCATTGAACATTGAACAATGAATCTACCATCGACCATTGATTCAACCATCAAACATCATACAAGGCATTAACATCTGTTCAAAATAACTATTCGATCAATTACAGAAATAAGAGAACAATGCAAAAGAAATGTAATGATAAATAATTGGCCTGCATGTTTCAAAGCGACATTCTTAGCATAACATTTCGATGCAGTGCTGCTCACTTCTTTTCTCTTCAAATTAAATTTAAAACTACTCAAATTTTTTATGAGTTGAAACCAAAAGCTGCATTACCCGTATAGTCTGTTCGTTGGATATCTGCTCAACTCACATTACATTACTAATTGAATACTAATGAATTGAATTAAAAGTAGTAGGCATACCTACTAGCCGGCATATAGACGAATCCAGATCCTCGGATCTGGACATGCTCTGTATGCAACACAAGGATTAATAGAAAAATCTCCTCAGTTAAGTGCAAGAACTGCGGACACTGGTGCCATTTCCGATGATGCTCAGGTCTAGCCAACATCAAAGACTGGAATCGGAGTTTCATTGCGAAATGCTGCAGGGCACGAGTTCAGACAACCAACAACGCCAGTACCTGGCACTGCTCAGTGTGCCAAAGCCGCATACACGGAATTCTTCCTCTTCCGTCAAATGCAATGGCTGTGAGAACTGGTGTCATCTAAGAACATGCTCTGGACCTAATAACTGACATCAATGGACCGCCAATTTCATGGCCACATCTCGAAACAGAAACTATTGCAGTCAAGTCCAACGACACCCTAATCGAAATAACAAATGTCTATATTCCTCCAACTACATGCTGAACATCCGGCTACCTTTCTTTTTTAGGACATCCACTAACAGATGGTAACCGCCTGATTGTTGGAAAATTTAACGCCCACCATGATTGCTGGCAATCTAATCTAGAGAGCGATCGTCGCGGCACGCATATTGCTGAGCAAATCGATGAATCAAACTTTAGTACCATCAATGAAACTCACCCACCAGAATCTGTGCCACGTGTTCCAGCTCCCCAGACATCAGCATAGTCAGCGACTCTTTATAAGCCTGTACATCCTGGAGAACAGACATAGCGTTAAACTCCGACCATATGTCGATCATCATCACCGTGGATAAAGCCGATGACTTTGTGTCTGCGGATAAACGCAAATTTGTCATTTACGCCAATGCGGACTGGCCAAGTTTCACCAGGTTTGTAGACAGACAATTGGGACAGTTACCACCCCCCACCAACGCAATTTCAGGTGAAAGGATCTTCCGCCGGATCGTCATCAGAGCAGCTGCCCGTTTCATTCCAGCCGGCAGATTAGGCATATATTCCCAGCAGAAGCAGTCCAGCTCGCTAACGAACGTGACCATATTCGCTGCTTCAACCCCGCGAACACCAGAATCAACCTACTAAATCATGAGATTGATCGCATAGTCAACAAACACATGCGAACTAAATGGCTGGAGTACCTTCAATCTTGTGACGGGGGCTCAAAGAAACTTTGGTCCACCATCAAAGAGCTCTCCAACACCACCAGACGTAGAGACCTAACAGCCATCATCTTCAACAGTACACAACAAGACTGCCCCAGGAAGTGTTCCTCAATGTTCTGTCGCCATTTTGTAAAACACCCAACGCACTGTAACAAGAGCAAGCGTACTACTTTCAGGAAATTGCACGGCCTTGACCACGACAACACCTCACATATTCTACTTCCCTTTGAAGTCGAATTAGCCATACGCAGTGCAGAGCTTTATGCTCAAACATCTAGGCTCAACAGGTATCACTCATCGTACTCAAATCTTCAAACTTTCACTTAAAACATTGGACATCCCTGACCCTTGAAAAACGGACAGAATTATTCCAATACTCAAGCCCGGTAACCAACACGGCTTCCGCAAGCAGCGCAGCACAACCACAGCACTTTCGGAGATCACAACTGATCTCGCAAGGACTTAACCAACAGCGTCCCTGTGACCGCACTGTCTTTGTTGCACTGGACCTATCTAAGGCATTCGACACCGCTGATCCAGGCATCTTACTACAAGACATCTTAGAGTCACAGCTTTCCAACACCACGAAACGATGGCTACCTACTACCTTAATGGTAGGAAATCTTACGTCGAATTCCAGAACAACAAATCGCTATACAAAAAAGTTAGGCAAGGTGTACCCCAAGGAGGAGTCCTCTCACCGACTCTCTTCAACCACTACATTGCAAAACTCCCCGCAGCACATACCGGAGTCAAATTGATATCGTACGCCAACGACTGCACCGTTCTTGCTTCAGGCAAGGACATCCCCACCATTTGCACAAGCATCAACGCCTACATCGATATACTAGAGGACTTTTTTACCAGTCGAAATCTAATCCTGTCTCCAGAATCGTCCGCTACACTTTTAACCACCTGCACCAAAGAAGTCAACCTACAGGTCGACATCTCGATACACGGCAGGACGACAATCCCTACAATCAAACATCCAAGGATCTTGGGAGACACATTCAACAATCTGCCGACATTTTCGACTCATTCGGGAAACATTGATAAACCAGTCATGTACAGAAATAAAGTCCTCAAATTTCTAGCGGGCAGTACATGGGGTAAGGACCACAGCACTAGAAGATCGCCAAAATAGCATCGTGTGGGGAGGTCGCCCATACATCAAAGCGAGGAAAGCCTCCCCAGACAAACCAGATCAACCCTGGCACAACTGAGATCACGATTGAGCTCTTTTCTGAATAGTTACATACACCGCTTACGTGACAGCATCATCGATCAATGCTCGGACTGTGGTGCATCACCACATAACACAGCTCATCTATTCAGCTGCCCGTCCCATTCGATGTTACTCACACCGCTATCCCTGTGGACACAGCCTGTCGATGCATCCGCATTTCTGGGCCTGGACTATTCCGACAGCTAAACAAACAACAACTGTAGTTTTCATGTTGGCTATTGAAGCTTCCTAGTCCTGGTTCAGATAATAACATCACGTAACCACCCCTCAAGCTGCATTTACACAATGCCCGCTTCCCTTACAGATATTATTTATGCTCGGAAATACGCTATTTTGCTATTATTCTGAGGAATTCTTTTATAATAATATTATATGGGGTAAGTATCGTAATTGTTTGTTTCATTAGTTCTCGGCCCAAAATTGTTAATGTCTCTACCACCACTATCCATCATTGCATGTATAGCATAGCTTAAATATCACCTTCAACAGCGTCGGCAACGACAGCGAATGTATGTTCGTGGTCTAGAGCTAATTGCTTTAGGCATCTAGTGCCGAGAAACTGCGCGCAAGACGTACCATATATCACAGTTTTTAGTTTGAATGCGAAAGTGGGTCGACAGGACAATTTTGCCACACAATTAATTTGAATTTCTGATCATCTTTATGCACCAGAATTTTTCGATACATCTTGGCAATACCGGCGCTGAATACGTATGCGTGTTTTGAAAAACTGGGCCCACCATCATGAATGAATTTTTCGCTCAAGGTTTTTTCGCATCCATAGAACACTAGATATAACTTCTTTAAGGAGCTTTCAATCTTCCTTACGCAATGACGTGGCAGGAAAAGTTTCGGTGACGTGATGGAATTTGAATCAATGGGTTTCATGTGGCCTCGCGATTTGTACTCATCAATAAACTTCGTATAACTGGATAATAGTTCTTGTGACTTGTGGAGTCGTCTTTACAGATTGTAAAATCGGTGTGTAGCCAAAAATTGTGAATCGCCCAAAGTCACAGGATCTGATGAGAATGGAAGCTTTACAATGAATCTTCCCTCACTGTCTTGCGTAGTGAATTTAGTGTAATGATTTTCACATTAAATATCTTCTGACGAAATCGGTTTGATGGAATGAAAATGATTTTCGATGATCCAGAACTTCTCTACCTCGCTCAATTGTCTCGAATTGTCGGCAACTACATGACAAGTGCGGCCAGATTGTGTGTAAGATAACAGTTTACCGGAAAGAACCCAACGGTATTCTGGAGCATATGAAGGTGATCAGGCAGCTTGATTTGACCCACTGATAGTCAATATCAAATAGAAACAACAACTGATAGAACTAAAAAGATAGGCAAAAATCCCTAACGAACTAAAGAGGTCCAGGGAGAAATTCCTGCGCCAGCTGAAGGTGTTAAAAAAAAAACTATCCGTTCCAAAAAGAACGAAAAGAAGAAACAGAAAAAATTGGAGGAAAAGGAGTTCCATAATATTTTCAACATCAGTCGAGTAGAGCAAACCACTAATAAATGTACAAGGACAATAGCGACACTGATGAATTTGACTACGAGGACGTCATTCGAAGATTCCAAACCAAGGAAACAAATGCCGAAGTAGATCAGTTCCAACAACTGATCGAAATATTCGAATTAATCGACAATTGGAAAGCGGACGATGATGAATAATCTATAATAATAACAATCTAATTTTTAATAATCTTTCTTCATTTTTCGAAAAATATAAAATTCCAGCTGACCCGACAGACGTTGTCACCACGCGCCACCTATCGGGTCCAAATTTCATTTTATTTAAATATTATATGGTGTGAATTTGAGCCAAATCGTTCCATAAATAAGAATTTTCGGGGAAAAAAACGATACCAGCGCCATCTGCCGGGCTGATTTGTGAATCTAAACCATCCACGGCGTCACCCTAACGCATACAAAAAAATTCATTCAAATCGATCCAGCCGTTTAGGAGGAGTTCACGGACATACACACGCACAGTAGAATTATATATATAAAGATAATATAGTTTTATATTTTTTGAAATAATTAGCGTTTAAACATTTTTACTAAAATGGGACCAGACCAAAAGTCAAAGGTTAAAGAGGTCATTGTAAATAGCAATGGACCTCAAACCAATAAAAGTTACGATACTATGAACTATGGAAAAGACATAGTCACAATTATATTAGTACTAATAATAGTTCTAGGTTTAAATTATATCTATGAACAGCAAGGTAAACAAAGTCATAAAAGAAGAGATTGTTAAACAGAATGTAATAGGAAGGCGGTTATCGGTATAATGATTAATTGTATTTCTTTTAATAACGCAAATCTTTTTTTTTCTCTTATTCTTTAATAGAAGATCTTTACACCATCGTAAAAATTTTAAGAAAGGATGAACCAAATAGAAAGATAAATAGGGAAGCAGGTAACAAAAAGTTAGAACAAATTCATTAAAATTTTAGAAAGGTGCAAACTATTGCAAAAAGTCTAGAAAAAACCATAGAAATAGTAACAGAAGACACTAAAATTACACCAAACGAAACACTTACGAACACGAACAAAATGACGGATGAAGATGGTAAAAGACTGTAAAACATTAGAGACTTTCTAAACAGTCTAGAATTCTATTATGATACACTTTCCCCAACCGCAAAACAAACTTTAATAAAATTCCTATTAAAATGCAAAACCCAAAGTAGGGAAGTCAAAAACCAGAAGATTTTGCACAACTTAAAAGATATCCTACAGAAAAATGCGGACCAAAGGAAACTAAAGAACTCATACAAAAAAAACTAAGTAGGACTCATCAGGGAAACCGACCTATACGAGAATTCGTTACGGACATTGATACATTAGTAACAAAATTGACAAAACTAGAAGTTGCTTGCCATGGTTAAAGCACCATATGGTAGAGGATTAGCATTCCTGAAAAAGGGGGTAAATTACAACCTACGTATTATACTCGACAGCTTCAGACACACGACTTTTCAAGAAGTGGCACAACATTTACTGGAAATAGACCGAGGATCAACAAGTTCCTCAGTGAACTATCTCAAAGAATGGTCACCAAACACACAAAGACAATCAAACAACGATAACCAAAAACATAGAAGACAGAAATTTAGAGGACACAACTTTAGAGGACACAACTTTAGAGGACAGAACTTCAGAGGACGAAATTCTAAAGGACGCAACGGCATTAACATGGCTAACAATTACAACTCCACCCAAAATAACAATAACAGAACAATTCTGATAACCGCTGCAAGCTACCAACATAGCAATTACCGACAGGATACGAAAATCACAACTTTGACCTGATTCATACCAACATGAATAATATAAACTATGTCCCGTATAGAGATAGATATAATAATAATAACAGTAGGACAAATAACAACCCACCGAGGGGACAGCCGACCCTTCAGAGGGGTGCTATAAATATCAATATAGTACCATATTTACGACGGGGATAGAAAACGGCCTTTACGTACAAATAAAATTTAACAATGACAAAGTCTTACAATGCTTACTAGATACCGGAGCATCAATTTGCGTAATAAAAAGCTTCGTACTTGAGGGAATTATAACAATAGAAGAAAGCTATAGTACTACCATTATAGGTATAGCAGGAAATCTACGTTAAAAGGGAATCTGTACTAGCACCTTACACTTCGGACAGAACGTACGAATTCCATGTAGTACCCGATTCCTTTTCCAATACCCGTCGATGGTATTATTGTAGCAAACTTCTTAATGAAGTTTGGTGCGATAATCGATCTAGATACCCTACATTTAAATTTCAAAATTAACAAAAGACAACTTTCACTACCGATATGTGTACAACATAGTTTAAATTGCATAACCGTGTGTCCAAGATGTGAAGCAACATATTGGATGAATACAAAGCATATAGATTCCAGAGTGTTTTATCCTCAAGAATTATTCAACGGTGTTTACATGGCTGGATCCATATCTACGGCCATACTAGGGGAAATTCCCATTTAAATTCTCAACACTCGCGAAACTGCTGTAAACCTTAAATGGGCAGAACTACCATCGTACCCAGCGTTCGAGCATTACGTCTTACAGTACAAAAAAGAGCAGGGTAGGCTGTGTCGAAGACACGGCCGGACACGAAAGAAGAGAAAACAGCACGCGAAAAATTAATCGACCATTTAAATTTTTTCTTTGTTAGAGCCCTGTTAACTTTAACAACAAATTCAGAAGCACTCGATATACATGCAAATAAAAACAAGATGCATTTTGACGGATACTTTTATTTTTTTTACGCAATGCAAAAGCATCATACGGTTTTACGAGACGCAGGCTTTAATTTTGTTAAAAAAACTAACTTATAATGGTTAGAATCTTCCATGTAAATTCTTTAACCTGAGGCCATATCAAGGATATTTCAGTCATTATTCTATAAACAATGAGAAATGAACCGTATAATAAAGATTATTGTTTGATTTTGTATTAGTATACAGTCAGTACAATGATAAGCATAGTTAATTTAATAAGTGAATGGCGAACCGTCTGTTATATAAAGATAGAAGACGAACAGAATGTTGAAAAAGCTGAAAGGGAACAAGCAGACAATAAACTAACAGAAACTGTTACTAATAGCCTTCTCTACAGAATGCCCAACTGTTTAAGAATACATGCTGAATCCATATAAAAATTTGCTGTTTCACTACAAAAACTTACGTTTCTCCTTCTATTTCCTTCACTGAGAAATTTTGTAATTTATAAATTATTAAAGAAAAGCTGAAAGAAAGCAAGCAGAGAGCCAACACGAACCTTTTTCGTGCAACCGTATGGGTGGCAAGTTCCAACTGCAAGGATAAGAGAACGAGTAAGCAGAACACCGAAATTTAAAATTTCGAGTTTCAATACAATTACTAGTACTACACATACACATATTAGCCGTAGAGAGAGAGTGGGTGATTGAGTTGTTGGGGAAGTGGTATGGCATGGAAATAGAAGTATGCATCAAAATGTTTTGCGCTTTGAAACGCACAGACGCAATATTCGCCATTAATTTCGTTTTATCTGGTTCTCTTTTTATTATGTAATATTATGAAGGATAAGATAAGCGAAAAGAAATGAAAATAGTTGCAAGGAAGCTTGCAGGTTGTCATTGTTATCTGCCTCTTTTTTTGTAACTTATAGTAGTATTTTTTTTCTGTTTATTGACCAAACGAGTGGACTCACTCACATTTTATGCAATGTTGATAGAAAGAGCAGAGCAGAGCACTGATAGAAAATGAACAGAGACTATACTATCACTACGGCTGCGGTAAAGAATTAAGTAGCTTCGCAGCTTGTGCTGCAGAAAAAAATGGCAGGCAGTCGGTATGCACGAAATTGCGGCTATATTTTGAACCGACTTACAGTCTGCTTGTTGAGCTACAATTTCAAATTTACAATTTTTGCTATTTGCATCCAATTTTAAGTAGCTGCGTAAACTGCGCAGTTGATTTTTCATTACTGCATTGGCTGAAAAGTGAATTTGTCTTTGACGTTGTGGCCAATATTACGATTAAATTAAAAGGCACGAGTCGAGAAATTGCTTAGTTCCCGAGATTCCAGACAATAATGATCATATTCCAGAATCTCCATAGGATGAAATCTTATAGTCACATCTTAGTCCTACATTCCGAATTTCATGCGAATCGCTTGAAAAATTGCTTTGTTCCAGAAATTCCAGAACATAATGATCATAATCCAGAATTTTTAATAGGAAGATATCTTATAGTCACATCTTAGTCCTAAATTTCGAATTTCATGCGAATCTCTTGAGAAATTTCTTTGTTCCCGAGATTCCAGACAATAATGATCATATTCCAGAATCTCCATAGGAAGAAATCTTATAGTAACATCTTAGTCCTACATTCCGAATTTCATGCGAATCGCTCGAAAAATTGCTTTGCTCAAGATATTCCAGACAATAATGATTATATTCAAGAATTTCCATAAGAAGAAATCTTATAGTCACATCTTAGTCCTACATTCCGAATTTCATGGGAATCGCTTGAGAAATTGCTTTGTTCCAGAAATTCCAGAACATAATGATCATATTCCAGAATTTCCATAGGAAGAAATCTTATAGTCACATCTTAGTCCTACATTTCGAATTTCATGCGAATCTCTTGAGAAATTTCTTTGTTCCCGAGATTCCAGACAATAATGATCATATTCCAGAATCTCCATAGGAAGAAATCTTATAGTAACATCTTAGTCCTACATTCCGAATTTCATGCGAATCGCTTGAAAAATTGCTTTGCTCAAGATATTCCTGACAATAATGATTATATTCAAGAATTTCTATAGGAAGAAATCTTATAGTCACATCTTAGTCCTACATTCCGAATTTCATGGGAATCGCTTGAGAAATTGCTTTGTTCCAGAAATTCCAGAACATAATGATCATATTCCAGAATTTCCATAGGAAGAAATCTTATAGTCACATCTTAGTCCTACATTCCGAATTTCATGCGAATCGCTTGAGAAATTGCTTTGTTCCAGAAATTCCAGACAATAATGATCCTACATTCCGAATTTCATGCGAATCGCTTGAGAAATTGCTTTGTTCCAGAAATACCAGACCATAAAGACCATCATCATCATATTTGGCTCTACAACCGGGGTCCGGTTCTGGCCTCCCGCAAAAAGTCTTTGCACCGGTCCTGATTTCGAGCCGATGTCATCTAGTTTGGCCATAATGATCATATTCCAGAATTTCCATAGGAAGAAATCTTTTAGTCACATCTTAGTCCTACATTCCGAATTTCATGCGAATCGCTTGAGAAATTGCCTTGTTCCAGAATTTCCAGACCATAATGAACATATTCCAGAATTTCCATAGCAAAAAGTCATCATTTTTAAATTCTCTATATTAACTTCACTTGCCCGTGGCTGGCTGGCTGGCTGGCCAAATCTTGTGATCAATTTTTAACCCACTTCCTACAGCCCGATTTTATTGAAATTGCACACATGTATATCTCCCAAGACAACACTTTCTATAAAAATTTGAGGCCCCTCGGGCCGCGGGGTCGGGGGGCTCCCATACAAATATTTTACAAAATTTACCCGATTTTCTTTAAATTTTGTACACATGTGTGTCTTCGATGGAAACACTTTTTGTGTTTGGAGCGATCGGCCCCTTGGGGACCCCAATATACAATTTTTAAATATCGCTATATCGCATCAGATCACGGCAAAGTCTGAGCTCTGTGCTTTGTGAGCAGCGCTGTTCGCTGCCGCTGCGTCATTTGGTGAATGATTTTGCCACAAGACGAGCACGCAGTGTGTGTGTGTGTGTGTGTGTGTGTGTGTGTATCCCCGATTAGAGAATTTACAAGAAAAATTTTAATTTTTATGGGTAGTTTTTTTTAAATATTGGTCGAATTTGATTTGCAAAAGGTTGAATTTGATTTGCAAAAGGACGAATTCGATTTGCAAAATGTTGAATTTGATTTGCAAAAGGGCGAATTTGATTTGCAAAAGGACGAATTTGAAATGCAAACCCTGTAACAACAATTTGATAGACGTGTTTAAACGACTTAGGGAAGTACCCCTAAAAATTCACCCAGGAAAGTGTGCTTTCCTACGAAAAGAAGTATTGTATCTAGGGCACATTATTTCCGAAAAGGGAATTCACCCAGATTCGACAAAATCAGAGGCAATGAGCAATTATCCTAATCCCACAAATGCAGACGGTGTAAGAAGATTCGTAGCATTTGCTAATTACTACCAAAAATGTATTCCAAACTTTTCCAAAACAGCCATTCCACTCAACAGATTCGTTAGGAAAAACGTAGAATTCAATTTTTTCTTAAAACAATACTCACTAGTCCCCAAATTCTACAATTTCAACAAAGAATTTATTTTACGGGAAGACGTCTCAGGTTTTGTGTTACGGGCTGTATTGTCCAATTTCAATGACAAACCCATTGCTTATGCGAGGAAAACTCTGAATAGTGCCGAAAAGAACTGAAGCCCTATGGAAAAAGAGTAACTGGTCATAGTATGGGCAATAAAACACTACCGACCATATTTGTTTTGACACAGACTGCTACTAGTAGAATACAATTTTCACATCGAATATACATCCGGAAAAGATAATTGCACAGCTGACACTTTCAAGTCGCATAAAATGGGACTCTGACCAACTTAAACAACATATGTGTCATAACAAGGTCTAAATCACAAGCAGAAAAATCAATACAGAAAAATCAATACAGAAAAATCCAACGGACAAACAGGAAACCGACGCAGAAGAAAATAATCGTGTAATTACTTAAGAAGCTTTAAGCCAACAGAGCAATATCAAATAAAAGATATGGATATAATTCTGGGACCCAACATACGTCCCAGTGAGAATTGTATACTCCTAAGAAGGGACAAGGATGGCACTACAGCCCGATGGACAACATTTTGCGATTTGTTGTCGAGGGACATGCATCGCATCTGCGGACCATTATCAATTAATAAATTATACATTACAAAAAAAGAAATTAAGAAACTCGAAGACGGCCGTCGAGAATACAAAATTCGCGAGTTGTAAAAAATCTTAGGATATATTTTTAAGAAAAGTAATAAAGGTGCACCTAATAAATAAATGTATAGAAAATACCGATCCTCATAAAAAGAAAATAATACCAACAAGTGGACATACAGGAATTACACAAAAATATTTCTGGACAGGAATGCAGAACGACATCGCTACATATGTAAAGCATTGTACAATATGTCAGAAAAATAAACACATAGCCCCCCAAAAAACAGCCAATGGAATAACTTCAATTCCGAATCAAGTTTCGATAAAATATACTTGGAATTGGTCCTCTAGACGTCAATGGATAGAGGTACGTACTGACATACAGTAGCTAAAGGACTAGTAGAATGTTTAAATATGGAGTTCCAAAAACTGTAGCCTTTGATCAAAGAACAGAATTTATAAAAAAAATCTTTAATGATATGTGCAAATTACTGAAAATAGAGCAGTGGCAATCTACATCCTACCTACCATTATAAAAGTAAAGGGGCTTTAGAAAATTCCCATAAAGTTCTCGGAGCATACGTCAGGAGCTATGTATCCGATAAGCATACCGACTGGTGTTCTTGGTTACCATATTACGTATTTTGTTACAACACCACAGTACATACAGAAACAGGATACACACCATTATAAATAGTATTAAAATCTGACAAGACATGTAGATCCAATATACAACTATGAAGATTACGTTATCGACGTTAAGACAAAAGTTACAAATTGCTCATAGAGATACGAGAGATACACTTCTAGCTAGAAGTAAACAAACTAGTTTTGAAGATGAAATCCGCTGGGCCAGATGGTATTTCCCCATTAGTTCTGAGGAGGTGTTCTTTCAAGCTGGCATTACCATTGCGTAAGCTTTTCCATCTATTCTATTCTTCTGGATTCTTCCCGAGAAGTTGGCAAACAGCCTTTGTCTAGCCCATACCAAAAAATGGCGAGCCGCCGTCTCCTTCTTCGTACCGACCCATAGCACTTACATCCATTCTTTCCATTTTGGGTCCGCTCAATTCAAGTTGTATTGGACGGTTTCAAGTCTAAAGTACATTACTTAAATGCTGGCGTTCCGCAGGGCTCTGTGTTGTCCCCGACATTCTTTCTAATTTTTAAATTCTCTATATTAACTTCGCGTGCCCGTGGCTGGCGGACTGGCTGGCTGGTCAGATCTTGTGATCAATTTTTAACCCACTTACCAAAGACCGATTTTTTTGAAATTTTTTACACATGTATATTTCCGGTGACAATACTTTCTATTAAAATTTGAGTGATCAAGCCGCGGGGTCGGGGGCTTCCATACAAAAAATTTTACCGGAATCAGATCATTTCATACTATAATGACTCAGTGCTTTACGATTGGGGTTGTTTTGTTGTTGGGTTGCAGTGCTTCGTATGTTTTTTTATATTTCATCATTTATAGTGGAATTCAGTATACTTTTGGTTGGGTTTGATTTGGGTTTTTTTTTTTATTAATGATCTCTTATCTGTGATTTCTAATAGAATTCACTCTTTTGCTGACGACAGCACTATCAGCTATTCATATAAATTTGAGGAACGTCCCTCCACTTCTCATGTGGAACTCAAACTTTTTTTTTTTATTTATTTATTTGAATAGATTCTTTTCTGAACAGATTTGGTTAAAAGATTGCTTAATTAATATTCTGTTATAAATATATATAAGTTTTTCAGTATTGCTAGTCAGCTTAATGCTGGTATAAAGCACAATGCGTCGTTAACGACAAGATTCGTTGGAATGACCACATATTTACCATCGCTAAAAATGCTGCGAAATTTTTAGGTTTTCTAGCCCGGTGCAAGAAATAATTCACTCCCTCTGCTCTGGCTACCATATACAAGGCTTTTATTCGCCCAAAACTTGAGTAAACTTGCCATAACAGGTCTGGTGCGCCTAAGACTACTTTGCATCAGCTAGATAGAATACAAAACCGCGCGATAAAACTTATCGGTGACGCAAATATAGCGAAATCAATAGATTCGCTTGAACACCGCAGGAACGTTTCTTGCTTTTCGCTGTCTTATCGCTTCTTCTACCAGCGGTGCTCAAGAGAAATAGCCAGCGGCATGCCACCCCTCCTTGAATTCAACCGCAATACTCGTGGCGCTCTAACTGCTCAAGCCCATCTTCGGACGTACAGTTAAATGCGGGGATTCGTTCTTCAGCCGTACAACACGTATGTGGAATGCTCTGCCAAGCTCTGTCTTCCCACATCACTATGATCCACAGGCATTCAAAACACAAACTCATAGACATCTCCTTTTTTCTCCTCCTCTTCCTTATCACCCACGCTGTGCCATAGCATATTGCCGAGCATTTTTCTATTAGATCTTTACTGAAAAAGTACATTAAAACATATTATGGCATTGATTGTAATCTTGAAGCGTGCGCAAATTATAAAAAAAATGTGGTCTTTTTCTTGTAGTTACAATCAGTAAAGTTTAAACTTAGTAGCAATTATTATTTTTTTTGTTGAAATTTTGTATATAAGTTTAGCCTATTCAATTATTATATATTCGTTTAGGTTAAGCATTCTTGTGGTATTATAAAATAGGGTAGTAGAGATCCAGTGGGCGCCGTGGCTCAGTGGAAGTGCACATGGCTGCTGAGCAGGAGGTTCAGGTTCCAATCCCAGCAACACCCAAAAGTATTTTTCATGGTGTCCCACCTCTCGCGAATGGGTGACAAACGTTCCGAGAGTAATACATTGTCACGGAAAGCTTCTCAATTCGCCGTTCGGATCCGGCCTTAAATTGTAGGTCCCTTCCATTTGTGTCCAAAAATTAACATGTGCAGCACAAATGGTCGCGAGAAGTTAGGCCTTGGACCGCAATGATCTGTCGCGCCGAGTATTATTAGTAGAGATCCTGAATGGCATTCTATATATTTTTAGTGCTCTGTTCATAAGTGTAGAGCATATCTTGATGGTGCTACAGTTACATTGTGACTAGATAGGGATGTTGTATCTAACTTGGGAAATTACAAATAAATTAAAAACCATCCCAGGCATTTGGCTGCTTAGTTTTGAACATCTTTTTAATGCTCCCAGGATTGGCACAATTTTTATTGTGAAGTGATTTACATGTTCATCCTTAAAGAGTTTTTCATCTAAAATCATACCAAAGGTATTTGGCTTTAGGTGCTCGTCTAATTTCTGTCTAGTTTCCACGGTGTTTAAATTGTAGGTAGCATGACTTTTCTACATTTAAAGATAGAGCAATGCCCTTTAGCCATTTATTGAATATTTTAAGGTCATCATTTCCTGTGTCATCAGCAAAGATCGTGTAATCTCCCTTCAGTCCACTATATCTAATGTTATTAATAAAAAGCAGATAAAAAAGGGGTCCCAATATAGATCGTTGAGGAACACCAGCACAGAGTGTTAGTCAAGTACTGTACGTGTAATTTACTTTCGCTCTGATTTTTCTATTTGAAAAATAACTTATGATGATTTGCAGTGCAGTTCTTCTAGACATATAAATAATAAATCATGTCTAACTGTATCAAAGGCGTTCATAAGATCCAGGAGCATAGATACCACGTAAAATTCACGATCAAGATGTCCGTTCGTATATTTTTGATCGCTTCAATAAGTGCTGAATCGGATCCACTTTTTAATTGGAAACCAAACTGTGTTTTATCAAAATCATAGTTTTTTTTAACAAATTCTCTTTTTCTTATATCAAGAGCTCTTTCAAATATTTTACCAAATCTTGTCAAGAGCGAGATGGGATGGTTGTTGCTTGGGCACGATTTTTTCCCAGATTTCCATATTGGAACAATAATGGCTTCCTTTAGAGCAGAGATGTCAAACTTGCGGCCCGCTCGATATAACAGTACAAAAAAACAAAACGAAAATTTAATTATAAATTTTTCTGTGGAATCATTTTTTATAACTGTTACATTTAGTTAGTATTGCCCATTGAACAAAGAACTAAGGAAACGAAAACCTACAAATTTAGTTAAGAAGCGAAAATAAATTTTTGCTACCTCTCTGCAATAAAAGTTACACTGTAACAGTTATGATAAGAAGCGAAAATAAATTTTTACGACGTCCTGCAATAAGTCACAGTCGTTTAATCGTTTTGAAAGCGTCGTAAGTAAGTTAGAAGGAAAATTTTGATGGATTCTTTGAGGGAGGTAGTTTTTTTTTTTTTTTTTTTTTTTTATAATGTACACACGCTAAAGGGGTTTGCACCCTTATAATGCTTAGCACAGCGTGGGCGTTAGAAAATTAGGGAGAGGAAAACATGTGATGTCTATGCACGCGAGTCTTAAACGACTGCAGATCATAAAAATGCGGAAACACAGAATCAGGCAAATCATTCCATATAACAATCGTGCGGCTAAAGAAGGAATCTCTGAATTGGTTAGTACGTCCGAAGATAGGCTTAATAGTAGACCCGTGAGCTCGAGTTGAGGCACGGGTATTACGGATGGGTTGGAGAATAGGCGGGATGCATCTGGATATTTCTTTTGAACACCGCTTGTGGAAAAAGCGATAAAACAGTGACAGGCAGGAAACATTCCTACGATGTTCAAGCGATTCGATTGTTTTCGCGATATGAACGTCACCAATAAGTTTTAACGCGCGGTTCTGAACTCTGTCTAGTAGATGCAATGTAGTCTTGGGGGCACCTGCCCAGACAATACAATTGTATTCGAGTTTAGGGCGAATATACGCCTTGTAAATAGTAGCCAGATCTGAAGGAGTGAAGTACATCTTGCACCGTTTTAGGAAACCTAAACATCTCGTAGCATTTTTGGCGATGGCAAATATGTGGTCGTTCCAACGAAGCTTGTTGTTGACGCACACACCGAGAATTGAGAGCTTTTCAGTTTCAGCTTTGATGCAAGAACCATTCATGGATAAAGGATGGGGGTTTAAATTACGCTTAGACGACAGAAGACAGCATTGGGTTTTAGAAGCGTTAAATTCAACTCTATTATGTAGTCCCCACCTTGTTATGCTGTCAAGGTCAGAATTTAACGTGCTTAACATACGTTGTTGTTCAAGTTCCACTTGTAACGAAGAGGGTCGTGCAGAAACCGTGGTCATATGAAAAGCTAAGATTACTGTCATTACCGAAAGAATGGATTGGATTAGAGGTGGTAGATAGGAGATCATTAATGAAAATCAGAAAGAGTGTCGGAGATAAAACAGAGCCTTGAGGTACACCGGCGTTTATGCGGTGTACATTGGATTTGAATCCGTCCAATACGATCTGTATTGAACGGTCAGAAAGGTAGTTACTATTCCAATTGAGCAGGGTGTTATTAATTCCATAAGCATTCCTTTTCGACAAAAGAGCGTGATGCCAGACTCTGTCAAATGCCTTGGAAATATCGAGTGCAACAACTTTACTTTCACCAAATTTGTGAATAGACTGGTTCCACTTTTCAGTGAGATAAGCCATCAGGTCACCTGTAGAACGTTGACTACGAAAACCATACTGCTGGTCACTAAGGATTTCACGTGATTCAAGGTATTGCATAAGTTTACGATTGATCAGGGTTTCCATGACCTTGGAGAGTATAGATGTTAGTGCAATGGGTCGGTACGAGGAAAGGGATGACGTTTCGCCTTTTTTAGGAACAGGTTGGATAAAGGCTGTTTTCCAATTCCTTGGGACGACTCCAATAGAATAAGAGAAATGGAAAAGTCTGCGAAGTGGTAGTGCCAACGTTGAAGAACAACTCTTCAAAACTATAGCGGGAATGCCATCAGGCCCAGCAGATTTATGAATGTTGAGATCATTTAATACTCTTGCCACTTGACGAGTACGGAGTAAATCTGTCCCATAGAGGATTCAACTCTTACAAGTACAGGCGGCGACAACGTGCTATCTGGCAGCGTAGAGCTAGCTGCGAAATGTGAAGCAAGCAGATTGGCCTTTGAGCGTTGGAATTGAAGACGAGGCAGTATTTATAATTCGTTTCACGAATGACCAAAAATTGTTACTTCCTTTGGGGCATTGAAGTATTTTTTGTCTCAGTTTTTGGTAATAGTCGAATTTGGCGCGTTTAAGGAAGGCATTGCAATCATTTCTGACTCGTCTAAATTTGGTTCGGTTTTCCTCAGTGGGGTTTTTTTTTATATAACCGAAAGCATACCACACGGTTCCTAGTAGCCTCTTTGCAGCTTAAATCATACCAAGCATTTTCCTTCGGTTTAATACACTTTGTCCTGGAAGGGATAAATTGTCTCATACCCTCGAGGATTATGTTAGTGATCGTATCAGAAGTGGCATCCACACCACTATTGGCGTTAAGTGGCCAGTTATAGCTTTTAAAGAAATTATTGAGGCCATCCCAGTTGGCTTTCTCGTGTAGCCATACTTTTCTTTTAGGAGTTTTCTCTTAACTGCGTGGTTTGACAGCGAGAAATTAGCTGATACTACACAATGGTCTGAAGAGCCTAGAGGCGATAATACACTGACGGTGTATTTGTTAGGAAGAGAAGTAAGAAACAAGTCAAGAGTATTAGCGTTATAACTTACAATGTCTGGAATTCGAGTGGGCTCATTCACAAGCTGAGTGAGATGGTTAAAATCAGCAAATAACTCAACATCCTTTCCTTGCTGTGTTGTTAAGCCTGAATGGCGCAGCTAACTAGAATTGTGTATGTTGAAATCTCCCGCAATTACGATTTCAGAGAATTCATCAAGTGATAAAATTCTAGTGATAGAGTCGGACAGTGCATCTAGCTCACTACAAGTTGAGACACTGTCTAAATTAGGGTTTCTGTATATGAAGCAGTAGTAAATGCTATGCTTACGCACTTTGACTTTAAGCCAAATGAAGTTGAATTCCGCGTTGGAACAATGATTGAAATGTGCTTGGGACTGGTATCACTACGTGTATTTAAGCTACGTTTTTACCAATTCGAGCAGACATTTTGTGTATGGTAAGTAAATGTTTAAGAAAAAATATTTGTTTTTTATAAAAATCTTTTATTGTTTTTAATTAGTGTTTATTAATTTATTTCAAGCCTTTGTATTCATTATGTCTTTATCGACACCAAGTGGCAGTAAAATTAAACGAAAAATTGCTCACGAACATCGAAATTTCCAAGAAAAGTGGGAACTGGAGTATTTTTGCTCTGAAGTAAACGATAAAATCATCTGCTTGATATGTAATAGTGCTATCAGTGTACACAAATTATATACCGTTAAACGTCACTATTAGCATCATAAATCAAAATATGATAATTACTAAGGATTAATGAGACAAGAAAAGTTAAAAGAGTTTAAGTTGGGACTGAAAAAACAACAGTTCATGTTTACTGAAGTATCACACGAAAGTGAAGCGGCGGTGCATGCAAGCTACGTTTTGTCGGAGTTGATAGCTAAACACTCGAAACCTTTTACCGAAGGTGATTTCATCAAATAATGTTTAATTAAGGCTGCAGAAATTGTTTGTCCTGAAAGTGTGAAGGCATTTCAAAATCTCTTTGTCTCAAAATACCGTTGCGGAAAGAGTTACTGATATGGCCAGAAATTTAAGTGATCAGATTGAAGTCAAATCATCTTGTTTCGAAGCATTCTCCATTGCCTGTGACATGAGTATGGATATTGGGGGCGTTGCCCAGTTAGCTTAGCTTCGAGCGTGCGACACAGACTTCAACACTTACGAAGAATTATTGGAACTAGTACCGATGCATGGCACCACTACAGGAGAAGATATATTTAATTGCGTATATGAACTTCTGCAAAAATACAATTTACCTCAGACGAAATTGATTTCTGTAGCAACAGATGGAGCTCCTTCAATGACCGGCAAAAGCAACGGTTTTGTAGCATTACTGCAAAAAAAAACTAAGTGAAATATATGATGGGTCCAAGATTCATCATACCCATTGTATTCTTCATCAGGAAGTATTATGTACGAAAGTAATAAAAATGGAAAATGAAAAAAAAATTATCAATTTCATAAGATCTCGAGGTTTAAATCAACGACAGTTCTCTAGGTTTCTAACTGAATTAGAAATCGAATATTCTGGTTTGTCGTACTATACCGAGGTACGTTGGTTATCCTGCTCCAATGTTCTTAAACAATTTTGGGATTTGAAAGAAGAAATATGTCAGTTTTTAATGTCCAAGAATCAAGACTTCACCTTGTTTTCTGATACGGTGTGGTTGCAAGATTTATCCTTCATGGTTGATATAACGAAACACTTATCCGATTTAAATTTGAATATGCAAGGAAAGGATCAGATCATTACCAACATGTGTGACAAAGTTAATGCATTCAAATGTAAGCTAGTTCTTTGGAAAAAGCAGTTGAAAAATGAAAATTGAATGCATTTTCAGACATGCAACATGTATAAATCCAGTTTAGGTGAAACTGCATCATATGAAAAATTCGCGGAAAAAATTTTAAGCTTAAGAACTGAATTTGAAACAAGATTTGCTGATTTTAAATCGTTGGAAGACAAATTTTCTTTGTTTTCTTCAATTTTCTCAATAAATATAGAATCTTTACCTAGCCATATGCAAATGGAGGTTATCGATATCCAGTGTGATTCTAATTTGAAGGCAAAAAATGAAATTATGTCCATGTTTGGAAGTACTTATCGGTGCGAACAGTTATTTTCTCTTATGAAAGGAAATAAGTCTCCAATCAGATCAAGAATTACTGACAGTCATTTCGGGTCAGTTTTAAAATTAATCACTGCAAACAAGATTGCTCCTGAAGTCGGAAAGATGGTTGCAGAGAAAAGGTGCCAAATATCTGGGAAAAAATATTAATTTTACCTTTTTTTTATACTTTTCAAAATAAACCTAGTTTACTATAAACATTTAAGTCTTTTATTTTTTTTTGGCCCACATAAACTTTTATATTCTTTATTTGGCCCGTGTTAGGATTTGAGTTTAACATGCTTGCTTTAGAGCGTCAGGAAATTCACCTTTGGCTAAGTAATAATTAATAAGATCTACAAGACTATTATTGATCACTTTGAAACTTGTGACAATATCGTTGGGTGTAATTCCATCAATACCCGGAGCAGCGCATTTATTAAGATTCTGAATAATCGTTTTTAGTTCTGAGGAATTTGTTGGCGAGA
The DNA here is from genome assembly GCA_947095585.1 of Nephrocerus scutellatus. Lineage (NCBI taxonomy): Eukaryota > Metazoa > Arthropoda > Insecta > Diptera > Pipunculidae > Nephrocerus > Nephrocerus scutellatus. Next base: position 75,431,140 of record OX352763.1, read on the forward strand.
GGAATATCGAATTTATACATCGATCATTTTTAATTCTTTCATCATTAGATATATTTGAGCTTACTGAACTACTTCTAATAGAGTTGAAATAATCATTTAGCAGGTCTGCCTTCTCTTTGTCTTCAGTATCAAGTGTGCCGTTATATCGTAAATCTTCGATACTTTTATTATTTTCCAAGTGTTTACCTGTAATTTCCTCATTTATGTATTTCCACAGAGCCCGAGAGCTGCTGTTTGCTTTTCAAATCTTGTTATTAAAATACGATTCTTTAGCAGATTTAATCATTCGTTTAACATTTTTTTTCGACTTCAGCATATTTTTTTTTCAGTAGTTGCAAAGTGGATATTTTTTGTCCTTTTTATAAATTTTATTTCTTTTTTTAATTTCTTCTGTTATACCAAAAGTAATCCAGTTGAAGCCTCTAACTCTTATCCTTGTGGAGACTGTCGCATTGATTTTCGCTTCCTTGATTATTTTTATTAATTCCTCAAAGTTTGGTCGCTGAATTTTTAGTATTTTGTTTCTAATATCTTCTAAGAGTATAGTTTTATTAACACTATAAAAGTGTTTATATACCATTTTATTGATCTTAATATGTTTTATTTGGATTTTACATACTAACATTTTGTGATCAGATAATGGCGTGTCTAAAAGGTAGCATTTGTGCGGTTGAGAATCGTTAATTACACTAAATCCTCTGCTACCTAAAATGTCCATATAGCTATTGGTAGTATTATTCACTTCCATAATGTTAAAATTTATATCTGCGGCCATCACCATGTTGCGACTGTTGATTAGTACTTCATCAAGTTGAAAAAAAAATAGTTGAGATTGCTGTTTGGTGACATACCTATTGACCAATTTTCTAAAGGTTTGTGGTGATGTGTCTAATAAATACATCCATGCATTTTTTCCATTCAGTGTATACTTTTTTTTTAGTTTTACGGTAATATTATCCTCTGTGGCTAGTTTGTTTGTTTGTGCATTACAATCCTTCCTTTAGGTCTTGGTCCTTATATTTGCGCAATATTCCTTTAAGGACAAGCTGGGACAACATTGGTGTTGTGGTATAGATTGTTTAAGAATCATCATTAAAAAATGGTTCACCTCTGTTTCTAATTTTTTACTTTCTCCATCACTTGCGGTACTTAATACTACAACACCTTTATTAATATGCTTGACTGCAGTAATTCCAGTCGATATTTTAGTTGGGATAATTTTATTGTTTATAACAGATTCTGTTACTCTGCTTCTTTGCTTGTCTACCTTTAACCTTTGGTAGAATAACCACACCTATTGCGCTTTTTGGCTGTCGTTTCGGTGTATCAATTTTATTTTCACAGTTGTCTTTTAAGATATCCGCATACAATTTTTTACCCTACTTTTATTTATTGGTACTGTTTTCACTACGTTTAAAATTTCATCTATTTTTTGGAAGATGGCAACTATGTGTTCAAGACATTGGTCACAAATGAATAATATATTTCTCTTTGTCTCAACCATGTTTTTATCATAATCAGACACACCAACACATTTCATATGACATTTTTTTAGAACAGCCACCGTTACATGTTATTGTGCTCTTCACAATAACTGATTTGCTGCAGCTATCATAATCCAATGTCGACATGCTTATGAGCAAAAGAGGAAGCAGGTCGTATCAGGTTGATTTTCGGTGTTGTAGATTTGAGAAGCCAGCTGTAGTTGTAGTATGAAATAAAAAATAAAAGATTTCCTAAGTGTAAGTCACCGACTGTCTAGCGGCAGAACATATACTAAGCCAAACTCACTTTAAGTATAAAATATGGCGGTAAAATTTAGTATTTGGAAAATATTGCAAGAATAATTAATTCAATTTAGAGATTCCACATTTATTAATCCAGTATAGGAAATTAATAATTTCCTTGCAGATATGATCAAAAAATCTTTATGACACAATTGTGATTTATTTAATAAGGCAATCACAATAAAACTTTAAAAAAAGATTGGGATAAGAAATTAAACCGACTATTCGTATTCAACGACACGACGACATACTTACTTCGTATGTTAAGCACGTTAAATTCTGACCTAGACAGCATAATTCAATGGGGAGAAAACAATCGAGTAGAATTTAACGCTTCTTAAACCCAATGCTATATCCTGTCGTCTAAGCCAATCCTAAATCCCATGCCATTATCCATGAATGGCACTTGCATAGAGAAAACTGAAAACCTCGCAATTCTGGGTATGTGCGTTAACGACAAGCTTCGTTGGAATGACCACATATTTACCGTCGCCAATAATGCTTGAAATGTTTAGGTTTTCTAGCCAGGTGCAAGAAATATTTCACTCCCTCTGATCTAGCTACTATATACAAGGCTTTTATTCGCCCTAAACTTGAGTTTAATTGCCATATCTGGTCTGGTGCGCCTAAAATTTCTTTGCATTAGCTAGATAGAATTCAAAACCGCGCAATAAAATTTATCGGTGTCGCAAATATAGCGAAATCAATAGATTCCGTAGACACCGTAGGAACATTTCCTGCTTGTCACTCCTTTATCGCTTCTTCTACCAGCGGTGCTCAAGAAAAATAGCCAGCTGCATGCCACCTCTCCTTGAATTCAACAGCAATACTCGTTGCTCTCTAAAAGCTCATCAGTTTACCCTCAAGCCCATCTTCGGACGTACAGCAAAATTCAGGGATTCGTTCTTCAATCGTATGTGGAATGCTCTGCCAAGCACTGTCTTCCCACATCACTATGATCCACAGGCATTCAAAACACAAGTTCATAGACATCTCCTCTTTTCCTTAATTCCCACGCTGTCCCAAGCATATAGCCGAGCATTATAAGGATGCGAACCCCTTGAAGCGTGCGCGAATTATAAAAAAAAAGTAGGTAGTTTAATTTTGTTTGTTGAGAAAAGAAAGTAGAAGAAAATTGGATCCTATTTACATAGGGACATATGAAGTATTATCTGAAGAAGGATTAAACTGCGTAATCAAATACGATGGAAAGAAAACGAAGGTCATAAAAACCGATTGAAGAAATTTTATGTGTATGTACAATTTTTATTCAGCTTAGATTAAAATATTGTTTTTTCTTCCTTATAAAAAAAAAAAAAAAAAAGAAGAAGAAAAAGAGGAAGAGAGTCCCCATATGCGCATGTAATAGGATAAAACTTAGAATAAATACCATAAAAATTAGGAACCATTAGGAATACGAATAATCAATTGAATAGATAACGTTAGAAATAAGTACTATGATCAAATACAAGAATAATAAAAATTAAATTACTTTAAAAATACCCCAGTAATTAAGAAATATTATTAATACTAAGCAAAACTATTCATTAATACAAAATAAAAATCAAATTACTTAATAGCAAAACCATTTATTAATACAAAATAAAGATTGTTACTTCTAATGAAAAAAATTAAGGTATGGGCACAACACGACTTTCTTTTACGGACGGGGCCGGAATCTTCAGTAAATGTATATTAAATTTTTTTTATTTTTTTTTTGTTTAATTTCTTTTGCACTTAACAGTGCTATACTTTTTGAGTTAATAGCAAAAACTCGAAAAACTGTCTAAGTAAAAAGTCACTTCCGGCTGTCAGATTTCCGTCAAAACCATCTGGCCCTTTACAATTTATGTTAAAAGCTTAAATATGAATTTTCATTCCGATAAGTTCAGCTGTCTGGGCTGTAGAGGGGACACATACAGAGATTTTTTATGTTCGCTTTTTCTGACTCAGGAGATACGGTAATGGGTAAATCTGCAAATATCCCGAGCTCGAAAATTTTCATGATTACTATACTTCCTCTTACTATGTAAAAGAAAGTTATAATGTAATGAGTTAATAATTGTTCATAGTAAATTTAAAAAAAGGAGAGTTCATAACAACTAAATTTATCCAACTCAAATATTGGTTATTCAAGAATTCTACAACGCAATGTATTTTTTGTTTTGTACGTAACATAACATTTGGAAATAACGAAAAGAAAAACAATGTCAAAACATTGTAATACAAAAACTACCTTGTAGAAATTGTAAGATGCCTTATTGTACAAGTGGCGCGGAAAAGAAGAAGTCAAGATGTATCATTATTTCTCCTTTTACCCCAGGAAGGGTGGTGTGAGGGATCGCACCAGCGACTACATAGATAAAAATGCCTAAAAAAACAATGAATTTCGACCCTACTTCGACTCTGCCGCACAAAGTTGAAAGTAGAATATAAAAGTCAATATGCATTCTTTAAAAGCACACTCGGTGCATTAGAAGAAAATAAGACAATATTTCCAATATCATAATAAATGACCAGCGGTCATTCGCCTATGACAATAAATATGCAACCTAAGCATCATGGGCAAACGAGCGCTGATACTGAGAACGTTAATTACCCTTTCCATGCATTGAGCTGAGTAAGCGGCGCATGGCAATTCTAATGAAATAATGAGGTCGTTCGCTTGTGGAAATAATACAAAAATACAAATAGTTTACAAAATTTACCCGATTTTCTTCAAATTATATAAGCATATGTATCTCCAATGGACAATACTTTTTGTAAAAAGTTGGAAGTGATCGGGCCCCGGGGTGCACCGGCACCAATACAAATTATATAAAAAAAGTACCTGATTTTTTTTTTTTTTATAATGTACACACGCTAAAGGGATATGCACCCTTATAATGCATAGCACTGCGTGGGCGTTAGGAAATTAGGGAGAGGAAAAGATGAGATGTCTATGCCCGTGTGTCTTAAATGACTGCAGATCATACAAATGCGGAAACACAGAATCGGGCAATTCATTCCACATAACTATTGTGCGGCTAAAGAAGGAACCTCTGAATTGGTTAGTACGTCCCAAGATAGGCCTAATAGTAGACCCGTAGGCTCAAGTTGAGGCACGGGTATTACGGATGGGTCCAAAAATGGGCGGGATGCATCTGGAAATTTCTTTTGAACACTGCTTGTAGAAAAAGCGATAAAACAGTGACAAGCAGTCACCAATAAGTGTTATCGCGCGGTTCTGAATTCTGTCTAGTAGATGCATTGCGGTCTTCGTGGCACCTGCCCAGACAACACAGTTGTATTCAAGTTTAGGGCGAAAATATGCCTTGTAAATAGTAGCCAGATCTGAATGAGTGAAGTACATCTTACACCGTTTTAGAAACATCTCGCAGCATTCTTGGCGATGGCAAGTATGTGGTCGTTCCAACGAAGATTGTTGTTGACGCACATACTGAACTTAGTTTTTCAGTTTCTTTGATGTAAGATCCATTCATAGATAAAGGTTTGGGGTTTTAACTACGCTTGGACGACAGACGACAGCATTGGGCCTTAGAAGCGGTAAATTCAACTCTATTATGTAGTCTCCTCCTTTTATGATGTCAGGGTCAGGATTTAACGTTCTTAACAAACGTTGTTGTTCAAATTCCACTTGTGATGTATAGGGGCGTGGAGAAAGCGTGAAATCATATGAAAAGCTAAGAGTGTTATCGTCAGCGAAATAATGGATTGGGTTAGAAGTACCAAACAGTGAGAAAGAGTATCGGAGACAAGACAGAGCCTTCGGGAACACCGGCGTTTATGCAGTGAACATTGGATTTGAAACCGTCTTTTACGACCTGGATTGAACGGCCAGAAAGGTGGTTACTAGTACAATCAAGCAGGGCCTTATGAATTCCATAGGTATTCATTTTTGACAAAAGAGCTTGATGCCAAACTCTGTACAGTGCCTTGGATTCGATATTTCCAAGGTACTTGACAGAACACCTTTGATTTCACCGAATTTGTAAATGGACTGGTTCCACTTTTCAGTGAGATAAGCCATCAGGTTATTACCTGTAGAACGTTGTCTACGAAAACCTTACATCGCATCTTAGATTTATCCGTTTGAAAGTCCTATATACCGAATTTCATGCGAATCGTTTGAGAAATTGATTTCTTCCCGATAATCCAGACCATAATGACCATATTCTATAATTTACATAGGACCAAGTCTTATAGTCGCATCTTAGTCCTACGTACCGAATTTCAAGTAAATCGCTTGAAAATTGCCTTAAAATCTGTTAAAAAGGTGACATAAAATCCGTTTGACATAAAATCCGTTTGACATAAAATCTGTTAAAATAGTGACACATAACAGAGGACATTTAACATTCGACTTTTTGAATTTGCACCCCTTAAACCTTGTAGTTAGACGTTGTCACGTCGAAAGACAAGCCTGGAATTTATTTCTAGCTCTGCCCCAATGAAGAATGAGTTGAATTTTCGACAGAATAGCCGTATTCAAACGAGAATTGCATTCCTTTATGACTGGCAAACTCAATGGATATCACAGGTTGTAGAAGATAAAAGGTCATTAATATATACATATTAAGAACAGCGTAGGCGGCAATGATGACCCTTGCGGCACGCCAGCATTGATCCCAAGCGATTTTTTCGTAATCCATATTGCACATCGGATAAAAGAGCATTCGTATCCAGATAGCTTATTAGTTTGAAATTAACAATAATTCCATTACCTAGGATAGAACAGAGCTTTCTCAACACCTATTTTATATAGAATTCCATTATGAAGTAAAGAAGGAACAGATGAACTATTTTCTGCAGAGTTTACTCGAAACTTAACTAGGTTTTCTTCTGAAGTGTAATTAATGTAGTCCAAATGGGCTGCTTTTTGACTAGCGACTGCTGATTTTTACTTAAAGAAGCCTTTTACGATGACGCTCCACAAAAGCTGGGCTAATTGTAAATTTGGCTATTACCAGAACATGGTCGGAAAGTCCTAGTGGAACAGATAAATCGCCCAAGACTACCAATTCTGAAGTTGGTGGGGACTGGTAAATCTTGTCTATAGTTTCCGATAGATAATCAAACTCATTACTAGTGTCATCAGGTGACAAATTTGGACTATGGTTTGAAATTTTTATTTCAATTTTTAATAAAAAAGTAAATTGCGGAAATACACGAATAAATAGAATATATGAATAATATGTTATAAAAACAAGAACTAATAATACCTATTTTGTGATATTTATATTAATCAAGTCAGGAAACTACAAGAAAAGGACACAATACAACTTCGATAATACTCATTAATGATCAGTCACTATAGCAACAAAAACCAGCTAAAAATAATATTCCTAAATATACGTAGGTTAAAAAATAAACTTAACCAACTACAAGTAGAAATCTCTTCAGCTAAATTTTGCGATATAATCATACTTAATGAGACTGGTCTTAAATCAAGTGAGAACAAATTTTTCAATCTTCAAGGATATACAGCTGTATTTAATAACAAGGAGGAAACTGATGGTGGTGGATCTTGTATATACATAAAAGATGAAATAAAATTCAGAATGTTTGTATACACTTGTTAATTTACAGATTCACGCGATTGTATAATTTTTTTTACTTTTGCACGCCGTCTTAAAAGCACCCATCCTTGCAGTTGGAAAAACGGAATGTGTACCAAAGATAAAAATATTAACATTTTATGGACCACAAAACAGCAATCTCAACTATTTTTTTTCTCAACTTGATGAAGTATTAATCAACAGTCGCAACATGGTGATGGCCGCAGATATAAATTTTAACATTATGGAAGTGAATAATTCTACCAATAGCTATATGGACATTTTAGGTAGCAGTGGATTTAGTGTAATTAACAATTCTCAACCAACTAGAGTAACAGATCACAGTGCAACTCTAATAGACCAGATTACCACTGATTTAGAACCAACCAACACGCACAAATGCTTTTTAGACACGCCATTATCTGATCATAAAATGTATTAGCAGAGCGAGGTTGAAAAGAAAACGATGTTGCCTTTACAAGTGATACAATCAAACAGAAAGAATATATTTCAATATAATAGTAATGACAGATGACAATATGGAGTGCGTTCATAGCTTAACAACACTCTCACTTGTTGAATAATTAAGTTATAAAAAATTAACATAACAAAAATTTAATTCAATTATAAAACAATTAAAAGTTAATTTTAATTATTTAAGATTCTTCAACATAATCCCATAGCTTTGACGCAAAAATTATGTTTGTCCTTAGTGACTGCTTTAGTTAAACTGTCGGCAACCATTTCATTCGTTGGAGTGTAGCGTATTGTTATGATTTTGTCGTTAACCTTTTCTCGAATATGGTGGTGTCGAATATCAATGTGCTTGCTTCTTGGTCGATAAGCATCCAACTCAGCTAAACATATTGCACTTTGATTGTCACATAAAATATTAACCGGCTTGAGCAATTTGAGATCGAGTTCATCAGTCAATTGCTTCAACCAGATGGCTTCTTGGGTTGCTGAGGACATTGTCACATATTCGGCCTCAGTGCTAGATAAAGCGATGGTTGGTTGTCGTTTACTGCACCATGTAATAGCTGCATTTGCAAATTTAAACAGGTAACCTGTACAAGATCGACGTTTATCCACGTCCGATGCCCAACCAGCATCACTAAATCCAATGATTGAATAATCATCAGTCTTTTCATACCGAAGTTTATAATTAATTGTACCATGTAAATATCGCAGGATTCTTTTCACTGCCTTCCAATGCGCACTACCGAAATTTGAATTGAAACGACTTACATCATTTACTGCAAAGTTTATATCTGGTCTCGTACATTGCGTAAGGTATTGTAAGCAACCCACAGCTTGTTGATACGGTACGTCGTGTAAGTTTTCCTCATTGCCATCTGACGACATACTTATTGAAAGTTTTTGATTCAAGTCGCTGGGTGTGCCAATCGGCTTACAATTTTTCATTCCAAAACGAGTTAATATTTCTTTGATGTACGAGGATTGGTACAGCTCAATGCTGTTTTTATTTTGTTGTATGCGAATACCCACGCATTCCGTGGCAGTACCTAAATCTTTCATTTTGAACTGCGTGCATAAAAATTGCTTAAGCTTGATTAAATCTTCTTCATTTTTCCAGAATATCATCAAGTCATCTACATAACAAGCTACATAAATTAGATCCTCGATTAAAATAAATGCTCGGATCCAATTCGGATTTTACTAAACCAAATTCTTTTAATGCAGTTTCTAGTTTAATATTCCACTGGCGTCCAGCTTGTTTGAGTCCATACATAGCTCGATTCAGTTTACAAGCTCTATTTGTTCCATCATTAAAACATTCCGGTTGCTCGATATACACATCTGCATCAATGTCGCCTTGCAAGAAAGCGGTGACAGCGGCCATTTGATGTATTTTCAAACCATTTTCAACTGCTAAAGCCATCAAAAATCTTATCGAAGCATAGCGAACCACAGGCGAGAAAGTTTCATTGTATTCTACACCATATTTCTGTGAGCAACCTTTCACAACCAAGCGAGCCTTGTAACGCAATACGTTGCCATCATTGTCAAATTTGCGTTTGAATACCCATTTTGTCTTGATAGCGTTTCTTCCAGGCGGTAATTTGATGAGACTCCAAGTTTTGTTTTCTACTAACGATGCAATTTCTTCATGCATGGCACACTGCCAATTTGAAGAATCATCACGTGCTGCAGCTTCTTTTACTGTTTGAGGATCAAAATCGTTAATATTATTTAATGAAAAATAACTTACATAATCATTAAATTCTCGAAGCTTTGGTTCACGCGTAGATCTTCTTAATACATTTTCAGGTGTCGCAACATCTTTTTCAGGTTGATAATCTCGATCATCAACATTATCAATTTCACCAGTATCAATCAAAGTAACATCAGTTTCAAACGATGAATCTTCATTGTTCTCATAATCTCTCACTTCAGCTGGACTCACATTGTTATCAGTTGATAACGTCACCATCGAATCACAATTTAGTTAGTTGTTTCGTTTTTGGATCAATGCAACGAAAACCTTTTGTATTGCTGTCATACCCCACGAATATCATTTTTCGCGACTTCGAGTCGAACTTCTTCCTCTTTTGTTTAGGAACATGTACCATTACAGCGGATCCAAAAATTTTCATATGAGATACATTTACTTTGATGCCCGTCCATACTTCTTCAGGAGTTTTGTTCACCAAAATTGTTGAAGTTGTTCTATTGATAATGTAGGCTGCCATTGCAACCGCTTCGGCCCAAAAACGTTTGTCCAAATCAGCATCGAACATCATACACCTTGAACGTTCCACAATCGTTCGGTTCATTCTCTCCGCAAGACCATTTTGTTGAGGAGTGTACACATTTGTAAATTGATGCTGTATACCGCATTTTTTAAGAAAAATCTCAAACTCTTTGGAACTATATTCAGTGCCATTGTCAGTTCTGAATTTCTTTATTTTACGACCAGTCTGATTTTCTACATATGATTTGAAATCAACAAATGATTCAAAAACTTCAGATTTGGACGACAAAAAATAGACAAATAGTTTTCTTGAATAATCATCAATGAATGACAAGAAATATTTTGCGCCACCAATTGAATTTTTCTCCATCGGACCACAAACATCAGAGTGGATTAAATCCAGCACATTATTTGAACGTTTACCACTAGGCTTGAAAGGGAGGCGCGATTGCTTGCCCATTGCACAAACTTCACATTTCAAGATTTCATCATTCTTGAACATCATTCCATCTACTACATTACGCATGTCACAAAGTGTTTTGTAGTTTACATGACCAAGACGTCTGTTCCATGTCAATGCACTACTTTCTCTTGATTTTGTCAACATACATTTATCAGTAGAGGTTGAAATCCTGTATACACCATCCTGTGACTGACATTGCGCAAACAAATCACCATTTTTGTCATAAATTTTACCACCATCACTATCAAAAACAATTTTATTACCTTTTTCAACAATTTTGCTGACAGATAAAAGATTAGCAGACAGATCAGGAACATGCAAAACTTCTGCTACTGGTATTGTATCATTTTTTATTGATAGAACAGTTTCACCAACACATTATACTGGCATCTTCGTGTCGTTTGCTGCTACTATTTCAGCAGCTTCAGTGGATCTTCTATTTTTTAATAAATTTGCATCAGGCGTCATGTGACTCGACGCACCACTGTCTAAAAACCAATCTGATGTATTTGATTTCGAGAACAAAGATACAGCTAATGCTCTTTTAGCCGATTCACTTTTATAGCTTTTAACATTGTTTTGACTTTTATTCTTCTCAAAATTAGACAATGACTTCTGCTTCTCTTTGATTTTATTGCATTCAAAACTCTTGTGATTTTTACCACCACATTCATAACAATTATACTTCCAGTATGACGATTTTTATGTTTTGATGAATTTTTTACATTGTATTTACTGAAAAACGCATTGCTTTCGTTTGTCTTTGATACATACTGTGTGTCAAGTAATTTCATTTTGATGTGATCTGCATTGATGGTTTCACTTGCCTCAAAACTCAGAATAAGAGGTTTAAATTCATTTGTCAAACCTGCCAACATAATTGCAGCCAACCAGTCATCATCTATTTTGAATCCAATGCTATTTAATTTGCACGAAATTGAGGTTATCTCGTCAATGTAATTTTGCATGTTTTCACAACTTTCTAAACGAATTGAAATGAGAGTTCGTAACAACGTAATTTTTCTTAATAATCCACGGTCTTCATACAAATTTTTAAATTTTTCCCATATCTCAAGAGCTGAATTGCAATTTAAAATGTGAACAAAAAGTTCAGGCTCCACACTCAGAGCCAACGTAGATTTTGATTCACGCAACATGTTTTCATTATTTTCTACCGGCTTTTTAGCATCGTCTGGAGACTTCTGGATACACTTATGCCATTTTTTCATATCGAAATAATTCTGCATAACAAAACACCATAATTATCCGCACCGCGTAGTTTTTGGATGTCAAAATCCGATTTGCTGTTTGATCCTGCCATTTTCTTCTCATAAATCGTGTATATGACGATACAAATTTTACAACAAATGTAAAATCAATCTGAATTGCGATTAAATTCAAAGTCCAGTGACTTGATTAAACAATTAACTATTTAATTTTATACAACAAATGTATTTATAATTTAATATATTCGCGATGATTTCAGATTTAATTAACTTGGGACTGGGCCCATAACCTATTAGCAGAGCGAGGTTGAAAAGAAAACGATGTTGCCTTTACAAGTGATACAATCAAACAGAAAGAATATATTTCAATATAATAGTAATGACAGATGACAATATGGAGTGCGTTCATAGCTTAACAACAAAATGTTAGTATGTAAAATCTAAATAAAACAGATTAAGATCAATAAAATGGTATATAAACACTTTTATAGTGTTAATAAAACTATACTCTTAGAAGATATTAGAAACAAAATACTAAAAATTCAGCCACCAAACTTTGAGGAATTAATAAAAATAATCAAGGAAGCGAAAATCAATGCGACAGTCTCCACAAGGATAAGAGTTAGAGGCTTCAACTGGATTACTTTTGGTATAACAGAAGAAATTAAAAAACAACGCATAAAAATTAAAATTGTTCATGTAAATGGGTATGTGTTAAAATTTGAATTTTTAAAAAATTTACATGGACACCACACAGGTCTCAGGGCCCGATCACTCCAACAAATTTACAAAAAGTTTTGTCCATCAGTGATACACATGTGTTTAGAATTTGAAGAAAATCGAGCTAAGTTTTAAAAAATTTATATGAGTCTCAAAAATTTTAACAAAAAGTGTTGTCCATCGGAGATACACATTCGTATAAAATTTGAAGAAAATCAAGTAAATTTTGTAACATATTTGTATGGGAGCCCGTCGACTCCGTGATCCGAGGGGCCACAAATGTTGTCTCCGGAAATACACATGTGTGCAAAATTTCAATAAAATCGGGCTTTGGGAAGTGGGTTAAAAATTGATCGCAAGATTCCACGACAGACGACCGACTGCCGACCGACATCCGTGCCACGGGCAAGTGAAGTTAATATAGAGAATTTAAAAAAGAAATGAAATTTATAAAAAGGTCAAAAAATATCCACTTTTCAACTACTGGGAAAAAAATATGCTGAAGTCGAAACAAATGTTAAACGAATGATTAAATCTGCTAAAGAATCGTATTTAAATAACAAGATTGGAAAAGCAAACGGCAGCTCTCGGGCTTTGTGGAAATGCATAAATGAGGGAATGACAGGAAAACACTTGGAAAATAATAAAAGAATCGTATTTAAATAACAAGATTGGAAAAGCAAACGGCAGCTCTCGGGCTTTGTGGAAATGCATAAATGAGGGAATGACAGGAAAACACTTGGAAAATAATAAAAGTATCGAATACTTACGATATAACCACGGGCAAGTGAAGTTAATATAGAGAATTTAAAAAAGAAATGAAATTTATAAAAAGGTCAAAAAATATCCACTTTTCAACTACTGGGAAAAAAATATGCTGAAGTCAAAACAAATGTTAAACGAATGATTAAATCTGCTAAAGAATCGTATTTAAATAACAAGATTGGAAAAGCAAACGGCAGCTCTCGGGCTTTGTGGAAATGCATAAATGAGGGAATGACAGGAAAACACTTGGAAAATAATAAAAGAATCGTATTTAAATAACAAGATTGGAAAAGCAAACGGCAGCTCTCGGGCTTTGTGGAAATGCATAAATGAGGGAATGACAGGAAAACACTTGGAAAATAATAAAAGTATCGAATACTTACGATATAACGGCACACTTGATACTGAAGACAAAGAGAAGGCAGACCTGCTAAATGATTCTCTCTATTAGAAGTAGTTTATCTAATGATGAAAGAATTAAAAATTATCGAATCATAAATTTGATATTCCTTTTATCAACAAATTCCCGAACTAAAAACGATTATTCAGAATCTTAATAAATGCGCTGCTCCGGGTATTGATAGAATTACACCCAACGATGTTGTCACAAGTTTCGAAGTGATCAATAATAGTCTTGTAGATCTTATTAATTATTACTTAGGCAAAGGTGAATTTCCTGACGCTCTAAAGAAATCCATTATTGTTCCAATATGGAAATCTGGGGAAAAATCATGCCCAAGAAACTACCGTCCCAACTCGATCTTGACAACATTTGGTAAAACATTTGAAAGAGTTCTTGATAAAAGAATAAGAGAATTTGTTAAAAAAAACTATGATTTTGATAAAAAACAGTTTGGTTTCCAATTAAAAAGTGGAATCGATGCAGCACTTATTGAAGCGATCAATAACATTAACGGACATCAAGATCGTGGATTTTACGTAGTATCTATGCTCCTGGATCTTAGGGAAGCCTTTGATACAGTTAGACATGATTTATTATTTATATGTCTAGAAGAACTTGGAATAAGAGGTTCAGCACTGCAAATCATCATAAGTTATTTTTCAAATAGAAAAATCAGAGTAAAAGTAAATAACACGTAAAAGTAAATTGACTAACACTCTGTGCTGGTGTTCCTCAAGTATCTATATTGCTGATGACACAAGAATTATGTACCATGGTGAGAATTAAGAAAAAATCCAGAGAATGATAAATGATGACTTTAAAATATTCAATAAATTGCTAAAGGGCAATGCTCTATCTTTAAATGTAGAAAAGACATGCTACCTACAATATAACAACGTGGAAAATGTGATATAGACTTATATATAACTTTGGATAATTCTGTAATTAGACGAGCACCTAAAGCCAAATACCTTGGTATGATTTTAGATGAAAAACTCTGTTGGGTTGAACATGTAAATCCCTTCACACAAAAAATTGTGCCAATCCTGAGAGCATTAAAAAGATGTTCAAAACTAAGCAGCAGTTTTTCATTCACTTGTAATATCCCAAGTTAGATACAACATCCCTATCTGGTCACAATGTAACTGTAGCACCATCAAGAGATGCTCTACACTTATGAACAGGGCACAAAAAATCTTATATAGAAATATTATATAGAATGCCATTCAGGACCTCTACTACCCTATTATATAATACCACAAGAATGCTTAACCGAAACGAATGTATAATAATTGAAAAGGCTAAACTTATATACAAAATAAAAATGATGATGTGGCCACCATACGACTTTCTTTTACTGACGAGCCGGGAATCTTTAGTAAATGTATAATATATTTTTTTTTTTTGTCATTTTTTTTGCATTTTCTCATAGTAGTTTACTACTACGACTACCACTTCCGTTTGGCCAATTTCCGCAAAATGGGCCCTCCCAATGTAAAAAGCTTAAATATGAATTTTCGTCTCAATCAATTCAGCCGTCTGGGCTGTAGAGTGGACACAGAGCCACAGACACACAGACAGACAGAGATTTTTTTTTTGCTTTTTCTGACTCAGGAGATACTTGATTCATGATTACTATACTTACTTTTACTACTAGTAAAAGAAAGTAAAAATCAACTTATGAGAACAAATTTAAAGCTTACTACATCTGTTTCTGTACACAACTACAATATACGGAGCAGAAATAGCTTCCGAGAAAATAGATCAAGAACAAATCCGCTAGCAGGCAGTATCCTCAATTCAACCATAAGGATCTTCAATGCACTACCAGATTACATAAAATCATCAAGTTGTCTACCAACGTTCAAAAAACTTCTCAAAAAACACTTAGTTAGTCTAGGGTAAAACAAAAATAAAATAAAAAATAAACCCAATTATTCGAACTGAATTTCAACAAAAAAAATAATAATTACTACTAAGTTTAAACTTTAATGATTGTAACCATAAAATAAAAAAAGACCACATCAGCAATTATGTGAATAATTGCTTTATACCAGCATTAAGCTGACTAGCAATACTGAAAAACGTATATATATTTATAATAAAATATTAAGTATGCAATCTTGTAACCAAATCTGTTAAGAAAAGAATATATTCAAATAAATAAATAAATAAATAAAACTATAATAAGAAGTTACTTCACTCCTTCAGATCTGGGTACTATTTACAAGGCATATATTCGCACTAAACTTGAATACAACTGTTTTGTCTGGCAGGTGCCCCAAAGATACATGAAGAAAGATATTGCATAATTGGTTGGTTCATGCAACGCTTGTCAGAAATCAAAAGTTACTCTTCATAATAAATCAACTATTGAAAGTTTCAAAGTTCCAGATAAACGTTTCACACACATAAATATTGACATCATTGGACCAATGCCCCTGGCAAACGGATTTTGATATTGCCTAATGTGTATTGATCGTTTTAGTCGATGGCCAGTAGCAATATATATCGAGTAAATAACTACTGAAACGGTCGCTAAAGCATTCATTAGTGGCTGGATTCAATACTATACAATATTACTACAGATCAGGCTAGACAGGTTGAGTCGAGATTATTTAATGAATTGTCACAACTGTTGGGTACTAATCATATTCGCATTTTTACCAAGGGCTTAAACACTGGCATGGGAGTATGTGGTGACAGTTCAAATTATTAAACTAAGTCAACTTTGAATTTATTTGAATTTTTTGAAAATATTTTTTGAATAGAAATGAAAAAACTTTTCAGTCGTTCCGAATCATCCACATTGAAAATTTAATAAAATTGATTTTCAATTGTTTTAATTTGGATTTTTAAATTCTCTATATTAACTTCGCGTGCCCGTTTGTTTGTTTGTTTGTCGTAAAATCTTGCGATCAGTTTTTAATCCACTTCCCAAATTCGATTTCATTGAAACACGCATATCTCCGATGATAACACTTTCTATTAAAATTTGGGTCCCTCGGGCCCCGGGGTCGCAGTTCTCCCATACAAATATTTTACAAAATTTACCAGATTTTCTTCAAATTTTATATACATGTGTCCCGGTATCGGTTCTCCCATACAAAAATTTACCAGATTACCAGATTTTCTTCAAATTTTATATATGTATATCTCCGATGGAAAAACTTTTTTAACAAATTTGAAGACCCCGGGCCTCGGAGTCGTGAGGCCCCATACAAATTTTTAAAAAAAAATTAACCCGATTTCCTTCATATTTTATATACATGTGTATCTCCGATGGACCGATAGACCGTTTTTGTAAAAAATTTGGAGGCCCCGGGTTCTGGAGGTCCCTTACAAAATTTTTAAAAAAATTAACTACGTGTATCTCATTTGGACAAAACTTGTTTTTAACAGTTTTGAAGTGATCGTGTACTGATGCCCGAGGTATGCCCATAATTTTTTTTAAAAAATTAACCCGACTCTCTTCAAATTATAAACACATGTGTATCTCGTATAGACAAAACTTTTTGTAAAATTTTTGGAGTGATCGGGCCCTGAGGCTCGAGGGATGTCCATATAAATTTTTTTTTAAACTACCCCGATTTTCTTCAAATCTTAAACACATGTGTATCTCCGATGACAACACTTACTATTGAAATTTTGAAGTGATCGGGCCCCAAGTTCGGGGGCACCCATCCAAATTTTTTACACATGTGACAACAGTTTTTGTAAAAAATTTGATGTGAAGGGGCTCTAATATTAATATTTTCCAAATTAACCCCGTTCAAACTTTGCACAGATATGAATCTCCTATTAGGGAATTTACAAGAAAAATTTTAATTTATATTTGTATGCGGGGAAGCCTGCTAAAACGGAAACTTTTCAGCAGTCCCAAGATTCCGCCTTAGGCCGTTTTTACTCTATATACATATACATACAGGGTGACTGACACGAAGTGTTTACAAAACAAAACGCCACAGAATTTTTATTTTTTGATGAATTTTATTGAATCAAAAAAAATGTTCACAAATATTTAAATTTCTCGTGAGGAGTTGTTGGGATCTCCCATCGGGCGCGTCCCCAGGTGGCGGATAGGGGAATGCCCTTACCGGCTTGCCGGCGGGTAGGTGGAAAATAAAATACCACCCGTGGACCAAAACCAACTACGGGTGGTACCCCGATATAACTAACTGCAATGAGTAAAACGAAAGGAATTATTACCCCAGATAGTAAGCCAGACAATCTGGTGAATCCATCCTTCAAGGAGGCCGGTCCCACGGATTCTGGGGGGACCAACCATTGCGTAATAAGGATGATGAAAATCCATTTCAGAGAAAACCGAGTATACTAAGATCACCAACTATAAAAACAACACATCAGAAACATGAAAATCTGTTTAATCCTTTCAACAAAAAGGATCGAAGTGTCAGTGAAAGTGAATCATACTCAAAAGTGAAATCTTCCCAAGCTGATGGGATCGAGTTAAATGAGACTGTGACTTCTCAGAAGAAAGTAAATGTAGCACAAAACTCTACTACAAACAATAAAATTAGTGCATTGGAGCTGATTGTTGAAGAGCTTAAAAAAGCTTTCGTATGAACTTCAGCAACGAAATGAATCAGGCAACGAAATGGAAGTTGAAACTTATCCTCAGTACGTTACTGATGAGGAGGAACCTACGCGTGAAACTGATTGGATCTTGAAGAAAACAAAAAAGAATCATAAGAAAAGAAAAGCGAGCGGCTCACCAGAAGTTAACATCAGTACTTCAGAGAAGGAAACTAATAACGGGCAACCTCAACCTATAAGGAACAAAATACTAGTAGAAAAACCTGTCCAAAATGAAAAGCCTACAAGAAGGAAAGTTAAACCTCCTCCGGTAATTCTTAGTAACGTAGATGACTTCAACGTAGTGAAAAAAATGCTGAGCGAAAAAAACATTAAACCCGAAATAAAGCTGCTGAATAATAAGCAACTTAAGATCAACGTGGATGATGAAGACGATTACAGAAATCTAAGTGGACTGCTTAATAAGACTTATATTGAATGGCATTCTTATGAAAATAAACTCACCAGGCCAATTAGAGTAATGGCAAGAGGACTCCATCCGACTTGTAAGCCCGATGAGATTAAGGAAGAGCTTAGTAATAAAGGGTTCAACATAATTAATGTGATTAATGTCACGAAGAAAGTGAAAGAAAATGGAAGCCAACTAGTTCCATTACCACTTTTTATGCTTTCATTTGATAACATGGAGGATAGTGAGAAAATATTTGATATTAGACATATTCTTCATATGAAAGTTAAAATGGAAGCCAAAAGAAGGAATAGAGAAATTCCTCAATGTAAGAGATGCCAACGCTTCGGCCACACAGTGAAATTTTGCAAAAGATAAGCTAATTGTGTCAGATGTGCAGGTAAGCACTTAATGGCTGACTGCACGATTCCGAAAACAAACAAACCCAAGTGCTCAAACTGCCATGAAGAGCACCCAGCCAGCTACCGTGGTTGTTTGGTAGCTAAGGAATTGAAAAAAAAAAGAGAAATATAAATACGAAGCAAAATCAGAGGGGAAAACCCGAGTTACTTGCTACCTCAAAAACAGTTAACATTTGGTAAAACATTTGAAAGAGTTCTTGATAAAAGAATAAGAGAATTTGTTAAAAAAAACTATGATTTTGATAAAAAACAGTTTGGTTTCCAATTAAAAAGTGGAATCGATGCAGCACTTATTGAAGCGATCAATAACATTAACGGACATCAAGATCGTGGATTTTACGTAGTATCTATGCTCCTGGATCTTAGGGAAGCCTTTGATACAGTTAGACATGATTTATTATTTATATGTCTAGAAGAACTTGGAATAAGAGGTTCAGCACTGCAAATCATCATAAGTTATTTTTCAAATAGAAAAATCAGAGTAAAAGTAAATAACACGTAAAAGTAAATTGACTAACACTCTGTGCTGGTGTTCCTCAAGTATCTATATTGCTGATGACACAAGAATTATGTACCATGGTGAGAATTAAGAAAAAATCCAGAGAATGATAAATGATGACTTTAAAATATTCAATAAATTGCTAAAGGGCAATGCTCTATCTTTAAATGTAGAAAAGACATGCTACCTACAATATAACAACGTGGAAAATGTGATATAGACTTATATATAACTTTGGATAATTCTGTAATTAGACGAGCACCTAAAGCCAAATACCTTGGTATGATTTTAGATGAAAAACTCTGTTGGGTTGAACATGTAAATCCCTTCACACAAAAAATTGTGCCAATCCTGAGAGCATTAAAAAGATGTTCAAAACTAAGCAGCAGTTTTTCATTCACTTGTAATATCCCAAGTTAGATACAACATCCCTATCTGGTCACAATGTAACTGTAGCACCATCAAGAGATGCTCTACACTTATGAACAGGGCACAAAAAATCTTATATAGAAATATTATATAGAATGCCATTCAGGACCTCTACTACCCTATTATATAATACCACAAGAATGCTTAACCGAAACGAATGTATAATAATTGAAAAGGCTAAACTTATATACAAAATAAAAATGATGATGTGGCCACCATACGACTTTCTTTTACTGACGAGCCGGGAATCTTTAGTAAATGTATAATATATTTTTTTTTTTTGTCATTTTTTTTGCATTTTCTCATAGTAGTTTACTACTACGACTACCACTTCCGTTTGGCCAATTTCCGCAAAATGGGCCCTCCCAATGTAAAAAGCTTAAATATGAATTTTCGTCTCAATCAATTCAGCCGTCTGGGCTGTAGAGTGGACACAGAGCCACAGACACACAGACAGACAGAGATTTTTTTTTTGCTTTTTCTGACTCAGGAGATACTTGATTCATGATTACTATACTTACTTTTACTACTAGTAAAAGAAAGTAAAAATCAACTTATGAGAACAAATTTAAAGCTTACTACATCTGTTTCTGTACACAACTACAATATACGGAGCAGAAATAGCTTCCGAGAAAATAGATCAAGAACAAATCCGCTAGCAGGCAGTATCCTCAATTCAACCATAAGGATCTTCAATGCACTACCAGATTACATAAAATCATCAAGTTGTCTACCAACGTTCAAAAAACTTCTCAAAAAACACTTAGTTAGTCTAGGGTAAAACAAAAATAAAATAAAAAATAAACCCAATTATTCGAACTGAATTTCAACAAAAAAAATAATAATTACTACTAAGTTTAAACTTTAATGATTGTAACCATAAAATAAAAAAAGACCACATCAGCAATTATGTGAATAATTGCTTTATACCAGCATTAAGCTGACTAGCAATACTGAAAAACGTATATATATTTATAATAAAATATTAAGTATGCAATCTTGTAACCAAATCTGTTAAGAAAAGAATATATTCAAATAAATAAATAAATAAATAAAACTATAATAAGAAGTTACTTCACTCCTTCAGATCTGGGTACTATTTACAAGGCATATATTCGCACTAAACTTGAATACAACTGTTTTGTCTGGCAGGTGCCCCAAAGATACATGAAGAAAGATATTGCATAATTGGTTGGTTCATGCAACGCTTGTCAGAAATCAAAAGTTACTCTTCATAATAAATCAACTATTGAAAGTTTCAAAGTTCCAGATAAACGTTTCACACACATAAATATTGACATCATTGGACCAATGCCCCTGGCAAACGGATTTTGATATTGCCTAATGTGTATTGATCGTTTTAGTCGATGGCCAGTAGCAATATATATCGAGTAAATAACTACTGAAACGGTCGCTAAAGCATTCATTAGTGGCTGGATTCAATACTATACAATATT
The DNA here is from genome assembly GCA_947095585.1 of Nephrocerus scutellatus. Taxonomy (NCBI): domain Eukaryota; kingdom Metazoa; phylum Arthropoda; class Insecta; order Diptera; family Pipunculidae; genus Nephrocerus; species Nephrocerus scutellatus. The sequence goes on from OX352763.1 coordinate 75,452,590, forward strand.
ACTACAGATCAGGCTAGACAGGTTGAGTCGAGATTATTTAATGAATTGTCACAACTGTTGGGTACTAATCATATTCGCATTTTTACCAAGGGCTTAAACACTGGCATGGGAGTATGTGGTGACAGTTCAAATTATTAAACTAAGTCAACTTTGAATTTATTTGAATTTTTTGAAAATATTTTTTGAATAGAAATGAAAAAACTTTTCAGTCGTTCCGAATCATCCACATTGAAAATTTAATAAAATTGATTTTCAATTGTTTTAATTTGGATTTTTAAATTCTCTATATTAACTTCGCGTGCCCGTTTGTTTGTTTGTTTGTCGTAAAATCTTGCGATCAGTTTTTAATCCACTTCCCAAATTCGATTTCATTGAAACACGCATATCTCCGATGATAACACTTTCTATTAAAATTTGGGTCCCTCGGGCCCCGGGGTCGCAGTTCTCCCATACAAATATTTTACAAAATTTACCAGATTTTCTTCAAATTTTATATACATGTGTCCCGGTATCGGTTCTCCCATACAAAAATTTACCAGATTACCAGATTTTCTTCAAATTTTATATATGTATATCTCCGATGGAAAAACTTTTTTAACAAATTTGAAGACCCCGGGCCTCGGAGTCGTGAGGCCCCATACAAATTTTTAAAAAAAAATTAACCCGATTTCCTTCATATTTTATATACATGTGTATCTCCGATGGACCGATAGACCGTTTTTGTAAAAAATTTGGAGGCCCCGGGTTCTGGAGGTCCCTTACAAAATTTTTAAAAAAATTAACTACGTGTATCTCATTTGGACAAAACTTGTTTTTAACAGTTTTGAAGTGATCGTGTACTGATGCCCGAGGTATGCCCATAATTTTTTTTAAAAAATTAACCCGACTCTCTTCAAATTATAAACACATGTGTATCTCGTATAGACAAAACTTTTTGTAAAATTTTTGGAGTGATCGGGCCCTGAGGCTCGAGGGATGTCCATATAAATTTTTTTTTAAACTACCCCGATTTTCTTCAAATCTTAAACACATGTGTATCTCCGATGACAACACTTACTATTGAAATTTTGAAGTGATCGGGCCCCAAGTTCGGGGGCACCCATCCAAATTTTTTACACATGTGACAACAGTTTTTGTAAAAAATTTGATGTGAAGGGGCTCTAATATTAATATTTTCCAAATTAACCCCGTTCAAACTTTGCACAGATATGAATCTCCTATTAGGGAATTTACAAGAAAAATTTTAATTTATATTTGTATGCGGGGAAGCCTGCTAAAACGGAAACTTTTCAGCAGTCCCAAGATTCCGCCTTAGGCCGTTTTTACTCTATATACATATACATACAGGGTGACTGACACGAAGTGTTTACAAAACAAAACGCCACAGAATTTTTATTTTTTGATGAATTTTATTGAATCAAAAAAAATGTTCACAAATATTTAAATTTCTCGTGAGGAGTTGTTGGGATCTCCCATCGGGCGCGTCCCCAGGTGGCGGATAGGGGAATGCCCTTACCGGCTTGCCGGCGGGTAGGTGGAAAATAAAATACCACCCGTGGACCAAAACCAACTACGGGTGGTACCCCGATATAACTAACTGCAATGAGTAAAACGAAAGGAATTATTACCCCAGATAGTAAGCCAGACAATCTGGTGAATCCATCCTTCAAGGAGGCCGGTCCCACGGATTCTGGGGGGACCAACCATTGCGTAATAAGGATGATGAAAATCCATTTCAGAGAAAACCGAGTATACTAAGATCACCAACTATAAAAACAACACATCAGAAACATGAAAATCTGTTTAATCCTTTCAACAAAAAGGATCGAAGTGTCAGTGAAAGTGAATCATACTCAAAAGTGAAATCTTCCCAAGCTGATGGGATCGAGTTAAATGAGACTGTGACTTCTCAGAAGAAAGTAAATGTAGCACAAAACTCTACTACAAACAATAAAATTAGTGCATTGGAGCTGATTGTTGAAGAGCTTAAAAAAGCTTTCGTATGAACTTCAGCAACGAAATGAATCAGGCAACGAAATGGAAGTTGAAACTTATCCTCAGTACGTTACTGATGAGGAGGAACCTACGCGTGAAACTGATTGGATCTTGAAGAAAACAAAAAAGAATCATAAGAAAAGAAAAGCGAGCGGCTCACCAGAAGTTAACATCAGTACTTCAGAGAAGGAAACTAATAACGGGCAACCTCAACCTATAAGGAACAAAATACTAGTAGAAAAACCTGTCCAAAATGAAAAGCCTACAAGAAGGAAAGTTAAACCTCCTCCGGTAATTCTTAGTAACGTAGATGACTTCAACGTAGTGAAAAAAATGCTGAGCGAAAAAAACATTAAACCCGAAATAAAGCTGCTGAATAATAAGCAACTTAAGATCAACGTGGATGATGAAGACGATTACAGAAATCTAAGTGGACTGCTTAATAAGACTTATATTGAATGGCATTCTTATGAAAATAAACTCACCAGGCCAATTAGAGTAATGGCAAGAGGACTCCATCCGACTTGTAAGCCCGATGAGATTAAGGAAGAGCTTAGTAATAAAGGGTTCAACATAATTAATGTGATTAATGTCACGAAGAAAGTGAAAGAAAATGGAAGCCAACTAGTTCCATTACCACTTTTTATGCTTTCATTTGATAACATGGAGGATAGTGAGAAAATATTTGATATTAGACATATTCTTCATATGAAAGTTAAAATGGAAGCCAAAAGAAGGAATAGAGAAATTCCTCAATGTAAGAGATGCCAACGCTTCGGCCACACAGTGAAATTTTGCAAAAGATAAGCTAATTGTGTCAGATGTGCAGGTAAGCACTTAATGGCTGACTGCACGATTCCGAAAACAAACAAACCCAAGTGCTCAAACTGCCATGAAGAGCACCCAGCCAGCTACCGTGGTTGTTTGGTAGCTAAGGAATTGAAAAAAAAAAGAGAAATATAAATACGAAGCAAAATCAGAGGGGAAAACCCGAGTTACTTGCTACCTCAAAAACAGTTAAAGGTTTCACCTATTCTGATGCAGCAAAAACCGCATCTAGAGGCCCTGGTACTGTGGATAGTGTGAAAGAAAATGATAATACGAATATGCTAAGCTTCATAGAAAGAATGATGTCCATGATGGATAAAATTACGTCAAGACTAGACAGCTTAGAAAGCAGGTATGCTGTTAAGCATACAAACAACATGCCTTGTACGTCGAATAATGTTAGACAAAAAAATTAGAATTGTTACCTGGAATGCCAATGGTATTCTCAGCAAAAAGCTTGAGCTTGAACTGTTTCTTCATGTCCATAATATAGATATATGTCTCGTATCTGAATCGCACTTAAACAATCAACATAAAATAAGTCTTCGAGGTTATAAAGTATATAACGCAGCGTACCCAAGTAATTACGGTATGGGAGGCAGTGCTGTAATTGTGAAGAATGATATAGATCATTACGAGTTTGGAAAAGTGGAGAACCCAGACATGCAACTTGCAATAGTCACAATCAATTCTGCCAAACAAAAGTTTAATGTGTGTGCATTATATTGTCCGCCCGGACCAAAAATTACAAAAGAAATATACAAAGATGTAATTGCCCAGTTCGGAGATAGGTTTATTCTTGGAGGTGACTACAACGCTAAACATACCGACTGGGGCTCCAGATTAACGCTCACAAGAGGTAGACAACTACGAGAAGCAATTAGAGATCTAGGATGTCGTTATCATTCAACAGGAAAGCCTACGTATTGGCCAACTGATACAAACAAAATTCCTGATTTGCTGGATTTTTTTATAACAAAGAGGATAGCTGAAAATTTCATCAGCATTGATGAAAATTATGACCTCAACTCTGACCATTCTGCAGTTATGCTAACGTTAAGTGAAAAAATTGTCAAAAAAGCAAGTAAGCCGACTCTTTGCAATTCATCCACACATTGGTTGGGCTTTGTGAGAGACTTAGTTGGAAAAATAGACTTATCAGTCCCACTAAATAATATTGAACAGTTAGAGCATGCGGCCGAAGTCTTTATGCTGAATATTCAGAACGCAGCATGGAGCAACTCAAAAGTGGTAGAGCATAAAAACGTTAGTAATAAGTACCCAGCTCATGTCAAGACTGAAACGCAGGGCTAGAAAAAAATGGCAGCAGTCACGTCACCCTGATGATAAGAGAACCCTAAATAATAAAACACAGATTTTGAGCAGAGAAATAAAAAGGCTAAAAGAGAATTCTTTTGTTAGCTACATGGAAAACTTGTCTACAACTAAAGAATCAAACTACTCGTTATGGAAAGCTACAAGTAATGTGAAAAGACCGGTTTCTCACATGGCACCTATCAGAAAAGCTGATGGCTCATGGGCGAGGAGTGATTTAGAAAAAGCTGAAGAATTCGGGAGTCATCTTGCTGAAATCTTTACGCCTAATAATATAGACTCTGATTTTGTGTTGGAGCGAGTAGAAAGTAACATCCCTCAAATTCGAGTAAAGGAGCTTAAGAAAGGAATTAAAAATCTGAAACTGAACAAAGCTCCAGGCTTTGATCTAATAACAGCAGACATATTAAAGAATCTCCCATCCAAAGTTATATAATGAATGCGGCCCTAAAGTTCCGGTGCGTCCCAGGCATATGGAAAGTTGCTGAAATTATCAGGATAAATAAACCTGGAAAACCTGCGTATGAAGCTAAATCGTACAGACCGATATCGCTGCTTCCCATGATGTCTAAACTTTTTGAAAAACTATTGTTTAATCGAATACAGCCTTTAATAGAAAGTTGTAATATTATTCCGAACCATCAATGTGGGTTCCGTGCAAAACATTCTACCATAGAACAGGTTCACCGATTTACTAATGTTATAGAAAAAAACACTCGAAGAAAAGAAAATCTGCTCCACAGTTTTTCTCGATGTGGCGCAAGCCTTCGACAAAGTTTGGCATCCAGGTCTCATTCATAAACTTAATTGCTTTTTGCCTAAAGGTTATGTAGAAATCCTAGAGTCATATTTATCTGAAAGATCGTTTAGAGTGAAACAAGGAAATGAATACTCTCCATTTAAAGAAATTAATGCAGGAGTACCCCAAGGCAGTATATTGGGCCCAGTTCTATACTTGATTTACACAAGCGATATCCCACAAACAGATAATGTAATGCTTGCAACATTTGCAGATGACACTTCAGTAATGGCTGTTGGCTCAAACATCAATTAAGCTACGGATAAACTACAAACAGCTGTTAATGTGATCTCTAATTGGTGCAATAAATGGAAAATTAAACTAAATGAAGTGAAATCTACCCACGTAAACTTCACAAATAGGAAAATAGAAACCCTTCCTGTTAAAATAAACGACGTTGTAATTCCACATGATAACAAAGCCAAATATCTAGGAATGACACTAGATGCAAAACTTAGATGGAAAGAACACATCAAGATAAAAAGAAAAGAGCTCGATTGCAGATACAGAAATATGTATTGGCTGATTGGACGGGGCTCAAAATTATCGATATACAACAAAATTTTGATTTACAACCAAATTTTAAAACCGGTGTGGACATACGGTATTCAACTATGGGGCTGTGCTAAGCGGTCTAATCTTCAAAGTATCCAAACTTTTCAAAACAAAGTACTTTGTAATATACTGAATGCACCTTGGTATGTTCGCAATACTGATATTCATAGAGACATCAAAATCCCATCAGTGGTGGAGGAAATAAAGAAATTTGCTGCAAAGCATAAAGTTCGGCTAAACCAACACGTTAATGTGGAAGCATCAAGTTTGCTTCACAATCGAAATGTTGTGAGGCGACTTAAACGGACCAACCCGTTAGAGTTGGGTTAAATTTAAAAAAAAATTTAGAAGCGCTGGAAAACTAATTAGTTTTCCAACTGTTTAAAATTATTTAGTGCAATCCCAAAGAACTGACACGAAAATTAATAGTTAGCCTATCAAGACTAGTTTTAATACTAACAAGGGAGGAGGTTTTTAGTGGGTGTGAGTCCCACAGTACCCACATTGGGTCTCTTTCAAGATTTTCCTCCTTCCCCAAAAAAAAAAAAAAAATATATTTAAATTTTCGAATCGCATTAGCAGTTTTCGATTTGGCCACCCTTAGCCACGATTATGTCCTTCAAACGGCCGACAAAGCTATTGCATGCAGCAGTATTTTGGCCCATTCCCGGCGAAGCGCTTGCTTGAGATGATCGACATTTTGGTATTTTTTTGTCCCAACCTTGCTTTTCAAAATACCCCAAACCGAAAAATCTAGCGGATTTGCATCCGGTGAATTTAATGGCCATTGGGCAGTGGAAATGAACCGCTGAACGTTGTTTCTCAGCCAATCTTGATTGACACGTGCTTTATGACTCGGCGCCGAGTCCTGTTGAAATGTCCAGGCTCTGCGGCCGAAATGTTTTTGTGCCCAAGGCTTTAACGCTCCCTCCAACACATGATCCCGATAAATTTGAGCATTTATCTTGACGGTCCAAAAAAACGAGCGGTGAACGGCTTTCGGCCGTTACGGCGGCCCAAACCATCACCATCGGCGGCGCTAGGTTTCGAGTGGCAATTCGTTGGTTCAAATTTTCAGTAGAACGGCCGGGCAAGTAAATCCGGTCGTTTTGCTTGTTCACATGTGGCTCAATAACGAACGGTGACTCATCGGAGAAAACCAAATTCGGCAAATCGCCACTTTCGTGCAAGCGTAACAACTCCTATGCTCTTTCCACTCTAACTTTTTTTAAGCATCGGTGAGACCATGCGTTTTTTGGAATTTCAAGGCCTTTAGTCCAAGATGATCTTTCAATATGTGCTGCATCCGTTCTAGCGAAATTTTCGCCTCACGAGCCATTTTTCTGGCGCTACGGCGCGAATTCCGAGCCAATTTGGCCTTCACCTTCCGAATGATATCCGGCGATGTTGCAGTGCGTTTCGGTCGACTACCATGGCGTTTTGCAATGCTGCCAGTATCGTTATAATGATTTATGGTGCGATACACAACCTTTTTATTCACATGCAGATGTTTTAACTGGTTAACAATCTGCGGCTGTGGTTTTCCAGCCAAATACAGAGCAATTACACTATTACGCTTGAATTCCATTGCGGATAATTTTTTGTGAATATTTCCCACTAAAATGCTCTTGTACGCTTGTAAACAATGGAATGAACTGACATTAGTGTGAATTTGAGCGCTCTGTCATCACTGGTTTGACAGCAATGACAGTCTGAAGTTGGTAACACTTCGTGTCAGTCACCCGGTATATAAAATAAGATCGGCATTCAGATCACGTAAAAACTAGAGTATTGTGCTCATAAGCTGTTGGAACTACATCGTTAAATACTTCATCGATTAAACCGTAAATGTAAAAAAACAACCCATAAAAATTAAATTTTTTCGTTAATTGATACAAGTGCAAAGGCAGTCACAGTCCCCTTATCCTGATCACTCTAAAATGTTTACAAAAAATGTTTCCATCGGAGATACACATGTCTATAAAATTGAAAGAAAATCAGGCTAATTTTTAAAAATTTATATGGAATGGAAAATTTGTACAAATGCGTTGTCTATAGGATTAAACATGAGTGTATAAAATTTAAAGAAAATTTAAAAAAAAAATTTAAAATAAGTGTTGTCCGTCAGCAGAGATACACTCGCGTATACAATTTTAAGAATATCAGAAGATCACTACCAAATATTTACAAAAAGGGTTGTCCATCGGTGATACACATGTGTATAAAACTTGAAGAAAATCGGGTATTTTTTTTATAAAATTTGTATAGGTGCTTTTTTATAAGATTTGTGTGGGTGCCCACCGACCCCAAGGCCCGATCACTTCCAAATTTTTACAAAAGGTGTTGTCCGTCGGAGATAAACATGTGTATAAAATTTGAAGAAAATCGGGTACTTTTTTTACGAGATTTGTGTGGGTGCCAAACGACCCCGGTGCCCGATCACTTCCAAATTTTTACAAAAAGTGTTTTCCATTGGAGATATACATGTGTATAAAAGTTGAAGAATATCCCTCTGACCCAGCGGCCCGAGGGGCCCAAAAATTGAAAATAATAGAAAGTGTTGTCATGGCAAAATTTCAATAACTTTAGGAAGTGGGTTAAAAATTGATCACAAGATTTGGTGTGCCAGCCAGCCAGCCACGGGCAAGTGAAGTTAATATAGAGAATTTAAAAACAACGTTAAACGGCATGTGTATTTTGAACATAGATGATCAGTGCGGTGGGAAAAATTTGTGCATTTCTTTGGACGGGATTCAAACCGTTTGTCCTCGAAGTTGGAGCCAATTATGCCTACCACTGCACTATTTCCATATTTCTTTATATTTACTGCACAAAATATTCAGATATGCTCAAAACTGAAATATTACTAATAGAATAACATTTATATTGGTAGTATAAAAGTATATACCTTGCAAATTTGCTTCTTGATTTGAAAACCCCATAGCAGATAATTGTTGCAATTGCGATGAGTATCTCTCCTCAGGAGGTTGGCTATTATTAGCGGAGTGGGACATGCCATTTATCATTCGCGCCATAAAGTCATTAAACAATTGGGAGTTAGGTGCGACAGTAGTAGAATCCACTCCACTTTGTGTTATATTATTAACGTTTGAGCTAAGTCCTGCAGGAAGAGGAGGTATCCCTAGCGTTCCAACTAATTCAGGAGCTGTTGAACGTAACTGTTCCATTCCTTGCTGAATTTGTAAAATAGAATTTAATGCTTCAGGATTTGACAACATTGATAAAGTTGCTGGATTTTGCATTTGTTGCATGAATTGGGGCATCATATTCCTCATTTGATTTTGCAGTTGTGGGTTATTTGCAAGCAAGGGACTCGTGTTCAGAATTTGTGTAGCCATTTCAGGATCGGCTGACATAGCCTCTATCATATTCCGTGTATAAGGAGCATTTAACAAGTTTTGCATCATTTGAGGATTATCGCTCATTTGCTGGATTAAACTTTGCATAGCCGGTGTATTTAAAATTCCACTCTGAGGAAGAACTGAAGATGCGTTTTGTGCACTTCCATTATTTACCGAAGTTCCACGCCAAGGGTTAGGAAGAGGTTCTCTGTTCTCCGTTCCCTGCTGAGGATTTTCACCTAAAATGAATAAGTTTCAAATTAAGAAATGTATACGAAAAAGTATTTATTTATATACATAGGGTGTTAAATATACTAACAGGTTTAAATTGGTCGAAAACAGGATTTGTGCAATAATAAACTGTCTTCCAGGGACGGAAAAAACATACAAAAATCAATTCAGTGAAGCAGGTGCAAGATACACTTTACCCCCTTAGACCTGGCTACTATTTACAAGGCCTATATTCACATTGCATCTACTAGACAGAATAAAGAGCCGCACGTTAAACTTATGGGTGAGGAATTGTTTGTACTACACATTGCACATTCCACATACTGATCGACGAGTTAAATCAGTGATTCAATAAATATGAGACTTCGGGCAAAGCAGGGGTCGCTCTAAAAGACTTTGGAACGGGCCCTCAAACGTAGCAAGGAGCTAAGTGGGGATACCGAAGTCACAAAAGAGACAATCGAAGTCCAGATTGATCACCTGGAACAAAAGTACAAGGGATCTTGTGATACACAAGACAAGATCGAAGCCGTGTGGCGAGAAGGAGTTAGAACAACAATTCGGCATTCGAGAACAAATCGAGGAGTATTATTTCGTCGCAAGCTCAAACCTCAAAACATTTTTGAAAATTTACATCGGCGACTTCAACACAGGATACCAAGGCAATCCCAGCCGATGCTTCCACACCACATCAATCAATCGAAATTCAGTTACCACGCATCAAGGTTCCTGTCTTCGATGGCAATTATGGCAATTGGACGGAATTCGAAAGTCTGTTCACTGATCTTATCGACAAGAATCCGAGATTGACATATTCGCAGAAGCTCCACTACCTGAAGGCAAATCTAACTGGTGAAGCCGCTACTCTATTGAGAACGGTGCAGATCAGCGATGCCAACTACACAGTAGCATGGAATAGCCTCATCAATCGGTACAAACATCGACGTTTTATTATCGACAGTCACCTTCATCGATTCCGAAATATGCCCGCAGCCCTTCATGAATCCGCAATCGGATTGAGGGGCATCATCGATACCTCCACAGACACAGTCCGAAGTCTAAAGGTTTTGGCCGTTCCGGTAGCCACATGGGATATCATTCTCGTCAACATCATCGTCGACAAACTCGATCCAGAAACTCACATTGACATTAACTTGAACGAAGTATCCCACATATCAAGAACTTATGGATTTCTTGGAGACTCGATGACGAGCCAACAACACCTCGATTCCCATCAACAGCTCAACCATCGTCATTTCGCTCGAGCTCGAAGCGCGAATCGTCATCGCAATCATCTCATTCGTTCGTCGCTACTTCGACTCCAACCAATTCGCTGAGCTGTCTATTTCAGTGCAGCAAATGCCGAAGGGACACCGTAGCACAGAATGTCGTTCAAGTTGCTGTCAAGTCTACAACCGCAGACATCACACCCTATTACATATACCGGATGGGTCATCTCGAACTCCAGTCACCAACACAAGTAAAACATCGAATGACAACTTGCCAACTGCCGAAAATTCGAATGATGCTAATTCGCATCACACCACATCGCCGCTGACAGATGTATTACTCGCAACAGCAGTTGGAATTGTCGCAAACGGGAAACAAGATTTCACCATTCGAGCCCTGCTTGACTCAGGGTCCCAGGTGAATCTCATTTCCGAGAACGCCATAACTCGGATTGGCTTAAAACCAACAACCAGACCTCAATTAACAGAATTGGTGCCATTGAAGCAGCCAAATCACAATCGATTGTCGAATTCGTTCTTAAATCACGTGTTGATTCAAGATTCTCGATTTCCATCACAGCAGTTGTCGTCGAAAGGATAAATGGCATCATGCCATCGCAGTACATAGAATCGCAACAGTGGAAACATCTACACGAGCTACAATTAGCCGATCCTCAGTACAATTGTCCTCACAAAATCGACGTGCTGCTTGGGGCCGATGTCCTCGGAATGCTTCATATGTGTGAATGCATACAATCTTTCAACGGTTCGCCATTCACACAAAAAACCAAATTGGGAGACATATTGTTTGGGAGATTCGATCGAAACACAATTACACACTCCTTGAGTGCGACTGCAACCATCGAGAATTACACCAACGTTGACGTTGGGAGCTTGAAAATGGTCCACCAGACCAAGAACTCACGGAAGATAAAAGTCATTGTGAAAGGCACTTTCAATCGACGCATTCCAGGAACATGGACGGAAAATATATCGTGCAACTCCCATTCGTTGATCAGCCATTGCCACTCGGAACTTCTCGAGAAGGTGCAATCGTCAGACTGAAGCATATGGAACGCCGATTTTTCAAGAATCCGCAGTTACGCATCGAATACCGAGACTTCGTCGACGACGGATCAACCACAAATCAAACGTGCTACCTCCCACACCATGGCGTGATGCAGGGGTCCAGCTCAAAGTCAAAATTACGTGTGGTTTTTGACGCCTCACACAAGACGACTTCCGGAGTTTCACTTAATCAAAACCTTCGTATCAGTCCCAAGCTTCAACAGAATCTATTCACGATTCTTACTCGATTTCGACAACACAAATTCGTGTTCATCGCAGATATCCGACAGATGTATCGACAGATCTTGGTGACCCCTGAGCACCAAGATTATCAACGTATAGTTTGGAGAACAACGCCTGAGGACCCAATTCAAGATTATCGTCTGCGCACAGTAACCTACGGTACCAGCTGTGCTCCGTATTTGGCAATACGCACGCTCAATCAGTTAGCACATGACGAATCCAAGCAATTTCCCATCGCTGCGAAGGTCGCTCTTGCCGACTTCTATGTAGACGACCTGATGACGGGCACAAACGAAGTCAAAGAATTGCTTGAAATCCAGCAACATATGGTGGCATTACTCCAACGTGGAGGCTTTGAGCTTCGAAAATGGTCGTCAAATTACCAATCTCTACTCGATCAAGTGTCATCAGAATACCACGAACATCGGCCATTGCGGGAATTGAAATGGGAAGAATCGGTCAACGGTCAGTAAAAATACAACCCATAAAAATAAAAATTTTCACGTAAATTCTCTAATTAAAAAAATCGGGTTTTTTTAAAAAAAAAAAAAAAATCGGGTTTTTTAAAAAAAAAATTTGGCAAAAAGTGTTGCCCATCGGAGATACACACGTATATAAAATTTTAAAAAAAACGGGTTAATTTTTTTAAAAAAAATTTTGGGGCCCAATGACCCTGTGGCCCGGGGTCTCCAAATTTTTTACAAAAACTGTTTTTCATCAGAAATACATACGTATATAAAATTTCAAGAAAATCGGGTTAATTTTTTTTTTAATTTTGGGGCCCCACGACCACGGGACCCAGGGTCTCCAAATTTTTTACAAAAAGTTTTGTCTATCGGAGATACACATGTGTATTAAATTTAAAGAAAATCGGGTTAATTTTTTAAAAAAAGTTGTGGGGCCCCACGAACCCGGGCCCGGGGTGTCCAAGTTTTTTACAAAAAGTGTTGTCTATCGGAGATACACATGTGTATTAAATTTGAAGAAAATCGGGTTAATTTTTTAAAAAAAGTTATGGGGCCCCACGAACCCGGGCCCGGGGTCTCCAAATTTTTTACAAAAAGTGTTGTCTATCGGAGATACACATGTGTATTAAATTTGAAGAAAATCGGATTAGTTTTTTTAAAAAAAGTTATGGGGCCCCACGAACCCGGGCCCGGGGTCTCCAAATTTTTTCCAAAAGGTGTTTTCCATCGGACATACACATTTATATAAAATTTTAAGAAAATCGGGTAAATTTTTAAAATATTTGTGTGGGAGCCCGCAGATTGCGCGTCTCGCGGCATCGACCCGTCGCTGCTTCACGATCATCATATTTGGTGGAAAGGTCCTGAATGGCTATCGAAACACTCGGACACAAAATCAATGAGAACTCTATCCCATTGGAAGAATGCAGAACCACTTCTATGGTCGTCACGCAGTTAAACGAATCATCTAATTCTGAAGCGATCGATCAACTTCTGAAGCGCTTTTCTGCTCTCGAAAAATTACTTCGAATCACATCCTATTGTCGACGATCGTAATACCAGCATCATCACCGTGCCAGAAATGAATCGGTCATTCAATTTTTGGGTCCGATTTGTGCAGGGAGCCCACTTCACTGACGAAATCAATCGATGCCAATAAGGAAGAAATCTGTCGAACAAAAGTGTACTTCGTTCACTTCACCCATTTATCGATGGTGATGGAATCTTACGAGTCGACGGACGATTAAAACATTCATTCTTGCCGTACCAAAGCAAGCACCCAATAATTCTACCGAAAACCAGTGTGTTGGCACATCTTCGAAGCCGATTTTGGATCATCAATGTCAAGAAGCTGGTCCGTGCGCATGTTCGCCATTGCGTGACAAGTTTTCGTTATCGCTCAATCACCGGTCAGCAACTAATGGCCCATCTTCCAGGACCACGCGTTACCCATTTAAGAGCTTTTCTCCACAGTGGAGTGGATTACGCAGGACCGTTCTCGATCAAACAAAGCAAAGGCCGCGGTGTTAAATCAACTAAGGGGTACGTGTGTCTATTCGTGTGCCTATCAACAAAAGCGCTTCATCTCGAGATGGTGTCAGATCTCACTGCAGATCTCACTGCAGATGCGTTCATCGCTTCATTCAGACGATTCACCGCTCGAAGAGGCAAGGTTCAAACCCTGTACAGTGATCGTGGCACCAACTTCATCGGGTGCAATCGTCAACTAACATCGCTTCATCACCACAGCACAAGGAATGTGAACCCTGAAGTCGCCACAATGCTAGCTCAAGACAACACGAATCCTGCCCGCTTCACAACACTTCAGAGGGCTATGGGAGGCAGGGGTGAAGTCAGTCAAACACCATCTTCGAAGAATCATCGGCAATACATTACTCACTTTCGAAGAGATGACAACACTATTGTGCCAGATAGAAGCTTGCCTGAATTCGAAGCTATTGTGTCCCAAATCGGATCACCCCGAGGACTACACCACTCTCACTCCCGGTCACTTTCTCATCGGAGAGCCACCCTTCACCATTCCAGAACCATCATTGCTTGACATCCAAACATCGATATCAGCAAATCCAACAAATGTATCAACATTTCTGGAAGGTATGGTCGACTGAATATCTGTCACGACTGCAGCAACGTCCTAAATGGCTCAGGACAAACGTCAACTTCAAGGTCGGTCAACTGGTTCTCATCAAAAACGAACTTTGCCCACCAGCAAAATGGGCAATGGGCCGAATCACTGCTATTCATCCAGGTACTGACGGTCTGATCCGCGCAGTCACACTAAAATGTCAAAGCATCACACTCACGAGTCACGAGACCGGTAGTTAAATTGTGTTTACTGCCGCTCCCAGACAATATCGATGACTAAAGGATTAATCCTTTAGGCCGGCCGGCAATGTTAGCGCCACCACTGAACACACGTCCGGTGCGAGGCCTGGTGTGAACGCGGTGATCGGTTTATTTGCCATCGTCGGCAGCAAAAACAAAAATGAAGGAAAGATGTCTAACACACGACGTTTTCTTTTCTCTCTCTATCGTGGCCATTTTTTTCACTATTTGAGAATAATTGTAATCGCTTTTTTCGCATTAATATTTTTTGGTTTTGAATTAAAGTTTTTATTTATTCGTTCGTTCAAATGAAAGTGTTTTTTTCTCCGCTCAGCCATCGTGGTTAACAACGATGATATATTAAAAAGGAACTGAAATGACAGCTGATTTACACATATCCAGTATCGTTTTGTCTCTCTCCGCTTCAATATCGTTCACCATCCTTTTTCTGTTTGTATAGAAATAAAACTTCATATATCGCAGAATTTTTTAACCAATTTTGCAAATCGGCTTGTACTTGCCCCACAATAATTCTCTTAGTGTTAGAACTGAATCATTCTCATAACAGAAGTACTGTACTCAAGTTTTACTACACTTGTATTTTATGATCGCATAAGCATGTGTTTTCATTTTCTATTGTAATTAAATTCAGTTTAATAAATATTCATTCGTTGTTCAAAATCATTCCTAAGCAGTTGTTGTTTTATTAGATTATGGGCCCAGATGACGTTTAATACTTAAAATAAGAGAATATATTAAATTGTAATATACCATGACCGCTATTGAGAATAAATATCACATACAAAAGTTAAACAGCAACAACTACTTTGTATGGAAATTCAAATTAAAAATGTTGCTGATCAAAGAAGAAACATGGAATTGGACGACAGATAGCCCACCGAATCCGAATACCGATGAATGGAAAAAGAAGGATGCACAGGGCTTAGCGTCAATTGCCTTAAGTGTGGATGATGACCAATTGATTCATATCCGCTCAGCAGAAACAACAAAAGATGCATGGAATGCTTTAAAAGATTACCACGAAAAAGGAACAGCGAATAGCAAGGTACGTTTGATGAAACAAATAATGCGATTACGTTTAAGTGATAATGGAAACATGGAGACGCATATCGGCCGTATTAATGAGTTATTCCAACAAATGATATACTTGGGTCAAAATATGAAACCTGAAGACTGGATAACTGCAACACTGCTGGGTAGCCTTCCTGAAAGTTACGACAATTTGGTTACTGCTCTGGAATCACGCAAGGAGGAAGAACTCACATCAGGTTATGTTCAGTCAAAATTGATTGACGAATACAAACGTCGCATGGACAATTCGTATAATTTACGTAGTGGAACAGTAATGTATGTTGGAAAAAGCAATTCAACACAATCAAAGCGAACCAATAAAGAATGCTACATCTGCAAGAAAAGTGGTCATTTCATGAAGAATTGTCAACAGTATGATGCTAATTACAAGAAAAATCAGCAAAAAGGCAATTACAAATCAAATGAAACGAAAAAGAAGGTTAATTTGGTTTCCTATTGTGGCAATAATGAATCACTTGAGTATTTGTTTATGATAGACAATATCAAGCGTGGATGGATAATTGATTCAGGTGGGTGCAACCTCACATATCACATCGGACAAATCAATATTCAAGGTTTTGGATGAAAAATATCAAGATAAAATATTCATCGCAAATGGAATGCCAGTTGATGTGAAAGGTAAAGGTTCTATTATTATTGAGGTTATGAATCAAATGGAACAGCGAAGCACAATCACATTGAATGATGTGCTATGGGTACCATCTATTACTGGTAATTTGAATTCGGTAAGAAAATTGATTTCAAAAGGATTTAGTGTGGTATTTAAAGATAAAATTTGTGAAATCAATGCACCAGATAGACAAATTGCAATTGGAATTGCGCATGAAAATTTATATCTAATGAAACAGCCAGATATTGTTTGCTTGGCTAATGGAAAAGAACTGAAAAACGAAACTACAAATGATGGATGTATACACAAATGGCATGAGATACTAGGCCACAGAGACATTGAAGTAGTGAAATCTATTCCGAAAACAGGATGTGTAAAAGGCATCCAAATTGTAGAATGTTCAGCGGATTGCAAAGGAGCTTATGTTAATTGTGCAACGTGCATGGAAGCCAAAATGGCAAGACCAAAGTTTCCGAGGATGACAGAAAATCGTTCGAAGAAAATATTGGAGCTGGTTCATTCAGATGTTTGTGGACCTATGTAAACTGAGACAGCTTCTGGTAAGCGATACATACTAACACTAATTGACGATTATTCCAGATATACAACAATTTATCTACTTAGAGAAAAATCAGAGGTTCTAAGCAAATTTAAAGAATTTGTTGAAATGGTTAAAAACAAATTCAATGGATTAAAACCAAAATGCATTCGTAGTGATCGAGGTGGTGAATACACTGGTCACAATTTTATCCAATATTTAGCAAAGGAAGGGATCACAATCCAACGCACGGCACCATATACTCCTCAGCAAAATGGAATAGCTGACAGAAAGAACCGAACATTAATTGAAATGAGTCGCTGTATGTATGTATGGGAGAAGCGGTGGCAACTTCGAATTTTTTGCAGAACAGATTGCCAACAAAAGGAAACTTTTTCACCCCATATCAACTGTGGCACGGAAGAAAGCCAATGATTGCACATTTTCGCAAATTCGGTTCCAAATGCTTTGTGTGGATCCCATCTGAGAAAAGAAGAAAGTTGGATTCTACAGCAATGCAAGGTATTTTGGTTGGTTACGATGATGCTTCAAAAGCATATCGTTGCTACATTCCATCAAAGCAAAAAGTTATGATTAGTAGAGACGTGCGCTTTACCAACAAAGCTAATGACGTAAAGATTACCGTTGGCAATTATAATCGTATTGAGCCCATGAATGTGAATGAAGTAACCATTACAATGCATGAGTACATACCTGAAAAAAGTTTACCTTCCTGTGTGGAAACTATTGAAGAAAATGTCGAAGAAAGTATAATCTCTAACGATAAGAGAAATGAATTTAATGAATCGTTTATAAACTATGATGAAGGTGAAACTCCGAAAATGGATCATAATGAACACAATGAAACGCAGTTTCCTTGGCGATCAAATCGGTTGAATAAAGGTATTCCACCCAAGCGTTATGATGAAGAAATATTTGGAGCTCAGGAGGTATCGATTGAACTTTAAAGTTTTAACGATGTGATTAAAGGGCCAAACAAAATTCAATGGTTGAAAGCCATGAAGGAAGAACTAAAATCGTTAAAAGAAAACAAGACATATGAGCTCGTGGATCACCATTTGACCAAAAGCCCATAGGTTGTAAATGGGTATTTAAAATAAAAACCGACGATAAAGGAACGCCATGTCGTTTCAAAACTCGACTTGTTGCGCAGGGTTATTCGCAACAATACGGATGCGATTATGATGAGGTGTTTGCCCCGGTAATTCGTCATACAACAGTTCGTATATTGCTTTTAATCTCAGCACATAAAGATATGAAAGTAATTCATTATGATGCAAAGTCGGCATTTTTGCAGGGTCATTTAAAGGAGACTCTCTATATGAAGCAGCCACCTGGTTTTGTTGATAAAGGAAAGGAGAGTCAGGTATGTTTGTTAAAGCGCAGCATTTATGGTCTAAAGCAATCTGCCCGTGTGTGGAATCAAGCCTTGCATCAACAATTGATTGACAATCATTTCAAGCAAAGTTTGAATGACTATTGCTTATATATACGTGAACGTCAAGACGAAATTTGTTATGTGCTGGTGTATGTTGATGTTTTGCTATGCTCGACAAATTCGGAACAAATGTGCAAGATTAAGAAGCTTGGTGAAGTAAAATCATATCTGGGCATTGGTATTGAAAGGGATCAAAAAGGTATTTATAGACTCAACCAAGAGGTATATATAAATAAAGTACTGAACGAGTTTGGTATGACAAAAGCTAAGAGTTCAGAAATACCATTGAGCGTTGGTTATAATAAAACTCGAGAGGAAGAACCATTGTTACCTGATAACCATGATTATCGTAAGTTAATTGGTAGTTTACTTTATATCAATATCAACACGCGACCGGATATTACAGCCGCAGTATCAATACTGGCACAAAAGGTGTCACAACCAACTCAAGAGGACTGGAACGAGACGAAGCGTATTCTCAAATACTTAAAAGGTACGATCAACTTGAAATTGAACCTTGGTCGATTAAGCAAAACCCATCTTATCGGTTATGCTGATGCAAATTATGGTGATGACAAAGTGGATTCTAAATCCAACAGTGGCTATGTGTTTCAATTATTCGGTGGAACAATCAGCTGGAGCTGCAAGAAGCAAACTTGCGTCGCATTATCAACCACAGAAGCAGAGTTCATAGCACTCTCAGAGGCATGTCGAGAGGCGCACTGGTTGATAAGTATACTCATGGACTTTCATTTGAATATGGAACTTCCGATTACTATCTATGAAGACAACCAAAGTTGCTTAAAGTTTGTGAAGGAAGAGAAGGTGTCAACAAGAACGAAGCATATTGACCGAAAGCTTCATTTCGTTAAAGATCATGTTGAACGAGGGTCCTTGGTCTGCATTTATTGTCCTTCTGAAACTATTGTAGCTGATATGCTCACAAAACCGTTGCCACGTGACCGAATCAAAACATTGCGTGTAGCCTGCGGGTAATTCGAATGAGGAGAAGTGTTAGAACTGAATCATTCTCATAACAGAAGTACTGTACTCAAGTTTTACTACACTTGTATTTTATGATCGCATAAACATGTGTTTTCATTTTCTATTATAATTAAATTCAGTTAAATAAATATTCATTCGTTATTCAAAATCATTCCTAAGCAGTTGTTGTTTTATAACTTAGGTAGTAGCTTAATCGTTTTGCAAAAATTTGTAGCCTTATTCCCTTTTTTACAACTAACGACTCTTATATGTAATGAGTCATGTTCTAAAAATAGACTTCATGTTCAATCATGTTCTTTTATAAAAAAAACCGGGCAAACCGCACAAACCGGTTTGACTACTTGTTTGACCAGTACACAATAATTCAAACTTGCAGGCGGTTACATTTCAAATAATCTAAAGTCTTATAGCCTTAAAGTATGCTACATAAATGTGCTTATTTTTAGTATGAAGTATTTTCTTAGTTTTAATTTTTAGTACTTATTTTTGGTACATTGCGATTTATCTAGGATTCGAATCTTCTGCACTACCGACTACTTTTCGTAGCATTTGCTTATTTTATGTATGCAGTATTTATATTGCGATTTATCTTAGGATTTTAATTCTATTATATGCGCTACTAACTACTTTTCGTAACAATATATAAAGATTTGAATAATAATTTCATTTGAATGCCGAAGAAGACAGGTCTTGTCGAACAAGTAAATACGAAGTGAAAATTTTTGAAGTAATACAAACAATAATCAAGAGAATAGGTGGTTCGGTGTGAAGGCGACAATATCTTAATTTATTGAGAAGGATGGTGTTGGATAAAAGTATTGAAATATATATATATTTATATATATATTTAAAATAATAAACTGTTCTAAATGAAATAAAAGCATTAGCGCCGAAACGGCGTGTGTGTGTGTGGGAAAAGTTTTCATCTCATTTATATAACGGACTGCATCGGTATGGTAGTGATGTGTTTAAGACGTGGTAAGGTTTATTATTTCAAATGTTAACATGTTGTTAAAAGACAAGTCAGAGGTGGTCAACAAAAAGGGAAAATACGAATACGAGATCGTAGGAGAAATAAGAACAAACCATATCATATGCATTGATAGTAAAGAAAACCGACCGAAGTACAAAAGTAGTGAACCGACTAGTATTGTTTACCCAAACAACAAGTAGGAGAAAACGAATGTAAGATTGACCCAAAAAGTATTAAGATCATAAGTCTGTTTAACAAAAACAATGGTAGTATTGTTATTAATGTGCCGATAAAGACCCAAAAACTAAAAAAGTAAATTGAAAATAAATTAAGTGATAATTATATAGTTGTTGATGTGCCAAAAATTAGTAACCCAAAAGTTTTTGTAATTAAGTTGAAACGAGCGGCAGCGATCGACTATGCGAAAGACGTTGCTATTGCCGTTTCAGGAAAATACCTCAATACCTTGAAAGAACTCGTACATAATGCTCTTAACAATCTTACTAAATGGGCAGATCGTTGTGGTCTGGGAGTTAACACAAAAATCATGCTTAATGGCGAAATCTAGGAAAGCCGGGTTCGTCCCACTCTATGAATGATGTACGTTGTGGTGGCTTGGTGGACTGCCTTAGACAAAACAATAAATAGCGACTAACTAAGTAAAGCCCAAAGATCGGCTTGTCTATGTATAAGTGGAGCTCTTCGCACGACCCCCCCACAGCAGTAGACTGTTCAACCGAACACCACTCGACATCTTCAGCAGACAAGTTGCAGCTACCGCGGCTATTCGCCTCAACGCTACCTCACAGTGGATAAGAAATGAATTGGGACACTTCTCTTTTTTGAATTCATTGAGGGCTCCACCAGGAAGTAAAGACTACACCATTCCGCAACTACATTTTAGCAACAACCTCCAGGTCATCAATCCCCTCCAGATTACTCTGGGAAGAAGTTGCTATCTCGGAAGATGAATCAATCAGTTTTTATAGTAAAGGGTCAAAAACTTATGATGGGGTAGGCGGAGGTGGTTTCTCAAAAAGGCTAAATATAAGTATCTCTTTCCGTCTTCCTAATCACTGCAATGTTTTTCAAGCAGAAATAATGGCGATTAAAGAAGTCCTGTCTTGGCTGAAGAAAAACGTCATATCCAATAAGGATATCCGCATCTTCTCGAATAGTCAAACAGCTTTGAGATCCCTAGAATTAGTCTATACGAACTCTACTATGGCCCTAGGCTGCCGATCGTCTCTCAGGGAGATGGCGGAGCAGTTCAACATTCACCTGTATTGGGTGCCGAGGCATAGGGATATTCTGGGGAACTGTAGGGCCGATGAACTCGCCAAAAATGGTCTAACACTTCTACCTGAAAATTGTTCCCTTGGCATTTCGATTGTTACATGCAAACTCATGTTAAAGCAGGATGCTACTGACTAAACCAACTTTAGATGGACAAATGGCTAACTTGTGTAGCGACAAAACAGAGAATGTTTGATCTCTCCCTAAACAGATTTAAACAAAGTGCACATAAGCATAGGTGTAGTTACTGGGCACTTTCGCATAGGAAAGCATGCAGCAAGGCTTGGTGTATTTTCCAACGACTTCTGCAGAAGCTGCATGAAATTCTCCAATAACCAAAAGTATACTAAATTACACTATAAATGCTGAAAAATAAAAACACATTCAAAGCAATGCAACCCAACAACAAAACAACGCCAATCGTAAAGCAAGCAACGCTGTTCACAGCGCACCACGCACACAAAAAAAGTAATCATAGTATTACATGATCTAAAGCCGCTATATGGGAATAAAATGGAGGTGTGGCACAACACGACTTTCTTTTACGGACAAGGCCGGAATACTCAGTAAATGTATATTAATTTTTTTTGTTTTATTTTGTTAAATTTTTTTAAATTTGTTTTTTATATTTTATTTTTTTTGTTTAAATTTCTTTTGCACTTAAGAGACTTGTCCTAATGGCTATACTTTTTGAGATATTTGCAAAAACTCGAAAAACTGTCTAAGTAAACTGTCACTTCAGTTTGTCAGATTTCCGTCAAAATCTGGCCCCTCCCAATTTATCTAAAAAGCTTAAATAAGAATTTTCATCCCGATAAGTTCAGCTCTCTGGGCTGTAGAGAGGACAAAGCCAGACATACAGACAGACAGATTTTTTTATTTTTGCTTTTTTACTATGTAAAAATAGTAAAAAAATGTATGGGTGCCGCGGCCGGATCACTTACAAATTTTTGCGAAATTTTAATAAAATCGGGCTTTCGGAAGTGGGTTAAAAATTTATCACAAGATTTGGCCAGCCAGCCAGCCAGCCAGCCAGCCACGGGTAAGTGAAGTTAATATAGAGAATTTAAAAGAAAAACAAAAAAAAAGGTGCAGTTCACCATTAAACATTTGTAAATACAGCTCCAAACCCTTTTTTTGATCATCACTGTGCACTTCCGATGTGCATTTCTAACATAAATCCTTCCCAACTGGTTCTTTAGTTAGTAGATCTTTTAACAGCTGAATCTGCTAGTTCAAATTAAAAGTAAGAAAATTAGTGACAAGGATACTTTGCTAGATCACGGTTTCAGAAGAGTTCGTGTGTCCAGTATTCTGATAATTCACTTGATCACGGTTTCAGATAAGTCTGTGTGCTGACGAACTCGTCTACAGTCCAGAGGGAAGAGGCCGCTTGTTGGATTTCTGACTCCTTTATACTATAACAATTATAACAACAATTCCGACAAAAATCTCTGAAGCCACACCAATTCTTTTACTGCACTTGACGCCGCTTTATACTCGGACTCCGTTGTTGATAACGCCACCGATTTTTGACGCTCAGTGCTCAGAGTCACCTGCGTAGTCTTCGTCACTGTATCCACAAAGCAACAAATCAACATTTGTCACGTATCGAATACCAACGCCCATCGTTGCCTTAACTTATTTCAAATACGCTTCACTGCATTCACGTGAATACATTACATTAAACTACCGACTGCTTCACGATATGGGATGCTCAATTTGAGCATCCGCTCAGTCTCCAAAATTCTGTATACTGTCGTAATAGTGTTGTCACTGTATTACAGTTCGCCATTCCAAAACGGTTTGAACCCTTTTTTGAATACGCCTGCTGGTGTACATGAATCGATTCGTGTGATCGCTGATCAATCTCTAAAAACTTGATTTCAAATCCCTTGCGCAAATGTTCGATGACTGGCAAAATGTCCTTCCTATTGCCGCAATCAACCCATCGTCGACATAAATCGCCAGAATCATCATGCTGCCCCCTTTATTGTGTATAAACAAGCACGGATCCGCTTCCCTGGCCTTGAATTTGCCAATGAACTGTGAGGAGTCAATTCGGCAGCGAATTCACCCCAGACATTTTTTTATAAATACATATATATATATACTTACTTATATTTTATAATTCAACATGCATTAAACTGAAAATCCCTGCCCAGACGCATTTTTACAAACAACGATGCCGTTGAGCACATACTCACAGTGGGCAAATTAAAATACAACAACAACACGGCGTAACGCAGACGCACTGCAGTTCCGATGAAACCAACCCTAGAAAGGAAAAGAAAACTGCATAGCAACAACGGTGATTTACCGAACGGGAGAACATGGAAACGGAACAACCCGGTTCAAAGTTTTAAACCGCTTCACGTCCTATAAAAGGGGACACAGGCCCAGCACACAGTCTCTTTTCTTCGTCATCTGACCGACTCCTGATAGTGAATCGAGCGTAGCATCCTCTTTTCACTGATCAAACCACATAGACACAGAAACTCCTGATAGTGAATGGAGCGTAGCATTCTCTTTTCACTGATCAAAGTACATAGACACAGAGACTCCTGATAGTGAACCGAGCGTAGCATCATCCTTTCACTGATCAAACCACATAGACACGGCGACTCCTGATAGATAACAGAGCGTAGCATCCTCCTTTCACTGATCAAACTACGTGGACACAGAAACTTTGGCAACAAACTGAGCGTAGCATCCTCTTTTCGCTGCTCAACACACGGAAACGTAGCAACTCTTGGCAGCGAACTGAGCGTAGCATCCTCTTTTCGCTGGTCAGCACAGACGATTTACTTCGATCCCGCTGGACCAAGGCATCAAAACCACAGGACACACTACGTAACATCTAAGTCAAATTATTTCATAATCGATTTTCATTTGTTTTAAAAGAAGGAAATAAAAACAAAATAAATCTTTTATTGTAACGACCCTTTATAACAACGAACCCTGGTCACACTGAGGATACCCCGGCTGGGAAAAACCTCGTTACAAATGGCGCCCGAGCAGGGACTCTGGAAAATATGTATCAAGCGAAGAAAACCGAATAGCGAACGAAGAAAACCAAATTAGCCAAGATGGTGAAAACGAGTTGGGTCTATAACCTCACGAAAGACAACCTACAAAGTTACATGGTGGAATTTAGGCTGGACGTAAACGGCGGTGTAGACGAGCTGAGAAAGCGTTTCACGACTTTCATGACAGGACGAGATGTAACCTCAGACGACGAACTACGTCTGGCGGAACTGGAAGCAAGACATCAACGCCCCCCCACTATTAAATTTGTATGACGCGACAGAAGGCGAGAAAGTCAAAACACCGGGGTTAACAATCCCACCATCAAATCACACTTCAGCGTTCACAGACCGAGCACCGAACCGAGGAACAACGGCAACACCTGGTACATCATACGCGATGGTGATCGATCAAGTAAGGAAATGGTCAGTTCGTTACGACGGAGTCAAAGACCCATTGTCATTCGTCGAAAGACTGGAGGAGCTGGCCGTCGCATATTCTTTAGACAAGGATCTGCTTCCAAAGACTATGCCCGATTTGGACGAAATTCGCCAGCGACATCAGAAACAGAAAACTTCAAAGATTTTGTAATTACGATACAGAACCTCATGAGGCACGCGAAGTACTCAGAAACACAACAGACCGAGAGGATTTTTCATAATTGCCGGCGGGAATACCAGCTATATATCCGAATAAGAGATTTTTAGGACCTACAGGAGCTCATTGGCCTAGCAGAGGACTACGAAAGTATCCAGGCAAACCAGGACAGCACAACGACGACACTTAGAAGAAGTACACAGGAGAGGCACTGTATGGTCAGTCAGCCTGAAGATAGACCATATAAACCGCGAATGACTTGTCGATGGTGCCGACAGAAAGGCCACTTTCAAAAATATCAACAAAATAT
Organism: Nephrocerus scutellatus; assembly: GCA_947095585.1. Taxonomy (NCBI): domain Eukaryota; kingdom Metazoa; phylum Arthropoda; class Insecta; order Diptera; family Pipunculidae; genus Nephrocerus; species Nephrocerus scutellatus. The sequence goes on from OX352763.1 coordinate 75,477,976, forward strand.
CAGGACAACTGACTGCTGCCGTCAACGTAATTCACACGCTGAGCATCTTCATTTCCTCCTGCCCGCAAAGAAGTCAGCCCTGACCCAGGATCGACACCGAATTATCGCGCGCATCATCATCAACCGAGAACCCGTTCAGGCCACTATTGACGCCGGAGCATCTCGCAGTTTTGTCAGCGAAACTTTGGCTGAAAGGGTTAGAAATTTGGACAACACTACCCCCGTACACCTCCCAATACAAATGGCTAACGGAAGTCAGATAACTGTCCGCCAAAAGTTAAACGTTAACTTTCGGTTTAGGGACTCTTTTTGTTCACTGCGCCTACTGGTGTTGCCGAACGCCACTGATGACCTTACATTGGGGATGAACTTCCTTACAGGAAACAGGGCCGCTTTTAGTTTCGGAGGTGAGTGCTTAACACTCCAAACTGTACCAGCACGGTTGGTTAAACGTCTGACGTGCAACACACTTCGAGAACTACAGCGACCACGATTGTCAAAGACGCAACAACCACTAAAGTCACACTTGTCATTAGTCACACCGTCCAGCAGAAGACGCCGCACACTCGAAACTATTACAGACGCCAAACCTTACAACATCTACACTTTCAGGACATCAGAAGTCATCGCAGCCTAAAGTAACCACAAGCGCAAGAGTTGACGCAAGTTACCTCTGTCCAAAACAACAAAGTCATAGAATTGGCGAGAGACACCATAGTGTTCAAGTATTACCACATCCGTTTGCGACATACTGAAGTCAGTACTATCGCCAAAGATTGCCGCAGACGCCTAAACATTCAGCACTGCCAGAAGTCGCCTGCAAGAGCTCAACAATCATCATCGTTGAGAAGAACTTTCGTCACCAAAAACCACCACCAGCCAGAAAAACCGTCGTCAAAAATCAAAGCAACTTTTAGGAATCGACACCGTCGCCACAGACGTCACAGTCGATACAGTTGTCACATTCATCACAGACCCCACAGACGTCACAGTCGCTACAGTTGTCACATTCATCACAGACGCCACAGCCGGCCAACTCGTCCTGGTTAAGCAACATCATCCGTCCAACGCACTGGAAGGATTCGCCAGCAAGCTCGCACCGAAGTACGACGGGCCATACCAAGTGGTAGACTTCAACTCACCCGTCATCGCAAAGCTGAGGTCGAGTGGCCAGACGAAGGAGCGTACCGCTCACGTGGGGAACTCAAACAGTTCCACCAAAAATTCCCCAACCGACACATGAGAAAGTACACATCGCAGGAAATCCACAGAGGAATCCACCAACAATAGTCTAGAAACATGCTCAGATCCATAAAAAAAAACATAGACAAGGCAACATTTTGTTAACGGACCTCGTAACCAAGACCGGAAGATTCAGCTTTGCCCGACGTGACCGGGAGGTCAGCGAATTTATCCCACACATTTTTTTATAAATATATATATACTTACTTATATTTTATAATTCAACATGCATTAAACTGAAAATCCCTGCCCAGACGCAGGCCGACTGCTCTTCTCCACTGTATGATTGCGATTATTAGGCCACACCCCCATTTTTGGGACACTGATCGAAATCAACAGAAAATATTATGAATATCAAGTAGCCGCGCCTCTACTGCGACCACCATAATGAAACAGTAGGAGAAGAAAAGAGTGCATATTACATGCAAAATTCTGTATGCAGTTGGGAACACAGAAGCATAGGCAGAAACTCCACATAAAACAAACGCACGCACAACACCAACATCCACCAACACAAGTACAAACGCAAGCAGGAACTAACTTTTGTGTCTTTCGGTGAAGGCATTTAATAGTATATTACAGAACGAGCAAGGAAAGTGGAGTTTATTTATGAGCACTTTTCTGCGAGTCGTGTACGCTATTTTTCACGCGTCCAAACCGGTTTTTTTTGCTAAATCGAGAGAGAAGCAGAAATGTGAGAATGTGTGTTCGCTGTGACTGCAGTAAATAACAAAGAAATAAATTTTTCACGCGTCCAAACCGGTTTTTCTGCTAAATCGAGAGAGAAGCAGAAATCACAAACGACAAACAAAAGAGAATTCTTGCTCATGCGCAATGTGTTCGCTGAGATTGTAGTAAATAACAAAAGACGTTTATATCATAACATAACTAGTGTTGTTATGGGCTACTTTCGAGGCTAGTTTATAGCGTACGAAACAGTCACTTTCCTCTATGGGCGTGTGAAAATGACTGTAACACGACGGGTATCAGCTTAAGACTAATTTTATTGGTACATATCAATTAGAGGTCTGCATGAATACATTCATTTGCTCACTGCAATAGGGTACAGTACTTCAGTGTAATAACTGCTAAAAATGCACTAAGTACACCGAGTGCAACGAGTACACCGAGTACACTGAATGCACTGAGTTAACTTTTAACACTCACATAAGAACTAACTTGGTGTCTAGGCTTATACTACTAGACAAAAAATAATTAATTTTTAAATAAATAATTTGTATTATAGGTTTTATTTAGCTAAAAAAACGAAAAATATACGGAAAAAAAAACAACCCATAAAAATTAAAATTTTTCATGTAAATTCTCTAATAGAGATGGGTATGTGTTAAAATTTGAAGAAAATCGGGCTAATTTTTAAAAAATTTACATGGACACCACACGGGTCTCAGGGCCCTATCACTCCAACAAATTTACAAAAAGTTTTGTCCATCAGTGATGCACATGTGTTTAAAATTTGAAGAAAATCGGGTTAATTTTTTTGAAAAGTTATATGGGGCCCCAAGACGCCGGCCACCAAAATTTTTGCAAAAAGTGTTGTCCATCGGAGATACACACATATATAAAATTTAAAAAAAATCGGGTTAATTTTTTTAAAAAAAAAATTTTTGGGCCCAAAATTTTACAAAGTGTTTTCCATCGGAGATACATACGTATATAAAATTTGAAGAAAATCGGGTTAATTTTTTTAAAAACATTTTGTGGCCCCACGACCCCGGGGCCAGGGGTCTACACAATTTTTACAAAAAGTGTTGTCTATCGGAGATACACACGTTTATAAAATTTGAAGAAAATCGGGTTTACTTTTTTTAAAAAAAATTTATGAGGTCCCACGAACCCAGGGTCCGGGGTCTCCAAAATTTTTACAAAAAGTGTTGCCTATCGGAGATACACGCGTATATAAAATTTAAAGAAAATCGGGTTAATTTTTTAAAAAAAATTTATGGGCCTCCACGAACCCGGGGCCCGGGGTCTCCAAAATTTTTACAAAAAGTGTTGTCCATCAGAGATACACATGTGTATAAAATTTGAAGAAAATCGAGTAAAATTTTTTAAAATATTTGTATGGGAGCCCCCCGACCCCGTGGCCCGACACTTTAATAGAAAGTGTTGTCTCCGGAAATACAGATGTGTGCAAAATTTCAATAAAATCGGGCCTTGGGAAGTAGGTTAAAAATTGATCGCAAGACCCACGGGCAAGTGAAGTTAATATAGAGAATAATTACCAAAGCCTATAAATGAATGAATCATTCATTCATAAGTGAGTACAGTAATCCCCCGATTTACGAACAGAATACGTTCTCTGAAAGTTGTACGTATATCGAAATTCGTATAGCGAGCCCAATATTAGTATGGCATTCTATTGAAAATAAATAGATACGTCCCAGAGATTGAAAATATTTGTAAAACGAGATTCATATTAGTATAATTTTGTATTAAAAATACATAGATGCGTACCCAAAATGTTCGTTATACGAAACCCTATTTTTAGAAACATTTAAAACATTGTGATAAGAAAATAAAAGAAAAACGATTAGAAAAGAAAAATAGAAGATAGAAGATGGAAGATAGAGGATAGAAGATAGAAGATAGAAGATAGAAGATAGAAGATGGAAGATAGAAGACAGAAGATAGAGGATAGAAGATGGAAGATAGAAGACAGAAGATAGAGGATATAGGATAGAGGATGGTAGATAGGAGACAGAAGATAGAGGATATAGGATAGAGGATGGAAGATAGTAGATAGAGGATAGAAGATGGAAGATAGAAGACAGAGGATGGAAGATGGTAGATGGAAGATGGAAGATGGAAGATAGAAGATAGAAGACAGAAGATAGAGGATAGAAGATGGAAGATGGAAAATGGAAGATAGAAGATAGAAGATAGAGGATAGAGGATGGAAGATGGAAGATGGAAGATAGAATATAGAAGATGGAAGATGGAAGATAGAGGATAGAGGATAAATGAAGATAGAAGAATAGAAGATAGAAGATAGAAAATAATAAAAAAATAAAATAATAAAATAATAAAGTAACAAAATAATAAAATGATAGATAACAAAATAATAAATTAAAAATAAATAATAGAATGAAAAGATAATAAAATGAAAAGATAACAAAATTATAAATTAATAAAATAATAGAATGAAAAGATAATAAAATGAAAAGATAATTAAATGAAAAGAGAATGAAATAATAAATTAATAAAATAAAAAGATAATAAAATAATAAAATGAAAAGATAATAAAAATGAAAGGATAACAAAATAATAAAATAATAGAATGAAAAGATAATAAAATGAAAAGAGAATGAAATAATAAATTAATAAAATAAAAAGATAATAAAAATGAATGGATAACAAAATAATAAAATAATAGAATGAAAAGATAATAAAATGAAAAGAGAATGAAATAATAAAATGAAAAGATAATAAAAATGAAAGGATAACAAAATAATAAAATAATAGAATGAAAAGATAATAAAATGAAAAGAGAATGAAATAATAAATTAATAAAATAAAAAGATAATAAAAATGAAAGGATAACAAAATAATAAAATAATAGAATGAAAAAATAATAAAATGAAAAGATAACAAAATTATAAATTAATAAAATAATAGAATGAAAAGATAATAAAATGAAAAGATAATTAAATGAAAAGAGAATGAAATAATAAATTAATAAAATAAAAAGATAATAAAATAATAAAATGAAAAGATAATAAAAATGAAAGGATAACAAAATAATAAAATAATAGAATGAAAAGATAATAAAATGAAAAGATATTAAAATAATGTAATCGCTTTACGGATCTTTTTTGCACCAGTGGCGACATTTTTATAGCAAAATTATTTTTCAGTTAATATACCACCAACAATAATAGACTTTACTGATTAACCACCAACGCTAAATAATTAATAGACTTCACGTAAACAGTAAACAAATTGCACTAAAGAAACTACATATCGATGAATGATAGAACTTAATTTATTATTAAAGGGGATTTCCCAATTCCCAATTGAATTTTAAACATTGTTCGTAATAGCGAATTTTTCATTCGTATAACCAATTTTGTACTTTACGAATGATGTTCGTAACTTCGAAATTTTGTAAAACGAGCCTTCATAAATCGGGGGATTACTGTACTCGGTATACTCAGTGTACTCGTACTATTTTCGGTGTACTCTGTGTACTGAACCCATTCTTTGTGAGTACACTGCACTAAACATATTGTTGAGAATGGGTGAACTACCCATTTGACAAACAAACACCAGGTTAAATACTCGTTTTTGATTTCAAGCATATATAGTAAGCATATAATAGTGATGGGAACCCATATAATAATGAATGTCTTGAAATGTGTTTTAAGACATTCATTGCAGACCTCTAATATCAATTATCAATTAGCATAATAGTCACACGAGACAAATGTATATTATAATTAGTTGCACATATATATCACTCCCTCCGACTAAAAGACAACTTAAAAATTTTGTTTTTAATCTAGATCTAAGGTTATAAAAATAAGGAATATTTTATTTTATGATATTTATAAATATAACAAAGTTGTATTATTTTTTTTTTGATAATTATAAGTAATTAAAAATTTTTTATAAATCAATTCGACAATAATAATAATAATAAAATAAATTTTTAATTTTCTACAATTTAATTTTTTTCTTATTTATAGCAGACAATTTGCTTGTTTTTTAATCTAGCTGATCTGTTGGAGTATAGCGATATCTCAGAAGGAAGTTATTAATTAAAAGCTCTATAGAAATAGTGTTAGAGTTTGAGGCCATCATCACTTTCTTCAGTGAGGTCTTTACGGTTTGTACCGCTCTCTCTGTTTCATTTGGCTGTGGATGGTATGGTGGACTTTTCATGCATTTAATATTATTACTTTCGCAAAATTTAAGAAAATGAGACGAATCGAACGGTGGACCACCCGAAACTATGGTATTAGGCAAACCAAAATAGGCAAAAACCAATCTTAACACTTTTATTACGTTTTCTACGTTTGTGTTTACCATATGTTTAACATCTGCCCATTTACTGAAGCTGTCGACAATAATGAGGTAGTTGTTCCCTTTAAAATAAAAATAAAATCGATATGAATTCTTCAAAAAAATACTTTCTCGTCTGGCCAGGGTTGATGGTGATTTGAGAAAGGTTTGTTGTTTACACACATACAAGCTTCGCCACTCAGAACATACTCCTCAACATCAGCATCAATTCTTGGCCACCAAAAATACCTTCGCGCTAGCATTTTCGTTCTAACTACCCCAATGTGTGTGTCATGCAGAAGACTTAATGTTACTTTTCTTAACTTCTCTGGAATAATTAGTCGCATTCCGTAAAATAAACAACCGTCTTCTTCAGTAAGATTTTTTTTAAAATTTTCTGGCACTGAATTCGGCTAGCCATTCCTAATCATATTACCTACATTTTGTAACGTCCAGTCCCTAGAGGTTTCTTTTCTGACATCATCGAAACTTATGTTTAAATAACGATCTGACATAATTGTTTTTATACTGTCTTCTTCTAAACCCGTAGACAGTGGTAGTGGTAATCGAGAAAGCCCGTCTGAATTTGTTAATTGTGTACCCTTCTTGTATTTTATTGTATACTAGCTGATTACCCGGCGTTGCCCAGGTATTTATTCATCACAATCTTCTATTAGGCATGGGTAGAAAAAAGAATGATATCTATCTATAAGGTAAAATTGCAGTTTTTATTAACAAAATTTATTTAATAAAATATATTTTAAATTACAGCTATAGTATTTAAATTATAAAATAAAATTAAATAAACCTACATAAAATTAATTTAAAACAAAACTTGGTTGTTAGTTTCACTTCAAGAGCAAGAACAAATAAATTCTTATGTCAACCCAACCCAGAGCAACCAAAATTGAGTTGTCCGTGGGAAAAACATGGCGATCTCAAATCTATACTCCGCTGTACTTAATAAACTGTCCGACCTATTGATCGTCATCGAAAACGCTAGATCAGTCGAAATGAGTGCTATCCGGTGGATAAAAACTGTTTCACACTGTCCCTTTTCTGTCAAGATAGTCGCTTCAATTATACTGCCCGGCATCTCTTTTAAGCACAGTCTTGTGCCGTTGCAAAGTTTTGGCGAGTCGAGAAGCCGTAGTAAAATAATTGGAGATCAAATTGTAAGGTGGCAATCCAGACGAATTAAGTGAGTTTAGGAACTCCTTAACTTCCTCATCAGTATCTACAGAGGTATCGATACACTTATATTGAGTGACTGATAGAGGATATAGGATAGAGGATGGAAGATAGTAGATAGAGGATAGAAGATGGAAGATAGAAGACAGAGGATAGAGGATAGAAGATGGAAGATAGAAGATGAAAGATAGAAGATAGAGGATAGAAGATAGAAGATAGAGGATAGAGGATAGAGGATGGAAGAGAGAAGATGGAAGATGGAAGATAGAAGATAGAAGATAGTGGATAGAGGATAGAGGATGGAAGATGGAAGATGGAAGATGGAAGATGGAAGATGGAAGATAGAAGATAGAAGACAGAAGATAGAGGATAGAAGATGGAAGATGGAAAATGGAAGATAGAAGATAGAAGATAGAAGATAGAGGATAGAGGATGGAAGATAGAAGATGGAAGATGGAAGATGGAAGATGGAAGATGGAAGATGGAAGATAGAGGATAGAGGATAAATGAAGATAGAAGAATAGAAGATAGAAGATAGAAAATAATAAAAAAATTAAATAATAAAATAATAAAGTAACAAAATAATAAAATGAAAGATAACAAAATAATAAATTAAAAAAATAAAAAGATAATAAAAATGAAAGGATAACAAAATAATAAAATTATAAATTAATAAAATAATAGAATGAAAAGATAATAAAATGAAAAGATAATTAAATGAAAAGAGAATGAAATAATAAATTAATAAAATAAAGATAATAAAATAATAAAATGAAAAGATAATAAAAATGAAAGGATAATAAAATATTAAAATAATAGAATGAAAAGATAATAAAATGAAAAGAGAATGAAATAATAAATTAATAAAATAAAAAGATAATAAAAATGAATGGATAACAAAATAATAAAATAATAGAATGAAAAGATAATAAAATGAAAAGATAATAAAATGAAAATAGAATGAAATAATAAAATGAAAAGATAATAAAAATGAAAGGATAACAAAATAATAAAATAATAGAATGAAAAGATAATAAAATGAAAAGAGAATGAAATAATAAATTAATAAAATAAAAAGATAATAAAAATGAAAGGATAACAAAATAATAAAATAATAGAATGAAAAAATAATAAAATGAAAAGATAACAAAATTATAAATTAATAAAATAATAGAATGAAAAGATAATAAAATGAAAAGATAATTAAATGAAAAGAGAATGAAATAATAAATTAATAAAATAAAAAGATAATAAAATAATAAAATGAAAAGATAATAAAAATGAAAGGATAACAAAATAATAAAATAATAGAATGAAAAGATAATAAAATGAAAAGAGAATGAAATAATAAATTAATAAAATAAAAAGATAATAAAAATGAATGGATAACAAAATAATAAAATAATAGAATGAAAAGATAATAAAATGAAAAGAGAATGAAATAATAAAATGAAAAGATAATAAAAATGAAAGGATAACAAAATAATAAAATAATAGACTGAAAAGATAATAAAATGAAAAGAGAATGAAATAATAAATTAATAAAATAAAAAGATAATAAAAATGAAACGATAACAAAATAATAAAATAATAGAATGAAAAAATAATAAAATGAAAAGATAACAAAATTATAAATTAATAAAATAATAGAATGAAAAGATAATAAAATGAAAAGATAATAAAATGAAAAGAGAATGAAATAATAAATTAATAAAATAAAAAGATAATAAAATAATAAAATGAAAAGATAATAAAAATGAAAGGATAACAAAATAATAAAATAATAGAATGAAAAAAATAATAAAATGAAAAGATAACAAAATTATAAATTAATAAAATAATAGAATGAAAAGATAATAAAATGAAAAGAGAATGAAATAATAAATTAATAAAATAAAAAGATAATAAAATAATAAAATGAAAAGATAATAAAAATGAAAGGATAACCAAATAATAAAATAATAGAATGAAAAGATAATAAAATGAAAAGATATTAAAATAATGTAATCGCTTTACGGATCTTTTTTGCACCAGTGGCGTGAACCGTAGTTCCTGTTCGTTTACCAGACATTTTTATAGCAAAATTATTTTTCAGTTAATATACCACCAACAATAATAGACTTTACTGATTAACCACCAACGCTAAATAATTAATAGACTTCACTTAAACAGTAAACAAATTGCACTAAAGAAACTACATATCGATGAATGATAGAACTTAAATTATTATTATATTTTATATATGTGTGTATCTCCGATGGACAACACTTTTTGCAAAAATTTTGGTGGCCGGGGTCGTGGGCCCCATGAACAATTTTCAAAAAAATTTACCCGATTTTCTTCAAATTTTGTACAACTCTGTATCTCCGTTGGACAAAATTGTTTGTAAAGTTTTTGGAGTGAACGGGCCCTGAGGCCCAAGGGGTGCTCATATACATTTTTTAAAAATTAGCTTTGATTTTCTTCAAATTTTTAACAAATGTGTATCACTGATGGAAATAACTTTTTGTAAATTTGTAAGAGTGATAGGAGTGTGGTGTCCATGTAAATTTTTTAAAAATCAATCAATTTGTAATTCCGGATTTGATTTTCTTCAAATTTTAACACATAGGTACCCATCTCCTATTAGAGAATTTACATGAAAAATTTTAATTTTTATGGATTGTTTTTTTATTTACTGAATTTTATTTTTATTTTTGTCGTTTTTTGTTGTCGATATCAACTTACAGATAGAACAACAAGTTTTCGAAATATTCTGTCATTTCGCGTTTTCATAAATTAGTTCAGAGCAGTCAGAGTTCTCAAGATAAATGTTCGTGTTTCTTATTTGCTCAGAGTATGAGCGTGCTCTAAGTTCTCAGAATAAAATGATCTGAGCATTTTCAATTTTAACATATGATGTCAAATGTCTGTTTCGATGATTTTCTCCTAAAATAAAAAAAATGGCCCAGGATCAAGGGGCTCCCATATCAATTTCTGCGATTAGAGAATTTAGATGAAAAATTTTAATTTTTATGGGTTGTTTTTATTTACTTTAAATAGATTAAAGTACGTACAAAGCAACGCAGCATATAGCACTAGCACACAGTAATTATGGCGTAACCGTACATCACAGAAACAACGCAGCGAACAGCGCAGCAGTCATTATGATGCCCGACAGTTTTTTTGTCGACTTTAGTTATTTAGCTACAAAATTGGTCGCCACGAAAGGCACTCTTATTAAAACAGAATAATATATAGCGTATGTTCACTCTGAAATTCCAGTATAAATATTGATGAAAGAATTTTTTAAATCGGTCTAGTAGTTTCGAAGATCATCTCCAACACACAAGTCAACTTTACCTCTTTACAATATAAGTATAGAAATAGACCTGTTAATTTTTCGTAAATAACGAGCTTTTACAGTTAGAGATTACTAATTTTTCTTTAATATTATTATATTCTGCTCTATAATATGTACGCACAATTTTTTGTTTGGGTCTCGCAATTACGACAAAGGGGTTTGTCTTCTTCTGCATCGGTACAAATTAATTTTGAAGGAGGTTAGTATTTCTCAAATTCTTCTAGGGTTAAATCTGCGTTACTGGAACCAAGTTTATATAACATGGGCGTCAAAGTAGTCGAAAATACAGACAAACAGGGGTCAAGTCAAGTTAAATAAAAAATAAAACTTTTTAAAAAGAATAAATACCTATAAAAACATATTATTATTCTTTGAAGCATGGATTAATTATTAAATTGTTGAAAAGCCCTGAAAATTTAATACTGCCTAAAGGCTGTGGGTTAAAAATTAATCGCAAGATTTCACCAGCAACAGACAACCGTTCACGTGAAGTTAATATAGAGAATTTATAAATTGAAATTTTTCTCGTAAATTCTCTAAACGGATATTCGATTTTCTGGTGAAATTTCCCATTTGGTGGTGAAAACATAGCAGCCACAGAGCATGGTTGGTGCCACGTTCACACAACGATGCACGAAGTACTACTAAAATTCTTTCTTTTGGGTTGAGTTAAGCTGTAAAGCAGAAAGTGCGTAACCAGCTCTTCACAAAACCCTCTCTATAGAAAGCCCAAAAAAAGCGAAATATGTATGTATTTGTGACATGTGAATACAGTGTAGAAGCACTAAGCACATGCAGACGCATACGTAAGTTGTGGTAGTGAAAAATAGAAAAATTTCGTGTTTTTTGCTCTTAATTTAATCACCAATACATAAATATTTCGTTAGTATCTGTGCTTCAAGAAAACAGGGCTTTCTATAATGAGGGTTTGATTCTTCATATAAAATGATACATAACACAAATTGAGAATGCACTCACCCAACTGAGTGTACAACAAATTTGAATTGCGAAATCCATTCATTTTGTATAAAAATGTTTGTTCTACTTTGGTCCTTTTGATATCTCTATACTTTTTGCTCTAACTCTGTTGAGGGGGTTTGGATTGAACCTAATTTTTTATAAAAGGTTTTTTTATTACCTCATATGATACCAATTAGCCCCCTAACAACCCTCAAAACAGAGAGGCTTAAAAAAAACAATCTAAAGGGGACGTCTCCTGCAAACAAGATTGCGGTATTCGAGATTTGCTGAAGACTTTCAGGAGAAGGGCGTCCGAAAGCCCTAACCGAGTAAAAACTATAATGCACTTAAGCCCAGTTTTTTGGCTATGTGTGTAGAAAGAGGATACTCGACCAAAACCCTTGGGTAGAAAGTCTTACCCCGGAATTCCACTCTGAACGAACAAGAGTGCAAAAATAAAATAAAATAAATAAAATACCGAATCACCTTTACGCATGACTAAACTTAAATAAGTGTATTTAAGTTCAATTGCTGTTTTTTTGTACAAATTTTTCAAAACCTACCTTGGCTACTATCGATCAAAGCCGAAAAAGGATTGCGAGAAAATTGTTCGCTAGCAGCGTTTAACATTGGTTCTTGAATGTCGCGATAAATGCGTTGCAAAGCACTGTACCCTCCTGGAACACTTTCCAGGTTAGACATTGCCCGGTCGTGCGACCTCATTAATTCTTGCAACATTGACGGATTTCTTGCTAATTCCATAGTTTGTCGAAGCAATTCGGGGTTATTAAGCATATGCGAAATTTCTGGGTTTCGTTGCATTAAATCTTGCATTTGAGGATTTGATGTTAGCAAGGATCGCATTGTTTCTGGATTACTCATCATTTGTTGCACTATGGGATTGTCAAGTAAAGAACGCAGCATATCTGAATTGTTCAAAAGCTCGCTTTGCATACGAGCCTGCAAATCCAAGAAAGTTCCAGTACCAGCACTCAAAGCTTCGATTCCAGCTAGACCGCCCAACTGATTAAGTCCAAAAGGGGTCTGTCGAACATCTGCTTGGCGTCGATTCGCAGAAGTGTCCTGCTGTCTGGTTGGTGCCTTAATCACCAAATGAATAGTTAATCCATCTCGAATGTTATGGGTTTTTAGTGTGTCAGTGTCTTTCATGATTTTACCAGCAAATATCAACACTAATTGCTCAGGCTCAGATTCAAATTTCTTAGCCACTAATATTTTTAGCTGGAATAGAAAAAAGGTAATTTAAGTTTAAGGACTAATTATAAATAAATAAAATAAATCTAAATCATGATAATTATAATATCAATGAAAAGCGTTATTTCTTCGTACAACTTACTTCCTTAATTCCAGAATTTTCGTCGATTTCAAGTTGTCGTTTTTCCTTTGGTGTTTTCACTGTTATCACAATTTTATGAGTTACGCCACCCTCAGCCATTTTATAATCACTTTAAACAATCTTCACGTAAATATGAATAATAAAAATGCTAAAAACTCCTCGCTACCGAAAAAATATTAATGATTTGGACTTCGATATTCGTTGTCGATTGCCTATTTCGTGTTCGTTAAAAAAAATTAATAAGGATCTCAGACGATGAACTTGTTCGCCGCGAACATGTTTTCGAGCTCTACAACAAGACGATTACTTTGGCGTAACTAACGTCGGTAGGTAAACAACACCATGGCAACCAGCAGTAGAGTATTAATATATTTCTGTCGGTTGATAAACTTCGCCCAAAATAATGACGCATATAACTAAATGTCGATGGGGGTATTTGGTTTTCCATACTAGGAATTAATTACTTTCCGCAACACGCATCCAGGACCCAACCTCGTTTTAGGTTTATTAAAAAACTTCAGCCTTTTCATATTTTTCCTAATTTTCTTCACTTTTAACTTTCCAAATTTCTGGTTGAGCTTCCAAACGTTGGAAAAATTCTACCCAGAAATCGGTATTTAAGCTCGATGCCATGATGCCGATGAAAAATAATTTCCAATATATAACTATTATAAAACAAAATTGTTGGATGAATAATTGTAAGAAATTTGAAATCAAATTAAACGAAAGAATCTTTGTTGCCAAAAACGTTGAAAAGGTAATTATTCAAAACCATTGTGATTCTGGAAATATAACTCTTCAAAGGAATTATATTATAAACATTCAAATGATTTAGTAAATTCATCAACGGTTGCTCATCCTCCAACCGAAGTAATTTGTTTACGTGCTGTCTGTAATATGATTTAAAACAGTGAATTATACCCTGGTCAAGTGGCTGAGCAAGAGCAGTAGTGTTTGGTGGTAAAAACTGCACGTTTTTATTTTTGAATATGGTCGTTGTCTTATGACAAGATGCGTTATCAACAACAAAAATAATTTTGCGATTTTGATTGATCATTTATCTGTCAAAAGTTATTAAAATATAGTCCCACAAAGTTTGCGTAATCCAAGCTTTGCGTTGTAAGTAATATTTAAATGTAAGTATTTTGTTCTTATAGCAATTAGGATTTTTAGATTTTCCTACAACGATGACATTCTTGTACTCTCCTGTTGCGTTAAATAAAAAGGAGCGGTTTGCGTTCCTTTGAAAATTTAAATATTCCTATGTGCTGCCCTTTTTTGTTTAGACTTAAAGTCGGAGAGCTTTCGAAAATAATTTGTAACCAAATTTAGGAAAACTGTGTTAAAAAACTGAGATAACAACATGTTACGGCACACAAGTTCATCGTCTGATGTAATATTTAAAAAAAACTTTGGCCAAGCCGGCTTAGCTTTACAAAGCAACAGCTTTTGGCTTTAAATTTTCCTTGAGAATTTTTTTTAATCAATTTTGTTTGTGTGAGTGCGAAGAATCCGAAGAAACCAAAAATGTTTGGATTAAAACAAACCAAAATTATCACCAAGCAAAACCGTATTTGTATGGAAAGGAAAAAAATCTGGGAATAAAATACCTCGTGTAAATACAAAAATACAGTATGTGACGAACCAAAAAGTTTGCATACAGTGTGTGAAATATTCACAAGAAATAAAAAAGCGCGATTCTGACGTTAGCCGTATTTTATTTGCCAAGGAACAAAAACAATTGCACTGTCGAACTCCTTCTTTGGAATTGTGAAAACCTGCTGTTTGGCTGGTTTTGGCTGGTTTTGACATTCGAATTCCGAACTCGCTCGGCAAATAAAATGCAGCTATCTATTAGCCGAGGAACAACAACAATTGCACTGTCGAATTCCTTCTTTGGAATTGTGAAAACCTGCTGTTTGGCTGGTTTTGGCTGGTTTTGACATTCGAATTCCGAACTCGCTCGGCAAATAAAATGCAGCTGTTATGTCTGTTAAGCTTATCACAGCTAAGAGGAATTTTGCTAAAGTGTTTTTTCAGAGAATCTCTTAATTGGTATTTTGTTGGTAGTACTAAAAACAAATCTCTAAGGAACTCTCCAAATATTTTGAAAATAATTTGGAGAGCTCTCAGTTTGTATTTATAAAATTTTACCAAAGAAAATAAATGTGTTTTTCTTTTGAATGTAAGTAGAGTGAATTATAACTTGCATTGTGTAAGATTGTAAATCGAGGTGAAATTTTTATTTTTAAAAAAATCATAATTTTTAATATTCTTCTTGTTTCGCCATTTTGCAATGCCGAAAACAATTAAAACTAAAAAGGAGGAAATTGTGACTGAATCCGAAAACAAGGATGAGCTGGCCGAATTGGATGAGACGATCATAAGTGTTCATCAAGCCCCTTGCGTTCATCTTCCGAAATGCCTGATACTTCCGAGACAACAATAGATATTAAAAAAGACGAGACTTCCGAGGCGCTTTGTCAATACGACATCTTCCGAAATGCCTGAAACTTCCGAGACAACAATAGATATTAAAAAAGACGAGACTTCCGAGGCGCTTTGTCAATGTAACATCTTCCGATATGCCTGAAACTTCCGAGACAACAATAGATATTAAAAAAGACGAAACTTCCGAGGCGCTTTGTCAATGCGACATCTTCCGAAATGCCTGAAACTTCCGAGACAACAATAGATATTAAAAAGAGACGAGACTTCTGAGATGCTTTGTCAATGCGACATCTTCCGAAATTCCTGAAACTTCCGAGACAACAAAAGAAATTAAAAAGAGACGAGACTTCCGAGATGCTTTGTCAATGCGAAACACTTACATCTTTCGAAATTCCTGAAACTTCCGAGGCAAAACCAGACGAGTATAATTATGAGGTGAAATGGTCAGATTGGCCGAGTTGCAAGAATGTAAATCGTGTGTTGGTATCGCAGATTGCAAATCATGTGTTGGCATCGTGGCGACCAAGTTGAACAATGACAGCATCGATACTCGAGAGGGTGCGGCTAGATATATTTTTTCAAAGAAGATTATTAGAATTACAATTGTTATTTCCGACTTCCGATTAGTTTTACAAAATAAATAGTGTATTATAATAGTCTAGTTTTTAAATAAATGCTCTATTACAATTGAATTTTTTTTCATAATTATATTTGTAATTTATATGGAAAATGTACGCCAAACGCGAGCTTTGCGAACAACCAACGATGGAGCAGCTGAGGCTTATCTATGTTTTCTAGAGGAAAACCCCCATTTTAAAACGGGGAAAAATACTCCAGAAAACGCAAATTATCTAGAAGAGTTGGTTAAAAAATTAAACGCTTTAAAAGGCCCACTTAAAAGTATAAAAGATCTTTCACATTTTTAAATCTTTTAAACTGATATTATCATTTACCTGATAATTTTTTTTTATGTTTTGCTGTTTTTAGTCCCTTAATCATTGGATATACCAATTAAAGTAACGGACCCGGAAAATTAGGGAAGAAATTCTAGGGACAAGAGCCGGTGAAGCAGCATCCACTTCTATGTCAGGATCCGAGGAAAGCGCGCCAAATATAATTGGAATTATAGCGTTTCGGGGAGATGACACAATACCTGTCATGGGATTTGAAGTAAGCTATACATATTAGTTTTTATATTATATTAATTATAATTAGGAACTCGATTTAAAAACGCAAATCAAATGAGCGATGAAACAAATTCTGTGACAGAACCCGAAATAATAATAGCGGCGCACACCGTGCCAGAAATGATACAGGCCGTCCAGATACCGGGACCTTCTAGACCCAGAAAACGGCAATATTCTAGTACATTTTCATGCACTATTTCCGATTGCGTTGAAAAAATCGGAAAACTGGCGGAAGATCGTGCTAAGCACCAGATGGAAATGGCGGAACAACGTTTGGCCATTGACTCAAAATCGCTTACGCCATTACTAGGATGGCGGAAGCTATCTATATCCTCGCAAAACAATTAGAATCAAATAAAAAATAAGATCTTAAATGATGATAATAAATAATGATTAATAACAGAAAGAATTAACTAATTAATAAATTAAATATTTTCTTATAAATTTTTTTTTTTAAGATTGTAAATCGTGTGTTGGTATCGCAGATTGCAAATCATGTGTTGGCATCGCGGCGACCAAGTTGAACAATGACAACATCGATACTCGAGAGGGTGCGGCTAGATATATTCTTTAAAAAAAGAACAAAGAAGATTATTAGAATTACAATGGTATTGTTATTTACGACTTCCGATTAGTTTTACAAAATAAATAGTGTATTATAATAGTCTAGTTTTTAAATAAATGCTCAATTACATTTTATATAAATATTTATTAAAAAAAATACATAGTTTAATAAGTTTTACAGAAAAATTATTAAATTATGTCACAACGCAACGAGAAACATCAAAATCGTGATTCTTATGACCGCCCATTTCGTATGTATAAGCTAAGAGGTTGTCTAAGAGAATCTCTAAACTAAGAGGATTCACAGAATTGCAAAATAGTCTTCTCGAAGAGATATCCCTTAACTTAGAGATGAATGAATGAATGAAAGTTATGTCCAGCGAAACAGAAGCAGTGTTTGTGGTCCAAGCAATTTCTCAAGCGATTCATATGAAATTCACTATGTAGGACTAAGATGCGACTATAACCCTTGTTCCTATGGAAATTCCGGGAACTGGACAATAGGGTCTGGAATTGTATGAGCCAAGCAATTTCTCAAGCGATTCGTATGAAATTTGGTATCTAGGACTAAGATGCGACTATAACCCTTGTTCCTATGGAAATTCCGGGAATTGGACAATAGGGTCTGGAATTGTATAAGCCAAGCAATTTCTCAAGCGATTCGTATGAAATTTGGTATCTAGGACTGGATAAAAGGGTCTGGAATTTGTGGACCAAGCAATTTCTCAAGCGATTCGTATGAAATTCGGTATGTGGGACTAAGATGCAACTAGAAGACTTGTTCCTATGGAAATTCTGGTATAGGGCCAATAGGGTCTGGAATATTGTGGAACAAGCAATTTCTCAAGCGATTCGTATACAATTCAGTATGTAGGGCTAAGATGTGACTGTAACCCTTGTTCGTATATAAATTCTGTGATCTGCACAATAGGATCTGGAATTTTGAGAACCAAACAATTTCTCAAGCGATATGACTATATGCCTTATTCTTATGGAAATTCTTGCATCTGACCAATAGGGTCTGGAATTTTTTGGACCAAGCAATTTCTCCAACGATTCGTTTGAAATTCGGTATGTAGGACTAAGATGCGACTATAACCCTTGTTCCTATGGAAATTCTGTGATGTGACCAATAGTGTTTGTAATTTTATGGATTCGTATGAAATTCGGTATGTAGGACAAAGATTCGACTATATGCCGTATTTTTATGGAAATTCTGGGAACTGGCCAATATGGTCTGGTACTTTGTGGACCAAGCAATTTCTCAAGCGATTCGTATGAAATTCGGTATGTAGGACTAAAATGCGACTTTAACCCTTATTCCTATGTAAATTCCGGGATCTGGACAATAGGATCTGGAATTTTGCGGACCAAGCAATTTCTTAAGCGTTTCGTATGAAAATCGCTATGTAGGACTAAGATGCGACTATAAACCTTGTTCCAATTGAAATTCTGGGATCTGGCCAATAGGGTTTGGAATTTTGTGGACCAAGAATTTTTTCAAGCGATTCGTATGAAATTCGGTATGTAGGACAAAGATTCGACTATGTGCCGTATTATTAACCCTTGTTCGTATATAAATTCCTGGGTCTGTATAAGAGGGTCTGGATAAGAGGGTCTGGAATTTGTGGACCAAGCAATTTCTCAAGCGATTCGTGTGAAATTCGGTATGTAGGACTAAGATGCAACTATAAGACTTGTTCCTATGGAAATTCTGGTAAGGGGCCAATAGGGTCTGGAATATTGTGGAACAAGCAATTTCTCAAGCGATTCGGATGATATTCAGTATGTATGACTAAGATGTAACTGTAACCCTTGTTCGTATATAAATCCTGTGATCTGGACAATAGGGTCTGGAATTTTGTGGACCAATCACTTTCTCAAGCGTTTCGTATGACATTCGGTTTGTAGGACTAAGGTGCGACTTTAACCCTTGTTCCTATGGAAAATCTGGGATCTGGCCATTAGGGTCTGGAATTTTGTGGACCAAGCAATTTCTCAAGCGATTCGTATGAAATTCGGTATGTTGGACTAAGGTTCGACTATAACCCTTGTTCCTATGGAAATTCTGGGAACTGGCCATTATGGTCTGGAATTTTGTGGACCAAGCAATTTTCAAGCGATTCGTACGAAATTTGGTATATAGGATTAAGATGCGACTATAACCCTTGTTCCTATGGAAATTCTTGCATCTGACCTATAGGGTCTGGAATTTTGTGAACCAAGCAATTTCTCAAGCGGTTCATATTAAATTCGGTTTGTAGGACTAAGATGCGACTATAACAATTGTTTCTATGGAAATTCCGGGATCTGGACAATAGGGTCTGAAATTTTGTGGACCAAGCAATTTCTGAAGCGATTCGTATGAAATTCGGTATATAGGACTAAGATGCGACTATTACCCTTGTTCCTATGGAAATTCCGGGATCTGGACAGTAGGCCCTGAAATTTTATGGACCAAGCAATTTCTCAAGCGATTCGTATGAAATTTGGTATACAGGACTAAGATGCGACTATAACTCTTATTCCTATGGAAATTATTGGATCTGACCAAAAGGGTCTGGAATTTTGTGTACCAAGCGAATTCTCAATTTATTGGATAAAAAATCTTTATTGGCTAAAAAATTGTGTACACTATAAAACTCAGTCTTTTGAACCTATACCTAAGATTATAAATAAAAATGAAATGAAATGAAAAGCAATTTCTCAAGCGATTCGTATGAAATTTGTATATAGGTCTAAGAAGTGACTACAACCCTAGTTCCTATGGAAATTTCGGGATCTGAACGATATAAATATGTATATATAGATTTGTAATAAAAACAAACAAAACAGTAATAAAACAATAAAAGTAGACAAAACATTCACAAAATACAAAATTTTATTTTATTATCATCCATTAACATAAACAATAAGTCGAATAATAAAACTTAAAAGAACGTTAAAACTACATAATAAAAATTAACAAAGCAGTAAAAAGAAAAGAAACAAAAGAACAACAAGTTAAAAAATAAAATAAACAAAATAATTCTAAAAAAACATATTCAATCAGCTTTAATTTACAAAAAATAAACGATTCATCATAACGAATAACGCACATTTCATTTATTTATTTCAAACACTATTTCTTGTTTTAAATGAAGCAAAGTTTTTAGATATGTTTGGTCTTCATTAGGAAGGTATTTAAACAGACTTTGAATGCATTTTTTTCGTCGCACATTTCTTTTGGTGTTTGTACTAAAGGAACACCTTCAAATACATTTTTTTAGCTGTATTGTATTGCAAAAACTTACATTTTGAAAGTGGAATTTTTTGGAAATGTAATTCTCCTGACATCCTAGAATAGGATTTAAAATCTGTTGATTGCATTTGCAAAATTTTAAGTTCTATATTTGAAGACTTAACTTTTAATAAGAGCTTCATTAATGCAAGAGAGGACTTGGAAACCTATCTATTGTACTGAACGCAATCAATTTCCTGAATAAGTGAATGCCCAGGCTCTGAGAATTTCTGTGTTACTGTTTCTATGGAAGAATTTATTTTCAAAAATCTTAAAATCGCTGTTAAAGTTATTTGGTTCTTATTTTGCGGAACGCAAGAGTCACTCCAAAGCACAAAATGTTTGATATCTGGACAATCTTTAATGATAGCATCCAACATTTTTATTAATGCGCTTGCTATATCGTTTCCGGAACGACCTCCAATTGCTTCATTCCAAAAGGAGCAATATGTCGTTTTTCTTCTTCCAGGTATTAATAGCGTACCAGTTAGATTGTACGTAGCTAATTTTCTTTTATAGAAAAAAATAGATGCATTTCCTTTAGGGAGTTGAAACACATTCTGAAGATCGTAAGATAAGATACCAAGCGATACATCTATGTTTTTGCGATCAGTTCGTCAGCCATCCTATCATTAAAAGCGTTATATAAAACTTTGTTTCTAATTTTTTTTTCAGATTTACCGTTCAATATCCAACAGAAACGACGGTTCGGGTGACTCTACACGCACATCCATCTCCTATGCATTCGTTCAATAAACTGATGTGTAAAGTTGGTGCGTACCTTATGTAGTATGTAGCATACGACAATTATGAACTGAGTTTTTTTGTTACCAATTGTCCATAGAAAACTTGTCGTATGTGTAATTTTTCGACACATACTACAAAATATGCTCTCAAAAGTGATTGCAACGGTTACATACGACAAAGTCGACACTCAATATCTCTGAAACGGTTAACAATATTCAAAATCTGAAAACGCCAATCGAAAGAGCATAGCTTAAAACCTGAAATGGCATCCTTATCTCAAAAAGTGAAAAATGCTACATACGACAAATATGAAATCAGGTGAAGAATAGGCTCTGGACCAAGTAATTTCTCAAGCGATACGTATGAAATTCGGTATATGGGACAAAGTTCGACTATATGCCTTATTCCTATGGAAATTATGAGAACTGGACAATATGGTAATTCCGGGATCTGGACAATAGGGTCTGGAATTTTGTAGACCAAGCTATTTCTTAAGCGATTCGTATGAAAATCGGTATGTAGGACTAAGATGCGACTATTACCCTTGTTCGTATATAAATTCTGTGATCTGGACAATAGGGATTGAAATTTTGTGGACCAAGCAATTTCTCAAGCGCTTCGTATGACATTCGGTATGTAGGACTAAGATGCGACTATAATCCTTGTTCCTATGGAAATTCCGGGATCTGGACAAAAGGGTCGTGAATTTTGTGGACACAGCAATTTCTTAAGTGATTCGTATGCAATTCGGTATGTAGAACTGAGAAGCGACTATAACCCTTGTTCCTATGGAAATTCAGGGGTCTGGCCAATAGGGTCTAGCATTTTGTGGACCAAGCAATTTCTCAAGCGTTTCGTAGGAAGTTCGGTATGTAGGACTAAGATGCGGCTATAACTCCTGTTCCTATGGAAGTTCCGGGAACTGGACAATTAACAACACCCTGCTCGATTGGACTAGTAACTACATTTCTGACCGTTCAATCCACGTCGTATTGGACGGATTCAAATCCAATGTTCACCGCATAATCGCTGGTATTCCTCAAGGCTCTGTTTTATCTCCGACACTCTTTCTGATTTTCATTAATGATCTCCTATCCACCACCTCTAATCCAATCCATTCTTTTCATATGACTTCTCGCTTTCTACACGCCCCTCTTCGTCACAAGTGGAACTTGAACAACAACGTATGTTAAGCACGTTAAATTCTGACCTTGACAGCATAACAAGGTGGGGACTACATAATAGAGTTGAATTTAACGCTTCTAAAACCCAGTGCTGTCTTTTGTCGTCTAAGCGTAATTTAAACCCTCAACCTTTGTCCATGAATGGATCTTGCATCAAAGAAACCTAAAAACTCTCAATTCTCGGTATGTGCGTCAGCAACAAGCTTCGTTGGAATGACCACATATTTGCCATCGGAAAAAATGCTGCAAGATGCTTAGGTTTCCTAAAACGGTGCAAGATGTACTTCACTCTTTCAGATCTGGCTTCTATTCACAAGGCGTATATTCGCCCTAAACTTGAATACAACTGTATTGTCTGGGCAGGTGCCCCCAAGACCACATTGCATATACTAGACAGAGTTCAGAACCGCGCGTTAAAATTTATTGGTGCTGATTCTGTGTTTCCGCTTTTGTATGATCTGCAGTCGTTTAAGACACGCGTATATAGACACCTCATTCTTTCCTCGCCCATACGTACCGCTTAAGAAATTGCTTGGTCAAAAAATTCCAGATCCTATTTTTTTTTGTGTTTAGGATGTACACACGTTAAAGGGGTTTGCACCATAGGAACAAGGGTTATAGTGGCATCTTAGTCCTACAAACCGAATTTCATACGAATCACTTGAGAATTTCATACGAATCGCTTGAGAAATTGCTTGGTCCAAAAAATTCCAGACCATATTGGCCAGATCCCAGAATTTCCATAGGAATAAGGCATATAGCCGAATCTTAGTCAGGCCAGTGATAACCTATGGCTATCCCATATGGTTCACCGTCTCACCAACAACGATGAAGAAGATCTCCCTATTTGAAAGGAAGGTACTTAGGATCTGTACAGGACTCTGGAGGGTGCCAAACAGCTATAAGTTTGTCTCGAGTGCAAGGCTTTACGACGCGGCAGGTCTGCTGCCCATAACCGACCACTTGTTCCGAATGGCAAAGAAATTCGTTGATGGGTTGGAAACACATCCAAGTCCGGAGATGCAAGGACTGAGAATCGAAGAAATCGAGCCAAGCCACCGCTATATAAACATCAGAGGATTCACAGATGCTAGATTTGACGACATCTTTAATAATCAAGACGTTTCCTTCTACGAGAAGGCCAGCAATCAACATTACAGAGGCTGAAGATCGCCCTGTTTATACCCCCTTTAATATTATTCTTCATTTTTATTTTATTTTAAAATTTATCGTTTAAAATTAAATTGCTTTAAAAATAAACATGTAGTAGATTAAGTAGTAAAAAATATTGTTTAATAATAAGCAATCCAAAAAAAAAGACAATGTAAATACGTCGGGCCCCTATTGTTGAGCCGACACTAAATAATAATAGTTATAAGTTTAGTTTTTAAGTCAAAATGGTATAATATCTAAATGTTTAATAAAATATCTTAATCTAATCTTAATCTAATCGAATCTTAGTCCTACATACCGATTTTCATACGAATCGCTTGAGAAATTGCTTGGTCCAAAAAATTCCAGACCATATTGGCCAGATCCCAGAATTTCCATAGGAATAAGGCATATAGTCGAATCTTAGTCCTACATAACGAATTTCATACGAAACGCTTGAGAAATTTCTTGGTCCACAAAGTTCCGGAGCCTATTAGCCAGATCCCAGAATTTCCATAGGAACAAGGGTTATAGTCGTAATTTCATACGAATCGGTTGAAAAATTGCTCGGGCCACAAAATTCCATAGCCTATTGGCCAGACACCAAAATTTCCATAGGAACAAGGGTTATAGCCGCATCGTAGCCCTAGATAACGAATTTCACACACACAATTCCAGACCCTGTCCAGATCACAGAATTAATATATGAACAATGGTTACAGTAACATATTGTTCTACATACCGAATTTCATACGAATCGCTTAAGAAATTGGTTGGTCCACGAAATTCCAGATCCTATGGTCACGATCGCGGAATTTCCATTGGAATGAGGATTATACATCTTAGTCCTACATACCGAATTTCATACGAATAGCTTGAGAAATTGCTTGGTCCCCAAAATTCCAGACCATATTGGCCAGTTCCCATAATTTCCATAGGAATAAGGCATAAAGTCGAATCTTTGTCCTATATTCCGGATTTCATACGTATCGCTAGAGAATTTACTTGGACCAGAGCCTATTGTCCAGATCCCAAAATTTCCATAGGAACAAGTGTTATGGTCGCATCTTAGACCTATATACCAAATTTCATACGAATCGCGTGGGAAAATGATTGGTCCTCAAAATTCCAGACCCTATTGGTCAGATCCCAGAATTTCCATAGGAACAAGTGTTATAGTCGCATCTCAGACCTATATACCAAATTACATACGAATCGCTTGAGAAATTGCTTGGTCCTCAAAATTCCAGACCCTATTGGTCAGATCCCAGAATTTCCATAGGAACAAGAGATATAGTCGCATCGTTGACCTATATACCAAATTTCATACGAATCGCTTGAGAAATTGCTTGGGACACAAAATTCCAGACCCTATTGATCAGATCCAAGAATTTCCATAGGAACAAGGGTTATAGTCGCATCTTAGACCTATATACCAAATTTCATACGAATCGCGTGGGAAATTGCTTGTTCCTCAAAATTCCAGACCCTATTGGTCAGATCCCAGAATTTCCATAGGAGCAAGTGTTATAGTCGCATCTAAGTCCTGTATTTCCAATTTCATACGAATCGCTTGAGAAATTGCTTGGTCCACAAAATTCCAGAGCCTATTGGCCAGACCCCAGACTTTCAGTAGGAACAAGATTTATAGTCATATCTTAGTCCTAGATACCGAAATCCACACGAATCGCTTGAGAAATTGCTTGGTGCACAAAATTCCAGACCCTATTGTCCAGATCTCGGAATTTCCATAGGAACAAGGGTTATAGTCCCATCTTAGTACTACATACCGAATTTGATATGAATCGCTTAAGAAATTGCTTGGTCGACAAAATTCCAGACCCTATTGTCCATTTCCCGGAACTTCATTAAGAACAAGAGTTAAATTTGCATCTTAGTACTACATACCGAATTTGATATGAATCGCTTAAGATATTGCTTGCGAATTTCATACCAGCGTAACAACGTGTAGGGAGCCCACACAGCGAAATTACGTCGTACGAGTGACGGAGGCAGAGAAAGACGTCGGCAGCGATATGCTGAGTGTACCAGCGTAACAAACTGTAGGGAACCCACACAGCGAAGCTACGTCGTGCGAGTGACGGAAGCAGAGAAAGACGTCGGCAGCGTTATGCTGCATGTACCAGCGTAACAACCTGTAGGGAACCGACACAGCGAAGTTACATCGCACGAGTGACGGAAGCAGCGAAAGACTTCGGCAGCGATGTGCTGGATGTACCAGCGTAACAACCTGTAGGGAACCCACACATCGAATTTACGTCGTACGAGTGACGGAGGCAGAGAAAGACGTCGGCAGCGATATGCCGGGTGTACCAGCGTAACAACCTGTAGGGAACCCACGCAGCGAAGTTACGTCGTGCGAGTGACGGAAGCAGAGAAAGACTTCGGCAGCGATATGCTGCATGTACCAGCGTAAAAACCTGTAGGGAACCCACACAGCGAAGTTACATTGTACGAGTGACGGAAGCAGCGAAAGACTTCGGCAGCGATATGCTGGATGTATCAGCGTAAACACCTGTAGGGAACCCACACAGCGAAGTAACGTCGTACGAGTGACGGAGGCAGAGAAAGACGTCGGCAGCGATATGCTGGGTGTACCAGCGTAACAACCTGTAAGGAACCCACACAGCGAAATTACGTCGTACGAGTTACGTAGGCAGAGAAAGACGTCGAAAGACTTACCACCGCGTGATCCGAGAAGCACAAAAAGAAGACTAAGAGAGCGACTGACTGCATGCGCGACCTTTTATACATTTTTGCGTAGCAAAATTCTAAATAGCGTGTTGCGCTGTGATTGGTCCATCCGGTGGCGTGATGTTGTTTTGGCTGTTTTATTTTCATATGCGTTTGGTGGCTGCACAGTGTGGATACAGTGTGCAGCCGAATTTGGCAAAAAAGTATACGGTATGTTTTGAGTGAACAAAATTCGGCCACAAGAATTTTGTTCCTCACACCCTAGATAACGAATTTCTCACGAATCGCTTGAGAAATTGCTTGGTTCACAAAATACCAGACCCTATTGTCCAGATCACAGAATTTATATACGAACAAGGGTTACAGTCACATCTTGTCGTACATACCGAATTTCATACGAATCGCTTAAATTGCTTAGTCCACAAAATTCCAGATCCTATTGTCCAGATCCCGGAATTTCCATAGGAACAAGAGTTATAGTCGCATCTTAGTCCTACATACCGAATTTCATACGAAACGCTTAAGAAATTGCTTGGTCCACAAAATTTCAGAACCTATTGTCCAGATCCCGGAATTTCCATAGGAACAAGGGTTATAGTCGCATCTTAGTCCTACATACCAAATTTCATACGAAACGCTTGAGAAATTGCTTGGCCCCAAAAATTCCAGAGCCTATTGTCCAGATCCCAATATTTATATAGGAATAAGGGTTATAGTTGCATCTTAGTCCTACATACCGAAATTCATACGAATTGCTTAAGAAATTGCTTGGTCCACAAAATTCCAGACCCTATTGTCCACATAACAGAATTTCGATAAGAACAAGGGTTATAATCCCATCTTAGTCCTACATACCGAATTTCATACGAATCGCTTGAGAAATTGATTGGTACATAAAATTCCAGACCCTATTGGCCAGATCACAGAATTAATATATGAACAATGGTTACAGTAACATATTGTCCTACACACCGAATTTCATACGAATCGCTTAAGAAATTGGTTGGTCCACGAAATTCCAGATCCTATGGTCACGATCGCGGAATTTCCATAGGAATGAGGATTATACATCTTAGTCCTACATACCAAATTTCATACGAATCGCGTGGGAAATTGATTGGTCCTCAAAATTCCAGACCCTATTGGTCAGATCCCAGAATTTCCATAGGAACAAGTGTTATAATCGCATCTTAGACCTATATACCAAATTACATACGAATCGCTTGAGAAATTGCTTGGTCCTCAAAATTCCAGAGCCTATTGTCCAGATCCGGGAATTTATATATGAACAATGGTTACAGTAACATATTGTCCTACATACCGAATTTCATACGAATCGCTTAAGAAATTGGTTGGTCCACGAAATTCCAGATCCTATGGTCACGATCGCGGAATTTCCATAGGAATGAGGATTATACATCTTAGTCCTACATACCGAATTTCATACGAATAGCTTGAGAAATTGCTTGGTCCCCAAAATTCCAGACCATATTGGCCAGTTCCCATAATTTCCATAGGAATAAGGCATAAAGTCGAATCTTTGTCCTATATTCCGGATTTCATACGTATCGCTAGAGAATTTACTTGGACCAGAGCCTATTGTCCAGATCCCAAAATTTCCATAGGAACAAGTGTTATAGTCGCATCTTAGACCTATATACCAAATTACATACGAATCGCTTGAGAAATTGCTTGGTACACAAAATTCCAGACCGTATTCTCCAGATCCCGGAATTTCCATAGGAACAAGGGTTATAGTCGCATCTTAGTCCTACATACCAAATTTCATACGAAACACTTGAGAAATTGCTTGGTCCGCAAAATTCCAGAGCCTATTGTCCAGATCCCGGAATTTATATAGGAATAAGTCGCATCTTAGTCCTACATACCTAATTTTATACGAATCGCTTGAGAAATTGCTTGGTCTTCAAAATTTCAGACCATATTGGCCAGATCCTAAAATTTCATAGGAACAAGGGTTATTGTCGCATCTTAGTCCTACATACCGAATTTCATACGAATCGCTTCAGAAATTGCTTGGTACACAAAATTCCAGACCGTATTCTCCAAATCCCGGAAATTCCCTAGGAACAAGGGTTATAGTCGCATCTTAGTCCTACATACCAAATTTCATACGAAACACTTGAGAAATTGCTTGGTCCGCAAAATTCCAGAGCCTATTGTCCAGATCCTGGAATTTATATAGAAATAAGGGATAAAGTCGCATCTTAGTCCTACATACCTAATTTTATACGAATCGCTTGAGAAATTGCTTGGTCTTCAAAATTCCAGACCATATTGGCCAGATCCTAAAATTTCATAGGTACAAGGGTTATTGTCGCATCTTAGGCCTGGATACCTGGCGACCTCCAGAGGTACCCTTAGCGGATGCCTTACCTGGGTAATTCGGATCTCTGCCCAGGTGGACCACCCTTTCTCCGACACTCGTGGGAACAAAAATTGACCAAAATAATAAAATAAATTTTTTCAAAAAACTCAAGATCGGCGCTCTCCAAAGGCCGAAAAACGAGACTGGTGCTCACCAAATACCGAAGACTTCAGGGGGGAGCTACTCGAACCTTAAAGGTGGGTCTCCCTCCAGAGTTATAGTGTTGTCAGATCCTAAGGATTCAACTCCAGGGACCAGCAAAGCATCAGGGGGGAGCAACTCGAACCTTAAAGGTGGGTCTCCCTCCAAAGGGGCAGCTCACTAAGGAGCATAGAGACTCTCTAGCATGGGCGAAAAAGACTGCTGACTATGTCGGTAACCCTGAAAGGGACTGCGTGCCGAAAAGGCAGAGGTCTCTGGATGAGGTGGAGGTGGCGAGTAGTAAAAAAGCCAAAGTGCATGAGTCGGGAGCTCTAAAGGCGCACAAACCTAAGTCATATAGTGACGTCATAAAGGAACATGCGTTAGTGCTTGCTGTCATTGACAGAAATCATGATGAAGGGAACATCTCTTCGGATAGATGGAAGTCAGTGGCTAATGCTCTTAACCGGGTATTTTTAAAGGTCCTTAGGGAAAACCCGGGACCTCCTCCGTCCTGTAGAGATGCGGGATTGTTTCAAGGCGCTAAGCTTGAAGCAGTCAGTAGGGAGGAGATCCCGAACAGGCCTAGAGCACGCGTTTGGCTTCCAGCTGAACCAACAGAGCAAGAAATCATGCAGATAATTCATGCCAGTAACCCGAACCTTCCAACCAAAAACTGGAAGATTCTAAAGCAGGAAGAAGCGAAGGGCGGCTCCAGATTGTCAACCATGTTAATAAACAGAGAGTCCCTAGCACCACTTTCAGATACCAAGGGGGTTATAGATTTCGGTTTCGGGTCATTAACCCTCAAAGTATTCAAAAAAGATGAAACCAATAATTTGACTGTGGATAAAGCCACAATTAACAACCAGTCCCTTCAAGGGGAGGTTGCCATTGCACTCGATGGTGACAGTCGTTCCAGCGAAGACCTAGTCAGCAGAATGGACGGCCTGCTCTCCATTGAGTCCGACGAGGAATGCCTGTCAGATTCGTTGGGGGAACTGGCATACACTACAGTCATAGAGGCCTTGAGGAACGAGACGGATGCATCCGGCGTGTCCTCGGGGACAGAAAATTAAACCGCTATAGCGGTTATAGAAGGAGAAGGTAAGATAATTTACTTATGATTAAAATCCTGCAAATTAACTTACATCATACTAAGGCCGCTTCAGCGGCGCTTATCCTTAGACTGTCCGAATCGGCAGAAGATCTAATTCTTATTCAGGAGCCATGGATAAGCAATAATAATAGGATCAGTGGACTCAACTTGAAGGGGTACACAATCCTACATTCATGTAAGACTGGAAGGGTCAGATCTTGTTTAATGGGAAAGACTAATTTGAATATTTTTATACTCCCACAATTTAGTGACGGGGACATAACCGCGGCCAGCTTAGAGTTGGGCAACAACACGATCTGGCTGGTTTCTGCGTACCTCGATCGCGAGAAAAATACACCGCCGGATAACCTGGCTGAACTTATTCTGGAAGCAGACAAACATAATGCACACCACACTCTGGGGTAGCACTGACATTAATAATAGGGGTGAGTCTTTTTTTGAATACCTGTTAAATACTAACCTCCTAGTCTGAAACATTGGGCAAGAGCCCACCTTTTTTACTAAAAATAGACGGGAAGTGCTGGACGTAACTCTCGTTTCTGATAAGATTTTCCATATGGTAAAAGAGTGGAGGGTAGCAAAAGAGCACTCCTTCTCTGACCACAGGTATATCACTTTTAATCTCGGCATTCATCCTGTCAGTCAGAACGCCTTCAGAAATAAAAGAAGACGAACTGAATCTTGTACGGGATGGTGCTAGAGAAGTTTTTACTACAAAATAACCCTAAGCCCCCAGTGACAGTTGAAGAAGTTGACTGCATGGTGAACACTGTCACTAACGCATGTAATAGTTCTATGGTTTAGTTTACCCAAGAGGTAAACGTAGACCAGTATGGTGGTCCTCCGAAATAATGGAGCACCAGAAAACTAGTAGAAGGGCCTTTAACAAGGCAAAGAGTACTAATAGTACCGAAGATTGGGACTTCTATAAGGAATGCCTTAAACTCTACAAGAGGGAACTAAGAAAGGCAAAGAGGAAGTCATGGAGACTCTTCTGTGAAAAAATGGAAGGAGTCTCAGAGACCACTCGCGTTAGAAAGATTCTCTCCAACAACCCAACCAATCCTAGTTACTTAATAAAACCGAATGGTTCATGGACGACTTCGAGCAAGGAAACTCTGGAGCTTCTTTTGCAAACCCACTTTCCAGGCTCGACCGACTTGAGGAACGAGTCAGAACTCACTACTCAGCAAGGAACTCACACGCTATGCATAAATAATATCATTAGCACTAAGCGGATTAAGTGGGCTATTAGCGGCTTCATGCCTTACAAAGCAGCTGGTCCAGACCAAATCATACCAGCAGAATTACAGAAAAACTCAGATATCATTCTACCATGGTTAGAGGTGACTTTCAAAGGGTGTCTGCGCTTAATGCACATTCCTAAGAACTGGACGGAAGTCAAAGTGGTCTTCATTCCAAAAGCAGGAAAAAGCTCACATGGGTACCCAAAGGACCTAAGGCCTATAACCTTATCCTCCTTTCTGCTGAAAACTTTGGAGAGGTTATTGGATGTTTATATAAGAGACCAGGTGGGGTATGGCAGATGGGCTCAGTCTCAACACGCTTACTGCAAAGGTAAGTCGGTAGAGACTGCGCTGCACACACTGGTACGTACGATTGAGAAATCACTACAATCGAAGGAATACACACTCATAGCATTCCTCGACATTGAAGGGGCCTTTAATAACATAAAGACGGAGGCTATAATGAAAGGCATGTCTCTTCTAGGTATTGACCACACAGTTTGCAAGCTAATTAATCATATGCTCTTAAGCAGGATTGTTAACGCTGAGCTGGGTGGCTCCACCATTAGAAGGCATGTAGCTAGAGGAACGCCGCAAGGAGGCGTTCTATCCCCTTTGCTCTGGAACATAGTAATCGATGGACTACTAAAAGAGCTGGAAAGAGAGGGCATGAGCGTAGTTGCCTATGCTGATGATGTAGCCATAACTGTCACAGGTAGGTTTCTAGTAACCATTACAGAGGTTATGCAAAATGCCCTCTCCATAGTCACAAAATGGGCCGAAGGCTGCGGACTAGGAGTAAATCCGTCCAAGACAGAGGTCCTCTTCACAAATAGATACAAAGTGCCAATAGTCACTCCACCAACTCTAAACGGAACCAGTCTAGTTTTCACAAATAGGGCGAAATTTCTGGGCACAATCCTGGATGATAAACTAAGCTGGAAACCAAACATTTTGGAGAGAGTTAACAAAGCTACTAAAGCTCTATATGCGTGTAGAAGCGCCATCGGAAAAAGCTGGGGATTAAAGCCAGAGCTGGTACACTAGCTATACACTGCAGTAGTAAGACCAATACTCATGTACGGTGTAAGCGTTTGGTGGCCGGCTCTTGGAAAATCCACTTATGTTAAAATTCTGGAGAAGGTGCAAAGGGCAGCCTGTCTTCACATTAGTGGAGCACTAAAAACAACACCAACACGCGCCCTAGAATTAATGTTGTACCTGACTTCTTTAGTATTATACGGCAGGCAGAGAGCAGCCTTTACGGCCGCGCGACTATCAGCAACAAATCAGTGGAAACCTATTCAAACAGGACACTCGACGATAAACAACTCGCTAAAGGTTGAACTGGCGAACTTAGATTACACACAACCAGTGTTATGCTTTAGGAAGGGTTTCCGAGCCATCTACCCCTCCAGGGATCAATGGAGAGATGGATCGTCACAAGAAACCGCTGCTATCAAATTCTTCACGGACGGCTCCAAACTCGACGCAAGGGTCGGTGCCGGAGTCTACTGTGACAAACCTAGCGTGAGCATTTCCGTTCGACTCCCGGACCATTGCAGCGTGTATCAGGCTGAGGTAACAGCGATTGAGGAAGCGGTGACCTGGCTGAAACATAATATATTATCGGTAACCGATATTATAATTTACATAGACAGTCAGGCGGCAATCAAATCGCTGGAATCGGTCTTGATGACATCGGGGGTAGCGATAAGCTGCCACACATCTCTCAAGGAGATGAGCGAGTTTTTAACATATGCTTAGTATGGGTCCCCGGTCACTCTGATATCGTTGGGAATTGCAAAGCAGACGAACTAGCCAGAAATGGCACAAAACCCCAACAGCAACCGGAAAGGGCAAGTATTGGAAGACCACTATCAACGGTCAAGCTAATGCTTCGGAAAGAGGCAGAAAAATTAACAAACGCGAGATGGTTGCATACCAACACATGTAATATTGCAAAGCAAGTCTGGCCTAAGCTGGACCTAAATCGCTCTAAAGCATTGATATCCCTACGAAGAGGGGATATGAGAATGACTATAGGTATCTTAACGGGGCACTGTCTTCTTGGAGTTCATGCGAGAAAGATCGGTCTTGAGTTCAATGACTTCTGCAGAAGCTGTTATGACGCCGAGGAGGAGGAAACAGTATCCCATTTCCTGTGTACATGCCCGGCTCTTGCAAGCAGAAGACTAAAATATCTGGGATATGGTACACTAAACAGCTTATCGGATGTCGAAAACTGCAAAGTGGGAGACATCCTAAAATTTACAAGGAGCACGAAATGGGCTCTATGATAAAAGAGAAAGGCTCTGATCCTGTGGTATCACAATGGACCGTACTTTGGTCTAAGTGTGCAATAGCAGCCACCGAACCTAACCTAACCTAACCTAGGCCTATACACCAAATTTCATACGATCCGCTTGAAAAATTGCTTGTTCCACAATATTCCAGAGCCTATTGGCCATATCCCCGAATTTCGATAAGAACAAGGGTTATAGTCGCATCTTAGTCCTACATACCGAATTTTATACGAATCGCTTGAGAAATTGCTTGGTCCATAAAATTTCAGAGCCTATTGGCCGAATCCCAGAATTTCCATAGGAATAAGGGTTAAAGTCGTGTCTTAGTCCTACATAACGAATTTCATACGAATAGCGTGAGAAATTGCTTGGTACACAAAATTCCAGAACCTATTGGCCACATCCCAGAATTTCCATAGGAACCAGGGTTATAGTCGCATCTAAGTCCTACATACCGAATTTCATACGAATCGGTTTATAAATTGTTTGCTCCACAAAATTCCAGACCCTATTGGCCAGATCCCAGAATTTCCATAGGAACAAGGGTTATAGTCGCATCTTAGTACTACATACCGAATTTCATACGAATCGCTTAAGAAATTGCTTGGTACCTAAAATTCCAGACCGTATTCTCCATATCCCGGAATTTCCATAGGAACAAGGGTTATAGTGGCATCTTAGTCCTACATACCGAATTTCATACGAATCGCTTAAGAAATTGCTTGGTACACAAAATTCCAGACCGTATTCTCCAAATCCCGGAAATTCCCTAGGAACAAGGGTTATAGTCGCATCTTAGTCCTACATACCAAATTTCATACGAAACACTTGAGAAATTGCTTGGTCCGCAAAATTCCAGAGCCTATTGTCCAGATCCCGGAATTTATATAGGAATAAGGGTTAAAGTTGCTTGCTTGGTCTTCAAAATTCCAGACCATATTGGCCAGATCCTAAAATTTCATAGGAACAAGGGTTATTGTCGCATCTTAGGCCTGTAGACCAAATTTCATACGATCCGCTTGAAAAATTGCTTGTTCCACAATATTCCAGAGCCTATTGGCCAGATCCCAGAATTTCGATAAGAACAAGGGTTATAGTCGCATCTTAGTCCTACATACCGAATTTTATACGAATCGCTTGAGAAATTGCTTGGTCCATAAAATTTCAGAGCCTATTGGCCGAATCCCAGAATTTCCATACGAATAAGGGTTAAAGTCGTGTCTTAGTCCTACGTAACGAATTTCATACGAATAGCGTGAGAAATTGCTTGGTACACAAAATTCCAGAACCTATTTGCCACATCCCAGAATTTCCATAGGAACCAGGGTTATAGACGCATCTAAGTCCTACATACCCCATTTCATACGAATCGCTTGATAAATTGTTTGGTCTACAAAAAGCCAGAGCCTATTGGCCAGACGCCAGAATTTCAATAGGAACAAGGGCTATAGTCGCATCTTAGTCCTAGATACCGAAATACACACGAATCGCTTGAGAAATTGCTTGGTCACAACAATTACAGACCATATTGGCCAGTTCCCAGAATTTCCATAGGAATAAGGCATATAGTCTTACATACCGAATTTCATACGTATCGCTTGAGAAATTGCTTGGTCCACAAAATTCCAGAGCCTATTGTCCAGATCGCGGAGTTTCCATAGGAATATAGATTATAGTCTCATCTTAGTCCTACATACCGAATTTCATACGAATCGCTTGGTCGCCAAAATTCCAGACTATATTGGCTAGTTCCCATAATTTCCATAGGAATAAGGCATATAGTCGAATCGTTGTCCTATATACCGAATTTCATCGTATCGCTTAAGAAGTTGCTTGGTCCAGAACCTATTGTCCAGATCCCAAAATGTCCATAGGAACAAGGGTTATAGTCGCTTCTTAGACCTATATACCAAATTTCACACGAATCGCTTGAGAAATAGCTTTTCATTTCATGTCTTTTTTAATTATAATCATAGGTATAAGAACAAAAGACTGAGTCTTATAGAGTACACAATTTTTTAGACAATAAAGATTTTTTAGCCAATAAGTTGAGAAATTGCTTGGTACATAAAATTCCAGACCCTATTGGTCAGATCCAAGAATATCCATAGCAACAAGGGTTATAGTCGCATCTTAGTACTGTATACAAATCGTCATACGAATCGCTTGAGAAATTGCTTGACCACAAAAAGCCAGAGCCGATTGGCCAGACCCCAGAATTTCAATAGGAACAAGGGTTATAGTTGCATCTTAGTCCTACATACCAAAATTCATACGAATTGCTTAAGAAATTGCTTGGTCCACAAAATTCCAGACCCTATTGTCCAGATAACAGAATTTCGATAAGAACAAGGGTTATAATCCCATCTTAGTCCTACATACCGGATTTCATACGAATCGCTTGAGAAATTGATTGGTCCACAAAATTCCAGACCCTATTGGCCAGATCCCAGAATTTCCATAGGAACAAGGGTTATAGTCGCATCTTAGTTCTACATACCGCATTTCATACGAATCGCTTAAGAAATTGTTTGGTACACAAAATTCCAGACCCTATTGTCCAGATCCCGGAATTTCCATAAGAACATGGGTTATAGTCGCATCTTAGTCCTACATACCAAATTTCATACGAAACACTTGAGAAATTGCTTGGTCCGCAAAATTCCAGAGAATTTATATAGGAATAAGGGTTATAATCCCATCTTAGTCCTACATACCGGATTTCATACGAATCGCTTAAGAAATTGCTTGGTCCACAAAATTCCAGATCTTATTGTCCAGATCCCGAAATTTCCACAGGAATAAGGGTTATAGTCCCATCTTAGTCCTACATACCGAATTTCATACGATTCGGTTTATAAATTGTTTGGTCCACAAAATTCCAGTCTGGCCTAAGCTGGACCTAAATCGCTCTAAAGCATTGATATCCCTACGAAGAGGGGATATGAGAATGACTATAGGTATCTTAACGGGGCACTGTCTTCTTGGAGTTCATGCGAGAAAGATGGGTCTCGAGTTCAATGACTTCTGCAGAAGCTGTTATGACGCCGAGGAGGAGGAAACAGTATACCATTTCCTGTGTACATGCCCGGCTCTTGCAAGCAGAAGACTAAAATATCTGGGATATGGTACACTAAACAGCTTATCGGATGTCGAAAACTGCAAAGTGGGAGACATCCTAAAATTTACAAGGAGCACGAAATGGGCTCTATGATAAAAGAGAAAGGCTCTGATCCTGTGGTATCACAATGGACCGTACTTTGGTCTAAGTGTGCAATAGCAGCCACCGAACCTAACCTAACCTAACCTAGGCCTATACACCAAATTTCATACGATCCGCTTGAAAAATTGCTTGTTCCACAATATTCCAGAGCCTATTGGCCAGATCCCCGAATTTGGATAAGAACAAGGGTTATAGTCGCATCTTAGTCCTACATACCGAATTTTATACGAATCGCTTGAGAAATTGCTTGGTCAATAAAATTTCAGAGCCTATTGGCCGAATCCCAGAATTTCCATAGGAATAAGGGTTAAAGTCGTGTCTTAGTCCTACATAACGAATTTCATACGAATAGCGTGAGAAATTGCTTGGTACACAAAATTCCAGAACCTATTGGCCACATCCCAGAATTTCCATAGGAACCAGGGTTATAGTCGCATCTAAGTCCTACATACCGAATTTCATACGAATCGGTTTTTAAATTGTTTGCTCCACAAAATTCCAGACCCTATTGGCCAGATCCCAGAATTTCCATAGGAACAAGGGTTATAGTCGCATCTTAGTACTACATACCGAATTTCATACGAATCGCTTAAGAAATTGCTTGGTACACAAAATTCCAGACCGTATTCTCCAGATCCCGGAATTTCCATAGGAACAAGGGTTATAGTGGCATCTTAGTCCTACATACCGAATTTCATACGAATCGCTTAAGAAATTGCTTGGTACACAAAATTCCAGACCGTATTCTCCCAATCCCGGAAATTCCCTAGGAACAAGGGTTATAGTCGCATCTTAGTCCTACATACCAAATTTCATACGAAACACTTGAGAAATTGCTTGGTTCGCAAAATTCCAGAGCCTATTGTCCAGATCCCGGAATTTATATAGAAATAAGGGTTAAAGTCGCATCTTAGTCCTACATACCTAATTTTATACGAATCGCATGAGAAATTGCTTGGTCTTCAAAATTCCAGACCATATTGGCCAGATCCTAAAATTTCATAGGAACAAGGGTTATTGTCGCATCTTAGGCCTATAGACCAATTTTCATACGATCCGCTTGAAAAATTGCTTGTTCCACAATATTCCAGAGCCTATTGGCCAGATCCCAGAATTTCGATAAGAACAAGGGTTATAGTCGCATCTTAGTCCTACATACCGAATTTTATACGAATCGCTTGAGAAATTGCTTGGTCCATAAAATTTCAGAGCCTATTGGCCGAATCCCAGAATTTCCATACGAATAAGGGTTAAAGTCGTGTCTTAGTCCTACATAACGAATTTCATACGAATAGCGTGAGAAATTGCTTGGTACACAAAATTCCAGAACCTATTGGCCACATCCCAGAATTTCCATAGGAACCAGGGTTATAGACGCATCTAAGTCCTACTTACCCCATTTCATACGAATCGCTTGATAAACTGTTTGGTCTACAAAAAGCCAGAGCCTATTGGCCAGACGCCAGAATTTCAATAGGAACAAGGGCTATAGTCGCATCTTAGTCCTAGATACCGAAATTCACACGAATCGCTTGAGAAATTGCTTGGTCACAACAATTACAGACCATATTGGCCAGTTCCCAGAATTTCCATAGGAATAAGGCATATAGTCTTACATACCGAATTTCATACGTATCGCTTGAGAAATTGCTTGGTCCACAAAATTCAAGAGCCTATTGTCCAGATCGCGGAGTTTCCATAGGAATATAGATTATAGTCTCATCTTAGTCCTACATACCGAATTTCATACGAATCGCTTGGTCGCCAAAATTCCAGACCATATTGGCTAGTTCCCATAATTTCCATAGGAATAAGGCATATAGTCGAATCGTTGTCCTATATACCGAATTTCATACGTATCGCTTAAGAAGTTGCTTGGTCCAGAACCTATTGTCCAGATCCCAAAATGTCCATAGGAACAAGGGTTATAGTCGCTTCTTAGACCTATATACCAAATTTCACACGAATCGCTTGAGAAATAGCTTTTCATTTCATGTCTTTTTTATTTATAATCTTAGGTATAAGAACAAAAGACTGAGTCTTATAGAGTACACAATTTTTTAGACAATAAAGATTTTTTAGCCAATAAGTTGAGAAATTGCTTGGTACATAAAATTCCAGACCCTATTGGTCAGATCCAAGAATATCCATAGCAACAAGGGTTATAGTCGCATCTTAGTACTGTATACAAATCGTCATACGAATCGCTTGAGAAATTGCTTGACCACAAAAAGCCAGAGCCGATTGGCCAGACCCCAGAATTTCAATAGGAACAAGGGTTATAGTTGCATCTTAGTCCTACATACCAAAATTCATACGAATTGCTTAAGAAATTGCTTGGTCCACAAAATTCCAGACCCTATTGTCCAGATAACAGAATTTCTATAAGAACAAGGGTTATAATCCCATCTTAGTCCTACATACCGGATTTCATACGAATCGCTTGAGAAATTGATTGGTCCACAAAATTCCAGACCCTATTGGCCAGATCCCAGAATTTCCATAGGAACAAGGGTTATAGTCGCATCTTAGTTCTACATACCGCATTTCATACGAATCGCTTAAGAAATTGCTTGGTACACAAAATTCCAGACCCTATTGTCCAGATCCCGGAATTTCCATAAGAACAAGGGTTATAGTCGCATCTTAGTCCTACATACCAAATTTCATACGAAACACTTGAGAAATTGCTTGGTCCGCAAAATTCCAGAGCCTATTGTCCAGATTCCGGAATTTATATAGGAATAAGGGTTATAGTCGCATCTTAGTACTACATACCGCATTTCATACGAATCGCTTAAGAAATTGCTTGGTCCACAAAATTCCAGATCTTATTGTCCAGATCCCGAAATTTCCACAGGAATAAGGGTTATAGTCCCATCTTAGTCCTACATACCGAATTTCATACGATTCGGTTTATAAATTGTTTGGTCCACAAAATTCCAGACCCTATTGGCCAGATACCAGAATTTCCATAGGAACAAGGGTTATAGTCGCATCTTAGTACTACATACCGCATTTCATACGAATCGCTTAAGAAATTGCTTGGTCCATAAAATTTGCATCTTAGTACTACCTACCGAATTTCATATGAATCGCTTGGTCAAATAATTCCAGATCCTATTTTTTTTGTGTGTTTAGAATGTACACACGCTAAAGGGGTTTGCACCCTTATAATGTTTAGCACAGCGTGGTTGTTAGGAAATTAGGGCGAGGAAAGTATGAGGTGTCTATGTACGCGTGTCTTAAACGACTGCAGATCATACAAAAGCGGAAACACAGAATCAGGCAATGCAATCCACATAACTATCGTGCGGCTTAAGAAGCAATCTCTCAATTGGTTAGTACGTCCGAAAATAAGCTTAATGGTGGACCCTTGAGCTCGAGTTTAGGCACGGGTATTACGGATGTGTTGGAGAATGGGCGGGATGCATCTAGATTTTGCTTTTGAACACCGCTTGTGGAAAAAGCGATAAAAAAGTGACAGGCGGGAAACATTCCTAAGATGTTCAAGCGATTCGATTGTTTTCGCGATATGTACGTCACCAATAAATTTTAACAAGCGGTTCTGAACTCTGTCTAGTATATGCAATGTGGTCTTGGGGGCACCTGCCCAGACAATACAGTTGTATTCAAGTTTAGGGCGAATATACGCCTTGTAAATAGAAGCCAGATCTGAAAGAGTGAAGTACATCTTGCACCGTTTTAGGAAACCTAAGCATCTTGCAGCATTTTTTCCGATGGCAAATATGTGGTCATTCCAACGAAGCTTGTTGCTGACGCACATACCGAGAATTGAGAGTTTTTAGGTTTCTTTGATGCAAGATCCATTCATGGATAAAGGTTGAGGGTTTAAATTACGCTTTGACGACAAAAGACAGCACTGGGTTTTAGAAGCGTTAAATTCAACTCTATTATGTAGTCCCCACCTTGTTATGCTGGCAAGGTCAGAATTTAACGTGCTTAACATACGTTGTTGTTCAAGTTCCACTTGTGACGAAGAGGGGCATGTAGAAAGCGAGAAGTCATATGAAAAGAATGGATTGGATTAGAGGTGGTGGATAGGAGATCATTAATGAAAATCAGAAAGAGTGTCGGAGATAAAACAGAGCCTTGAGGAATACCGGCGATTATGCGGTGAACATTGGATTTGAATCCGTCCAATACGACGTAGATTGAACGGTCAGAAAGGTAGTTACTAGTCCAATCGAGCAGGGTGTTGTTAATTGTCCAGTTCCCGGAACTTCCATAGGAACAGGAGTTAAAGTCGCATCTTAGTCCTACATACCGAACTTCCTACGAAACGCTTGAGAAATTGCTTGGTCCACAAAATGCTAGACCCTATTGGCCAGACCCCTGAATTTCCATAGGAACAAGGGTTATAGTCGCTTCTCAGTTCTACATACCGAATTGCATACGAATCACTTAAGAAATTGCTTTGTCCACAAAATTCACGACCCTTTTGTCCAGATCCCGGAATTTCCATAGGAACAAGGATTATAGTCGCATCTTAGTCCTACATACCGAATGTCATACGAAGCGCTTGAGAAATTGATTGGTCCACAAAATTTCAATCCCTATTGTCCAGATCACAGAATTTATATACGAACAAGGGTTATAGTCGCATCTTAGTCCTACATACCGAATTTCATACGAATCGCTTAAGAAATTGCTTGGTCTACAAAATTCCAGACCCTATTGTCCAGATCCCGGAATTACCATATTGTCCAGTTCCCATAATTTCCATAGGAATAAGGCATATAGTCGAACCTTTGTCCCATATACCGAATTTCATACGTATCGCTTGTGAAATTACTTGGTCCAGAGCCTATTCTTCACCTGATTTCATATTTGTCGTATGTAGCATTTTTCACTTTTTGAGATAAGGATGCCATTTCAGGTTTTAAGCTATGCTCTTTCGATTGGCGTTTTCAGATTTTGAATATTGTTAACCGTTTCAGAGATATTGAGTGTCGACTTTGTCGTATGTAACCGTTGCAATCACTTTTGAGAGCATATGGACAATTGGTAACAAAAAAACTCAGTTCATAATTGTCGTATGCTACATACTACATAAGGTACGCACCAACTTTACACATCAGTTTATTGAACGAATGCATAGGAGATGGATGTGCGTGTGGAGTCACCCGAACCGTCTTTTCTGTTGGATATTGAACTGTAAATCTGAAAAAAGTTTAGAAACAAAGTTTTATATAACGCTTTTAATGATAGGATGGCTGACGAACTGATCGCAAAAACATAGATGTATCGCTTGGTATCTTATCTTACGATGTTCAGAATGTGTTTCAACTCCCTAAAGGAAATGCATCTATTTTTTTCTATAAAAGAAAATTAGCTACGTACAATCTAACTGGTACGCTATTAATACCTGGAAGAAGAAAAACGACATATTGCTCCTTTTGGAAGGAAGCAATTGGAGGTCGTTCCGGAAACGATATAGCAAGCGCATTAATAAAAATGTTGGATGCTATCATTAAAGATTGTCCAGATATCAAACATTTTGTGCTTTGGAGTGACTATTGCGTTCCGCAAAATAAGAACCAAATAACTTCAACAGCGATTTTAAGATTTTTGAAAATAAATTCTTCCATAGAAACAGTAACACAGAAATTCTCAGAGCCTGGGCATTCACTTATTCAGGAAATTGATTGCGTTCAGTACAATAGATAGGTTTCTTAAAAACCTGGAAATTCCAAGTCCTCTCTTGCATTAATGAAGCTCTTATTAAAAGTTAAGTCTTCAAATATAGAACTTATAATTTTGCAAATGCAATCAACAGATTTTAAATCCTATTCTAGGATGTCAGGAGAATTACATTTCCAAAAAATTCCACTTTCAAACTGTAAGTTTTTGCAATACAATACAGTTAAAAAAAATTATTTGAAGGTGTTCCTTTAGTACAAACACCAAAAGAAATGTGCGACGAAAAAAAAGACATTCAAAGTATGTTTAAATACCTTCCTAATGAAGACCAAACATATCTAAAAACTTTGCTTAATTTAAAACAAGAAATAGTGTTTGAAATAAATAAATGAAATGTGCGTTATTCATTATGATGAATCGTTTATTTTTTGTAAATTATTTAATTAATTATTAACTTGTTGTTCTTTTGTTTCTTTTCTTTTTACTGCTTTGTTAATTTTTATTATGTAGTTTTAACGTTCTTTTAAGTTTTATTATTCGACTTATTGTTTATGTTAATGGATGATAATAAAAAAAAATTTTGTATTTTGTGAATGTTTTGTCTACTTTTATTGTTTTATTACGGTTTTGTTTGTTTTTATTACAAATCTATATATACATATTTATATCGTTCAGATCCCAAAATTTCCATAGGAACTAGGGTTGTAGTCACTTCTTAGACCTATATACAAATTTCATACGAATCGCTTGAGAAATTGCTTTTCATCTCATTTCACTTTTAATTATAATCTTAGGTATAGGTACAAAAGACTGAGTTTTATTGTGTACACAATTTTTTAGCCAATAAAGATTTTTTAGCCAATAAATTGAGAAATTGTGGACCAAGCAATTTCTGAGGCGATTCGTATGAAATTCGGTATATAGGACTAAGATGCGACTATTACCCTTGTTCCTAAGGAAATTCTGGGGTCTGGCCAATCGGCTCTGGCTTTTTGTGGGCAAGCAATTTCTCAAGCGATTCGTATGACGATTGGTATACAGTACTAAGATGCTACTATAACCCTTTTTGCTATGGATATTCTTGGATCTGACCAATAGGGTCTGGAATTTTATTTACCAAGCAATTTCTCAACTTATTGGCTAAAAAATCTTTATTGTCTAAAAAATTGTGTACTCTATAAGACTCAGTCTTTTGTTCTTATACCTAAGATTATAAATAAAAAAGACATGAAATGAAAAGCTATTTCTCAAGCGATTCGTATGAAATTTGGTATATAGGTCTAAGAAGCGACTATAACCCTTGTTCCTATGGACATTTTGGGATCTGGACAATAGGTTCTGGACCAAGCAACTTCTTAAGCGATACGTATGAAATTCGGTTTATAGGACA
Organism: Nephrocerus scutellatus; assembly: GCA_947095585.1. Lineage (NCBI taxonomy): Eukaryota > Metazoa > Arthropoda > Insecta > Diptera > Pipunculidae > Nephrocerus > Nephrocerus scutellatus. Next base: position 75,521,851 of record OX352763.1, read on the forward strand.
ACGATTCGACTATATGCCTTATTCCTATGGAAATTATCGGAACTAGCCAATATGGTCCCGTATTTTGGCGACCAAGCGATTCGTATGAAATTCGGTATGTAGGACTAAGTTTAGACTATAATCCATATTCCTATGGAAACTCCGCGATCTGGACAATAGGCTCTGGAATTTTGTGGACCAAGCAATTTCTCAAGCGATACGTATGAAATTCGGTATGTAAGACTATATGCCTTATTCCTATGGAAATTCTGGGAACTGGCCAATATGGTCTGTAATTGTTGGGACCAAGCAATTTCTCAAGCGATTCGTGTGAATTTCGGTATCTAGGACTAAGATGCGACTATAGCCCTTGTTCCTATTGAAATTCTGGCGTCTGGCCAATAGGCTCTGGCTTTTTGTAGACCAAACAATTTCTCAAGCGATTCGTATGAAATAGGGTATGTAGGACTTAGATGCGACTATAACCCTGGTTCCTATTGAAAATCTGGGATGTGGCCAATAGGTTCTGGAATTTTGTGTACCAAGCAATTTCTCACGCTATTCGTATGAAATTCGTTATGTAATACTAAGACACGACTTTAACCCTTATTTTCGACTTCCGTTTTCCAGGTCTCCAGATACGATCCTCCCACGAAGAAATGTGTTTTGCAGTAATAATCCTTCCTTCTTCTCCAAACCGGGACGTAACACTGTTTAATATACTGGTCCACCCAATAGCAAAGGAATATGTGCTGGTTTGTTGAAATGCGGATCTGCACGAGGTTTGTCAAAGGAGGATTTCCAGGCGATATGACTAGGCATGCTGGGAAGTGATCCGGTAACTCGTTTGACCACGAGTGCTTTTATGTTTATGAATGGTTGATATGGATTATCAAGTTTTAGTTTTATATTGGCAATAGAGCGGACTGTTCCAATCTCCCCTCCTACTCTGTTGTGTACGCCAACATACCGTCTTACCACCGATCCGCCTACACCTGAAAAGAAATATGTTTACTAAACAAACAAACAAAAGATAAAAACATGTCATACCAATGGCATTCCCTTCTGGTAAGGTATACATCAAGATATGTTAGATCTGCCTCCTGTACCTGAAAACTAAAAGAAAAACAACAAAAAACAAGCAGTACCAATTCAAATGGCTACAACTACACCGAGACGCAATTCCAGCTTTACCAAGAATTATCATCATCATCATATTTGGCTCTACAACCGGGGTCCGGTCCTGGCCTCCCGCCAAAAGTCTCTCCACCGGTCCCGATTTTGAGCCGATGTTTGGCATCCCTAAACTCTGTGCGTCCTGGTCTACGCCATCCTTCCAGCGCAGGCTTGGCCGGCCTCGCTGTCGTGTTCCATAAATCCTACCGCAAAGGACTTTCCGAGCAGGATCCTCTTCGCTCATGCGAGCTAGGTGCCTACCGAGCTTAATTTTCTTCACGATGTCGACATCGCGGTAATGCTCGTAGATCTCATTATTATAGAGTCTCCGGAATCGTCATTCCTGACATACTGGGCCAACAATTCTCCGTAAGACTTTTCTTTCGAATGCGGCTAAGAGGTCAGAATGCTTTTTGCTAAGCACCCAAGTCTCGGATCCATATGTAAGTACTGGTATGACCATTGTCTTATATATCAGCAGCTTGTAATTTATGGTTAAGTTCCTGGATTTGAAGAGTCTTGATAGACTATAGTAGGCTTTGTTGGCTTTAAGCAACCGTGCGCGTATTTCTGGTTCCATGCTGTTATCGGCTGCTATAGTTGACTCGAGATAGTTAAAGGATTGCACTACTTCCACTTTGCACTCCACTATTTGAATTGAGGGACCAATGTTGGATCTTCTACTCGCAGACGTGGCCACCATGTACTTTGTTTTGCTCTCATTTATGTGCAGCCCCAGATTTCGTGCCGCTTGCTCTATCTGGATGAAAGCTTCCTGTACAGCTCTTGGGTTTCTACCAACGATGTCAATATCGTCTGCGTAAGCCAGTATCTGAATGGACTTTTAGGGGATTGTTCCTCTCGCCGTTACGCCAGAGTCTCGGATTACTTTCTCCAACGCCCGTTTTAAGAGGACGCAGGCGAGTCCATCCCCTTGTCGGAGCTTGTTATAGATGTTGAATGGGCTCTACTAGTTAAATTGTTTAATTAATTAAAAAAAAAAAAAGGCACCAAGAAAAAAACAATTACGTGACCAATACACAGTCCTGTGTATAAATCTATTGAAGCATAGATGGAGCCATAAGTCACCATATATATCTATATATATAAAATAGAGAATTTATTTGTATATTTGTATATTTGTGCCTAACTAGCACTGGAACGCCTTGACCAATTTCAACCAAACTTGGTATACATATTAGTTACTATGTGGAATCAAATATAGGTGGTGGGGGGTAGCAGGTTTTTTGGCTGTGGGAGGCGTGGCAGGCAGGCAGGTGTCGGACCCGCCGTTTTCGGTATCGCCGAGACGAATAGTGCTGGTAGTACACTCCTATGGATGAGTTATATTCCCGCAGGGGGGTGGGAACCGATATTAGAGTAGATTCAATGGTTTTCGGGGTCGTGAGTAACGGAGGGGGAGGGGGGTGACCGATATTAGTGTCGATTCTATGGTTTTCGGGGTCGCTGAGTTGAATGGTGATGGTAAGACAACTCTAGGGGGATGGGGTCGATAACGAAGTGGGAGTGTGGTGACCGATATTAGTGTCGTTTCTATGGTTTTCGGGGTCGCTGAGTTGAATGGTGATGGTAAGACAGCTCTAGGGGGATGGGGTCGATAACGGAGGGGGAGGGGGTGACCGATATTAGTGTTGATTCTATGGTTTTCGGGGTCGCTGAGTTGAATGGTGATGGTAAGACAGCTCTAGGGGGATGGGGTCGATAACGGATGGGGAGGGGGGTGACCGATATTAGTGTCGATTCTATGGTTTTCGGGGTCGCTGAGTTGAATGGTGATGGTGATGGTGATGGTAAGACAGCTGTAGGTGGATTGGGTCGATAACTGAGTGGGGTGGGGAGACCGATATTTGTGTCGATTCTATGGTTTTCGGGGTCGCTGAGTTGAATGGTGATGGTAAGACAGCTCTAGGGGGATGGGGTCGATAACGGAGGGGGAGGGGGGGTGACCGATATTAGTGTCGATTCTATGGTTTTCGGGGTCGCTGAGTTGAATGGTGATGGTAAGACAGCTCTAAGGGGATTGGGTCGATAACGGAGTGGGAGGGGGGTGACCGATATTAGTGTCGATTCTATGGTTTTCGGGGTCGCTGCGTTGAATGGAGATGGTAAGACAGCTCTAGGGGGATGGGGTCGATAACGAAGGGGGAGGGTGTGACCGATATTAGTGTTGATTCTATGGTTTTCGGGGTCGCTGAGTTGAATGGTGATGGTAAGACAGCTCTAGGGGGATGGGGTCGATAACGGAGTGGGAGGGGGGTGACCGATATTAATGTCGATTCTATGGTTTTCGGGGTCGCTGAGTTGAATGGTGATGGTAAGACAGCTTTAGGGGGATGGGGTCGATAACGGAGGGGGAGGGGGTGACCGATATTAGTGTCGATTCTATGGTTTTCGGGATCGCTGAGTTGAATGGTGATGGTAAGACAGCTCTAGGGGGATGGGGTCGATAACGGAGTAGGAGGGGGGTGACCGATATTAGTGTCGATTCTATGGTTTTCGGGGTCGCTGAGTTGAATGGTGATGGTAAGACAGCTCTAGAAGATGGGGTCGATAACCGAGGGGGAGGGGGTGACCGATATTAGTGTCGATTCTATGGTTTTCTGGGTCGCTGAGTTGAATGGTGATGGTAAGACAGCTCTAGGAGGATGGGGTCAATAACTGAGGGGGGTGACCGATATTAGTGTCGATTCTATAGTTTTCGGGGTCGCTGAGTTGAATGGTGATGGTAAGCCAGCTCTAGGGAGATGGAGTCGGTAACTGAGGGGGGGGACCAATATGAATAGTGGTGTATAGAATGGTACTCGGGGACCATTTGGCGACCAATTTGGTGGTGAGGACATTGTCGCCCCTACTTAAAATTGGAAAAGGTAGATTAGTAGCCGTGTTTTATGGTTATATTAAATTTACATAGATTTTTGAAATCTGCCGCCGAACTAATAAATTCGTTTTATCCGGCTGTTTCTCAAAACTATCACATTTTGAACCGGTTGCGAGAAGAGGCCATTCGTGCTACTAAAAATGGACACACCCACGAAATATACAATCAAATTCTTGCCATGTTAATAGGCATAGTCACTCAATATAAGTGTATCGATACCGCTGTAGATACTGATGAGGAAGTTAAGGAGTTCCTAAACTCACCTAATTCGTCTGGATTGCCACCTTACAGTTTGATCTCCAATTATTTTACTACGGCTTCTCGACTCGCCAAAACTTTGCAACGGCACAAGACTGTGCTTAAAAGAGATGCCGGGCAGTATAATTGAAGCGACTATCTTGACAGAAAAGGGACAGTGTGAAACAGTTTTTATCCCACGGATAGCACTCATTTCGACGGATCTTGCGTTTTCGATGACGATCAATAAGTCGGACAGTTTATTAAGTACTGCGGAGTATAGATTTGAGATCGCCATGTTTTTCCCATGGACAACTCAATTTTTGTTGCTCTGGGTTGGGTTGACATAAGAATTTATTTATTCTTGCTCTTGAAGTGAAACTAACAACCAAGTTTTGTTTTAAATTAATTTTATGTAGGTTTATTTAATTTTATTTTATAATTTAAATACTATAGCTGTAATTTAAAATATATTTTATTAAATAAATTTTGTTAATAAAAACTGCAATTTTACCTTATAGATAGATATCATTCTTTTTTCTACCCATGCCTAATAGAAGATTGTGATGAATAAATACCTGGGCAACGCCGGGTAATCAGCTAGTAATAGATAAATTCGATTTTAGAAAATATTTATCACGGTTCGTTTACAGAATATATGCGAGTATTTGTTGGCTAGATACAAAGGTGTGTGCGTTATAAATTATGTTGTTATAAATGTTCAAATGTTACTGATGTTATTTGTATAATTGTAAATGTAGCCATAATTTAAAAAGGGACGGGATGAAGAATTGGAATTTAAAGTTAATAAAACAAAAAAGGAAGACAAAGAGAGAATATAGAAAAAAAAGGAAGAAGAAAGATTTCCCGCCAAAAAGTTGTTCTAGAATATTCTAGCTGATGAGCAATTGTTTCGTTTATAAGACGATAAGAAAAAGGGAGGAAAGTCAGTCGAATCTGAGAAGTTGCAGCAGGCGAAGGTTTTAAGTTGTGAGCAGAAAAAAAATTTTTTTTTTAGTTTTTTTTTTTTTTTGATTTTTAAAGATTTGTCTAAGCAATAATAAGAATACCTAAACTTAAGAGCAATGAATTGAATTTTTTAAGTACTAATAAATAATAATAAGACTTTTGAAATTTGATTTAAATTATATGTATACGAAAATAAGTACTGCCGTCAGTGAAATTGTGAAATTACAAAAGAAAAGCAAAATCATTCGATAAAAAAGTACAAGTAATTTTCTTCATAAAAGTACCGCCGTCAGCAAAAGTGTAATTAAAAAAAAAGGAGAAAAGTGTTACTGTGCAAAAAGGTGGTAATAGAACTCAAAGCAAAAATAGTTCTATTAAAAAAGTACAATAAGGTGAACTTTCCTATAAGTGCCGACGCCAGATGAAGTGTTCCTCTAAAAAGAAAGGGGATTTATCGGAATTCAACAAGAATAAAGAAGAAGTTGCATTCATACAAGAAATATAAACGCACGGGAACTCATCAGAATAGAATAGAATAGAGAATTTAATGCAAGTTTTGTCTTTAAGAAGAAAATAATATAAAATAAGCAAAGTAACTGTTCCATTTTAATTCTTTATAAATGTAATTATACATCACATTAATATAAATAAATATATATCTACATACATATTTAAGTTCTCATTATAATAAAGCAATTTAATTCTTGATAGCAGTATATATTTAAACATACACGTAACCCAACTTGTAAGCTGTTCTTATATAGGCCTCCAAAAAAAAAGCCTCCGAATACTTCTACGTTAAGTGATCTGATTTCCTTTTTTGATTTTGTGCGTATGATATGAAAATATATTATCCTACTCAGAACAGTAGGGCTTATAATTCCCAACATTTACGATAATTCCTTCTAATTGATTTTTTTAAATTGGTAATTTGAATTTTTGGAAAATTTAAATAAGTCTTATCCTTGAATTTATTTTTAATTTAATTTTATTTATTTATTTTATTTTAATTGAATTCAATAAAGCAATGTTTAATAAAGCCTGTGAATTACTTTTTTTAAAAACTGGGGCTGAAGGTAAAAGGTTTTGTTTCCTTTGTTTTTCATTGAACTTCGTTTTCTTTTGCCACGGGAAGTAAACACCATGAGTGAGTAAATCGTGTTGGAAAGGTGTGTGGTCGATGATTTGAACTGGTGACGGGGCCATTTCCGAAGAAAATAGAATGACGTGACGAGGACTTACTTTTAACGAAGACAACGACGGAACGTTCCCTCGGGAGTATTACGAAGCTCCCTATGCAGATGTGATTGGGTCACATGGGCAATTTAGTTTTTAGTTTAGTTTGTAGTTTTTTTTAAATTAAAAGAATCTCCACTTCTTTTAATAATGCTTAGTTTTAATTATTTATAGTTTTAGTAAATAAGCAATGTCAATGACCCACTCACATCTGGACATGGAGGCTGTACCCTTTACCTTATTCCTTTCCCCTAACCTTGTTTTTTTTATTTGCTATATCCTTTCCATCCCTTTTAGACGACACAAAACTTTTTTTTATTTACGGAGAGGGGTCACTGGAGGCTGATAAGAACCGCCCATCCGTTGAGCTAGGCTGAGGCAACGACAAGGTGTCGTCGTCTCCGTCCAGTGGCAGAACCCCAAGTGGGACCTCCTATCGTAACAACTCCAATAACTTTGACAAGAGTTCGTTTTTTAGGCAATCGTAACTTCTGCACCAAATCTTCGGATATGTAATTGGCTTGGCTGCTTTGATCCAACAAGCAACGAACTGGAATGTTGTTATCATTAACTAAAAGCGTCGCAATAGCTGTAGGTAAGAGCACAATAGAAGACGCATCGGACTCATTTTGGCACAGGTAAGTGCTACTAGTCGATGGAATGTTAGCCGTGGAATTTGGTTGCGGATGCATTTCCGTAATATGAGGTGCTTGACAGGTTCTGCATTTTAAATACTCTCTTGATTTGCAAGGAGAGCGATAGTCGAAACGATGCTTTAAGCAATAGATGCAGATCTTGTGGTCACGTAGCATGGCTTCCCGATTCTGTGAGCTCAGAAACTTTGGACAGTCTACAACTGGATGGTTTTCTGTGCAGATGAAGCACTTCATTGTTACCTTTGTTGCTGTTTCTTTCGATTGAAGTGTAACATGTACTTTGGTATGCGGTATACTGAAATCCTTCCTAGGTACCTTATGAGATGAATGAATAATTTGTCGGCTTGATCTAGATGATGCTGGGTTTCCTTGAACATGAAGTCTTATATTTCCTCTAAGGTAGGAAGTCTGGTTTAACAGTTGTAGAAATCGTCGAATCTGTCACGTGTGATAGGATCTAAGCCTCGAAGGATTAAATAGGCCATGATCTGTTCTCCACTTATTTTATTTCATTTGAGATTGGAGACCCGTTCTTTAGTGTAGTTCTGGGATTGTTGGACGTCGTGGTAGAGCTAGCATAGCCTCTACACGCGGTCTGTCTGCCTTCGATTCATTCTCTCGATCAAGCCTAAGTTTCGCTATGGTATGTAGAAGTGCTTCGGTTGTATTATTTACATGTTGAGGTAAGTTGGACGGCTGCGATGAAGTGATGTTTTTCTTTGACCACACATCCCACCCGCGGCATTTTGTAAGACAAACCCAACTCCTTGCACGTATGTAAATACTGGTTAAACGGGCATGGAGAGTTGGGGATCGTTAGACGCATAGCACTCCGCCTTGCAGCTATCGACAGATGTAGCGGGAGTAATTGATATCAATTTTGATGATGGTGTCGTATGGATGTGCTCTGGTGAATTATTCCTTTCGTCTGTTTGAGGATTGGAACTTGCGGCCGTTTGTGCTTTGGGAGCATGGCTGGTTTCCTCATCAGTTGGGGCAACTGCATCTCCAGGATTTCCGTCTTCGGTTTTGTCCTCAACCAACAACTGCGGGGAGTTCTTCTTAATGAACTCTTTAATTTTTGCGAAGATTGTTTGAGCAGCCTCGAATTTGGGCTGGAATTCGGCAGCGACTTTTCTGTTTAGCTTAGATAAGTTAGCGTAGTAAGTCTCGATTGAAGTCCAAAGGCTCTTAGCCTTATTGTACTGCCTGGAAAGCGTTTCTGGAGAACGCTTTTCTAATCCCAGTTTGACGAGGTTAACTCTAACCTCTTCCAGCTGGGTTATGACATCTTATAGGTTATCGATAACTCGTCCAAGTTGGTCCATGTTGAAGTGCGTGTTAAGCGTTGGTAAAGTAAACTATTACTTTTAAATGCGGATAAAGTAAACTATCACTTTTAAATGTGGATAAAGTGAATTATCACTTTTAAATGAGGATAAAGTAAACTATTACTTTCAAATGCTTGGCAAAGTAAACTGTTATTTTTATGTATGCGACTGTTTTTAACAAGCCTAGTGCAGCCTCACACTAGGATACGAAAGAATGGCTTGGAAATGATTATAAACTGTCGAAGCTCGAAGGACCACTGTTTGTAGAAATTGCTCCTTGCACTTGAAATAAAAATAGTCACCTTACCTTGGGTAGGGGGATAACTATTTAATTGAAAACAAGACTTTTAAAATGGTAACTTATTCTGACTATGTTAATTTCCTTACTATTAATACAATTTATTTTGCTTACTAAATGTAAATTACTCAAACTAAGCTATATTGTACAATTTATGATTACAAAGAATAAATGCTAAATTATTGTGCAATTTATGCTAATAAATTATTTCCCGTGTTGATTGTTGTGCAATTTTTGGGGTAAACGTCCGATCGATGATGGCCCATATTCGTTGCGGAGTATGAACACAACAATAGAAAAAATGCTTAGTACGTTTTTTTTTTTTGATTAGGCATAAGCAGCCGTAGCTTATGCCCGTGGTCTTTTGCCAGATGGCGCAATCAAAATATCGATTCTAGCATCCAAGACGAAAGTGGCTCCCCTAAAGACCGTCAGCCTACCTCGTTTGGAACTCAGCGGAAGCGCATTGCTCGCAAAACTGATTCACACCATTGTCACATCACTCAATCTAAAAAGCGTTCAGAAACTCGCATGGAACGACTCCCAAGTTGTACTTGTATGGCTCCGTAGTCCACCCAATCGCTGGAAGACATTCGTCGCAAATTGTTTCTCGCAAGCACTCTATTATTTGGAACCTACGTGTTGGCATTTCATCGCATCTCGTTACAACTCTGCCGACTGCGCTTCATGGGGCGTCGACCCATCGTCATTAGGTTATCATCCGTTGTGGTGGAGTGGACCTACCTGGCTTCAAGAAACACCCGATAAATAGCCATGCCAGGAAATCAACAATCACATCCCCAACATCGAAGAACGCAACGTAGAATCGATAATCGTCACCCAAGACCAAGTAAAGTCGAGTGACAATGATATGTATCAGCGGCTTACCCGACATTGAACACTCGACAGGCTACTCCATGTCACTATACTGTGCAGATGCTTTATTCAAAACTGCGCCAGCCACAACGACATGTCAGTTTTGTAACGATGCCAGAATTGGATTGGTCTTTCCGATTTTGGTTAAAAATGGTACAAGTTATTCACTTCGCCGATGGGATTTCTCGATGTCAATCTGGAGAAAATCTTGCAAACAAGAGCCCACTTCGGTCACTCAACCCGTTCGTAGGCAAAGATTGGATTCTCCGTGTAGGAGGACGCCTCAAGAAATCGAATTTACCGTACGGAGGAAAACATCCTCTCCTACTACCGAAAAATGATCACTTCACGCATTTAATCATTGCACAAGCTCATCATACGATTCTTCACGATGGCCCTCAGCTCATAATGGCTTATCTCCGGAAACGTTATTGGATTCTCAATCTCAAGGACCTAGTCCTCGCTTATGTGCACAAGTGTATCGTTTGCTTCCGTTTTTGCTCAACCACTAGTCAACAGCTAATGGCCGAACTCCCATCGCCTCGCGTGATGCCATCCAGACCGTTCTTGCACTGTGGAGTGGACTACACCGGCCCAATTCAAATAAAATCATCTCCGGGGCGCGGCGAACGATCGACTAAAGGATATATCTGTCTATTGGTATGCCTATCCACGAAAGAGTTGGCATCCGACCTTACCACCAACACATTCATGACTGCCTTCAAAAGGTTTACCGCACGGAGAGGAAAAATTAAACATCTATACAGTGACTGTGCTACCAATTTCGTCGGTTCAAGTCGTCAATTGGCACAGCGCAAAATATTCCAATCCTGAGACCGCCGCCCCACAAGCAAACGATGGTACCACTTGGAGCTTCATCCCTCCTGCTTCGCCACACTTCAGTGGTCTGTAGGAAGCGGGACTCAAAACAGTACCACATTATCTTCGTCGCAACATCTTTCTCACCTTCTGAATCTGAATTCAAGACCACTGTGCCCGATGTCAGACGATTCTGATGATCGCACAGTACTCACTCCAGGACATTTTCTGATCGGAGAGTCACTGATCACTACACCAGAACCCTCAAAATTCCAGACCCTATTGGTCAGATCCCAGAATTTCCATAGGAACAAGTGTTATAGTCGCATCTTAGACCTTTATACCAAATTACATACGAATCGCTTGAGAAATTGCTTGGTCCTCAAAATTCCAGACCCTATTGGTCAGATCCCAGAATTTCCATAGGAACAAGGGTTATAGTCGCATCGTAGACCTATATACCAAATTTCGTAAGAATCGCTTGAGAAATTGCTTGGTACACAAAACTCCAGACCCTATTGATCAGATCCAAGAATTTCCATAGGAACAAGGGTTATAGTCGCATCTTAGACCTATATACCAAATTACATACAAATCGCTTGCGAAATTGCTTGGTCCTCAAAATTCCAGACCCTATTGGTCAGATCCCAGAATTTCCATAGGAACAAGAGTTATAGTCGCATCGTTGACCTATATACCAAATTTCATACGAATCGCTTGAGAAATTGCTTGGTACACAAAATTCCAGACCCTATTGATCAGATCCAAGAATTTCCATAGGAACAAGGGTTATAGTCGCATCTTAGACCTATATACCAAATTTCATACGAATCGCGTGGGAAATTGTTTGTTCCTCAAAATTCCAGACCCTATTGTTCAGATCCCAGAATTTCCATAGGAACAAGTGTTATAGTCGCATCTAAGTCCTGTATTCCAAACTTCATACGAATCGCTTGAGAAATTGCTTGGTCCACAAAATTCCAGAGCCTATTGGCCAGACCCCAGACTTTCAGTAGGAACAAGATTTATAGTCACATCTTAGTCCTAGATACCGAAATCCACACGAATCGCTTGAGAAATTGCTTGGTGCACAAAATTCCAGACCCTATGGTCCAGATCTCGGAATTTCCATAGGAACAAGGGTTATAGTCCCATCTTAGTACTACATACCGAATTTGATATGAATCGCTTAAGAAATTGCTTGGTCGACAAAATTCCAGACCCTATTGTCCATTTCCTGGAACTTCATTAAGAACAAGAGTTAAATTTGCATCTTAGTACTACATACCGAATTTGATATGAATCGCTTAAGATATTGCTTGGTCCACAAAATTCCAGACCCTATTGTCCAGTTCCCGGAACTTCCATAGGAACAAGAGTTATAGTCGCATCTTAGTCCTATATACCGAATTTCATACCAGCGTAACAACGTGTAGGGAACCCACACAGCGAAATTACGTCGTACGAGTGACGGAGGCAGAGAAAGATGTCGGCAGCGATATGCTGAGTGTACCAGCGTAACAAACTGTAGGGAACCCACACAGCGAAGCTACGTCGTGCGAGTGACGGAAGCAGAGAAAGACGTCGGCAGCGTTATGCTGCATGTACCAGCGTAACAACCTGTAGGGAACCGACACAGCGAAGTTACACCGTACGAGTGACGGAAGCAGCGAAAGACTTCGGCAGCGATATGCTGGATGTACCAGCGTAACAACCTGTAGGGAACCCACACAGCGAATTTACGTCGTACGAGTGACGGAGGCAGAGAAAGACGTCGGCAGCGATATGCCGGGTGTACCAGCGTAACAACCTGTAGGGAACCCACGCAGCGAAGTTACGTCGTGCGAGTGACGGAAGCAGAGAAAGACTTCGGCAGCGATATGCTGCATGTACCAGCGTAAAAACCTGTAGGGAACCCACACAGCGAAGTTACATTGTACGAGTGACGGAAGCAGCGAAAGACTTCGGCAGCGATATGCTGGATGTATCAGCGTAAACACCTGTAGGGAACCCACACAGCGAAGTAACGTCGTACGAGTGACGGAGGCAGAGAAAGACGTCGGCAGCGATATGCTGGGTGTACCAGCGTAATAACCTGTAAGGAACCCACACAGCGAAATTACGTCGTACGAGTTACGTAGGCAGAGAAAGACGTCGAAAGACTTACCACCGCGTGATCCGAGCAGCACAAAAAGAAGACTAAGAGAGCGACTGACTGCATGCGCGACCTTTTATACATTTTTGCGTAGCAAAATTCTAAATAGCGTGTTGCGCTGTGATTGGTCCATCCGGTGGCGTGATGTTGTTTTGGCTGTTTTATTTTCATATGCGTTTGGTGGCTGCACAGTGTGGATACAGTGTGCAGCCGAATTTGGCAAAAAAGTATACGGTATGTTTTGAGTGAACAAAATTCGGCCACAAGAATTTTGTTCCTCACACCCTAGATAACGAATTTCACACGAATCGCTTGAGAAATTGCTTGGTTCACAAAATACCAGACCCTATTGTCCAGATCACAGAATTTATATACGAACAAGGGTTACAGTCACATCTTGTCGTACATACCGAATTTCATACGAATCGCTTAAATTGCTTAGTCCACAAAATTCCAGATCCTATTGTCCAGATCCCGGAATTTCCATAGGAACAAGAGTTATAGTCGCATCTTAGTCCTACATACCGAATTTCATACGAAACGCTTAAGAAATTGCTTGGTCCACAAAATTTCAGAACCTATTGTCCAGATCCCGGAATTTCCATAGGAACAAGGGTTATAGTCGCATCTTAGTCCTACATACCAAATTTCATACGAAACGCTTGAGAAATTGCTTGGTCCGCAAAATTCCAGAGCCTATTGTCCAGATCCCAATATTTATATAGGAATAAGGGTTATAGTTGCATCTTAGTCCTACATACCGAAATTCATACGAATTGCTTAAGAAATTGCTTGGTCCACAAAATTCCAGACCCTATTGTCCACATAACAGAATTTCGATAAGAACAAGGGTTATAATCCCATCTTAGTCCTACATACCGAATTTCATACGAATCGCTTGAGAAATTGATTGGTACATAAAATTCCAGACCCTATTGGCCAGATCACAGAATTAATATATGAACAATGGTTACAGTAACATATTGTCCTACACACCGAATTTCATACGAATCGCTTAAGAAATTGGTTGGTCCACGAAATTCCAGATCCTATGGTCACGATCGCGGAATTTCCATAGGAATGAGGATTATACATCTTAGTCCTACATACCAAATTTCATACGAATCGCGTGGGAAATTGATTGGTCCTCAAAATTCCAGACCCTATTGGTCAGATCCCAGAATTTCCATAGGAACAAGTGTTATAATCGCATCTTAGACCTATATACCAAATTACATACGAATCGCTTGAGAAATTGCTTGGTCCTCAAAATTCCAGAGCCTATTGTCCAGATCCGGGAATTTATATATGAACAATGGTTACAGTAACATATTGTCCTACATACCGAATTTCATACGAATCGCTTAAGAAATTGGTTGGTCCACGAAATTCCAGATCCTATGGTCACGATCGCGGAATTTCCATAGGAATGAGGATTATACATCTTAGTCCTACATACCGAATTTCATACGAATAGCTTGAGAAATTGCTTGGTCCCCAAAATTCCAGACCATATTGGCCAGTTCCCATAATTTCCATAGGAATAAGGCATAAAGTCGAATCTTTGTCCTATATTCCGGATTTCATACGTATCGCTAGAGAATTTACTTGGACCAGAGCCTATTGTCCAGATCCCAAAATTTCCATAGGAACAAGTGTTATAGTCGCATCTTAGACCTATATACCAAATTACATACGAATCGCTTGAGAAATTGCTTGGTACACAAAATTCCAGACCGTATTCTCCAGATCCCGGAATTTCCATAGGAACAAGGGTTATAGTCGCATCTTAGTCCTACATACCAAATTTCATACGAAACACTTGAGAAATTGCTTGGTCCGCAAAATTCCAGAGCCTATTGTCCAGATCCCGGAATTTCCATAGGAACAAGGGTTATAGTCGCATCTTAGTCCTACATACCAAATTTCATACGAAACACTTGAGAAATTGCTTGGTCCGCAAAATTCCAGAGCCTATTGTCCAGATCCCGGAATTTATATAGGAATAAGTCGCATCTTAGTCCTACATACCTAATTTTATACGAATCGCTTGAGAAATTGCTTGGTCTTCAAAATTTCAGACCATATTGGCCAGATCCTAAAATTTCATAGGAACAAGGGTTATTGTCGCATCTTAGTCCTACATACCGAATTTCATACGAATCGCTTCAGAAATTGCTTGGTACACAAAATTCCAGACCGTATTCTCCAAATCCCGGAAATTCCCTAGGAACAAGGGTTATAGTCGCATCTTAGTCCTACATACCAAATTTCATACGAAACACTTGAGAAATTGCTTGGTCCGCAAAATTCCAGAGCCTATTGTCCAGATCCCGGAATTTATATAGAAATAAGGGTTAAAGTCGCATCTTAGTCCTACATACCTAATTTTATACGAATCGCTTGAGAAATTGCTTGGTCTTCAAAATTCCAGACCATATTGGCCAGATCCTAAAATTTCATAGGTACAAGGGTTATTGTCGCATCTTAGGCCTGGATACCTGGCGACCTCCAGAGGTACCCTTAGCGGATGCCTTACCTGGGTAATTCGGATCTCTGCCCAGGTGGACCACCCTTTCTCCGACACTCGTGGGAACAAAAATTGACCAAAATAATAAAATAAATTTTTTCAAAAAACTCAAGATCGGCGCTCTCCAAAGGCCGAAAAACGAGACTGGTGCTCACCAAATACCGAAGACTTCAGGGGGGAGCTACTCGAACCTTAAAGGTGGGTCTCCCTCCAGAGTTATAGTGTTGTCAGATCCTAAGGATTCAACTCCAGGGACCAGCAAAGCATCAGGGGGGAGCAACTCGAACCTTAAAGGTGGGTCTCCCTCCAAAGTAATAGGGATGTCTGATCCTAAGTCATCGACTGGGACCAGCAATGCCAAGTCTCTTCCTTTGGGCAAGCGACAGCATAGAGAACGTCGTTCAGCCCATAGGATACTGGAAAGGTGGGCTGACACCCCCAAGGGTCAGCTCACTAAGGAGCAGAGAGACTCTCTAGCATGGGCGAAAAAGACTGCTGACTATGTCGGTAACCCTGAAAGGGACTGCGTGCCGAAAAGGCAGAGGTCTCTGGATGAGGTGGAGGTGACGAGTAGTAAAAAAGCCAAAGTGCATGAGTCGGGAGCTCTAAAGGCGCACAAACCTAAGTCATATAGTGACGTCATAAGGGAACATGCGTTAGTGCTTGCTGTCATTGACAGAAATCATGATGAAGGGAACATCTCTTCGGATAGATGGAAGTCAGTGGCTAATGCTCTTAACCGGGTATTTTTAAAGGTCCTTAGGGAAAACCCGGGACCTCCTCCGTCCTGTAGAGATGCGGGATTGTTTCAAGGCGCTAAGCTTGAAGCAGTCAGTAGGGAGGAGATCCCGAACAGGCCTAGAGCACGCGTTTGGCTTCCAGCTGAACCAACAGAGCAAGAAATCATGCAGATAATTCATGCCAGTAACCCGAACCTTCCAACCAAAAACTGGAAGATTCTAAAGCAGGAAGAAGCGAAGGGCGGCTCCAGATTGTCAACCATGTTAATAAACAGAGAGTCCCTAGCACCACTTTCAGATACCAAGGGGGTTATAGATTTCGGTTTCGGGTCATTAACCCTCAAAGTATTCAAAAAAGATGAAACCAATAATTTGACTGTGGATAAAGCCACAATTAACAACCAGTCCCTTCAAGGGGAGGTTGCCATTGCACTCGATGGTGACAGTCGTTCCAGCGAAGACCTAGTCAGCAGAATGGACGGCCTGCTCTCCATTGAGTCCGACGAGGAATGCCTGTCAGATTCGTTGGGGGAACTGGCATACACTACAGTCATAGAGGCCTTGAGGAACGAGACGGATGCATCCGGCGTGTCCTCGGGGACAGAAAATTAAACCGCTATAGCGGTTATAGAAGGAGAAGGTAAGATAATTTACTTATGATTAAAATCCTGCAAATTAACTTACATCATACTAAGGCCGCTTCAGCGGCGCTTATCCTTAGACTGTCCGAATCGGCAGAAGATCTAATTCTTATTCAGGAGCCATGGATAAGCAATAATAATAGGATCTGTGGACTCAACTTGAAGGGGTACACAATCCTACATTCATGTAAGACTGGAAGGGTCAGATCTTGTTTAATGGGAAAGACTAATTTGAATATTTTTATACTCCCACAATTTAGTGACGGGGACATAACCGCGGCCAGCTTAGAGTTGGGCAACAACACGATCTGGCTGGTTTCTGCGTACCTCGATCGCGAGAAAAATACACCGCCGGATAACCTGGCTGAACTTATTCTGTAAGCAGACAAACATAATGCACACCACACTCTGGGGTAGCACTGACATTAATAATAGGGGTGAGTCTTTTTTTGAATACCTGTTAAATACTAACCTCCTAGTCTGAAACATTGGGCAAGAGCCCACCTTTTTTACTAAAAATAGACGGGAAGTGCTGGACGTAACTCTCGTTTCTGATAAGATTTTCCATATGGTAAAAGAGTGGAGGGTAGCAAAAGAGCACTCCTTCTCTGACCACAGGTATATCACTTTTAATCTCGGCATTCATCCTGTCAGTCAGAACGCCTTCAGAAATAAAAGAAGACGAACTGGATCTTGTACGGGATGGTGCTAGAGAAGTTTTTACTACAAAATAACCCTAAGCCCCCAGTGACAGTTGAAGAAGTTGACTGCATGGTGAACACTGTCACTAACGCATGTAATAGTTCTATGGGAACAGCGTGTCCTACGGTTTACCCAAGAGGTAAACGTAGACCAGTATGGTGGTCCTCCGAAATAATGGAGCACCAGAAAACTAGTAGAAGGGCCTTTAACAAGGCAAAGAGTACTAATAGTACCGAAGATTGGGACTTCTATAAGGAATGCCTTAAACTCTACAAGAGGGAACTAAGAAAGGCAAAGAGGAAGTCATGGAGACTCTTCTGTGAAAAAATGGAAGGAGTCTCAGAGACCACTCGCGTTAGAAAGATTCTCTCCAACAACCCAACCAATCCTAGTTACTTAATAAAACCGAATGGTTCATGGACGACTTCGAGCAAGGAAACTCTGGAGCTTCTTTTGCAAACCCACTTTCCAGGCTCGACCGACTTGAGGAACGAGTCAGAACTCACTACTCAGCAAGGAACTCACACGCTATGCATAAATAATATCATTAGCACTAAGCGGATTAAGTGGGCTATTAGCGGCTTCATGCCTTACAAAGCAGCTGGTCCAGACCAAATCATACCAGCAGAATTACAGAAAAACTCAGATATCATTCTACCATGGTTAGAGGTGACTTTCAAAGGGTGTCTGCGCTTAATGCACATTCCTAAGAACTGGACGGAAGTCAAAGTGGTCTTCATTCCAAAAGCAGGAAAAAGCTCACATGGGTACCCAAAGGACCTAAGGCCTATAACCTTATCCTCCTTTCTGCTGAAAACTTTGGAGAGGTTATTGGATGTTTATATAAGAGACCAGGTGGGGTATGGCAGATGGGCTCAGTCTCAACACGCTTACTGCAAAGGTAAGTCGGTAGAGACTGCGCTGCACACACTGGTACGTACGATTGAGAAATCACTACAATCAAAGGAATACACACTCATAGCATTCCTCGACATTGAAGGGGCCTTTAATAACATAAAGACGGAGGCTATAATGAAAGGCATGTCTCTTCTAGGTATTGACCACACAGTTTGCAAGCTAATTAATCATATGCTCTTAAGCAGGATTGTTAACGCTGAGCTGGGTGGCTCCACCATTAGAAGGCATGTAGCTAGAGGAACGCCGCAAGGAGGCGTTCTATCCCCTTTGCTCTGGAACATAGTAATCGATGGACTACTAAAAGAGCTGGAAAGAGAGGGTATGAGCGTAGTTGCCTATGCTGATGATGTAGCCATAACTGTCACAGGTAGGTTTCTAGTAACCATTACAGAGGTTATGCAAAATGCCCTCTCCATAGTCACAAAATGGGCCGAAGGCTGCGGACTAGGAGTAAATCCGTCCAAGACAGAGGTCCTCTTCACAAATAGATACAAAGTGCCAATAGTCACTCCACCAACTCTAAACGGAACCAGTCTAGTTTTCACAAATAGGGCGAAATTTCTGGGCACAATCCTGGATGATAAACTAAGCTGGAAACCAAACATTTTGGAGAGAGTTAACAAAGCTACTAAAGCTCTATATGCGTGTAGAAGCGCCATCGGAAAAAGCTGGGGATTAAAGCCAGAGCTGGTACACTAGCTATACACTGCAGTAGTAAGACCAATACTCATGTACGGTGTAAGCGTTTGGTGGCCGGCTCTTGGAAAATCCACTTATGTTAAAATTCTGGAGAAGGTGCAAAGGGCAGCCTGTCTTCACATTAGTGGAGCACTAAAAACAACACCAACACGCGCCCTAGAATTAATGTTGTTCCTGACTTCTTTAGTATTATACGGCAGGCAGAGAGCAGCCTTTACGGCCGCGCGACTATCAGCAACACATCAGTGGAAACCTATTCAAACAGGACACTCGACGATAAACAACTCGCTAAAGGTTGAACTGGCGAACTTAGATTACACACAACCAGTGTTATGCTTTAGGAAGGGTTTCCGAGCCATCTACCCCTCCAGGGATCAATGGAGAGATGGATCGTCACAAGAAACCGCTGCTATCAAATTCTTCACGGACGGCTCCAAACTCGACGGAAGGGTCGGTGCCGGAGTCTACTGTGACAAACCTAGCGTGAGCATTTCCGTTCGACTCCCGGACCATTGCAGCGTGTATCAGGCTGAGGTAACAGCGATTGAGGAAGCGGTGACCTGGCTGAAACATAATATATTATCGGTAACCGATATTATAATTTACATAGACAGTCAGGCGGCAATCAAATCGCTGGAATCGGTCTTGATGACATCGGGGGTAGCGATAAGCTGCCACACATCTCTCAAGGAGATGAGCGAGTTTTTAACATATGCTTAGTATGGGTCCCCGGTCACTCTGATATCGTTGGGAATTGCAAAGCAGACGAACTAGCCAGAAATGGCACAAAACCCCAACAGCAACCGGAAAGGGCAAGTATTGGAAGACCACTATCAACGGTCAAGCTAATGCTTCGGAAAGAGGCAGAAAAATTAACAAACGCGAGATGGTTGCATACCAACACATGTAATATTGCAAAGCAAGTCTGGCCTAAGCTGGACCTAAATCGCTCTAAAGCATTGATATCCCTACGAAGAGGGGATATGAGAATGACTATAGGTATCTTAACGGGGCACTGTCTTCTTGGAGTTCATGCGAGAAAGATCGGTCTTGAGTTCAATGACTTCTGCAGAAGCTGTTATGACGCCGAGGAGGAGGAAACAGTATCCCATTTCCTGTGTACATGCCCGGCTCTTGCAAGCAGAAGACTAAAATATCTGGGATATGGTACACTAAACAGCTTATCGGATGTCGAAAACTGCAAAGTGGGAGACATCCTAAAATTTACAAGGAGCACGAAATGGGCTCTATGATAAAAGAGAAAGGCTCTGATCCTGTGGTATCACAATGGACCGTACTTTGGTCTAAGTGTGCAATAGCAGCCACCGAACCTAACCTAACCTAACCTAGGCCTATACACCAAATTTCATACGATCCGCTTGAAAAATTGCTTGTTCCACAATATTCCAGAGCCTATTGGCCATATCCCCGAATTTCGATAAGAACAAGGGTTATAGTCGCATCTTAGTCCTACATACCGAATTTTATACGAATCGCTTGAGAAATTGCTTGGTCCATAAAATTTCAGAGCCTATTGGCCGAATCCCAGAATTTCCATAGGAATAAGGGTTAAAGTCGTGTCTTAGTCCTACATAACGAATTTCATACGAATAGCGTGAGAAATTGCTTGGTACACAAAATTCCAGAACCTATTGGCCACATCCCAGAATTTCCATAGGAACCAGGGTTATAGTCGCATCTAAGTCCTACATACCGAATTTCATACGAATCGGTTTATAAATTGTTTGCTCCACAAAATTCTAGACCCTATTCGCCAGATCCCAGAATTTCCATAGGAACAAGGGTTATAGTCGCATCTTAGTACTACATACCGAATTTCATACGAATCGCTTAAGAAATTGCTTGGTACCTAAAATTCCAGACCGAATTCTCCATATCCCGGAATTTCCATAGGAACAAGGGTTATAGTGGCATCTTAGTCCTACATACCGAATTTCATACGAATCGCTTAAGAAATTGCTTGGTACACAAAATTCCAGACCGTATTCTCCAAATCCCGGAAATTCCCTAGGAACAAGGGTTATAGTCGCATCTTAGTCCTACATACCAAATTTCATACGAAACACTTGAGAAATTGCTTGGTCCGCAAAATTCCAGAGCCTATTGTCCAGATCCCGGAATTTATATAGGAATAAGGGTTAAAGTCGCATCTTAGTCCTACATACCTAATTTTATACGAATCGCATGAGAAATTGCTTGGTCTTCAAAATTCCAGACCATATTGGCCAGATCCTAAAATTTCATAGGAACAAGGGTTATTGTCGCATCTTAGGCCTGTAGACCAAATTTCATACGATCCGCTTGAAAAATTGCTTGTTCCACAATATTCCAGAGCCTATTGGCCAGATCCCAGAATTTCGATAAGAACAAGGGTTATAGTCGCATCTTAGTCCTACATACCGAATTTTATACGAATCGCTTGAGAAATTGCTTGGTCCATAAAATTTCAGAGCGTATTGGCCGAATCCCAGAATTTCCATACGAATAAGGGTTAAAGTCGTGTCTTAGTCCTACATAACGAATTTCATACGAATAGCGTGAGAAATTGCTTGGTACACAAAATTCCAGAACCTATTTGCCACATCCCAGAATTTCCATAGGAACCAGGGTTATAGACGCATCTAAGTCCTACATACCCCATTTCATACGAATCGCTTGATAAATTGTTTGGTCTACAAAAAGCCAGAGCCTATTGGCCAGACGCCAGAATTTCAATAGGAACAAGGGCTATAGTCGCATCTTAGTCCTAGATACCGAAATACACACGAATCGCTTGAGAAATTGCTTGGTCACAACAATTACAGACCATATTGGCCAGTTCCCAGAATTTCCATAGGAATAAGGCATATAGGTATAAGAACAAAAGACTGAGTCTTATAGAGTACACAATTTTTTAGACAATAAAGATTTTTTAGCCAATAAGTTGAGAAATTGCTTGGTACATAAAATTCCAGACCCTATTGGTCAGATCCAAGAATATCCATAGCAACAAGGGTTATAGTCGCATCTTAGTACTGTATACAAATCGTCATACGAATCGCTTGAGAAATTGCTTGACCACAAAAAGCCAGAGCCGATTGGCCAGACCCCAGAATTTCAATAGGAACAAGGGTTATAGTTGCATCTTAGTCCTACATACCAAAATTCATACGAATTGCTTAAGAAATTGCTTGGTCCACAAAATTCCACACCCTATTGTCCAGATAACAGAATTTCGATAAGAACAAGGGTTATAATCCCATCTTAGTCCTACATACCGGATTTCATACGAATCGCTTGAGAAATTGATTGGTCCACAAAATTCCAGACCCTATTGGCCAGATCCCAGAATTTCCATAGGAACAAGGGCTATAGTCGCATCTTAGTTCTACATACCGCATTTCATACGAATCGCTTAAGAAATTGCTTGGTATACAAAATTCCAGACCCTATTGTCCAGATCCCGGAATTTCCATAAGAACATGGGTTATAGTCGCATCTTAGTCCTACATACCAAATTTCATACGAAACACTTGAGAAATTGCTTGGTCCGCAAAATTCCAGAGAATTTATATAGGAATAAGGGTTATAATCCCATCTTAGTCCTACATACCGGATTTCATACGAATCGCTTAAGAAATTGCTTGGTCCACAAAATTCCAGATCTTATTGTCCAGATCCCGAAATTTCCACAGGAATAAGGGTTATAGTCCCATCTTAGTCCTACATACCGAATTTCATACGATTCGGTTTATAAATTGTTTGGTCCACAAAATTCCCGTCTGGCCTAAGCTGGACCTAAATCGCTCTAAAGCATTGATATCCCTACGAAGAGGGGATATGAGAATGACTATAGGTATCTTAACGGGGCACTGTCTTCTTGGAGTTCATGCGAGAAAGATGGGTCTCGAGTTCAATGACTTCTGCAGAAGCTGTTATGACGCCGAGGGGGAGGAAACAGTATACCATTTCCTGTGTACATGCCCGGCTCTTGCAAGCAGAAGACTAAAATATCTGGGATATGGTACACTAAACAGCTTATCGGATGTCGAAAACTGCAAAGTGGGAGACATCCTAAAATTTACAAGGAGCACGAAATGGGCTCTATGATAAAAGAGAAAGGCTCTGATCCTGTGGTATCACAATGGACCGTACTTTGGTCTAAGTGTGCAATAGCAGCCACCGAACCTAACCTAACCTAACCTAGGCCTATACACCAAATTTCATACGATCCGCTTGAAAAATTGCTTGTTCCACAATATTCCAGAGCCTATTGGCCAGATCCCCGAATTTGGATAAGAACAAGGGTTATAGTCGCATCTTAGTCCTACATACCGAATTTTATACGAATCGCTTGAGAAATTGCTTGGTCAATAAAATTTCAGAGCCTATTGGCCGAATCCCAGAATTTCCATAGGAATAAGGGTTAAAGTCGTGTTTTAGTCCTACATAACGAATTTCATACGAATAGCGTGAGAAATTGCTTGGTACACAAAATTCCAGAACCTATTGGCCACATCCCAGAATTTCCATAGGAACCAGGGTTATAGTCGCATCTAAGTCCTACATACCGAATTTCATACGAATCGGTTTTTAAATTGTTTGCTCCACAAAATTCCAGACCCTATTGGCCAGATCCCAGAATTTCCATAGGAACAAGGGTTATAGTCGCATCTTAGTACTACATACCGAATTTCATACGAATCGCTTAAGAAATTGCTTGGTACACAAAATTCCAGACCGTATTCTCCAGATCCCGGAATTTCCATAGGAACAAGGGTTATAGTGGCATCTTAGTCCTACATACCGAATTTCATACGAATCGCTTAAGAAATTGCTTGGTACACAAAATTCCAGACCGTATTCTCCAAATCCCGGAAATTCCCTAGGAACAAGGGTTATAGTCGCATCTTAGTCCTACATACCAAATTTCATACGAAACACTTGAGAAATTGCTTGGTTCGCAAAATTCCAGAGCCTATTGTCCAGATCCCGGAATTTATATAGGAATAAGGGTTAAAGTCGCATCTTAGTCCTACATACCTAATTTTATACGAATCGCATGAGAAATTGCTTGGTCTTCAAAATTCCAGACCATATTGGCCAGATCCTAAAATTTCATAGGAACAAGGGTTATTGTCGCATCTTAGGCCTATAGACCAATTTTCATACGATCCGCTTGAAAAATTGCTTGTTCCACAATATTCCAGAGCCTATTGGCCAGATCCCAGAATTTCGATAAGAACAAGGGTTATAGTCGCATCTTAGTCCTACATACCGAATTTTATACGAATCGCTTGAGAAATTGCTTGGTCCATAAAATTTCAGAGCCTATTGGCCGAATCCCAGAATTTCCATACGAATAAGGGTTAAAGTCGTGTCTTAGTCCTACATAACGAATTTCATACGAATAGCGTGAGAAATTGCTTGGTACACAAAATTCCAGAACCTATTGGCCACATCCCAGAATTTCCATAGGAACCAGGGTTATAGACGCATCTAAGTCCTACTTACCCCATTTCATACGAATCGCTTGATAAATTGTTTGGTCTACAAAAAGCCAGAGCCTATTGGCCAGACGCCAGAATTTCAATAGGAACAAGGGCTATAGTCGCATCTTAGTCCTAGATACCGAAATTCACACGAATCGCTTGAGAAATTGCTTGGTCACAACAATTACAGACCATATTGGCCAGTTCCCAGAATTTCCATAGGAATAAGGCATATAGTCTTACATACCGAATTTCATACGTATCGCTTGAGAAATTGCTTGGTCCACAAAATTCCAGAGCCTATTGTCCAGATCGCGGAGTTTCCATAGGAATATAGATTATAGTCTCATCTTAGTCCTACATACCGAATTTCATACGAATCGCTTGGTCGCCAAAATTCCAGACCATATTGGCTAGTTCCCATAATTTCCATAGGAATAAGGCATATAGTCGAATCGTTGTCCTATATACCGAATTTCATACGTATCGCTTAAGAAGTTGCTTGGTCCAGAACCTATTGTCCAGATCCCAAAATGTCCATAGGAACAAGGGTTATAGTCGCTTCTTAGACCTATATACCAAATTTCACACGAATCGCTTGAGAAATAGCTTTTCATTTCATGTCTTTTTTATTTATAATCTTAGGTATAAGAACAAAAGACTGAGTCTTATAGAGTACACAATTTTTTAGACAATAAAGATTTTTTAGCCAATAAGTTGAGAAATTGCTTGGTACATAAAATTCCAGACCCTATTGGTCAGATCCAAGAATATCCATAGCAAAAAGGGTTATAGTAGCATCTTAGTACTGTATACAAATCGTCATACGAATCGCTTGAGAAATTGCTTGACCACAAAAAGCCAGAGCCGATTGGCCAGACCCCATAATTTCAATAGGAACAAGGGTTATAGTTGCATCTTAGTCCTACATACCAAAATTCATACGAATTGCTTAAGAAATTGCTTGGTCCACAAAATTCCAGACCCTATTGTCCAGATAACAGAATTTCGATAAGAACAAGGGTTATAATCCCATCTTAGTCCTACATACCGGATTTCATACGAATCGCTTGAGAAATTGATTGGTCCACAAAATTCCAGACCCTATTGGCCAGATCCCAGAATTTCCATAGGAACAAGGGTTATAGTCGCATCTTAGTTCTACATACCGCATTTCATACGAATCGCTTAAGAAATTGCTTGGTACACAAAATTCCAGACCCTATTGTCCAGATCCCGGAATTTCCATAAGAACAAGGGTTATAGTCGCATCTTAGTCCTACATACCAAATTTCATACGAAACACTTGAGAAATTGCTTGGTCCGCAAAATTCCAGAGCCTATTGTCCAGATTCCGGAATTTATATAGGAATAAGGGTTATAGTCGCATCTTAGTACTACATACCGCATTTCATACGAATCGCTTAAGAAATTGCTTGGTCCACAAAATTCCAGATCTTATTGTCCAGATCCCGAAATTTCCACAGGAATAAGGGTTATAGTCCCATCTTAGTCCTACATACCGAATTTCATACGATTCGGTTTATAAATTGTTTGGTCCACAAAATTCCAGACCCTATTGGCCAGATACCAGAATTTCCATAGGAACAAGGGTTATAGTCGCATCTTAGTACTACATACCGCATTTCATACGAATCGCTTAAGAAATTGCTTGGTCCATAAAATTTGCATCTTAGTACTACATACCGAATTTCATATGAATCGCTTGGTCAAATAATTCCAGATCCTATTTTTTTTGTGTGTTTAGAATGTACACACGCTAAAGGGGTTTGCACCCTTATAATGTTTAGCACAGCGTGGTTGTTAGGAAATTAGGGCGAGGAAAGTATGAGGTGTCTATGTACGCGTGTCTTAAACGACTGCAGATCATACAAAAGCGGAAACACAGAATCAGGCAATGCAATCCACATAACTATCGTGCGGCTTAAGAAGCAATCTCTCAATTGGTTAGTACGTCCGAAAATAAGCTTAATGGTGGACCCTTGAGCTCGAGTTTAGGCACGGGTATTACGGATGTGTTGGAGAATGGGCGGGATGCATCTAGATTTTGCTTTTGAACACCGCTTGTGGAAAAAGCGATAAAAAAGTGACAGGCGGGAAACATTCCTAAGATGTTCAAGCGATTCGATTGTTTTCGCGATATGTACGTCACCAATAAATTTTAACGCGCGGTTCTGAACTCTGTCTAGTATATGCAATGTGGTCTTGGGGGCACCTGCCCAGACAATACAGTTGTATTCAAGTTTAGGGCGAATATACGCCTTGTAAATAGAAGCCAGATCTGAAAGAGTGAAGTACATCTTGCACCGTTTTAGGAAACCTAAGCATCTTGCAGCATTTTTTCCGATGGCAAATATGTGGTCATTCCAACGAAGCTTGTTGCTGACGCACATACCGAGAATTGAGAGTTTTTAGGTTTCTTTGATGCAAGATCCATTCATGGATAAAGGTTGAGGGTTTAAATTACGCTTTGACGACAAAAGACAGCACTGGGTTTTAGAAGCGTTAAATTCAACTCTATTATGTAGTCCCCACCTTGTTATGCTGGCAAGGTCAGAATTTAACGTGCTTAACATACGTTGTTGTTCAAGTTCCACTTGTGACGAAGAGGGGCATGTAGAAAGCGAGAAGTCATATGAAAAGAATGGATTGGATTAGAGGTGGTGGATAGGAGATCATTAATGAAAATCAGAAAGAGTGTCGGAGATAAAACAGAGCCTTGAGGAATACCGGCGATTATGCGGTGAACATTGGATTTGAATCCGTCCAATACGACGTAGATTGAACGGTCAGAAAGGTAGTTACTAGTCCAATCGAGCAGGGTGTTGTTAATTGTCCAGTTCCCGGAACTTCCATAGGAACAGGAGTTAAAGTCGCATCTTAGTCCTACATACCGAACTTCCTACGAAACGCTTGAGAAATTGCTTGGTCCACAAAATGCTAGACCCTATTGGCCAGACCCCTGAATTTCCATAGGAACAAGGGTTATAGTCGCTTCTCAGTTCTACATACCGAATTGCATACGAATCACTTAAGAAATTGCTTTGTCCACAAAATTCACGACCCTTTTGTCCAGATCCCGGAATTTCCATAGGAACAAGGATTATAGTCGCATCTTAGTCCTACATACCGAATGTCATACGAAGCGCTTGAGAAATTGATTGGTCCACAAAATTTCAATCCCTATTGTCCAGATCACAGAATTTATATACGAACAAGGGTTATAGTCGCATCTTAGTCCTACATACCGAATTTCATACGAATCGCTTAAGAAATTGCTTTGTCTACAAAATTCCAGACCCTATTGTCCAGATCCCGGAATTACCATATTGTCCAGTTCCCATAATTTCCATAGGAATAAGGCATATAGTCGAACCTTTGTCCCATATACCGAATTTCATACGTATCGCTTGTGAAATTACTTGGTCCAGAGCCTATTCTTCACCTGATTTCATATTTGTCGTATGTAGCATTTTTCACTTTTTGAGATAAGGATGCCATTTCAGGTTTTAAGCTATGCTCTTTCGATTGGCGTTTTCAGATTTTGAATATTGTTAACCGTTTCAGAGATATTGAGTGTCGACTTTGGCGTATGTAACCGTTGCAATCACTTTTGAGAGCATATGGACAATTGGTAACAAAAAAACTCAGTTCATAATTGTCGTATGCTACATACTACATAAGGTACGCACCAACTTTACACATCAGTTTATTGAACGAATGCATAGGAGATGGATGTGCGTGTGGAGTCACCCGAACCGTCGTTTCTGTTGGATATTGAACGGTAAATCTGAAAAAAGTTTAGAAACAAAGTTTTATATAACGCTTTTAATGATAGGATGGCTGACGAACTGATCGCAAAAACATAGATGTATCGCTTGGTATCTTATCTTACGATGTTCAGAATGTGTTTCAACTCCCTAAAGGAAATGCATCTATTTTTTTCTATAAAAGAAAATTAGCTACGTACAATCTAACTGGTACGCTATTAATACCTGGAAGAAGAAAAACGACATATTGCTCCTTTTGGAAGGAAGCAATTGGAGGTCGTTCCGGAAACGATATAGCAAGCGCATTAATAAAAATGTTGGATGCTATCATTAAAGATTGTCCAGATATCAAACATTTTGTGCTTTGGAGTGACTATTGCGTTCCGCAAAATAAGAACCAAATAACTTCAACAGCGATTTTAAGATTTTTGAAAATAAATTCTTCCATAGAAACAGTAACACAGAAATTCTCAGAGCATGGGCATTCACTTATTCAGGAAATTGATTGCGTTCAGTACAATAGATAGGTTTCTTAAAAACCTGGAAATTCCAAGTCCTCTCTTGCATTAATGAAGCTCTTATTAAAAGTTAAGTCTTCAAATATAGAACTTATAATTTTGCAAATGCAATCAACAGATTTTAAATCCTATTCTAGGATGTCAGGAGAATTACATTTCCAAAAAATTCCACTTTCAAACTGTAAGTTTTTGCAATACAATACAGTTAAAAAAAATTATTTGAAGGTGTTCCTTTAGTACAAACACCAAAAGAAATGTGCGACGAAAAAAAAGACATTCAAAGTATGTTTAAATACCTTCCTAATGAAGACCAAACATATCTAAAAACTTTGCTTAATTTAAAACAAGAAATAGTGTTTGAAATAAATAAATGAAATGTGCGTTATTCATTATGATGAATCGTTTATTTTTTGTAAATTATTTAATTAATTATTAACTTGTTGTTCTTTTGTTTCTTTTCTTTTTACTGCTTTGTTAATTTTTATTATGTAGTTTTAACGTTCTTTTAAGTTTTATTATTCGACTTATTGTTTATGTTAATGGATGATAATAAAATAAAATTTTGTATTTTGTGAATGTTTTGTCTACTTTTATTGTTTTATTACGGTTTTGTTTGTTTTTATTACAAATCTATATATACATATTTATATCGTTCAGATCCCAAAATTTCCATAGGAACTAGGGTTGTAGTCACTTCTTAGACCTATATACAAATTTCATACGAATCGCTTGAGAAATTGCTTTTCATCTCATTTCACTTTTAATTATAATCTTAGGTATAGGTACAAAAGACTGAGTTTTATTGTGTACACAATTTTTTAGCCAATAAAGATTTTTTAGCCAATAAATTGAGAAATTGTGGACCAAGCAATTTCTGAGGCGATTCGTATGAAATTCGGTATATAGGACTAAGATGCGACTATTACCCTTGTTCCTAAGGAAATTCTGGGGTCTGGCCAATGTTCTGGCTTTTTGTGGGCAAGCAATTTCTCAAGCGATTCGTATGACGATTGGTATACAGTACTAAGATGCTACTATAACCCTTTTTGCTATGGATATTCTTGGATCTGACCAATAGGGTCTGGAATTTTATTTACCAAGCAATTTCTCAACTTATTGGCTAAAAAATCTTTATTGTCTAAAAAATTGTGTACTCTATAAGACTCAGTCTTTTGTTCTTATACCTAAGATTATAAATAAAAAAGACATGAAATGAAAAGCTATTTCTCAAGCGATTCGTATGAAATTTGGTATATAGGTCTAAGAAGCGACTATAACCCTTGTTCCTATGGACATTTTGGGATCTGGACAATAGGTTCTGGACCAAGCAACTTCTTAAGCGATACGTATGAAATTCGGTTTATAGGACAACGATTCGACTATATGCCTTATTCCTATGGAAATTATCGGAACTAGCCAATATGGTCCCGTATTTTGGCGACCAAGCGATTCGTATGAAATTCGGTATGTAGGACTAAGTTTAGACTATAATCCATATTCCTATGGAAACTCCGCGATCTGGACAATAGGCTCTGGAATTTTGTGGACCAAGCAATTTCTCAAGCGATACGTATGAAATTCGGTATGTAAGACTATATGCCTTATTCCTATGGAAATTCTGGGAACTGGCCAATATGGTCTGTAATTGTTGGGACCAAGCAATTTCTCAAGCGATTCGTGTGAATTTCGGTATCTAGGACTAAGATGCGACTATAGCCCTTGTTCCTATTGAAATTCTGGCGTCTGGCCAATAGGCTCTGGCTTTTTGTAGACCAAACAATTTCTCAAGCGATTCGTATGAAATAGGGTATGTAGGACTTAGATGCGACTATAACCCTGGTTCCTATTGAAAATCTGGGATGTGGCCAATAGGTTCTGGAATTTTGTGTACCAAGCAATTTCTCACGCTATTCGTATGAAATTCGTTATGTAATGCTAAGACACGACTTTAACCCTTATTTTCGACTTCCGTTTTCCAGGTCTCCAGATACGATCCTCCCACGAAGAAATGTGTTTTGCAGTAATAATCCTTCCTTCTTCTCCAAACCTGGACGTAACACTGTTTAATATACTGGTCCACCCAATAGCAAAGGAATATGTGCTGGTTTGTTGAAATGCGGATCTGCACGAGGTTTGTCAAAGGAGGATTTCCAGGCGATATGACTAGGCATGCTGGGAAGTGATCCGGTAACTCGTTTGACCACGAGTGCTTTTATGTTTATGAATGGTTGATATGGATTATCAAGTTTTAGTTTTATATTGGCAATAGAGCGGACTGTTCCAATCTCCCCTCCTACTCTGTTGTGTACGCCAACATACCGTCTTACCACCGATCCGCCTACACCTGAAAAGAAATATGTTTACTAAACAAACAAACAAAAGATAAAAACATGTCATACCAATGGCATTCCCTTCTGGTAAGGTATACATCAAGATATGTTAGATCTGCCTCCTGTACCTGAAAACTAAAAGAAAAACAACAAAAAACAAGCAGTACCAATTCAAATGGCTACAACTACACCGAGACGCAATTCCAGCTTTACCAAGAATTATCATCATCATCATATTTGGCTCTACAACCGGGGTCCGGTCCTGGCCTCCCGCCAAAAGTCTCTCCACCGGTCCCGATTTTGAGCCGATGTTTGGCATCCCTAAACTCTGTGCGTCCTGGTCTACGCCATCCTTCCAGCGCAGGCTTGGCCGGCCTCGCTGTCGTGTTCCATAAATCCTACCGCAAAGGACTTTCCGAGCAGGATCCTCTTCGCTCATGCGAGCTAGGTGCCTACCGAGCTTAATTTTCTTCACGATGTCGACATCGCGGTAATGCTCGTAGATCTCATTATTATAGAGTCTCCGGAATCGTCATTCCTGACATACTGGGCCAACAATTCTCCGTAAGACTTTTCTTTCGAATGCGGCTAAGAGGTCAGAATGCTTTTTGCTAAGCACCCAAGTCTCGGATCCATATGTAAGTACTGGTATGACCATTGTCTTATATATCAGCAGCTTGTAATTTATGGTTAAGTTCCTGGATTTGAAGAGTCTTGATAGACTATAGTAGGCTTTGTTGGCTTTAAGCAACCGTGCGCGTATTTCTGGTTCCATGCTGTTATCGGCTGCTATAGTTGACTCGAGATAGTTAAAGGATTGCACTACTTCCACTTTGCACTCCACTATTTGAATTGAGGGACCAATGTTGGATCTTCTACTCGCAGACGTGGCCACCATGTACTTTGTTTTGCTCTCATTTATGTGCAGCCCCAGATTTCGTGCCGCTTGCTCTATCTGGATGAAAGCTTCCTGTACAGCTCTTGGGTTTCTACCAACGATGTCAATATCGTCTGCGTAAGCCAGTATCTGAATGGACTTTTAGGGGATTGTTCCTCTCGCCGTTACGCCAGAGTCTCGGATTACTTTCTCCAACGCCCGTTTTAAGAGGACGCAGGCGAGTCCATCCCCTTGTCGGAGCTTGTTATAGATGTTGAATGGGCTCTACTAGTTAAATTGTTTAATTAATTAAAAAAAAAAAAGGCACCAAGAAAAAAACAATTACGTGACCAATACACAGTCCTGTGTATAAATCTATTGAAGCATAGATGGAGCCATAAGTCACCATATATATCTATATATATAAAATAGAGAATTTATTTGTATATTTGTATATTTGTGCCTAACTAGCTCTGGAACGCCTAGACCAATTTCAACCAAACTTGGTATACATATTAGTTACTATGTGGAATCAAATATAGGTGGTGGGGGGTAGCAGGTTTTTTGGCTGTGGGAGGCGTGGCAGGCAGGCAGGTGTCGGACCCGCCGTTTTCGGTATCGCCGAGACGAATAGTGCTGGTAGTACACTCCTATGGATGAGTTATATTCCCGCAGGGGGGTGGGAACCGATATTAGAGTAGATTCAATGGTTTTCGGGGTCGTGAGTAACGGAGGGGGAGGGGGGTGACCGATATTAGTGTCGATTCTATGGTTTTCGGGGTCGCTGAGTTGAATGGTGATGGTAAGACAACTCTAGGGGGATGGGGTCGATAACGAAGTGGGAGTGTGGTGACCGATATTAGTGTCGTTTCTATGGTTTTCGGGGTCGCTGAGTTGAATGGTGATGGTAAGACAGCTCTAGGGGGATGGGGTCGATAACGGAGGGGGAGGGGGTGACCGATATTAGTGTTGATTCTATGGTTTTCGGGGTCGCTGAGTTGAATGGTGATGGTAAGACAGCTCTAGGGGGATGGGGTCGATAACGGATGGGGAGGGGGGTGACCGATATTAGTGTCGATTCTATGGTTTTCGGGGTCGCTGAGTTGAATGGTGATGGTGATGGTGATGGTAAGACAGCTGTAGGTGGATTGGGTCGATAACTGAGTGGGGTGGGGAGACCGATATTTGTGTCGATTCTATGGTTTTCGGGGTCGCTGAGTTGAATGGTGATGGTAAGACAGCTCTAGGTGGATGGGGTCGATAACGGAGGGGGAGGGGGGGTGACCGATATTAGTGTCGATTCTATAGTTTTCGGGGTCGCTGAGTTGAATGGTGATGGTAAGACAGCTCTAAGGGGATTGGGTCGATAACGGAGTGGGAGGGGGGTGACCGATATTAGTGTCGATTCTATGGTTTTCGGGGTCGCTGCGTTGAATGGAGATGGTAAGACAGCTCTAGGGGGATGGGGTCGATAACGGAGTAGGAGGGGGTGACCGATATTAGTGTCGATTCTATGGTTTTCGGGGTCGCTGAGTTGAATGGTGATGGTAAGCCAGCTCTAGGGAGATGGAGTCGGTAACTGAGGGGGGGGACCAATATGAATAGTGGTGTATAGAATGGTACTCGGGGACCATTTGGCGACCAATTTGGTGGTGAGGACATTGTCGCCCCTACTTAAAATTGGAAAAGGTAGATTAGTAGCCGTGTTTTATGGTTATATTAAATTTACATAGATTTTTGAAATCTGCCGCCGAACTAATAAATTCGTTTTATCCGGCTGTTTCTCAAAACTATCACATTTTGAACCGGTTGCGAGAAGAGGCCATTCGTGCTACTAAAAATGGACACACCCACGAAATATACAATCAAATTCTTGCCATGTTAATAGGCATAGTCACTCAATATAAGTGTATCGAAACCGCTGTAGATACTGATGAGGAAGTTAAGGAGTTCCTAAACTCACCTAATTCGTCTGGATTGCCACCTTACAGTTTGATCTCCAATTATTTTACTACGGCTTCTCGACTCGCCAAAACTTTGCAACGGCACAAGACTGTGCTTAAAAGAGATGCCGGGCAGTATAATTGAAGCGACTATCTTGACAGAAAAGGGACAGTGTGAAACAGTTTTTATCCCACGGATAGCACTCATTTCGACGGATCTTGCGTTTTCGATGACGATCAATAAGTCGGACAGTTTATTAAGTACTGCGGAGTATAGATTTGAGATCGCCATGTTTTTCCCATGGACAACTCAATTTTTGTTGCTCTGGGTTGGGTTGACATAAGAATTTATTTATTCTTGCTCTTGAAGTGAAACTAACAACCAAGTTTTGTTTTAAATTAATTTTATGTAGGTTTATTTAATTTTATTTTATAATTTAAATACTATAGCTGTAATTTAAAATATATTTTATTAAATAAATTTTGTTAATAAAAACTGCAATTTTACCTTATAGATAGATATCATTCTTTTTTCTACCCATGCCTAATAGAAGATTGTGATGAATAAATACCTGGGCAACGCCGGGTAATCAGCTAGTAATAGATAAATTCGATTTTAGAAAATATTTATCACGGTTCGTTTACAGAATATATGCGAGTATTTGTTGGCTAGATACAAAGGTGTGTGCGTTATAAATTATGTTGTTATAAATGTTCAAATGTTACTGATGTTATTTGTATAATTGTAAATGTAGCCATAATTTAAAAAGGGACGGGATGAAGAATTGGAATTTAAAGTTAATAAAACAAAAAAGGAAGACAAAGAGAGAATATAGAAAAAAAAGGAAGAAGAAAGATTTCCCGCCAAAAAGTTGTTCTAGAATATTCTAGCTGATGAGCAATTGTTTCGTTTATAAGACGATAAGAAAAAGGGAGGAAAGTCAGTCGAATCTGAGAAGTTGCAGCAGGCGAAGGTTTTAAGTTGTGAGCAGAAAAAAAATTTTTTTTTTAGTTTTTTTTTTTTTTTGATTTTTAAAGATTTGTCTAAGCAATAATAAGAATACCTAAACTTAAGAGCAATGAATTGAATTTTTTAAGTACTAATAAATAATAATAAGACTTTTGAAATTTGATTTAAATTATATGTATACGAAAATAAGTACTGCCGTCAGTGAAATTGTACTTACAAAAGAAAAGCAAAATCATTCGATAAAAAAGTACAAGTAATTTTCTTCATAAAAGTACCGCCGTCAGCAAAAGTGTAATTAAAAAAAAAGGAGAAAAGTGTTACTGTGCAAAAAGGTGGTAATAGAACTCAAAGCAAAAATAGTTCTATTAAAAAAGTACAATAAGGTGAACTTTCCTATAAGTGCCGACGCCAGATGAAGTGTTCCTCTAAAAAGAAAGTGGATTTATCGGAATTCAACAAGAATAAAGAAGAAGTTGCAGTCATACAAGAAATATAAACGCACGGGAACTCATCAGAATAGAATAGAATAGAGAATTTAATGCAAGTTTTGTCTTTAAGAAGAAAATAATATAAAATAAGCAAAGTAACTGTTCCATTTTAATTCTTTATAAATGTAATTATACATCACATTAATATAAATAAATATATATCTACATACATATTTAAGTTCTCATTATAATAAAGCAATTTAATTCTTGATAGCAGTATATATTTAAACATACACGTAACCCAACTTGTAAGCTGTTCTTATATAGGCCTCCAAAAAAAAAGCCTCCGAATACTTCTACGTTAAGTGATCTGATTTCCTTTTTTGATTTTGTGCGTATGATATGAAAATATATTATCCTACTCAGAACAGTAGGGCTTATAATTCCCAACATTTACGATAATTCCTTCTAATTGATTTTTTTAAATTGGTAATTTGAATTTTTGGAAAATTTAAATAAGTCTTATCCTTGAATTTATTTTTAATTTAATTTTATTTATTTATTTTATTTTAATTGAATTCAATAAAGCAATGTTTAATAAAGCCTGTGAATTACTTTTTTTAAAAACTGGGGCTGAAGGTAAAAGGTTTTGTTTCCTTTGTTTTTCATTGAACTTCGTTTTCTTTTGCCACGGGAAGTAAACACCATGAGTGAGTAAATCGTGTTGGAAAGGTGTGTGGTCGATGATTTGAACTGGTGACGGGGCCATTTCCGAAGAAAATAGAATGACGTGACGAGGACTTACTTTTAACGAAGACAACGACGGAACGTTCCCTCGGGAGTATTACGAAGCTCCCTATGCAGATGTGATTGGGTCACATGGGCAATTTAGTTTTTAGTTTAGTTTGTAGTTTTTTTTAAATTAAAAGAATCTCCACTTCTTTTAATAATGCTTAGTTTTAATTATTTATAGTTTTAGTAAATAAGCAATGTCAATGACCCACTCACATCTGGACATGGAGGCTGTACCCTTTACCTTATTCCTTTCCCCTAACCTTGTTTTTTTTTATTTGCTATATCCTTTCCATCCCTTTTAGACGACACAAAACTTTTTTTTATTTACGGAGAGGGGTCACTGGAGGCTGATAAGAACCGCCCATCCGTTGAGCTAGGCTGAGGCAACGACAAGGTGTCGTCGTCTCCGTCCAGTGGCAGAACCCCAAGTGGGACCTCCTATCGTAACAACTCCAATAACTTTGACAAGAGTTCGTTTTTTAGGCAATCGTAACTTCTGCACCAAATCTTCGGATATGTAATTGGCTTGGCTGCTTTGATCCAACAAGCAACGAACTGGAATGTTGTTATCATTAACTAAAAGCGTCGCAATAGCTGTAGGTAAGAGCACACTAGAAGACGCATCGGACTCATTTTGGCACAGGTAAGTGCTACTAGTCGATGGAATGTTAGCCGTGGAATTTGGTTGCGGATGCATTTCCGTAATATGAGGTGCTTGACAGGTTCTGCATTTTAAATACTCTCTTGATTTGCAAGGAGAGCGATAGTCGAAACGATGCTTTAAGCAATAGATGCAGATCTTGTGGTCACGTAGCATGGCTTCCCGATTCTGTGAGCTCAGAAACTTTGGACAGTCTACAACTGGATGGTTTTCTGTGCAGATGAAGCACTTCATTGTTACCTTTGTTGCTGTTTCTTTCGATTGAAGTGTAACATGTACTTTGGTATGCGGTATACTGAAATCCTTCCTAGGTACCTTATGAGATGAATGAATAATTTGTCGGCTTGATCTAGATGATGCTGGGTTTCCTTGAACATGAAGTCTTATATTTCCTCTAAGGTAGGAAGTCTGGTTTAACAGTTGTAGAAATCGTCGAATCTGCCACGTGTGATAGGATCTAAGCCTCGAAGGATTAAATAGGCCATGATCTGTTCTCCACTTATTTTATTTCATTTGAGATTGGAGACCCGTTCTTTAGTGTAGTTCTGGGATTGTTGGACGTCGTGGTAGAGCTAGCATAGCCTCTACACGCGGTCTGTCTGCCTTCGATTCATTCTCTCGATCAAGCCTAAGTTTCGCTATGGTATGTAGAAGTGCTTCGGTTGTATTATTTACATGTTGAGGTAAGTTGGACGGCTGCGATGAAGTGATGTTTTTCTTTGACCACACATCCCACCCGCGGCATTTTGTAAGACAAACCCAACTCCTTGCACGTATGTAAATACTGGTTAAACGGGCATGGAGAGTTGGGGATCGTTAGACGCATAGCACTCCGCCTTGCAGCTATCGACAGATGTAGCGGGAGTAATTGATATCAATTTTGATGATGGTGTCGTATGGATGTGCTCTGGTGAATTATTCCTTTCGTCTGTTTGAGGATTGGAACTTGCGGCCGTTTGTGCTTTGGGAGCAAGGCTGGTTTCCTCATCAGTTGGGGCAACTGCATCTCCAGGATTTCCGTCTTCGGTTTTGTCCTCAACCAACAACTGCGGGGAGTTCTTCTTAATGAACTCTTTAATTTTTGCGAAGATTGTTTGAGCAGCCTCGAATTTGGGCTGGAATTCGGCAGCGACTTTTCTGTTTAGCTTAGATAAGTTAGCGTAGTAAGTCTCGATTGAAGTCCAAAGGCTCTTAGCCTTATTGTACTGCCTGGAAAGCGTTTCTGGAGAACGCTTTTCTAATCCCAGTTTGACGAGGTTAACTCTAACCTCTTCCAGCTGGGTTATGACATCTTATAGGTTATCGATAACTCGTCCAAGTTGGTCCATGTTGAAGTGCGTGTTAAGCGTTGGTAAAGTAAACTATTACTTTTAAATGCGGATAAGGTAAACTATCACTTTTAAATGGGGATAAAGTGAATTATCACTTTTAAATGAGGATAAAGTAAACTATTACTTTCAAATGCTTGGCAAAGTAAACTGTTATTTTTATGTATGCGACTGTTTTTAACAAGCCTAGTGCAGCCTCACACTAGGATACGAAAGAATGGCTTGGAAATGATTATAAACTGTCGAAGCTCGAAGGACCACTGTTTGTAGAAATTGCTCCTTGCACTTGAAATAAAAATAGTCACCTTACCTTGGGTAGGGGGATAACTATTTAATTGAAAACAAGACTTTTAAAATGGTAACTTATTCTGACTATGTTAATTTCCTTACTATTAATACAATTTATTTTGCTTACTAAATGTAAATTACTCAAACTAAGCTATATTGTACAATTTATGATTACAAAGAATAAATGCTAAATTATTGTGCAATTTATGCTAATAAATTATTTCCCGTGTTGATTGTTGTGCAATTTTTGGGGTAAACGTCCGATCGATGATGGCCCATATTCGTTGCGGAGTATGAACACAACAATAGAAAAAATGCTTAGTACGTTTTTTTTTTTTGATTAGGCATAAGCAGCCGTAGCTTATGCCCGTGGTCTTTTGCCAGATGGCGCAATCAAAATATCGATTCTAGCATCCAAGACGAAAGTGGCTCCCCTAAAGACCGTCAGCCTACCTCGTTTGGAACTCAGCGGAAGCGCATTGCTCGCAAAACTGATTCACACCATTGTCACATCACTCAATCTAAAAAGCGTTCAGAAACTCGCATGGACCGACTCCCAAGTTGTACTTGGATGGCTCCGTAGTCCACCCAATCGCTGGAAGACATTCGTCGCAAATTGTTTCTCGCAAGCACTCTATTATTTGGAACCTACGAGTTGGCATTTCATCGCATCTCGTTACAACTCTGCCGACTGCGCTTCATGGGGCGTCGACCCATCGTCATTAGGTTATCATCCGTTGTGGTGGAGTGGACCTACCTGGCTTCAAGAAACACCCGATAAATAGCCATGCCAGGAAATCAACAATCACATCCCCAACATCGAAGAACGCAACGTAGAATCGATAATCGTCACCCAAGACCAAGTAAAGTCGAGTGACAATGATATGTATCAGCGGCTTACCCGACATTGAACACTCGACAGGCTACTCCATGTCACTATACTGTGCAGATGCTTTATTCAAAACTGCGCCAGCCACAACGACATGTCAGTTTTGTAACGATGCCAGAATTGGATTGGTCTTTCCGATTTTGGTTAAAAATGGTACAAGTTATTCACTTCGCCGATGGGATTTCTCGATGTCAATCTGGAGAAAATCTTGCAAACAAGAGCCCACTTCGGTCACTCAACCCGTTCGTAGGCAAAGATTGGATTCTCCGTGTAGGAGGACGCCTCAAGAAATCGAATTTACCGTACGGAGGAAAACATCCTCTCCTACTACCGAAAAATGATCACTTCACGCATTTAATCATTGCACAAGCTCATCATACGATTCTTCACGATGGCCCTCAGCTCATAATGGCTTATCTCCGGAAACGTTATTGGATTCTCAATCTCAAGGACCTAGTCCTCGCTTATGTGCACAAGTGTATCGTTTGCTTCCGTTTTTGCTCAACCACTAGTCAACAGCTAATGGCCGAACTCCCATCGCCTCGCGTGATGCCATCCAGACCGTCCTTGCACTGTGGAGTGGACTACACCGGCCCAATTCAAATAAAATCATCTCCGGGGCGCGGCGAACGATCGACTAAAGGATATATCTGTCTATTGGTATGCCTATCCACGAAAGAGTTGGCATCCGACCTTACCACCAACACATTCATGACTGCCTTCAAAAGGTTTACCGCACGGAGAGGAAAAATTAAACATCTATATAGTGACTGTGCTACCAATTTCGTCGGTTCAAGTCGTCAATTGGCACAGCGCAAAATATTCCAATCCTGAGACCGCCGCCCCACAAGCAAACGATGGTACCACTTGGAGCTTCATCCCTCCTGCTTCGCCACACTTCAGTGGTCTGTAGGAAGCGGGACTCAAAACAGTACCACATTATCTTCGTCGCAACATCTTTCTCACCTTCTGAATCTGAATTCAAGACCACTGTGCCCGATGTCAGACGATTCTGATGATCGCACAGTACTCACTCCAGGACATTTTCTGATCGGAGAGTCACTGATCACTACACCAGAACCCTCAAAATTCCAGACCCTATTGGTCAGATCCCAGAATTTCCATAGGAACAAGTGTTATAGTCGCATCTTAGACCTATATACCAAATTACATACGAATCGCTTGAGAAATTGCTTGGTCCTCAAAATTCCAGACCCTATTGGTCAGATCCCAGAATTTCCATAGGAACAAGGGTTATAGTCGCATCGTAGACCTATATACCAAATTTCGTAAGAATCGCTTGAGAAATTGCATGGTACACAAAACTCCAGACCCTATTGATCAGATCCAAGAATTTCCATAGGAACAAGGGTTATAGTCGCATCTTAGACCTATATACCAAATTACATACAAATCGCTTGAGAAATTGCTTGGTCCTCAAAATTCCAGACCCTATTGGTCAGATCCCAGAATTTCCATAGGAACAAGAGTTATAGTCGCATCGTTGACCTATATACCAAATTTCATACGAATCGCTTGAGAAATTGCTTGGTACACAAAATTCCAGACCCTATTGATCAGATCCAAGAATTTCCATAGGAACAAGGGTTATAGTCGCATCTTAGACCTATATACCAAATTTCATACGAATCGCGTGGGAAATTGTTTGTTCCTCAAAATTCCAGACCCTATTGTTCAGATCCCAGAATTTCCATAGGAACAAGTGTTATAGTCGCATCTAAGTCCTGTATTCCAAACTTCATACGAATCGCTTGAGAAATTGCTTGGTCCACAAAATTCCAGAGCCTATTGGCCAGACCCCAGACTTTCAGTAGGAACAAGATTTATAGTCACATCTTAGTCCTAGATACCGAAATCCACACGAATCGCTTGAGAAATTGCTTGGTGCACAAAATTCCAGACCCTATGGTCCAGATCTCGGAATTTCCATAGGAACAAGGGTTATAGTCCCATCTTGGTACTACATACCGAATTTGATATGAATCGCTTAAGAAATTGCTTGGTCGACAAAATTCCAGACCCTATTGTTCATTTCCTGGAACTTCATTAAGAACAAGAGTTAAATTTGCATCTTAGTACTACATACCGAATTTGATATGAATCGCTTAAGA
The DNA here is from genome assembly GCA_947095585.1 of Nephrocerus scutellatus. Lineage (NCBI taxonomy): Eukaryota > Metazoa > Arthropoda > Insecta > Diptera > Pipunculidae > Nephrocerus > Nephrocerus scutellatus. The sequence goes on from OX352763.1 coordinate 75,563,154, forward strand.
TATTGCTTGGTCCACAAAATTCCAGACCCTATTGTCCAGTTCCCGGAACTTCCATAGGAACAAGAGTTATAGTCGCATCTTAGTCCTATATACCGAATTTCATACCAGCGTAACAACGTGTAGGGAACCCACACAGCGAAATTACGTCGTACGAGTGACGGAGGCAGAGAAAGATGTCGGCAGCGATATGCTGAGTGTACCAGCGTAACAAACTGTAGGGAACCCACACAGCGAAGCTACGTCGTGCGAGTGACGGAAGCAGAGAAAGACGTCGGCAGCGTTATGCTGCATGTACCAGCGTAACAACCTGTAGGGAACCGACACAGCGAAGTTACACCGTACGAGTGACGGAAGCAGCGAAAGACTTCGGCAGCGATATGCTGGATGTACCAGCGTAACAACCTGTAGGGAACCCACACAGCGAATTTACGTCGTACGAGTGACGGAGGCAGAGAAAGACGTCGACAGCGATATGCTGGATGTACCAGCGTAACAACCTGTAGGGAACCCACACAGCGAATTTACGTCGTACGAGTGAAGGAGGCAGAGAAAGACGTCGGCAGCGATATGCCGGGTGTACCAGTTACGTCGTACGACTTACGTAGGCAGAGAAAGACGTCGAAAGACTTACCACCGCGTGATCCGAGCAGCACAAAAAGAAAACTAAGAGAGCGACTGACTGCATGCGCGACCTTTTATACATTTTTGCGTAGCAAAATTCTAAATAGCGTGTTGCGCTGTGATTGGTCCATCCGGTGGCGTGATGTTGTTTTGGCTGTTTTATTTTCATATGCGTTTGGTGGCTGCACAGTGTGGATACAGTGTGCAGCCGAATTTGGCAAAAAAGTATACGGTATGTTTTGAGTGAACAAAATTCGGCCACAAGAATTTTGTTCCTCACACCCTAGATAACGAATTTCACACGAATCGCTTGAGAAATTGCTTGGTTCACAAAATACCAGACCCTATTGTCCAGATCACAGAATTTATATACGAACAAGGGTTACAGTCACATCTTGTCCTACATACCGAATTTCATACGAATCGCTTAAATTGCTTGGTCCACAAAATTCCAGATCCTATTGTCCAGATCCCGGAATTTCCATAGGAACAAAAGTTATAGTCGCATCTTAGTCCTACATACCGAATTTCATACGAAACGCTTAAGAAATTGCTTGGTCCGCAAAATTCCAGAGCCTATTGTCCAGATCCCGGAATTTATATAGGAATAAGGGTTATAGTTGCATCTTAGTCCTACATACCGAAATTCATACGAATTGCTTAAGAAATTGCTTGGTCCACAAAATTCCAGACCCTATTGTCCACATAACAGAATTTCGATAAGAACAAGGGTTATAATCCCATCTTAGTCCTACATACCGAATTTCATACGAATCGCTTGAGAAATTGATTGGTACACAAAATTCCAGAGCCTATTGGCCAGACCCCAGACTTTCAGTAGGAACAAGATTTCTAGTCACATCTTAGTCCTAGATACCGAAATCCACACGAATCGCTTGAGAAATTGCTTGGTGCACAAAATTCCAGACCCTATGGTCCAGATCTCGGAATTTCCATAGGAACAAGGGTTATAGTCCCATCTTAGTACTACATACCGAATTTGATATGAATCGCTTAAGAAATTGCTTGGTCGACAAAATTCCAGACCCTATTGACCATTTCCCGGAACTTCATTAAGAACAAGAGTTAAATTTGCATCTTAGTACTACATACCGAATTTGAATTTGATACGGCAGCGATATGCTGAGTGTACCAGCGTAACAAACTGTAGGGAACCCACACAGCGAAGCTACGTCGTGCGAGTGACGGAAGCAGAGAAAGACGTCGGCAGCGTTATGCTGGATGTACCAGCGTAACAACCTGTAGGGAACCCACACAGCGAATTTACGTCGTACGAGTGACGGAGGCAGAGAAAGACGTCGGCAGCGATATGCCGGGTGTACCAGTTACGTCGTACGACTTACGTAGGCAGAGAAAGACGTCGAAAGACTTACCACCACGTGATCCGAGCAGCACAAAAAGAAGACTAAGAGAGCGACTGACTGCATGCGCGACCTTTTATACATTTTTGCGTAGCAAAATTCTAAATAGCGTGTTGCGCTGTGATTGGTCCATCCGGTGGCGTGATGTTGTTTTGGCTGTTTTATTTTCATATGCGTTTGGTGGCTGCACAGTGTGGATACAGTGTGCAGCCGAATTTGGCAAAAAAGTATACGGTATGTTTTGAGTGAACAAAATTCGGCCACAAGAATTTTGTTCCTCACACCCTAGATAACGAATTTCACACGAATCGCTTGAGAAATTGCTTGGTTCACAAAATACCAGACCCTATTGTCCAGATCACAGAATTTATATACGAACAAGGGTTACAGTCACATCTTGTCCTACATACCGAATTTCATACGAATCGCTTAAATTGCTTGGTCCACAAAATTCCAGATCCTATTGTCCAGATCCCGGAATTTCCATAGGAACAAGAGTTATAGTCGCATCTTAGTCCTACATACCGAATTTCATACGAAACGCTTAAGAAATTGCTTGGTCCGCAAAATTCCAGAGCCTATTGTCCAGATCCCGGAATTTATATAGGAATAAGGGTTATAGTTGCATCTTAGTCCTACATACCGAAATTCATACGAATTGCTTAAGAAATTGCTTGGTCCACAAAATTCCAGACCCTATTGTCCACATAACAGAATTTCGATAAGAACAAGGGTTATAATCCCATCTTAGTCCTACATACCGAATTTCATACGAATCGCTTGAGAAATTGATTGGTACACAAAATTCCAGACCCTATTGGCCAGATCACAGAATTAATATATGAACAATGGTTACAGTAACATATTGTCCTACATACCGAATTTCATACGAATCGCTTAAGAAATTGGTTGGTCCACGAAATTCCAGATCCTATTGTCACGATCGCGGAATTTCCATAGGAATGAGGATTATACATCTTAGTCCTACATACTGAATTTCATACGAATAGCTTGAGAAATTGCTTGGACCCCAAAATTCCAGACCATATTAGCCAGTTCCCATAATTTCCATAGGAATAAGGCATAAAGTCGAATCTTTGTCCTATATTCCGGATTTTATACGTATCGCTAGAGAATTTACTTGGACCAGAGCCTATTGTCCAGATCCCAAAATTTCCATAGGAACAAGGGTTATAGTCGCATCTTAGACCTATATACCAAATTTCATACGAATCGCGTGGGAAATTGATTGGTCCTCAAAATTCCAGACCCTATTGGTCAGATCCCAGAATTTCCATAGGAACAAGTGTTATAGTCGCATCTTAGACCTATATACCAAATTACATACGAATCGCTTGAGAACTTGCTTGGTCCTCAAAATTCCAGAGCCTATTGTCCAGATCCCGGAATTTATATAAGAATAAGGGTTAAAGTCGCATCTTAGTCCTACATACCTAATTTTATACGAATCGCTTGAGAAATTGCTTGGTCTTCAAAATTCCAGACCATATTGGCCAGATCCCAAAATTTCATAGGAACAAGGGTTATTGTCGCATCTTAGGCCTATAGACCAAATTTCATACGAAAAGAAGACTAAGAGAGCGACTGACTGCATGCGCGACCTTTTATACATTTTTGCGTAGCAAAATTCTAAATAGCGTGTTGCGCTGTGATTGGTCCATCCGGTGGCGTGATGTTGTTTTGGCTGTTTTATTTTCATATGCGTTTGGTGGCTGCACAGTGTGGATACAGTGTGCAGCCGAATTTGGCAAAAAAGTATACGGTATGTTTTGAGTGAACAAAATTCGGCCACAAGAATTTTGTTCCTCAGACCCTAGATAACGAATTTCACACGAATCGCTTAAATTGCTTGGTCCACAAAATTCCAGATCCTATTGTCCAGATCCCGGAATTTCCATAGGAACAAGAGTTATAGTCGCATCTTAGTCCTACATACCGAATTTCATACGAAACGCTTAAGAAATTGCTTGGTCCGCAAAATTCCAGAGCCTATTGTCCAGATCCCGGAATTTATATAGGAATAAGGGTTATAGTTGCATCTTAGTCCTACATACCGAAATTCATACGAATTGCTTAAGAAATTGCTTGGTCCACAAAATTCCAGACCCTATTGTCCACATAACAGAATTTCGATAAGAACAAGGGTTATAATCCCATCTTAGTCCTACATACCGAATTTCATACGAATCGCTTGAGAAATTGATTGGTACACAAAATTCCAGACCCTATTGGCCAGATCACAGAATTAATATATGAACAATGGTTACAGTAACATATTGTCCTACATACCGAATTTCATACGAATCGCTTAAGAAATTGGTTGGTCCACGAAATTCCAGATCCTATGGTCACGATCGCGGAATTTCCATAGGAATGAGGATTATACATCTTAGTCCTACATACCGAATTTCATACGAATAGCTTGAGAAATTGCTTGGTCCCCAAAATTCCAGACCATATTAGCCAGTTCCCATAATTTCCATAGGAAAAAGGCATAAAGTCGAATCTTTGTCCTATATTCCGGATTTTATACGTATCGCTAGAGAATTTACTTGGACCAGAGCCTATTGTCCAGATCCCAAAATTTCCATAGGAACAAGGGTTATAGTCGCATCTTAGACCTATATACCAAATTTCATACGAATCGCGTGGGAAATTGATTGGTCCTCAAAATTCCAGACCCTATTGGTCAGATCCCAGAATTTCCATAGGAACAAGTGTTATAGTCGCATCTTAGACCTATATACCAAATTACATACGAATCGCTTGAGAAATTGCTTGGTCCTCAAAATTCCAGAGCCTATTGTCCAGATCCCGGAATTTATATAAGAATAAGGGTTAAAGTCGCATCTTAGTCCTACATACCTAATTTTATACGAATCGCTTGAGAAATTGCTTGGTCTTCAAAATTCCAGACCATATTGGCCAGATCCCAAAATTTCATAGGAACAAGGGTTATTGTCGCATCTTAGGCCTATAGACCAAATTTCATACGAATTGCTTGAAAAATTGCTTGGTCCACAAAATTGCATAGCCAGATCCCAGACTTTCAGTAGGAACAAGTGTTATAGTCGCATCTTAGTCCTACATACCGAAGGTCATACGAAGCGCTTGAGAAATTGCTTGGTCCACAAAATTTCAATCTCTATTGTCCAGATCCCAGAATTTCCACAGGAATAAGGGTTAAAGTCGTGTCTTAGTCCTACATAACGAGTTTCATACGAATAGCGTGAGAAATTGCTTGGTACACAAAATTCCAGAACCTATTGGTCAGATCCAATAATTTCCATAGGAATTATAGTCGCATCTTAGTCCTGTATACCAAATTTCATACGAATCGCTTGAGAAATTGCTTGGTCCATAAAATTTCAGGGCCTACTGTCCAGATACCGGAATTTCCATAGGAACAAGGGTTATAGTTGCATCTTAGTACTACATACCGAATTTCATATGAATCGCTTAGTCAAATAATTCCAGATCCTATTTTTTTTGTGTGTTTAGAATGTACACACGCTAAAGGGGTTTGCACCCTTATAATGCTTAGCACAGCGTGGGCGTTAGGAAATTAGGGCGAGGAAAGTATGAGGTGTCTATGTACGCGTGTCTTAAACGACTGCAGATCATACAAAAGCGGAAACACAGAATCAGGCAATGCAATCCACATAACTATCGTGCGGCTTAAGAAGCAATCTCTCAATTGGTTAGTACGTCCGAAAATAAGCTTAATGGTGGACCCTTGAGCTCGAGTTTAGGCACGGGTATTACGGATGTGTTGGAGAATGGGCGGGATGCATCTAGATTTTGCTTTTGAACACCGCTTGTGGAAAAAGCGATAAAAAAGTGACAGGCGGGAAACATTCCTAAGATGTTCAAGCGATTCGATTGTTTTCGCGATATGTACGTCACCAATAAATTTTAACGCGCGGTTCTGAACTCTGTCTAGTATATGCAATGTGGTCTTGGGGGCACCTGCCCAGACAATACAGTTGTATTCAAGTTAAGGGCGAATATACGCCTTGTAAATAGAAGCCAGATCTGAAAGAGTGAAGTACATCTTGCACCGTTTTAGGAAACCTAAGCATCTTGCAGCATTTTTTCCGATGGCAAATATGTGGTCATTCCAACGAAGCTTGTTGCTGACGCACATACCGAGATTGAGAGTTTTTAGGTTTCTTTGATGCAAGATCCATTCATGGATAAAGGTTGAGGGTTTAAATTACGCTTTGACGACAAAAGACAGCACTGGGTTTTAGAAGCGTTAAATTCAACTCTATTATGTAGTCCCCACCTTGTTATGCTGGCAAGGTCAGAATTTAACGTGCTTAACATACGTTGTTGTTCAAGTTCCACTTGTGACGAAGAGGGGCATGTAGAAAGCGAGAAGTCATATGAAAAGAATGGATTGGATTAGAGGTGGTGGATAGGAGATCATTAATGAAAATCAGAAAGAGTGTCGGAGATAAAACAGAGCCTTGAGGAATACCGGCGATTATGCGGTGAACATTGGATTTGAATCCGTCCAATACGACGTGGATTGAACGGTCAGAAAGGTAGTTACTAGTCCAATCGAGCAGGGTGTTGTTAATTGTCCAGTTCCCGGAACTTCCATAGGAACAGGAGTTAAAGTCGCATCTTAGTCCTACATACCGAACTTCCTACGAAACGCTTGAGAAATTGCTTGGTCCACAAAATGCTAGACCCTATTGGCCAGACCCCTGAATTTCCATAGGAACAAGGGTTATAGTCGCTTCTCAGTTCTACATACCGAATTGCATACGAATCACTTAAGAAATTGCTGTGTCCACAAAATTCACGACCCTTTTGTCCAGATCCCGGAATTTCCATAGGAACAAGGATTATAGTCGCATCTTAGTCCTACATACCGAATGTCATACGAAGCGCTTGAGAAATTGCTTGGTCCACAAAATTTCAATCCCTATTGTCCAGATCACAGAATTTATATACGAACAAGGGTTATAGTCGCATCTTAGTCCTACATACCGAATTTCATACGAATCGCTTAAGAAATTGCTTGGTCTACAAAATTCCAGACCCTATTGTCCAGATCCCGGAATTACCATATTGTCCAGTTCCCATAATTTCCATAGGAATAAGGCATATAGTCGAACCTTTGTCCCATATACCGAATTTCATACGTATCGCTTGAGAAATTACTTGGTCCAGAGCCTATTCTTCACCTGATTTCATATTTGTCGTATGTAGCATTTTTCACTTTTTGAGATAAGGATGCCATTTCAGGTTTTAAGCTATGCTCTTTCGATTGGCGTTTTCAGATTTTGAATATTGTTAACCGTTTCAGAGATATTGAGTGTCGACTTTGTCGTATGTAACCGTTGCAATCACTTTTGAGAGCATATGGACAATTGGTAACAAAAAAACTCAGTTCATAATTGTCCTATGCTACACACTACATAAGGTACGCACCAACTTTACACATCAGTTTATTGAACGAATGCATAGGAGATGGATGTGCGTGTGGAGTCACCCGAACCGTCGTTTCTGTTGGATATTGAACGGTAAATCTGAAAAAAGTTTAGAAACAAAGCTTTATATAACGCTTTTAATGATAGGATGGCTGACGAACTGATCGCAAAAACATAGATGTATCGCTTGGTATCTTATCTTACGATCTTCAGAATGTGTTTCAACTCCCTAAAGGAAATGCATCTATTTTTTTCTATAAAAGAAAATTAGCTACGTACAATCTAACTGGTACGCTATTAATACCTGGAAGAAGAAAAACGACATATTGCTCCTTTTGGAAGGAAGCAATTGGAGGTCGTTCCGGAAACGATATAGCAAGCGCATTAATAAAAATGTTGGATGCTATCATTAAAGATTGTCCAGATATCAAACATTTTGTGCTTTGGAGTGACTATTGCGTTCCGCAAAATAAGAACCAAATAACTTCAACAGCGATTTTAAGATTTTTGAAAATAAATTCTTCCATAGAAACAGTAACACAGAAATTCTCAGAGCCTGGGCATTCACTTATTCAGGAAATTGATTGCGTTCAGTACAATAGATAGGTTTCTTAAAAACCTGGAAATTCCAAGTCCTCTCTTGCATTAATGAAGCTCTTATTAAAAGTTAAGTCTTCAAATATAGAACTTATAATTTTGCAAATGCAATCAACAGATTTTAAATCCTATTCTAGGATGTCAGGAGAATTACATTTCCAAAAAATTCCACTTTCAAACTGTAAGTTTTTGCAATACAATACAGTTAAAAAAAATTTATTTGAAGGTGTTCCTTTAGTACAAACACCAAAAGAAATGTGCGACGAAAAAAAAAAGACATTCAAAGTATGTTTAAATACCTTCCTAATGAAGACCAAACATATCTAAAAACTTTGCTTAATTTAAAACAAGAAATAGTGTTTGAAATAAATAAATGAAATGTGCGTTATTCATTATGATGAATCGTTTATTTTTTGTAAATTATTTAATTAATTATTAACTTGTTGTTCTTTTGTTTCTTTTCTTTTTACTGCTTTGTTAATTTTTATTATGTAGTTTTAACGTTCTTTTAAGTTTTATTATTCGACTTATTGTTTATGTTAATGGATGATAATAAAATAAAATTTTGTATTTTGTGAATGTTTTGTCTACTTTTATTGTTTTATTACGGTTTTGTTTGTTTTTATTACAAATCTATATATACATATTTATATCGTTCAGATCCCAAAATTTCCATAGGAACTAGGGTTGTAGTCACTTCTTAGACCTATATACAAATTTCATACGAATCGCTTGAGAAATTGCTTTTCATCTCATTTCACTTTTAATTATAATCTTAGGTATAGGTACAAAAGACTGAGTTTTATTGTGTACACAATTTTTTAGCCAATAAAGATTTTTTAGCCAATAAATTGAGAAATTGTGGACCAAGCAATTTCTGAGGCGATTCGTATGAAATTCGGTATATAGGACTAAGATGCGACTATTACCCTTGTTCCTATTGAAATTCTGGGGTCTGGCCAATCGGCTCTGGCTTTTTGTGGGCAAGCAATTTCTCAAGCGATTCGTATGACGATTGGTATTCAGTACTAAGATGCTACTATAACCCTTTTTGCTATGGATATTCTTGGATCTGACCAATATGGTCTGGAATTTTATGTACCAAGCAATTTCTCAACTTATTGGCTAAAAAATCTTTATTGTCTAAAAAATTGTGTACTCTATAAGACTCAGTCTTTTGTTCTTATACCTAAGATTATAAATAAAAAAGACATGAAATGAAAAGCTATTTCTCAAGCGATTCGTATGAAATTTGGTATATGGGTCTAAGAAGCGACTATAACCCTTGTTCCTATGGACATTTTGGGATCTGGACAATAGGTTCTGGACCAAGCAACTTCTTAAGCGATACGTATGAAATTCGGTTTATAGGACAACGATTCGACTATATGCCTTATTCCTATGGAAATTATCGGAACTAGCCAATATGGTCCCGTATTTTGGCGACCAAGCGATTCGTATGAAATTCGGTATATAGGACTAAGTTGAGACTATAATCCATATTCCTATGGAAACTCCGCGATCTGGACAATAGGCTCTGGAATTTTGTGGACCAAGCAATTTCTCAAGCGATACGTATGAAATTCGGTATGTAAGACTATATGCCTTATTCCTATGGAAATTCTGGGAACTGGCCAATATGGTCTGTAATTGTTGGGACCAAGCAATTTCTCAAGCGATTCGTGTGAATTTCGGTATCTAGGACTAAGATGCGACTATAGCCCTTGTTCCTATTGAAATTCTGGCGTCTGGCCAATAGGCTCTGGCTTTTTGTAGACCAAACAATTTCTCAAGCGATTCGTATGAAATAGGGTATGTAGGACTTAGATGCGACTATAACCCTGGTTCCTATTGAAAATCTGGGATGTGGCCAATAGGTTCTGGAATTTTGTGTACCAAGGAATTTCTCACGCTATTCGTATGAAATTCGTTATGTAGGACTAAGACACGACTTTAACCCTTATTTTCGACTTCCGTTTTCCAGGTCTCCAGATACGATCCTCCCACGAAGAAATGTGTTTTGCAGTAATAATCCTTCCTTCTTCTCCAAACCTGGACGTAACACTGTTTAATATACTGGCCCACTGGAATATGTGCTGGTTTGTTGAAATGCGGATCTGCACGAGGTTTGTCAAAGGAGGATTTCCAGGCGATGTGACTGGGAAGTGATCCGGTAACTCGTTTGACCACGAGTGCTTTTATGTTTATGAATGGTTGATATGGATTATCAAGTTTTAGTTTTATATTGGCAATAGAGCGGACTGTTCCAATCTCCCCTCCTACTCTGTTGTGTACGCCAACATACCGTCTTACCACCGATCCGCCTACACCTGAAAAGAAATATGTTTACTAAACAAACAAACAAAAGATAAAAACATGTCATACCAATGGCATTCCCTTCTGGTAAGGTAGACATCAAGATATGTTAGATCTGCCTCCTGTACCTGAAAACCTGGACGTAACACTGTTTAATATACTGGCCCACTGGAATATGTGCTGGTTTGTTGAAATGCGGATCTGCACGAGGTTTGTCAAAGGAGGATTTCCAGGCGATGTGACTGGGAAGTGATCCGGTAACTCGTTTGACCACGAGTGCTTTTATGTTTATGAATGGTTGATATGGATTATCAAGTTTTAGTTTTATATTGGCAATAGAGCGGACTGTTCCAATCTCCCCTCCTACTCTGTTGTGTACGCCAACATACCGTCTTACCACCGATCCGCCTACACCTGAAAAGAAATATGTTTACTAAACAAACAAACAAAAGATAAAAACATGTCATACCAATGGCATTCCCTTCTGGTAAGGTAGACATCAAGATATGTTAGATCTGCCTCCTGTACCTGAAAACTAAAAGAAAAACAACAAAAAACAAGCAGTACCAATTCAAATGGCTACAACTACACCGAGACGCAATTCCAGCTTTACCAAGAATTATCATCATCATCATATTTGGCTCTACAACCGGGGTCCGGTCCTGGCCTCCCGCAAAAAGTCTCTCCACCGGACCCGATTTTGAGCCGATGTTTGGCATCCCTAAACTCTGTGCGTCCTGGTCTACGCCATCCTTCCAGCGCAGGCTTGGCCGGCCTCGCTGTCGTGTTCCATAAATCCTACCGCAAAGGACTTTCCGAGCAGGATCCTCTTCGCTCATGCGAGCTAGCTGCCTACCGAGCTTAATTTTCTTCACGATGTCGACATCGCGGTAATGCTCGTAGATCTCATTATTATAGAGTCTCCGGAATCGTCATTCCTGACATACTGGGCCAACAATTCTCCGTAAGACTTTTCTTTCGAACGCGGCTAAGAGGTCAGAATGCTTTTTGCTAAGCACCCAAGTCTCGGATCCATATGTAAGTACTGGTACGACCATTGTCTTATATATCAGCAGCTTGTAATTTATGGTTAAGTTCCTGGATTTGAAGAGTCTTGATAGACTATAGTAGGCTTTGTTGGCTTTAAGCAACCGTGCGCGTATTTCTGGTTCCATGCTGTTATCGGCTGCTATAGTTGACTCGAGATAGTTAAAGGATTGCACTACTTCCACTTTGCACTCCACTATTTGAATTGAGGGACCAATGTTGGATCTTCTACTCGCAGACGTGGCCACCATGTACTTTGTTTTGCTCTCATTTATGTGCAGCCCCAGATTTCGTGCCGCTTGCTCTATCTGGATGAAAGCTTCCTGTACAGCTCTTGGGTTTCTACCAACGATGTCAATATCGTCTGCGTAAGCCAGTATCTGAATGGAATTTTAGGGGATTGTTCCTCTCGCCGTTACGCCAGAGTCTTGGATTACTTTCTCCAACGCCCGTTTTAAGAGGACGCAGGCGAGTCCATCCCCTTGTCGGAGCTTGTTATAGATGTTGAATGGGCTCTACTGGTTAAATTGTTTAATTAATTAAAAAAAAAAAAAAGGCAGCAAGAAAAAAACAAATACGTGACCGAGACACAGTCCTGTGTATAAATCTATTGAAGCATAGATGGAGCCATAAGACACCATATCTATCTATATATATAAAATAGAGAATTTATTTGTATATTTGTATATTTGTGCCTAACTAGCTCTGGAACGCCTTGACCAATTTCAACCAAACTTGGTATACATATTAGTTACTATGTGGAATCAAATATAGGTGGTGGGGGGTAGCAGGTTTTTTGGCTGTGGGAGGCGTGGCAGGCAGGCAGGTGTCGGACCCGCCGTTTTCGGTATCGCCGAGACGAATAGTGCTGGTAGTACACTCCTATGGATGAGTTATATTCCCGCAGGGGGGTGGGAACCGATATTAGAGTAGATTCAATGGTTTTCGGGGTCGTGAGTAACGGAGGGGGAGGGGGGTGACCGATATTAGTGTCGATTCTATGGTTTTCGGGGTCACTGAGTTGAATGGTGATGGTAAGACAACTCTAGGGGGATGGGGTCGATAACGAAGTGGGAGTGTGGTGACCGATATTAGTGTCGTTTCTATGGTTTTCGGGGTCGCTGAGTTGAATGGTGATGGTAAGACAGCTCTAGGGGGATGGGGTCGATAACGGAGGGGGAGGGGGTGACCGATATTAGTGTTGATTCTATGGTTTTCGGGGTCGCTGAGTTGAATGGTGATGGTAAGACAGCTCTAGGGGGATGGGGTCGATAACGGATGTGGAGGGGGGGGTGACCGATATTAGTGTCGATTCTATGGTTTTCGGGGTCGCTGAGTTGAATGGTGATGGTAAGACAGCTCTAAGGGGATTGGGTCGATAACGGAGTGGGAGGGGGAGACCGATATTTGTGTCGATTCTATGGTTTTCGGGGTGGCTGAGTTGAATGGTGATGGTAAAATAGCTCTAGGGGGAAGGGGTCGATAACGGAGGGGGAGGGGGGTGACCGATATTAGTGTCGATTCTATGGTTTTCGGGGTCGCTGAGTTGAATGGTGATGGTAAGACAGCTCTAAGGGGATTGGGTCGATAACGGAGTGGGAGGGGGGTGACCGATATTAGTGTCGATTCTATGGTTTTCGGGGTCGCTGTGTTGAATGGAGATGGTAAGACAGCTCTAGGGGGATGGGGTCGATAACGAAGGGGGAGGGTGTGACCGATATTAGTGTTGATTCTATGGTTTTCGGGGTCGCTGAGTTGAATGGTGATGGTAAGACAGCTCTAGGGGGATGGGGTCGATAACGGAGTGGGAGGGGGGTGACCGATATCAATGTCGATTCTATGGTTTTCGGGGTCGCTGAGTTGAATGGTGATGGTAAGACAGCTTTAAGGGGATGGGGTCGATAACGGAGGGGGAGGGTGTGACCGATATTAGTGTCGATTCTATGGTTTTCGGGGTCGCTGAGTTGAATGGTGATGGTAAGACAGCTCTAGGGGGATGGGGTCGATAACGGAGTGGGAGGGGGTGACCGATATTTGTGTCGATTCTATTGTTTTCGGGGTCGCAGAGTTGAATGGTGATGGTAAGACAGCTCTAGAAGATGGGGTCGATAACCGAGGGGGAGGGGGTGACCGATATTAGTGTCGATTCTATGGTTTTCTGGGTCGCTGAGTTGAATGGTGATGGTAAGACAGCTCTAGGAGGATGGGGTCAATAACTGAGGGGGGTGACCGATATTAGTGTCGATTCTATAGTTTTCGGGGTCGCTGAGTTGAATGGTGATGGTAAGCCAGCTCTAGGGAGATGGAGTCGGTAACTGAGGGGGGGACCAATATGAATAGTGGTGTATAGAATGGTACTCGGGGACCATTTGGCGACCAATTTGGTGGTGAGGACATTGTCGCCCCTACTTCAAATTGGAAAAGGTAGATTAGTAGCCGTGTTTTATGGTTATATTAAATTTACATAGATTTTTGAAATCTGCCGCCGAACTAATAAATTCGTTTTATCCGGCTGTTTCTCAAAACTATCACATTTTGAACCGGTTGCGAGAAGAGGCCATTCGTGCTACTAAAAATGGACACACCCACGAAATATACAATCAAATTCTTGCCATGTTAATAGGCATAGTCACTCAATATAAGTGTATCGATACCGCTGTAGATACTGATGAGGAAGTTAAGGAGTTCCTAAACTCACCTAATTCGTCTGGATTGCCACCTTACAGTTTGATCTCCAATTATTTTACTACGGCTTCTCGACTCGCCAAAACTTTGCAACGGCACTGTGCTTAAAAGAGATGCCGGGCAGTATAATTGAAGCAACTATCTTGACAGAAAAGGGACAGTGTGAAACAGTTTTTATCCCACGGATAGCACTCATTTCGACGGATCTTGCGTTTTCGATGACGATCAATAAGTCGGACAGTTTATTAAGTACTGCGGAGTATAGATTTGAGATCGCCATGTTTTTCCCACGGACAACTCAATTTTTGTTGCTCTGGGTTGGGTTGACATAAGAATTTATTTATTCTTGCTCTTGAAGTGAAACTAACAACCAAGTTTTGTTTTAAATTAATTTTATGTAGGTTTATTTAATTTTATTTTATAATTTAAATACTATAGCTGTAATTTAAAATATATTTTATTAAATAAATTTTGTTAATAAAAACTGCAATTTTACCTTATAGATAGATATCATTCTTTTTTCTACCCATGCATAATAGAAGATTGTGATGAATAAATACCTGGGCAACGCCGGGTAATCAGCTAGTAATAGATAAATTCGATTTTAGAAAATATTTATCACGGTTCGTGTACAGAATATATGCGAGTATTTGTTGGCTAGATACAAAGGTGTGTGCGTTATAAATTATGTTGTTATAAATGTTCAAATGTTACTGATGTTATTTGTATAATTGTAAATGTAGCCATAATTTAAAAAGGGACGGGATGAAGAATTGGAATTTAAAGTTAATAAAACAAAAAAGGAAGACAAAGAGAGAATATAGAAAAAAAAGGAAGAAGAAAGATTTCCCGCCAAAAAGTTGTTTTAGAATATTCTAGCTGATGAGCAATTGTTTCGTTTATGAGACGATAAGAAAAAGGGAGGAAAGTCAGTCGAATCTGAGAAGTTGCAGCAGGCGAAGGTTTTAAGTTGTGAGCAGAAAAAAAAATTTTTTTTTTAGTTTTTTATTTTTTTTTATTTTTAAAGATTTGTCTAAGCAATAATAAGAATACCTAAACTTAAGAGCAATGAATTGAATTTTTTAAGTACTAATAAATAATAATAAGACTTTTGAAATTTGATTTAAATTATATGTATACGAAAATAAGTACTGCCGTCAGTGAAATTGTACTTACAAAAGAAAAGCAAAATCATTCGATAAAAAAGTACAAGTAATTTTCTTCATAAAAGTACCGCCGTCAGCAAAAGTGTTCTTTAAAAATAAAGGAGAAAAGTGTTTCTGTGCAAAAAGGTGGTAATAGAACTCAAAGCAAAAATAGTTCTATTAAAAAAGTACAATAAGTTGAACTTTCCTATAAGTGCCGACGCCAGATGAAGTGTTCCTCTAAAAAGAAAGGGGATTTATCGGAATTCAACAAGAATAAAGAAGAAGTTGCAGTCATACAAGAAATATAAACGCACGGGAACTCATCAGAATAGAATAGAATAGAGAATTTAATGCAAGTTTTGTCTTAAAGAAGAAAATAATATAAAATAAGCAAAGTAACTGTTCCATTTTAATTCTTTATAAATGTAATTATACATCACATTAATATAAATAAATATATATCTACATACATATTTAAGTTCTCATTATAATAAAGCAATTTAATTCTTGATAACAGTATATATTTAAACATACACGTAACCCAACTTGTAAGCTGTTCTTATATAGGCCTCCAAAAAAAAAGCCTCCGAATACTTCTACGTTAAGTGATCTGATTTCCTTTTTTGATTTTGTGCGTATGATATGAAAATATATTATCCTACTCAGAACAGTAGGGCTTATAATTCCCAACATTTACGATAATTACTTCTAATTGATTTTTTTAAATTGGTAATTTGAATTTTTGGAAAATTTAAATAAGGTTATCCTTGAATTTATTTTTAATTTAATTTTATTTATTTATTTTATTTTAATTGAATTCAATAAAGCAATGTTTAATAAAGCCTGTGAATTACTTTTTTAAAAACTGGGGCTGAAGGTAAAAGGTTTTGTTTCCTTTGTTTTTCATTGAACTTCGTTTTCTTTTGCCACTGGAAGTAAACACCATGAGTGAGTAAATCGTGTTGGGAAGGTGTGTGGTCGATGATTTGAACTGGTGACGGGGCCATTTCCGAAGAAAATAGAATGACGTGACGAGGACTTACTTTTAACGAAGACAACGACGGAACGTTCCCTCGGGAGTATTACGAAGCTCCCTATGCAGATGTGATTGGGTCACATGGGCAATTTAGTTTTTAGTTTAGTTTGTAGTTTTTTTTAAATTAAAAGAATCTCCACTTCTTTTAATAATGCTTAGTTTTAATTATTTATAGTTTTAGTAAATAAGCAATGTCAATGACCCACTCATATCTGGACATGGAGGCTGTACCCTTTACATTATTCCTTTCCCCTAACCTTGTTTTTTTTATTTGCTATATCCTTTCCATCCCTTTTAGACGACACAAAACTTTTTTTTATTTACGGAGAGGGGTCACTGGAGGCTGATAAGAACCGCCCATCCGTTGAGCTAGGCTGAGGCAACGACAAGGTGTCGTCGTCTCCGTCCAGTGGCAGAACCCCAAGTGGGACCTCCTATCGTAACAACTCCAATAACTTTGACAAGAGTTCGTTTTTTAGGCAATCGTAACTTCTGCACCAAATCTTCGGATATGTAATTGGCTTGGCTGCTTTGATCCAACAAGCAACGAACTGGAATGTTGTTATCATTAACTAAAAGCGTCGCAATAGCTGTAGGTAGGAGCACACTAGAAGACGCATCGGACTCATTTTGGCACAGGTAAGTGCTACTAGTCGATGGAATGTTAGCCGTGGAATTTGGTTGCGGATGCATTTCCGTAATATGAGGTGCTTGACAGGTTCTGCATTTTAAATACTCTCTTGATTTGCAAGGAGAGCGATAGTCGAAACGATGCTTTAAGCAATAGATGCAGATCTTGTGGTCACGTAGCATGGCTTCCCGATTCTGTGAGCTCAGAAACTTTGGACAGTCTACAACTGGATGGTTTTCTGTGCAGATGAAGCACTTCATTGTTACCTTTGTTGCTGTTTCTTTCGATTGAAGTGTAACATGTACTTTGGTATGCGGTATACTGAAATCCTTCCTAGGTACCTTATAAGATGAATGAATAATTTGTCGGCTTGATCTAGATGATGCTGGGTTTCCTTGAACATGAAGTCTTATATTTCCTCTAAGGTAGGAAGTCTGGTTTAACAGTTGTAGAAATCGTCGAATCTGCCACGTGTGATAGGATCTAAGCCTCGAAGGATTAAATAGGCCATGATCTGTTCTCCACTTATTTTATTTCATTTGAGATTGGAGACCCGTTCTTTAGTGTTGATGTGAATAGATGATTAATATTGTTAAGTCTATATAGACTTTTATCTGTCAAATGTAACACATGTCATATACATATTCTGTATATTAAACTCAACTATGGCTACTTCCTCTTTTTGCCTAGATCATTAAACTATACACAGTTTGTTTTCCTTGTTCACTAGACAATAATCAAATAACATCAGGTTATGGGCCCAGCACGCTTCCACTACGTCTGACAACGCCGCAAAAATTGAAAATGTCAACGAAATTGAAGCTGAGAGCCTAACTGTTGAAAATGGTGCAGTTAATGAGCTCTTGAATGACACATCCAATGGCAACGACACATCCGTCAGCAACTGTGATAATGACGACGAATCGTATAGACCAGATGAAGCTATAGAAGTACCGCAACAACTTCGTCAGTCCAAACGCATTCGAAATATGGACGCAACACGTTATAACTTCTTGGCAAAGGAAATTATTGGAAGTGATCCTGAGACCGTTGCACAAGCGTTGTCAAGCCCAAATGCTGATTTGTGGAAAAAGGCAATGTGTGAAGAAATTAAATCATTGCACGACAATCAAACTTGGACCTTAGTCGAGTTACCTCGTGACAAAATACCTATTAAGTGTAAGTGGGTGTTTAAAACCAAAATCAACGCAGACGGCGAAGTTATACGACACAAGGCGAGACTGGTAGTAAAAGGTTTCTCGCAACAATACGGCGTGGACTACCATGAAACGTTTTCTCCCGTTGTAAAGTATACTTCGATTCGATTCCTATTGGCGATTGCAGCGAAGTTCAACCTAAACATTCGTCAAATGGATGCAGTAACAGCATTTCTCAACGGCGAACTGAAGGAAGACATATATATGTATCAACCCGAAGGATTTATCGGTGATTCGAGCAAAGTCTGCAAACTGTTTAAATCGTTATACGGCTTAAAGCAATCAAGTCGTGTATGGAACGAGAAACTGAATGCTGCACTGATAAAATTTGGTCTGAAGCGTTCCAATGCCGACCAATGTATTTATTACATGGTGAATTGCAACAAAATGTTATTTGTTGCTATTTACGTGGACGACGTATTAATCTTCTCTAATGATGAAGGACGCGAAAAACTACTTAAGGACGAGTTGTGCAAGCACTTCGAAATGAAGGATTTAGGTGACGCATCATTCGTCTTAGGAGTTCGAATAACCCGAAACAGCGCAGCTGGTACAATATCAATCGACCAATCGCAATACATATCTCAAGTTCTTCAACGATTCGGTATGAGTGATTGCAATCCAATCTCCACACTTTTGGACTTAAATCAGAAAATTTCGGCCAGGATGTGTCCAAAATCGAATGACGAACAACAAGAGATGTCAAACGTACCGTATATGCAAGCTATTGGTAGTTTGCTGTTCGTAGCGCAGATAACGCGACCGGACATTTGCTATGCAGTAAATCTGTTAAGCCGATATACAAAAAACCCTGGAAAGCCACATTGGACCGCTGTCAAGCGCGTGCTGAGATATTTGAAGGCAACGATCGAAAGGAAGTTGGTGTATCATAAATCATCAGATGAAATTAAAGGATACTGTGACGCTGATTGGGCTAGTGATCTTGACGAAAGAAAATCAACAACTGGCTATGTTTTTGTCATGCAAGGTGCAGCTGTTTCTTGGGGATCAAAATGTCAACCGACTGTTGCACTTTCCACAACCGAAGCAGAGTTTATGGCCATGGTATGTGCAATACAAGAATCAATTTGGCTCAAACGACTTCAACTTGATCTTCTGCCTTCATCATCAAAACAAATGGTGTTGTATTGTGACAACAAAAGTGCAATACAATTGGCAGTCAACAATTCATCATCTGCGCGTACGAAACATGTCGAAATTAAATCAGAGTTCATCCGTGAAAAGCTCGAAAATGGTTTCATCAGTATTCAATATAAACCAACTGATGAAATGTTAGCTGACATACTCACGAAAGCAGTTGTGAGCAACAAGCAGATGATATTTTCAAAGCAATTTGGACTAATTTAAAACTAACAAATGAAATTGTTTAACTTATAGTATATGTAATGCCATAATTAATTGGAACTTTAATATCTATTCTGGAGGAGTGTTGATGTGAATAGATGATTAATATTGTTAAGTCTATATAGACCTTTATCTGTCAAATGTAACACATGTCATATACATATTCTGTATATTAAACTCAACTATGGCTACTTCCTCTTTTTGCCTAGATCATTAAACTATACACAGTTTGTTTTCCTTGTTCACTAGACAATAATCAAATAACATCATTTAGTGTAGTTCTGGGATTGTTGGACGTCGTGGTAGAGCTAGCATAGCCTCTACACGCGGTCTGTCTGCCTTCGATTCATTCTCTCGATCAAGCCTAAGTTTCGCTATGGTATGTAGAAGTGCTTCGGTTATATTATTTACATGTTGAGGTAAGTTGGATGGCTGCGATGAAGTGATGTATTCTTGGCCACACATCCCACCCGCGGCATTTTGTAAGACAAACCCAACTCCTTGCACGTATGTAAATACTGGTTAAACGGGCATGGAGAGTTGGGGATCGTTAGACGCATAGCACTCCGCCTTGCAGCTATCGACAGATGTAGCGGGAGTAATTGATATCAATTTTGATGATGGTGTCGTATGGATGTGCTCTGGTGAATTATTCCTTTCGTCTGTTTGAGGATTGGAACTTGCGGCCGTTTGTGCTTCGGGAGCATGGCTGGTTTCCTCATCAGTTGGGGCAACTGCATCTCCAGGATTTCCGTCCTCGGTTTTGTCCTCAACCAACAACTGCGGGGAGTTCTTCTTAATGAACTCTTTAATTTTTGCGAAGATTGTTTGAGCAGCCTCAAATTTGGGCTGGAATTCGGCAGCGACTTTTCTGTTTAGCTTAGATAAGTTAGCGTAGTAAGTCTCGATTGAAGTCCAAAGGCTCTTAGCCTTATTGTACTGCGTTTCTGGAGAACGCTTTTCTAATCCCAGTTTGACGAGGTTAACTCTAACCTCTTCCAGCTGGGTTATGACATCTTATAGGTTATCGATAACTCGTCCAAGTTGGTCCATGTTGAAGTGCGTGTTAAGCGTTGATAAAGTAAACTATTACTTTTAAATGCGGATAAAGTAAACTATCACTTTTAAATGTGGATAAAGTGAATTATCACTTTTAAATGAGGATAAAGTAAACTATTACTTTCAAATGCTTGGCAAAGTAAACTGTTATTTTTATGTATGCGACTGTTTTTAACAAGCCTAGTGCAGCCTCACACTAGGATACGAAAGAATGGCTTGGAAATGATTATAAACTGTCGAAGCTCGAAGGACCACTGTTTGTAGAAATTGCTCCTTGCACTTGAAATAAAAATAGTCACCTTACCTTGGGTAGGGGGATAACTATTTAATTGAAAACAAGACTTTTAAAATGGTAACTTATTCTGACTTTATTATGTTAATTTCCTTACTATTAATACAATTTATTTTGCTTACTAAATGTAATTTACTTAAACTAAGCTAAATTGTACAATTTATGATTACAAAGAATAAATGCTAAATTATTGTGCAATTTATGCTAATAAATTATTTCCCGTGTTGATTGTTGTGCAATTTTTGGGGTAAACGTCCGATCGATGATGGCCCATATTCGTTGCGGAGTATGAACACAACAATAGAAAAAATGCTTAGTACGTTTTTTTTTTGATTAGGCATAAGCAGCCGTAGCTTATGCCCGTGGTCTTTTGCCAGATGGCACAATCAAAATATCGATTCTAGCATCCAAGACGAAAGTGGCTCCCCTAAAGACCGTCAGCCTACCTCGTTTGGAACTCAGCGGAAGCGCATTGCTCGCAAAACTGATTCACACCATTGTCACATCACTCAATCTAAACAGCGTTCAGAAACTCGCATGGACCGACTCCCAAGTTGTACTTGGATGGCTCCGTAGTCCACCCAATCGCAGGAAGACATTCGTCGCAAATTGTTTCTCGCAAGCACTCTATTATTTGGAACCTACGAGTTGGCATTTCATCGCATCTCGTTACAACTCTGCCGACTGCGCTTCATGGGGCGTCGACCCATCGTCATTAGGTTATCATCCGTTGTGGTGGAGTGGACCTACCTGGCTTCAAGAAACACCCGATAAATAGCCATGCCAGGAAATCAACAATCACATCCCCAACATCGAAGAACGCAACGTAGAATCGATAATCGTCACCCAAGACCAAGTAAAGTCGAGTGACAATGATATGTATCAGCGGCTTACCCGTCATTGAACACTCGACAGGCTACTCCATGTCACTATACTGTGCAGATGCTTTATTCAAAACTGCACCAGCCACAACGACATGTTAGTTTTGTAACGATGCCAGAATTGGATTGGTCTTTCCGATTTTGGTTAAAAATGGTACAAGTTATTCACTTCGCCGATGGGATTTCTCGATGTCAATCTGGAGAAAATCTTGCAAACAAGAGCCCACTTCGGTCACTCAACCCGTTCGTAGGCAAAGATTGGATTCTCCGTGTAGGAGGACGCCTCAAGAATTCGAATTTACCGTACGGAGGAAAACATCCTCTCCTACTACCGAAAAATTATCACTTCACGCATTTAATCATTGCACAAGCTCATCATACGATTCTTCACGATGGCCCTCAGCTCATAATGGCTTATCTCCGGAAACGTTATTGGATTCTCAATCTCAAGGACCTAGTCCTCGCTTATGTGCACAAGTGTATCGTTTGCTTCCGTTTTCGCTCAACCACTAGTCAACAGCTAATGGCCGAACTCCCATCGCCTCGCGTGATGCCATCCAGACCGTTCTTGCACTGTGGAGTGGACTACACCGGCCCAATTCAAATAAAATCATCTCCGGGGCGCGGCGAACGATCGACTAAAGGATATATCTGTCTATTGGTATGCCTATCCACGAAAGAGTTGGCATCCGACCTTACCACCAACACATTCATGACTGTCTTCAAAAGGTTTACCGCACGGAGAGGAAAAATTAAACATCTATACAGTGACTGTGCTACCAATTTCGTCGGTTCAAGTCGTCAATTGGCCTTTCTACAACAACACAGCGCAAAATATGCCAATCCTGAGACGCCGCCCCACAAGCAGACGATGGTACCACTTGGAGCTTCATCCCTCCTGCTTCGCCACACTTCAGTGGTCTGTAGGAAGCGGGACTCAAAACAGTACCACATTATCTTCGTCGCAACATCTTTCTCACCTTCTGAATCTGAATTCAAGACCACTGTGCCCGATGTCAGACGATCCTGATGATCGCACAGTGCTCACTCCAGGACATTTTCTGATCGGAGAGTCACTGATCACTACACCAGAACCCTCACTATTGGAGATGAACTCAAACCACCTACACCGCTATCAACAAATTAAGCGTATGTACCAACATTTTTGGAGAATTTGGTCTAATGAATACCTGGCACGCCCTCAACTTCGTCCAAAATGGTTAAATACACAGGTCAACTTGGCTGTCGGCCTATTAGTGCTGCTGAAACATGAGAGGTGCTCTCCATCAAAGTGGTTGATGGGAAGAAGCGTCGAAACCCACCCGGGTTCTGATGGTCTCGTTCAGATAGCATAGTGAGACGTCCTGTGGTAAAATTATGGCTGCTCCCGACAAACGACAATTTCAAATGAGAGCTAAAGGATTCTAATCCTTTAGGTGGGCCTGTAAACTTTGTACCAAACACGTCCCACACACTGAAATGACAGCTGCTGTTACACACAGGCAGTATCGTTAATGTTTGTACTACACATCGTACGTCCCACACACTGATATGACAGCTGCTGTTACACACAGGCAGTATCCTTTTATCTCTTTCCGCATGAACATCGCTCACTTACATACTTCGCAGAATTTTGCAATTGCCTCTTTATTTTCAACCACTGATTTCTAATCAATTTCCTTAATATTAATTTCAGTTTGCCGCACTGCCTTCATTTTAACGTTTAAAACTAAAATTTAAACGTTTTTTTACTGTCTGTTTTTATTTAATAAAGTTTTCATTTTTTATATACTGAATAAAACTGAAACTGAAAAAAGATTACTAAAATGGAAGAAATAAAAAAATTGCGTGTCACGTGTCAATAAGAATAAGGAATTCTAATTTCAAAACCAGCCAAACAGCAGGTTTTCAAATTCCAAAGAAGGAATTTGACAGTGCAATTGTTGTTGTAATAACTTATTCCTTAGCAAATAAAATACAGCTAACTCCTTTGGAGTTTGAAAACCTGCTGTTGGCTGGTTTTGGTTGGTTTTGACATTCGAATTCCTTATTCGGATTCCAAATAAAATACAGCTGTTGTAGAATTTACACTCTATGTTTTGAATTTATTTACATCAACACTCTATGTTGTGCGTGATTGGCACCGTTCAGACGATGTTTTTGGTTAAGCTTGCTGACCCTAAATACCTTTTTATAATTCTCGTATGTAAGAAATACGTTTCGAAACTAGCAACATAAGCTGTATTTTATTTGGAATCCGAATCCGAATTCGAACTTCAAAACCAGCCAAAACCGGCTAAACAGCAGGGTTTCAAATTCCAAAGAAGGAATTCGACAGTGCAATTGTTGTTGTAATTCCTAATTCGAATTCAAATAAAATACAGCTATAGTTTAATCTCTAGCAATCAAATTCGCTGGAATTCCAGCAGCTAAATGCATGTTGTGCGAACATGTGTATTGTCTGAACATTATATGAACTTGTTTGCAAATTTCGAAGTTAGCCTATTACGAAAATGACAGCCTAGAAGAAAAGAGAATATAAAACAAGAACTTGCTTTTTTGAAATTGAGGTTTTAGAGAAAGGTTCATAAAACTTATCAACAGAAATAATTACTACAACTATTGCTTATTTTAATGAGAACGATAATAATATACATTTTGTTTGAGAGATATTAAGCGATTAAAATATACACACCAAATCAAAATCAACATACAGAACCCAACTGCGTTAAATGAGCAGGAAAACATAAAACTATTGAATGCGAACTCTGACCAAACAGTAATGGCGTAAAATGTGCTTTGTTTGGAGAAAAACACACCGAATATTACAAAAGTTGTTAAATATACAAAGCTCTCAGATTAAGAGATATCCTACCTAACGGGGAAAAAACTGACAACCAACAACAAGAATCCAAGAACTGAAACAGCCGATACACGTGAACCATATACAAATCATACCCGAACTTATGCACAAGTTACATCGAATGAGGTTGGTCTAAGCACACAAAACACACAAGTCATTAACGATCAAATACAAACTAACACAACGATTATATCATCCCCAAGGTTTGCACAAACTGCTTCATATGGCACCACCTCAAACAAATAGAGCAACAACGAACAAACACACACTAACACAGCAAATACATTTGACGACCTTATAGAAATAAAAAACATGATGAAACAACTCATAACACAAATTTCTAACATGATGATTATCCTTTCTCTATTAATAACAAAAATTAATGGACAGACACAATAAAAATTAAAAATAGTTTCTTGGAACGCAGATGGCCTAATACCACATGCGTTGGAATTGAAGCAGTTCGTCAAAGACAATTCCTTTGTTATTGCCATAATTTCTGAAACACACTTCACGAACAAAAGTTATCCTAAAATTCCAAAATATAACATACGCCACACAATCACCCTAGTGGAAGTGGTCATTTCACTCATCGATCGAACCTCAGTTCGAAAAATGTAGTTCAGTTCAACACTCAGCGGCAACAACTGCAGGTACATCACAAAATGCAACACACTCTTTCTCTTCCTGTTCTGACCACCAGACGAGTGTTACCATAAGAGAAAGCAGAACACACATGCTTTAAAATAGCAAATAATATTTTGTGAAATATAGTAATTCGTACTATAATTATATGCTCTTAAGATTTGTTTAATTTGTGTTTAATTTGTGCAAAATACAAATGTGTCTTTTCTGAAAACCCATCATTTTTACATGGTAAACGGACGAATTGTGTAAACGGGAAAAGTGCACAGGAATTTCAAGCCTCTAGTAAGAGGTTACAAAAGAAAATAGTAAAAACCGAGTATTCTTCTGATTGTTTATTGTAATAAAAATCAACCGAATAAAGGCAAATTGACAATTGCATTCCCATTCCTTTCTTCGGACAAAAGCAACATTCGTTGCCCCAACTTTTAGCGCTCGAACAGGAACCTGAAATTTAGAATGTGTTTGCAATTTTTCGCCATTTTCCTGTGCATGAAAGTGAATTGATACACAAATTATAAAAAAATTGTGTGAAAAGAACAAACGTTTGCAGCATCGTGTTTTTCTCGCTTTCGATCATTCATGCATTTACTAAGTGCAATGGCGGCATAAATCTTGCACCAGCAAAATAAATTGTGCTAGATTTGGATTTTCTCGTGGGTTTCGTGAATCATCAAATTGTTTTCTAAGCAATCCAATTGTTAAAGACACTTACAAAAAATAAGGAAAGGGTGCAGTATATTTGTTTCTGCATCGCCATTTTATTTTTGCTTACGAATATAACACTAATTGAGATATCTTCAACAATTCCACTTGCATAAGCAGATTCCGAGGGGTTGACCCGAAGATCTGCGAGTCTAAATGGTCTCACGGTCAGCCGCAACAAAAATAAGCGCATGATCAAAGAAATCGCAGACAGTGGACTCAACAACTGGATTTGCGAAACGAACCGAGCACAAGCCACAGCCAAAACCACTCTTCAGGAAACATGACTTTTTCAGCTGCACGACACGCTGAGGTGAGACTCCCAAAACATGCGACCAAAAAAGAAATGCCAATAAGCGATGTAAACGAAAGCGAAATTCCAGTCAATTCTCTCAGTTTGTACGCAAGGAAAAAGCAAAAACAATTTACAGTGTAACTAATGTTGTGAAAACAGAAAGCAATAAAAATTATATTGATTTGCAAATTCTCAATAAAATAATTTCGTTTCAAATGGATTCCGGTGCAACTACTTCGATTATAAATTTGCAAACATATAGAAAATTGGACAGCCCAAAGTTACGGAAGTGTAAAAGACCATTATACGGTTTTGGTCAAAAGCAAATTCCTGTGCTAGATAAACTGTGTGCCTTTGTCAAGTGCGGTAAAAAAGTAAAACAAGTGACCATCGTAATTGTTGGCACTTAAAATGGAAACAATCTTTTTGGGTTTGATTTGTTTAAAGCGTTCGGATATAAAATTTACCAAATCGCGTACATTACCGGTGATGCTAATAATGAAGTAAATAAGTTATGTGAAAAATACAGACATGTGTTTGAACCAGCTCTTGGCACCATCAAGGATTTCAAAGCAAGTGTTTACTTAAAACCAAATGCAAAACCAAAATATTTTAAAAGCCGACAAATTCCATTTTCGCTAATGCCTCAATTCAAAAAAGAAGTTGAACTGTAAGTGCTGGTATTTGGAAGCCAATAAAATTTTCACAGTGGGCTTAACCGATCGTTTTAGCGCCTAAATCAGATGGTTCAATAAGATTTTGTGTTAATTTTAAATTATCTGTGAGCTCGCAAATTGACATTGAACAATACCCGTTGTCTACTCGAGAAATTTTATTTCACAAAATTCGTTGCGGTCAACAATTTTCTAAGATCGACCTTAAAGACGCGTACTTACAAATAGAATTGGACGACGATTCTAAAACTGTAATGGTAGTTAGCACGCCGCTAGGATTATTTCAATACCAGCGTCTTCCATATGGAATAGCCAGCGCTCCAGCAATATTTCAAAAATATCTGGAACAACTACTTCAAGGCGTAGAAGGATGCGGAAATTATCTAGATGATATCATCATCACCGCACCAACAAGTACGGAACATATATGCCGTCTTGAACAAGTGCTTAACATTCTACAGAGTAATGGCATCAAATGCAAGCGACAAAAATGCTTTTTTCTAAGAGATGAAATTGAATATCTCGGACGTAAAATCAGCGTTAATGATATTTTGCCAGACGATTCAGGCCTCAAGGCAGTAAAGAATCTTCAGCCTCGTCAAAATATAAAGCAAGCGGAAGCTTTTATGGGTAAAGTTAATTATTATCATAATTTCATACCTAATTACTCGCAATTGTCAGCACCAATCAACATGCTTCACCGAAAAAACGTGAAATTAACGTGGGGTCGTGAACAAAATCAAGCATTTAATTCCTTAAAAATGCACATTGTTAACGCAACCTAATTAGCGCACTACAATGATCAGTTGCCTTTGATCCTAGCCTCTGATGCCTCATCAAACGGTATTGGAGTGGTACTGTCACACATGTACCATAACGGTAGTTAGCGCCCTATTGCTTTTGCGTCGAAGACCCTCGATAAACATCAGGTGCGATATAGCCAAATAGAAAAAGAAGGACTTTCTATAGTTTTTGGAGTAAAGCGTTTCCACCAATTTCTTTATGGAAGGAAATTTATCTTGGATACAGACCACAAGCCGCTTGTTAGCATTTTTAGCCCTAAAAATCGTTTGCCATTTATGACTTCACACCGTTTACAACGTTGGGCTATAACGCTTATGGCATATCAATACGACGTAAAGTACCGCAAAACCTCCGAACATGGTAATGCAGACGCATTATCGCGTTTACCATTGGGTTTTGACAAAAAGTTCAAGAAGAAGAATGCCATAACATAATTGAACTAAACACAACAATTAACGCCAACGTAATAAGCAAGCACGCCGAAAAGGACGGAACACTGCAACGAGTTCGCTCTTTCGTAGAAAATGGATGGCCAGAAAAACTTTTTTCAAAAAATTGCTGATCTATCACCATTTTTCAATCACCGATATGCTTTAACTTTTTAAAATAATCTTTTTTGTCTTTAAATGGAGTATACCCGTGTCTTCATTCCTGTTTCCCTGAAACAAAAAATTCTTTTACTTTTGCATGATGGTCACTGGGGAGTTTCAAGGATGAAGCAGCTAGCTAGACAGCACGTCTGGTGGGCCATTATCGCTTAAGACATCGCACAGCTTACAGAAGGTTGTGAC